>OX421961.1:55774465-57052231 GCA_949128115.1 Anaspis maculata | reverse complement strand
CGGCACAAAATGTAAAGCTTTCCGGGCAAATCATCGTTTGTCTTGGATACAAGACTCTTAGAGTTAGGACCTGTATAAAACGACCTGAGAATGTCGTTAATTTTTCGAAATCTTATTTGAAGTTGGAGTACAAGTATCACAAACTGATACTTCGACAGTGCCTTCACCAGAGATGTATTCAACAAATTAAATTGCTGAACAAAATCAACTTTCACAGTCAAAAGCATAACCACTGACCTCACACAGAGAGAAGCCAACATCAGGACGAGTATGACGTAGTTGCTTTTCAATACTTTTGCATATTGAACTTCGAAGCCATGTTTCAAAAATGATGAGTCAATTTGTGACAATACGTTGAAACTTTTCACCAAAAAACTGCGACCGATAAACGTGAAGAATAAAACTATGAACATCAAAGTGGTCATGACGACACATTCCGTTAACACTATGGTTTGGCTGATGATGACAAAATTTACATCATCCACCGCAATGAAGTAAAGACAATAGGCAGAGAGTATGGCATTGAAGAATATAAAAAACATGAAATAGAGCCAATCTGACCTTTGTGTCGCAAGTAGCTCGGAGGTTTTCCGGAATTTCTGGTTTTTGTACTGGATCGGAAAGAGGCCGATCGCTTTACAGATGTAGTGGAGGGGCCAAATTGAGCGGTATATTTGTGTTAAAGTATCATCGCTCTCTACTGGACGGTCTAAGAAATTATTGTTAAACTTCACCATTGTACCCAGTGCAACATATTTTGTGATAGTTTGATTATTTTCAGGGAAGTAGGTGCGTATCCACGTAAGCAGTGCTCAAACAGATTGAGTTTAATATTTTATCACGATAGGTAGATAAATCCTCAATAATCATTATTGGTTCAAGTAATTTAGAAGTACTTACGGATGTACATAGAGGTATATTTGATTTTTCTAATATTTGGGAAAGTACCTAATCATCATAATCAATGATACAATTGAACTGGCGACAGCTTTAGAATAGTTGTTACTACATCTAACATTCTGTGTAGGTATTGTATCAGCTTCCTAAGTAACTAGAACATACAAGTACTTGAATAAGCTAGGCAAATATGGTGGAGGCGCCAGCAGTATGGGCTCCATCTGGTTATAAAAAATTGGCTGTAGGTACTTTGTTTGTTTTTCAACAATGTCAACACTTGAACAGTCATTTTGTGGATAAATTTATCATTTCATACTTTAATTTCGAAATACACTCTTTTTTTTAACCCATTTTGGTGCAAATGGCAAACACCTTCGCATTCACGGTGGATGGACTTAGAAAAAAAGGACTGTAGGTACATACCAGAGCACTGTCAAGATTGTCTTTTATTAAGATATGCTAAAATACTGTTACGTATTTCGCGTACGGGTTCGAATATAATTGAGACGATCATTTGAAAACACACACTTTTTATTACTGCGTACTACAATAAGTACCTACACGCCAACAATTATTTACTAAGGAATATCGCTGTGATTACTACTCGCTTTTAATCCGCTCGCTACCATTTCGCATTCCAATTCATAACATAACTGACTGTCGCGCTAAAAACGGTGCTTATATATGCCTCCGATTAGTGTTCCCGAACTTTTCATCATCCTCCAGCAATTTCCATAGTGACCCAGCATATGGTTTTCTAGGCGACTCCTGAATAATCATATCACACACCTTTCGCGTGCTTCCCGTGTATTCTGGTATGTGGCACCGCCGCCAAAATGGACAGATGTAGCTTGACCCACTGCTGAAGTCTCCATACAGCGTTGTACGGGAAAAAGCCTACACGCGCGCTCTGGAACACACCACAACGCTCCGCACTTGTACACTGCGATCTAACGGGAAAAGTCTAGAAAGATTGCGTGTTATCCAGAATCGCCGCTTGTAACAATACCTACGACGTTTTTTGAAAGTTATCCGATATTTCTTAACTTGCCATTATTATAGACCTTGAGGTGCCCTTCCCGCATTTCTACTTCTCCATCTTGTACCTCTTGACAATATTTTCATTCTACTAAAGGTGGATTTATGCTCGCCAAAAATAAGAATAAAAATAAGAAAATGTTGAAAATGAGCTTTCAGATTCAAGCGTTTCTGCCCCAAAATAAGAAATAACAATAAGAATAAGGAACTTCAACTTTCCATTTACTGTTGCGTATTGAAGATGCGCAGATGTGTCAACAGTGGCGGCGTAAAAGAGTCTTTGAGGGCAAAATGTTCCCTAAATTCTGCACAAATCGTCCTCGATGTTATTGAATAAACAAGTTACGCGGTTAACTTATGTGTTGTGTAACTTATGTGTAACTTATGAGCTTGTGTTTCTTTCCGTTAATGACGAGATCCTAGCCCCTCCCAAAAATACTTGTCGCCGCTACTGCCCAAGAAATTTAAAGGAGACCTCACAACACAAAAATTTAGTCTATATTTTATCTGACTAACTCATGGGGAAGGTAGTTAAAGAATATGTATACGGAACAAATCTAAGATTTCTAGACGAGTCCGATCAGCCGATAAAACGTTTTGAAAATATTATCGTGACGTCACTTGGGAAGATGTTTTCACCTAGATTTTCACCTCCGATTTTCACCTATCACGTTCCCATAATTATCACCGCAGCGCCCGCCACGAGCTAAGTGATATTACAAGACCCTATGCAATCGTTCTAGTTTTTTCAACTCTTTCATCTGAGACCAACTTGTATTTTGTGTTGTGGTCTCCTTTAAGAATAAAAATAACAAGTTGAATATTTTCAACTTCTGCTCGTTGCAGCAGTCGAGCTTTGCCGATGACGATGGGGGCTGCTTTTGTGCAATCCGCAGTACACAGATGAAGCAAAAGTTGCCTGAAACCGCCTGTCTTTGGGTAGGCGAGAAACTCCCACGGGTTGCTTCGTAACGGAGGTCCAAATGTGGCGCCATCTACCACTTATCCTCACAATTTCTCAACAGTGGTTTTGTCTATTACTGCAATAATTTAGATTGATAAGTGGATACCTACACAACACATGATATTAATTTGAAATAATGCGATGTTAAAATTCATTTGTATACCTACCTATTCAAGTATTGTCTACAGATTATTGATACTGTATAACACTAAACAAAACAAGCAACAAGCAATTAAAATAAGGTTTACCTTCGCAAAAGGTCGCGGAGAGTCGAAAGTTTGCACTCTGGTACAGTTGTGTGTCCTGAAATAACATACTGAGTTTTCGAAATCGGCAAGCCGCCGCTCGGCCCTCCACATCGGAAAGTTGGTGCCGAAGGACCCAAGAAGGACCACTTTTTACCCATCCACTGTTTATTGCCGTCTTACCTACCGTAATGGAACCATATGACTCGATTGAAACCCGTGCCTTGATAGCATTAGCTGCCATGCCCACGGTGCATACAACAACTATGCCAAGTGGCATGTTTTAACCATAAAATGCAGGGTGCTGTCGCCCAACTTGAACAAAGTGAGTATTCTTACCCTCGGCAGGTTGACACGAGCGGAGCACTAGTCAGAAAACAACTGACATTTTTCCGACAGAAATCAAAGACCACGTCCTCGACCACGTCCACACCGACCTCTGGGGAATTTATCCTGCTCAAACGCTAAAAAGAACTCTGATAAATCTTGACCGCTTACTAAATTATTGACTCAAAAATATACAGAACCGGAATAAAAGTTTTCATTTTGAAACTATCGGAACGTAATTAATCTTGAAGCTTAGATATTTTTTCAACTTTCAATAATGGACTATCACTTTATTCGGGGTTGTTTCGCTTGTACAACTCACGATATTCGTTAAAAGTTAAAAGACCTTCTTTGAGCGTGGCAACTCTCAAGTTCGCGGCGTTTACAGCGAGATTGATGTGAGGATTGTGTAATTCTGCTATTTGGGTAGAGCAGGCGGCCGCTGGATCTCCACTTCCGCTCAAACTGCCCAACCAAAATTCATTTCCTGGCAAGGCATTTCCATCCCAAGCATAGGACACCACCAGAAGTTTTCCTGGAATAATACAAATATTTCATCAGAACATATCCGGATTTATTGGAAATTATCAGAGATGGGCGAAAGAATTATACGCAACGTTCTATCGTGGCCCTATAAAACGGAACGGTTTATGTTCTCTTTGTAGCTATGGTTTTACTCAGTGGCTCACACAATAAATTTTGATTTGTCATCGCTGTCATAGACTATTTTTAAGACTTGAAAAAGCCTGGTAATTAGAACGCGTGGTTCATGAAACAGGGCTCTAAACAACAATTTTTGGTTCAAAATATAAGTGAATGGAATGAAACGCACGACTTTTACAGACGACTAGTCACCGACCCTGCAATACAGCACGCAAAAGGCCGATGAGCGTCTAGTGTAATTCATTAGACCATCCGTTTGTCGCATCAAAAACTGCTATGAGAGGCTAACGTCCCTTCAACCCTGAGAACTGTGAGGACGCCAATGACTTTCCGTCAGAGATGTATCACTGACAACACTGAGACTAAAAGTCATGTCGACGCAATGTGATATTTCTCAGATATCCTATCGTGGAATCAATTGAATTATTAATTTAGGCAGGCTGTGGCCTGGTCGAAATCAGGGGTGCGAAGCTGCATTTGGCTAGGGCACAGCCTGCCTAAATTAGGAATTCAATCGATCTCACGATAGTAGGTAATGTGATGAAAAATCGTTCCAATTTAAGGGGCCACATTAGTACCTAAATAATGCGATTATTCACGTGTAAATGATTCGACTTATTTACGTTCTTCGGTCAGTCGTGAATAAAGAAAATGTAGGGAATTATATAAATGAAGTAAAGAGAGTTTTTTGTATTGGTTTTTGCTCAATTCTCATCAGAAGATGAATAACATCATTCTTAAAACATGATCATCAGCATTCGCCAAAGCTTGAGCGCCTGTAAATCAAGGAGCTGTAAATAACAAATACAGGGTGGTCTAGCTTGAACGTCATTAAATTTGAGGATCGATAGAGAATCAAAAATGAAGGGTACTTTCTTCAGAAAACATATTTGAGAAATGGCTAATAACGGAGATATATTCTTCAAAGTTGGAAATACATAAATAATCGTTTTCCGGCATAACTTTTCAACCGTTCAACCGATTTGATTCAAATGTGAACCGCAAGTTTACTAAAATTATCTTCTGTCAAACAATCATAACCAATTTCATAAAAATATTTCAGGGGCGTAGATTATAGGGGGTCTTCTTCTCCCCCCCCCCCCTACTTTTTACCTTCCTAGTTATTTTTGAAAACTTTTCATCTTTTTGAATTCACTTTCAATTTAGGAGAAAAAGTCACTCTCGCAAAATTTTGATTAGAGGCTTCGTTTAGGAGATATTTGGGTTTGAAACTTTGGAGAAAACATCCCGAAATCGCCACTTTCCAGAGCCAAAATTGTTTTTCCCTGAAAATTTCTCGTGTCTCAACTCAGAAATTCTAGGAAACCTATTTCAGCTGCGAAATCATGAGTTTTTTTGGATTTCATTTCTCAGATCTTTGAAAGTGGTGCTTTCGAGATGTTTTCGCCAAACCATTCCATTCCATTCTATTCCATTAATCCTGAATATCTCCTAAACAAAGCCTGTAATCAAAATTTTCCAAGAGTGTTTTTTTCTTCTAAATTGAACGTAAAATCCAAAATTATGAACAATTTTCGAAAATTACTAGGGAGGCACCCCTTAATGTCCACGCCTCTGAAACTTTTGTATGGAAAACGTTATAATTGTTCGACAGAGGATAATTTCAGTAAACCTTTGGTTTAATTTTGAATCAAATCGGTTGAACGGTTCAAGAGTTATGCGAAAAACGATTATTTATTTCCAAATTTGAAGGGCTATATCTCTGGTATTATGTATTTCTCAAATATGTTTTCTGGAGAAAGTCCCCTTCATTTTTGATTCTCTATCGATCCTTAAATTTAATGACGTTCAAGCTGGACCACCTGTATACCTCTAATTATGCAAGAAAAACGAACTTCCGAAAACAGCAAACATAACTTTTTTAATTTTGGATGACACAAAGCGTTATGAGAACATAACTTGATTCCACTTGATTGGTTTTGCTTAATAAGATGATTTTCAACCCTGTCAGTTGATTTGAAAAGCCTTCGTTATCAATACCTTTGTAAATTCAAATTGGGACTAATCAATTTCAAATGCGCAGTGAACAACTTCGGGTATTATTTCACACTTGTAGATAAATACAGTGTGATCCAAACCATTCCGAATTGGGGTAGGCTGTGCCCTGGCAAAAATCAGCTCAACATCCCGGAGTTTGACCAGGACACAGCCTACTCCAATTCGGAATAGTTTGGATCACACGACACACGGTATTATTTACACGTGAAGGCACATCTCTGGAGATTATATACTACCTGCATCAGCTCCGGTTAATTTCATGTGAGGTGATCTATTCCCAAAGTGTATAGCGATCTCTTCTGTCTGTACTTTGATCCTGTCGCCGTCTTTGTAGCCACCAGCTTGACTCCCTTGGATATGAGCAAAGTAAACATCACTGAGATGTTTCAGGGTGTCTTTCAAAAACTCTATCCTTTTTGCAAAAGTGTCTAAAAACATCTGGCTCTGCTGTGGTATAATTTTCCAAACTCCCAGTCCAAGCCCTACCACATGCACAAATGCTTTCTTTTCAGCTCTCTTTGCCCTGTCATTGGCTTCAACCAAAAAAGTATCGATGGACAAAGCTATTCTTTTACTGTACATCAACTTGTCGAAGTACTTGTCATCGCCGATTTTAATCATTCGATCAGAACTGAGCAAAGGACCGAGCTCAAGCTCTTGGTAAGTCAGTGAAGCGTCACCGTAAAAATTCGAAAAAACACCTTGCATGGTAGGCACAAAAGATTCACCATAACCATTTCCAGGAACGTTTTGTTCTTTGGATTTTATTATTTCGCAGTATTCCATACGGTTGAATTTTTCCAGACGAGCTCCGATCAGTCCAATTATCACACCCTCATCTTGAACACCAGTGTGATTGTCTACTCCGTTATTATATCGGTTTCCGTCATTGATGAAATATGTAAAAGAAGAAACAGACAGCAAGGCAGATAGCTTTATTTCATCGTAACTCAAAACGTTCTGCAGCGTTAACGGTGGCATTTCTTTATCGGTCCCGATCTTTTCCCAACCTTCTCCTTTAGTTCCATCCAACAAGAGGTAAACATCGTTAGAGTACAAGAAAGTTACGGCTCTTTTTGCTAACAGTCTATTGACCAATTGTAATAGTGTCATATTTTTGTACAAATCACGTTCTATGGCACTGCCAAATCTTGCCTTCTGATGGAGGAATGCAGAGCACATTCTCAATGCAGTTTCGTGGATAACAGGATAAGCAGAATTAATGTAGCTTTCCAAAGTAGACTGATTCAACTTCAAGTTTGAACACTTTGTACTGTTGATAGGAAATGAGATGGGGAAACTTTGACTTATTTTCATCACATCTTCTAGCTTTGGTGACTCAGGAACGGGAACCTGTTGGTCATCGAAGAAGCTAGGAGTTGGTGGAATGTGACTCCAAACGGGGGAGGTCGAAGGCCAGTTTTCTTCATCAATTTCAGCCATGATCCTGGAATAAGAAAACGCGATTATAGTTCCACTAAAATCACCTAGGCTAAAATTAACATCATCGCACTTACGAAAGAACAAAGACGCAACTGTGAAATTTGCAGTATAGCAAGAAGATGAGTATAGTCTAACACTTTCGGAAGTTTAAAAAAGTATCGCTCTTTCCAAAGGAATAATAACCTTTTGATTCTACCGTCTGATTCGACAATTCTCCTATGATTTCGCTATCACTTCCCTTCGAGTTCCTTCATGACTCCACTCATAAGTAAATTCATATGGTGTGACACGTAAATATTGACGCTATGACTCGTTATGACTTCTCATATGATAAATCAGATAGTCTAAACACAGCTTAAAAGTGCCGCCCTATTCAAGAGGATCTTACAAGTTGCCAATGGTGCTATCAACAATTATTAGTCATATTGAATTCAGATGATGCAAATTAGTTGAAAACAACAAAAAAATAACTGTTTATTCCGCTGAAAAAGTGATCGTTCCGGTCTGTGAATTTTCTCAAATAAGAAAAACGACAAGAATTCTTGTATGGAAGGCTATAACCTGAAAAGAATTTTGTATGGTCTCCATCAGCTGCTGACTTTAATCGTTTCCAGTCGGGTTGACTTCACCTGGGGAGATTTGTAGAGCCCGAGGGCACGACTTTTATAATCGGAAGATGAACGTTTGAACAAACATTGATTATTACTGCGTACTACAAAATACACATTAATTAAATACCGCGCTTGGATAACGCTTAGCTCAACTTCGGCAATGTGCTCGCTGACTGTCGCTGTGAATTTAAATCTGCGCTCGTCCGGGTGTGCCTCACCTTATACCTATACTCGTTTGATACCTTCGGGAACATTCCACGGGTCCTCTGGCATACTGCAGCTTTGACCGCTTGACCGCTAGTAGATTCGCCGCGGCTCTAGAAACGTCTATCAGATTCGCGTATATTCCAGAAAGCTCTGGATTCCCACCTCCGCCAATGATGGGCCTGTACAGCGTACTTTAAATCTGCTATTCCATTGTGTCTTGTCATTGTGAAACATACTCTGTTGTTTTGCTCAACAACATTTGTAAAAAAATAATGAAAAGTGCTACAATCAGCCGGCAAATTTAAATAATAATAATGCAACTTCCTACCTCTTCCGACCGCGCCGGCCGGGCGGATGCACTGGGATTATGACAGCGGGTTGGAATGGTTGGATTAGTAGCGTAATATCATGCCAATGTAGTGCATTATGGGACAGGAATTCAACGACTCCCCATGAACGAGTTCATTCAAACTCAAGTTCATTGCTTTCATCAACAACTATTTGTCCGATCATTTGAATCACTTGAATTAATTTTAATCTCAAGGTTTTTGCCATATTCACGCAAGTTTCGCAATTAGAAGAAAATCTCCACACCACTGTTATCTTTTGCGGTGTGAGTGCCACTTTGCCACGCCACACCTCCGATCCATACGATTGGATGGGGACGATGACGACACATACGGCGCGTATACAGTGCCAGTTTAAAAATGGTAGTGTAATTCTCAAAGTTTAAGGTGCGTTCAGTCAGCTATTTAGCCGCAAGTTTTAATTTTAGTCGTAAGCGCAGCATCGCTTATTGGCTGATCTGAGGAGGCTGGTTCATGACAGTCAATGGGCGTCGCAGCGCTTGCGACTAAAATTAAAACTTGCGGCTGAATAAGCTGACTGAACGCACCTTTACTATTCTATTCTCCTGAAAATTTTCAAAATTTCGCAAAAACAAAAATATATAAATTTTTATTTTCATTGAACTTTCTGTTGAAACAAAAAAAAATACACTGTATGATGTACAGATGTGTCTTACTCGTGCGTTGAGATCTACAGCTTGCTCGAACAATCCCAGAACCACCGCGTTCGCCCTCGAATGTACTGGAATCTCACGAGAGCCTCGCAACTCATAAGAGTATTCCAAGTTTTTAGAAGGTCAGGGTCGATCTGCATGTCAAGTCTTGTCTTTTTGCGTCAACGAAGATTCATTTTGAGACTACTGCGTAGTAGCCGAATCCTAGCGACCATCAGCGACCTACACAGATAGGGCTTTAAAAATAATAAGTACATAAAATATAAACGGATAGGACTTTTTACTTATACATAAATATATATAACAGTTACGAAGTTGACAACAGATATTATCAAGTACAAGTGAGTGCAGACCGAAATCCATCGAGTTATACCCGATCAGATGAGTAAAAAGACCATGGACTTGGCAACCTAGGAGCGACTGATTTCCACATTCCGTAACAAAGCTCCAAGTCGCTTTTTGCGTGATTCACGAAATTCGTTGAAAGCTAATAGACCTTCTTTGAGCGTTGCAACTCTCAAGTTTGCGGCGGTTACAGCGGGATTAATATGGGGATTATGTAGTTCTGCTATTTGGGTAGAGCTGGCAGCAGCTGGATCTCCACTTGCGCTCAAACTCCCCAACCAAAACTCATTTCCTGGCAAGGCATTTCCATCCCAAGAATAGAACACCACCAATAGTTTTTCTGGAACAATAATGTCAGCAAATAAAACATTTACTAGGTGTACTGCACTCACCTGAATCGGCTCCAGTCAATTCCTCGTGAGGTTCTCTATCACCAAAGTGTATTGCAATGCCTTCATCTGTCTGGTTCGGTAATTTAATCCTGTCACCATCTTTGTACTGACCAGCGTTCCCAACTTGGAAATGAGCAAAGTAAACGTCACTTAAATGTTCCAGGGTACCCTTCAAAAACTCGATTCTTCTCGCAAAAGTGTCCAAGAATATCTGGTCCTGCTCCGGTACAATTTTCCAAGAACCCAGAGCGAGCCCTACCACATGCACAAAAGCTTTCTTTTCGGCTCTTTTCGCCCTGTCATTGGCTTCAACCAACAAAGTATCGATGGACAAAGCTATTCTTTTACTGTACATGACCTTGTCGAAGTATTTCTCTTTGCCGATTTTTATCATTCGATCAGAACTGAGCAAAGGCCCGAGCTCAAGCTCTTGGTAGGTCAGTGAAGACTCGTCGTAAAAATTCATGAATACACCCTGCATAGTAGGCAATGCAAATAAACCGTAGCCATTCTGATAAATGTTTTGTTCTTTGGATTTTATCACTTCACAGTATTCCATGCGGTTGAATTTCTCAAAACGAGCCCCGATCAGTCCAATAATCACGCCCTCGTGTTGAACACCAACGTGATTTTCGATTCCGTCGTTGTTCCGGTTACCGTTGTTGATGAAATGTGTGAAAGATGAAACCGACAACAGAGCAGATACTTTCAGTTCGTCGTAGCTTAAAACGTTTTCCAGAGTCAAAGGTGGCGTTTCTTTGTAAGTTCCAATATCTTCCCAGCCATTTCCTCTGCTTCCATCCAACAGGAGGTAAAGATCTGCAGAGCCCAAGAAAGAAACAGCTCTTTTAGTCAACAGTCGATTCACCAATTTTAATAGAGTCATGTTTCTGTAAAAATCGCGTTCAATGTTACTGCCAAATCTTTGCTTGTGATCAAGCAATGCAGAACACAACTTCAAAGCACTTTCATGGATCACGGGATAAGCAGAGTTAATGTAGCTTTCCAATGTAGACTGATTCAACTTCAATTTCGAACACCTCGTGGAATTAATAGGAAAGGTAATGGGGAAATTTAGACTTCTCTTCAGTACATCTTCTAGCTTTGATGCTTTAGGAGTGGAAACGTGTTGGTCATCATAAAAACTTGGAGGATCACGACCCCAAATCGGTGAAGTCGAAGGCCAGGTAGTTTCGACTACGTCAGACATAGCTCTGCATTTAGAAAATATTTCAAATTAAAGGCTATGCTTGAGTGTCTACGTTTTTCTTATCTTTTAATATCGTTATATTTAATGGGAGAAACCGTAGGGCCATAGATAAACCGTTAGGACTCTATCATAAGCCTTGACAGCATCAGTCGCTATGTCGCGTTCTTTACTGTCAAAAAAATGAAAGTCTTCTGCTAGTGCGAATTTTTTCCCCTTTTTCTTTACCTACAAGAACCTGAAAAATTGGCATGTTTGATGTCGTTTTCCATATTTTCAACAGCCCATTCCATTAATGAAGTCAAAATTGCGGGAGAATACCAGACAAAAAGTGAGCCATTTTTGCTACCCAGTTTAACAGCGGTCTTTCGATATTACTAGTAACGTTACTAAGAAAAAATATTTAGATTGGACTTATACTCTAACAATATTTCAAAACTGCAAATGCGGAAACGCACGTAAAAATCAATTTACAAAGAGCGATAAGAAGGTTTTAAGCTGAGTTTATGATGAGTGATTTTTTTTCAGTACAGATTTGAGCTGAGCTGAGCTGAGCTGAGCGGAGCGGAGCGATTTTTTTGCCCAGGCCAATTACGATGCGGGGACGTGACATAATGAATGGACAGGATTGGTCCAGACAAAAAAAATCGTTAAGCTCAGCTCCGCTCCGCCGGGTATCGCTCATCATAAACTGAGCATTAAGCTCTCGGTTGTATCCAATCCGAGCGAATTTTCGTGCTTTTGTCACTAAATGCAAGGTCCATGTCACTACCCTTTGGACTAATAATACTGTAAGACAGTATACCCTGCAATGCAATGTTGCGATTATACAGCTGTCCCGAAAATACACCGACAACGTTCTAGGGCAGCTTCCTCTCATCAAAACAAGAAAAAAAGTTCCTGTGAACATGGATCCGGAAACGCTTCCTAAGGGAGCTACAGGCTCCTAAAGGTGGGACCCTGAAGATGGTTTTTATTCAATATCTCCGAAACCGTTAGAGGAAAATCAATCAAACTTGACACATATACTAACCTTTTTATGCTCAACAAAATGAGGCGAGATTAATTCCAAAATAATTTACCACGCAGGGGTGGGTCAGGCTGAGCTGTGGGGATAAAAATAACCCTAACTTTTTTAATGTGGATTGTTTTCAAATTTGACAGGAAATTATGGAATACTGAAGTTTTTTACCAAAAAAAGGTCCCTCTGTTCAACCTCGATAGATGCACCAGTTACGAAATATTTGAGTTTGAGTGTATGAAAACGTGATCAGAAATGCTGATTTTTTAATTACGATATTCAAGGCGAAAAAAAAAACTATTTCAAAGCAACTTCATTTCTGTTAGGCATTCAAATTTTGTTAAGCATAAGAAGGTTGATAAATGTGTCAAGTTTGATTGATTTTCCTCGAACGGTTTCGGATATATTAAATAAACAACCATCTTCAGGGTCCCACCTTTGGGGGCCTGTAGCTCCCTTACGAAGCATTTTTGGACCCACGTTCATGGGAACTTTTCTTCTTATTTTGATGAGAGGAAGCTGCCCTAGAACGTTGTCGGTTTATTTTCGGGACACCTGTATAGTATAATACCAAAGAAGGCCAGCGCTGTCAATCCCATTCCTGACCTAGGTGGGGAGTGCGAATGAGTGCATCGCCGACCTTCATGGAGTAAAAAATTAATGCAAATGCATTCCTACTATGATTGTAAGTAAAATAAACTAACTTACCCGAATGAAACTGTGAGAACTAAAGATACTACAATTTTAAATATTGCAGGCATTGCAGCACTTACTCTGATGGCAGATAGATCAAGTATAAAAGTCTGATGGTGTGTGCAAATCTGTAATTTTACTGGCGTCAATGATGGGTATTTTTTATGTAAATATTAGGCAATACTGAAGGTCATGAGTTATTATTAATCACGTCTGCTTCAGTAAAAAGCGGAATCAACCTCTTTCAGTATGGGGGCATAATAGATCGTGTCATGTGCAGCTTCGTGAAGAGATACAGGGTGAAGAGATACCAGGGTACTTCGTGAAGGGGACCAAAACATTTCGGTGTCACTTTCAAAATAACATCGCTCCAAAATGCGAACCTAGATCTCAATTATTATTTTCAAAATACATAATTATATGGATTTACATTATTGGCCCGCTATTATCGGCTGTCATGTCACGGATACCCCCCCTATGAAAAAACTTCCCTGGAACTTTTTTCCGTAGTTTCTGAATATGTCAAGTATAATTTTCTATTCCGTACCTACCATATACAGGGTGTCGCATTTTTTTGCATTTTTCGAAACACCTGTGTCTCATCACCACAATCGTGGTAATATCGATAAATAAATCGATTCACATTATCATCCTGATTACAGAAATGCATGACGGCTGGAGATTCGCTTACCGCCTAAAGGGATGATGGCTTCATGTCGTCATCATCAACAAGAAGTGCAAGAAATTGGTATGTGTTGAATATATTTTTTTCTGGCCGTCTGACAGAAAGTTGCACCAAAGATTTTTTTGTCCCCTATTAAATTGTGAACAATTTGATATATCAACAGTGTCTCTATAACAGATGGTTCTCAAAATGAAGCGCTTTGAAGTAAAACTGAGTGGCTACAAAATTCTGTCATTCAATCACGAACGATTTTGGGGATATGCCGTAAAAACTACATCCAAAAGTCAACTTTGGAGACCTGTATCTCTCTTAGGAACAAAAGACATGGCACTACTAGATACGAACACTTCTCACAAGAGATGTAATAGTAGGGATATCATGCATAAACGTGCTGCAATTTATAGTCCATCTTCTTTCAACATTACTAGGAACATAAAACTTTCTTCCTATCACCAGGTATTTAGCAATCTCTCAGCGGGATTGGCTGAGATTTGAACGCGTAAAATTCACCCTTTTGAAATTCCAACATAACCTTTGTATTATGTAAGCAAGTAGGTACATTAACCACACGACATATTATACCTTCATGTGCGCACTTTACACTTTACCTGGATCTGGGGATTTTTGAATTCGTGATTGAAGACAAAGATAGATTATAATGACGTACTAATACTAGAAAGAGATAAAGCTTGATGGAATGTCGCACATGTTCATTACATAACTTTGCTTCATTTCATAGAGTGTGTTGGTAAGTTGGTATCTATTAGTGCCATATATCTGCTTAGCAAGCATTTTGGTATAAAGGTAAGTTTGGTTGAATCGACCTATTTTATTGTCAAGAATATGTGATATCTTTTTGTGTACCTACTCATTTCTGGGACACCTGTATAATGACTATTTACTACTCGTCCAGGTACTCAAACGTTCAGGTGCTTTACGATGATCGCCAAACCTCGTGTCGGCAAACTGCATCCCCGCGAGTGATATCCAACATTATACACGTTCGCTGAATATTATTATGATGCTGATTCAATTTAGGTAGGTCTCTGTTCTCATAAAATATTATACTGTTTATAAACATCGAAAAATATATAGATTACACTGGAATAATCACTTTTTTAATTGTTATGATATAGGATTTAATGCAAATTGATAATATAATTATTACAAGAACGCACATTGGCATAAAAACTGTCATTTGGAATAACCGAGTCTGATGATATGTGCTTAGTTACATAAAATTTGAATTTGATTACGGGAATTCCTTTTCACAACACTTGCAAGCAAGGTGAATACCTGCTATAGAGTATCTATACCTGTGGGGATTTTCTCTTACGGTTAAATAACTGACTGGTAAAATTAATTAAGTTGCCTACCAAATTCAGCGATCCAAAAGGTAGTAGTTTGTATAGGAATACCATTGTATGTAATACCTACTACCTACAAAGGTACTCTCGTAGTTGAGGATGGAGTCGTTCAGGACGGAGTTTATATTGGTAAAATGAGCGAGCGAATCGGAATCAATCACTGTGGGCTTATTCCTTGTCAGAAATTTACCATTTCAGGTCTCCTCTTTCGAAAGCTATAAGGATGTACTTTGGTTTGAGCCGATGTTTGAGCCCATTGGCATTTCCAAAATCCCATTTTTTTTTAATATTTGGATTTTGGAAATGCCAATGGGCTGAAACCAAAGTACATCCTTGTAGCTTTCGAAAGAAATGGTAAATGGTAAGATTCTGTCAAAGAATAAACCCACAGCGATTGATTCCGCAACGCTTTTTTTTACCAATCCCAGCGTTTTTATTCCTTGAACGAAATTTACAATTTATTTAGGTCTTTTTCAAATGCTACAGGGAGGTACTATGAATAAGATCCTTGCATGCATTTTATTTTTAGAAGATTACTTCATAATATCATCAAACACTTTGTTAACTTCTTTTTTTCTTCATTCGCTCTTTGAATGAAGATCATAGTTTGTACATTTTTTGCGCCAAAACCACATATACAGGGTTGTGAAAACTTTTCGCGAAGCCTATAGTCGCTTATGGATTAAGGAAGATAACTAGATGGATCAAGAAGCGAAAGAAAGCTCATTTAATGCAAATTTTCCACTCATTTTTAGGATATTTTACCTATATTTAATTCTGAAAAAAAAACATCGGTCAAGTGTCAAGTGCGCATGGTGGATTTGATGCATCGTTGGACCTAGACCTAGACCTAGACCTAGACCTAGACTAGTCAGCAGGCTGCGCGGGTCCGTGTTTAAACAGCTTGCGGCCACAACCTGGCCCTTGCTCCCGTTCAAAAATAAACTGAAAATAATTTGTTATTGATATTATTATTGTTGCAGGAGGTCTGTGAGCCCCCTGAGGCTACGAGCCTGTGTCTTTTGCACACGTTGGACACCCGATTACTACGCCACTGAGAATATACGATTTTTTACGCAAAGCACATTCACCTGTTTTTTTGGTAATAAAAATTATGCAGATCTGTGGGAAATCACACAGCCTATCATCACGTTCATTGGTTATACAATGGCAAGACGTACATCACCTGAAACAATCTATTATACTTACTTATTTACTTACATCATTTGAGACAATAAAAAAAATTTATTCAAAAACCCTATTGAAGGTGTTTTTCAACTCATCTAAAAAATTCAAATTGTAAAAAATTATTTCTTGATTAGAAAAAATGTCTTCCCTTCCAATTCATAGTATGTACCTCCCTGTAGCATTCGAGACCTGAATTGTAAATTTCTGAAGTGCTAGCCCCTTTTAAGTAGGTACACATTTTCCTACGGGAAAAAAGTGCGTATGTTCTCCACATCTACATCTTCTCTATCTATATGAGTATATGTATAATTATGTACCATGGCCCCAACGAATTCTGAGCTCATGAAAATTATTTTATTATCTTGTTCACGGGATTGCCTCACGCAATCAATAACCCAACGTTACGATCGTACTTTAGCCTCGTGTTGATTTCGCACGACCCAACATTCGATAAATTGATATAAAAGCATTCATACATTCGTCGGATTTGTGCCTTTACATTGCGACCCAAATGCTGAGATAAACAGAAGAGGTGAACTTGAACTCCAAACTTATAAATTTCCAGGATTCAAGCAATTCTGGACCGCGAATAAACGATAACGATTCCCAGACTTTCCGTCGTTCTTAATTTCTAGATATTGGCAGTTTTTATTAGTGAATCCTCGGGTGAATCCCTGCAATGGAACTGTCAATACATGAATGAAAGGAAAAAATTGCTGAACTTTTACAATTAACTATTACATATTATTATTTATAATTATTATAATCATGCAAGTATTATGTCCTGCATCCTGCATCTGAGTAGGTAGAGGTACTAGAAATACACCAATAGAAATGTGCAAGGAAAGTACTAAGTAAATTTTATTCAACGCTCATTTACCGAAGTACCTATACCTATTGTATAAGGTACCTATACCTACCTTATACAATAACAATGACACAAATTAAGTTCTAACTAGGTTATCTAATATTCGCTATTCCCAATAATTATGAGTCACTGTCATGTATCTAAGTAAGATCATAACACGATCTTGGAACCAAATTGCAATAAAAGCGAAAGTAGGTACCTATGTACTACTAAGTGAAATTCTGTAAGCGCGTCAGTTCGTCCAGTCCTCCTCCCATGTTTGAATGTAGTATGCATGTATCTGTGAAAATCCGGTTGGAAATACCTCCGTTTCAAAACGCACGTCCTTGCTGCGTCTCTTTTTTACCATCTGACCTAGATAAATTGCATAATCCATTCATGCTCTCGTGTCGTACATGCCGTCCGTCGTGTTCCTACCAATATCAATATACCTACCTAATTCCAATCAAATTTTGCCTGGCCAATCCCACCTAGCCTGACATAACAAACAGCTGATCCCGAGAAAAAAAAGTGAAGTGTGAATGCACGCAGCACCAGTAACCAGCAGCCACGTTTAGTTATAATAATTATGATAGTTATAAGCTGAGTTTATGATGAGCGATTTTTTGCCGCGATTTGAGCTGAGCTGAGCGGAGCGGAGCGATTTTTTTGCCTAGGCCAATTACGATGCGGGGAAGTGACATCATGAATGGACAGGATTGGTCCAGACAAAAAAAAATCGCTCAGCTCAGCTCCGCTCCGCCGGGTATCGCTCATCATAAACTGAGCAATATGCGATCATATGGACTATCATTTTTATGAGGTAAGAAGTCGAATAATATAATAAATCAGAATGTGAAATAAAACTTAGTGTTTAGGTTCCTTTTTTATGAAAACATGAGTCTGCAAGTTGACCGAGGATAGGTGCTTTATATAGGTCCGACTATTAATCTTGAATGTTCCATAGGTCCACCAGCAAATTCCACAGTGATCCGGCATACGGTTTTCGGGTTTCGCGGCGACTCCTGAAAAATCCTACACATTCCGCGGACATTACAGACGGCACCTCCGCCAATTCGTCTGATGTTTTCTAATCGAGCGTTGAAGTCTCTCCATGTATGCCAAGCCATCGCGTATATTCTGGAAATGTCCAGAGCCCGGCACTTGTACACTGCGACTTAATGGGAAGAGTCTAGAAAGATCGTGTGTTCTCCAGAATCGCCGCTCGTAACAGTATGAGAATATCGTTTAGAAAACCCCAGAAAAAATTTTGGATGAAAAAAAAATGGGTATTTACAGAGATATGTACCTCGTGAATGTGATTTGAGGAAACTAGGTTCCACAGTTTCTAGGATATTATCTTCCCAAATCATAATAAGGCCGTAGGTTGAATTAAAATATTGACAGATTTGATAAGTATCTCCATTTAAGCGAAGTATCGATACACTTTATCCGAACCGAAAAATCGGGGTAGCAATTATCAAAAATTGGGTGGTATAAAAAACAAGAACAACAACAGCAAATGCAATAAATTCAATTCTTGAGGAGCTTGTGGTGTGGTGGCCAGCGCGTTCGACTGCCATGCCAGAGGTCGCGGGTTCGATCTCCGGGTTGGGGTGGGTGGTTGCAAGAGGGCTGAAGATAAAAATTCGCCAATGTATGTTTTAGATATCCCCCTCGACCTCGATATAAAAATCGACCTGTTTTTGCTCGAAGAAACTATCACTAGGAATATCTAACTATAACAATCACTCGGGAGTTATTTCAGGTGGATAGTTTTCAAATAATCACCCGGTATATGGCAAGTAGTGGGAATGTTATGTGCGCGTGCCATGAGCACACTTTGATTCTTAGGGTTTAAATGAAGAGACAAAAGAAGAGGGGAAAAAGGAAAACAAGAAAAAGGAAAAAATAAAAAGGTGTAGAAAAAATCAAAAGCAGGGCTATTCAACAAGCGGTTGTCATTTACATTTGGTGAATGGATCATTTGTAGGTACATTTTTGAACTGTTGGGTGCAATTCGTAGGCGCGATTGTCAAAGAAAATGGGGAAAGAGAAAGAGGAAAAACCAAACAAAAACCACCAAGAATTATTTATGCAATAAACTGGGACAAGAATGTGAGGGTGGGTTTAGTCAGCTTATTTAGCCGCAAGTTTTAATTTTAGTCGCAAGCGCAGCGACGCGTATTGGCTCTTATGAACCAGCCTCCTCAGAACAGCCAATAAGCGACCAGCGCTTTCGACTAAAATCAAAACTTCCCGCTAAATAAGCTGACTGAACGCACCTAAACAAAAAACAAAAATTTGAAGATCTGATTAGATTATTTTGCGCCTTTCCAAGTCGTTGCTTTTGACAGTTACTGCGTCTGCTGGTACGGTTAGTAACTCAATGCCCCTCGTTGTAAAGAAGTTATAACATGGTTCTACGAGTAGGCGTAATCTCTGATGGTTTAGCAACACTCACCACGGGCTGACTAGTCCATCCATCCTTCTGAATTTCCCTCAAAATTATGCTTTATTTCTTCCATTGTCATTTTTGTACAATGGAAAAAATGTAATTGTTTTCTTGCCATAAGCAATTTACCCATGATATGACTATTGATACGCCACTGTTAATATGCTATTGCTTTCCAAAAACGATAGCGTAAGCCAACTCCCAGTGCGGTTGCGATTTTAACAGTAGGAGTTTCTATTTGAATTTGTTCTGGGAAAACAAATAATTCGCGATGCGCTTAAAATGGAAAATACATAAGAAGGTACTGTGCAAATCCCTCTTACGAGAATTACGGATTACGGGAAATAGGTATATGCCGCATTTAGGAATTCATGGATCTACGTACGTACGTACCTGATTAATTTTACCGCGCATTTTTCGAAGAAGGTGCTCTATTAAAGCCGGTAAATCTGTCTCTCCATTTTTAGAACAGGCATGCACCAGTGGGTGATCAATTTCACAGTTTTTTACGGTTATCCAGAAAAAACAGATATGAACTCAATTCTCAACCGCACAATAAGAAGTTCTACCTCCCGAAATCACTTCCAACTACATATACAGGATGTTCCATTTTTGCGCTATAACAAAAACAAGGATTTTTTCAAGTTGAATGCCCCACTTTTGATTAAATTGTCTTGTTCAGCTTCCCAAACTCTATTATAGGTGTATTTTTGTTTCTTCAATTTATGGCAGTGGTATGTACCAGCTAGAAAATAAAAGTTGAAATTTTTTGTAATTTCAAAGTTCATTTTGAAAAATTGTAGGGGCCTCGTTTTTTGAAATCAAGGAATGGAATTTGGCACAACAACAACAGTCGAATGGAAGATGAATAACTTCATGACAAAAAACTTGAGATTCACTGATGCAGGATTTTTCACAATTTTTTTTTCAAACTTTGCTAATTCCAAACTGCCATAAGTAATTTTTTTTTCAAATGGAATGCCCCTTATTTCATCTCACCATTAGATAGTTTCTTTCTCATCTTTCATTTTCACTTGTGGTACTCTCGCCTGAATTTTATAATTTCCGAATGTTGTTTATTTGTATTTATCATGTTCTTATTGATCGCTGATACAAAAAATCATATATCAAAATGTACGCACCTTTCAATTTGAAAGGTTGAAGTTTTTTAAGTTGCGGAAACTGCTTCATTAAGCTCAGATTGAATTTCTTTTATCCTTCGTGCAAGGAATTTTTTTATTGCATTTAATTCAGATTGAAATTTAGTTTGGCTATTCAATAACCAGACTCGTTGTTAGTATCAATTCAAGCAAAATGTGTCATTATGACATTTGTTGATTATCACCAAGGCCTTTTCAGCATAAAAAATTCTATTAAACAGCAATTTTCACCAAAATTATCAATTATCTTGAAAATTACTTAGTTATGACACTTATGGCACTTTGAAATTTGCAAAGTTTGAAAAAAAATTGTGCACACCCTGTATCACTAAATCTCGAATTTTCGTCACAAAAATATTCATCTTCTATTCGACTATTGTTGTGCCCATTTTCATTTCTTGATTTCAAAAAACAAGGCCCCTAAGATCTTTCATAATGGACCTTGAAATTACAAGAGAAATCAATTTTTCAATTTTACTTTCCCGGCCCCCACACCAACATGGGAGGGAAAGTATTAAGTTGGTAGTTGGTAGCGCCACAAATTGAAGAAACAAAAATCACTCATAATAGAGTTTTGAAAGCTGAAGAACGAAATCAAAAGTAAAAATACTTTGTTTTCGTTATAGCGCAAAAATGGAACACCTGTATAGTTGAGAATAATTTCGCGAATGCATTACACCTTTTTCTCTATATCGTAAGGGAAGGGCGCTAGGAAAGCCCGACACATTCTATCAGGACCCTGTATAAGTGCTTCAGGTTTTTCAGGATAAAAAGTGGAAAAATCACACTAGCAGGTGATAAAATCGCACTGGTATAGTACAGCGCCGGATTGAAATATTTCTTGGGGCTCGGAACTAGTTCGAGCTTGAAAATCCCCTGATGGTGTTGCTGGTTATGGATGAAAATCTCGCATTATTGTAATGATCTTCGTCAACTAAACCATGTTTTTGCCTCAGATTCAGATTCTTTTTAATAGCTCTTCAATAATTATCACAAAACATATAATTATAATTTTGCAACCATGGGTTAAAAATTAGCATCGTCATCGTCAATTATTTATAGTACATATAAAAAAAAATAGAAATAGAACAAATATTAACATGTAATACAATTATCTATTCTGAATGGACAAACCGACAAAGAATCAAAGATAAAATATCAGACAACGGCATCAAGAACCTCGTCAATACAATAAAATGGCCTCTTGATAAGCAACCCCCTTGCTTGTGAAATGGCATGATGAGGGTGCGAGCAGCGTCCCTCACATGGTATTTGGAGCAGGTCAAACTTCTTTGAAATTTTGCAAAAATGTCCCTTTCATGCCATCTCTCCTCTATCTATTACAGAACCGAATTACAAACAAAATAACATAAACAACAATCTTAACAATATTGTCCAAAGGAGCCGGATTTACTTCAACATTTCCACACAATAACTAATGAAAACGTGACTGGCTTTGATTTGAAATTGAAACTTGCTCTTGGTAGTTCAAACAAATCATTTCAGCGCAGTAGGCATTTATGTAATTATCAGCAAAATGTAACTTGTGCTTGTGTTTATTTCGAGTTGAAGGTTTTAAATTTCTCAAACAACTAGCACTCACTCGGGAAGTAAACCCAATATTATCTTGGACAAAACCCATCGACTTGTCCTTTTCCCTCGCGAATGACAGTTGTTTTGGGGTTGAAACGATTCAACTAAAAAAACACTAAGCAAATAACTGTTGACTGTTTTCAACCAACAAGCACTGAGTACGTTTATATCGCAGCTTTGGATCCGAACGAACCTCTATCCGATCGGGTCGATCCGCTTGAAATTTCATTGCTGATATAAACGGTCAGGATTGAGATTTCAATCGGATCAAGCAATTCAAGTCGATCCGGTGCTTTGGCCGGCTTGACTTGAGCGGATCGAGACCCGCATCCGCTCGTATTTTGGCCGATGTAAACGGGATTGGATCGAAGTGACAGATCACCGACTTGTAAACAATGCGTAAGTTTTACCAAATATCAAGGGATGCTTCCCAATAATTGTAAATAAATAAAATACCTACACCAAAAAATTCAATCACTGAATCGATTTCGGTTTGATGCAGTTTGACGGATCCGATCGAAACTCGAGCAAGTGTAAATAATTAGTTTGATAAAAATACCGCATTTCTTCCTGGGAGACTAACAGCGCGGGCATCAAATGATCTCTTCCTTGCACAATTAACAATGAATCGTTTTGGTAGACAACTTCAATAGGTGATTTAGGAAATAATCTTGAGATATACCCCTCGAGGTATGAATTTCATCGGGCGAACGGTGGGCAGTTTTATTTTTACGAAATTTTGCTTCTTTAGCAAACGTCTCGATTTGATATTTCACTGCAAAAACCCCTCGACCTTGCGGTCTCGGGAATATCAAGTCTCGTGCATTTTCTAAGCAAAATCTTGCAAAAACCAGCTTCCTGAACTTTAATAACCGGAGAAATTCATAGCTCTTTGGATATAGCCGATGAGATAACTGTGCCTAGCTGAATGCTGAAAACCAGCGAGAAAACTGCTCCTAGCTTTTTGAAGAAATGTATCAATCTATGCAATATTGAGAGATTCTTTACTTATTTATCTAAAACATTGTGTGCAACCTATCATGAGCATGAGCATTATAATCCCGACATTCAACACGGCTGTGCTGCTCCCAACACGATTTTTCACGTTCGCAATGGTGCGTAGCTAGGGGGTACCAAGTTGAAGAGATATTAAAATTAATTTAGTATACCTACCGAATATAAGTATCAGAATTATCAGAACGATCATAAACAACCAAACACGCATTTCTTTTGATTTCCAACACGATTTTCAGCCATGAACCATCAACGTCATTGCGCTTTCTGCAGTGTTATTGAAATCTTGTTTTTCTTTGCGATCACGTGTCGGACACCTTTTTAATATATTTTATTGGAGATACAAAAACAGTGCGTAATTGAGCACAACACAATTGCATGTTGACCATAAATAATCTAGATAAAATTTCAATAATTTCATATAGATTACTTCATGATAATATTGACAAAATAACGTTTGAATCCCTATATCCGTAGGTAGAGGCAGGCAGCTGGTAGGAGGTAGGTAGGTTTATACCGGGTGTTTATAAATAAATAAATATCTGTGATCGCGGCAAGCATGAGTCAGGCCAAAAGTCGCAGTGGATAGGGCGATCTGAATGAGTAACAGGACAATCCAAGGCGATACATAACAGACATAACAGACAGATACATAAACACCCGGTATGTATACCTAATATTTTGATTCACCTGTATTTCAACTTTGGACATTGCATGAAAGTGTACTTAGGTACACGCTAATCTACAGGCCTAATCTCTAGGACCCCAGGCCCCAGGTAGAAGGTCTTTTCTGTTTACATTCGGGTAAAATACAAAATACGGAATGATGCGTAGGTTTTTAATCAATGAGGATAAATTCTACGCGCGCGACTTTATGATACGAATATAATCATGCCAACATGTCAAAGTCACATAAAATGAACGTAAATATGGGTGCAAAATACCTAGCAAGTGTTCGCAATAAAAGGAACCTTGATCCCGATGGGGGTATCTACCTAGATCTAATATTTGTTCCGATATTTTATTGACATGTTGCGGATTTCACAGCACGCTTTGAAAACTAAGTAAATTCGAAGGAATGCGTCATAAATATTTTGTTAACGGCCGCAAGGAATAATGATAATAAAAGTTGCTGACATCAAAACAATTGAAACAAATAAGTCAGTGGTTTGATAAACAATGTGCTGAATTTGATAACCAAAAAAGGCTAACACGCGGAAAGGACCATGCATCAGGAATCAGGATATCCTGCATAATCCATACCAAGCTGATGAGATATGACGAGTTTTTTTAAATAATCATAATAGCTATCATAGAGATACGTAAGTACTATAAGTACATGCAATGATAATATGTATGAATGGGTTGGAAAAGAATGCTCGATAATAGTTACATGTTCCGATATTTGTCTAGGTTAACCGGAATCTTAATTCGCCTCAAAAACTTCAAGTATTTTTGAACTATCAGCAGCTCTTAGAAAATGGTCAACCGGCTGTCAAACGAAACGACCGGTCTCGGATGGTCGGTAGAAGTAAGCAAACGTCACATGTCATTCATATTATGCTATTTTTAAAAATGAAACAAAAATAACACAGAGAATTGATGCAAAGAGGGGTTAAACTCCAAACATTGGACTGGATACTGATAGTTAATTTAGACTTTTAATCTGACATTTTGAGAACGCTTATAACATTTGGCGACAAAGTAATCCCAATATGAGAACTAATAGTGCACTGAACTTTATCTCCCAAACGAATATAAAGGGTTTTCCATTAAGAGCAGGTTTCATTTTTAATTATTTGAAAAAATATATCATTTTTGAAAAAAAAATGCTTATATTTTCGTTTCAATGTGAAGTAAAAACTTCACCATTTTATGTATGAAACACAACATCCAATAAATGGCCGCCACGACTCCTGCTATACAAGAGGTCATTCTTTTAAGAAAGTTCCTCATGACATTCTCGCACTAATTAGGTCCTATTTCGTTAATAACGGCTTCAATATTGTTCTTGAGAGCTTCAATTGGTCACTGGATTATCAGCATACTTTAGATTTCACGTAGCCCCACAGAAAAAATCCAGCTGGGTTAAATCACAAAACCTGGGCGGCCAATTGATGTCACCATTTCGGGAAATGACGGGCTCTGGAAATTTTCCACGTAATAGGCTTATTGTTTCGGGGCTTGTGTGAGATGTAGCGCCATCCTGCTGGAAGTAGAGTTGTTCTATGTCCATCCCCTTCAATATGGACCAAAGAAACTCAATCAGCATCCTACGGTACCGCTGTGACTGTGACCGTAGCACCTTCGTCATTTTCGAAAAAAATGGGGCCGATGACTCCGCCAACCCAAAAACCGCACCAAACTGTTACCCGCTTTGGATGAAGAGATTTCTCGACAAAATGGTTCTAAGATTTTTGGAAGCCCATAATAATATGCGACAATTTTGTTTATTGACGTACCCATCCAGATGGAAATGGGCCTCGTCACTAAGAGTAACTGTTCTGAAAAAATCAGAGTCGACTGTTTGCATTTCCAGTACCTACTTAACGAATGTGCGGCGTAGTCCGCATGGTCTCTCGGCTTTAGTTCTTGCGTTAATTGCATTTTGTAAAGATGTTGGAGAAGCTGGATCTTTATGCAGAATACGATGCAGACTGTAGTCGCGAAATGTTAATCAAATTCATAGTGAATTTTCACTATTTCTAGCCGTTATCGAAGCGTATATCTCTCCATTCTCGAAAATGGTGTAGTTTCAGCTTGACGTACGTCAACAAATCATAGCAATCTAGTATATGGTTAAAACGAGGGGCAAACCGCTGGGGAAGTCTGGTGTATAGACAATACAAATAGAGAAGACCATGAGCCGTATTCATACCACGCTTTTAAGCTAAAAGCGCTATTAGAGCGATGCGCATTTAGGGGCATTTCTCATATTTCAGTGTTCAAAAATACAAATTAACTCGCTAATTAATTGCAATTAAGTACATACAATCGCTCCCAATCGCAATAATGTATTTTTGAACACTGAAATATGAGAAATGCTCCTAAATGTGCATCGCTCTAATAGCGCTTTTAGCTTAAAAGCGAGGTATGAATACAGCCCCATATGTTTATCACCGCCGTCGTCACGGATATTGGGGCATCAAAAACCAGCCAACCTTTTTTTGAATGATGGACTCGCCTGGTTCCTACGCAACTGTAAAAATCCGTGACGGCATATGGTCTTTTCTATTTGTATTGTCTATACATGCCGGAGGAATTCCGGGGGAAGTCCGGGGGAAGTCCAAGGAAGTCCGGAGGGAGTCCGAGGAAGTCCGGGGGAAATCCTTATGAGGGGGAAGTCTGGTGTACAGAATTTGACCAGCGCCAGCGGTTTGCCCCTCGGGTTAAAAAATGTCGCAAAATCTATATGAAACCTCTTATTGGAAAACCCTTTACCTAGTTTAATTTGATCGCGTGATTTAAACTAAAATAGTAAAATATAACTACCTACGCCTATCTTGCAAAATTTCTGTTCTCCACAAGTATGATGTTACCTAACCCTAGCAATCCTAATCCTAGCATAGATACCTAAATATCTACACAGTGGCGACTCGAGTGGCGACTATGCAAAAACTCCTGCACAGCTCATTCGCTTTTTTGGAAATTAAAAAAGAAGTTCAAAATTTATTGCTCGTCAGTATACTTGATGCGATGTCGCATATGAATTAAGCATTTGAGTACAATCGTATAGGTAAGAAGTAATAAGATAATACTTAATGATTAAAAAAAAACATAAAACTGGCTAAAATAAAATAAGTATGAAGTATGTAGATATACCTACATAGTCGTTTCATGTTAATCATAATTAATAACATTTAAATAATCGAAGCATTCCAATTTTAGCAGAAATCATGCAGCGTAGAAACAAAATACCCCGGTCACTTCCCTATGTTTCGAAGTTCACGAACATCCTTGAACTAAACAGTTCAAAGAACCATCAAAAAGATAACTAGATTATCTTTAGCCTGAGTTACCTAGACTCATTCAAACTGTTGGCCATCTCTCTTATTCTCTATACATACCTACGTAATCTTTCAATTATTACTGTTCCCGTTCCACCACAGATATAATCACAGTTTTATAACACGTAAAAGTACCTATCACGTATAACTATACAGGGTGTTTCAGTGATGGTGTTAGTAACTTCAAGGGCAGACTCCTTATCAAAAACCATATCTAAAAATACATAGAACCCGTGTCCGGAAATGCTTGGTTTCATGCAGAGATACAGAAGGTTGAAGTTGACTTTTTAGAATTGTTTTTATGCCATTGCTTTTGAACCGACCAACCAATTTCCACCAAAATGTCACACAGACAGTGTGTGAATACTTGCCTGAAAATTGATAATTATTGAATTCTTTGAAATACTACAGCGGTGCAGATACTTGCCATAGTGCTGTTTTGTGGTACGATTCTGTGAGTTGGTTCATAGACCAAAATAAGGCGTACGGCGTAAGGAATAACGCCTAATAAATGCCTGGGTGGCAACTGATTGCTAAGGTAATTGGCCTAGTATTTAGGCATTACTCTTTAATCCTTGAGCGTTAAACATGGTGTATGAACCCAGCATAAACAAGCGAATACGCCTCATGGGCATGAGGCTCAGTAGCGCACTTCCTTTTTGGAGGATTAGTGAACGCAAGATGTTGAGTAATTAGGGTTCTACCGTCTTGGGCAAAAAATTCCAATATGGCGGCCAAAATATCGACAGAATCATGAAATTCGGCTTGAAAATCAGAATGATTGTACTAGACAAGGGTAAGTTCCAAGTTTCATGAAAATCGTTCCACTAATAAGAGATTTCAATATGGCAGCCAAGATGGCGGCAGAATTATGAAACTCAGCTTGAAAATAGGAATGATCGTACGAGACAAGCGTAACTCCCAAGTTTCATGAAAATCCTCCCACTTATAAGAGATTTCAATATGGCGGCCAAGATGGTGGGGCAATCATGAAATTTGGCTTGAAAATAAGAATGATCGTACTAGACAAAGGTAAGTTTCAAGTTTCATGACAATCGTTCCACTAATAAGAAATTTCAATATGGCAGCCAAGATGGCGGCCGAATTATGGAAGCCATCCTGCCTATTTGGTCCTTGAGAACCTAAGCTATCCACCGGATAAAGTTCAATCTTCAAGGGCTGTAGCTTTAGTTCCCGAGAAGAAGTTCAACTTCATCGAAGTGCACAGGAGATCTCTGTTTTTTGAGAATAATGATAACGATGTATGGATAACAAAAATAGTGCCCATTGGCCACCCTTGGGGACATCAGCTATTAATCGGAAAAAAGTTCCAAGACTCTTGTTTCAATTCTCGAGAAGGAGTACAGCGTCTTAATTTCTGCACGGACTCGGACAGACAGACAGACAGACAGACAGACAGACAGACAGACAAACCGGCCACATAAGCGTCATTCTGTTACTTATATAAAAAAATGTTCTCCAACTGATTTTGACCTCCTGAACACGAATATCGGGTTCAGTTTTGAATTGGAACATTTCTTTTTTATCGAAAAACCGAAAAAATGGTAGCCTGTCACATGATTTTTAGTGATACCTACCTACTTTTTTTTGTTATTGAGCGAACATGTTTCGTAATTTGAGTGCCATTATCCTTTAGGTACCTAGTATTGGCTATTTCAAAATGGTCAATTACTATTTCGGCACGTCTGATTTTATTTTGAATTTGTAGGGTCGTGTAATATGCGCCGAGCCGTGGCTTTGCGGTCGTTTTCAAAAATTGATAACAATTGACCCGACGGTCGGATCGAAGTGGGGTTTTTGTCAAAAAAAAGTTCAAATTGTTCTCTAAATATAATGCCGTACATGCAGTGATGTATTTTATTAAGAAATTGTAGTTGCCTGCATATCGCAACTTTCTACATCTTACCGCGAATGCCAGCACTTGATCGGCGAAGCCGCCCTACACCAAAATGTTATTTTTGTAAATGTTCATGATTATTTCGGCAAAATTTTTCTTGATTCGCGTACCAAGGCCATGAGCTACCCATTTGAGTTGAAATATTTTCTGTATTGAATTTCGTTTTGTTCGGAGGAAAGGATATCAAGCACCAGCGAGCAACGAATAAATCATTTGCGGCCGAGCCGTAGTTTCGGAGTCATTTTCAAAAATTGATAACTATTGGCCTGCACCTCGCACCGATGTGAAATTTTCATTAAAATAAAGTTCAAATCATCCTCTAAATATAACTCCGCATATGTATTATGGTAAAATGATAAGATCGGGTACTTCCTCGCATGTGATAACTTTCGAGATCAGGCCGGCTTCTGAAATGCAGCATTCAACGGCGATGCCGCGTCACACTAAATTGTTATTATTGTCATTGTTTATTATTATTTCGTCGAGATTTTCCTTGGTTCGGGATACAAGGTCATGAGCTACCCAATGGAGTAAAAATTTTTCGCAAAAACCTTTTCGTCTAGGACTAGATGCTGTGACGGACGGACGGACGGACGGACGGACGGACGGACGGACGGACGGTCGGACGGACGGACGGACGGACGGTCGGACGGACGGACAAAGCGAGGACAAAAGCGCCTTCCCGTTTGGAGAAGTGCGCTAAAAATAGCATTCCGTAAACGCTCTGTTATGTACAAAATCCTATGGCCATTGGCTGTTGCCTAGGTAATAACAGCGTAGCAGAGCCTTCATGGGATGTTATTTTTTAGAGAATCGCACCATTAGAAATAACTATTATTATTAATTTATAGAGTTACAAGTAACTTACACACCATTTGTGAGAAATTTTGAGCAAATCGGTCAAACGGTTAAACAGTCATGGCAAAAAGAAAAGGAAGTGCCTCCGTAACCTGCCCCGGCTTTGTGTGTCGTGGCCGAAGCCGGCCATTTGGGTTGTAGTCGGCTCGGCTATCCGTAGGTATCGTAGCTGACACATGGCTGGCACGAAGTGAGTGACAGATTATTCGTGCCGCATATTCGTATCGTAGCAACGTAGCCGTCATCAAGTAGTGACATGGCGGCTTTACAGAACTTCGTATGTCGCCGGCGACAGTGTCGCTGGCCAATAGGATTCGATCTGCCTGTACTCCCCTACCTCCCTCCATAATTCCCGCGACACGAGTTGCTGTCGTCGTGTCGTTCAAATTATTCAACTACAGTGAAGTGGGGGACTGTCGCCGGCGACAAGCGATGTTCTGTGTTGAATAATTTGAACGACATGACGACAGCAACTCGTGTCGCGGGAATTATGGAGGGAGGTAGGGGAGTACAGGCAGATCGAATCCTATTGGCCAGCGACACTGTCGCCGGCGACAAACGAAGTTCTGTAAAGCCGCCATAAAGCCGCCAACAGAGATGGCTCCTGAGTTCCTATGACAAAATCAATGGAAAGAGGAGTATGCTGCAATTATGTTGAACGGTGCATCTACTAGTATCTGTACTTCAATAAATATTGCAATACGATCTACTACGATCTATGGTCATTGAACTGAATTTAAAACGTGAACGGCATATATTTCCAATGCTCCTGTTGTTGCTAGTAACGACATAATCATAAGTAACATTCTCTCTCCAATATTAAAATACCAAAAATATCAAAAGTTAAGTCCCTCAAGGACTCAGAGGTCATCTGTCACTCGATGTCGTCTACGATACCAGAACTACAAAAAAAGCATTATCATGCAGTATAGAGCTCTGTCACTCACTTGGCACTGGCTACATGGATAGCCAGGGCCGGCTACAAAGGCACTGGCACTTCCAAACGAAAATTATAAAATATCAATTCCAACACCCTGCACATCTTTGAAAAGAAGCATTTCCGGACAGGTGTTGTATACATTTCTAGACATGGTTTTTGTTTCCCCATCTACCTTTGAAGTTTGCAACACCATCACTGAAACAGCCTGGTGTAGCCTGGTATATAACAATTTTTGATAATATAAATCCAACAATGAGTTATCAAATAATAGTAGTATGATTCAAATTGATGAAACATAAGTAACATTACAATTATTATTTCTCCAATTCTATCCGTATCTATACGTGAAATCTTGTAAAATATTTTTTTCTCAGAATGACAGCAAGTGCGTAAGTGTAATCCCATGGCGATTGTAAATTGAAAAAATCTATCACAGTTCTGAGGCATGAAAAAATTATCAACATGAATAACGCATCTTGCATCAACGGATGATTTATATTGTAACGACTAGATAGTAGATATTGAGTAAAAAAAAATAATTAACCAAAAACGTTTCGTGCCAAAACTACAACAATATCAAGATGGAAACATCCGAATCAAATCACACTTGGAAATTCTATTTTATCCCATTCATTATGTTGAAAAATACCTGTTTACGTAGGTATATTATTGAATTTCCATACAGGTTCAGACGTAAGCGCGGCATGTTGACAGAGTTAACGAACTCAATACCTAATTATTATTACTATAGAATAATTTAACATTTAACAATGTCGCTCTATAAATTTTCAAGTAAAACCATCTTGAGAATATTATGATGGTATCCTGAATGTCATTTATTTAAAAAATAACTAAACATGCACCATGCACAGTGCACACGCGCAATAATTAGGTACCTACTTGAAATTATCAAAAATTAATGTAAAATAGTAATGAGCCGCATAACTTCTGTAAAAAAGTAAAATCCCGAGTCCGTTATACAGGAAATCCCATCGCGAGCCTTGTAACAATACCATAAAACTATTGTTTGTTTCCATCCAAACATTCGCAAAAATTAATTTCACGTCCCGTCAATTAAATTGAAAATCTTCCTTCCTACAAGGATCCAACATACAATGAAACAGAAGCCACCAGGTTTGAACAATACCACTGACTTCTGTTTGTTTTCCTGGTTAACTGTTAACTTTGTTAAAACAATAAATCGGGATATTAACAACAACAATTATTATTAGGTACGCACAATAATGAAACAAGGGTATTCACAAAACAACTTACTCGCTATAGCTTCCCGGAATGGGCTTCGAGTGATATCGATTGTTTAATGATATTTAGATAATATGGCGTCCGTAATTTGATTGTCTACACAGAACTGGTAAAAAGTGCTATTAGATGTACCGAGTTTTGTATCAACACTGATTCCAACTATGTGTAAATTATGTAACTGGCGCTTCAATTCAAACCACCAACCGCGATAACCGTTGGAGGATTTCGCATTGAGTTCAACAAGTTTAGATTTGTTCCTGCGTGTATAGCAACACGTTTTCGTTTAGCAATGGTCAACGGAAAAATGTAGCATTTATGCCTAAACTAAGGGCACAAGGCACAATAACGTAGTTTGCATTGATTGAGAAACAGCACCTTATTAAAATGGTACTTACTGGCAGTGCAAACCTTGTTTTGTGTTATTTTACGCACGCATATCTATTGCTTGTGGTTTAATTGGGCGAGTATCCTTCGAGCATTTCTTGCTCTAACACCTCAGGTATTTATTATAAAATTAATTCAGGGGTGTTGATGTTGAATGTTGAACACATACCTACTCAAAACACTTTCATTTTTGTATCTACACATTTATGAAATTAAATTTTATGGATAAATCCTTGATAAATTCAAGTCCTAGAAGACCAAATAAATTTCAATTTTGAGAATGATTCCACCTTATTCTTTCCATCTACTCAGTATTTCCCCGTCTTACTTATAGTTATTTCCTCGGTTATTTCAGAAAGCATCAATAATTATTGAATATTAATTATTATGAGAAAGCGTTGTTTGTAGTTTAAAAGTCGTCAAAATTGTATTTCAAACAATTATTCCCTTACGAGTCTCAAATTTCAAAACTAGATAACTTTTTTTTGTTTTGGCGCCCAATCTTTCGGAGTTTCGGTTCTATCAAACATTTGAAACATGGAACAGAATCAAAACAGGTCGCGGAAATAGTGTATTGTAGAACTTCCATCGCGATTTTATTCTTTGGGATAATTATATTTTTTGCTGATTAATTAGCAAAGGCAATGGTGCAAAATTGAGCCACTATAGCCACATGTTGAGTATGAACATGATGACTTGCTAAAGCTGAAATAACCGTCTGTGTAAACTTTACGTTTTATAATATTGTTATAGCCACCATCGAGAACATCTTTGCATCATATTACCTAAATTCGCATGTGGTTCTGGTTCGTTCAATTTGGATAGGACCTAGTTGTTCCCTGGATAGAACGTTGACGTGGGCATGTTTTTTTATTATCCTAGGTATTGCTGTCATCAGTAGTTGCCGAATTCCTGATAGGAATATTAGGTTTTCACCGATTTACTAAAAATAAATCCCGATTCCGAAAAGCCTTTAACGGACTAAAAATACCTTATACAAGGAAAGAGTAATTTGGCACAGGATGTAAACAAAACAAATCCTCACCGTCAATCATTTTTCGCATCCCAATCCTGTAGATAAAGTCAATTTGGTGCTCTCTAACTAACTCTGTTCCGCTTCCTGTTAAATCGGTTTTGAGGAAAACCCGATCGTGGAATATCCGTCAAATCTTTCATAACACGTCTCGACAAGTACACAGAAACCGTTTTTTCGGAATGGATAATGAGAGATTCAGAGGACTCGGCTCTGGGTATTCCTCGAATCCTGCCGTCAATGGGAGCAAAGCCTCCCCACTCTGCATTCCTGCGGCACGTTTATAAAACGGATCGTCGGATTTCAACGTCATTCCAACCAAACCTGCCGAGCGAGAAACAAGTGCTGTATGATACAGTGAGCCTCGTTATTTGTTTATTATTACACAATATTGTTCCACTATTGTCACATTGTGAAATTGTTAATTCGACGCATCAGATCCAGTGTGTGAACCATAAGTGCTCCAAGCAGTAAAGTGCAAGAAGTAAAAGTGACCAGTTACAGTTCAGTTCTCAAAAGCAACAAAATGTGCATCCTCAAGTTCAACGACAGCAAGTGCAAAAAGATCAATAGGTAAGCTAAAGATCTGGTGAAGAATTTTTGAGTTTTGGTTTTGAGTCGCGAAACGTGGAAAAAATCCCTTCCGCAAGGGTATTGGATCTTTCTGACGTCATGTCTGTTGTGTTTTCCAGGAGCAAGCTGGGCCGCGCAGTACGGGGTGTATTGACCCAGGCCAAGGTCGAAAGACGTCTAATTTGTGGACTCCTTCCAGCCATTGCCTATCTGGAAAAAGGTTATGAAAATGTCCTGTTGTGTCTGGTACCGCAGACCCGACCCGGGGATGCAGCTACCCACATGCAGACGGTTCTCCTGCAAGCTTTCTGTTACGAAAACTACATACCCGTCATACAGGTAAGGATGTATTCCAGAATGTTCTAGCTTTATTCGAATAAGAATCCATCGATTTCCATTGTTTCCAACTTTCCACGTAGTATTGGGGTTGGTGATGCGACATTGCGTCAAGCAAGCACGTATTTGTTGCCTAGTTCTCAGTTCTCGCCGAGATACCAAATTTTACTTTATATCTCTGCACGTCCTCTGCTCTCCTGCACCAAGGTCAGGAGACCTTAGTAGGTGAATGAAATGCTTCGTCATGAGCAGTTACAAAGATTGCATTACAAGTCAGTTTTCAATTTGATTCATCTGAAAATTCCGTGTTCCTAATCTTTTATATTTTTTTTTGTAACTGATGGATATATTGATAAGTTCGTGTGAGTTCGAAAGATATATTTTATTTCATATCAGTGGCAGGTATTAACGGTCTAAACCAAGGGGCGGATGTGCCTTTATGAAAAGACACGGCTTTGTCCGATGATTGGGATTCCTCACTTTTCATTACTTTAATAGTTGGGTCATTTACATACATAATATATACACAGCACAGCGTGAGAATGGTAGTAGAAGCAACGAAACTTATAGCTTGGGATTACCTCTACTTTCGTGCACACCAAACATCTGTGAAAGCCACTGACGTCATTACGACCCAAATTTCTAAAGGCGTCAGCCAAATTGTTGTATAATAAGCAATAAGTAAATATCAGTACAGTAGGTAATAATAAGAGTTTTATTTGAAACATAATATATCGCATAGATGGAAAAGCATTTTGGTAGATTAGTAAAAAAAAAGCAACACATGTGCAGTGGCAGATCAAAGACTCAATTTTGTGCAATATTTGGTAACAGTCCGGATATTGGGAAACGATGGAAGTCCAAAAAAAAGGAACATATTTACCTAAACCTAAAATCTCCCTACAAAGCAAAAATGCTAATAAGTTTATTTTTACTTCCAGGTGGACAACAGCGAAAAACTAGCTGAATATTGCGGGATCACCTCAGACCGCAAGGACAAGCCCGCAGAATGCCCTTGTGCCATCATCACAAAAGGCTTGACCGCACCCCTCACACCCCCACCGCAAATGACGGACGTTCCAGCACCCCTTTCGCCATCCGAACAAGTTCTGACCGATTTCTACGAGTGTACCCTTGAAGAATCACCTCGACCTGTAATACAGTTGCCGATATGAACTTTGAAGACGACCATGGCAGGACAGGGATGAATGGAACAATCCCTATTCAAGAATTTTACACAAAATGGAAAAAAAGTACAATACGTATATTATAGCAATTTACCCTAGACGCAAGTAATACGTACAAAACAATATGTATATACGCATATACGTACTAAGGATGTAAGAGCTGGGGTTGTGCCCCAGTATTTGTGAATATTACTACTTCCCCAATTGCATTTATGCCGTGAGGAAGGCAAATGGAATGTGCCAGTATGAAATTGGCATTGGCATCGATTCATGCTTACAATAACGTGTTATGAGTTAAGATGTTTAGTATTATTGTAAACTGAAGATGTGTATTGATTGATTTACCTAAGTTCAATCAGTAACCAGTGAGCAGTGTATGGATGGATGTTAAAAATACTTCTTCCATGGTTACTGCTTTTGAGTACGACAATAGAAGATTATTGTAATTGTACGAATTTCCCAACTATTTGTCAGTGGAAATTATGTTTGACAGTGTTTGAACTGATTATTGTATATTTTGAAATTTGATGAAATGAAGAAAAAATAAATTTTGTTTGAGATACCTACACTTCCATGTTTTCGTTACCTCAGTCAAATCCTCAATTTTTTCAACTAGTAGATACCTACCCGTAAAAGGTACATACGTGAGTACTACTCCTGTATTCTTGATAAAATTTAATTGAATGCGAAAAGAAAAAAGGTGCATATGAAGAATATTTTTGCTTTTGACTCAAGAACAATCTGATATAAATGACCTTAGAAATACTGATACAGGACACCTGGACTACTGAACCCACAGCATAAAGTCACACCACTCTACATATGGGTGCGTCGATACTTTTTGGTCTTAAATCATGGTCTATTTATCGGCTGATCGAGGCAGACAACAAATACACAAGATGGCTTCTTTGCAAAAACAAAAAGAAAGTTTTTTAGGCGAAACAATGTGCCTGGGGCTGTCAGCAACGTTCAGTTGAAAAGGTGGCTAGTGCCATGGACGTGCCACACGTGAACACAAATCGCAACCGCTTGTTTTATCACTTTAGTCTGTCTACTCTGTCTCATTTCCAATTTGACTCGATCATGCGCCTTATGGCCCACGCTCTCAGGGGACAGAGTGACAGACCTATTCAGAAATCCCAAAGAGTTGAAATTCAATAATCAAAATCAATCGGACTTTGTAATTTTCTTGGAATAATGTATTTAGGTTTTCCAATTTTCTAAATTTGCTAAAAAAAAATTTTTTTTTCTTGGTCGAAGGTCCTCTGCGTCCCTCCAAGGCCCGGCCTTGGATCCCTCGTTGCTTGCTCTATGTCCCTGTCCCTGTCACAGTCCCTCGATCTTATTAGCTATCAATAATAATTCAGCATCAGCATAGTGGGAAATTCTGAAAACTCTTCTCAGAAACATGCATATGCGCACAAACTGATTTGTTTGTGGAAATTCCAAGGATCAACTTTGTTTCAATTTCAGGAATTCCGATACCCCGAAAGGGCAAAAGGCACATATCCTACTGCCTACTGGGAAGTGTTGGTAAATATTAATAAATAATATGTTTCCATCTACCCTCGGTATCAGAACATTTACAATTTCGAAGGCATTTCTCACTACAAAAAAAAAGGTAAATGATCGATCCTGAATCCTGACCTAGGCCACTAAAACAGGCACAGACCTGCCACCATGCGAAGGAATGGAGCAGCGAGCAGACAACATATTGTAGTTCCGCGAAAGCCATGAGTCAAAGCTCGTTAGATCGGAATAAAATCGGGGAGATAGGTATAAGAAGACATTATAATAACCTTACCTGCTAGTGTTGCAGCAGACAGAGACAGCGAATTGTATTGTGTATGGGGCTTGTGGCTGATTCGCGCAGGTGTATTTTACTCTTTCAGTTTATTCACGCACTAACTTGTTTGAAATTTCCTGCAACAACATTCAGGTGAAGTACTTTTCCTATATGACTACTAGACTACTTACATGTGTCTTAAAATAAAATGCATTGAATTCAATAATAAATTATTAAATATATACACACCCTTTATTCTTACTTTTACGTGGGTTCCATATAAATTTCAAAAAATTGTGCAATATAAAATTTTTCGACAATATGATGCCCGTTCACCAATGTATACCTAATCATATTTCAACAACTCAGTTATTTTACAATATTATGTTTTCACTTAAATTCCTTATCGTGACAACCACACTTTACATTTATTATTATTTGTTTACCGATAGACTTTCTCACGAGTTTGGATCGCCACGCCACTGTTTAACTGGTTGCATAAGTAAAAATGGGAAACACGCCGGACTGGGAACCCCAACCTGCTGAGTGGTCGAAGGAAGAGCTTTCACTCCTGCCGGACCCGACCACAATTATTGCCAGTCCGATCTCTCTAAAAGATTTTTCAGAAAAGAGCGAAGAATTTCCTCGGAAATTTCCTTTAGAAGCAAACCGATGCAAAACTCTCAAAAATTCCGTGCCTCAACAAATCCTGGAACGAAACATCAATTCCGCTTACCCAGTTTTACACGAGAATGCACTGCTATTTTACGTCAAATATATCTTGCACAAACGTAAATTCGGCAACGCAATCGAAAAGGATGTGTATAAGGACATGAACGTAATGCAATTTATCGATAGGCTTTTGACCAAAAGGGCGGCCACTTTCATCGGGAAACGTGACAATTACTCGCTACTTGATGGTAAAAAAGGCCATTCATCCTGGGAACTGATCGGAACCCCAGAAGAAAAAGAACCATTGAAACTGTGTAAATGCATCAGCTACGAAGAAGTGAAGCTTTCTGCTTTTCTTTCGGTCTCATCTTTCACTTACTTTATGAATATTGGAGACAGGAAAAACATGGGCGTAGTGGAAGAGAACAGGGAAAAATTGCAGGATGAGGGGATAATCATGGGAATTATTGGTCCAAGATTAGTAAAGACCGGCGTCATGGACTACCAAGAGCTTGTGATTTCTGAAGAGCAAAATACAAAAGATCACGGATATAGATCTGATGGAGAAGAAACGATTCACAGCCTGTTTTCGGATTTCTACGGTGAGAAATGCTGGGACCACAAAGAAGTCATGGATTTCAAAAAAGGCTTGCCCAAAAGCCTGAACAGATACACTGACTTGAAGAACGGTGAAATTTTGGATAATTTCATTTATTACAAACGAGTCGTTTTTACTATGGATACTTTGTTTTTGGAAGCCAATAAAAGAGCGCTGCGGAAAGGGTGCATGGCTTACATTCATGTGGTTGGAATTGGTTTAGGAGTTTGGAAAAAGCATGCGTGTCAGAATGAAATCTTCATGAATTCTTGCGCTAAAAGAATAAAGTAAGTTTAAAAATCTACCTATAGAAGAAAAAACAACCCTTGTTCTTTGCAGAGAACTGGGAAGCTACCTTCATAACGTTAGCGACATTTGTTTCGCCTATATACAACATGACTCATGTGGACCTTATAATAATGGTGATGTGATTCCCATTGAAGGACATCCCAAGAAAGGCATCAAAATCCATTTGCTGAAACGAGAACCGCATGCAAAATTAACAGGTGCTCATGAAGGTAAACTTGAAAAATTATTGAAAAATACAAAATAAAATTGATTTTTGTTTTCCATCAGGTAAACTTCTGGTCGTGTCATACGCTTGGGATGGAAATGCGCTGCCTGGAAACGAGTATTGGAACAACCGTCTAGGAAGCAGTGGAGACTCGGCAGCAGCATCTTCAACACAAATTTCTGAACTGCACAATGCTTTTATAAATCCAAATGTTAGAGCCTCAAATTTGAGAATTGCAACCTGCAAGGACGTTGTAACTTACGAAGAGTATTTCAAAAAGAAAAGCTCGAGTAGCACTGTGGCTGAAATTCCAGGTGAAGCAGGCGAAGCAAAGCAAAAAGCGTAAACACATTTTGTACTTTTTTTTTCTTCATATAATCAATTTCCTATCTGTATTCGATCATACAATATATTTATGTATTCATATAGCCTGGATATCTATACACCTATTAAAACTAATAGCAGATGTATGCAGATTGCAGACATTTAAAAGTATCATTTCAATACTTCATGTCAGTTGGTAGGTAGGTACTGAAAATTGCTAATTTGTAATGGATAAACTGTAAGTATGTATATTATAATCTGCTTTCACTTAATTTTGATTGAAACAGTTTTAAAATTAGAAAAGTAAGGTACCCACCTAATCATCAATCTCGCAACCATTCAACAATTCATCTTTGATACAATCGAGTTTGAAATTTTGAAAAACATGTAGAAAATACGAAAGACACAATTATTATTCTCAACTTTACAAGAAGAAGAATAATTTCATCATTCTCAACTTTATAAGAATAAGAATAATTTCACCAAGATTGACCTTAGTAATTATTACAACGTGTGTAAATCGTCAATGGCGAGAATACCCGGAAATACTTAGTATTTCCAAGAAAATGTACAGAGATTTCCAACTAGGTGGTTTACCCCTCGTCGCAACTCATACCTATACCTCCTCATCTATGAAGAAAAAACTGAAACGCTGAAGCAGTCGTACAACTCGGTTTTTGAATTGTTTTTCTCATCAGTCAAGGTCCTGAGTTCTAATGGTAGTTTGTTATCAATTTTAATAGACTTCACAGGTTCCTTCACCATGGTGCTGAGGAAGACATAGGTACCTTAAGATTGTTTCTGAAGGAAAGGTTTTTCTACAAAAAGTAAATAAAGTGCAATGCAAGATATAAGGACGGGCACATTTTCAGTTCTCCAAACAAACCCCTGCACGGATACTGTACGCGCAACGGAAGATGCTCCCTTATGCTCCAACCTCCTCCTTAGCACATGGTCACATAGAGATGAGACTGAATTTTGGCATTGTAGTGCATTTTTAGCCCCTTTATAGGTCGAGCCTCCCTCTCAAGCTTCGTTGGCGTTGCCTGTGCTGGCGACTTTTCTCAAAATATAGCTGACATGACTTGAAGAGCTATATCTCTTATTAGCAGTGTTGTGGTTGTGCGTTATCTAGATAAAATCATCCTGATTGAAACACCGTTACCGTTATTATCTATTATCTGAGATTTAAAAAAACCAGGTTATCTATGTAGATAGTTTTAGATAACAGATGAATCAAAATCAATTTTATTTTTGACGAACACTTCGAACAGTAATTCAGATCTCGTGACAATGATGTGCAGTGATGTCGGAATGTCGAAATGGATTTAGAATTAGAAGGCTAATTCAACAGTTTTTTCTCTATTAATGTTCACCTAAGATTTTATACATACAAAGACTTTCAATTAAAAAAATCTACACATAAATCTGACACATACACTACACATAACTGAAAAGTTATGATGGCCTGAATGGTTCATCTGAACAATTTTGATTGATGAATGATGGTTGTAAAATGTAAGTAGGTACCTACGAAAGAAAAAAAATTGCTAGGAAGCGGAACCACAACAAAACAACATTTACTACATTCTTTTTATCGTGTTGTCCAAATTTCCGCTTATAGTACTATTCTGAATGTAATAATTAAGCAATCGCATCAAGAGATCTCAAAACTAGTTGATTCAGAATTATTCACGCCACTTTAATTTATGCAACAGCATTTCATTCAACAATCACAATAGTGTTTTTAAAGATATTCGGCATACGCAGGTCGCAGAGCTATACACTATACCTACTTACTTAGCAAGCAGAAAAAGCAATCAGAGAACCGAATATAACTGGTGAAGTAGGTAGGTATCATTATTCTCTGACTTTGCGTTTGATGATTAGCTACACAGTGGGTCATATGCATGAAAACGGAGTATATGCTCACCCTCAAGTTTCAGGGGATCAGAGGGAAGTTGCTAAGGAAAATTTGCTTGGCAACTCCCGCAAAATCGGAACATGAGCAGATAGTTTCCTATACTCCGTTTTTATGCATATGACCCAATGGGGACCACTTTATTCTGGGACACCTGTATATGTAATATATGTTGACTGCCCCGTGGCGCAAGCGGTCGAGTGGCTGCCTGCGACGCGGAAGTCCCGGGTTCGATTCCCGGTGAAAAGTCTGGGTGTTGTGTTGTCCGAAATTTGCACTTTTCTGAATTTGTAAACCTGATAAATAAACGGGCAAATTCCTTATGTTATATACCTATACCTAATCTCATTTCATGAACCTATGATTTTTTTTTCGACTTTTTTTACGACTGCTCAGCCGCCCCCGCTAACTTTGGAACCGTGAAATTCAACTAATATGTATATAATGTTACGGTATTCGGGTTCACCTATTTCGAAATTGAACGCGCTGATTTGACGGCATCGAAGGCTCTGGATGCTTCCTGTTTGATCGTTGGAGTTTCCACCACACAAGGATTTTTCTGGTATCTGCGTCGAGATGGATTCCAGAGCCGAATGGAATATACGCGTACCTTTTACGGCACCTCCACCAGAAGTTTCGACGTGTCGTGACCTACCGCTGCAGTCTCTCGATGCTTCCCGAATGCGACGCAGGAATCTAGATTTCTCCGGAAAGAGCCGGGATGGTCGCGAGCTTCGTAACAATAATAGTCCTGTCCCTAGCAGTACTTCTGTAGGAAAAACGATGTAATCAAATTTTTTTCTTGGAACGTTGGAGGATCATCCCAGGACAAATAATCACTCGGGTGCTTTCGCGATTTCTGGTACATTTTCCAGTAATATCGCATCAAAGTTGGCGGCTGGTCAATTCTTCAGTTCGCTGATATTTCTTGGAGTTTTTGCGATTTTCTTCAAATAAAAGTACTAATCTACTCAAAAAACAATTCTGGATCGAATGGTGCTGTCAGATGTTAAGTACTCACGTTATACCGGGTGAAAAAAAAATAAAACTAGTTTTATAAAAAAATTTCTAACTTTTTAGTTTCTTGGCCGATTTTCACAAACTTTATGTCAAAAGCTCGCTGAATGAATCGTCTACTCAAATCAATTGTCAATATAGCCAAATTATCAAAAATCAAGATGGCGGCGGCGAACCCAAATAAAAATGTGTCGTATTTCGAGATTTTGTTTTGATTTCTAAACTTTGTAAAGAACGACACTGATGGTGGATTCTGGAAGATTCAGCTTTCTTCTGCGATTTGGGACTAGATTTACTTGATTCGCACATTCCACTGTGAAAATATAGTGAATTAAAGGAAGGTCCACTTGTAATTTTTTCCAAATTCACAATAAATCAGCAGTTTGAAAACCTCCCGCGAATCCTTATTTCTGAAGCAATTTTTACACACTTGGTAGTGATCGTAAGCTGTGTGCATAGGCTACAAATACCGTGTTGGTGCATGGCCGAAGTTTCGAAATTTTAGATGATAGATGACGTAAATGGTGGAGGTGCGCATGTCAAATATCGAATATTCTACTTTTTTGTTCTCACATGTTCTGAACGGAATTTCTATAAATGGTTGGCTTAATGGTCAGCTGAATAAATACGCAACGAAAGTCAAATGTTGAAAGAGTCGAAATGTAAAATTTTCAAATAGACGACTTTACTTCTTTGGAGAAAATAAAACGGTTCTACCGTTAGTCCAGGAATTTTAGCTGTTAAAATCGCAAATAGCGAACAAAAATGAAAGCCAGCCGGATTTTTGTATGTAAGCTCAGTTAAGCATGTAGTTTAACATAGTAAAAGTCCTCAAGAATCCGGTGTGAGCTTCGGCGTTGTGGCCTCGAGAAGAACTTGAGGATCGCAAATAGCGAACAAAAATGAAAGCCAGCCGGATTTTTGTATGTAAGCTCAGTTAAGCATGTAGTTTAACATAGTAAAAGTCCTCAAGAATCCGGTGTGAGCTTCAGCGTTGTGGCCTCGAGAAGAACTTGAGGATCAGTTTTTCGCGTATATCTCGTGAACAATGGCACTTAGAAAGAAAGTGCTTGGGAAGAAATTGTTGAAACTTTTATTGTCTATGAGAAAAATCCCCACACATTCCATCGTAAGTCCATTCCTTCTTCGTCAAAACACAAGAAAATTAAAATAATCCAGATGCTCGATGCTGAAGACTGTATGGACCTTGAGTTTTACGATGGCGGGATGCCACCTCGTCGAGGTGTTGATGGTTGGTCCACTATTTCTTGATTGAAACTTGAAGCCATCAATACGAACTATGCCGGCGGCATATACAGGGTGAAATAAAAATAAAAAATTGAGCATTTGTTCCTCAAGAACCAAAATAGGTGAAGACATGTAAATCGCCATACATAATTCTCATGGTCATGAAGTCGTCGTAAACTTGAATTAGATATCTTGAGCCGTTCTTAAAATATCTTCAAAAGACTGAAGTTAATGCTTAACTAAGCTTATATAAAAAAATCCGGCTGGCTTTCATGTTTGTTCGCTATTTGCGATTTTAACAGCTCAAGTTCCTGGACTAACGGTAGAACCGTTTTATTTTCTCCAAAGAAGTAAAGTCGTCTATTTGATAATTTTACATTTCGACTCTTTCAACATTTGACTCTCGTTGCGTGTTTATCCAGCTGACCATTAAGCCACCCATTTATAGAAATTTCGTTCAGAACATGTGAGAACAAAAAGTAGAATATTCGATATTTGACATGCGCACCTCCACCATTTACGTCATCTATCATCTAAAATTTCGAAACTTCGGCCATGCACCACCACGGTATTTGTAGCCTATGCACACAGCTTACGATCACTACCAAGTGTGTAGAAATCGCTTCAGAAATAAGGATTCGCGGGAGGTTTTTAAACTGCTGATTTATTGTGAATTTGGATAAAATTACAAGTGGACCTTCCTTTAATTCACTATATTTTCACAGTGGAATGTACGAATCAAGTGAATCTAGTCTCAAATTGCAGAAGAAAGCTGAATCTTCCAGAATCCACTATCAGTGTCATTCTTTACAAAGTTTAGAAATCAAAAAAAAAATCTCGAAACACGACACATTTTTATTTGGGTTCGCCGCCGCCATCTTGATTTTTGATAATTTGGCTATATTGACAATTGATTTGAGTGGACGATTTAGTCAGCAAACTTTTGACATAAAGTTTGTGAAAATCGGCCAAGAAACTAAAAAGTTGGAAAAAATTTATAAAACTCGTTTTATTTTTTTTTCACCCGGTATAACGTGAGTACTTAACATCTGACAGCACTATTCGATCCAGAATTGTTTTCTGGGTAGATTAGTACTTTTATTTGAAGAAAATCGCAAAAACTCCAAGAAATATCAGCGAACTGAAGAATTGACCAGCCGCCAACTTTGATGCGATATTGCTGGAAAATGTACCAGAAATCGCGAAAGCACTCGAGTGATCATTTGTCCTGGGATGATCCCCTGACGATTCCAAAAAAAATTTGATTACATCGTTTTTCCCTACAGAAGTACTGCTAGGGCCTGGATTATAATATGGGATTGTTTTTTGTTTCAGTTTTAATTGAGCAAAACTGAAACAATGATAAATTCTCCCTCGGATTCTTCTAGTGGTCCTGATTCAGAAAAATATGTACTATGTCTATATCTTGTTTCCTAAAGCCAAAAGCCCACCTCAAACTGTTAATATTTTTGCGCGATAGAATTTCTTCAATATACTGTACACTATTCTGCAGCGGTATTAAGCGCGAAGAACCCAATTTTCACTGGCAATATTCATACTCACACGGATCAATATTATTGAATTGAAGCAACCTTCAGAATTGTTACGAGCGGTGACTCTGGAGAACACGCGATCTTTCTAGACTCTTCCCATTAGGTCGCAATGCACAAGTACGGAGCTCTGGAAATTTCCAGAATATACGCGATGACTTGGCGGTTGAAATACATGGGGAGACTTCAACGATCGATTAGAAAATATCAGCCGAATTGGCGAAGGTGCCGACATTCTAGAACACACGGAAAGCCCGCGAAAGGTGTGATATATTTCTGGAGTCGCCGCGAAGCCGTATGCCGGGTCACTGTGGAATTTGCTGGAGGACCTATGAAACAATCGATATTAATAGTCGGAGCTATATAAAGCCCTATTGCGGATGCAGATGTAACCTTATTGCACGCCACTAGTAGCAATAATAAAAATGTTGACTATTATTTTTGAAGTGACAGTCAGTTTCAATAAGAAGTGAGAGAGTATTTCACACGGAGTGAACGGATTTTATGAATCTTGGCTTTCTTGTCACTGTGACAGCACGTCAAATTAGTAAACTCCGTGCGTGAAAGCCTGGGGCGCGATTCTCTAAATCGTTTAAGTAGATAATCGCATACGAAAGTGGGTAGTTTCCGAATGGTTTAACCGTTCGTGCATTCTCGAACGTGTGGATTGTCTCGTATACGGATTTTATTGTGCAAATTGACATCGAATGGACTAGTGTCTGCTGTCTACCGTTCGAAATTACATTTCGAATACGATAAACACGCTTTTCGAGGTTTGGAGTGTTTGTTTACTTACTGTAATGAGTGAGTCTTCAAAAATTATGCTTTTCCATAAACCAAACTTCTTCAAACTGAATATGCCCGCAGTGCTCCGCGTCGTTGAATATGCAGACACGATTCCATTCGAAATTATCATCGATGATAATCATCATACCACTTGAGTTAAATTATAATATTACTGAAAATAATTCAAAGCAGAATACTTTGCAGGATTTTGACTGGATTCTCATGTTTCCAACAATTTTTGAATAGAATCTGTGCCAATTTCATTGAGACGGTACTTATAGCCGGAGCCGGAGATAAAAAATATTGAAAACCCAATGAACCGTCAGTCTTTTGCTTTTTCGCAAATGAAACGCATCGGAGATCACCCACCTTCCGTCAACTTTGATTCAGCTATAACCGCATAACGTCAATAAATTAACAACAATACCTTTACAGGTGTATCGTTCCCCTTCTCCTTGGATCAGCTCTTGGTAAGCACAGTCAACAAGCAAAATTCATCAGTACTTATTTAGAAAGTGGCTGAATCGTACCTGCGCTGTGATCCAAGAAGTTGTTCAAAACATAGTGGGATACTACCTATATCACATCAAATATTTGGATAACACCCCAAACGAGAGGTAAATACTTTAGATTTAAATCGTTAATAAGTCATATACACTGCGCAAAACATCTACTGAAGACAGCTTTGTCTTGCTTGGCAAAAAATGAGTTTTGTAATTTCGGAGACTTCAACGTGGAGTTAGAACGGGAACCTTCATTTTATTTTTCCAACTCAACATGTTCAGCGTCTTTAATTTAAATGTTTGACGGCCATCTAAGCACCCCAAGGTTCCGTAACTGCTCACCTCGTATCGCTGGAAAAGAAAATGATAAACACGTTGATATAGGCTTCCTAATAAGAACAAATGTGTCAGAGACTCGCAGTTATTTTGTCCTCGTCATGGTTTCGACTTCGCAAGCCTCTCACATTTCACTGAAAAGAGCGCGGTTTCGTAAAACAAAAAACGCATATAGGCTCTAGATTTCTATAGAAGAAAGTGCTTGGACGAAATTCGACGCACAAATGGAAATGAATCTGCAAGGCTGTGAACCTTGACTATCGCTAAAAATCTGTATGCAATGAAGGCAAAAAGAGGGGCTCAGTTTAAGTTGTTGCAGTTCGAGTTCAGATACCTACCTATTCCAATAATCTCAATATAAAAATCTCACGATATTTGACAAAAACGGCTAAACTTCACAAGAACACTCTTGGAGATGACGCAGAAGGTAACAATGTATAATACCTACCTAAGTAAATTGCAATAATATCACCGCAACCCGTGGAATGCTGTTGAGAGTTTGAAACACCACCACTGACTGGTTGACCTTCAGGAGGTATTTACTATTCGATCGGCCAAGTCACTAGCAGCCTTCAAAAGGCCTCCTCCTGTCCTACAGATGAAGATTTATGTATTTATTTTCGAATGAAAACCCACCACTTCGAGTTTTTACTTATTGCTCTGATTAAAACTGGAGGTAAATAACAATCTTCAGATGGATAGAGGTATACATTATACATAGATATATTAGTTGGAACTTTAATTTGGAAGGATAGCTATACCACCTACATCTGTACCTGATGCCTTAGATCCTGATGCATCACATCACACCACACTAAAGACGGTTTAGCTTTCAAAGAGACTATTCAGATCAAAACAGAGATGACTCGCCAACTAAGTACTTTATTTTATTTTATTACCATTATTCGAAACAACGAAAACTCACTTACCTACCCTTATAGGTAATATGTTCTGCCACTCCAAATGAGAAAGAAATAAAGCTTTGCACCTTGAAGGAGTCGTTCGTTACGAAGTATATTATTATCATCATGATGCCATCAAATGATTATAATGCAGATATGTAATTCAACCAGGTTATACACAAAGCAAGACCATGTCGCTTTTTTATTAGATATCAAAAAATTTGACTTCTGAATCCGAAATGTTATGTTCGCAATTGTACATGAACCTGTAGATCTACAGAGCAGGAGATAAGACTCTTATACGATCGGTCAGTTTGCCATATTTATAGTTTAGCTGCTCTTCCTTGAGTTGTTTAAAAAATTTACTTAGTTTTAATTTAAATCCCGTTGTGATTCAGTGGAAAAGACTCAACAGATCCTTGAATAGTGCCCTTTTCTGAGTGTACAATTTTGAACTACGTCACCTTTCACCTGTTAAAATTTTCCAAAGCTATTGAGAAGTCATAATAAGGCTATAGTTTTTTATGTAGATACCCAGAGTTCAGTTCACACTACAAAATTATGTGCATGATATGCTTTCAAATTTCCATTGTTTTCCATTTCATCTTCCAAATTGCAAAAGTTCACCTTAAAAGAAAGTGAGGCTTCCAATTTAAATGAGAAAAAGGCGTGTTAGATATAACTCGAGCACATAGAGTAAATTCCGAGGTAAATTCTAACAACAGATAGCGGCTACATATGCCATTTTCTCACAAGTCGTGCATCTTCGCGTGTTGCAACCGGTAATTATTATCCTTTTGTCTTGCCCCTAGCTGGCTCTGAATTTCTTCATTTATAATAATATGTGGAAATTGCTCGGTTAAAGTCAGTCACTTATCCTGTGAACTCTTGATACGAGCAAAAGGAAGTTATATGTATACTTAGGTCTTACAAACTTAGGTTCACTTGCTATAGCCAACCGATGTAGGATTTCCGTCATTCTCCGAAGATTAAAACAAGTGAATATGCCCTCACAGGCGTAAGGCTCAGTGGCGCACGTCCTTTTTGGACGTGAAACACATGGTATCATTTGATAATTAGGAGCTCAAGATGATCAGTGTTTTCCCATCATTACTACACATTTTTTTGTGTATGTATACCTGAATAATTATGCGAGATTCTCTTTCGTGCAAATTTCAGTTGAATTCACGCAAGTTGTCCACATAGTGTTGCAGTGCCGGTTGATGGGTGCTGCGGCACCCGGCGCGACAGTAAAATGATGCCTTTTTGTTTTTGAATAAGAAGAAAGAAGAAGAATAAGAAGAAAGAATAAGAAGAATTCGTTTTTCTTTGAAATGTACCCATCTGGATTTGGATTTCTATTGATTTTTGTATTTGTAGATACCCAAAGAGAATGCAAGATGATAGGAAATTAGGGTCCTACCGTTATTTATACACGGATGACAGATTTCAATTTTTTTCAAATTGTTGTGAAGATAATTAAAAGACCTCCAAAATGATGTTCAACTCAACCCTTGTTCGTATTTGAAATTTTTGAAAGGGTAGTTACCCTGCCTAAGCGGTGGAACAGGATATGTCACCTCGAAAAGAAAACCGAACTGTTTCAGCTCTTTTTCAGAATAAAATTGTGCAGTGTAAAATCAGAGGTGGGATATTTTCAAAAAATCACCCTGTATAGCTTCTGCTGCTAAGGTATGCGGGATTGACTACTGTCGCTGAGTGAGCCGTCTAGTTCCGGACACTGGACGAACCAACCGAGCTAACAGGCCTATTCTTTACTTGTTGTTATGATGTTATGCATGTTGTTCACGAACAGGGATGTTCACGAACAGCCTGTTTCCTAGAATAGCCATCGTAACATTTCATGTTAAAGCACCTATTCTTTTCTCCGTAAAAAGTCATGACGTGAAGAGACGTTCTCCAGTTTCACCAGTACAAACAATAATATAGCTGGAAATACACCAAGGCAAAAAACAGATGACCGCTTATGGTTACGTATAAGATTAGTTGATACGAATGGATGTCAAGCAAGGAAGCAAGTGTGAGCTATGAGCCGAAGACCTAGGTACTTTTTCCTATAGTGAATTCTTGTTGACTTGTTGTATTTCCAGTACTATATTACATCCAACGTATCATTGCTCATTACATCAAAAGGACTGGGAAGAGAAAAATCAAGTCAAGTCTAAGATTGAAAAACCCCAGTCGTTTATTTTTAAAAACTTAGGTAGGCAGGTACGTTTGTATCTATCCAATCGCAAAGCATGAAAAACAGATTTTGACTTTTTGGGTGTGTTTATTTACGTTTGAAGTAGGTGGTTAAACTGGTTGATCAGCGTCATAGGTACGAGGATACCTAACAATCAAGTCTCATGCCAATTTTTTTTAAATGCTAGACTTATTGAAAGTGTATCCTCTCTCTTATGGATGCTGATTATTGTCAGTACCAACTCGTATGTTCGCTATTAGTACCATTTTAAACATCAATTTGCATTGTGTGTGTGTGTGTGTGTGTAGTGTGTGTACACAAGTCCGGTTCCAGTTCAAAATTCAACATGTTCAATTTCTCCAGCATGCCTTAGGAAACGCATAAGCACATAATCGTTATGAGTTCTAAATATTCTTCTCGAGTCCTTGGATGTGACCACAAACAGTAGCAGCAGCGAAAGTGTTTTCTCACCTGATAGCACGTACTTAGTACAGGTACTCAGGTACTACAAAAGCGATTTAAGTCGACTTTCCTTTAGTTAGAACTCGTAATGTAAACGGTCAATAAAACCAACACCCATAATAATAATAACACTAATAACAGTACACATGCCTATGGTAGATGGCGGCGACAACAGGCCAATTTCCGCGTTATTGACCGCCTTCACCATCCGCAGAAAGCTCACACTCCTCGCAGCACGGTATGAACACGGTGTTCATTGCTGAAGAAGCACCCAGCACCATTGAACCCACAGGTGAATGATGCGTGCATTCTTGAGCAATAACGTTCCGCGGCTAATTCTCAGATGTAAGATAACGCGCCAACAAAGAATTTTATTTCCGCATTACTTGTATGTTGTATATGTATGCGGAGTAGGTACCTGAGGGGAGTCCATCTTGGCTTGGAGCTGCCTGTGAAATAACTTTGCGACTTTCACTCTAATATGCGAGTCTCGGTGATGTTATTCCATACCACACATAAGAGCCGTACCTTGAGAGGAATGCCGGGCAGGTCCCACCACCAGCAACGGCTTTTGCATGATTGGTTCACATTAGATAACTCGTAATCGTAAGTCATAAGTTTCTACACGATGAGAAATGTCAAGTGAGGAAGATTGGATTTTCTCTTGACAAACTTGCCTAGGTGCTAGGCTTTTACTCAAGTCATAATAATAAACGTAGGAAAGTAATTAGATAGGAAGGCACTATGATAATTAACAGATGGAAAGAACGCCCCTGTTGCTGAGTCATCCCGTTACTGTTAGTTACGGTTGAAGGGTAAAGCACAAGTGCATCATCATTAAACGGCAATAAGGAAGAGAAAAGAAACCGCGAGGGGAAAATTAATTGTTGTAATTTTACGTGATGCAGAAGCTTCTCAAAAATGAACGATGCAACTTTCTTTAGAAGAATTAAAAAACCATTTCAAACATTTGTTCAGTCTAAATCATCCATTTTCGAAGCCGTCTAGTGTGAAAAGATTTCAAGTACTTACATCTGGAACTATGATTTAAACTGGTTTGGTCGTTGCATAATAATAAGTCTGTAAGCCTGATGCCTCGTTCACCAAATTGATACGCCTGAAGAGACTGACGTTTCAATAGTAATTGATTGTTATAACAGTTATCCCAAATTTCCCAGCCGATTAGTTCAATCTGGTAGTTGACAATATTCTAGACAAATTCACTCACCTTTTTTCTTCTTTTTCTTGAGGCTTGTGGTGTTGCCTGAGACTCTTAAATTTTAGAGTTGATCCACCAAGGACTCCAAGAAGCATGCAGAAGTACGGTTCCATGTTTTGTTTCAAAAGCATTTGCAAACTTCCAGACGATTGCAGGAAGGCTTCAGTGTTTCAATAGCTTAACTCTCCTCTGCTCTAAGATGATGCAGCAATTTCTGACAACCTGAAATGATCAAACGAAAAATTGATATCAAAAGTTTAAAGCAAAGAGTGGCTAAACGGTTAATGTAAGAAAAAAATTTACATTTTTGTAGGATGTACAAAAATACATATTGTACATATGTATTTTACAGGGTGTTTGCAAACTTGGGGTAGAAAATTGAACCGCAGTTAAAGAAATGCTCCATCAGAAGTGCCGGAAAAATGTTGAAAAAAGATTTCTATTTTTGGACATATGGAGGGTCAAAAAATGGTCTTTCGACCCCTTCTATTTTCGTTATTTTGAAAGATTTTAGTGAACTTTTGAATTCACAAAGCTCTTGGCTTGGACATGTGACATTTCAAACGGTAAGGTCGCAATGGAAGAATTATACGGAAGGACAAACGAACCACCCTGTACTTGTCGATCAGTTGAAGTGCAAAATCTTGTGCTGTTGTCGGCTAGCTTTTCACAATTTAAAAAAAAATGAAGTCGCCTCAGAATTCAGTTTTCTTCAACAATTGCATATAACTTATTACAATTAACTAAACATAATCAAAATTCATAATATCGATGAATGAGACCTATGAAAGGTCTAGTTTGGGCCAGGACGGAAGATGTAGGTATAAGATAAAGATGTACCTTCGAAGTCAAACGCTCCTGCAGCAGGTGTTTTGCGTGTGATCGTATGGAAGCCGAAACTAATCGTTGACTGTTATGCGAAATGGAGAATGCAAAAGTGCAACAGGGTAACAAGTTACAAAGTCAAATGGCAGGTGGCAAATAGCAACGGCGTTATCTATTGTAATACTGACACAAAATATACAAAGCTGTTATTCACCAAAAGAAAAAAACATTTTGAAGAAACTTTGTTGTCTTCTAAACGCATGTCTTGTGGCGCATATACGCCACAATTAAATTCCTATTATTCGATATTAGTTTTTCTATTTGTCCCATAACACCCAACATTTTATTATAAATAATTATCATCAACTATACAAAGATATCTAATAAGATTATTTCCACATACAATAACATTTCCTATAATGAATAATCATATATTCGCACATTAGAAACGTGAGAAAGTGAAGCTAGTGAAGATGTTAGCAGTGATTTATTAACGACCATTATTTCAAAGTGTTACAATAAGAACTGACTAGATTTATTTCCAAGATAATGCAATGAAATGGAGCTGAAAAGAAGTTAATAATATAGTTCATATTATATTATCTACCTAGGTACCAAAGTTGATGAAGTATTATTATAGCTAAGGGGTCAGATCAAATCCCAAGGCACAGCTGAGGGTTATATGGGGCGCCGAAGCTATGATAGTTTTCCTAACCGCGGGGTTCATATATTATAAACTTGGTTTTTGTACTTGACTAGAAAATCGCAATTCAGGAGCAGGTTAATAATGGCGTACTTTACGACTAGTAGTGAAAAACAAACATGAATCTACCTATTTATGAGGTTCAGTATTACTATCCCGGCTCATGTTAACTCTTCTTGGAGGTTATAACTTATGGAAATAATGGTATCAATGGCATTCAACTTTCTGATAAAAACTATAAGCAGAGGTGGAAGCAAAGATGGAAATACTGGAAGTCGGTTAGGATTAGGGATCCAGGATACTTCAAAAGCTAAACTTGAGGCTTCCAAATACATCGGTATAGGTTTATGGATAAACACGCGAGAACGAGGATAAACATTAACGGTATACAGGAAGGCAATCCGCATAATATAGTAAACACAACGGGATAATGCGTCTAGAGCCCATGCACACCTTAAAAACATTCCACTGGAGCGCATTCCGATCACCTCTACTTAATTATTATTGCGAAATAATAATTCTGTTATGATCTGGTTTACTACAACCATTCCAGTTATGTCTTGTTACATTTTTACTATTGATTGGAAATATCCGGTGCGTAGTTATATAAATCGCGTATTATTGAATTATCATTGAACTTTTTTCACCTCTTTATTCCTTGCAGCAAATTTATGTTGTGAAATAAACTACGCAACAAATATGTTGTCGCAAGGGAAAAATTGGTCCAATTTTGGACCACAATAACTTTTGAATAACGCAAACCATTTCGATTCTGTTTTGACGGTTAGCGAGCTCAGTTTTTCTGTTATTCATCTTCAGGAGGTGAAGATCAGGAAGCTCCATGTAAAATATCTACAGGGTGAAATGTAAAACAGTACAAAATTTCAGCAAATTCAACCCCCATTTTCAGAATAATTTTTTTTCTCAAATGTAAATGTAGGGATCATAAAGCGTGATGTTTTGGCTTGCGCCCAGTTTTGAAATTTTTGGAATCGGAACTCTGGTTCTGACTTTATGATTTTTTTTCTCTTGGAGGATGCTGATTTATCCTATCGCCGCTACAAGGAAGACTATGTTAGCCTAGGGAGCCTGTCAGCATCAAAAACTAAAATTGGCCATCAGCATCAAGTTCAGGAGGTTAAAATGACAAAGAAAGCTTGTTTCAATTGTGAAAATCTTATCAAATTCATCTTTTAAGGAAAACACCTGTGTCGCCCATTTTGGATGAACCCCCTTTTTGAAGCCTTGATCAAGGTATTCCAGACGTTCTGCGAGTTAAGTTGCTGAGAGCCGTTCAAGCAACAATATTCGTGAATTGCAACCTCCTATCGTCAGAGTAACATAGTCTTCTTTGTAGTGATAGGATAAATCAGCATCCTCCAAGAGAAAAAAATCATAAAGTCAGAACCAAACTTTCGATTTCAAAAATTTCAAAACTGGGCGCAAGCTTGAACACAACGCTTTATACTCCTTTCATTTGCGTTTGAGAAAAAAAATTATTCTGAAAATGGGGGTCCGTTGAATTTGCTAAAATTTTGTACTGTTTTACATTTCACCCTGTAGATATTTTACATGGAGCTTCATGATCTTCACCTCCTTAAGGTGAATAACGGAAAGACTGAGTTCGCTAACCGTCAAAACAGAATCTAAATGGTTTGTGTCATTCAAAAGTTATTGTGGTTCAAACTCGGACCCATTTTTCTCTCGCGACAACATACTTGTTGCGCAGTTTAAATCTCCTAAAGACTTCTTATTTAAATATCATTCAAACCGGTGATGCCGAAATATATTGCTCAGTTACTATTTAGTTACAATAATTAACGAAAAAATACAACTCTTTTGAATTGCCGTATACGAGTAGGTACGAGACCATAAAATCTAAGTACGATTTAAATTTAATTTGTTCTACTTATTTACTGACTTATTTCAAATTATACGCTACCTTCACGAATTAATTATACCACCGTCGCAGTTATGATCGTTGCAATTATTATTATCATCAAGATTAGTTTAAAAGTGAGTGACCTGCTCCACCTACATCAGGCAGGACCGTTACTTTCGATAGCAACAACAATGAATGATTGATGAAACATTCTGAAATCTACAAGATCTCGGAGAGTTGAGTGCATGTCGTTTAATAAAAATTTCACTGGGAGTTTTCGCGGTACAAACTGATGAATTACGTATTTACATACATAATTAGTTGATAGCCTCAATAGAGAACCTTGATGTGAAATTACCTAGTAGGCCAGTAGTAGGAACATTCGAGATTGCAAAAGGTCCCATAAAAATTCTTTTTTGATATATATTAGTCAACTTGGGAGTCCTAACGAAGAATCCAAATTTGTGACCTTGTATGATCCCCGAAATTATGGTAAAAAATTAAGAAGTTGAAAATTCGTGAAAATCGACCGTTTTTCTTGAATAACTCGTAAATGGTGATTCTACGAAAAAAATGTCAGCTGAATTGAAGAGCGTTAAATTTTAAACAAAATGATACCACAGCCATTATTGTGCAATAAACGTCAACTAAAAATTTCCTCCACCGCTAGCGGATTACTACAGGGAGAATGTGAAGCTCATCAAATTACCTGTCTTCCAAATTTCTTTTGCAATAAACTGATTTATTGGATGAACCTTTGTTAGTGTAGTAATGAGAAATAAACATTTTTCGTTCGGCGTACCTCACAGCCGGGTATTATACATATTGTGGAAGATGATGGCACACACATACCTTCAGAGATAACCTGAAATTATGCACCGTGAAAATGGGAAACTACATGCTTCGATCTTGATTAGAAACTTATTAATGATTCCGTTTATGACACAACACCAAAGGCAAAACTGGTTCGTTATTAGACCACATACATAACTGAGTAATTGACCTTATGAGAGATTTAATTAGGACTTTAGTTTCTATTATAGGGGTGTTCCGGAAACAAGTGAAAGAAATAGCCCTAGATACCCTAGAAATCATAATAATTATCATGACATGACTGTCTGTGAAGTTGGTTTCAAAACATTCGGCGGCTTTTCATATATGCGTCATATGTCGCTATCTCGCATCCTGAGAAATATTTATACATATAGGGGGTTGAAATTCACGAAGAATATATTTTTTACAATAACTTTCAGGGAAAAGAATGGATTCAAACAACTTTACATGTGTACTTTTCTTCCTCCGGTCGATTTTATGAAGTACTTTTGGGCAGCCCACTAGTGGCGTGCAATAGGGTAACATCTGCATCTGCAATAGGGCTTTATATAGCTCCGACTATTAATCTCGGTTGTTTCATAGGTCCTCAAGCAAATTCCACAATGACCCGGCATACGGTTTCGCGGCGACTCCAGAAATATCACACCTTTCGCGGGCTTTCCGTGTGTTCTGGAATGTCGGCACCTCCGCCAATTCGGCTGATGTTTTCTAATCGACCGTTGAAGTCTCCCCATGTATTTCAATCGCCAAGTCATCGCGTATATTCTGGAAATTTCCAGAGCTCCGTACTTGTGCATTGCGACCTAATGGGAAGAGTCTAGAAAGATCGCGTGTTCTCCAGAGTCACCGCTCGTAACAATTCTGAAGGTTGCTTCAATTCAATAATATTGATCCGTGTGAGTATGAATATTGCCAGTGAAAATTGGGTTCTTCGCGCTTAATACCGCTGCAGAATATTGTACAGTATATTGAAGAAATTCTATCGCGCAAAAATATTAACAGTTTGAAGTGGGCTTTTGGCTTTAGGAAACAAGATAGAGACATAGTACATATTTTTCAGAATCAGGACCACTAGAAGAATCCGAGGGAGAAATTATCATTGAGGTTTGCTCAAATAAAACTGGAACAAAAACAATCCCATATTATTGTTACGAAGCTCGCGACCATCCCGGCTCTTTCCGGAGAAATCTATTCCCGCATCGCATTCGGGAAGCATCGAGAGACTGCAGCGGTAGGCCACGACACGTCGAGACTTATGGTGGAGGTGCCGTAGAAGGTACGCGTATATTCCATTCGGCTCTGGAATCCATCTCGACGCAGATACCAGAAAAATTCATGTGTGGTGGAAACTCCAACGATCAAACAGGAAGCATCCAAAACCTTCGATGCCACTATAAGAGAAGAACTCGACCTGGCATCGAGGGAGAGTTGGAATCGAGCGACCGTGGCGATAACATCTCAAGCGACATTGTGATTTTCTAAGCGATTAATAATTGTGTGCGTTATTTAATTGTATCGGTAGTAGTGAATAAAGTGTAGTTTGTTTACAAGTAAATCAGCGCGTTCAATTTCGAAATAGGTGAACCCGAATACCGTAACATTATATACATATTAGTTGAATTTCACGGTTCCAAAGTTAGCGGGGGCGGCTGAGCAGTCGTAAGAAAAGTCGAAAAAAAAATCATATGTTCATGAAATGAGATTAGGTATAGGTATATAATATAGCGTTGACATACCCTGTATGTTGAGAAGTATTCGAAAAATAAGGCGTTATTCCAATCTTCTGCGTCATTACAAGGTGATTAAAAAATGGCGGATTTCCTTTCGGGCACGTTATAGTGGACGTTGACGGAGTATGGGAAAAATAATTCAAAAAAAATTGATCGGCTTTGATTTGAAAGTTATCGGGTATAATACCACGAGTGCAATGAAAATTACCGATAATTCTGAAAAATGCGTGTTGCCTGAAAACTGCATGAGTTTGTTTTCTCTGTTGTTCGAAAGCTAAAAGAGCCCGACCCCGCAGGGGGAGGGCTCTTCTTTCGAACAACAGAAGAAAACAAACGAATGCGGTTTTCTTATGGCAACACGCATTTTCAGAATTATCCGGTTCATTTTCATTGCAAGAGTGGTATTCGAAAGAATATTTCCCGAATCATTCTACAAATTCTTCACATATTATTTCACACGACAATAACATTGATGATACATGAATAGCCACCTAACTGTACTGAGCCACAGCACTGAAAAGAGAACCAGAGGCTGACGTGAAAAGTGTGAAATCATTATGACTGCGCAAACCGTTTCAATTTCTTGCACATTCCTCTGGGTCCTTGAGTACTCGCTTGAGCATGAGCATCCCCATACAGTGTCCAGAGTCCAACGCTAACACTGGACACGCATCATGTTTGTTTGACAGTAGGTGTTCAAACAATGACAGATCGATTGAATTATCGATATGGTCTTTCTGATTATCGCTTATTAATCCTTGAAATTTGTGTCCGAATTATCGCGTTTTTGACGTATGAGGGAAATATTCAACAGTAATATCACAAGTGCTTAGATTTTCACGATAATTTTGGTCAGGCGATCGCGAGTGCTGATTGTAGCGATAAATGCCCGACTCCGTAGGAGGAGGGCATTTATCCAGAGACAATCAGCCCGAGGGAAACGCCTGGCCAAAATTATCTGGGAAAATCTCGAGCACGAGTGATATTTTGGAGATTATTACATAAAAGAAGTCCGAAGTGACAGCTGTCAGATTTTGTTGTTTACATGAATTTTATTCCGTTGCTATTGACAGTGGGATTTAGATAAGTGAATATTATCCTTGTAGGTCTAATAATCAAGGGCGTTGTATGTAATAATCAATAGTAATATAACAAGTGCTTGGTGTTTTTTCAGTTAAATCGTTTTAACCTGAAAACAACTGTCAATCACGAGGAAAAAGTAGACCCGATATTATCTGACTAAAATCCCGAGACGTAGTCGAGGGATTTTGTCCAAGATAATATCGGGTCTACTTTTCGAGTGATTGGTAGTTGTTTGAGGAATTTAAAACATTTAACTCGAATAAAACACAAAGCCCGAGTTAAATTTTGCAGATTATCGCCCAAATAGACTACCAGTATAAATGGTAGTTCCAATGTATCATTGTATAGTAGAACTGTCAATTTCAAAGCATGCCTTGTTGGAAAAAAATCAAATTCAAGAGAAGGGTAAAAATGTTTATTTTTTCTTCTTTCTAATAACTGAATATACTTGTGAAGCTCACTACTAAATCAAGCTAATTCTGCTTGGCTAAATAATAACTATCTTGCCATGAGTTGTAGTTCACAACAGAGTAGTTTCACATGGACGGTAGACTGGTAGAGCTAAAAACTAAATGTCACTAACAGCTGTTGACAGCGCATGAAAGGAGAGTGCACAGTCGCGGATCAAGGAAGGGGCCTCGTTGCTGGAAACAATACTGAAACGAAGTCTAATAGGTTGTAAAATTGTATTTTAGTAAGTGGAAGACCCTTTAAACGCACCAGTACTAAAATTTCAGTCCAAACAAGTATAAATACAGTCGTTTCAATTACATATTATTCGTGGGCCCAAAAATATTTCAATCCGGTGCTATTACCTAGTGTGCATTAATCACCTCCTAGTGTGCATTAATCGATAGCTTAAACCGAGTCACGTGGGTCTCATTCGGTTGTTCTGATTGGTTGAATTGGGTATGTGGGCGATAATCTACAAAAACTAATCTGTCCATTTTGGCATCAGCATCGCATTAACCTGGCACCTTCAGATCAAAGAGGTACATTACAATAGCATAAGTGTATTGTAACCCTGGAAACTCCGTAGAATTTGCCATACCCATATACCATACCATACCGAACATACCTGATGCCAAATGTATTTCCACAGCACCTTGAGGTGAAAGACGAATTTTGAAATTGAAAAATACGACTCAAATCTCAATTGCAAGAGAAATTTTCATTCGGGAACTAGGTACTCACGACATGCGATTCTTCGCGAGTAACTATGCTTTGCTTCAAAATCATGCAAACCGAAGAAGTTGAATTCTCAACTTTACCTCTTCATAACTCGAAATATAAACAACCCAATTTTTAGCGCATTTTCCATCTTGATGGAAATCGCTATTGCAACCGCTTTGTTTTTTTTTCCAACGTCTCCCACAACGTGCATGGGAGGAAATCCGCCATTTTTTGATTCACCCTGTATGTATGTAATATGTGATTTAATATACCTAATGACATTATGTACCTATACTTATATACTTATAAAAGCGTAATAAAACATAGGTACACTATACACCTTGTGAAAGGTATCAGGAAGTAGGTACTCCATAATTGCTCAATTGATTAAATTGAAGTTGAAGTCATACACATTTACATCGGCAAAGAGCTATTTTTTTACCTACATCTTTTATAGTTGTTAAAGACCTATTGATTTCAACTACTGTACCTTGGAAATATAAGTCCTCTCCTCACTTAATTTCATAATTATGCAGATACTTTCGACCTAAATTTTTTTAATGATGGCTTTAGCTCAGCGATATAGGTATAGGTATACCTACCAACTCGATCATCGGTTTCACACCGTTCGCGTTCGATTGATTGGTTTTCAGGTTCTTTTATTTTCATGTTACATGTTACAATGTCGCATGAACCTAGGATGTAGTTATTTTGGAGACCGGGTCTGATTAATGTTTTAGTGTGGAATGGAAAGCGTAAGACAAACAATTATACCTAACTGTAACAATTACACAGTTTTCGAAACTTCAAGGAGTAGAACTATGGGTATACATGTTTTAATATAAGTAGGTATATGATGTATGTATTCAATACCTACTGATAAATAATATGAATTATGCGAATATTCAAGTCGTATAAAAAAGTATCCGCATATTTTGAAACTTGTTTTATATTATTATTATTTTTATAGCTTGGTGTCATGCTATTCTTGTTGTTTTGCTATTTTACTGCAGAACATAGGCATACTTATAATAATTAATTATTTTTCATATGGAATTAATCATTGCTTTCTTCTATTTTTGAAAAACAATATCTATAGTTACTTATATACTTGTCTAGCTATGAATGTAGTATATAGACAAATGTAGGTACCTAAGCAATTTGTGAAGTAATGATAATAATGTTCAGAATTATAATTAAGATATTATAATTAATGATTATAAGTTCACGCAATTACATTGAGCTGAGACCCCTAATGGCAATATATTTATAATAGTAGAAGCAATGCTTATTTTATTATTTGCATTATCAAACTATTGGGAGTTTCACTAAATTTAAGACGGGTTACTTGTCAGCGCCAATATTGCGCTGACTGAAGAATGGGCAGTTACCGCGCCCATTCTTTGATGAAACGTTCATACAATGCAAATAATGTTGATAACAAATAGGTAAGTATAGGTAGATACTATAACCTTTTTGCTCAAAAGCAAAAGCTAAGCCACTCACCCTTGATTTTTCAACTCCCTGTAACTTTGGAAATAAAAAATTGATTTATGATCAGTAACGGCTTGTAAATATGGAGTTTGAATAATTGTACCTATATCTATAGTTTTGGAAGCCATTACTGAGTGATCATAATTATATAATTTGAAGTACATATTTCCAAAGTTAGAAGACACTGAAAAATCCAGGGGGAGTACTTGGCTTTTTCTTATGAGCAAATAGGGAATAACATACGTATTACTTACCATTGTGTATTATGTTCAAATGATTGAAGATGATGCCTGCTTAGAATGAAAGATGAAAATCTCAAATTCAACCGTATTATAGCGGCGCATAGCAACTTCCCGCATTAAGGAACCAGCAATCATCTCCTCCATTAATAATTCTAATTACGCATTTCTGTAACAAGTGTCCTTAACGTCATTACTGTAGCCACTTTTGAATGACTTCATTATGGTTCTGGTAATGGTTAATTACAAGCCCGTTATTATTGTTAAAGAGTGGTCATGTCATGTGAGCCCAGGAAAAGAAACGATGTGATATAAATGGATGCATGCCATAAATATATGGTATAGAGGTACCTATCCCTACCGAGATGCAGTGCAATTAGTAATAATGATGAATTTAAAAAAATCCCAGTGGGTATGTTATTGTTATTCTCGATTACAGACACTTGCAATATCTGGGACAGTTGACTGAAAAGGTGGGCAGCGAAAGTTCATTTCATAATGACGCAGCATTCCGCGAGCTTTTATTTCATTTATCTTCGGTGGTATTGTGAAGAACTGCAAAGGTATGCGAGTGCGTGTTATTTCGTCACTCATGATGGAATCAATAAAAGAAATTTCAAGACGAAACGATGAGAATTTTCATCGATGACTATAAGTATTTCTGAAATACTTATTCTCAATAAATATTAGTGAGAAATACTCCTATTCCATTAGGAGTTATTAGGCCTACCTATACGATTAACGGTAGGGTATAATGCATGTATTAAAGACCTTGTTCTCATGGTTCTAAGGTCTAAATAATAACATCCTAGGTTCTTATAAGCAATTGTTTTATGTCACACCCAATGGCACAGGTGGCTAATTAGTTATCATATAGTAGGTATATTCACCACAAACAAGTTTTGTGCTTGGTGCAGTGGGATTTTGTAACGACGCATAAATTACACCACATACCGAGATGAAGTTTTTAAAAATTTCAACTGCGGGAGGTTTTGAAATACTTTGTGGCAGTTGAAACTAAATTATTTATAATTCCCATGTTATCATTATACCTGCCTACCTAAATCAAGACCTAAATTCTTTATGAAAAGCAAAAAACTCAAATCAAAATTCAAATTACACGGACCATTCCAGAAGTAGGAAGCGTTTTTTTTTTCATTGTGCTGCTTCAATGATTGAGCTTTGGACGAAAATCACTTCTCCACTAAGGGTGGGTTATTCCCCGCTTATTCGCTTATTCCGCTGTATGGTTTTAATTTTAGCTCTAAGCGTAGCATCGCTCACTTGCTCTTGTGGCACAACGCATGGCATGAGAGCCAATGAGCGATGCTGGCGCTCACGGCTAAAATCAAAGCCACAGCTAAATAAGGTGACTAAACCCACTAAACCCCTTAAATCGCTAAAATAGCTTGTTTTCAACCGTGCCTAAAGCGGGTTGGCCTGAACTTGAACTATTTTAGTTGCCAAGGCTTTCTCCAACTATTTTTATACTTGGAACGGTTTGAAAAAAAACATTGAAATTGAGGGAATAAAAATAATTTTTATGATGGTTCTAGGTCAGTTCGAGTTAACTACCAAATATTTAGCTTCAAGTAAAGTGGCGGATTCGAAAAACACTTATTTGGCGTTAACTAAACTGGAAGTTATGCTAGAATTGAGGTTATCTTTGGTCAAGGATCAAAGTATATTCCATCGAAACCAAGCCATATCGCAAAAGGCCATCAACAATTCAAGATCAGCACTGAATTTTGAACCATATTAGCTTCGAATATGTCAAGGGGTGGTCGTTGAAAATGCAATCTATCTCGCTGATATTGAGTTCTTTTCATGTTTTTCGGAACCTGTTAAAATTCTGTAACACAAGATATCGCTGGATTTAGCTTCAACAAAAAAAAAAACGTTTTGAGATAGTCAACTTTTGCCCGTTGCCGAAGACAATAAAGTCTTTTTTTGAAGAATTCGTTGAACAACGCAGCATCCAATAAACGGAAGTTCAACTCGAACTGAAATACTGGACCTTACTCAAGGATTCGAGAACCAGGGAAGTAGATTTCCGAGACGCGCCACCTGTGCGGTTTTCGCCAGCCCAAGAACGCGCTTTCGGTATTCCATCGCGTCCTGGTTTACCCTCGCTCGAGGCGCAGCTTTCGCAGTCGCAGTGGTATTATAGCAACTCCACAGAGAAATCGTCACAGACGGTCGAGTCGATAACCGCTTCCGGTTCTCTTACTCTTCGGGTCTTTTCTTCTTTGCCTCGTGGTCAATTAGTATTCCCCACTGAAGCCGCACGTCGCTGTATTGCCATCCGCTAAATATAAAGATACACACTGTAAAACTGAATGCTTTGAAACTTTTTTCTTGAACACACATTAAAAATAATTTGTCCTCTTATTCCAGAGATGTTCAAATGTCGCTGCAATAATCAATTTTTTGATTGAAAATGTTCGATCTAGGCCAATCATATGTCACCACGGACAAATTACAAGAACTCCATTGAAGTTCGAATTTTCTAGCAATGTAATTGCAAGTCTCTTTTTGAAATCGGTAATTGCATTGGCACTTCCCCTACAACAAAATAAATTAAGCATGCTTACTACAAGGATCCTTCTCCTACTAGTACGTAACGTACATACAAGTGTTCTAAAATTTAGTCCGCAAAAGGAATCCTCTGATGCGAAGACCAGATGATTCAATTTTGCAAAATTTGACTTTTACCACGAGGCCAAGAGCCCTTCGAGCCGCGAGCCTTCAACTTTGGAACTAATATTTTTAAACAATGGGCAGAGGTTATACCTTACCTAAATCAAGCTGTAGGTACCTTCGCCAATATAGAGGCAAACGCCTCTACCTTTTCAGCAGTTATTGATGGGAAATAGAGAAAAAAGTCCAACTTCGAAGGGCTGCATCACCAAAATAGCTCGGCAAGGTTCTAGGCAAACCTTCCGAGTACTTCGGCCCTCGAAAGCTTTCTCTGGAATAGTGATGGCTGTTGCTATTCCCTGGTGGTTCGGAATTCACTTTAAACTGTAGACCCGCTATTCAATATGAATAGACAGGGAAGCAAGCCTATAACCCTTGATGGGTTGTTGTACTATGGCTAACAATTCAATTTATCTTAAAAATAAAAGCAAATTTTCAAAAATCATTTTTATATAAAGTGCTCAACAATGAAAGTGTTACAAAGCAAAAATTCACCCAATTTTGAACCGCTGTAACTTTTGATTGGCACAAACGATTCTGATTCTGTTTCAAATACTGAAGAGCCCAATCTTTTGGCCATCTTTCTTGTCAATATGGAATCCATAGAGCCCCTCATAAAATTTCTACAGGGTGATGAACAGAGCAGTGCAAAATTGATGAAGTTCAACATACCCCCGTTTTCGTTGAAAATTTTTTTTGGGAGTATCAACACCAAATTTATGAAGAATGATGTGTTCCCTCGAAACGGTTTTTGAATTTTTGGGATTCCAGTCGAAACAGCCAAAATGTGATTTTTTATTGTGAATACTGTATATTATTCCTGTAGCAACGAAAATACATTAGAACTTTTCATATCAAGATGACGCCACTTGGTAGGCTTGTTCACTGAACAATTCTGAGCAATTTGACTTGCAAAACAATCCTATTGTCTAGTGTAGGGGTGAAGAAAAGCCCAATTGGCAGTGTACTTTTTGGTACTACATACTCCTAAAATTCGAGTTTTTAGCATTAAAAAAAGGTTAATTTTTACTCTCTTTAGTCAACATGGGACTACGTCATTAGAATTGGATTAACAACATTTCCGCCATTTTCGAATTTTTTGCCTTTACCTCAAATTTTGAAACATAGGCATGTTTGGCATCATTTCTTGAAATGTTGGTCCCCTAAATGGGATTCTGTCAATAAGATCTGTCTATCTGTTCGTCTCTTTCCGAAAAAATATTTATAGATTTTTTAACCCCACCCCCCTTCTTCCTGAAATTCTCTGAGTGTCCAATTTGATATTCTTGACCTCTCAATTCTTTTCAATGCACTCAACGTCATCCTGCAAAGCATTAGAAAAGATAATTTTCTGTGGAAAAAATGCCACCCAAATTCACCCTTTCCCTCCACCCATCTCATCTCAAAAATCTAAAATGGCAATACCTTCTTTGTGATACATCAAATTGAAGGAAATTGAATTCTCTCCATGAACAAATTTCTTTCAAACTTTTTAAAACCCCCATTTTCCTCACAAAACACTCCAAATGTCTAATTTATTTGGAGAGGGGTTGAAAATTTCAAAAAAATTGTTTTCGGAAGGAGAATTCAATTCCCTTCAATTTGATGTATCACAAAGTAGGTAGTGTTTCGTAAAATTTTGAAGCTGAGGTGGGGGAGAGCAAAAGGGTCAATTTGGGTAGCACTTTTTCCACCGAAAATTCTCTACTTCGATGTTTTCTATGATGACACTGACTGAATAAAAAAACAATTGAGAGGTCCAGAATTAAAAATTAGACAGTCAGAGAATTTCAAGGGCGAAAAAAGGTGGGGTTAATATTTTTATAAATATTTTTTTCAGAAAGAAATTTTAAGTCTCTTCAATTTGATGTATCGCAAGGTAGGTCATGTCATTTGAAATTTCAAAGTTGAGGTGAGTGGGGGCGAGGGGGCTCAAGATAGAACTTTGCCAACCTATGTTTTAGATGTCTCCTTTGATATGAAAATCGACCTGTTTTTGCTCGAAGAAATATTCACTAGGAATCGGGAGTTATTGCAGGTGGATAGTTTTCAAATGGTCATCCGGTGCAGTATTCACAATAAAAAATCACATTTTGGCTGTTTCGACTGGAATCTCGAAAATTCAAAAACCGTTTCGAGGGAACACATCATTCTTCATAAATTTGGTGTTGATACTCCCAAAAAAATTTTTTACGAAAACGGGGGTATGTTGAACTTGCATCAATTTTGCACTGCTCTGTTCATCACCCTGTAGAAAATGTATGAAAAGCTCTATGCATTTCATATTGACAAGGAAGATGGCCAAAAGATTGGGCTATTTAGTACTTTTAACAAAATCAGAATCATATGTGCCAATCAAAAGTTATAGCGGTTTAAAATTGGGTGAATTTTTGCTTTGTAACACTTTCATTGTTGAACAGTTTAGATGGTCAATGGTCATTACTTGGGAAGTCTAGAGAAAAGTTGTTGGATGCTCTGGAAGTGGAAATGTTCGTGCAAAACATTCATTTAAATTTTCATCACCTTTATTAGAGTGCGAAAAGGCTACCTTTTCCATATTCACCCTGGAAAATTAAGCTTTAATATGAGAGTCCATCCCCTCATCTATTAGATGATTCACACAATAGTTATCCGAATAAATTAGTCGTTGGCGTCCTTGTTGAACACAAAAGGTCAAAGCGAACATTTTGAGTGAACAATCAATGATAAGTCTTGTTGTCACGAGATTTGTCCATTGGCCTACTCTTGAAGCAGAGGGAATAGTTCAATGGCATTCGTTCTCACTTTTTGGCAAAATCATAATTTTTCTTTCATTAAGAACGCCTCTTCAGTTTTTCTGTAGGTCTATGCCTAATAGCAGACTTTGTTTACGTACTCACTCGGCATTGCCACAAAGATTTCTTTATGCAATTCAATGAGTGAGAATCATCATCTTTTTATTTATATCCTTGGTTTCAACATACATTCATCTTAAACAGGTACAGAGAAAAGGAAATTATACGCACTGCGCTGCGGTCCGTTCACTTACACAGTCTTACACAACGCACGAACACACCTTCTAGGTTTAAATCACCATCCTATCGAATCGTTTATTTGCCAACAAATAGTTCTATACCTATGAGATGCAACCCATCACTATTTCTCTATGTATAGATATTACTGATGACTTAATGATCCGTTACATCTTGCTTGATAATAATGCAGCAATGGTGTTAGTAAGTATATCCAAAATTAATTGCTAATGAGCTTTCAAATACGTAGGTAGGTACAAAGCATCTCATGTAGTCATGAACCACGAAATTTCAAAAATAAAGTTATGAGACAGAACTGTTTCAATAATGTTTCATAGATCTGAAACCACATAAAACAACTTGGTAGTATCCACCTACCACTATACTGATAGTACAGGTATTTAGGTGAGTATACTAATACTCATGAGTACCATACCTGGTTGAAGCGCTTCAGTGTGAAGAAGAAATTCCTGAGCAACCTCCTATAGACAAAATCAGCCGTGAAATCTGTTCGGTTATGGGTTACATATTATGTAAGAAGAAAATCAATCGAAACGATCGTCGCGCCCCAAATTCTCACCTGTTGGACCTACTGTGTAAGAGAGTAGAAAGTTTCGAAAAACCATCATGATACGTCTGGTACGTACCTAACACACTTTTGGTCTTTGCTTTCAGATAATCGGAGGCAGAGTCGCTGCCGAATGAGTTGGGCACGTCGTCGGTTGCACACGCTGGCGGAGGTCGGGCAGGCCCAGCACTCAGCAGTGCGTCGCCTGATGTCTTCGTGTTGATGCCGCTTGGAGCCCAAGCTATGCCAGCATCAACGCTTAGGCCAGGCTAGGATATCCTTCCTACAAGGGGTGCAGTTCATAGGGTCGACAATGAAGGGACCCTTGGGGATTCGCAGCCGGGCTGCGCCAGTTCTGGGATTGAGTGTGTGTTCAGTGCTTGTTGGAATTTTGTGCTTTTGGACGAGTGAAACTCGGGCCCATGTGGCCCTCACGTTTCCGCCCGCAAGGAAATATGATTTGGACTTTTTAGACAATTCGAGGACAAAAGCGCCATGCGGAATGCCCAGAGGTAAGCTCTGTTCCACTGTTAAACTTTAGGTACTAACTATACCTACCCACTACACATACTTACATAGATAGGTACGGATACCGATTTTGCTCAACTTACGTATAGAGACATTCCCGAAATAAGCTAACGTATGGTCCGAAAGTTTTGGGAAATTGTTTAAAAGCCAATAACATTTTTCTGTATAGTCTTAATTTGTTAGCTTGATATTGCAAAAATTAACATCATATTCAACCAATTGATAATGGACCATTATCTTTGATGGATCTCAATGTTCTTCTGCCATGTTCGATAATTCTCTGGACAACAGTAGGATCAATTTTCTCCAATGTGAAATGTTTGGATGCTCTAATGTTTTTGAAAAATGTGACGCCGTAATTGGTCTTCATTTGCAGCTTTCCATCTCTTGTCGAATACTATTCTGGTCAATACTCATACCAAAAATCTTATATTGGTCAAGCTTGCGGTACATTAGGAGGCAGGAGCCTAGAGAAATTGATTCTACTGTTGTGCAGAGAATGATCGAACATGGCAGAAGAAAACTGAGAGCCATCAAAGATAATTGCCCATCTTCAATATGTTGAATATGAATTTGTATAGATAATGTTAGTTTTTGCAATATCAAGTTACAAAATTAAAAGTATCCAAAAGAAAGTGATGAGCTTTTGAAAAATTTCCCAAAACTTTCGGATCATATACGTTACGTACCTACTATGCGTGGAAACCCAATTCGCTCGAAAAAAAAAACAGTGGCTCAAAAACTGGGGGTCGGTCGCTTTTCCTCGCCTAACTTCTACGCCACTGGCAATTTTCTAAAGTTGATGGCGTTTTTGAACTCTGCGTTCATTTGCTCAACAAACGTTCATTCTGAAGATGACTGGACACTTCGTTTTCTAGACATTTGAAGAAGCACGTTTACAAACTAGGTAAAATAAGAATCTAGAATGCTTGTCAATCCGGTTGGATCTTCAGAATCAAGGATTACGTCGTTACGTCCATGATGCATAGCACATGTATAATAGACCTACCTGCTTATTACCGATCTTGAATAAATTTCAACTTCATAACTCAAAGCAGCAATAAGAAAGTAAATAAGTAGAATCATTTGTAAACTGGTCCAAAATATAAACATCATAGTTATTAAAGTCAACAAGTCCACTGCTTGGGTAAGAGAATTTTTGCCCACTAAACATGATAAGATGACGAAAAATCTCGTCAATTGTCGTCAAAGAACAATCCTGGGTAAGTAGGATGAATGCAGAATCTAAAAAGTTGAGAAATATTTGGACACATTTCACTACACCACCCAGCTAATTACCATCTTAGAAAATCATTTATTAATCAAATTGTGCAGATCATCACAAATTTTAGGCGTAAAGTCCTTAACCCAAATGTTTGGGGTATTGTATGAATAAATAACAAAAAAAGTCGTGACAGATTAATGCTAATAGGAAAAACGTGGTCGTTGTTAAAATTCTTGGTGGGACGGCCTTTTATAAATTGCATCATATATGCCTACATGAATGAAGCATTGAATAAAACAAAATCACAAAATAATTGAGATTTCTCCAAGACAATTCACTATTCAAGCACAAGATCACTTCGGTACGGGATTGTGCTTGAAGCTTAAGGCTTTCTTCTTGATCGCCCACCGTACGCAAGTCGCAAACCTGGGATACGAAATAGATTGGCATGCACTAACCGGCCTTGAATTCCTATGGTGAATCATTACCTACAATAAAGAAAAAATAAACTTCCAGAGAGCAACTTCAAAGGTTGTGCCTATTAGGTATGTCTACCTCTACCTACCTTTACATGACGCTTTGAGCAACACGTAATAGCAGAGCAGGTACCTATACGTAATTCTTGTATAGTGTATATATGGTTCGTCAAACGATTGTTTTATTTACAATGCGAAGGCAAAGCACTCGACTTTGCTATTAAACATAATCTTTGAGGGGAATAATTACCTGCAATGAGAAAACGGAATTGATTATCATTGTTAAGAAACAAGTCAAATGAATGTTTAGTATTGTAATTATTTTTATAGAAGCATGAATATTTCACAGATGAGTTAACAATTGTAGAACAAATTCATGGTTAACAATAATTCAAGGTGCCGAGATTTCCACTTTTTTATTAAATTACATAAATCTCCTTGAAGTAGGTAGGGACCTATAATTGGAAATCAATTTGGTAGGAAGGTATACTGTTCTTGATACTACCATATTATTGTGAACGCGTTCTTCTTTGTGAATTAGTTATACCGGATTAATTTAAAACAACTGATGATTTTGAACGCTGTGATTGAATGAATCACTGAATGATCAGATGGATCCAATTAATGAATTGATGAGCGAGAAATCAAAACATTCCAGTTATTAGGAGTAATCGTTCAGATAGCTATTTGAATGAACTTGACTAATAGTACAAGAAAGATAGATTTCAACCTCGGAAAAAATATGGACGTCCTGAAAATTTGATATTTTGTTCAGAATTGAGTGTTCTACAACATATCCAAAATCGCCAAAAATCGCACCCGGGGGTTTTGAGTTATTGGAGGGGGGGTAAAAAATTGCAGGTAAAAATGGAGGGGATGGAACCCGTCAATCCATTGGATGCGAATAGATTATAGTTCGACGTATCATATCCCATTGATACTATTTTGGCACAAAAAGTGTCCATCATTGTTGAAGGGGAGTAGTGGGGGGGTGAAGCTCTGCTAGGTGGTCCATTTTGTTTTTCTGGCCATGTCGAACCGATCACGACAAGTTTGGTATCTTTTCCGACTAAATTCAATCTCCTGAACTCATATTCGATGTGTAAATTCGGATGAAAACAAGTTTGAACAAGTTAACTCGAGAAAACTTGTTTTTTCTTTGACAATTTAGACGAATTTTTGTTTTACTGTTGGAGGTGTTCATTTTTAGAAAATTTTCAGGGACCAATTAATTGAAGTGTATTCTCCACAAAAATCATCCACTTGATACATAATTTTGTTTCTCGAGTTAAAAAAATTGATTTGAACTTGAGCCGGCGCGGCGCGTCGTCTACTACTGACCAGAACACTACAGCATGCACCTTTAAATGAAAACATCTCAAACTATTGAAGAAATAACAACTTATCTTTGAAAATTGGAGGATCTATGGAGAATTGAGTTTCCTATAATACAAACAAAATCGGCATGAATCGCACTGCAGGGTTTTGAGTTATTTAAGTGGAGAGTAACAGTTCATAGAGTATGAATCCTTTCAAAGTGTTATTCTCCTCCTCGAATAATTCAAAATCCTGCATTGCAATTCATGGCGATTTTGTTCATGTTATAGGGAATTTAGTTTTGCACAAATCCTCCAATTTTCAAAGATGAGTTGTTATTTCTTCAATAGTTTGAGGTGCTTTCATTTAAAGGTGCATGCTGTAGTGTTCTGGTCAGTAGTAGACGACGCGCCATGCCGGCTCAAGTTCAAATCGATTTTTTAAACTCGAGAAACAAAATTATACATCGAGTGGATGATTTTTGTGGAAATACACTTCAATTTAATGGTCCTTGGAAATTTTCTAAAAATGAACGCCTCCAACAGTAAAACAAAAATTCGTCTAAATTGTCAAAGAAAAAACAAGTTTTCTCGAGTTAACTTGTTCAAACTTGTTTTCATCCGAATTTACACATCGAATATGAGTTCAGGAGATTGGATTTAGTCTGAAAAAATATCAAACTTGTTGTGATCGGTTCTACATGGCCAGAAAAACAAAATGGACCACCTAGCAGAGCTTCGCCCCCCACTAGGTACTCCCCTTCAACAATGATGGACACTTTTTGTGCCAAAATGGTATCAAGGGGATATGATACGTCGAACTATAATGTATTCGCATCCAATGGATTGACGGGTTCCATCCCCTCCATTTTTACCTGCAATTTTTTACCCCCCTCCAATAACTCAAAACCCCCGGGTGCGATTTTTGGCGATTTTGGATATGTTGTAGAGCACTCAATTCTGAACAGAATATCAAATTTTCCTGACGTCCATATTTATTCCGAGGTTATGCCGATTTTTTTACTATTTCTCCTGTACTATAATGATGATGAATAAGCAAGTAAACGGATTGTGTGTACAAAATTTCATCTCTCTACTAATTTTTCTGAAGTTAATAGGCATTTGGTAGGTATATAGTGACGGGACTATTAATTATTCGAGGCACTTCATGAGTCTCATTTGACAATGAAGATGGAATAGAATGCTGTAGAAAACTGAGTACTCAACTCGAATCATTTCAAAAACTAGAGACTAGAGTATATAGGTGATTCAAAAGTTTCGGACCATATTAAAGGTGCGTAATATGGAGGTGTAGTAGAGTGCTGGAAAGTTGTTGAAAAATTCCTATGTCTTTTAATTTTGAAGTTATGAAAGGACAAAAAATGGTCCTTCGATTGCTTCTCTATAAACTGCCGAAATGACGGTATCGAAAATTTTGCCCTTTTTCAAAATTACGTAACTCTGGATCGACACAACCGATTTTGAATTTGTTTTCACAGTTTTTTTAGATCCATTTTCAGCAATCCATCCAATTGACGAGATTTTGTCTTTAATTGCAAATCCTTTTTTTACAAGGTGGAATATGAAACATTGCAAAATGTGTGCTAAGTTCTACCGGATCCCCCGTTTCTGTGAAAACTTTTTTTCGAACTCTAACGAATTATTCATGAAGCCTAATGGGCCTTATGAATAAAGATTAAGCAATTGCTTTTGCTTGAAATCTACGAGCAAAAAACGGAGAAACATTTGAAAATGAGACTTTAATCCAATGTTATTATTACAATGAGTTACTCAAATGCTCGAGTGAAACCTGAATTAATGAGTTCCTTGAAGTTTCTGAGTTTTTTGAGAATTTTCTAGGAACAAAAATCAAGCAAAAGCAATTGCTCAATATTTATTCATAAGGCCCCATTGTCTAATCTTGGAACGGTTTTTAAATTCTCCAGATCAAAGTCTAACAATGACGATATGATTTTTTTAACTTTCCGACCCACCAGAAATTTGTTCACGGATAAAAAGTTGGAAAATTTGCAGTTTTTCCAGAGAGGAAACTCGAGAACCGTGGGTCCGATTTCGGAAATTTTCCCTCTAAAAATTAATTCAATTCTTTCTCCAACGTTTCTTCCCAGCACTGTCTGCACCTAAAACGAATATTTTCGTGGGGCTCATCGCATGTCGAAGTTGCACTGCAGTTTTCTCAAATTCACGGAATGTGCAAATTTCATTTTTGAAAAAATTACCGTCGGGAAGCCTAAACCGTGTCGATTTTGAAATGGGTCTACACCTTAGAAATGGTCTCAATTGTCATAGGGGACCTCAAAACGGATATATCCGTCGAAATCTCGGGAAGAATTTTTAGCGCGTTCATAATACCCCCCTCCTTGTTGGGTGGTGGGTCGGAAAAATCATATTGTCATTGTTGGACTTCTGATCTGGAAAACTCAAAAATCGTTTCGAGATTACACATCAGGCTTCATGAATAATTCATAAGAATTTTTAAAAAATTTTTTTACAGAAACGGGGATCGGTGGAACGGAGCACTATTTTGCAACGTTTCACAATCCACCCTGTGAAAAAAGTAATTGGAATTGAAACCAAAATCTCGTCAATCGGATGGATTGCCAAAAGATGGAAAAAACTGTGGAAACAAATTCAAAATCGGTTGTGTCAATCCAAAGTTACGTCATTTTGAAAAAGGGGCAAAATTTTCGATACCGTCATTCCAGTTGTTGAGCAGTTTATTTTCGTTGTTTCAAAAGATTCTAGTTGACTGTTTATGGAAAAATCTTGGGCACAAAAAATCAACTTCTAAATCTGTATTGAATTTCTGTTTTCTATAGGTACAGGGTGAGTCATACTCTTACAGAATTTTAGTTCTTCTAAAAAACTAGAAGCAAAATAATTCTATTAAAATGAATTGTGTTCTATTGTGCTCTACATGAGTTATGGGACCACTGTGACTAGTTTTCAGGCACTTTAAAAAAAAACATTTCCAGGATTCATGGGCTCACTCTGTATACAAAACAGAAATGCATTACAATCAATCACATTTTTTGTACTCATTGCTTTTCTATAAACAGTTCACTGAAATCTTCTGATACAACGAAAATGGAAGCGATCGAAGGACCAACTTTTGTCCCTCCGTAACTTCAAAACTAAAAGACAGAATTTTTTCAACTGCCACTCTACTACACCTCCATATTACGCACCTTCAAGGTGGTCAGACACTTTTGAATCACCTGTATGTAGGTACTTTACTTTGCCTAGAATATAATAATAATAATAATAAATAATTAGGTAATTACAAAATGTCTAGGCAGAGTTTAATGGAACATTATACCAAAATTAACAAGATCACACTGTATAACAGGGTGTTTCACTTTTTTTGTCAATATTTTAGGAGATGATAGAGGATAAAAAATCAAGTAAACTTCCCCGAAACATTTTTTATTAGAAACGCACTATAACGGAGACAAGAGCTTTCAAAGTTGAGTTTTGAAAATGGTTTTTTTTGTTACAACTCCAAATTCAATAACCGAATTTTGACCAAATCACCAAATTCGGTACACAAAGTGTGTTGATGCATACCTACAAGCTGGTCATATTGGCTTTTGTGCATTGTTTTGTCACATTTGTAAAATTTGTTATTTTTTATTTTTTAATAATTTTCTCAATTTTCCAATTTTTTGTTTTGGCGGAAGTACTTATTTTTTGATGCTCTACCATCTCCTGAAATAATGACTAAAGAAAGGGAAACACCCTGTATTAGATATAATTATATCTACCTACTACATAGATCATATACGTATAGGTAGGTAGGTATGGAAAATTGTACAGTCATTGCCCATTAAAAACGCGTACAAGCTTTTGACACGGAGTCCGTCCAACTTAGGCACTTCACCTAAAATGCCAAATACTCGAAAATCGATAGTTGTGTTTTATTTTAGCTACAATGCATACTTGATATTATGGGCTTTGACTAGTATTGATGTGGCTATAGTAAATCAGTGATCCTTAATTACTACGGTAGACACGTTTCACCACACGGTTCTCATCCCCATCATTGAATAATATCATCACAATAATATTTGCAATATCTGCATCAGATCGTAACTTAATTAGTGATTGTCCTGAGCCTTACTTAATTGGGTTAATTTGTACAATTCGACTTTGGTCTTTGTATATTTCATCAATTAATTAAAAGCGAAAAAGAAAATATATTAAAAATTTTGCAAGGGAGCGTCAAACCATTCATAAAATAATGAGAAATAACCAACAGCAAACTTCGACCATGCACGTTTTAATTCATGTCATTGCCATTTTTTCCACACTATTGCATCGTCTGTAGAAATTTTCATTATCGTTTATTCTGTGTGTTGTATGTATAAGACTTATAAATGAATTTCGAATCGGATACGAGCTAATTTGAATGGTAAATAAAATGCAATGCGTAATGCGTATATCTAACCTGAATACGGTGAAATTCGCGTGTCAAACAAACTCGAAACTAAACTTATCACTATACCGTCTAGGTACTAGAAATTACGTAAATAACACGTTTAATTGGGGACATACAAAGTAAGGCCGTGAATTTTTAAATAACGATCGTGCGTCTGGCATATTATTTTCGACCGCTCTAATTAGGGTAGGTGGGTACCAACCCTTACCTAAGGTCGTGAAGGCCCTAAGGCATCCGCTTGTTTTGAGCAAGCTTATTATTATTATTATTATTATTTACTCGTACTCAAGTACGTATAGGTACAGGAGAAATTGCCGTAATTGAAGCCGCAAGAATTTCTACAGCTAAATTTATTTATGAACTTGTATTCAGGTTGTGCATCGTAAAATACGGAGAGGCTGAAATTTTTACCAAAAAGTCCTTTCTAATCTAATTTAAGCTAGAAACATCTAATTGCTTTTTAATTGTTGAAATTGATAAGTAGGTATAACTACTTTCGTTTATTTTTCGAATTACATAAAAGTATGAATGGTGGATACGTACCTGTTTTTTTTCAGAATCCGAAATTCCGGTTAAATTATGTACCTATCTAAAGTGTGATGTGGGAGTTAATCATTGGAATATTATCAGTTGATTATTTCACGTTCGAGCAGCATTTAGTGATTTGTAAAAGTTCAATGCTATGAATTCATCTTGCCTTACTTCAACATTTTAACATTACCTATTTCCTATAGCAAGATATCTACAATATAAAAGCACAGCTTTAAGTGAATTCATCCTAAATCCTGTTTCAAGTACTTGAGGATGGAGTTGGATTGGTGAAATAACGCGTTGCCGGTTTCAATTTCAGCGAGTTTGTTCTTGACAGGAATTTTGCATTCAGGTCTCTTTCGAAAACTACAGGAAGGTATTATGATGAATGAATTGATCATGAAAACATTTTCTAAATTCTAAAATAAATTTTCGAAACCTTAATTTTTTTTCAACTTTGAAATTGTTTTTATGGTCAATTCATACAGCAGATTGTAGATTTCGAAAGAAACCTGAATTACGCCCGCTGGAACTGATCCCGCAACGCCTTAATTCACGAATCCAACTCCATCCTTGTAAGTACCTACATATTTTTCGATTGCTTTCTCTTCTCAGTTTTTGAAACTTGAAATGAGAAAGCTAAGGAAGCTTGAATTTTGCAAATAGGTACCTACTGTTGTAATAGCAACTGATTACATATAACGTAAATATTCACTTGACCGCCTGATTGCTTGCCTTTACTCCTATATACTTATTAATTGTTCAGACCACAGATTAATTCTATTTGTGGAAATTGCCGTGTACATAATATCTTCAAGATTATGCAAGGGATCTTTGCATGGTAGTTTCTCAATGATTATATTATGAAAAATTCAAAAGCAAGCAAACACCCATCCAGCGCGTTATTAGGTACTTATATAGCTTACAGTCAGGCATGCGAGAAATTTTGCAACGAACAATCCCAAAGGCTTTTGCAACATATTGGAATTTGGTTTTTTGCATATATACCTATCACATATAAATGGTATAAGGGGAACTGTAACTGACTGCAAGTTCCGTCACAAATTATTATTACAAGAAACCTACTTCAGGGTTATTTGAAAAATTAAATAAACTATGTAGATACAGACTCGAAGAAATTCAAAACTTGAATAGTCCTCTGTTTGGAACTAGGTACTTTTGATTTTGAAATAGGTACAGCGGCGGACTTGAAAATCACAGCACCGTTCTAAATGGGGCAGTCGAATTTGCATTAATTGATAATGCAGTAACAATAAAAATCGTATTTTGTAGATATGTAGAACAGAATGGAATAGAATAACTTACTTAAAGTTCCACTGAGACCTTACGGAGGTATTTTACATCTAAAAACTGACAGAATCATCAACAGTAATAACAACTGCTTGATGTTTTTTTTCAGTTAAATCGTTTTAGTCGAGGGATTTTGTCCAAGATAATATTGGGTCTACTTTCTGAAATCCCGAGTGCTTGATAGTTGTTTGAGAACAAAGCACGACTTATATTTTGCTGATTATAACATAAATGTCTACTGCGTTGGGATAGCTTATTTGAACTACCAAGAGCAAGTGTCAAAGCCGGTCATGTTTTTGTCAGTTATTGTCTATTGTCTGGATTTCTAATATTATTTAAGAAACCTCGGAACCGTCCTACGCACAGTAGCTGTAGCACTGACCTTTGAAAGGGAGTGACATTTTCAGCTTACTAAAATTTCTCCAACCGCCAAATGTTCAGGTATACCTTCTACGTAGCGACGCCAGCAACATTGGTACAACAATGGAAAATGAAAACGGCCCCAATAATTATTATCCCTTCTAAAGTTTATACCTACTGGTTTAAGAAAATTGTTAGATATATATCAGCAATTTTGTCTTTTTCCCACATTATACCTATATTCCACGCATTTTCATTTCGGAAACTAATCAAGAATTCCCACTAGGCTTCAGCAGTCGTTCTATATACGGCAGTAATGAGCAATTTGGATTCAAGTAGATCGCAGAATTCTAATTGATAAGTTGTTATAAGTTTTCCTTTTATAACCAGGAATAACATGCCTTTTTTGTATTATAATGATACACACGTAACTTTGAAGAAGTACGTACAATATGCATACCTCACTTATAAAGAATTTTTGCAGGCAACATCAAAACATCGCTCCTTAGTGGGAGCAAGTTCAACGTATCATGGCATCTAGGATATCCTCACAGGGTAAAATGGATAAATTTTAGTTTGAATATTGAATGATATAATTAATTTCTTTTATTTTAGGGAGGGTTCAAAATTCAACTTCTCGATGAGCTGGAAAGGCCAGTACTGGACCTCACGCCAACAATACAGGGTTCAGAGTTCGTCTCGAATGACGCAACGTGAGTGTCGTCAATAATATATCATCAATATATCAATAATATTTGGAAGGCTATTCTGTATCCTCGTAACGACTCTTAACGCAGATAGACCAAGCGATGATTCATATCGTGTGATCAGTTGAATTCCTAATTTAGGCAGGTTGTGCCCTAGCCAAATGCAGCTTCGCACCTCTGATTTTGACCAGGCCACAGCCTGCCTGAATTAGGAATCCAAATGATCACACGATAGATACAAACAAAGATAGCATGCATATGACGAGTTCTTTGCGAGATACAAAATAGGCATGTTGACCTTAAGTTGAATAACGTTTTCTATAGGGCCCAATCGTTTCAAGTGCAACTGCCTAGTGACTTCACATGTGCGAACTGTACCTTAAGACTGATACGACAAGCCCTTGAATGGGGAAATAACTACAGGTTCTGGTCCTGTTCCGATGTCGACATTAAAAACCGTAAGTAGCGTAAAAGAAAAAAATCGTTAAAAATATAAGTTTTCAAATTTTAGGTAGGGAATTCAGGGAAACATGCAGTGGACACGGAAGGTACTTGCTAGGAAGATGTAAATGCGATAGATTGTATTACGGAACTTTCTGTGACAATCGAGATGAGTGCTTTGAAGACAGCGACTGTGGAAGCCACGGGAAATGTGTAGATATTGAAGCCACAACAGCACCGAGACAACAATGTTACTGCCAATTGGGCTGGTTCGGACCGGGATGTAACAAACGCTCGCCGGTGAAGAGTACGGAAATTGATTTCGATCTCTATTCTGAACGAAAACTGAGCGACACATTCAAGCTCTACTGGAGAATTCTGAAAGAGCACAAGGAAATCGAGGCTGTTATGGTAGTAAATGGAACCAGTTACGCAGCACTTGGCTGGAGGCCTAGATCTTTGACCAAGAGTTGTAAAAACTTCCCTTTGATTGGTTCGTCCCCGAGTAGCTCGTCCAAAGAACCAAAGGGAGAACCGAACAGCGAACCGGAACCTAATTCGGAACCTGAGCCAAATTCAGAGCCTGAACCCAGCTCCGAGCCGGAGCCTACATCTGAGCCTGAGCCTAAAGCAGAACCTAAGAGCAAGAAACGAAAAGACTCAACACCTGAACCGAAAAGCGAACCTGAACCTACTTCCGAGCCTGAACCGACTTCTGAACCGGAACCTACAACTACCCAAAGACCTAAATATAGAAAATCTTTATATTCGAGACGTTCCGCTTCTTCGACACCGCCAGTTAGAACTCTACATCCACACGCTGACGTAGTTGAAACAAGCGTTTCGTTCCAAGTCAGCAAAAAGCAAGGTAAATGATAGATTCTCATCATTTCGATCTTCAATTTATCTTTATTTCGATTTCTAGGCCGCACGAGGAGAGAAGCTAAAGGTAAGACAGTCAAATTCAAAATGCATTTGCCTTTCGATAGTCTTGCACTGGATCTACCCACTAAATAGTTTTGTATATTACAGTCCGTTCACATAGCCGCTTTAGAATAGTTTTGTACAATATCAATTATTATTAAAGTAGCTACTTAGTTTTCTAACTCTAGTATTGAGTAGAAAGCAATCGATGGAAATGAGCAGCACGTACTAATGGTGGTTGGTCTGTTAATTTCTTGTAGATAGTGTAGCAGAACCTACTTCCGAACCAGAACCAAATCAGGACAAAGAGGCCACACCAGAACCAACATCTGAACCCATCACTAATCCTGAGCCGGAACCGACCTCTGAGCCCAAATCTGAACCTGAACCGACCTCTGAACCCAAATCTGAACCTGAACCTACAACCATTGAGCCCAAATCTGAACCAGATACTACAGCTGAACCGAAATCCGAACCAGAGCCCACTTCTGAACCGAAATCCGAACCTGAGCCCACAGTTGAACCGAAATTCGAACCTGAACCCACTGCTGAGCCGAAATCTGAACCTGAACCCACAGCTGAACCAAAATCCGAACCTGAACCCACTGCCGAACCTAAATCCGAGCCTGAACCTAAATCCGAACCTGAACCCAAATCCGAACCCGAACCTAAATCCGAACCTGAACCTAAATCCGAACCCAACAAAGTGGAACCTAAAGTAGTCAAAACGCATTCGAACCTTCAAGCTGTAGAACCGAATAGTGGAAAGAAAGGTATAGTACATTTGGTTCACATAATCGATACTGTCATCAAAACAAAAAGTCACTGTAAATTTCACAAAACATTGAATACATATCTACTTGGTTAATGATACTAAATTATAAGGTGGTTGTCCCATTATAATTATAGAAGATCTGCACGTTTTTCGCTAAGAAGTATTTCCCAGAGTTGGAAAACAATCTCATGCCCATCTTCTATAACAATTAATTTTAATCCTAACAGAATGTGTGGGTATATTAGGTATATTACTAAAACTGTCAATATTATTTTAGAAGCGGTATTTAATAAAAATCATATTAAAGAGGTTGGCCTGATCAGGGGTCACCCTGCTTGGCTACTAAATCACGATGTATAATATAGGTACACTTGAAAGGTACACAGTTTCATTAACACCACCTATAGGCTAGGCGGTACCTAAGTCGTAAAAATCCGTACAATCTTGAAAAAATTCCGACCAAAACTTTTTTGGTGTCAAACTCTGAGTTACCGCCCAAATAGGAGTTGTGCATATTCCCCCACATCTTCGCAAAGGTAAAAGATGCCTTATAGGTGCAGAAAGTTCTGATGAACCACCGTACTTTTCCGTTATAGATGTCTCAATGAAACCTTACAACCCTTATGCAAACATAATAATAATAATAATAATAATAATAATAATAATAATATAGGTCTTCATTTGTGGCGGAGTTCAGCTTGAAGCCTGAGTTCCAGCTGTTCTTACACTCAACCACCACATGTGCCACTTTTCCTGTTTTTAAAAATATTTTTTGTGGGTGTCAGATAATTCAATTTAATCCCTTTTTCAAGCGCCACATATACTGACGGACAAAATTAGCGTTACACTTTTTCAAAACACTGGCACAGACGAACCCGTCAACAGATTTTTCCAAAATTTTTCGAGGAGCAAGCTTGAAGTGTTTTCCTCAAGTCCACAAACGCGCAAAAACGTGGTCCGGGCGATGACTGAGTTGTACGGTCTGAAAGGTAGAAATGACCAGAAACCATTTTCGCAGAATTTTCCAACACATTCAAGAGATGTTCCTAAGGCTGCAGAAAAGGTAGTTCTCACTTAAAATCGTGTCAGTAGGTGGTTCATACCCTTTGTAGTCTTCTTGCATGATTTGAACAACGCAAAATGTTCACCCACTCAGTGTTAGTTCTTTGTTCAATGAAATGAAAAAAATTACGTATGATTTTCAAAAATGCTTTGTGTAATTGGAAAATCTGTTTTTCACGTACTTGAGAAAGTAATGCAGCAGCGAATGGTTGAAAACATTTCTTGTCTCCTTCGCAACCTTTTCATGTGGTAAGTCATTTCCTTACCATCAGCTGATAAACCGTTGTCGAAAGAATCAAAACAGTCTCGGTGATACCTCATCGAGGACCTCGAAGGTCGGATACCAAACCGATGGCGCTCTGAGGTTTCAATGAACCTTGAGGTATCACCGAGATTGTTTTGATTCTTTCGACAACGGTTTATCAGCTGATGGTAAGGAAATGACTTACCACATGAAGAGGTTGCGAAGGAGACAAGAAATGTTTTCAACCATTCGCTGCTGCATTACCTTCTCGAGTACGTGAAAAACAGATTTTCCAATTACACAAAGCATTTTTGAAAATCATACGTAATTTTTTTCATTTCATTGAACAAAGAACTAACACTGAGTGGGTGAACATTTTGCGTTGTTCAAATCATGCAAGAAGACTACAAAGGGTATGAACCACCTACTGACACGATTTTAAGTGAGAACTACCTTATCTGCAGCATTAGGAAAAACTCTTGAATGTGTTGGAAAATTCTATGAAAATGGTTTCTGGTCATTTCTACCTTTTAGAAGTGCAATATTATGTTATTTCAAGTTTATCGGGGGCGGTGTTCTCTATGTTGGCGGCGCAATATGAACATCCAATATAGCCTAGCCCTCCTTTGGGAGTGGCAGCTATGTAACAGCGAAAAAATTAGAAAGCTAGGTCGTCTAGTTTGGGAGGAGTTCCAGGAACGGACGGACGGACGGACGGACAAAGCGGTTGCAATAGCGATTTGCATCAAGATGGAAAATGCGCTAAAAATTACAAGCCTGTACCTACAGCAGCACTTCACTTATTCTACTTTACCAAACACAATTGGCTGGAATTTTATCAGGAATAAAGAGCTCAAGTGTTTGCTAGGAATATTAGTATGGCCCAACCAACGCAACGGCGGCACGCACTTAGTAATTAAGGACGGAGTCATATTGGTAAAAGAAGCGTTGCGAAATCAATCCCTGTGGGTTTATTCCTTAGCCGATTCTTACCATTTAGGTCTCTTTCGAAAGCTACAAGGATGTACTTTGGTCTGAGCCCATTGGCATTCCCAAAATCCAAAAATAATTTTTTCAAATGTCAAAATTTTCAAAAAAAATTTAGATTTCGGAAATGCCAATGAGCTCAAACCAAAGTACATTCTTGTAGCTTTCGAAAGAGACCAAAATGGTAACAATCCGTCAAGGAATAAACCCACAGGGATTGATTTCGCAACGCTTGTTTTACCCATTGAACACCGTCCTTAAGAAAACTGATATCTTTCCCGAGCGGTTCTACGTCACCCATGCCTACTCGGCAAAAATTGATGTTTATAGGCCAGGACCACGAACCGCCAGGACTAGATTAGGTACACGAGCTTAGAACTGTACTTGCTTCCAGCTTTAAAATTCAACCTTTTTTTTTCTAAAACTCTGCCCATTGATTTATGAATGCCAAACAGGGTGTTGAATAAAACGGTGCAAAACTGCATGCCGAAGGCTTGGCCATCCCCATTAAGCAAAGTATTTCCTGGTTGATACCATTACCAACATCGAAAATATAAAGAATGACGTCTTATCTCGAAACGGTTTTCCAATTATTCCTCTATTTTGGAGGCAACTACAGTCATAAGCTTGTGTGAACAGTTTGATACAGGGTGTTTCCGTGACCTTGCATAAAACTTCAGGAGGTGATTCTCTTGAAAAAATAAGTCGAAAAGTAAGAATAACATTTTTTCTAAGATACAAAAGCAGACAAGAGTTTTTAATTATTTGCTAAAGAACTATCAAAGGTAAAGACCCCTTTTCAAGACTACCAATAACATTGAAAAGTGGCAACTAAACAGGCTGCTGAAAATTATTTATCTCTTGGCAGGCAACATCTCACAAATGCTGTTATTGAAATTGTGACACCCTGGAGTGGGTTTGATGAATTCGAATTATTAGAAAACTACCGGAAATATGTGGCCCCATTATTTTCTTCTTGGAAAAAAGAATAAAAATTGATATCTCTGAGCCGCACAAAGCAATTTTTTCAACAGAAAGAGTGAAACAGAGATAACAGATGCTTCCATATTGACTATTTAATTTAAGACTTTTGCACCTATAAGGTATCTTTTACGTTTGCAAAAATGTGGAGGAACGCGCACAACTAAGTGGCAGATACCTACTGACCTTATGAAGAGTTTGACACCAAGATAGCTTTGGTCGGGATTTCTTCTATCAAAATGACCTACCGACTGGCCTAATCAACCTACTAATAAATATTAAAATCTAAACGTGAATGCTTAGTGTGAACACCTACAGTTTTGAAATCGTTCTTAGAAAAATCAGAGATTCTCAATACCTACACGCCAAGGCATGACTTCAACCCTATGGACTGCACCGACATAGTCATCGGCTCCGCAAGAGGCACAGCCAGTAGAATCGCCGATTATTACACCAGAGATAGGTCAACCCCTAAAATGGACAGTTTTTGGGGAGGCAAGAATGATCTGACTGCCGCCATGGGATTCGAAAAAGATGGCGTAACAACAATTTTATTCCGAAAAAAGCTGCAATCTGGTGAACCTTCCGATCACACTATCGAAGAAGACTTGATGCATGTCATATTCGCCCAAGGCCAAGAACAGGGCAAGTACGTCCACGTGCCAAAATCAGGTGTGGAATCGGCCAAAGCCTCCGTCAAGAACTTCTACAAACCTGACGAACTGAAATATCACGGACACCAAAAGCAACGAGGCGCGACGACAATCAATTTCTTCGGTAGTGGTTTTTTGCAACGTTTTTTCTCGGCCCGTGTTTAATTTTTCTGATTACAGAGGAGAAGAAAACAACAAGTGGAACAGAAAATGTGGATTCGACTGCAGCAGGAACCGCACCTTCAATTATTACAGAATGCGGAGGAGAATGGAAGTTACCCAGGAATTGCAATCCCGAAAATTACACTTGTGAATATTCAGCTAAATGGGAGGTCATAAGAGGCGACCAAATTCGATTCACTATCACCACTAAACATACTGATACTTGGACTGGAATAGCTTTCTCTGATGATGAGAAAATGGTACGTATGTCGATAAGTAGGTAGCTATAGACGTTTTCCATAACACGAGAAAGGAAAACCTGGGCAGTCATAAGGGTGTTCTCCGAGAGAGTCGACTGCTTAAAACAGAGTTGTTCAATAAACTTGGTATTGTGCAGCTATTGAAATAGCAATAGGATCTCAATAGCTGCACACGGTCATATGGGTGTTCTCCGACAGAGAGGACTTCCTAATTAAAAAGGTCTATTGTTCATGATCATAAATAATGTTATGTCGTTGTAGAGTCAAACCGATGCCGTTCTTGGCTGGGTTGATAAAACCGGTCGACCATTCTTGATGGACACGTGGATTACGGGCTACACCCAGCCTTTCTTGGACGATTCCCAAGACATCACAAACATGACTGGTCGAATCGTTAACGGCGTAACAACTATTTCCTTTACAAGGAAACGAATTACTCGTGATTCAAAAGACTGGTCCTTTACCGATGACCACTGTCTCTTCATGATGTTCCCAGTCAAGGGAGGAGCCTTCAACAGCGTTAATAAGAAAATCAGAAAACACGAAATCGTTCCAAGTATATCAACTGAAAGGATTTGCATCAAATCATGTGGTGGTGGTAAGTAGTACCTTGTTACTACCATTTTGCGTATGACAATGATGAAACATTTTTATTGTAGATGAAGCATTTGATGCGTCGAGTACAACAGAAGCCCCAGGATTGGGATATAATATTGCCATAAAAATTGTTGATTTGGGTGAGAATTTCAAGCTGCCACAGCCTGGGACAATCCAATATGAAGATCTTTCCAACTCGATCAGTGATAACCTGAAACCTGTGCTCGACAAACTTCCAGGATACAGAAGGGTCGTAATTGATGACCTTAAAGAGTAAGTGCTCACTTTCTTGTGCGGTTTTCTTCTATTAGGTACCAAACAATCTTTTAATTCTAGGGAGGGTAACCATTTAGTCGCTAACATGAATGTTCAGTTGGATAAAGCGATGGCAGAAAAAGGGCGATCACTTTCCGATTCAGGAGATTCTAACGATGAGCAGGTTCATAAGATTTTACAAGAAAGCGTTGGCTCAGGAAGGGTGGGCAATCTCAAAGTGGATCCAGAATATTTAGTTTTCGAACCACAAAGTCGTAAGAAACAAGCATCTTAGTTTTGTCCTGATTTTTTTCCAAACTTTTGTACTTTTAGTGACCTCGAATATTATACCAGACGCATCTTCGTCTTCCAACGACAACAGCTTCTTCAATTTATCTGAAGCTAAATTGTACATAGTTCTTGGATGTATTGCAGCTCTGGTTCTTGTCGCCATCATTCAAGCAAGTTGCACAATATACAAGGCAGCCAGCAGGGGTTCGTCGAGTCATAAGGTAACATCACTGTGAGCTCCCAGAAAGGGCAAGTAGGTTTATAATTATAACATTTTTGTTCTCTAATACGCTTACGATGCTTAAGATGCAGAAGGGTCAGTATCTAATCGTAATTAACAGGACGCGAGCGAACGACATAGCAATTGCCTCAGTCGAAAAACGCAACACAGTGGGGTTCACAAGCTCGGACGTCCACATTTCAGAAGATATTGGGTTAAGGTTTTCTGTATTAGACAAGAGGAAAGTTTGGCAATGCCAACCCTGTTTTGAAAATTCGAGTTCGATTTAAAGCAAGTACTCCAAATGGTTGAAGCATTACCAATTTGATTCCACTTGACCTACCGGGAAGAGCTGAACGAGATCGTAGCGTGATGTCTTTGTATTCAAGTTTAAAATCCAAGTCAAATACCACCATGAAATTTCAAAACCTTGATAAGAAAGATATCATGCTAGGATCAGTCGTTCAACTTTCTCCGAGAGGTCAAGTGGAACTCAATTGGTAATGCTTCAAGCTTGCCACCACTTGGAGTACTTAGTACTTGCCTTTCATCTTACTTTAATTTCCAAGAAATAGTTGGTATTGCCAAACTTCCCTCTATCAAATATAGAAAACCGCATCTCAATACCTTTTGAAGTGTGCTCGTACGACGCTTGTAATAATAGTCCAGGAGCTTATGTAATTAAAAATCATTACGTGGGATTTTGAATGAAGGAGCATAGCGACCATGTGGAATACATTCCTTGAACGGGCAGCAATCATACCTCATCGGGTGTTTTTCTTGAATTTCTTGCAGAGGATTTATACAGGGTGAAACAGGAAAAACAAGAGAAAAATTATATACCGCGAACTATAGAAGGTGGAGCGATACAAATCACCAGGTGGACGCCCGACATTATGCTTTTGAAGGTTTTGTTAAAAAAATTGATATTCGTAGTGAATATGGTGAAAAACAAAAAAAAATTAAAATTTAATTTATTATTTTAAAAAAATCACCGTCGAAAAAACGAAACCGTGTAGGATTTGAAAATGGGCCTACACGACGCCCAATGCAATCTACTTCTGATATCAGTTGTAATTTTTCGAAAAGAGTCAATCCTCCACCAGGAAAGAACGGCAGAGTTGAGTCCTGCACCAAACACGGGTCGTCCTGGTCAAAATCTGAGCGAGCGGCCGTCTCCGGTGGTAATGGCCGGGAGAAAATTTAAAAACTCGTAACGTCCAACTGGAAATTGGTAGAAAGCTGCAACTGCGGGTTCAATTTGGTTCTTTTGTTTTGTTGCTTCCTACCAACCTTGGTTCCAATCCATCGGATAGATAATGGGTAATTGAATGGCAAAGTGTTTAGAGTAGATTACGGAGCTGTGTCTGTCTGTAATCTTCCACGATAACAGCCGCAACGTTAATCCGATCGACTTGAAATTCGGTATGCGGACATGGTTTTGCTGTCGAATTAGCTCATCAAGTTTTGGTTGTCATTTGTCAAACAAAAATGTCACCATCAAAAATATCAAAAATCATCTGTCACGAAACTTGACATGCAACATGTCATTTGAAAGCCCTTGAAAAACTGAATTCAAAACTGTTAGAAGTATTTCTCCGCATGTCATCTGTCAAATATTGAAAAATGTCAAACTTCAAAGTTTTGTTATTTAATTATTCAAAATTTATTCGATGAATTGAGACCAACTTCGGCAGGAATCAACACAACCACAGAATCAAATCACGTCTGCAGTTTAAGCTTTCCAACTTTTCCTAGTCTGGATCTACAAATTTTTATCTTTCTTTCTGTTTCACCCTATATAAATTCCCTGCAAGAAATTCAAGCAAAACACCCGGTGAGGTGTTATTGCTGGCTATCTAAGGAATTCCACATAGTCGCTATGCTCCTTCATTCAAAATCCAACGGGATTACATAAGCTCCTGCACTATAAGCTGCACCTTGTTGACGCATTTTTTGACTGAGGCGGACCCGTATGTCGCACGTTCGCGTCCCGTTAAGCCATTAATTAACAAAAAAAAAATAGCGCGGTTCAACTGAGGGCACCAGTAGAAAAAATACATCAAAGTGGAGATAATCAAGCCCTTATTTGAATCTCTTTTAAAACTAGACTTGTAGAACAACTCGTGAAACATTGTTGACAATTTTCATTTTAACTTGTGGTGCAAATGGCACACACCTTTGCATTCACCGTCAATGCGAAGGTATCTGTCATTTGCATGGACAGATATGGACATATGCAATGGAATTTAAAAAAAAATGGACTGTACTGTCGTTGGGTACTTATCGTTGAGTTGGATGTTTTATTTACTTTGATGTGAATGTCAAGTCATCGAGTGAAGATTTTTGAGAAATTCTTTTTGCGTGTGGTAAAGGTTCATCTGAAGAGATGTTTTCGTGAAGCAATAATTATTGAATTCTAAACTGTGCCTTTCTTCTTTTTGTGTGACGTTCAATTCAACCCAGAATAAGGGGCAATATTGAGCAGTCGTGTTTTTTTTTTTCATTTTAAAGGGATGATTGAGTAAGTACAACAAAAGTATAACCTATACATATAAAAAAAAAATTACTTTTTATTCAACTATACAGGGTGTTTCAGTGACCTTGCATAATACTTCGGGAGGTGATTCCTCTCAGAAAAATAAGTCGAAAAGTAGGAGTGAAATTTTTTCCTCAAGTGCTCCCTGAGGGAGTTACAGCTCCTCAAATGTACAAAATGCAACAAAGTTTTCAATTATTTGCTCAAGAACTGTCAAAGGTAAGAGCTTTAAATGTAATTTTTTCGATAGATTCGTTCAATCCAAAACTTTTATTCCTCTTGCATTTTTTCCGTAGGATGCATCGTTCTGAAGTAAAAGTGAAAAAACACGGACGTGTCATGAATAATTTTCAACATAATCCCACTCCCCTCTGATTTCGCTGCCACTGGTTAGATTTGTTTAGAACTTTTGTGTTGTCCAAAATTTGCACTTTTCTGAGTTTGTAGAATTAATAAATAAACTCCTATGGCAAGAAAAAGCCGATAAGGAGAAAAACATTCATTCATTCATTTTTTTTTTTTAGAACTTTGCATGTACATTTGCACTGTTGAGAAACTTCTCTGTACCAGATTTGAAGTTCCTACCTTTGACGGTTTTCCAGCAAATAATTGAAAACTTTATTAAACTTCGTACCTTTGCGGGGCTGTAACTCCCTTAGGAAGCATTTTAGAGTAAAATGTTACTCTCACTTTTCGACTTAATTTCTTGAGGGGAATCACCTCTCGAAGTATTATGCAAGGTCACTGAAACATCCTGTATAGCTGATTCGAACTGCTGTCAGCGTTTCCAATAATTATAATACCGGCTGTTCATGCGATAACCTCCAACGACGGTCTATAGGATCGAAATATTTTAGAATAGATGGTGTTTATCAGCAAGAAATGAACGCTGGATGGAGAAAAGACATCGTCGATTCGAACATGTGCCATACCAAAAATAAATAGTAGTTCTTATTGCTCTTCACATTTTTGTAGCCCGAGCAATTTAGCAAAGAGTGGCCCGTACTCGCACCTACCTTGAAAGGAGTAACAATCATCAGGAAACCAGTTCTGCATGATGCATATCCCCATGTTTGTTAGAAATCAAGAATTTTTTTTTTTTTTTTTTTATTAACCCCAATAAATTATTCATAATCTGTTAAAATAATAACAATAAATGAATGTTGTTTCTAAATTAAAATGAGGAGAATTGTGAACCTACATTAAGGTTTTCAATATATAACAAATAAATAAATAGTACTCAACGAAAATTTAACTTCTAATACGTGATGGAAGAGTCGAGCAGAAGAATTGGAAGACGAAATCATCGGGGGTCCACTAGTTCCAGAGGTGTTAAGCGCTTCAAGCGGTAAGTTTGACAACTGTTGTCAAGCAAGTTCACCGCCAGTGGATTGGGATGTCGCTCGAGTCGTGTCAAATACTTGGAACTTGCCTGCTGTGCTTCTTCACGTACAGTCGGTATTCGGAGGTCCTGGTGTAGGGATGCATTTGTCACAAACCATGGTGAATTCGTGATTGTTCTCAAGACCTTGGACTGAAATCGTTGTAAAATTTCCAAATTGGAGACACTGGCTGTTCCCCACAGTTGGATTCCGTATGTCCACACCGGCTTCAGTATCACCTTGTAAACAGCGACTTTATTTTCCAATGAAAGTGAAGATCCACGACCAACGAGCCATTGCATGTTTGAGAACTGGATCCCGAGCTGTTTCCTCTTCGTAAAGATGTGCTTCTGCCAAGTTAGCCGTTTGTCTAGGTGGATACCTAAGTATTTCGCACTATTTTCTTGCGGCAGCGGTGTGTTATTGAGAGAAACAGGGGGGCAGATTTGTCGACGTAAGGTGTAAGTGACGTGTGTAGACTTAGTCTCGTTGGCCTTGATCCTCCACTTCCTCATCCACTCCTGTAGACAGTCCAGCGAGCTCTGAATATGGCGTGATGCTGTTGTAGCGTCGCCGCTGGTCGCCAGCAGGGCTGTGTCATCCGCATATGTCGCAGTGGTGGTGGTTTCCGAAGTCGGTATGTCACCGGTGTAGATTTGGTAAAGCACTGGACCGAGGACACTGCCTTGCGGCACCCCAGCCTGTATCGGGAACAGTTTCGTGGTTTCGTCGTTGAATTTTACGTAGAAAAATCTGTCCGTGAGGTAGCTCTTCAAGACCTGATAAAATGAATGTGGGATCTTAGATTTTAACTTGAACAGTAGACCACGGTGCCAGACTCGGTCGAAGGCTTGGGAGATGTCCAAGAAGGCCGCTGAACAGTATTCCTTCTTTTCGTGCGTACTGTTTATGATCTTGACCAGGCGGTGCACTTGTTCGATAGTCACATGCTTTTCTCTGAATCCAAATTGATGTTCTGGAATGACTGCGTTAGCTTCAAGAATGGGCTTGAGCCTTTGTAGGAAAAGTTTCTCAAATATCTTGGATAAGGTTGGTGAGAGGCTTATCGGGCGGTATGACGTGACTTCCGCAGCAGGTTTGCCTGGTTTAGGAATGAGAATAACTTGAGCTACCTTCCATTGTGAGGGGAAGTGTCCCACCCTCATGATTGCATTGAATATGTGGGTGATTTTCATCAGTGCCACGTCAGGAAGTTCCTTCAGCACTTTACCGGTGATAAGATCATATCCAGGCGTTTTCTTGATGTCCAGTTTCCACATCATGGTCTTGACTTCGTGGATTTTTATTGGTCTTATTGCTGGTGACAACTGGTGTGGTGATTCCAGGCAGGTTCTTATGTCTTCCTCTTCTTCTGCAGTCAGGTTTGAGGGATGTGGTTTAAAGACTTCAGCTAGATGTAGAGCGAAGGTATCTGCTTTCTCTTCGTCATTACGAGCCCAGCTTCCGTCATTTTTTCTAATTGCAGGAGTGGGTTGTGTAGCTTGGTGTTTGAGTTTTTTTTGTGGCTTTCCATAGGGAGTACTCAGTAGCTTTAGTTGGTGATAAATTTTCCAAATAATTTTGAATGTTTTGATTTTTCTAGTCCAGCAGCAGCTTTTTTAAGTGTCTTGTAGCTTTGTTCAGATTGGCTTTATCTTGAGGTGACCTTGTTATCATCCATGTTCTTCTGAGTTTTCTCTTTTGACGTACTGCTTCCTTGATTATTTCAATACATTTGTTTTTGATCATTGTGGATGTCTCATAGGCCTCTGGTGTAGATTCCCATGCGGCGGACTGTATACTGCGGACTAAGTCTTCAACTGCCGTATCAATTTCATCAGCTGATTTCAGTGGGGCATCCAAGATCAGCTTTTCTTCGATTTTGGTTTTGAATTTGGACCAGTCTGTTCGTTTGCTGCTGAGTGATGCTGGTTTTGGTTTGCTTATTATTCTGGTGCTAAGTGTTATCATTACCACCGAATGGTCTGATGACAGGTCTAGATTTTCTTCTACCAGGACATTTCCGATTGGAACCCCTTTGGTGACACAGAAATCTACCAAGTCAGGAGTTTTATTAAGATCAGAGGGCCAGTACGTTGGTCTACCAGTAGATATGTGACTGTAATTGTTGGCGTCCATGCATTTCAACAATTCACGGCCTCTTGTTGTCACTAGTCTTGAACCCCATCTTGTGTGCTTGGAATTATAGTCTCCCCCAACCAAGAATTTATTGCCAAGTGTAGAGAAAAATAAATCGAATTGTTCCTTCTTTATTGCATGTCGTGGTGGACAGTAAATTGATGAGATCGTGATTTTTCCTAGCCAGTCTTCCACTACTACATTTGCGGCTTGGATATGATCAGTTCGGTAGTTTTCGCCCTCATAGTGTTTTATGGTACTTCTTATAATTACAGAACTTCCGCCGTGAGCGTTTCCACTAGGATGTGTAGAGTTATAGATGTTATAGTTTGGTATTTTAAGGAAGCTTCTACTGGTAAAGTGAGACTCCGAGACAAGAACTACGTCAAGATTATGAGATTTGATAAAATTGATTAGCTCAAGACTGTGTTGGGTTAGACCATTTGCATTCCAAATGGCTATTTTGAGAGTATTTGCTTCGGTTTTCGCCATTACGTTTGTTTTTCAAGCAGTTTAAGGATGAGCTTTCTCATGTCTCGCATTTCCTCGATTAAATCGAATACTATTTTTTCTAACCTGTCTATTGTTGATTGTGACTTATTGGGATGCTGTTGTAATTGCTCAATCCGTTCTGGCCTGTGTTGTTCGCCGTCTTGCACAGCTGCTGCATAGGAGGTTCCTGGTCGTATTGTCCTGGTCTAAGTCGTATTTTCTTGGTTACTTGCCACTTGGTTATTATCAGGGTTATTTTTTTGGCGTAGAGGCGGAAACTTTCTATATTGAATTTCTTTATAGATTTTACAACCCTTGTAATTCGCAGGATGTTGCTCGGAGCATAACGCACATTTTGGTGGAGCCCCTTGGGGTTTTTGGCAGTCCTTATTGGAATGTCCCTCACCGCAACGGACACATCTGGTATTTCTGTGACAATATTTTTTTGTATGTCCATAGGTCAAGCACCGGCCGCATTGTGGTATATTTCTCGTTGCTCTGGGTGGTTCTATATTCACTTTCGTGTTTAAGAGCAAGTTTATTTTGTAAATGTCCTTGACATTCGGCGTATTTTCCAGGTCTACAAACTGCATTGATAATAGCTTTTTCGTTACTTTACTCGTTGGAGTGTAGATATTACGAACTTGAAATCCTTGTTGTTCGATCGCCGCTTTTAGCTCTTCTTTATTCACATTGTAGTGGATATTTTTGATGACGACTCGAAAATTCTTTTCTTCTTTAAGTTGAAATGTATGATGTTGGACTTCTGTCTGTTTAAGTTCTTGAATTATTTTTCTATATGTATCCGCATCTAGGGGCATGATTTTTATCTGGTCACCATTTACTTTAATGGTGTATTTGTCTCTCGCAAAAACGTCGAGGGATTTAATCATCACGCTGTAGTCATGTACTTTCGTGATCATTATCGGCGGTCAGCGTTTCCAATAATTATAATACCGGCTGTTCATGCGATAACCTCCAACGACGGTCTATAGGATCGAAATATTTTAGAATAGATGGTGTTTATCAGCAAGAAATGAACGCTGGATGGAGAAAAGACATCGTCGATTCGAACATGTGCCATACCAAAAATAAATAGTAGTTCTTATTGCTCTTCACATTTTTGTAGCCCGAGCAATTTAGCAAAGAGTGGCCCGTACTCGCACCTACCTTGAAAGGAGTAACAATCATCAGGAAACCAGTTCTGCATGATGCATATCCCCATGTTTGTTAGAAATCAAGAAAATATTTAAATGTTTCGCTTATTTCGCAAAGGGTATTTCAAAGGGTAATCCAACTTGAGGTTTACAATGACACTGTTAAATATTTCCAAAACAACAAGATACAATATGTCCATCACTCCATCTCAAAGTGATATTTGTAGTCTTTGTACAAATTAATAGATTTCAAATTTCCCATGATCTTCATTTCTGCGACAAATGTGCTGCAAGAACTGGACGCACGTGACGTACTCCCATGATTGGTTGTATATGACTGGATAGTGGATAGGTACCTACTTAGTTAGTCCTCTTTCTCTTCATTTCAAAGACGGAGTTATATTGGTAAAATAAGCGTTGCGGAATCAATCCCTGTGGGTTTATTCATTGACAGAATTCTACCATTTAGGACTCTTTCGAAAGCTACAAGGATATACCTACTTTGGTTTGAGCCCATTGGCATTTCCAAAATCGAAAAATGCCCATGGAAATGCCAATGGGCTCAAACCAAAGTATATCCTTGTAGCTTTCGAAAGAGACCTCAATGGTGAGATTCTGTCAAGGAACAAACCCACAGGAATTGATTCCGCAACGCTTATTTTAACAATTCAAAATTCAACTCTGTCCAATTAAACAAATTTCAATAAAAAATGCAATTGATGTTTTGGGTTCATTTTATGCCCTACAACCTCGCTTGAATCCACGAGAAATTCCCGCGTAGGCCTTTCTCTGAGGCAGATGGAAAATCAAAATTGTACAATGACCCAACAAGTTTTGGAGATTTCTGTTGATTTTTTGGAATGCAGCATGAAGGGCGACGTTCAACGGGGCTCACCACCCTTAATTCGATTTTTTTTCTCCGTGATGGGTGCTTTTCTTGCTCCTGGGCCCAATATTTGAAGTTACGTCACTGTGCAGGAGAGAGACGGTTGCGTTTCACAATTCAGTTCTGCCTCTAATGAACAACGGTTGTCAGCCGAATTCAGTTAAGTTTTGCGACTTTTCTAAATCCATTTCATACAGTTACATTTTGACTATAGGTAAGTAAAACAAAATCGGTCAGTAGTGAATTGCTTCTCTTGCATTCGTTATACATCACCTACCAACGCCATTGGTGGTGAATCGAACTCCCTCGAAATCCTTTTACTGTGTGTTATCCGACCCCGCAAAAACAAAAACCAGTAAACAATCAATCATTGAGAAAACGACAAATTTCTGTTATTATAATAATATGGTCTCGTTCATTTTGTACAAAAGCGCAGGAATTTTCGCGAATTCATAGTATGTTGTAGCATTGTAGCATATTTGCATAATTGCATGTTTTGTTTATTTGTTAGGGAGGTACAAAAAAAATCTTCACTGGACCGTTAACTCAAACTCATAGCACTTTAACGGACTTGTTCACGCTTAAATCTTACTTATCGAAGTACCTACGTAGGTACGTTTTAAACTGCTCTTGTTTCTGTCATAACTAAAACCTTTAAAATTAGTAATTCTAAAGAAGGATCAAAGATGATTCAAATTTAATGTTGCTTTTCGGTAGAGGGTATACAGTGTGCAGCTCGATCCCATATATTACCAGGGTTCATACCAGGGTCGCGAGACATTGCCCCACTGGGCCACGGCCACCATCGAACGCTCTAGACATTGGTAAATCTACCCCCTTGACCTCTGGTTTTGAAAGGTCAGGGCCTAGTGGGGTGAGTTTTGACCTCCATTGTTTCACTTTTTTTTTTAAATTAATGGCACGCTTTAGCATCTGCACCTTTAGTATGACACCCTATGAAAAACAGGTGGAGGCGTGGTGGTTCAGGTACCTACATTTCTTTTTACATTAACCTTCAAAAAGAAAAGTTTGAAGAACTTAATGGTAAAAATTGATGTATTTTTATATAGCTAATGATTTACTGCGTTGTAATCTAGACTCTTATCACTCATCAGGAGAAAACTCAAAACTTATCAAGTAAATAAATTAAAAACTAAGCCTGGGTTGCACCAACGCTCAATTAATATAATACGAGATTAGTGAAATTTCTTTTGGTCAGTACTCGTTGGTGAATAAAAGAAATTCTGGTTTCACAAAAGATAATGATCCAATGACTGATGAGCTAAAGATTTTATGCATTTCCCATGGTCAATCTACTAGGATTGGCCTGATTGAAATCCATTTAATCTCATATTAGCGTTAATTGCGTATTGTTTTTTTGGTGGAACTCAAGGTAAGAGTAGAGCCGTCCATAAAAGTAGGTACATAACATACCTATCTATGTTTGTACAATAATTATTAATGTGGTTACTGGTTACATCTCAACATGGAAAAATACAAAATTCAGTTTTAAGGCTGTATCCTCAGCAGGCCAAAATTATTTTGAGTATTTCTCCCTCAAAAATGAAGATAAAAACTTTTTTTCTTAGTGCTCTTGGATTTGGATTCGAGTCCATTAGCCAGCTCACCTAAAAAGATAAAAACTCATTCTTTTTATACGATGTACTGAGTGTATTACAAAATTTAATACACAGCGTTTTTTTTCAATTAGGATGTGAAAATAAAAAAAAAATTTCTTGACAATTTTTTTCAAAAAACGGCCATGTGCTCAATTTTCTACGCCTCTCAAAATTATAAAACAGTTGTAAATTTTTTCGTTTGTCGCAAAATGTCCCAGCAATCCTTTAGAAACTTTTCCAGTGCTTTAGGGCTATTCGGCTTCTAAAAAAATGTGGGATAATCCAAACGGAAACAAGGTGGACAAGCATTTAATGGAATCCCATCTAAATCTCTGTATCTTTATTTTTGAGAGAGAAATATTGATAGCCTGCGTATAACAGCCTAAATTTAATCGATTATCTATAACTGTAACAAAATAATGATAATGTTCTGAAATTACTAAATTCACCTAGTAGTAGAAGCCTTGATTTCAGCATAACAGAAAGTGAATTACAAACTAGAGAGATTAATTTTTCAATCGCAGTATTTTGCTTTTAAATGCTCACTTTCTAATTTTTACAAATTGAAAATGCACGGAACACTATTAAACTAAAAACAAAAACAAGCAGAACATTGGAACTATCTTTAAACGAATGTCGACATGTTGTAGGACCACTTGATACCAAATTCGGCATGGAAAGACTATTCAGCAGCCAACACAAATTACGCATTTGACGCCTTCGAAGCCGAAGAAAAGAAACAACAAATGAACGGTAAAGGAAGAAGTGAAACTCTCCCTGCCAAGAACGGAAGAGCAATCCAACGTCCTCAAGGACGCCCTCCCAGCATACCACCTCAGCAAAATTCGAGCTCTCACATGGGAGACACCCGTTCGCTTCAAAGACCCAGAGGAGCTTACCCAGGCAACTTGGAACGAAGTACGTTTTCTTTACCAAGAACAGCGTATCAAGGAAGGCATCAAGATATGCAACCAGACTTTTACTTCATGCCGTCGCAACGTAAATACTCTGGAGAAGTTGTGAGGGTCTACGTTGATTACAACAATCAACCGAAATGAATCAGATAATAAAAATTTGGAGCCAAAATAGACGTTTTTCTGCAAATGACATATTTATTAAAGTAGTGCGATGACCGTCGTTTGCAGCAAAATTTTCGATTCTTTCCATGCCACAGTTTGTGTCCACATATTTTCAACCAAAGTTACATTAAGATTTTTTTTTCAATTCTTCCGTAAGCAATACGCTAAGTCATTAATTTTGTTTCACCTAGCAAGTAACACACGTAATATGGGACACAGTCGGAAGTTGTTAATTATTTTTTTTTAAGTATTTTTCGTACTTGTACATAATAATTATAAGTAGGCATATTGCAATCCATAAATCAGTAATCTTAAGTATTATGACGTAGTCTAAATTATGTACAAATTATTGTTGCATGTAAAAATAAATCGAATCATGTAAAAAGGATAGTTTTATTCATAGAAAATATGTAATGTGGCGAAATAAACAATAAAATTGATTCTTACTATACAATATACATTTTGAATGCACATGCGATGGAATGTGAAAGTATGGTGAAGTGTGAATATTACTGAACAATGCAACAATGTTTACAAAAATTATTTGATTTAAAAGAGCTTGAAGTATTATAAACACTGATATTTGATTCTACCTACTAGGGAGATGAGATGAAAATAAGAAATAAATAAATAAATAGATGACAAATCATATCTTATTACACATGCATAGCAAAACCTGAATACCTAAAGGAGGGGCTAATAGTTATTCGAGTACGACAAGGCCTAAATGGTCACTTCATAAGCTGTGTTAGAGGGATTTAAGTATCACTTTACCTAATATCTAGGGATTTCTTGATCTACTTCACAGTGTTATTATCAAGACTTGTATTCAATATTGAAACGTTACGTCACATAATATAATTATCACGTGTGTCGTATTTGTCCTTGTGCCACCCATTCGTGTGGAGGATGAAGTTTTCGTCTTCCATGGAATTTTATATGAAGCAAGGGCTTAAACAGAGTTCACTCGCTAAGGGGAAAATTCTTCATCTGAATAAATGAAGCCTTGTTCCATGCACAGTACCCAAAGTGCGAGTGGAACTTTGCAAATTTCCATGCTAAGACTCGGAAAATATGAAATGCAAGGCCCTAATGGCAAACGATATGAAGCAGAAACTAAAAAGACCACAGGGATTGCAAGGATCCCTTGAAAAATCCTCCGTTCAACCTTGAAATTATGTAAATAGAGTGATCATTTAGGCCTGGTGGTACAAAAAAAAAAAGTAAGTTATTGTTGACTTACGTTTCAAGATCTGTTATTATTTATTCCACTAGTGGACGACTTTCAACATCAGGCAACTAGGCAACAATTAGCACCAAATCAAGACTTAAACTAAATTATTATAATATCACCGCGTTTTGTATGGTAACAAGTCTATAATAATTATATGTAGATTCAATTACTAGATGAGTAAGTAATAGGAAAGCAACAAATTTGGGCTGACTAAAACTATACTTTTGGCACAAAAATATTGCTTTTTTCATCTTATGCTGAAGGGTAAGGCACTTGTCCCTAACTATTAACTACCTTTTGATAGTAAAGATATGGTGATTTTTTGGCTTATGTAATCTTAATCAGCCCACTGTTCTAGGTTAAGCTAATGATGGACGAACGGCCGCACCTGAATCAATCAGTTCATCATCAGCTGAGAGCAATATATCACTTTCCGAGTCTTGACGTTTATTAGATTTTCTACGTATAGAACGGTACTTAACTTTGGCTCTGTGAAGTAGGCTCTCTGTTCCACTGTCTCTGCGTCCTTTAGAACGATCTTTATGCATCAAGAAATTGTCCGTCACCCAGAACATAAGCATCTAAAATATTTAGGAGTGAAAAAAAACAAAAAAAAAAAGAAGACAAGAAACTTACATTTACAAAAAATGGTATAATGAGCATGACGAATGCAAGCTCCACTTTGGCATTATCAATTGGCGACAGAATGAAGTCTTTAACGTTGTCCCAAAAATCTAGCTGCATGAATAATGTTATGGACACCTTCACTATGGCCATAAGACCCACATATAAACAGCACTGTGCCATCCATGCATTTGCCGATGGAGGTATTCCTATAAAAATTCGCTTAACACAACTGAAAATTATCATTTCAATTAAATAAATACCATATTCACCGAAATTGATGGCGTCCCATTTCTTTCTCTTTGCTAAGAATTGGCACAAGCGTATTCCAATGAAGATTATCAAGAGTCCAAGTGAAGAATCCAATAAAAAGTTAATTAAATACCTGGCAATTACGCATATGAAGATTCTGCTTGAAAAGTTGGCAAATGGCAAAATTCTACTTACCACGTGCATGGATCACCCGTGTACTGGCCTGCAAGCCAGACATTGGCTAAATGAATGGCCATAGCACCCATTCCTTGTTTTGAAGTATCATAAAACCAAATCAGCCAAGATCTTCGTTCACAGCGGGGCTCGCAGAACCTTTTGGCTAAAGCAATTCAAGGTTTAGTCAAGGGTTTACCTCAATGGTCAACTAGCTCTTACCTATCAAACAAGTGAAAGCCAGAGAAGCTAGAAGTACTTGCAAGAACCACCCAAACATGTCCGTCAGGGCATCTTTACTGCAATGCAGCCCCCCTCTTTGGTAAGATGTAGTCTCGTCGTCTGTGAAGTTCATGGTTGGCATCCAAAGGTATTTATTTCATAGAAAAAGTGAGTCACCGATTTGCTTTTACTAATACCATATCTGTAGGTAGTTTTTGATTGAATATAATGCAGGTAACCTGCAGCCGTCAATGAATGTTCTTCGAAACATTGGATTAGAAAACAAGATGTTGAGATCAAAGGGTCAGCTTTGTCAAAAGTTCTGTCTGTGACAGTGAACTCACAAAATGACACATGACAGTTGACTTGACAGTCATCTAGGGGAATTCGAACTTATGTATCTAAGGTGTCGCCAGTTTATGATCCATTGATTTGAGAAAAAATAACGTGGCAATCACAGTTTGATTACACCGGTATTACTGAACAATTATCAATTGTATCGCCAGTTGAACAAAGAGTTCATTCTAGATTTAGTGAATTTTCATTTGAAATTTCTTTGAAAAACAGTGACAACACCAAGGAAAACACTGAATTTAAGAAGCCCGCGTCTAGTCACGCGCACGCGCTGTGACAAATTGACGTATTTGACATTTCACGTGGCTTCATCCACATCCTTCCTGTCTCCTTTGGTCCTTTTAGTGGATGTCGTTGAACAGAGGATTTGTAATCCACGTTCATCTGCCGTAATTTTCACGATAAAATAATTATCTTAACAGAAAATGCCGCCGAAATTCGATCCCACCGAGGTAAAATACGGTAAGTTGGAAAAACGATTCTCGAACTTGAAAATAATCGCACATCAACAAACCTAACCTAAACAATCCGCGTTTTTCTAGTTTACCTGAGATGTGTAGGAGGAGAAGTAGGAGCAACGTCGTCGTTGGCCCCTAAGATTGGTCCTTTGGGTTTGGTAAGTTCAGATTTGAATCCGGTGCTAAGTTGAAGTGAGAAATTCTCGTGTTCGTGTGAAGGCGTTTACAGTTTTTGAAAGTCTTTCTTTGATTTATAGTCCCCAAAGAAGATCGGTGATGACATTGCCAAGAGTACGTCCGACTGGAAAGGCCTGAAAATCACAGTTTGTCTCAAGATCCAGAATCGTCAGGCTACCATTTCAGTTGTCCCCTCAGCTGCTTCCTTGATCATCAAGGCCCTGAAAGAGCCACCAAGAGACAGAAAGAAGCAAAAGAACAGTGAGTTGACAATATTTTGCGATTATTTATGGTTTAAAATCTGATCATTGATAAAACATTTAGCTGCTTCTTGAATATTGGCTACTCATGTACAGCAGATGTGATATAATTTATTGGGACGGCTGCAATTATCAAATCGGCGATGTCAAGTCATCGAGACATAAAAACGGCCTGAAATGTCCAGAAGTCGCCTATTAGATAGTTGCAGCCGTCCCAGTAAATTATATCACAACAAACTGTACATGTACTACAGTACAGTACTTTATGCTGGGGTTCATACACTAAAGGTGTGTTCAGTCAGCTTATTCAGCCACCAGTTTTAATTTTAGCCGTGAGCACTGCATCGCTTATTGGCTGTTCTGAGGAAGCTGGTTCATAAGATCCAATGGGCGCCGCTGCGCTTGTGACTAAAATTAAAACGTGCGGCTAAATAAGCTGATTGAATGCACCCTAAGTTCAACATTTCAGGTCAGGAATAAGGAGTAATGCTCAAAGCAATTGGTTGCCATCAATCCACTTAAACGGTACTCCATACGTCTTGTCTTGGTGTATGAACCCAGCATGAGAATGAAGAACAATTTGTGTGACATGTAAAGAGCGATCAAATAAATTTCTCCTCAGAGTAGGCCTCAGTCTCCTCGGTAGTCATATTTTTTTGTCAAATTTTCAAGGATCATAGGCGATTTGAGAAATCTATTCGATCACTCGTTAGTTACAAAGTTGAATATTGTGTTGTGTTGCAATCACTTGTGGATTCAAGAAGCTATATATTTCACCAACAATTGCATTTGATTAATCCAGTTAGTGGTATTAGCTGCTGGAGATCATTTTATCTTGATGCTATATAAATTTATCCCTTATTTGCAACTCATGCTTACGAATTACTAAGTGTGTTACTACTGGGGAAAGACAGTTTTAACTGTTATGTTTTCACGTTATATTATAATAATTATAGCCTCTGGTCCTGTCAAGATTTTAGTAACATTTATCCATTTACTTCCAGTCAAGCACAGTGGAAACATCAGCTTAGATGATATCATCGCCATTGCCAGGCAGATGAGGCCCAGGTCTATGGCGAAACAATTGTCAGGAACAGTGAAGGAAGTCCTTGGCACTGCTCACTCTGTTGGGTGCACCATTGACGGCAAACCGCCACATGACGTTATTGAAGAAGTCAACGATGGCTCTGTAGAAATTCCAGACCAATAAGTTATCTGAAATAAATCTTTTGAATTAAAGAAGCAAGTCTTTTGTTATATACCATTTATTGATTCTTTATAAGCTTACTGTATTCCACTTTGGGCTGGGGTATGTAAGTTTGTTACATCTTGACCTAGAAATTTGCAACAACAAAATACCATCCGTTTTTTTTTTTAGGTCCCAGCTCCTGGCACCTTTATTATGGGTTGCATACCCAACATATATATTTTGAAATCAGAAAAACAAGATCTTTTAATTTATGGTATGTCAAATTATTCTTGACAGATGTCATTTTTTGACAAATTGACAACAGTACTTGTGAATGTGAAGCATCATTTCCAAACCCATAAAATTCTGAGGATAACTGTGTATTCATTTTTGAAATAGGGTGTCTTTAACAGCTTCTAGAGGTCTTTAAATAGAGAAAATTGTTAATGATATTTTGAAAATTTAAAAGTTTTGATTTTTTTTGTGAACATGAAATCACAACTTTTTGACATTGGAATATTGGTGTTTTTCGTGATAGTCTGATAGTCATAGATTGTCATGATATGATAGTGATAGTCATGTCACCATGTGAAGTTTCATCTCTTAATTTTTAAAAGCAAGGCCGCGACAATTTTCTTTAGTTGTCAAGTTGTAATAAATATATAGATAATTTATTGAATCAAAAAACTTGATGTGCTAAACTCAAGATTTGACGGGTAATGTCAAAAACAAGCGAGTCTCTACAGCGGTACCTTTGCACCCCATCATGCGCAAGAAGCTGACAAGAAGCGCTTTCGTTGTGCCGGCAGGAGCTGCTCAGGGTAGATCACTATAGACAAGGAAAGTAGATCCAGCTGGGCCGTGATTGGCGTACCTATGTATCTACTTTCTCTATCTAGTGATCTACCCCGAGCAGCTCCTGGCGCAAAACGGAAGCGGCTAAGAAGCGCGGAAATGCGCTGTTGCCACGTCAGGCATACTTGCAACGTTGCCATAGCGGGTGCCAAGGTGACGGTTATGTTCCCGCGACCTATACTGGGCGCTTTCCATTCACCGACACAAGTCGACTTGTGTCGACACAAATCGGCACAAATGCGTTCCATTTGATTTGTGTTGCTGTGTGTCTTCGACACAAGCTAACACAAGCCGACTTCTGTTGACACAAAGTGTTATAAATGGAAATCGCCCACTATACTTCCCCTCCTCGTTGGGTGGTGGGTCGGAAAAGTAAAAAAATCATATCGTCATTGTTAGACTTCTGATCTGGAAAATTCAAAAACCCAAGAAGTCGACAAACTCGGACAGGCTATAAAAGCAGCCGTCTGCCAATATGGATGCTCTTTTGAAGCTATGAGTCATCGGGCATAGCCTCACACAGTCCGGCAGCATGTTGTACAATCTACACCCCGCGTATATTGGTGACTTTTGGAAAAAAGTGTGTTTCGCCCGCGCCATATTGAACCGATCCCCATACCTGGTACTGTAGCCATGGTTGTGAGAGTTGAGCGGAAACTTTTGTTTATTTGTATGTACATAACTTAGGATAAATTCAAAACATATATCGACGTCACGGTGAGCATCCCATGCTTCTTGAACACATCTCTGCAGGTTGAACGATAGGGGAGATCGAATATAAGGCGCAAGATTTTTCTTTGGGCAATGAACACTCGCCCAACATCACATGATTGACCCCAAGCCTCTATATTGAGCGCTATTACCGAGTAGACCTGAGCGTAGTATACGTTTAGAAGGACGGACCTGTTGACATTATTTTTAAGGGAACGCAGAATAAAAAAACTTTCCCTCCAATCGAGGGAAGCATCTATAATCAATTTCACGGCTATCTGCATTAGAGCAAGCTATGGAAAAATTATTTTTTGTTGGTAGGAATCCATGGTAGGAATCCATAACCGTCGTCGCAGAAGGTTTGTGTAAATTTGGTAAGTGAAAAGGTTAGGTTTTGTGGCAGATGTCAACCGTCGCGCGGTGTGATGCACGTCAAGTCAAAATGTTTAGTTTATTTGGGGAAAACAGATAAGCGCGTGTTTCTCGGAGTGTAAATTTGCTGGACACCGTCTTCACGAGTTGGGGGCTTTTTGCTTGTGCTTTGGTAGTGGCGGCCAGTGAGCCAGTGCATAAAATGACGCCAAAGGAAGTCAGCGGCAGCACTAAAGGGAAGTAGGACTGATAGTAGGAAGTACTACGTGCTCTACCACACTAAAACAGCATACAAGCCAGAAGAAGATGAAAAAGGCAGTGGCGCAGCCAATGGGGGGGGGGCTAGGGGGCTATAGCCCCCCCCAGACAGTCTCGCTTTTTCACCGAAGCAATGAAAAATTTTGAACAAAATAAAAAAAATATTGTGTTCAACTGTTACCTTCTTTATCATTTAGAAAATAGATCATTAGTCTCTCTGTGTAAGAGTTTACTGCGATTGGATTGCGCGTTTTTTTTCAATTGGTGCGGAGAGAGAAACTCTTTCGGTTTAAGGACGGAGTTGAATTGGTAAGATAAGCGTTGCGGAATCAATCCCTGTGGGTTTATTTCTTGACAGAATCTCACCATTCAGGTTTCTTCCGAAAGCTACAAGGATGCACTTTGGTTTGAGCCTATTGGCATTTCCAAAATCCAGAAATCAATTATTAATCCAAAAATAAAGAGAAGGATATTTTTCGATTTTGGAAATGCCAATGGGCTCAAACCAAACTGCATCCTTGTAGCTTTCGAGAGATACCTAAATGGTAAGATTCTGTTAAGGAATGAACCCACAGGGATTATTGATTCCACAATGCTTATTTTACCGATGTAACTCCGTCCTTAAGCAAATAGCAGACTCACCTACCTATCAGGCTTATTTTGTAACTTCTCGTTCACTAACGACTCGTTAGCGAACGATTATCGTTCAGACTGCCACTATCGATAGATCTAACAAGAGCACGAAAAACCGTATTTCGTGAACAGCTGCGTTCGGCCGTATCGTTTCTATGTGCCGAACGATCGTGTATGATGTTTCTACGTGCGCGCAGCGCAGCTGTCGGTTTGCAAGTGTCATTACTACCATTTATTACTGACATTTTCCCGCAAACCCGGGGAATACTGAATTTAATACCTACTTCAATTTGAGGTAGGTAACATTGGTACCACAATAATTATACCCTTTTTTCGGGGGGGGGGGGTCACCCTTGGCGCAGCTCGAATCGCTCGCGTTCGTTAGCCCCCCCCATGGCTAAATCCTGGCTGCGCCACTGGAAAAAGGGAATACATACATGAAATGGTCAATAATTTCACGTTGAGAAGATCTTCCAACACAGAGTGCACTCACGCGTCGTGTCTCGACTGCCTTGTCTTGTACCGTGCAACTCCATAAATCAATGTCCATGGAAGCGAATTTTCTCAACCTCACTGGAGCCACTGGACAGGCATTTTCATTAAATTTTCTCCCCTTTAGTGCTGTCGCTGACTTCCTTTGGCGTCATTTTATACACTGGCTCACTGGCCGCCACTACCAGAGCACAAGCAAAGAGCCACCAACCCGTGGAGACGGTGTCCAGCAAATTTACACTCCGAGGAACACGCTTTTATCTGTTTTCCCCAATAAAACTAAACATTTTGACTTGGCGCGCATCACACCGCGCGACGGGTGACATCTGCCACAATACCTAACCTTTTCACATACCACATTTACACAAACTATCTGCGACGACGGTTATGGATTCCTACTCATTCCTACCAACAAAAAATATTTTTTCCATAGCTTGCTCTAATGCAGATAGCCGTGAAATTGATTATAGCCACGTTCCCAAAAATTTGACTTTTTCCCTAGTTTCCAGAGCAACATTGTTAATAGCCCAGGCGCCAGGGAAAACAATAAGGAAATAATTGTTTTCTGGCTGGAAACTAGCTTAAAACGATCTGTGTAGCTTAGGTTTCGACATACCAGTTTCCCCCCTTTCGGAAATATTGGCGTCATGTCGCCATCATCAACAAGAAGTGCACCAGCGTGGATTTTGCCGAATATCTTAATTTTGGGTCATCTGACAGTAAAAGATGTAAGGAGTCATTTTGAATCCTTTGAAATTTCCTACAGTTTGATTTTTCAATCAATTTTCTGCGACCTATGGTCTTTGAGATAGAGCTTCTGGAAGCGATAGTCATTGTCGTGAAAGCTCCATGGCCACTTGACTCGAAAAACTAAAATGTCGATGTGACACAAAAAAATTCAAAATGAGATTACTCGAGAATTCTTCATGCTATAGTTGCGGTGACGGTCTTAAACTCTTCCTCTTGAACCGTAGATTACGAATATTGAAAAGTCAAAAACGTCACATTGTACATACCGGGTGATCATTTGAAAACTATCCACCTGCAATATCTCTTGATTCCTAGTGCAAATGTCTTTGAGCAAAAACAGGTCGATTTTTATATCGAGGGGGACATCTAAAATATACATTGGAGAATTTATATCTTAAGCCCCCTCGCCCCCACTCACCCCAACTTTGAAATTTCAAACGACACCACCTACCTTGCGATACCTCAAATTAAACACAATTGAATTCTCTATCTAAAAAAAATATTTTGAAATTTTTCAACCCCACCCCCTGTTCTTCCTAAAATTCTCTGAGTGTCCAAGTTAATATTCTTGACCTCTATTTCCCTTCAATACAGTAAACGCCACCCTGCACAGCATCCAAAGAGAAAATTTTCTATAAAAAAAGTGCCACCCAAATTTACCCCTTCGCTCCCCCCACCTGACCTCAAAAATTTAAAATGTCAATACCCACTTTGTAATACATCAAATTGAAGGAAATTGAATTCTCTCCCTGAAAAAGATTTTTCACAATTTTTAAAGCCCCCCATTGCCCCCCTGGAATACTCCAAATGGCCAATTTATTGGGGGAGGGGTAGAAAATAAAAATAAAATTTTTTTCGGAAAGGGAATTCAATTCCCTTCAATTTGATGTATCACAAAGTAGGTGGTGTTTTGTTAAATTTGGGAGTTGAGGTGGGGGAGAGCGAAGGGGTGAATTCAGGTAGCACTTTTTCCACCGAAAATTTTCTGCTTCGATGCTATCTAGGATGACGCCAACTAAATTGAGAAAAAAATGAGGGGTCCAGAATATAAAATGGGACAGTCAGAGAATTTTTAGAGAAAAGGGGATGGGGTTGAAAATTTTGAAAATATTTTTTTCAGAAAGAAAATTTAATTTCCTTCAATTTGATGTATCGCAAGGTAGGCAATGTTATTTGAAATTTCAAAGTTGGGGTGAGTGGGGGCGAGGGGGGTGAGTATAGAAATTTGCCAATGTATGTTTTGGATGTCCCCCTCGATATTAAAAGCGACCTGTTTTTGCTCGAAAAAATATTCACTAGGAATCGGGAGTTATTGCAGGTGGATAGTTTTGAAATGATCACCCGGTATACAGGGTGTAGTACGGGAATCAAATCAGAACAGAGAAATTTGACATATTTCTTCGATTTAGCCTATGCAAAACTCTAAGCACTTACCACGAGTCCAATATGAATATGCATTGCTCTGTGAGCTTCACTTGATACACTTAAGAAGTGGTCAGCTCACAGCCTTCCTGTAAAATGTTTTGAAGGCCTTCTGAAATCATCAAAATTTACAGTAGCAAGAAATGTATGTAACAGTATATTATATACCAAGGAACCAAAGTGAATTTTTGATCCGTTGGGTGAAGTTTGTTGCATGAGGGCCCTTTGGGTCCAAATCCCTAAATTTAAAAATTCACTTTGGTCCCTTGGCATATAATATACTGTTATATACATTTCTTGGTACTGTAAACTTTGAATATTTTGATGATTTCAGAGGGCCTTCAAAACTATTTACAGTAAAGCTGTGAGCTGACCACTTCTTTCGTGTATTAAGTGAAGCTTATAGAGCAAATCCATATTGATATTGGACTCGTCTTAGGTGCTTAGAGTGTCGCATAAAGGCTAAATCGAAGAAATATGTAAAATTTCTCTGATCTGATTTGATTCCCTCAGTTCACCCTGTATATGTACAATGTGACGTATTTGTCTTTTCTATATTCGCAATCAACGGTTCAAGAGAAAGAGTTCAAGTCCATCATCGCAACTATAGCATGAAGGATTCTCGAGATATCTCATTTTGAAATTTTTTTGTCACATCGACATTTTAGTTTTTCGAGTCAAGTGACCATGGAGCTTTTACGACAATGCCTCTCGCTTCCAGAAGCTCTATCTCAAAAACCATAGGTCACAGAAAGGTCACTTAAAAACTATTCCGTAGGGAATTTCATTGGTTTCAAATTGACTTCCTACATCTTTTGCTGTCAGATGGCCCAAAATCAAGATATTCGGCAAAAACCACGCTGGTGCACTTATTGTTGATGATGGCGACATGACGCCGACATTTCCGAAATGGGGGAAATTAGTATGTCAAAACCTAAGCCACACAGATCGTTTTAAGCTAGTTTCAAGCCAGGAAACAATTATTTCCTTATTGAGCTGATTTTTGCTCCCTGGCGCCTGGGCTATAAAAGTGAAGGCATGATCCAACGGAGACCTGTGCCTGCCACGAAACTCGATAATCTCTGTCTTTCCGGAGTTGACAATCATACGATTCAAGCGACACCATTCATCAAAGCGTATCAACAGCCTATCCACCTTAGATTTAAGGACACAACTATCCGGATCAGAGATAACAACCGTGGTGTCGTCCGCGTACATGAACACTTTTCCCTCTGGTAGGTAGCTGGGGAGGTCATTTATAAAAAGTAAAATGAGAATGATTAAAGTTAGAGTAAAAGTTAGAATGATTAGAAATCACAATCTTGTAAACGCCGAACAAAACACGTAAAAATCACAGTATTTAGTGAGGTTAGTCCAGTTGACGTTGACTCCCGTCGTTGACTCCGACATGGGTGAAGCTTGACAGATGACAATGACACTATTGACATTCTGCCATAGGTCGCGGGAACAAAAATGGCGTGCTAAAGATGGGTATATGGTATAATGTTATTTTCACTAGTACTTAGTACTTGTGAGTATCATTTTCTTTAGTTGTAATAAATTATATAGACGATTTATTGAACAATTGCCACTTTATCAAAAAAAAATAATTGTGCTAAACTCAAGATTTGTCTGAGTAATGTTAAAAACGAACGAATCTCTACAGCGGTACCTTGGCACCCTGTCTGTGCTTGCGCGAGCGTTCTATGTCAATTCAACGTTAAAAAGGATGCGCAGTTGCCACGTTAGGCTACTTGCAACGTTGCCATAGCGGGTGCCAAGGTGACGGTTATGTTCCCGCTACATATAAACTCCCTTTTCAAGCAATCACCCCATTGGTTGAGCAGTTTATTCACATGGTTCAGAATTGATGCAACATAGCCGCCAAACATTTCTTTATTATACAGGTGTCCCACAAAGTAACCGACATGAATTGAGGGTAGGTAGATCCGCAAATTTTTTTTCAGTGAATCTTCTAGGACACTGTTTTTAGTCCATTCCTACTTTTGGAATGATCGAAATCGTGTTGCCCTTTATGACTCAACGGACTTGACCAAATCCTAGGACCAAATCACGTTTCTGATCTCCTGGACCTCGAGCACAGAAATACCTGAATCCGTCCCTGCCCACTTAGCACCAGCGTTGGCACTACTGAGTCACGTCAGCTGTCACTTGTCGGTTAGTTGTCAGCACGGATGTTGTCAGGTGTTTGTATCTGACAATTTTGGTGGTTTGGATATTGTTGGATTATTAATATAGAGAAATCACGGGTTTCAAGTGTGTGTGGAATCTCCCTGGTTAAGCCTATCAAGCAGATACAGTAAAATATACAATGGACGATGAAGCTGAAACCTACAAACTCTGGAGAATCCGGAAGACCGTCATGCAGGTGCTAACATAACCTCATTTTTCTTAATGAACAAGGGGTCACGGCACGGGAGTAATGTGTTTTAATATTTCTAGTTGTGCCACGACCGGGGCTATCTAGTTACACAGGATGAATTGGATCAGACCCTTGAACAGTTCAAGGAACAGTTCGGAGATAAGCCCAGGTAAAGCATTTTTAAATGTAATCACAGACAAATTGGGTTTATATCGCAAATGTGTATTTATCAGCGAAAAGAAGCCTTCAAGAAGTGACTTAATCGTACTGGTGGCTCACAATGATGATCCCACAGATCAGATGTTCGTTTTCTTCCCTGATGAAGCCAAGATAGGTATCAAAACTATCAAAACGTATTGTCAAAGAATGCAGGATGAGAACATCCATCGAGCCATTATTGTGGTGCAGCAGGGAATGACGCCGATCGCGAAAAACTCTTTGGTTGATATGGCGCCAAAGTATATTTTGGAACATTTTCTGGAATCTGAACTATTAATTAATATCACTGAGCATGAACTAGTTCCTGAACATGTGGTTATGACGCCAGACGAGAAGCAAGAGCTTTTGACTAGATAGTAAGTTTTTTTTACTTGAAGTATGAGGCAGTACACTAATCATTTTTAAACAGTACTAGGTTATTTCATTGTGTTTTACAGTAAGCTGAAAGAAAACATGCTGATGAGGATACAAGTTGGAGATCCAGTAGCCAGATACTTTGGATTGAAGAGAGGCCAGGTAAGCAATTTTCATGTTTTTGTTACACTGAAACACCTGTATGTATCACAGGCCTTGGCAGATTTTTAGTACCATATGATTCAATTTCAAATTGGAGATACGCCCGCGCAAGTTTAGCGTAAGTCTGGTCAATATGGCGACAACACAATCAAACACGATGATTGGCTTATAGCCCAGGAAAATTAATAATAATAATAATAATAATTTCGTCTTTGTTACGGCGAAGTCTAGCCAATGGCTACTCTACTTAACCGTGGACCTACAGCTTAACGTGCTCTCCAAAGCACTGTATAAGCGAGCTGATAGTTTAATTTCTGGTAGGTCACCCATCCAGAAATCTGACTGCGCCTGATGTTGCTTAGCTTCGGATATCGCTCTCCCGATTCCCGACGCTCCGCGCCACGCTTATACTTTAATTAAATTAGGTTTCAACTTTGAACAAATTCCCATAAAGTTCTAATTTGGTATACTATAGACCTGATAAAACCTAAGGACGGCTTCGTGGTGCTGGCGGTTCTATTGCTGTCTGCGGTGCGGAAGTCCCGGGTTCAATTCTCAGTAAAAAATCTGGGTGTTGTGTGGTTCGAAATCGCACTTTTCCATGTATTTATAATTGTTACTGGCAAACTCTTAGGGCAAAAACTAAAGCCGATAAGGTGGAAAACATTTGTTTTATTTTTATGTTATTTGTAAGACCTCAGGAATAACATATCAAAATACTGGGTGGCACACCCTGGTGCGTCATTGGTTTGGGGGAGGGGATAAAAATTACCATTTTAAATGCATACAGGACATCTTGCAACGTATACAGGATGATGAATAAATGGCGCATTTTCTCTCGGGTACATTTATTAATAAATAATAATAAATAAATAAATGTTTTCCTCCTTATCGGCCTGCACCGGCCATAGGAGTTTTTGCCCTTTATTATCATATCACATTTACATGAAAAATTGCAAATTGGACAAACACAAACATCCAGACTTCTTCCGGGAATCGAACCCGGGGCTCTCGCGGCCGCAGGCAGCCACACAACCACCTGCGCCACGAGGCCGTCTTAAAAATGGCGCATTTTCTCTCGGGTACATTTATTATAGAAGACGTTAACAGAGCAGGGGAAAAATTCTAAAAAAAATAATATGCTTTGATTTGCAAGTTATGAACAAAAACAGATAAGTCCAATCTGACAGCATCGCATTAGTTAGTACCTGGCACCTTTGGAAAACGTATAGCTCAATTCAAATGGAATGTCATCTTGGGCGGCTGTGAAATTTTTTATTGGAAGTGCCCTCATAGTCGGCCTCGGCTTTGCGTACCGTAGCCGGAGCCGGCTATTTAAATAGTAGTCCCCGGCACGAAGTGAGCGACAGGCTATTCGTGTTGTAGCCGACATCAAGTAAGTGACAGATGGCTCTTGAGTCTCTGACGAGCTGAAATCAATGGAAATAGGAGTACGAGTATAATCAATTTCATGGCTTTCTTCATTAGAGCCATTGGTGCTTCATGATTGGTTTCAATGTGACATTAGAGCAATCTATAGAAAAAATGTGTTGCGTTAGTACGAATGGCACGTTGAGGACTTGTTGACTTGTCTACATAATTATGCAATTTTCAATGTGACATTTGTTGTCTGGAGGCGTCTTAGACGTGAAAGTGAAATTTTTTGAGAATATGCGAGGAATTGCTAGTTTCCTTGAAGTGATTTGCATGTGGACGATAAGAGACTTTGTCTCTACTGTTCGGTTTTTAGGTTTTTGGTGGCCACTAATGACGCCGAAGATCGGATGAAAAGGGCACCGTCCAGAGGCTTATCTTCTGATGCTGATCACTGAGTAGTGAGTACTGCCTATACTCTAGCTTATTATACCTACTACCCACTGCAACATCAAGCAAACTATGAAGACACATACGTGGGTACTTACAGGAAATGGACAACACACTGTACTTACGCGCATATTGTCTCGTCTCGTACAGTTGAACTTCATAAATTACTGTCCTACTACCCATCTAAAGTATAAATTTCCCCTTGGGCAGTGGGTTTTTCTTTTTACATTCCATTTCTTCACGGCATTACGGATTTTCGGCATCATTTTCTCAGTGGCTGGCAAAAACCTAATAGCCTTGGCGAATACCCACCAATCAGTAAAGACAATGTCCCTTATCGTCCACACTGCAACTCACTTCAAGGAAACTAATAATACCTCACGTATTCTCGAAAATTTTCACTTGTGCGTACATGACTCATCGAAGCGGTGACAGATGTCATATTGGAAATCGCACATATAAGTTGCTTTCCTTTTGCACGCTAACTGAGGTAAAATTCTAGTGAGGAAGGAAAATCGCCTAACCTCAGTTGGTGGTCTAAAAAGAACCGCATCTGAGGGAAAGCTCTTAGATTCGAACTCAGGGAGTCTGAGTCGAAGTCTGCGCCAGTTGTGTCAAATTGTTGACCTGTTCTGTTTTTAATTGTCATATGGAAATACACTCTGATGAAAATGGCTGAAGAATTGGGTATTGTTCTTGAGGTGATTATTTTTGTTTACGAATCAACATACCTACCCTGAAAGACAGAAGGAAAAATTCAAAGCTAGGTGACAGCCTAAAACCCGCCAATTTGTCAATCCAGGAACACGCTCCCATTGGCTTCTCACTTCGCAAGGGTACTCGAGGGATCATTCAGTTACGGCAAGGGGGGAAGTGAAGAACCTCACTTCTCCTCACATGCGCCTGACAAAAGGAAAGCGACAACAACTCAAGTGAGGTGAGATCATCTGAGGAAACATGTAAAAGGAAAGCGCTTATTGACAACTAGCTGCCAACAAGTTGTCAACGTGCCATTCATAACAACCCAACACATTTTTTCCATAGCTTGCTCTAATGAAGAAAGCCATGAAATTGATCATATGCTGCAGTTATGGCATGTACCGCCCGGAGCAAAATACTACATACATCAAAAATTTTGTTACTAGAAAAAAGCGACAAGGTCTTGCTTTATTGAAATTATGACCTAATAGAATAAAAGGCTTGGTTCCTGGCTTCATGGCAAATGTACATGTAAGGGCTTCTTCATGGCTATGTCAATTTTTTTTTTGAGTTACAAAAAATTTGTTGCAAAGTTACAAATGTATGTGATTTAGTGCTCTTGAAGTCTTGACAGTACTCGAATCTATGCTTCCATAATTACTGCCATAAAATGTAACAGTTTGAACTTGAGTGTTTTGTAAAAAGTATCATTCGTAGACATACAACTACATAGGTAACTACATGTCGCCGTTCACCTTGACATCCAGTCAACAATAATTATTGTTATGTTTTGTGTTCTTTTACAATGCAATGCAACGATGAAAATATAGCCCGTAGAAGTGTGACTTAACAACATGGCGGTTGACATTTGTTTGACATTTTCTGGAGGCAAACTAACGTCACATCGTTAAATTCAACGGTGACATGAACGTGACGTTTCTGTGTTTGTTTGTGCTTGTCAAATTTTTACGAAGGTAAATAACGGAAATGGATAACAAGATTCATATTTTGAGCTATATCAGGTGAAGGAAATCAAACTATGTTGGCATCTTGATCAATAATTCGAACGTTCGGCCGCACTTGGGCCGAAAGACAGAACGCGGAGGGATCGAGGAGTCGTCAGAGGCAGCAGTCAGCACGGACAGTCGGAACTCGGAAGCATATAAGTCGAAAGCTATGGTCGGAAGCGAGGAGAAGCACAAGCCGGATCGCGCAACCAGGCGGCATCTTATTGTCCCGGTTGAGACTAGTTCTTTGGAATAGGCTACTTCGTTTGGGCAGGTGTGCATGCTTGAAGGCTCCAAATTTTGAAAACTTTCGTACACCTGTCATTTGAACGGCAACGCTGCATGCTCTGTCTAGCCGCCTGACCAACTACTGGTTCCTGGCTGTCATTTGTAGACACACCGTAAACGAATATCTTCGTAGACTCTTTGAACTTCTTTCTCGGTACAGCCATTTTCAACGAGTTGTGTTCTTTCGTCAAAACATGAGCAAATGAAATGTAGGTCAGGTAGAAACGAAAAGATTCATCATAATTGTCACAAGTGACAGTTGACGCCGATGTGTTGTTGTTTTAAGCGCTGTTGCCATTTTCGTTCCTCCTGAACTTCCACAAATGATCATTGAACTTAATTTCAATGAAACATTTCCTTTGAATATAAAAAATGGTATCTAACATTCAACCAAATTATTTATGGAATTTTAGGTGCACTACAATATTTTTTAGCGTTAATTTTCAATATCGGTGTACGAAACTATGAAATTCGCGCCATACATGCGCACTCAAAAAAACCGAAACGAAGGGACCTATTACACTTCTTGGTCATAAACCCGTCCAAGATTAGGTACTATTTTATTGTTATCCGAACATCAGAAGTCGCAAGTTTTCACGTGGGCGCGTTTTGCGAGGTGGGGTATTCTGTACAGAGTGCAGAGGCTGTAGTTGTGCGACCATGAATGGATCTCGCTCACACCGTCGTCATCGATCCAGTTCCCGGTTCAGGGATGATCGTCCTGTGCTCGCCTTTACTAGCCCCTTCAAAAAACCACTGACAAATTCAGCCGCCACTACATGTACGATTGTACGCTATCAAAACTGTTTTCTCCTTTTTTTTTAACACGGTGTGTTCATCAAAAAAAAACTGGCAATTTCAGTAATGCTCACTGTCATTTCACACTGACGTTTGTTTGTTGTGAAATGTCATGCCAAACATATAAACGTCACGTTCATGTGACGTTTGTTTGCCTCTAGAAAACTTCAACCGCCATGTTGTGACGTCATCACTCATCACTTCTCCGGTCTAAAGCAAGGTTGAAACCGGTATCCAATAAACCAAATTTGTGGAGAAGAGAGAAGAGAAAACTTACCATAGGTATCATACTTGGTGGTGAAATTCAGTTCTCAAAGTTGAAATCGGTTGTATTAGTAGTTTTCATGACAATTTTGTGTTTCAGTGGGCATGCGCAAGATTTGACATTTCGGGTCGGCTCGCACAGGTATAGAGTGGGGAGAATTATTTTATTACAGAGCTGTGCGAGTCTGGCAAGCACGCGAAGGTCGAATTTTTGCAAGGAACGTGAGCATGCGCTCTAGACCTGATGAAAACTAATTAGAATTAGTTTCCAGTTCAAAGTGCGACTTCGCACAAATTCGCAGGCGTTTGAAAAATTACTTCAAGCTCAGAATTTCGTAAAATTTCGAAGCGCCTGATCGAAGTATCCAATATGTATTCACAACGCAATGTTATCATAGGTAACGTTCTCTCTCCGATATTAAAATACCGAACGTCAGGACAGGAGGACCTTTCCAATGATTTCAGTCCGTCAGGGGTCATCGTCACTTAATTGATGGCTTGATGCCGGCTACGATAAATGTCGGTTTTCTTTGAAAATAAATTTTCTACTGGTGTGATTTCAGATATAGCCATTCAACGACCAAATTGACGATTTTTCAATGTTTTTGTTCTTGGCAAATACGAAACCAATCTGGAAAAAGCCCTAGTAGAGTGGAAAAGAAGATTACAAAGATTAAGATACTTTTAAACCGATTTCCAGCCTACGAGAGCTTTTTCCATACTGGTTTTGTATATTTGCCTCTAAAATTGAAAAATCATCAATTTTCTCGTTCATTAGTCCAGACGTTAAGGTCAAAATTTAGGGGGTGCCCTTTACTTGAAACAAGCAATGCCATTTGGCATCCCTGTGTTACCTGGTAGGAGACAAGTCGCGAGTACTCCAGTTGTCGTATACGGGGTGTCATTTAAAAAAAGTGAAAAATTCGTTCATCATTAACCCAACTATACTTCCCCACAAAATTAACGCATCACCATTTCGCAAGCAGAATTTTAACCGATGTTAAGTTTTGCAGTTTATGTATCTAGCTTGACACTTGTCAAAGTAGTGTCAAAATACACAAGAAATTCAAGTTTTCTCTCGATTTGAGCAACGATTACAAAAAACATTGTTCGACACACGAGCGCTGTGCTTTTCAGGCCCTCAGCCTCTTTTGCAGCATTCTATGCGGGAAACATGGCTTCGGGCCTGAAAACGCGCTCTTGTATCGAAATAGTATATTATATACCAAGGTTGAGAAACTATTATTATAGCCGTGCTTCGGGATCTAAACTGGCGCTTCAGCTATAAAAAATTTCTTGCCCTTGGTTTATATAGGTAGTATTTTTTTACTACCAGAAAATCACTATCCTAATTCAGGAACAGGTTAATAATGATGTACTTCACAGCTAGTAGTAAAAAAGACTACTATTTCTGCGCAATCACAATACTTTCCCTTCCATTAGTGGGGGGGGTCAGGAAAGTAAAATGATGAAATTAATGGACATAAATCACATGTGCTTTTACCTCTAGTTTTATTACCTAAGCGACTTATTGATCTCCTGCTAAAGTACCCTATCAACTATTTAGAAGGCGGATACGTACTTACCAGACGCGTACAGATTACGTCGTGTTAGCTTAGGTAGTCAAGGCGCGATAATTATCTGAGAATATTCTTCAATTAGGTAAGTAATCGTTCCAGATCCAAAGTCGCGTCTTGTCGGTTCCTGTACCGTAGGTAATTAGCTTTCAAACGGTGTTTCTATGCGTCAATTCTAATTTGTTGCAATACATAATAATTTTATTTGCATAATGCGCCTATTCCTAAGTACGTGAGAAAAAACAGTCAGGTCGGCAGACTATAGGCCAACCGACGCTACAGCACCGCCAGCCTGACCACTGGTTAATGTTTTTATCATGTTTCTGTCCCTAGTTAGTAGCGAAGTAGCGGAATAGCATGCGGGTCATAATGCGAATAAATTACTCAACGTGTGCTCTGTTGCAGGTGGTTAAGATCATTCGGGCATCGGAAACCGCCGGACGTTACATTTCCTACAGGCTTGTGTGTTAAGTGCTCCTAATTTGAATTTAAACCGACACTCGAGTAAGATAGCTACTTTTACCGGTAGTATGTGTATTGCATTATTCACCATTTTGAAAATAAAATTATTTGTATTATTTTTGTTTGGTTGTCGACTTGCAGAAACTTTTTTTAAACTGCCTCCTCTCCTAGATCCTACTCTGCCAATACTTGAAACTTGAACTTTTTTCATGACTTTATCAAGATTCAAATGAAACAAAATTACAGGATAATAATGTTTGAATAAACTATCTCATGATTTCTTTCGGCGTGATAGTACAGTAGCGAGCAATAAATTTAGGACGTCAATTTTTTTTTTAATTCCAAAAAGCGACTCATCTTTGCAGAAGTTTTATACAGGTTGTTACACTTTTTTGCCAATATTTTAGGAGATGGTAGAGCATCAAAAATGGTATTCGAAAATGGAGACTGGAACATGGTAAGAGTTGCATGGGGCTAGCCGAATGAGTGTAATCAGAATTTATTGTTGATTTTTTCACTCAAGTACTGGTTCAGCTGAAAATGGGCTGTTCCCGCGAAGCCCCCCGATGGAGTAATTTTTCACCCCTAACTTGGCTAGCGCCAGAGGTACTCTTTGGGACTTTTTGCTGTTAGCAGAGGCTATGTCCACAATGGTCTGTGCCAAATATCAGCTTTACCAAATCGACGCCCCCGACCTCACCTTCACAATTTATACTAACTAGTTTTACTGGACTAAAAGGATGTATCTAGATTATTTCTTCCGCAATTCTCCATCAACCGCCAAAGTCACGCAATCCAAATCTATAATTTCAAAAATAGCACCCCGTCCCGAAAATATACCGACAACGTTCTAGGACAGCTTCCTCTCATCAAAACAAGAAAAAAAGTTCCCATGAACATGGGTCTGGGAACGCTTCCTAAGGGAGCTACAGCTACAGGCCCCTAAAGGTGGGACATGGGTGGGACCCTGAAGATGCTTTTTATTCAATATCTCCGAAACCGTTCAATGGAAATCAATCAAACTTGACACATCCACTTACCTTTTTATGCCCAACAAAATAAGGCAAGATTAATTTCAAAATAATTCACCAGGGGTGGGTCAGGCTGAGGTGTGGGGGTAAAAAATGACCCTAACTTTTTTGAATACGAATTGTTTGCAAATATCTAACAAGAAATTATGGAATATTGGAGTTCTCTACCAAAAAAAGGTTCCTCTGTTCAACCTCGATAGACGCATCGCTTACGAGATATTTGAGTTTGAATGTATGAAAACGTGGTCAGAAATGCTGATTTTTCTAATTACGATATTCAAGGCGAAAGAAAAGTTATTTCAAAGCAACTTCATCTTCAGGGTCCCACCTTTAGGGGCCTGTAGCTCCCGTAGGAAGCGTTTCCGGACCCATATTTATGGGAACTTTTTGTCTTGTTTTGATGAGCGGAAGCTGCCCTAGAACGTTGTCGGTGTATTTTCGGGACACCTGTATATAGGACTTGATAACCACAAGCTTATAACCGGTTGAGTGGTTACTTTCGCTAAAAATTGAGGCATAACCGGTGACATTTTTAGCAGTGGAATGGGTTTTGACAAGGCATTCGATTCTGGTGAGGTGAGAACTGCGGCTTTTTCTGAAAAATGTTTCAGAAGTAAAGGGCAAAAGTATACTTGACTAATTCACACTAGAAAATGATCTGCTGTAATCTGTCAAGTTGGGTATCAGAAACAGCTTGTACTGTGGCGTCACCTTTGTCGACCATACTAAAAGGTTACAACAGTAGCCTCTTTGTGTCGAGCCTTCCCCTTAAAGTTGTCAGGCTAATAAAAACGTACGTCTTTGATTTTATGAAGAGATTTAAAGGAGACCACAACAGAAAATGCAAGTTGGTCTCAGATGAAAGAGTTGAAAAAACTAGATCGATTGCATAGGGTCTTGTAATATTACTCAGCTCGTGGCGGGCTCTGCGGTTATAATTAAGAACGACAATGACGTCAGAGGGGCAAATTTTCACGGGCTACCTATAGCTGCTCACGGGCTCACCTGTACCTGATTCCGTTGCCGATGAGACGACGACGGTTTCAAGCCTGCCATAATTATTACTGATTGTTTGAAGACAATGACGTTTGTCAAAACGACAATAACAATATCAAGACCATGGGTACGTGATAGGTGAAAATCTAGGTGAAAACATCTTCCCAAGTGACGTCACGATAATATTTTCAAAACGTTTTATCGGCTGATCGGACTCGTCTAGAAAACTTAGATTTGTTCCGTATACTCTTGGACTACCTTCCCCATGAGTTAGTCAAATAAAATAAAGACTCGATTTTTGTGTTGTGGTCTCCTTTAATTATGAACGTCACTGTCCCACTATGGCACCTGAATCTATAAATCCAAGCCCTAAAATTTTATTTCCAGAGGTTACTTGGGGAACTAACTTGAAGGCTCGATATATTCACCCAACGAAGATACCTAGCGTCGAACCTAGCGTTCGTTATATGGACTAAATAAACGGAAGATTGTGTGATAGCGATGGAATATTGTCTGCAAACATGAGGTCTAAAATCGAGGAGATGCCTTCTTCCTAGATGTTCAGCGTGCATGGGTTTACTTTAAACCAAATAGTTAGACTTCGTAAATGTCCGACTTTCTATATCTTGAAGTTTTTCTCGTCTCCACGGATGCCGCACCGCACCCGCCTTCGGGTTTCGGTTTTATGATTGCGTCGTTTTCGCGGACGGCCAATGGTGGCACCGGCGTAATTGCGCCCGCCCGCATTGATTGGCAATACTTGCATGAGAATGACATCGCAGCAGGCCCCCAAGAAGATCAATATTCCATGGCAAGCCAAGATCCCGTCCTCGACCGCCCGTACCGAATTATGCAAACCGTGTTTAATAGTTAATCAATGAACAATCGTACCACATTGCCCCTGCCAGCAGTGCCAGCTATCCTGCTTCCAGCCAGCCGACGCTGCATCGTACCGACGACGTCGTCCTTTATTATCCTGTCCCATGAAATATTGAAAGGGCAGTCAAACGCGCAGTATCGTCCATCAGGCTCAGGCACTTGCTCGTCTGTAGGTAAGGTATATGAACTATACCTCTAAGATACAATGAACTTAGGGGACAGTTTAGTTATGGGTAAGTATGACTTCGGTGGTGAGAAATCATGAAACACTAGGAAATTTCCTCTTGTGAGACGAGGGATCAGATAATCACGACTGTTCTGTTAGCATGGGAAAGCTATAGACTTTTTTCGCCTGAAACATGACCCTCGACTCTAGATATACTGGAACATAGTCTTGACGTTAGGCGCTAAAATATGGGTGGACTCTGCATTTTAGGGTTGAAACATGCCACTTGGTATAGTTGTTGCATGAACCATAATCTTCCGATTCAAAAGTGTAGACATCAGCGGCTGACGTGCAGGCTCTCTGTAGAACAGGGCGAAGAAGAGAAAATGGTAACTCATAAACCACAAGAGGTCGAGTTGTGCAAATCGGCACATCAGTGAATTTTTAAAGTACATATAAGAGTTGAACTTGATAGATAGGTACTTACTTCTTCATCCAGTGATGTAATAAATTGAAAAAGATCAGTAGTCAGTGCCTAGGCCTACTATTTCCAGAAAAAAGACCTACTATAGTAGTGTTACGAATTTCGCGTACGGGTTCGAATATAATTGAGACGATCGTTTTCAAAACACACACTGGTTATCTCTGCATACTACAATAAATACACGCCAACAACTATCTACTTGGAATATCGCTGTGATTATCGCTCGCTTATTCGCTCGCTGTCTCTCCTAATTCAATACTGACTGTGAGCTGCCGGGTGATGCCTTATATAAGTCTCCGAATAGTGTTCCCTAACTTTCTCTCATCTTCCAGCAATTTCCATAGTGGCCCGGCATATGCGGTTTCTAGACCACTCCTGAATAATCATACACACCTTTTGCGTGCTTTCCGTGTGTTCTGGAATCTGTACCTCCGCCAAAGTGGACAGATGTGCCTTGATCGAACGTATACTGTGATGTGTCTCCCAATCACGTATACTTCTGGAATGCACCAGATCGCTCCGCACTTCTACACTGCGATCTAATGGATGGAAGAATCTAGAAAGATCCCGTGTTTACCAGTAGGCACGGAATAGCCGCTCGTAACAGTAGGTTCACTTCTTGTACTGTGACTCTAGTTGACTGGGCACATTTTCTATTTTATCATTGTACGCTTGCCGCCTTTTCACCTGGTGTGAAACTGACTTCTCTGGAAGTTAAGTTGTATTTCTTTTATCAAATTGATATTAAAATCTTGGAAAACTGACCTTGTCATACGTGGAAATGCAACTAGAGGGGCGCAGAGCTGTATTACCGTCATTTAGACACCAGGGGCCGTATTCATACCTTGCTTTCAAGCTAAAAGCGCTATCAGAGCGATGCGTATTTAGGGGCATTTCTCATATTTTAGTGTTCAAAAATATATTATTGCGATTGGGAGCGATTGATGTTCTTAATTGCAATAAATTTGCGAGTTAATTTGTATTTTTGAACACTGAAGTATGAGAAATGACCCTAAATGCGCATCGCTCTAATAGCGCTTTTAGCTTAAAAGAGAGGTATGAATACGGCCCCAGAACCCTACGGGGTACGGGGCCGCTTCAATGTAAGTCAACTTGACGGCGGCCATTCGAGGCCGACAAAAACTCGTTCCGCCAAGGTTCAAAACGAAAGCAAATTGAAATCTGAAGGTACCCACATCAATTTTGGTCCAATACGCAACTTTTATCGGCTGGGTTTTTTGAAATTTGGTTTATTAAACTTTCTACACGTAAATCCTGCTGCAACAGGATTGAATCATCGTAAAGTTGAACCGGCTTCGAGAGGTTAGGCATATTTTCGAAGCCTGTCAAATGTCAAAGCTGCTTTGATTTATTTGATCAATGGCGAGAATTTAAAACAGGTCGAAAAATTACTACATCTTCCAATAGAATGGAAAAAAGCGTCAAGACATCACGTCCCGCAAAAATTTTCTGTCTATCTGCGGAGGAAATGCCTAAAAAATGTGTTCCAAAAGTGGTCCGAACGACTTCGTGTCTCTTCGTGAATTATTGTGCCAAATGAAGCCAGAGCAGTCAACCGCAAAGTTTTGGGGATTTTCTATATTTCAGGTTTGGAAACTTGAAAACAAAATCTCACAGCCGACTAGAATCACAGTAGGTACAAGTGAACATACTATAATAATAATTTGGAGAAGGTTTGAGGCGTGACTTGAAAAAAATCAAAATATGTTCGACACTGAGAGATAGATTGAAGGAACTTTCAATTTGATGTTTCACAAAATAGGTAAGGGTGGGAGCAAAGGGATTGGAGGTAAAAGCTCGGCAATATGTGCCCTAGATTAACCTTGAAATAGAAATCGACCTGTTTTGGCGTTTTCTTCCTGGAAAGAATTTCGTGGCGAGAAATCTGAGGTGGGAAGTTTGAAAATTAACACCCGGTATACCGTATAGCGTAGGTGATGATAAAATTTCGGACAAAACTATCCAGTAATCGATGATAGGTTGACTGTGACAGTTACAAGCCAAATCATTTCAGTTTTTGGCTACGTTTACACCGGTGGACTAAAACTGGACTGACCCAAGCACTGACCCAAATTCCACCTGAAGTAATTCTTCTCTTCCAGCGTTTTCACCAGCAGACTAACGCGGCCGACCTATTTTGAAATATGAACTCAAACTAAATAAATATAAAAACTAAATTTACTTTAGTCCACGTCTAACCGGAGACTTGACCCAAGCTACTTGATCCTAATTTGGTCCTTGTCTACGGTCGTTTACACCGCGTGGACTAAATTTATTTGGGTCGAATTTAGTGTTTAGGTCGCGGACCAAAGCCACGGTGTAAACGTAGCCATAGATTGTTCCCAAGATTGTTCCCAATTTGAAATTGATTATTCTTATTCTGAAAATGATTGGTCTTAATTTTAAGTTGAAAATGTATAGATTAATGATTAATCTTTCTGAGTCTGTATAATTGATCAATAAACGGGCAAACTCCTATGGCAAGAAAAAGCCGATAAGGAGAAAAACATTTATTTAGATTAATGAATAATCTCTCCCATTGATAATATGCAGGCAAGGCCTAAAATATCCAAAAACTTTTTATTTGAATAATAATAAAATAAGCTGCGCACGAAATGAAGTGACAATTTTATTTTGGGAGGTTTTTTCAAATGTCCATAACTTTTTGAGAAACGATCGGAATCTGGAACAGATTGCACTATTTTGAAGATACATTGCTCTATTTTCGTGAACTATACATATCCAAGTCATATAGTGGGGGGGTTAGCGGAATGGTGTGTGCATTTTGTGATCAAAGCATGAAATTTGGCATACCTGTTCAGAAGACCCTCCTTCGCAATTCCAGATGTGGCGCCACGCGAGATTTTGCGCCAGAGACGCTGTATTGCGGTTAATATACCTGCTAGGGGTAAATTCTGCAAAAATGGTTCCTGGCCGGTCTCTGGTACCGCAGTCGGTATTTTTTAGTTCTGTTTAGTTAAAACTACATGTAGAAATGAGTGAGGAGTACATTTTTACAAGCAAAGTTCCAAATGCTGCCTTTATACGTTGTTTCAATACATTTTAAGGCCAACTTTGTTTTAGTACAGGAAACTTGGTAAAAAAATTGCCAATACCTCGGCAAAGATATGAACGTCCTGAAAATTTGATACTCTGTCCAGAATTATGTACCCTACTACATATCTGAAATTGCTGAAAATCGCACCTCGAGGCTTCGAGTTATTGGAGGGGGGGTAAAAAATTGCAACTCAAAATGAAAGGTATAGAACCCGATGGAATCCGTCAATCCAATGGATGCAAATACGTCGTAGTTCGACGCATCACAACCAGTTGATACAATTTTAGCACAAAAAGTGTCGATCATTGTTGAAGGGGGGTCGTGGGGAAGGGCGAAACTCGGCTGGGTAGCTCTTTTTCTTCCTGGGCCATGAAGAATCGATCTCGACAAGATTGGTATCTTTTCCGACTAAATTCAATGTCCTGAACATGAATCCGATGTGTAAATTTGGATAAAAACAAGTTCGAACAAGTTAACTTGAGAAAACCTGTTTTTTCTAAGACAATTTTCACGAAACTTTTTTTTACTGTTAGAGGTATTTATCCATGGAAATATTTCAGAGGCCATTAGATTGAACTGTATTCCTAACGAAAATTATCCATTCGATCTGTAATTTTGTTTTCCGACATAAAAAAACCGATTTGAACTTTAGTCGGCACTGCCCGGCGTCTACTAATGACCAAAACACTACAGCATGCACCTTCAAGTAATAACTCAATACCCTGCATTGCGATTTATGACGATTTTTTTCATGTTTTAGGGAATTCAGTTCTGCACAGATCCTCGAACTTTCAAAGATTAGTTATAATTTTTCAGATAGTTTGGGCTATTTTCATTTAAAGATGCATGGTGTAGTGTTCTGGTCAGTAGTGGACGATGGGCTGTGCTGACTAAAGTTCAAATCGATTTTTTCTATCTCAAAAAACAAAGTTACAGATCGAATGGACGATTTTCGTGAAGAATACAGTTCAATCTAATGGCCTCTAAAATATTTTCAAAGATGAATTGCCTTCAACAGTAAAAAAAAGTTTTGTGGAAATTGTCAAAGAAAAAACAGGTTTTCTCAAGTTAACTTGTTTGAACTTGTTTTTGTCCAAATTTATACATCGGATTCAAGTTCAGGACATTGAATTTAGTCGGAATAGATACCAATCTTGTCGTGATCGATTCTTCATGGCCCAGGAAGAAAAAGAGCCACCTAGTCGAGTTTCGCCCTCCCCCACGACCCCCCTACATCAATGATCGACACTTTTTGTGCCAAAATTGTATCAACGGGATGTGATGCGTCGAACTACGACGTATTTGCATCCATTGTATTGACGGGTTCCATCGGGTTCTATACCTTTAATTTTGAGTTGCAATTTTCCACCCCCCCTCCAATAACTCGAAGCCCCGGGGTGCGATTTTTGGCACTTTGAGATATGTAGTAGGGCACTTAATTCTGAACAGAAAATCAAATTTTCAGGACGTTCATATCTTTGCCGAGGTTTTGGCAATTTTTTTACCATGTTTCCTGTACTAAAACAAAGTTGGCCTTAAAATGTATCAAAACAACGTATAAAGGCAGCATTTGGAACTTTGCTTGTGAAAATGCACCCCTCACTCATTTCTACATGTAGTTTTAGCTAAACAGAACTAAAAAATACCGAGTGCGGTACCAGAGAATGGCCAGGAGCCATTTTTGCAGAATTTACCCCTAGCAGGCATGCTAACCGCAATACAGTGCCTCTGGTGCGAAATCTTGCGTGGCGCCACATCTGGAATTGCAAAGGAGGGTCTTCTGAACACGTATGCCAAATTTCATGCTTTGATCACAAAATGCACAGATCATTCCATTTTTGGCCGTTAACCCCGCCACTAATAGCCAATTTGCAATCTGTTCAACGGCAAGAATCCCGTCACATGAAACTGTCACCAACAAAGAGCTAACAATAAAAAGTATCTCTGTATCTATAGGCAATGGATTTTTGGCAATTGTTGGCAATCGGATCAAGGCTCAAGAAAATGCAAGCACACAACAGAAATTTAGATTTCAGCCTGTACCATAGAAAAATCACTGAACTGCAAAGTTGACTACGGACCCAAAGACGTTTCATGTGCCTTGGAATAATCCTCTGACAGCAGGTTCATCGGGTTGACAGGTGAACCTGGACATGCAGCATGCGACTCGGACGGTTGACCAATGGAGGTACTTAGTGATGCAGAGTAAAAAGGCAACCTGTTAGAGTTACAGATACTACAAGAAACAGTCAATCCAAGTACTTGTACCGAGTAATACGGAGTTAATGAGGAGAACAAATTTCTCCTCAAGGTAGGCCTTGCCCTCCTTGCTAGCCCTGTTTTTTCGCCAGATTTTCAGGAATCAAAGGCGACTTGAGGAGAAATTTATTCGATCACTCGTTAGAACCATCCCTTCCTGCGCCAAGAGAAAAACCGCAGTCTATTCTCATCACCCTGTATGTATAATTTATTTTCTATTATTGACATCAAAATTTATGGTTCCTGAAGAGAAAACAAATTATCCCATCTCAAGATGATTATCGTTGAATTAATAAACTTTTTCGTACAAATAATACTCTTCCATGAAATGATTGGTAAGTACTTTTATGCAAGAAAAATCATATCTCCCCAAGTTAACAATGTAGAGTGAAAAACTAAACAGCTACAAGACGCAGTCACATTCGTATACAGGATGACGTGAAAATTTCCGGTGCGGTGCCAAGATGAAAAGAGCAGAAAGTTGCACGCCTTTTTTGCATCACCCTGTATGAGACATAGGGGAAGGTTACTTAAAATGGGATACTCAGCTAAAACGGGATACCAAAGGTTCTGACAAAACCAAGTATCGCCATCTAACCCAATATTCACCGAACTCAAGCTCTAGTCTAATGCAACGGTCAAACGTACTTTCAAGTTGACAGCTGAAGCGCGAGCCGTACCAGGTAGGTTTTATGGTTTTCAGATTTTCTGATCTAATATCAAGGGTTCATATTAGTAAGAATTGCGTGCGAAGTGAAAGGGAGAACATGTTCATTATTTATTTACCTCAAGCCAAGATATGAAGTATTGATTTGACCAACAAGTTTTTTTGATTTATTTTGGGGTTACGTGAAAAAAAAATTCGAATGTCAAATATGAGTGTTCGGGTAAAACGGGATTTTTGTCATCCCGTAAAACGGGATATCCCAGATGCGTGGGGTGCAGAAGGTGGGTTCATGATGCCTGCGCCAGGGCAGATGAAGAAGGGAAAGATTTTCTTTGTGACTTCTGCCTCGAAGTCTGATTTCTTTCTTTTTTTCTTATTTCTTGTCTTATGCATAATTTAAGAATGTTTATTTTGCTTTTGTCTTGTTACCTAAGAATGGTAGTTGATGTTCATATTTTATATGTCTGTTATACCTACCTAGTAGTTTCCATAATAAAAACTTGGAATTTGGATGTCTGGTTATCATATTCTTAATAGACTAGTCAAATCTATCAATTTCAATTACTATCCCATTTTAAGGATATGAGGTATCCCGTTTTACCGTATGGGTTCCCTAAAATGGGATACTTGCACATTTCTTGGAAAAGTAGTTATATTTCGGAAAATACATTTTCGTTCCAAAAACTCTTTGGGGTTATGATATAAAACAGAGCAAGGAATAATTAGACATAATTAGATGAGGTTTGCTTCATCCAGCTATTATTTCTAAGGGTTCAAACCTTAAGTATCCCATTTTAAGTAACCTTCCCCTACTTTTACTTTCAATGGCTTGGATATGTATAGTTCACAAAATAGAAGAATGTATCCTCGCAACAGTGCAAGCTGCTGCTTCAGATTCCCATCACTTTTTAAAAAGTTATGGATATTTGAAAAAACCTCCAAAAATAAAATTGTCACTTCATTTTGTGCGCAGTTTAGTACATAGTGCAGTAAAGATAGTCAAAAAAGACCCCAAACCTTGAAAAAATTAATTCATGAAATTTTATAGCAGATATCGATTCAGAATTTCATTCTTCACCACATACTCAAAATCCCCGAAAATCCCAGTCGAGCATTCTTCCTGCGACGCTGTCAAAGTATATCATGTTTGCTGCAACTAGTCTGAAAATGGTATTCTTGTTTTTGTCACAATAGAGCTACATTGTTGGCTTAGAACTATTGGTATATACTGCAGAGCATGACCAGACCTTCGTTTAAACCTCTAATTCGTATTTCCCCCAAAAAAAAAAACACGGAAGTCGCTTTAATTTCCAATTAACAGTGTTGATTAAGTATAATCCGAGGGTTAGTAACCAAGTTTATTACAATCTGTTTGATTTATGATAGAGACATGAAATTTGGTATGAGTGGTCTTCATGGTCTTTTTTCCAAATGTAAACATGACGCCTCGCCATATTTTGAGTAGGGGGGCCTAAAGACTCCCTTGAAAATTTGAAGTCTCAGGACTCTCAGGAACTCTCACAAACCACCGGTAAATATCGTCACACATTTCAAAAAGTAATCATTTGACTCTACACCAAACCTTGACAAGAGACACAATAGTTGTCGCCATGCACGCATTGTTCTTTGTGTTAAAAAAAAATTCTTCGGAGTGTCAAAAAAACACAGTTTTTAATGATTTTTTAATCTAAGAAACGGTGAGTTAATCTGCTGTGTATCATTATTCACTAATTTGTATTTGCCGAAGCTATTCATAGAGTCTGTTTTTTGATATTGTTATTCTAGGGATGACGGCTCCCGAAGAAATGAGCCAATTCAAGTGTGAAGTTCAACAGCGTTTTTTAATTGTTCCAAATCAATATGATCGACAATTTATGAATGGATGGATAGCTGGAACTGTTTTGTATAGGAATTTTTTTTTGCGTCGCTCACCATCATAAAATTTGTGCCTCTAGGGTGTGTTGAAAATATTTCTATACCGTGTATTCACTCGAACTGAGTGCTTTGAAATATTCCACGCCTCAATTCTTATTCTTCGTGCCTTCTACTCGACAACTGCAGATCGTATCGACGTTTGTCTATACTCTTTAGTCTGTATTCGCTGTTGTTTCGCCAAAGTAGCATGAAATTTGGTGCAATTCTAACAATGATAGGTGGCGGTAAAAAAATTTTGTTCGGAGCTTTTGCGCATCACTCCTCATCTAGTTATACTCAATAAAATTATAAAACAGTTGAAGCTATCCACCCAATAATAAATTGTCATTCATATCAATTGGTAACATCGAAAAAAACGCTGCTGAACTGAGAACTTGAATTGGCTGGTTTCATCTGGAATTGTAGCTTCTAGATGTCAATATGGAGAAATGGACTTCATCAATGGCTTCGGCAGATACGAATTAGTGGATAATGATATGCGGAAGATAAATTTATTCATCTATTACATGAAAAAATAATAAAAACCTGATTTTTTTTGACATTCCGAAAAAAAAAAATTTCATTATGAAGAACAGTGCGCACATGGTGACAACTGGTGTGTCTCTTGTAGAGATTTAACGTAGTATGTATAGAGTCAAATGATTACTTTTTGAGATGCGTGACAAATATTTTAATGGTGGTTTGCATGAGTTTCTGCAACTTCAATTTTCAAGGGGGTCCCTAAGCCTTCCCAACCAAAATGTGGCAAGACACAATATCTACATTTGAAAAGGGGGCCATGAAGACCACTTATACCAAATTTCATGCTTTTATCACAAAAAGAACAGATTTTATTAAATTTGGTCACTAATCCCCGAACTACACTCGATTACCACTGGTAATTGCTGAATAAAGCGAGTTACGTCTTTTCTTTTGCGGGAAATAGGATTTCAGCGGTTCAGATGACGTTCTGGTCATGCCCTGGAGTATACAGGGTGTTTCAAAAAGTATGTGCCATACGTGAATGGCAGATGGAGGATATCAAGGCGAGTTGAGATCAAGAAGAGAAAATTTTTTTTGGCGATCGGTCTCGAAGATACAGGGTATTTTGTTCTTTGGTCACAATTTACAATAAGCAATATCTCTGGAGCGGTTTGATACAAACAAATGAAATTTACCTGTTACATTCCTCTGCTGGTACTTGATCAAATGCCATAGCAGATAGAAAAAAATCAGGTTCGGACTTGAAAAAAAAGTTTTTGAGTTTGCGGGTCAAAAAGTACATTTTTTGAGCGGATTTCGGAAAAAACACTACCATATCTGGAAAGCTCAGGAAAAATGCTACAAGAGTGACTGTTCAATTTTCACGGCACACTCGAAATCATCCGACAAAGAAATTGAGAAACAACTCATACCAGTGTTACTATTCAGAGTGAAATTTTTATTAGGCGCAATAATGGATACAATTCGGTACTATCACTGCAGATTCCTCAGTTCTATCATATCTTCCACTAAGACTCGACATGTCTCACAAGGGGAGACATTTCTAAAAAAAAATCTCGAGAAAACCAAAATTCTCGCCAGCATGAGGATTTTCCTGCGCCCAAATGTGCGAGTTTTGGCAATTGGTAACGCCGTCCCTTGTAAACTGGGCCTCATCTCTGTGAATAAAATCCGAGGTACAGTTCGTGGATGGTTCACAATCCATCTGCAAAAGATGAGACGTTCGGGGCTGGATCATTTGGCTCTAGTCGCTGCACCTTCTGCAGGTGGTAGGGATACAAGCGTTCGCTTTTTGATCCTCTCCAATTCTCCATGCACGAGCATGGGGAATACCAAGGGCATGTGCTATCCTCCTCGTGTTTATGGAAGGATCTTCCTCTGCCATCTCCAGAATTTCTTCCTGGGCATCCACTTTTTGTCGTTCGATGTTTCTCGGAGGTACAGCTAGAACAGCAGTTCCGGGGAATCTCCCATGTTCACGACTGTATGGAAAAATTCTTCCAAACGTGTTTCGAGATGGTATTCTGCGACCTGGATATCTTAGCTCGTATTCCCTTTTGGCGGATCTCCCGTTGCCATCGCAGAACCCACACACGAAAATAATATCGGCGAATTCAGCGTTTGTAAATCGGTTGGCCATTTTGTTTGCGAGAATTTATTTGAACCGAACAAACAACTTGTAACACAACTGACAACACAACCATAAATGTTTAAAAAAAATAAAGTTACCTAGGTGAACTAGGTAGGTATAACAAAAACAAGCGAATATTTTGTGGTATAAGAAATGATGGAACTCTCTCTTATTTAATTTTTTGTATGGTCAAATAAGGTACCTACTAAAAAAACTGATTATTCCGGCCAAATGTGCTAACAATTTCAACAAAAATCTGTGAACTCTGCATATCCAAATAAATTTGAATGAAAAAAAAGAACGAAACTGTAACAGTCCAACTCTGGCGAGAATTTTGGTTTTCTCGAGATTTTTTTTTAGAAATGTCTTCCCTTCTGAAGCATGTCGAGTCTTAGTGAAAGATATGATAGAACTGAGGAATCTGCAGTGATCGTACCGAATTGTATCCATTATTGCGCCTAATAAAAATTTCACTCTGAATAGTAACACTGGTATGAGTTGTTTCTCAATTTCTTTGTCGGATGATTTCGAGTGTGCCGTGAAAATTGAACAGTCACTCTTGTAGCATTTTTCCTGAGCTTTCCAGATATGGTAGTGTTTTTTCCGAAATCCGCTCAAAAAATGTACTTTTTGACCCGCAAACTCAAAAACTTTTTTTTCAAGTCCGGACCTGATTTTTTTCTACTTGCTATGGCATTTGATCAAGTACCAGCAGAGGAATGTGACAGGTAAATTTCATTCGTTTATATCGAACCGCTCCAAAGATATCGCTTATTGTAAATTGTTGACAAAGAACAAAACACCCTGTATCTTCGAGACCGATCGCCATAAAAATTTTTCTCTTCTTGATCTCAACTCGCCTTGACATCCTCCATCTGCCATTCACGTATGGCACATACTTTTTGAAACACCCTGTATACCAACAGCTCTGAACCAACAATATTGCTCTAATGTGACAAAAGCGAGAATACAATTGTCGGACTTGTTGCAGCAAACATGATATACTTTGACAGCGCCGCAAGAAAATGCTCACATGGGATTTTCGGGGATTTTGAGTACATGGTAGAGGATGAAATTCTGAATCGATAACAGCTTTAAAATTTCATGAATTAATTTTTTCAACCCCAAAACCTATCTTTACTGCACTAACAGTTGCGGCCTTTTTAAAGTGGACGACAGTTGACAGATTTTTTAGGATTTTGGCCTGAACGTCGCATGACAGCAAGCCAACTCGTTGACATTGTCGTCCACTTTAAAATGGCCGCAACCGTACCTACCTACCTAGTTAAATTAAAAAGTCCAGGGATTGCGCGTCCCGATTTTTTTGGAATTTCCAAATTATGACACATTTGGAGTCTTTTGCGGACCCTTAACACGTTCACTGTCCATGCACTTTGTTAAAAGTTACAGAATATCTCTTCTATTTTCTCTTCTCAGACGTCCTACGACCCACATGTGTGTCGCATTTTGCTGGTTTCGCATTCCATGAATTTTCACAAGTCCACAATGCTCCACACAAAAACATGCACACAAGTCTTCAATAGGCTACTTCGTTTGAGCAGGTGCGCATGCTTGAAGGCTCCAAATTTCGAAAACTTTCGTACACCTGTCAGTTGAATGGCAACGCTGCATGCTCTGTCTAGCCGCCTGACCAACAACTGGTTCCTGGCTGTCACTTTTACACATACCGTAGATGCATCTCTTTGTAGCTTCTTTGAACTTCCTTCTCGGTACAGCCATTTTCAACAGGTTCTGTCCTTTCCTCAAAACATGAGCCAATGAAATGTAGGTCAGGTAGAAACGAGAAGTGTGATCATAATTGTCACAAGTGACAGTTGGCGCCGATGTCTTGTTGTTTTGAGCGCTGTTGCCATTTTCGTTGTTTTTGAACTTCCACAAATGATCATTGAACTTAATTTCAATGAAACATTTCCTTTGAATATAAAAAATGGTATCTAACATTCAACCAAATTATTTGTGGAATTTTAGGTGCACTGCAATATTTTTTAGTGTTAATTTTCAATATCGGTGTACGAAACTATGAAATTCGCGCCAGACATGCGCACTCAAAAAAACCGAAACGAAGGGACCTATTCAAATGTATCCGAAAATATTCTGTGATGCGTATCATGGATACGTCAAACAATGTCCCATATGTGGGTCATAGTCATAGGACAGTGAACGTGTTAAGTCGCGGCCCCTGGTTCCGCGGAACCGGCGGAACTCCTACAGTCACGCCACTGGTAACCTGGCGGGCGGGGACTCTTGTTCTCAATATTACAATACCTATAGTGGACGTGGTACAACCGAAATAGGGAATACCTATAAGTTGCAAATGATGATAAAGGCAAACCACTTGACAGGATTACAACTGAGACCTAAATAAACGATTTGACCCGCAGTGCTTTTCTTTTCGTCCCTTAGGATTTGAATAGCGCCCCTTTTTCAAAATGGTGGATATCATCTAGGGGCAGAAGGTATCGAATGGCCTGGTGATGTCCAGCTTAGTAGAAATACCGTCCGTTTTTTATTTTAGGCCCCAGCCCGTAGCATCTTTATTATGGGTTTCACACCCCATATATTATATATTTTTGAAATCACAAGAACAAGATCTTTCGACTGATGATATGTCAAATTATTTTTGACAGATGTCATTTTTTGACAAATGACAGAGTATTACTTGTGATACATCATTTTAAAGCCCATAAAATTCTGAGGAGAACTGTGTTTTTATTTTTGTAATAGGGTGTCTTTCACAGCTTCTAGGGGTCTTTCAATAGGAAAAAAATGTTGAATTCCAAAAATACATAATAAGTGAACAGGTGAAGCAGGTACCTATTTTCATTGTAAACTTATGAGAATAATGATCAATTGATCAAAATGAAACAAAAAATGTCCTAAAGAAGTTGCTCGAATGACCGCCTCCTTGTTCCTTGGATGAAAGATTCGACGATCAGTGAATTGGAACTACCACCGGCCCAACGCGATGACATCCGAGCTTGCCAGAAATGACCCCTCTCGAGTTTTTATGAGCATACCGGAAAGATGAGGTGTTTATAAAGTTTCCCAATAATTTGGACAATTTAAAAATCAGATAATCACCATTGGTTAATTTTAAAAATACCTATTACTTATTGAGTGGTTATTTCTGAAATTGACATTTTTTCCTATTGAAACACCCCTAGAAGCTGTAAAAGACACCCTATTTTGAAAATAAGAACACAGTTCTCCTCAGAATTCAATGGGCTTTAAAATGATGTATCACAAGTACTATTCTGTCATTTGTCAAAAAATGACATATGTCAAAAATAATTTGACACATCATCACTAGAAAGATCTTGTTTTTCTGATTTCAAAAATATATAATATATCAGGTGTGAAATCCATAATAAAGATGCTACGGGCTGGGGCCTAAAATAAAAAAACGGACGGTATATGGGGCTATGTCTCAATCGGTTTCTGGGACATCAAACACAAATAAAAAAAAATGATGGAACATTGCCATCTACCGCAGGCAAATTTGGTGGAGGCGCCAAAAGAAATTTAGTACTGTCATAAGAAAATTGCTGTAACATTTTTATTTTCCAACGGATTTTAACACAAGACATTTTATTTTGTGAAAAAGTGAATTCTTCTTGTTACCTTATACGTTCCATTGAAAAAAGACGTTGAGGAATGTTGAAAAAAAAAATTAAAAAAAATATCCAACATTTTTTATTTTTATGCAATTTGCCTTATTTGTAGACTCTGATGTGTCCTTCCTAAATTTGCACTTTTCCGATTTATATCTTTGCAGTACGCGGCGCCATATTGAAAAAATTATGTCTGAAGAAAAGTTTTTGACAATATCTAAATTTTAGCCCTTGTGACATTGAAATGTTCATATACATATGAAAGCGCATTCAATCCTCCACAGTTTGACATCTGAACCAGCTCTGTACGACCCACGGTTCTTGAGATAGACCTTCTGGAAGTATCAATTTTCAGTTCCAAAAGAATTAAAAATGACCCCTTGGGGCTGTGCCAGGCCGGGTCCACCTATGTTCATGATTTGAGATAAATGACGACGCGTTATTGATGGGTAACTTGATTAAGACATGGTGGTGATCCAGTGGTGAAATCCGGTAGTATAGGCGCAGTCACTATTTAACACCAAAAATTGATATTTCCGGAAGCTCTAGCTCAAGAACCCCGAGTCGCACAGAGATGGTTCAGGTGTCAAATCGTGGAGAATTGAATGTACTTTCATATGTATATAAAGATTTCAATCTCGCATGGATTTAAATTCAGATATTCAAAAAAATATATTTTTAGATATCATTTTTTTAACATGGCGCACCATACTGCAAAGATATAAATCGGAAAAGTGCAAATTTAGAAAGGGCACATCAAAATCTACAAATAAGACAATTTTCATAGAAATAAAAAAATAAAAAAATCTTTTGTTTTTCAAATTGTTTTTTATTTTTTTCTCTAACATTCCTCAACGTCTTTTTTATGAAAGGAATAAGGTAACAAGAAGCATTTACTTTTCCACAAAATAAGATAGGTACCTTGTGTTAAAATCGGTTGAAAAATAAAAATGTTACAGCAATTTTCTTATGACCGTACTTAATTCATTTTGGCGCCTCCACCAAATTTGCCTGCGACAGATGTCAATGTTCCACCATTTTAAAAAAGAGTGTTTGATGGCCCAGAAACCGATCGAGACATAGCTCCATAAATTTTAACGAAGCTGGACATCACCAGGCCATTCGATACCTTCTGCCCCTAGATAAAATCCGCCATTTTGAAAAAGGGGCGCCATTCAAATCCTAAGGGACGAGAATGAAAGCACTGCGGGTCAAATCGTTTATCTAAGTCTTAGTTACGATTCTGCAAAGTGGTTTGTCTTTATCATCATTTGCCACTTGTTTTTTCCTACCACGTTCACTAATAATAATTATTACAACACTCTCTTCTTTTGTTTGCGATTGTCTACCTAGTACCTACACGGTACACGCCACTGGTATGCGACGCCTTTACGTTGATGGTTGATAGTTGGTGTGTTATGGTGTGGTGTCTGTGAATGTGTTGGTACCTACCTGTCACACTTAACACGCACCGTCCTCGCATTATTATTGTGGGAATAATTTTTTTACAGGTCAGTGTGCTGAGAACGAGCAGTGGCGGGCCATGTGCACGCGTTAGAGGGGGGCGCCTCTTCGCGTCGTCCCCCCTCCTAGCCCGCGCGCTGCCTGCGAACCCCACGGCTGGCGCCCCCTGCACCTTGCGCCATGTGGCGGACATAAACAAACGACATTACGCACGCGGGGGTCGAATCAGCTGTGTGCGCTTCATTGCCCTCCACAGCGGGGTGAAGGGGCCAGGGCCGTCGGCGCGGGCGCCTGCGCCTTTTCGGTGGGGGCATCCGACGACGCTCCTCAGCCGCACACAGTCACACACATACACACACACAAAACACTCACACACATGCACACACATACGCACGCAAACAAACGCCGAGGAGCGCAAAGCGGACCGAGCGGAGCTGCCTCCTCAGTGCCTCCGTCAGTCAGTGAGAGTGTGTCTTGGATGGCGGTGGTGGTGGCGACGACGGCCAGGCGGTTGTGCTGCTCCCAGGCGGCCGGCGGCGGCGGGGGGGTCCTCCTCAAAGAACCGGGACCTCGCAGCCCGGACACGCTGCTCGACATCACGGCCAAAATCGTCGCCGAGAACATCCCCTTCCAGCGGATCGAGGAGCGCTACGACCGCATCCCCGAGCCGGTGCAACGGAGGATCATCTTTTGGTCTTTTCCGCGAAACGAACGCGATATCTGCATGTACTCTTCGCTGTCGCGAGTGCCTCCCGTGAATTCCAGTGGTGAGCCGCAGAACTTGTCCTTCTGCAAGGGATTAAAGTTGCTGGAGACGGGATGTGTGGACAGCGTCCTGCAAGTCGGTAAGTTCCAAGCCCTACCGAGATGGTAATATTGTACCTAGCATCGGCAAGAAAAATCACTCGCTGGGCCGGAGTCACAAAAGAAAAAAATAAGCCCGTGAGAACTCGGAGATGCGTGCGAGTTGCGAAACTTTGGCTGTATTCCCCACATTGTGTTTACTTATCGCCTGTCATCTTGGAAAATTGTCCTCATTCCTTGTCATTAGCAATACCTACCTATTTTAGTGCGACTAGGGTCCGTGGCGACTAGTTATACCTACTTGAATCCTGGAGCTAAAAATATTTTATCGAATTTCCCGTTTTATAGCCTTATTTAGGTAGGTAGGTGGCTAATTTGAAACGTAGTTGTAGGTAGTTTAAATTTGAAACCTGAAACTTCGTCAAACTATACCTATCTACATCGGTTCCAGTTTTACCATATTAACAAAGTTTTCCTGTGTTTAATTTTTCATTCGTTTACCACTCGCTTTGGGGATTTTTTTTGTTGGAGTGAATAGAGAGCCAAAGGGATCCGAAGTAGGTATGAAGTAGTAGGTACTTATGACTCGAATAAGTATAGAGTGTAGAGTTGTAGACCATGGCAGACACATCGCAACAACTGATATTTATTCAGGGTGCATCGCTCTAGATGAAGGCACCCTGCCTTGATATCCTTTTGTTTACAGGAATATAGCTAAATAGAGTGTCCCAAGTTTATGTGGGAACTTTGGATCTGAACGGAAGTCGACTGCATCTATAGAAAACAAGTTTCAGAAATATGTATGTTATAACGCGGAGATGCAGCCCTTCGAAGTTGGGATGGTTCGTTTTTTATCCCAACTGATCTTGCTCACATTTAGGACAGACATTAGCGAGCACACTCGCGAGCACATTATGAAATCTATTATACTACAAAATGCTATGAGGAATTGGGTGATGAGAAAAACATAATCAGTGGCGCAGAAGTGGAGGTGGTCGATCACTTCTTGTCCATTCAACCTCCATTTCGCTTCTGATTCTCCAAAATGGATAGTAATTTTGAAATCTGGATTTATGGTGCGATTCTCAAAAAAATATATCTTCCCATAAACGCTCTGTTATCCGTTGTTGTTGCCAAGGCAACAGCCAATGACCGACAGAATTTTTTCCACACAGAGCGTTTTTGCAGAATCGCACCAGCAGCTTCAGTTTCCCCAAAAAAGTTTAAACGAAGAAATTTTCATTGGACGTTCCCGAGATATGTGAAGATTAAACTTATGAAAGCCTCTAGAAAACACCGATTTAGGGATCTGAAAAGTCAATTTTAGGGACACTTGTGATTCCTTGGTGAAAATTACATTTTTCCGACCTAAAAAACATAAAGAGACTTATCAGAATAGAAAGACCGTAATTTTTTCAAAATTCAAATGTTTAGGTCAACATTTTAAATGAGATATATTAAAACTTTTGCCCGTCTGGTTGAAAATGTATTCCTCCGTCTTCCTCGCTCTACCGCTAAGCTTATAAGTCTTATTTCACAGGGCTACACCGTTCTTAAAATCAGATTGAAGTTAACCCCTTCTTTATACCAGTAATTGCCCCATAGAAATTTTTGGTAATTTCAAGTTCTAAACACCTTAAAATTCAAGATCTTAGAATTAGGAGAAATAAATGGAAACGTGAAGATGGTGCTATAAAGGCCTTGAAGAAAAGATCTTGGCGATTTTACTTCCCCGACCCACCTAGTAAAACGAAGTAAAAGGAAGTATTGTGAACGCGCTGAAATTTTTTTTCGAGATTTCGACGGATATAGGTATCCGTTTTGAGGTCCTCTATGACGATTAAGACCATTTTCAGAATGATCTCTGTCTGTATGTATGTGTGTATGTATGTCTGTAACCTTCCACGATAACAGCTGCAACGTCCATCCGATCGACGTGAAACTTTGGTGTTTTTGGGTTGGAAAACTTTACCCTTCAATTATTCAAAATCTATCCGATGGTTTAGGACCAAATTTGGCAGGAAGCAACACAACAAAAGAGTCAAATTGAGTCTGCAGTTGCAATTTTCCACCATTTTCCAGTCGAACGTTGTGAATTTTCAAAATTTTTCCTAGCCGTTGCCACCCGAGGGGGCCTCTCGCCCGTATTTCGACCAGGACGACTTTGACCGATTTTCAAAATTGGCACGGTTCTGGTTTTCCGACGGTAATTTTTTAAAAATGAAATTAGCACATTCCGTGAATTTGAAAAAACTGCAATGCAAACTTTGACATGCAATAAGCCCCACGAAATATTCATTTTAGGTGGAGACATGCTGGAAATGAAAGTTGGAGAAAAGGTTGAATTAGTTTTTTGAGTGAAAATTTTCGAAATCGGACTCACGGTTTCCGAGTTTTTATCTCTGGGAAAACTGCAAATTTTACAACTTTTCAACCCGTGAACAGATTTTCACCATTTTTTTTAAACGAAAGGTTACTGGCTCTTGAACATTTTCCAACTTTTTTTTCAATTTCCCCGGAGTTCACCTGCTGAAAATGTAAAACAGACCTGGGTTATCAAAACCGGACTTGAATGATGGAGCTTGAAGTGAAGCCGTAATGGACCATCTCTACAATAAGATGATAAGGTCAATAAAGATTTGAGGTTTTCCCGGTAACGAGTTTTCCAAATTTTCGATTTCCTGCGAATTATTTTCAATCTTTTTGTGGTGCCGGTTTCAGATCCTTCACCTACATCCATGTACCAATGCGTCTGACTGCCCCACTCGCTTTTCTTTCTACCTAATTCAGTTCCTCGTGAAAAACTGCAAATTTCTAACTTTTTAGCTTGTGAACAGATTTATACTAACTTTTCTTAAACAAAGGGTAAGTGATTCCTGAACATTTTCAGGCAATTTCTCTTGAAATTCTCCAAGTTTTCCGAGAGTCTTCCACATTGAAATGAGTAACTGGCCTGGCTTATCGAGACCGGACTCAAATGATGAAGCCCTCATTAGAGAAAATATCACAATTCTTCAATCTTTTTCTCAAATTCTAACTTCCTACCCGAAGGGACGTCTCATAAAAAAAATTCCATCCGTTCTTTGCTACTCGTCGGGATTTTGGAAGGTTATACCGGGTGTTTATAAACGTCTGTGATCGCATCGCGTTTGGAATCGGCTTTCATCACTAGAATCGCGCCTGTTACTGCATTTTTCGGCCTGACCCATGCCTGCCGCGATCACAGTTTCTTGTAAACACCCCGTACATTAGTAAGTTTGACTATCCCGGTCATCATAATAATACTAATTCAAGTTTTTCTCCCGTTTTTTTTTCTAATTTGATATTTTGCTAGATTGTTCACGAAAGGTCTTTCCTATATGTCGAGGAACTTCACAAACTCGTTTACAAAATACAGCACTGAAGAGTAACTGTTGGTGTCTTAAAAAATATCAACACGAATGAGGTGTAGGTATCTAAAAAAATATCGTATGATCAAAAGGTATCTTGAACAGCGGTTCAGGTGGCCATTTATGCACTGTGCAGGTAAGGTATACTTATAGATCCGACAGATACTCAGACATCCAACAACTGGCCGGGTAGCACCAGCACCACTTTGGTCTCTCGCATCCACACAGGACAAAAGTTTTGCCAGGATCGCCAGGCTGCGCTCTTTCAATAGCCGTTGATTTTGCAATAAATTGATACGCAAGACGCAAGACCATCGCGGAGTTACGGAGCCAAATTGAATCTACAAACGCATGTAAGACCACGAAACCTATACCTGGCATATTTTCAGATAAGGCAATTCTGTGCGTCCGATTTGTTCCAGCCATAATTTGTCTTCTGGGTGAATTCTTTTTGCCCTGAATATTCCAGTAGGGAAATTACGATTGAGTACTGTAAGTTGAAAATATTGAAAAACTGTTACCTTGTGGCAACGTGAAAAGTTCGAAACCCTTTTTTTTACTATTGGTACATCCTCTAACGGATGCGGAGCTAAAGATTACCATGTTTTGATAAAATCTGACTTAAGCCCACTTGTCAATTTTTTGAAAGGTATACTGGTTGTTGTACGCTCATGGAAAAACTGACGGTGAATCTGATGGTTCCCCTTTTCCCCCCTTTTAATGCAAACAACCACGTGGCCAGAATACGCTACCCTAGTAAGCGAAAGCGTCGGTAATAAGCTACCCTAGTGATGGAGCCGTCACAGCACCACCTAGTGAGATGTTCGCCAACTGAACCGAATCCAACAAGAGCTTCACATTCCGCCGCGGCGCTGGATGTCATGGACGTAGTCCATAGGCTTGAGCACTGACGTATAATACTAGACCGAGTTGTTTACATCCGTGCATGCGGCCAAGACCTAAATCCAGTATGGCCGACGTCAGGAAAATAACAATATGCAAGTATATCAACTGAGGTGAGCCCGCTTGATGAATGCAGGGCCGATGTGTGGATTTTTACTCCAAATCGTCAAGATACTCAGTTTTGTACTATTTCTTGAAAAGATTTTCCATGTCTAATTGAAAATTAAGAAGTAAAGTAGGAGTAGAGGTAGAGAGTAGGGATTAAATTCCAAGTGATCACACCTCGTATTGTAGCGCCTTGTTGTGGGAGCGGCTTGTTGTGAGTCGCGCGCTGCGGTCAGCTGATCGCGTTGCATGCTGCACACGTCACACCATAGCGGTCCCATTTCTTTGACGCTTTTCGCTCATTATTATTTGTCGGTTTGTTTGATATTTCGCTTATTTCGCGAGGTAATAATGGTGCAGCAGTGCCAGGTGTGCAAAGCTTCGGCATACCGGGAGCATACATTGAAGTTATTTTGGACCTTTATTTGTCTTGCCCCTTTAACATAAAGAAAACGCTGCAAGCACGCCAATGTGTCGCCCTGATAACAAACTCCCGCGCCCTTCCCCCACTTTCCCCTGGTCCTAGTGGTTCTCGCGTCCGTCTCATACGCCCTAACAGCTCTGGCTGTAAACGAATCGATCCTTACAGGTCTACAAGTAGGTTATTGTTCGTGTACCTACATTAGTAATTATAAAATTAAAGTACGTGGGCGTCAGTTTCCGACGATATGCACGACCGCAAGCCCTCTGTGCCGCGATGGACACTCCTAAAATTTACGAAAGCATTCCTGTGATGACTGCGTTAGTTGTTACATAGCTAATTTTCCGTATTTCAATAATTCAAGACTGTAAAGTTTGTACCTTTGGTACCTACTACCTGCTAAGTAGTGCATACCTATTTCGAATGACTAATTACTGGGTGATGGAATATCCTCCATTTCTGACTGTGTATATCGTTTTTCTCTAAAGGTGCTATTATCATTCACGCCTACCCACTTCGAGACCCACTTACACTGTTCTTTGCCGACTGCGTTTACAGTACCGACGTACAAGCACAGAGCACAACACCACAAGCACAAGAGATGAACAACGGATAATTCGGCATCAGATAAGAAATTATCAGTTATGTGGGTAAATTTTACAGGTTTAAAATATGTTGTATTTGAATACAAAAAAAATTCTAACAAGTAATTTTTGTGGCCAAGTTGACAGTTATTAATATTTGGTTGCCTGTTCGCTTTGAATTGAACGTTAAAATATGTGAAAACCATAATCTCTTGTTGATGTGGTCTTGTCATTGGACTCATCGGAGCCGCGGTTACTCTTGACCACTTTTTTATAGCCTAATCTTTTTGATACAATATACGAATATGCAATTTAAACTACGAAAGACCTCTTCCGTGAAAACACCTGAGATGGAAGTTCATTCGTGTTTGAATAGATTGAAACAGATGATAGTAGTTTTATTCAAATCCGAAGAAATAACCAAATGACCGGAATAAATTACCATGGGAATATTTCCGGTGTCTAAAACGGTGTCGGAAAAATCAGCTTTCCAAAACTTGCATCAAGTTGAAAATATTTCACCCTGTAGTTATGCTACGGAAATTATTAAGATACTTTTAGTTCGATACTAACTACACTGATGTCCGAGAATGTTTCACATGAAGAAGCATTTCGCATCTACATATGCCAAGTTTCTTCTGCTGTTAAATATTCACGACTGTATAAAAACAAAAACTGAATAATGAATGTTCAAGTTTTCTTTAATAGATATTCATAATATGTGTAATGTGTAATTTTTGTTGGGTACTGGTTAACAATAATACGTTGTGTTCATTTGAAAAGTTGTCACTCCTGATATCTCGCCCCCAAGATTTTTCACAGTAAAACACCGAAACAGGTCGATTTTTGTTTCGAGGGGGACATCTAGAACACATACGTGACACATACCTTCGCCGCCACCCCACCCTACTTCAAAACTTCAAATAGTGTTACATAACATACCTATCTATCTTGTGATGCATCAAATTGAAGGCAATAAAATTCTCATTCCGTCAAACATATTTCTAATTTTTTTATCTGGGGGGCCCCAGCCTTTGTGAAAATCCTCTCTTTGTTAATGAAAGGAAACTTTTTCCCCTATAAACGCCCGATTCTTGAGAAATAGACTTTTCAGCAAAAACACGTCAGTTTTTGAAGGGGGTCATCAAAGACACGTATACACGTATGACGAAATTTTCATCTTGAACTCCTTCGCCCCCACTCTACCCTACTTCAAATTTTCAAATAGCATTACCTATCTCGTGATTATTTGTAATTTTTTAAACCACCCCTTTGAAGTGTGGTAGGGTGTGGGTGAAGGGGTTGAAGATGAAAATTTGGAGATACGCGTTTTAGATGACCCCATTGAAATAAAAATCGACCTGTTTTTGCTGGAAAGTCTATTTCTCAAGAATAGGGAGTTTATAGGGCGGAAATTTTGCTTTCATTTATCTTTGGCGGAAAGAGAATTTTGTTGCCTTCAAGTTGATGGTTAAAGATAAAAATTTGGCAGCATGTATCGTAGATGTCCCTTCCAAAACAAAAATCGACGTTTCGGCGTTTCCCTGTGAAGAATTTTGGCGGCAAGAAGTCAGGGGTGACAACTTTTCAAATGAACACTCTGTATGTTCATAACATAACGTACTCAATAACATAATATAAATATATAGTATCATTAGTAGGGGGGCATATAGATCCCATACACTTTCTGTTTTCAGCAGTATGACTTTTTGGAGCAAAAATAAAGTGACAAGCTAAGGGGCTACGACTACGGCTGATGGCACCTGCAAAGTTTTGGAGCGAAACTATCAGCGGCCATTGGCCGTATTCTCCCAGCGCTCCAGCTTGTCACTTTATTTTTGCTCCAAGAAGTAATTCTACTGAAAACTTTCTACGGTTTCCGTCTGATAATAATAAACTGGCTGAACTTCGTTTGTTTTTCAACGAACTTCAACATCAGAAACGTCATTTTAGAGACAAATAAATTTTCATATTAGGTGCTTTCCTTTTACAACCTGAACTAAGTATTCTGACCTAAGTTGTTAGTAGTATCTCACTTTCGCGCATGTGATTTGTCGCTCTTTCTCTCTCTAACTCAGATCAGATCAGTGAGTTTTGTGCTTAAAGGAAAGCACCTATTATTTCGTACCTTAATTTCGATTCGATCGACATGTCGGAAAACTGTCATGCTAAATTCCGGCATTTTTCGAAAGTGCCGAAAGTTTTCGAAACTTTTCGAAATTATCCGATATTTTTGAAAACTGGCATTGTTAGGTACATATTTGAGGTGCCCTTTCTGAATTTTCACTTTTCCACTTCGTATCTCTGCCATTTTGGTCGCCATATTGAAACGATGGCACCTAAAAAACAGATTTTTGTCAATACATATATTCAATTCAACCGACTCAACATTGAAACGTGTATATGCGGAGGGAAGCCCTATTCAATTCTCTTCAATTTGACACCTCATTCATTTATGCGCGACTCACGATTTCTGAGTTATAATAAATAATATACTTTTTGTCCTTTCAATCTTCCAAGTTTTTGCTCAAGTTTTTGAGTTATGGCTTCCAGAACTTTTGGGAATCATCAACTTTCAGCATACAAAAAGTTGAGTTGATACCATTACCGTATGGTATAATCAAATTGACCATACCACCGTGTGCCCTCTTGTGGCGATTTTCATTCAAATGGAGAAAAAAATGCCGTGAAAATCCAAATTAAAATTTTTATTCGCGAAGTTGAAAAATTACCGATGAGAATCTTGGTGTAGCTACGTCATACAATCGATTGAAATACCAACCAAACCAGTACCAAAAATGGTCATCCCAAATTTCTACATCTAGTACTCAAGCAAATTTTATGGCTTCTACCTCAAAAACAAACATTATGCAATTGAACCCTTTCTCCGCTGACCACTGGACACTTTCACATCTCTTTAGTCACTGCTACGGTGTCACAAGATCCTTAAAATTTTAAATATCGACAGAACGGAAACCTTGCATTCATTGAATTTCAAATATCAGCCAAGTTTCGTGTGTGCTGGATTGCCGATGATGGGCAATTTTGTAACTTCAGCGGCGGCGTTAGAACATGGTATTGGGTTTCTCTGATTTATGGTGCATCTGCACTTCTGCATCGCAGGAGGGCGCGCACCATAAAGAAAGAATCCAATGCCTTCGTCAAAACGGCTTGTACGAATACCTACCCATATTTTAAAACCTGATGTTTTGGTGAATGCTAGTATACAGAATTGCAAAGTGTAGAAGAAAAACAACCCTAAAAAAAGTCCAAGGACAAAAAGGAATAAATCTGTGAATTTTCAACGCCATAGCCGTGGACGCCGTAATGAAATAGAAAGTGTACCTAACCTTTACAAATAAGGGATCTGTTGTGGTTTTTGCGGTCAAAGCGGCCAAGTTTCCTGGCGTTTCTTCTCTTTCTCTTCTGATTGAATTTTTTCAAAAGCTTCCCAAATTATTGTGAAACCTCGACGAGCGGAAACAATTTTCAAGGTATTTTGTATAGGTACTTATGCCGATGCCCCGGTACGCATGAGCTACAATAATATCTTTCGAGTCGGTGCGGTGTGTCGAAATCGAAATGTATTTGATAATCAATCCGTAGAACTGTATTAGCAAGATCCCGCAAGGAGAATGAGTGACAATTATTGTTATATCAATGTGATGTTCTCCGTCTCATTAACTTGAGGAATATAACAACCATACTAACCGAGATACATAGCTAACAGAGGTTTGCTCTGTTTGTGAATATGGTGTCTTTTCTGTGCCCGTACACTAATAAAAACTTCTTTCAGATAAGTGAACATTATAAACAAGTTTAGCTTCTTAACAAACAAGAAACAAGACGGATAAGTTTCTAGTGGACGTGGTAGGAAAAAACAAGTTGCAAATGATGATAAAGGCAAACCACTTTGCAGGATCGTAACTAAGACTTGAATAAACGATTTGACCCGCAGTGCTTTCATTTTCGTCCCTTAAGATTTGAATGGCGCCCCTTTTTCAAAATGGCGGATTTTATCTAGGGGCAGAAGGTATCGAATAGCCTGGTGATGTGCAGCTTCGTTAAAATATATGGAGCTATGTCTCGATCGGTTTCTGGGACATCAAACATTTTTTAAAAAAATGGTGAAACATTGACATCTGTCGCAAGCAAATTTGGTGGAGACGCCAAAATGAATTTAGTACGGTCATAATAAAATTGCTGTAACATTTTTATTTTTTAACCGATTCTAACACAAGGGATCTCATTTTGTAGAAAATTAATTTCTTCTTGTTATCTTATACCTTCCATAAAAAAAACATTGAGGAATGTTGAAGAAAAAAAAATGAAGAATAATTTGGAAAAAAATAGATTTTTGTAATTTTTTATGTTCATGAAAATTGCCGTATTTGTAGATTTTGATATGCCCTTTCTCAATTTACACTTTTCCGATTTATATCTTTGCAGTGCGGACCGCTATGTTGAAAAAATGATATTTGACAAGAAGTTTTTGACAATATCTAAATTTGAGTGCATGCGAGATTGAAATATTTATATACGTATGAAAGTACATTCAATTTTCCACGATTTGACACCTGAACCATCTCTGTGCGACTCGGGGTTCTTGAGTTAGAGCTTCCGGAAGTATCAATTTTCGATGTTAAATAGTGACTGCGCCTAGCGGATATCACCACTGGATCACCACCATGTCTTAATCAAGTTACCCATCAATAATGCGTCGTCATTTATCTCTAATCATGAACATTGGTGGACCTGACACAGCCCCAAGAGGTGATTTTTGATTCTTTTGGAACCGAAAATTGATACTTCCAGAAGGTCTAGCTCAAGATCCGTGGGTCGCACAGAGCTGGTTCAGATGTCAAACTGTGGAGGATTGAATGTGCTTTCATATGTATATGAACATTTCAATGTCACAAGGGCCAAATTTTGGACATTGTTAAAAACTTCTTTTCAGACATCATTTTTTCAATATGGCGGCGCGTACTGCAAAGATATAAATCGGGAAAGTGCAAATTTAGAAAAAGCACATCAAAGTCTACAAATAGGGCAAATTGCATAAAAATGAAAAAATGTTGATAAAGTTGTTTTTTTCAAATTCTTTTTAATTTTTTTTTCAACATTCCTCAACGTCTTTTTTCAATGGAAGGTATAAGGTAACAAGAAAAATTCGCTGTTTCACAAAATGAAATATCTTGTGCCAGAATCCGTTGAAAAATAAAAATGTTACAGCAATTTTCTTATGACAGTGCTAAATTCCTATTGGCGCCTCCACCAAATTTGCCTGCGGTAGATGGCAATGTTCCACCATTTTTTTTATTAGTGTTTGATATCCCAGAAACCGATTGAGACATAGCCCCATATATTTCTACTAAGCTGGACATCACCAGACTATTCGATACTTTCTGCCCCTAGATAATATCCACCATTTTGAAGAAGGGGCGCTATTCAAATCCTAAGGGACGAAAAGAAAAGCACTGCGGGTCAAATCGTTTATTTAGGTCTCAGTTGTAACCCTGCCAAGTGGTTTGCCTTTATCATCATTTGCAACTTATATTCCCTATTTCGGTTGTACCACGTCCACTATTCCTGTAAATTGAGTATTTCTACATCATGGCCATTGGCCATGCACTTTTTGTATTTAGAGCTGTAGATATCTAATTATAAATTATCAATATTCTATATGTTTTAACTAAAGAATAATCTAACTATGGTGATTACCTCTGAGATTATAGATTCATTCACCATAACCATTGTGTTACACGAGGTGTTACATATACACAAGGACACGAGCAAGGACATGAACGTTCTGTAAGAGCCAATGTTACTTTTTTTTCAATTCAAAGTTTATCGATCCATAATTGGGCTGATAAGAAATTGAACGAATTGAACGTGAAATCCAATACTTTCATCGGTTTTCGAAAATATCCAGTGGCGTAGAAAGTAGGGGGTGAGAGGTTAAGCATTCCCCCATATCTACGGCACTGCGTCCACTCTCCCTGGATTCCACAAAGAAGATAAATACGAGATGAGCTGATTCGCGATTTTTGTTTGTCAATTTGTAGCTTATTGATCAATGGAAAGGCTGGTTTATCTGTCAATAATGGAAAGACAATGGGTCTAGTACAGATTTCAAGCTTTTTTTTGGTTAATCGCCTAGAATTCAGAAGAAAAAAGTTCAGTTAATCTGCAATCAGCCTTGATCGCTTATCATCTTTTTTGTGGAACTGACGGTCTGACAGAATTTTTTCCTAAGAAATCACTGGAGACGTGTTTCTCAACCATTTGGGGAAAATTTGAGCGCAATCGGTCAAGCTGTTTGAAAGTTATCAAGAAAAAAGAATTTTTTTCTGCAATACTTTGTTAATATGCACTTCAGATAATTATGCACTTTTGGGGTGAGTTGACTTCTTTTCTCATCCTCTATCAGCCTGCAAAGTTTCTCGACTAAAATTGTCTAATCACCAATCAAATCACATCTTCACAATGCACGTTTCAAGTGGTGAAATTAAGTACGAAGAGCTCATGCAAAATTCGGAGCTATTATGTTCAGGGTTTACCGTGCCACCACCTTTTAACTATCTAGATATCCTTCTCAGGAAATAAAATTGAGCGTTTATATCTGGTGAATTTGAGGGCCAACCTGAAATATAACAATTCAACACAGCTATCGCCAAAGATGGGCACCGTTTATCAAAAAGTTACCCACAGAAGTTAACCACAAAAGTTAACCTAAAAGTTAACTTCGATAATCCGTTACGTTAAGCCGTTAACGTTAATTTTTTACCTAAGGGCTAAATTTCAAATTCGACTTGCAACCTGCGATAAGCTGTGTCACCGGCGGAATATATGGATGGATATGTTGTGGTCATTGACTGAAAGGATCACGTAACTAACTCTCTTTGCGCCGCTGCACGGGTTGTAAGTCGGACTTGAGATTTAGCCGTAAAAGCAGAAGAACAAATCACTCTTTACTGTTAAGTCACTAAACACACCTCAAAAGAAAGGAGCTTGTGGTGTGGTGGTCAGCGCGTTCGACTACCACTCCAGGGGTCGTGGGTTCGAGTCCCACTGTGGGCGCTCGGATTTTCGTCTCCAAAACAAGCTCTTTGATTTAGTTGGAATGCTTGCTAAATGCATGCTGTGTGTCGCCTAGCATGTAAAATACGAACGATGGTGCCGACCCCATGCGATGCTGGTGGTCGTTAAAAATCCTTACCCTGTGTTGGAACACACAGGGATTCGCCAAAATTTCCAGTATAGTGGAAGAAAGCATTCACCGGCGTCGGTGTTAGGCCTTGTTGCGGTAATAGGCCGACGTTAAATGAACGAATAAAAAAATAGCTCAAAAGTGCTGACTCTAAAAAATGACTTTTTGGGGTATTTTCCAAAGATCTTCGGTACTTATAGGTACCTACTTAATTTTTCTTTTGTTCTTGGCAGTTAGAAAGTTCATTTAATATTTTCGGATTTGTTTTTTTTTCGGGTTTTGGGATAAATATGTCCATCAACGTTAACGTTAATGGACTTAAGCTAACGGAAAAATTACTTTGTTAACGTTAACGGATTAACGATTTGGTGCCCGCAGCTTTGGCTACTGCAGGCTACTAACTACACTAAAAAGAAAATAACTAATTTTGTAACTCAATGCGTAGTGCTCGGCGTAGTGTAATTCAAAGTTATTTGGAAATTTAATGGTGATGAATTCAGGAAGAGAAAATCCAAAAAGTTTTTTCTAATGTAGCCCCATTGACGAATGTTTTCAGGGCGGTCTGTACGCTGTAGTCGGATAGTCGGATCATAAAGTAGACATTTTGTAGTGTAGGCCCGGGTCGAATATCGAGGTATGGTCTTTGTTCCCGGGTCATTCTGGCAGGCTTGAGAATGCAAGCCGCTGTGGTTCACTCTTTGGATGGATCCATTGAATCGCAAGCCAAATTAGAAAGAACCTCGCCACCGAGGCCCGATGCTGATGTGATGATGGAAGGATACGATTCAAGGCGGACGGCGTGTTCCGTCCGGGGGCCCTCGAGAGCCGGCCACTTTAAATAACTGGGTGCCTGCCTGGTGAGTTTACGAGTGGCACCAGCTTTTATTTCAGTCGATTCTGCATCGCGATTTTTCTCACACAAATAAAATAGCTCCCCGAACCAGACGGAGCCAATAATTATTAGCTATAGGTAGATACTCTCGTCGCAATCATACCTACCTTTTTTTTCTGGCAAGGTGGGCTATAGCTGAAACAACCTTTGGATATCCGCAAAACGTAGGCTCGTCGTAAGGTGCGATTTCAAAAAAAAGTAGGCAGGTATAAGTATTACATTATAAACTATTGTAAAGCGAAGCGTAAAAATACGCAAGTCAAAATTACCAATGGGGTACACAATCCAAGTCAAGTACTACACTGCGACTGCGATCAACAAAGTATAGTACATGCCAAGGTGGAAAGCGTCTCATTACAGCTAAGGGATTCAATATTTTACCGAGGCGCGCCGAGGTGAGATAGAATCCCGTAGGCTGTCATGACGATTTACTTCGTGGCATGTATAGGACTTATATCACAATGATCCAGTTGAAGTACAAATAATTGGCTTTATTTAAAGTTTTTTGCATCGAACGGTTTTCTCAGGTAGGCATAGGCCACCTGGTCAAACAACGTATCCATCAACACTCCGCGCTCCGCGATAGCTGTTCAGATCAGATCACCTGTCTTCATACGTCACTTTCGGCCCTTGGTCCGAAAGTGACATTATTTTCCAACCTGTGAGGAATCATTCACTTTCCAACTTTTTTAAAGTTAGGAATGTATCGATTTCTAACTCATTGTGAATAAAAACATTTAGCTCCATCGCACTTTTTTTCTTTCGCACTATACATAGTTCATCAACTAAAGGAATAGTTCGTTCCTATTATTTCAGTACCTATTTACAGTTAATTTACCAAACGAAAGTATGTTGTAATAAATTGTTTGAAGTGTAGGCAAACATTGAATTATTTTGTTTATTAACCTCGCCGCGCGCGTGTATGTGTGTGCAAGTATGGGTGTGTGTTATTGTCGTATCAGCTGTATGGGTGGGAACTAGACGGGAAGCACGCGGAGTGTGTGAAAGATTCCAAGTCCGTGACGTATCCTCAAACAGCTGATTTATATTCACTGTTCAAATTTATTGTGATTTGTGATTCATGTAAAATCTCAGTAACGTGTTGAAGGATTATTCAGTCTTGGATTAGTGATTAATAAAGCAAAGGAAGCCCTTCCACCCCATGGTTTCCTTTGCATTAACTTGATATATTAATAAAATAGAATACGCATTGATAATAATGATTAATATAAGTTAGACCTTTATCTACTTTGCGTTACTAATGGATTCATTATTAGATACATTGGAAACAGTGTTGTGATGGAGCATCATAATCGAGATCATAATATCAAACTGTTTTTCAACCAATAGGAATAACAATCGATTGCCAAACGACTATTCTGAAGTGTCACCTGTCGAACGTTTCTGTTTTTAGCAGCCAGAGTTTCTAATCTCTGGGCGAATATTAGGAAAAAGTAGATAAAATAGTAGGTATATTATACTCGTTTAATAATATTGTCACACTTGTTCCTTTGGAACATATTCCTCGCAAGCTCGACGTGTCCCAAAACCAGTCGTGTGACAATACTATGTCCATTCATTCAAAAGAGAATTACGCTGTTGAGCCTCACGCCCGTGGAGGCATATTCACTTTTCAGCAACTTGAGAGGCAATCAGACCCGTTTGTGAATTGTTAGCTAGCAAACTCACGTTGCTGTGGCGACAACCCATAAAAAAAACATTTTGCCATGGCAACTTCTTTGTTAGCAATATTGCTAGCAATATAGCCCAATCAATCTAGACTTAGGTGATATTCTGTGCTTAGGTGGTTGCGAGGGTGGTTGTGTGTAAGAACAGCTGGAGCTCAGGCTCCAAGCTGAACTCCGCCACAAATAAAGGCCTATATTATTATTATTACTTTATATAATAAATACCGGGAACAAATTAGCCCAAAGCTGATTTTTGGTTCAGTGAGCCCTTAGACCATGAGAACTCACTAGTCAACTTTCTCAGACTTGTGCTTCATGGTTTTCCAGGTCTTCGAATGTTTTGAATCGCTGTAAATTGCAGTATTCTCCTGGAATTCGCACCACGGCCGCAAAAATATCCGATGACAATTTCGACAATTTTTTTTCAACTCTTCAAGTTGTTCGTTTTTGGAAATATTTCAGGGGCCCATCATATTGAAGTGTAACTCAAAACCCTGCAGTGCGATGCATGGCGATCTTGTACATGTTATAGGGAATTCAATTCTGCACATAAACTGCGCAACAAATATGTTGTCGCAAGGGAAAAATTGGTCCGACTTTGGACCACAATGACTTTTGAATGACACAAACCATTTTGATTTTGTTTTGACGGTTAGTGAGACCAGTCTTTCCGTTATTCACCTTCAGGAGGTGAACATCAGGAAGCTTCATGTAAAATATTCACAGGGTGAAACTGTGATAAAAAAAAACAAGTTTTTTCAGGTTCAAGTTTGTTCGAACTTGTTTTTAATCCAAATTTGCGCATCGAATTCGAGTTCAGATCAAATTTATTCGGAAAAGATACCAAACTTGTCGAGATCGGTCTATATGGCCAGGAAAACAAAAGAACCACCTAGCCGAATTTTGACCCCCCCTTCAACAATGATCGACACTTTTTGTGCTAAAATGGTATAAACGGGATATGACGCTTAGAATTACGAGTCGTTTCATTTTTGCGGCTGTGGTGCGAATTCCAGGCGAGAACTGTAATTTACAGCGACTCAAAACATTCGACGACCTGGAAGACTATGAATCACACGCGAGAAACTCCGAGAAAATTGACTGGTGAGTTCTCATGTTCTTAGGACTTACTGAGTCAAAAACCAGTTTCTACCGGGCGAATTTGTTCCCGGTAGAAACCTACGTTTACTGGGCTAATAAGCAAACACTCTACGAACAGAATGGGGCTGGATGACTGTTTCATTTTTAGTGGGAGCATGATGAGAGATTGTCGAATCTGCATAATGTTACTCAAAAAGGAGTTTCAGCTCATACGTACAGCAAATTCCACAAAACCGAAGATACGCAAACTGCATTACAGGGCTGGCTAAAAATTGGATTGTCTGTATATGGATTCCGATTGTCACGGCTCAAAGCTCTAGTTCAAAGGACTATCCATCAACTTTTGATAGTGATTAGTATAACCAACAATTATTGTTCCCGGCATTCATTGTTTGAATTATTACAAGTGCCAGAGGCGCAAGTCCTTGATCGATGTTTTATTAAAACTTCTCCGATGTAGGTCGTCGCATTTCCTTTTACTCCATCAAGCCCAAGTCCGAAAAATCGAAAACCGTGTGCGTCTCTCTAGTGGCCATTTTACACGCTACTACACCAATTATTTAAAGTTCAATTTTTAATTAAGAAAATAGGTAACTGTCATCGCTGCAAACTTGACGCAATTATCGTCCCGGCTTAAAATTAATTAGTAATTATTACTCACCTGGGTACCTGCAGATCGATGGGTATTATTAAATCGTATAGTAGCAGCAGCAACAGCATTTCCTCTTATTATATCGAAAGGAGCGAAGAGGGGTTTCTCCCATGCGATTATTTATGTAGTGGTTTGTAAATAAACCGACGTTTCCTCAATTAGAGAGTCCTGCAAATATGAGCTAATTAATTTTCTCTGAAAATAAACGACAATAGGCAGGCAGGTACATGCGAATTGGTTTTCAGATCATAACTCAGATAGGTACCTGTACCCTGTTTTGCAGGTACACTACAGGTACCTGTCCTGTACGCATGTATATAGGTATTTGTGAATTTGAACAAAAATATGGGCTACAAATTATTTGATTACAACTAACACTTGCAATTTAATTGACATTCAATGCTGCAGGTATACATATACGGACTTCGAATAATTCATCCAATAGCTGTTTTTAATAAATTGGTAATAAAAACAAAACCCCTATTATACTAAATATAAATAACAAATGCGATTTATCGCCAAATAAATATTTGTGGGCCGTCATTTTGCATGTTTATTTAAATAAATACATATGCGACCGATTTGTGACGTTGAGGTTGAATAACCAATTTATTTGTAGTACCTATAACCAACCGAGCGATTAGAGTTTGTATTGCAAAACGTTTGTTTAAATTAACGTTATTGAAAACAAATAGTCCCCGCATTAGTATAGATGTTATACATAATTATATTATGTTGGTCCTATACTAATTCTAATTGCTAATAGTAGGTATACCTACTTGCTACTTGAATTAAGAAGTTTCTATATAAATGAAAAGTATAAGTTTCAAAATATTCTCATCTGCTTCTATAAAGCATACCTACCTAATCCTGTTTTGTCCCTTGAGAAAGCGAGGTATCCATCGTATGATTTATGGTCGATGTGGCATTTACTTGATTAAAATTATAACCAACCGCGAACTCGGACTTGTTTGGGATGGACCAAATGGTTCGGGCAGCTGTAGGTATGGTATCTATTTGAATTTAATAACCAACACAAAGAATCGATACGGCACTTATTTAGTTTGTTGTGTGGCACCACTGACTGCCATGCCATAATATAAATCATTTGATAAAAACAAGAGGGGCGTTGCAGTATTCACTATTTATTTCACAGCATTTCACATGCGCGTGAAATCTAACTGCATGTAGGCAGGCTTCGGTTTTATTTATAATGCTATACATCTCAACTGTTAATTTTTGTTCATTTGTTGTAATTTATGAACCGAAGGGATATACTCCCGCTTTCGATGCCGCTCCTTCGTGATGCCACACCATTTTGAATAGGAAATCCGCTATTAGCCGCGCTTTGAAGTCCGCCCGTCCGTCTGTCCGTCCGTGCAAATTAATGCTAATTATCTGCGGATCGGAATAGGCACAAAAATATTTGGTTTGGCCGCCTAAAACTGCCGTTTAATTGCCCAAAAAAAAAGTTGAAAAAGTCGGTATTTAACGCTACAGTGTGAACTTCTACAACTAAGAATCTTGCGAACCGTTCTAGATACATACATACATCGAGCGAACGAAATATGCAGAAAGTGAGGGGGACATTTTTAGTGAAATAATAATTTTGATTTCTTCATTGCTATAGAAGATACATTTTTTTATTAAGAAGCGGGTTCCGCTCCGCGACTCCACAAAGTGAAAGTTATGTCTATTGACTGCAGTGTAAACTCCGACATCGGCAAATGTGCGTCCCATTACAGATAGGTGCATACATCCAGCGAATAAAATGTTCAGAAAGAAATGAAGAATTTTTTTATGAAAGATTTTTTTTATTCGTTTATTTAACGTTGGCCTATTTCAGCAACAAGGCCTAACACCGACGCCGGTGAATGCTTTCCTCCACTATACCGGAAATTTTGCCGAACCCCTTGGTGTGCCAACACAGGGTAGGGATTTTTAACGACCACCAACATCGCATGGGGACGGCACCATCGCTCGTATTTTACGTGCTATGCGACACACAGCGCGTCTTGCATTTAGCAAGCATTCCAACTAAACCAAGAAGCTTGTTTTCGAGGCGAAAATCCGTCCCCTGCGGAGATCGAACCCGCGACCTCTGGAGTGGTATTCGAACGCGCTAACTACCACACCACAAGCTCTTCAATGAAAGAATTAACTTGATTGATTCATTCTCAAGGAAAGATACCTTTTATTGTGATGCGGAATCTATACTTATGTACATAGGTATATGCGGATTTGATTTTTGATTTTTTCTTGTGGTACTTTAGTTCTGCCTCAAACGCGGGTAATCCTGGTGAACGGCCGTCTCGAGTAGTAACGGCCAGGAAAAAACTTGAAAACTCGTAGTGCCAGACTGGGAAACGGTGAAAAGCTCCAACTGCAAACTTAATTTGATTCCCTAATTTTTTCCTGATAGTGACGTGGGACCGTGGCATTTTTCTTAGAACCGTGACGGGGAAATAGTTAAAATCTACCTAAAGTACATGTACTATCAGGTTGTCGGGTGTTGGTATAAAACATGAATTTCGCCTACATCAATGAACGATTTTATAAATCTCTGTTGATTAGATACCTGCGGGGCATTCTCTCAGGTGTGAGGAGCGATAAAGAATCGTTGACCTAAGGCAAAATGTTGCTTCCACAGCAGCTGGATTTCCTCAACAATAACTCGTATCGTTGAAATTAATAGAAAATTAACAGCCAACCATTAACGCAACGGGCTTGGAAAATAACACCTCGCGGAAGGGTCATTTACACGTTTGAATAAAACAAAAAATTGTAGCGTAAACAATACGTTCTAATGCTTCAACCGGAAATGTCTTGGATGTAAGACGATCACCATCAAGGTTGTTGGCCAAGCATCGGGTTTTCGTTTCGTCTTTTGTATAAGTTAAAAACTCCAGCATTTATACTGTTTCTGTCCATTAGGCAGCACTTTATATTTTAGATATGTAAAACTTCATTTATCAAGCTTTTTCTTCTCAGTAGGCCCTGCAAAAGTATCAGTAGGTAATAAGGTAAGATTTAATATTTTTCTACTAGAAGACTAGTGATAGTTCACCTTGTTATTGACGGACGGACAAACGGTCTCGAAAAACCGACATTCTGTATAGTCTTACCAAATACAATTCTTTGTACGCTTAATACCTAGTCTCTAATTTTTCGGTAATATCATTATACTAACAGTCACTATCATCGGTAATAGTTATATCCCAATGCATGAAAATACAACTCGTTCTTCGGACTTCAGCTTTGGGATTATAACTCATAAATTCTCCATATTGAACATGTTTCAAAGTGATGAAACTAGGAGAATCATGCCTCAACGAAAAAAGATATCGATGTGGTGCAAACGCCAATCGAATGCGTACGTGACCGTGACCACTATATAAAGTTGACCAATAATTTTTCTCACTTGGCCGCCATCTTTGATCCGCCATTTTGAATTTCTCTGAAAGTGGTCCGATTTGAGTGAAATTTGCAGGCTATGTGAACTTCATCAGGATACATCCAATCTTTGACAATTGATGCCCCGCCGCCATCTTCTTTTCTCCATATTGAACATGTTTCAAAGTGTTAGAATTAGGAGAATTATGCCTCAACGAAATAAGATATCGATGTGGTGCCAATGCCAATCAAATGCGTACGTGTCCACTGTATAAATTTGACTAATGATTTTTGTCACTTGGTCGCCATCTTTGGTCCGCCATTTTGAATTTCTCTGAAAGTGGTTCGATTTGAGTGAAATTCACAGGCGATGTGAACTTCATCAAAATACATCCGATTTTGGACAAATGATGCTCTGCCGCCATCTTGGCCGCCATATTGAAATTTCTAATCACTTAGCAATTTTTTTGTTATTTCACAAATTGTTTCACAGCAATGTAACAATTTCTTCTCATTCCCATCATTCTCAGTCGATAATACGATATTTATTATCATGCATAACATAGATAGCTAAACACCTTTGGATCGCTAAACAATGATCACAACTCAGCTAATTTTGCGAGCGCAGGTATACCTAAGCGAGAACGCATACTATAACGGCAGCAATTTATTATTTCTTGCCATGGCTGCATTAAAACAACAAAAATTAAAGGAGGTCGCAATCGCAAAGTAGCTGCCGCAATGGCGATTACTCGCAACGAAACAGGATAGACTCCCTCTCTCTCACGAAAAAGAAGTATAAAATATTTAAAAGAATAAAGCGCATAACGAGGATCTTCGTGATTACATCTTTATCTGATTACCACAACGCTGGAGTTTTGAAAAATAACGACCCAGCAGAGGCAATGTTGCCGGGATGTGGATAAGTTCGTCGTAGCATAAGTCACGTTTCTGGACACTAGAGCAGTAATATTTTACTTTTATGTAAGTTTTTGTTATAGGGGAGCTTGTAACCTGGCTTTATTCCTACCATAAACAAGCGCATGATCTGGATTTAAAACTACTTATTATCGCTAAATGTGGCGCGCTTTTGACATACTTTATACAATAGGAAACATATTGCGGTGATTTTTTTTTGCTTTGAAATAAATCCTCGAGTTGAATCCTAGTAATCTCAAGTTTCCCAAGTGTTGAAAATAAAAAATAGAAACATTGTTAGGTAACTACCTACGAATCCTGCGATACGAGTAGATGTGAAGCATCATTTTTCCTACCTCATCAGATGCTGGTTGCTACTTACGCTATTCAATTAATTTGCAATGAATCAACACAATTGTTGTTACAATTTAATGGTCATTTAATACAAATTTTCCCATATCCGAATGTAGCATTGTGTTACGCTTGTTTTGTTATTCCTTTTTCGTAATGATAATTACTCTTTTTTAGGAGGCACATAATTACATATTGCATTGTTAGGAATGTTAAAATCAGATTCAATCTTATCACTAATACATACTTAAGTGACGTGTGATCGTGTGGCGGTGTATAGGCAACCTTCCTGTAATGTGTAACAAAAATATTCTCTTTGTACACTAGACTCATTCGAAATCTACCAACAACTTAACATTCTTTGCGTCGTACAACAGATGTGGTGTGCAGCACCAACTCTCATCGGAAATGCATTTATTTGATGATGAAAATTCTTGAAATACGGGGAAGCATGCACAAATAAACGAGCACACGGCAGTGACTCGCAGGATTGCAGCATCACTCCACGCGGATCCAAATATCTGATATAAATATCGTTTGTTCCTCCTCTACCTTTATAGTCGCAGCGGGCTATGCACCTCGCTCGGAAACATGTCTTTCAAACTGAACAAACTCCTCAAGTTCTCAATCCATTAAATTTTCAATTTCAGAAACGTCTATACATCAAAGATATATACATCAAAGATACAAGAGTAGATACATCTCAACATAATTGTCTGACTTTTTTGACTTTGTAACTAATAACTAATTTATAGCTCAAATGATAGGATATTGAAACGTGGAGAATTCCAAAATTTCGAGCATAGGACCCCGATCTACCTGTCTCAATCTGCACATTGCTGTGGAGTCCGACTATCGAGATTGCCCATGTATACTCTCTGCAGAACACCCACGAGTGAGGCTTCTGTGCGGCGCCATCTATGGTCTGCACTCCGCAATGCTTGTACTGGTAATTTCCATTTACCTACTATATGAGCCCCTAGATGCAAAACTCAGTATTTATTTGCGAACAGAGCTGGGCAAAATACTTCAAGGAAGTATGTATTTAAATGATAATGATGAAAAGGTCTATGAAGGTGCTCATCCTATAAAGCTTAAGGTGTGAATCAAATTAAATTTCTATTCAATTGTAACATTTTACATCGACATCTTGGACGTCTACATTTTTTTAAGCGACCAGGTTCTCAAAGTTTAAATTTGAAATTTGCATATTACCTTCTAAAAGAGATGCATGCATGTCACATTTTCGTACTTTTAGTATTTTCCAAGGCCTCACTGTGCATTTGCGTAAAACATCCTGACTACCCATCCACCTTCCGTCGTTTCGTCCGATGGATAACGTTCACTACGACGGTTCCACTTAGGACCGGGCTCACCCAGGCCGGTGTAATTCATAAAAGATGAGGGAGGGTCGTCTCAGAAGCTCATATCTGGGTCGTCCCTCTCTGAAAAACTGACTCAACAATGACATACAGAAATCTGCAAAAAATTTGTTTCGCTTTTGTAGGCCCTACGAAAAGCAAAATCGGTCCACGCAATCAAAAGCTCTAGCAAGGTCCAGGAACATTGACAACTGAAACTTCCCCCACTCAACAATAAGAGACTGTATTGGATATTTTTTCAGTAATAAAGAAGCAAAAAGTAGTTGAAATTATATTTGGCAACTCAGACTCAACTAACAACTCTGGGAAAGAAAGTTAACAAACAACCAGTAAAATGGCGAAATTGTTGCAATAAACATCGTGATTCGATGTTCGATGCTTTTTTTTTGTAGCATCGATATATTATCGATAATTTCAATTTGCAAACATTGCTGTCAAAATATCGAGTATCGAAGGTGGAACATCGATGTTGGGTGAGCATCGATGTATTTTGCCCCTTGCGGACTTGCGCTCTCGTCTTTACCTTTGCTCCCTCTGCCCTCAAATTCTGTCTGTGTTCTGGCCCCAGGTTCTGGCTACGCCACTGCATGTGACGGAAGTAAAAGATGTTAAACACCACAGTACCTACACTATTTAATTATTACTAAAAGCCGCTAATTAAATTCCACAGCTATTGTTTATCCAGTTGTGAATGGATGAAGGCTAAGTATACAGAGCGAACAATGATATAGAACGATAATAATTTATCGAAGGAGTGCTAGATACATTTCTAGAAAAATGTTCCCGGCATATCTCAATAATAAGAAAAAACACTTCCGGGATCGAGATAGTGTTGCAAAATTGATTTCCAATCAATAGATATAAATTACAATCATTCCTATACATACACCACCAACCCGCCTCCTCATTGTTTACCGATAATGAAAAACCATCATCATGTGCCTGTTTGTCCTGTCCGTTCGAGTCGCATATATGCGGGTTATCTCATTGCAAACACCGGCAAATTATGCGAAGATTAATTATAAACACCGGCGATTAATACAGCGTCGCCCAATCAAAATGTTTGCGTTTCAAATTCAAAACCGCAGAAAACAAGAGGACCTATCCTATCTACCTATGCTCTGGTGCTCGCATACATCCAGGCATCCATCCAGCTTCCTTTCGGGTTGATGACGCGTTCTGTGCTTTTTATGTTTTTTTTTTGTCGTGTCCCTATTTAACTTGGCACATTGATTGCAGTTCGCAAAATTGAATTTCGCCTTGGAAATCCGAAGAATGCGTTTTTATTCGCATATTTGAAAAGCTCCGGTTTCGTCGTTCGCCCCGGCCGTATTATAAAATGTAACGTTGATAAATTTTGCCTGAGCCGCACCAACATCATCCGACTGAGGCCAGGCTGGCAGGCAGCAGGAAGAAGTCTTGCTGGGGAGTTTGCACAGTACTCGAATATTAAAGTAGCTATTCTAAAATAAATCCATTTTTACATGTCTAAAGCACGCTCGCAATTTCACTCGTGCTCGTCTCGCTCTCTCTCGGTCGCCCTCTCTCACTTGCCTTATTTAATTTGTAACAGCATGGCGTTTACAACTCCCTCTTTCTCTTTCTCTCTATTGATTTTATTATTAAAAATTTAATCCGTGTCAGATGCGTCCGGCGTCAAGTGCATTTTGATTTTCGGACTCATCGCAAGCAGTTTTTGCACACGGTCTGAGGAATCTTTGACTTGGTGGAGGAGTTTTGCCAGCGTGACGACTGACGACTGTTAATAAATGGCCGACCAACATGACTTTAATGTGACTGAACCAATGAAATAACTAGAAATTGACATTTTTGTCCAAATAACTTTTAATGTTGGCGTTACACTGTTGAGTGAATAATCCAACGAGGCGCAGTCCCACATTTTGGTATCGGCCGGATAGATGACGCCACACCTCAACAGCTTTTCATTCCAGTTTTGCAGCGAAACATTTTCTGATATAAACGGTGAAGTACTAGAAGAACAATGCTCTCGTGTCAGTTTCTACTTCTAAAAAATTCGCAGAACCCCAGTTCTCGCTGGCGGCTGTGTGGGTCGCAGCCGGCCAATATCATTTCAAAACGAATGTCAAGTTAAAAATGTTTGCGGCTCTTCGAAAAATTATAAGACTTTTTTCCGACATTGATGATGGTGGCATTTTCTACTGGCCATCAATTCCAAAAGGTCACCTTGACGCCTTTTTGTATATTTTCACTCAACGGGTTAAGGCTGTCTGATTTCAAATGATTCGAGTGGGCTATGTTCCTGGTCGCCATCGGCGGATCGCGGCCTGAATCGCAGCCAACTCGAATCATGTAGAAATCAGGCAGCCTATACAGTTGAGGTGCGTTTAGTCAGCTTATTTAGCCGCAAGTTTTAATTTTAGTCGCAAGCGCGGCGACGCCCATTGGCTCTTATGAACCAGCCTACTCTGAACAGCCAATAAGCGATGCAGCGCTTACGGCTAAAATTAAAATTGCGGCTAAATAAGCTGACTGAACGCACCTTTATCATGCAAACTTTGAACCACATTTTCCAAAGTGCAACCGTGCACATTCAACAAATACTGCGTTCTGTATTCTGTAGTTGCACGTGGCACGTCTGTATCCTCGTTTAGATCGATTGTCTCAGAATAAAAGCTCGTTCACATCCACCTACTGTATTTACAAAAAAGACAGCACAGAAAACGCTCGCACCTTTTGACGAAACGCATGTTTTGTCGTTGACATTCCGGATTCGACAAATACGTTCACATTGCTGTATTGCATGTGTCATGGCATGCTGGTGATTGTATCTTTCAACTTTCAAAGTTTATTTAAGTTTAAGTTTATTTATAAAAACTTCCTTACTCAAGGGAGGCTGTGGTCCTGGTCATTGGCAGGCAAACGAGGTTGATTTTGGCCAGGCCACAGCCTCCCTGGAGTAAGAAAGTTGTTGATCATACGGTACCGCGAGTGCATTAAAAATTACCCATAATTCTGAAAAAATGCATGTTGCCTGAAAACTGCACGAGCTCGTTCTCTTTGTTTTTTTCGGAAGCTAGGAGGAGGGCTCTTATTCTTAAAAAAAAACAAAAGAAACAGAGCGAGTGCGGTTTTCGTTTGACAACATGCTTTTTTTTCAGAACTATTCGGTACATTTTTAATGCAAGCGTGGTATTCTAAAGAATATTTCCCGAAAAATTCTCCAGACATTATACGGTTGAACGATAGTTTTATTCAAGAAAAAATACATCCATGAAAAATACCAACGTAATGACGTTTTAGTTGAATCGCCGCCGATGATTTTTTGACGTTTCAGTGCAATTATCACTTATTAACTATGGACATTTCCATGAGAATTATCGCGTTTTTGACTATGAGGGAAATATTCAGTGAAAACGCGTCGTGTATCATTGAATATAGGTTTGCGCGGCGCAAAAAGAAAGGAAAATAAATGACTTGACCAAGCCAATGCCTACCCAGAGAATTAATTCTCCTAACAGCATTAGCGAAGAGCCACCAAGCATTAGAGACGGTATGTTCTGATGTGAGTGACTGTCACTTTATTATTACTGTTACGTATTTCGCTTACGGGTTCGAATATAATTTAGACGATCGTTTCAAAATACACACTGTTTATTACTGCGTACTACAATAAATACATGCCAACAATTATCTACTTGGAATCTGCACCTCCGTCAAAACGGACAGATGTGCCTCGATCGAGCGTTGAAGATTCTCAATGCCAATAAACTATACTTCGTATACTCGTATACTTCTGGAATGTACCAGATCGCTCCGCACTTCTACACTGCGATCTAATGGATGGAAGAATCCAGAAAGTTCCCGTGCTTACCCGTATGCACGGAATAGCCGCTCGTAACATTATTATATAAAGTCATATTCCTCAAACTGCTAAAACATGCCAAAATTGCCATACAGGATGGCCTGTTTTTTACCATTCACTACTGTGATATATCGGAAACTGTGAGAGATACAAATAATAGGCGCAGGAAAAAATAACTGCCGTCAGTAGAGCAAGACATTGAAAATTTCAAGATACCAATTCTCAAATTGATATCTGTTATAAAAAAGAAGTAATTTGGAATGTTCGACTTCGACATTTTACAGTTTTTTCGAGGTGCTTATTTCAAAAACGACCAAAGATATCTGAGATATCTTGACATATTTGAGATAGTCATAAAATAGCGCAACTTTTTTTGTGATTTAGCCGACTTTGTCTTACGGGACAAACAGGACAGTTTGTATAGGGTGAAACATGTTTTTTTGTTTACCTAATTGTTTTCTGCGTGAACTGCTATTTAAAATTTTTGATAGGGTTGGAACCCCGGCTGTTGGGATAGAACAGCACGTTGAATAGGGTGATTGCATGTAGAGGGAGTTTATGGCAAAATGTCAATAGTGTCATTGTCATCTGTCAAGTTTCATCCATGTCGGAGCAACGTCAACTGGACTAACCTAACTGAATACTGTCATTTTTACGTGTTTTGTTCACATACGGTTTTGTTCGGCGTTCACGAGATCGAGAATTGATTTCCAATCATTTTACCAATGCCTTCCACCTGTTATGTGTTATGTGCCCCAATGCAATTCCCTAACAAACGTCAAAACATAACTCGATCCTTGCGCTGCCTGCCGGTGATCAGATGAACGAATTCATGCTATCACCCTATTGATTGCAATTGTACATCTTCCTTGAAAAAAAGATCGACCTGTTCGAGCTTTCTTCAAAAAAAGGGTTGAGGGCCCGAAAACCCGTCTGTTATTCTGCTTTCATTGGACCATCCTATATAAATATTAAATACTCATAGTAGTGAGTGACATTTACTTATGACTATTTACATTTTATGTGATTTCACCCTATACTTGCTCCTGATAATGAAACTGTAAATGGAAGTTTTGAAACGCGTCGATCAGAATAAAATAATATACCAAGTGAAAAGACGAGATTTTAACTTTCTACATCAATTTACTCATAGTAGGACCTACTACAAGCCTATCTGGTAAATAAATGATTGTTATCAGCAGTCTACGACTTGTCGCGTTTTCATAATATTATTGATGTTGAATGCAATGCAGTGCAAGCTTTCATTTTGCATTGCATCATACTGACCTGCAGTTTTTACATTTCTCTTTCAGTAGCGCTTCCCTACGAAATAAAGCCTCTTGCCTGGATTCTCAAATTTTGCCGGTAACCTCTGGACCTATGCAAGTAGAGCAAGGAGGTGGTGCAGAACTCTGCTAAACATAGTGGTTAGCCTCCCCTGCTGTTAGCAAACAATTACTTTGGCTCCGGCTCGAAGTTTCGAATTCTGAACAATTCCTCCAAGAATGGAACAGATGTGCCCTTTCGACAAAAGCTCGTTCCTTCCGCGCTACTGCAGCCACACAGTGGCATACACAACTTTCAGCGACTCTTATCCTGGGATTTGTTTGTATTATTACAAAATTCCTAACTGGCGTATTTCTTTTTTTCTCGAAATATGTATTGATGTGTGTATGTGATATCAAAAACGCGATCGATGGAAACATTTCCATCAATTGCCCAGCTCTCGACTTTGAGATCGGCCCCGCATAAATGGAAGTTTGATACTTAAATAATTATTGTCGAACACGAATGCTGCTTCCTTCATATATAACTAACATTGATAGCAGGCGAAGACGCGAAAAAGAAGATAAAAAGTACATCCACACGGCCATATTCGAGGTCTCAGTATAAAACTCCCACGTGGCGTGGATGTTTCGTCTTCATCATGCCGGCATGCCCCAATCTTTGTTTTCAAGTCTCTAAAACCATCCACTGAATAGATAGTAATCTGTGATGAAGAAACCTTGAATTCTAAAGAATTCGGTGAAGAAATAATGATGGTTTATAAGAGTGCAATTGCGTTCTTGTTCTTAATTTTAATTTATCTTGACAACATAAAAAGGGTTCTAACTTTCAACTTCACGGCACCAGGTTTCTTCAGTTCTTGTGCCCTTTCCAATTAAAACCCTGCTGTAACGTTATTTTAGGTAGCTTCGGGTGCCATGGAACAGCTATTTTCTTAATCATTCATTCGTTTTTAATATGTTGCCCCCGAGGAAAGCTACTGAATTATAGGCCGTTGCGGACATAAATAAGGCCTGATTACAAGGCATCAATTTTTTAACCGTTAAAGCTTTATTATAATATACTTGCGCAATTTATATCATTATCCGCGCGCGGACCGGAAATGATAGAAAATGCCCGAGGGAAGGCAAAATTAGGCGATCTTTGCTCAACTACTGTAATTTCGAACAATAGCTCATAGGTCTTGAATAGTGATTAGAGCGTCTGGGGCACGCCAGAGTTTTGTCTGGGCTAGCAATAATGTAGAGCGTTTTAAGTATAGGGTAAAATTGTAAATAAGGTCACTGATGGTTCTGGTCAGGTTTTGTTCTTGACCACATAATCACAAAGTCCTGTCTGGAGATTATCCAGTCCAGTCTTCACGAAATTTAATATGTACCTAACCAATTTACCTTTTTACTTCATGTATACTGAATATGTATTTTTTTTTCTAGGTGAGTCCTCATCCTTACGTTACATGCCATGCATGGTTATTTCGCGCCGAGGAATATTATTTTCCTCCCGGAACTCAGTAAGTTTATAAAATTTTTCTTCACGCATAAGTATAGAATCTCCTCTGTATGTATGATACCTATTACAGGGTGGCCCAACGAAAACAGAACAGAGGGGTTTTCGTGCATTTCACCTCATTTTTTTGAAAAAAGCTCGAACAGGTCGATTTTTATATTGAGGGGGACATCTGAAACATTGGCGGATATCTACCTTTAGCCCCCTCACCCCCACCCATCTCAACTTCGAAGTTTCAAATGACACTACCCACTTTGCGATACATCAAATTAAAAAAAATTAAATTCTCTTTCTGAAAAAAATATTTCTACAATTTTCAACCCCACGCCCCTTCTTCCTGAAATTGTCAGAGTTTCCAATGTAATATTTTTGATCTTTTAATTCTCTTCAGTACAGTCAACGTCATCCTGCACAGCATCGAGGGAGAAAATTTTCTGTGTAAAAAGTGCCACCCGAATTCACCCTTTTCACTCCCCCACCTCAACTTCAAAATCTAAAATGACACTACCTACTTTTTAATACATCAAATCGAAGAGAATTGAATTATCTTCCTAAATAAAATATTTCCAGAATTCAAAAAGCCCCCTTTCCCCCTAAAATACTTCGAATGTTCAGTTTATCAGGAGAGGGGTTGAAATTAAAAAAAAAATGTTTTCAGAAAGAGAAATCAATTTCAAATTGATAAAGGGATCCATGGTGCTCAAAATGGAGTTGTATAGTATAAAGTTGTAGTAAATAAGTCTTCTCCACTTGTTTTTTATATTGTTTAATCAATTTCCTTTTATTCGATGCATCACAAAGTAGGTGGTGTCTGTTGAGTTTTGAAATTGGGGTGGGGGAGAGGAAAGGGGTGAATTTGGGTAACACTTTTCTCCACCGAAAATGTTCTCCTTAGATGCTATTTAGGATGACGCTGATTAAATTGAAGAGAATTGAGGGGTCGAGGATAGAAAAATGGGACAGTCAGAGAAATTTAGGAAGATGCGGGGTGGGGTTGAAAATTTTGGAAATATTTTCTTCAGAGAAAGAATTTGATTCTCTTTGATTTGATGTATCGCAAAGTAGATGGTGTCATTTGAAATTCTAAAGTTGAGGTGGGTAGGGGTGAGGGGGCTCAAGATAGAAATTTGCCAATGTATGTTTTAGGTGTCCCCCTCGATATAAAAATCGACCTGTCTGAGTTTTTTTCGAAAAAATGATGAGAAATGCCCGAAAACCTCTCTGTTCTGTTTTCGTTGGGCCACGCTGTATAATTGTGTGAAATGTCCAATATTAACAGTAAGTTATATGTGGAATTGTGGGGGATGGTTGGTTGAACTCTAAGAGAGGACCACCAGGAAGTGGTGATGGATGACGGACACTTTTGGGGAGACAATCGCGTGCGAACTTTTTACTTTTAGACTGGCAATGTGAAAACCGTTTTGAGTTGAGAGATTACTGATGCCACTGAAGAAGTGAATTATAAAAATCACTTTTGGTACTTTTATTTTGGTAATAGAAAATTCAAATTTGGCAAATTCAAATTATTTTCAGAATAGGGGCACCAAATGTGATTTCTACTAATCCACATCTTCATTCGCATGTGAAACCCTATGTTCAAATAAATTCACGTTGAACTGCAGGTCTCCCCGGTTAGGGTTGGAAGATGGTATAAATTTGACCCTAAAAACAAGAAGTGAAAGTGCCGGATGAGCCATTGTCACTCCCCAGAATCTCGGAGAACAGGGAACATGGATCTCAAAGACCAGTGTTTGGGTGATTTGATGAAAGAGGGTTCTGTGGGATAACCTTCAGAATTTGCTTCTCGAAAGGTTCAGACTAAAGACTGCTAGAAGTAATTTGATGGTGTTCATAGCTATAGTGTGTTCAACTTGCACATTTCAAGGTGTCAGGGTGAAATACGATAGAAAAGGTAAACTTGGTGATAAGTCTTGGTCATAGCAGGACAAGACGATGTGGGGCCAAAGCAGTCAAGGAACACGATGTGAATTTGGGTGGATCCAACCAATTGTCGACAATTGATGCCCCGCCGCCATCTTGTATTTTCCATATTGAATGCTCACGTGTCCGCCATACAGGGTGGCCCAACGAAAACAGAACAGAGGGGTTTTTGGGAATTTCACATGATTTTTTCGTAAAAAGCTCAGACAGGTCGATTTTTATATCGAGGGGGACATCTGAAACAAACATTGCCAAATTTCTATCTTCAGCCCCCTCACCCCTACCCACTTCAACTTTGGAATTTCAAATGACACCATCTACTTTGCGATACATCAAATCAAAGAGAATCAAATTCTTTTTCTGAAAAAAATACTTTCAAAATTTTCAACCCCACTCCTCATCTTCCCAAATTTCTCTGACTGCCCCATTTTATATCCTCGACCCCTCAATTCTCTTCAATTTAATCAGCGTCATCCTAAATATCATCTGAGGAGAAAATTTTCGGTGGAAAAAAGTGTTACCCAAATTCACCCCTTTCTTCTCCCCACCCCAATTTCAAAACTTCACAGACACCACCTACTTTATGATATATCGAATAAAAGGAAATTCATTTCTCTTTCTGAAAACAGTTTTTTGAAACTTTCAACCCCTCTCCTAATAAATGAACATTCGGAGTATTTTAGGGGGAAAGGGGGCTTTTTGAAAATTCTGAAAATATTTTATTCAGGAAGAGAATTCAATTTCCTTCAATTTGATGTATCACAAAGTAGGTAGTGTCATTTTAGATTTTGAAGTTGAGGTAAGGGAGTGGAGGGGTGAAGTTCGGTGGCACTTTTTACGCAGAAAATTTTCTCCCTTAATGCTGTGCAGGATGACGTTGACTGTACTGAAGAGAATTAAGAGATCAAAAATATTACATTGGAAACTCTGGCAATTTTAGGAAGAAGAAGGTGGGGTTGAAAGTTATAGAAATATTTTTTTCAGAAAGAGAATTGATTGGAGTATTATACTAAAAAATTTTTTCGATTGAAATGGAAACTAGATTGAAAAATAATTGACCCGTGTTTTTTTATTTAGTCAAAACTCGTATCGTTTGGGCGCAATAAATAAATAACATCAACTAGTTCTGACGTCACAGCGAGTCGCCGCCTATACTGCCTGTGTAAATGACGTCAGAAATAGGCAGAATATAGGAATCTCGTTCATTTATTGCGGCCAAACGATACGATTTATGGCAAAATAAAAAAATACGGGTCAGCTTTTTTTCAATATAGTTTCCGATTCCAGCGGAAACAAATTTTTTTTTCAAAAGTATAATACTCTATTCTCTTCAATATGATGTATCGCAAAGTGGGTGGTGTCATTTGAAACTTCGAAGTTGGGGCGGGTGGAGGTGAGGGGGCTAAAGATAGAAATCTGCCAATGTATGTTTCAGATGTCCCCCTCAATATAAAAATCGACCTGTTCGAGCTTTTTTCAAAAAAATGAGGCGAAATGCCCGAAAACCCCTCTGTTCTGTTTTCGTTGGGCCACCCTGTATAAAGTTGACCAATGATTTTTGTCACTTGGCCGCCATCGTTGATTCGCCATTTTAAATTTCTCTTAAAGTGGTCCAATTTGAGTGAAATTTGCAGGCGAAGTGAACTTCATCAAATTTTTGACAATTGATGCCACATCGTCATCTTGTATTCTCCATGGTGAACATGTTTCAAAGTGATAGAACTAGGAGAATTATGCCTCGACGAAAAGAGTTATCGATGTGGTGAAAAGCCAATCGAATGTGTACGTGTCCACCAATTCCACCATATAAAGTTGACCAATAATTTTTGTCACTTGGACGCCATCTTTGATCCGCCATTTTGAATTTCTCTGAAAGTGGTCCGATTTGAGTGAAATTCACAGGCGATGTGCACTTCATAAAAATACATCCGATTTTGTACAAATGATGATGCCCTGCCGCTATCATAGCCGTCATATTGAAATTTCTTCAGTGGAACGATTTTCATGGAGCTTGAAACATATACCCTTGTTTCGTATGATCATTCTTATTTTCCAGCTAAATTTGAACATTTCGCCGTCATTAGTTAAACAATTTCCATGAAACTTGGAACTTACCCTTGTCTAGTAGGTACGATCATTCTGATTTTCAAGCCAGATCTTATGATTCTGCCGCTATTTTGGCCGCCATATTGAAATTTCTGCCCAAATAACGGTAGAACCCTGATCAACTTGACTATCTTGCGTTCACTAATCCTTCTAAAAAGAAGTGTGCTACTGAGCCTCATGCCCATGAGGCATATTCGCTTGTTTTATTCTAGAAAATGCCGTGCTTGAGTAGGCTGTGGCCTATCAAATTCAGGAGTGAGGAGCTACGTTTGGCTAGAACATAGCCCGCCTAATAGTGCTATTCTGTAAAAAATAACATTCCATAAACGCTCTGTTATGTAGAAATTCACGTCGGCTATTAGCTGTTGTCTAGGTAATAACAACGTAACAGAACCTTTATGGAATGTAATTTTTGACAGAATCGCACCATAAGTTGAAAATTTATTTGATCGCACGATATAATGACTTTATGGTTTGGTCGAGATTCACACCGAGAGACACTCTGAAGAATTTATGAAGTTCCTGCCTCTCCGGGGCTCGAATTTCATCCATATTTGTGACAAAATAATTGAAAGAATCTGATTTTAAGGACGCTGTGTCCCAACCTGCTTCATAATACTGAATGTATATGCACGCATGTCCGAAATGTGAGATTACGACGAATTGAATCGGACGGGTGCCTAGAACCCTGGAAATAAACTAGATCGGCACGCGATGGGTTTAGTGCAAATCCAGATCTAGGAGGAGGAGGCCTGTGGGGATGCAAAACGAGCACGCCCGGAGGCTTTATTGCTGGGGTGACTACGTAATCCGTTCTAACGCTGCTGCTGCGTGGCAAAGGAGGGCGCTCACCCCTCTGACTCATGCTCCTCTGTGTGTATGTATGTGTGCTTTCTTCTGACATATCATCGGGACTCTGTCTGACCGAGGCGTCAACAAATAACCTAAAACAATGCCACCCAACTTTATGACCTTTTCATGCCAAATAGGGTGCCCCCCTAACCGGAAAGGATATCTGGCCTACCCCCGGAATTCCCAATTCACACTTCAAAAGCTGCTTGAAAAATATGCGAACTAACGCGAAATACTCTATAACGTATTCACAATTCCTCATGCAGAAGCACCTGATGTTGTTGAAAAGGCGATGGGTATCACTAAATGAAAATTTAGCGCAGCCGTATAGCTTACGTGAACAAAACATCATAGAAATAGAAAATCGCTATGAATGAGAAACCTTTAATGATGCTTGTACGGTCCCTCTACACCCGTAGAAGTACATTTAATTTCAAAAGAGATCCCGGATCCAATCGAACCGCTCTTATCCTGCGCTCAGATCATACGAAGGATACTGTTTACGTCTGCCATAAGCAAAGTTAATTCAGTCCATGTTAATCCATCCTGGGATGCTATAAGCCAGGCCTCTGTGCGATATCAGTTTCAACCCTGTAGATATCTACCCCTCTCGCAATCATTATGCAACACAAGAAGGGACACTGCCAGAACCCCACCAAACAGACACTGATTATCCTTCAGGATTGATTGTTCCCTCAAGATTCTGAAATTAAGGTGGCGTCAACTTTTATTCTTCTTCGACCGTAGGTACCCACCTTCTACTCTACTATGTTTTGCGAATGCATTTTATAGCATAGAAACAATATTCTGAAGGTTTATCAGTGGCTTAGCCTCAACCATTTAAGAAGAGGTCGTCGTCGTCGGGTCTTAAATTATTTTTGACTGCACAGACCACAGGTTAACCTTCAGAAGATGATGAACTCTTCAGGTAAAGTTTCAAAAGAAACAATTCATTATACGGCTGTTCTATAATTAAATATTTTTTGTGAGGGCAGTATCTAAAATACTTCGGCAGTGCGGGCCTACCTGTAAATTACCACAATATAGGCGCCTGGGTGGAAAAAGTTATATACGCGCAAATCATCATTATTGTTCCTTTCCTGCCATCAGTTGAGATCACAGAGGTTGAGATCCACAGGATGTTTTATCCAATAATCTGGCAATTAAACTTGTATGATTTTCGACTGTTCTTCATTCCATTCATACAGCGTTATTTGTATTCGTGTAATTTTTCGGCGTTCCCCGTGCACCAGAACAATGAATCATTATCTGCCATTGTTCACTTCAACAACACCACACCATCGCGCCACGGTTCCATGTTGTTGTACATCGAAACACAAAAATGAAAAAACTTGACTTGCAAATTGAGCCAGCAGCACTGTGAAAGGTCGAAAAACTTGAGAAACGTGCTGGAAGGTCACGATACTTTTAATTGTTACACAATGATTACCGTCATCATCATCATCATCATCACCATCACCATTATCAAGACTTCTCTCGTGTAGATTTTGTGTTCTTTTTGCGTTATTAGGGACCTACAATGACGCTAAGAAAGTTTTGTATTATTTTTGTTGGCGTTACCTCCAAGTTGGGCAGGAATAATTACGAAAATTGTTCCTAATAGGTGTTTCTTGCAACTTGCCAGTCCAACCACCACCGGAAGCTGTCGATTATGATAGTTGGATACGCTCCGGCGCCCTCTCGTGCCACGAGCTATATCTAACTGTGGACCGGCAAAAAGAGCGTTTAGTAGAGGGCAGCGCTGAAAAAACTGATGGGCTACCTAGTACCTACATCCTGCAGGCAACAACTCTCAGAACTCCACAAACACAAATCATTTATGTTTGGGTAGGTAATTTTTGTTAGTGTTAGTAACGGCTCAACAATGTTGCAACATAACATACTATGCAAAGCAAATTGCCAGGATAAAAAAAAGAGTCTGGTTGCTCTGGCAAAGATGCGTTCCTACTTGGAACTTGCTTCACTCACAAGTTTCCAGCCCGTAAAGATTCATTTACAAACCTTACCACTAAATAAATGATCCATTTTCTCTCGAATAGGAGCGTTTATATGGACTGTTTTGGTTCGCGGTTTTTACGGCGTTCCAAGCCAATTTCCATAGCATCCGCCCAACAATCACACCCGTTTGGCTGGACCTTTCCTCAAATCGGCGGGCCAAAACCGTCCATGTAAACGCTACTGTTGACAAGTTTTTCCAGATTGTCCTATTTATACGTTGTTTCAAAATAATGTGTAAACTTTTATCCGCCCGCAAAAGTTGAATCGAGCTGTCAGTAATATGATGTCAACGGAATTGCTCTATTTTTTTTTAACAATAAACGCTCAGTGGGGTTGTATAGGCGATTAGTAGATATGCCCCGCTTCTAGCGCCGTTCTGGAGGGTTGAACTACGATCCTAGAAGATCTGATGAAAATTGAGCATCGCTAATGATGTCGAATGGTTTTGGGACAGAAAGGTTCTCGCTCAAGCATCCTATGAGCTTTCTGTTGAGCAGATTTCTTCGATTTGTCCGAGAAAGCCATATAAGGATTTTTGCTGCTCAGATAACTCCTGTGCTCGACTCCATGGGATTTTATCACTTCAGGGTAGCCCAAACAGTTGAACTGATGCTCCCATGCGGGAATAGATGGCTGACCGCCCATTATTAGGTTTGTTCCATCAGAAGTCCCTGACGATCAGTGGACGTCAGCGACATGCGCATTACGATTTTGGCGTTCCATCAAAATCTCGGACGATCCCCTGACTGACGATCCGCTGTTCCATCACCGGCTCAAACTAGTTTCGGGACGGTCCACGTCCCGAAATAACCTTCCGGGATAACCTTCCACGTCATCACTAGTACACTACACGTTTCCAATGAGGGTTTCCAATTTGTCATGCGTAAAAGCAGATCGTCAAAGTCATGTTTTCAAACACGGTAAAATGTTTCTGCCTCATGACAACACTGTCCAAGGAAGGAAAAAGAGTCACCGCTGCTACCGTGTTTCTAAAGTGTAATGAGCGAATTGTAATGTTGGTTAGCCGTTTCTCAAGACACCTAAATGCCAAGATTCTACTTTTTTATTGCCAAAAATTAAGAGTCGAGTTTTGATTATTAGATCATACAAGATTCGCCCATCATACGAACTGTTCGAGTGTTTGCTCCTCAAGCCAAAGTTCTCGAGTTTGCGTACTTACAGAGACTTCGCGTCGTTTATACATACAGAAGACTCCCAATGTCTTATTTATGATGGAACGAGGTCGCGTCGATGCTTTGAAATTGAATAACAATAGGGATTTTTTCCGCGCGAGGCCGCCACCCTCATTTTATATTCTTTTCTGAATGCTAACACCCCCCCCCCTCAAGGGAGCGGGGTGAGTCTTTTGGCGCGAGATGAAAGTAGATACCTAGTAAACAAATGCCACATAAAGGGCAGGCCTGGGCAGGTTTTGACTGAATAACGAATGTGGTCTAAAGTGCAATAGCGTCGAGAACAAACACTTCATTTAAATTGCAAGCAACCACGACTTGCTAATATTATTCACGCGCCCCAGCAGCGAAAGAATTTGCATTCAGCCGGAGGCTGGGGCTAGGGACGCATGCGTCCCGGCGTCGCAGCGCCTATGATAACTATCATAACTAACGAGATTTGTGTGTGCCAACTAATGAAAATTGATGAAAGCTTGCGTGGCGTCTGTCTCGAATGTCTTCCCCACCAACGCCGAAAAGATTGAATTTTCAATTTTGAACGTAGACAACATTGACACGGGAGTTCTTATTCATTTTTAAATCTGCGTTCCATCTTCACAAGTATCGCTGTCCCACCTCACCACTAGTCAGTTCAGATCGGGTCTAGTCATGTCAAGTCAGTATCTTTGATTTGACTCTAATAGCTCAAGCTCAAACGTATAATTTTGCCGATTTTGGCACTATGAGATTTTGGGCTGGAGTATTTTTTCTTCTGAAGTTCCCTAGTTGTGTACTGTTGTCATATATTCATATGACTGATGCTGTACTAGTGCATCACGGCACCCACCAACATGATCATTTGTTAATTTTGCTCCCACTTCTTCTACATCAATGCCTTGGTATTAGTTACCTCCATTTCCTTCATGTTTCGTCAAGATCTATCGTTTTTCACTCTCCAGCTTTCACATTCGTCAGTGGGTCTTCCTTCTTTTTTCTTTATCTGCATCACGATGTAATCTGCATGGTGAGGCGACAGTCGAGCGAAACCCCACAGGCGCTAACATGGTTCCGGGGCCACAGACGCGAAAGTGGTTTGAGGGACACACAAGCGAAAACTCTGATAGACGGATTCCGTAGTGCAATGTGGCAACGCCGCCCATCCTCCTGCGTCATCATCGGCTGCGCACAGACCCATCGGGGGACACAGGAGCGAAAGCACCTTGAGGGCCACAGGAGCGAACGTGGTTTCAGCGACGCACAAGCGAAAGCACATCGGGGGACGCAGACGCTAAAGCACTTCGAGGGCCACAGGAGCGAAAACATTTGGTTTGGAGCTCTGCAGAATTCGTAGCGGTTCGTCTACTTCCAGGCAGATGGCGCCATCGGTTCATGTTCATCGATTTATAATGATTCATTGTTTAGCTAGCAGAATTTAGCTTATAAGTGATTGATGGCTTATAGGTAGGTACACGTGGCTCGATAACAATGAATCATTATAAATCAATGAACATGAACCGATGGCGCCATCTGCCTGGAAGTAGACGAACCGCTACGAATTCTGCAGAGCTCCAAACCAAATGTTTTCGCTCCTGTGGCCCTCGAAGTGCTTTCGCGTCTGCGTCCCCCGATGTGCTTTCGCTTGTGCGTCGCTGAAACCACGTTCGCTCCTGTGGCCCTCAAGGTGCTTTCGCTCCTGTGTCCCCCGATGGGTCTGTGCGCAGCCGATGATGACGCAGGAGGATGGGCGGCGTTGCCACATTGCACTACGGAATCCGTCTATCAGAGTTTTCGCTTGTGTGTCCCTCAAACCACTTTCGCGTCTGTGGCCCCGGAACCATGTTAGCGCCTGTGGGGTTTCGCTCGACTGTCGTGTATTCATCTGCATCAACTACTGTGGTTATTAGCAGGATATTTTCTATATGGGTTTTTCTGTTACTATAACAACGACGATACATTGTTACAGTGAAGGATTTTTGGTGTGTTCTTTCGATGGCTTTTTCGTTTCATCCCTCTTCGCCGGGCATCACCGCACGGTAGTAGATGCCCCAGTACTAAGAGACGCGTGAAAAAGTCCATCTGGCCCGGTGCGGATTAGAGCCCAGGACCTCCACCTTTGAAAGTGGAGCCGAGCTCACCGTGCTACAGGCCGGGTTCTTCTTCTTTCTTCTTTCTTGAACTTCTTATATCCTAGAAATTGGAGAGTATCTTCTCTGTTTGTTGTGATAGTCTTCTAGATTGAAAAAAATCGGCAACATCAAAGAAGAAGCACTAACTTGAACATTATGATTTATATTGATTACTTGAGGTGTAGGGTACAATAAACTATACTGAAAAAAAGGTGTGTTCTTTATTTTTTAAGTTGCCCTGATTTTTTGATGACGTTTGGTAGAAATTTTTGGAAGAATCCCTAATCGTTACGAAATTAAGCACTGTGTTTGTGGTAACATCAAAATTGGTTCTAACTTCGCGCCGGCGCCGGCTTGAAATTTTTCCATAATTATAGTTTTTACTCAAAAATAATTTTGTCTTTAGGCCCAAGTCACCTTTTTTGTACAGTGTACATTTAATCTAGAGGTATTCAACGTCCTACAGCAATCCCAGTAAAAAAATATAAATAATTCGAAACATTTGACGTCACACTCACGTCCAACAAAAACATCGATAACGATTTTTGTTTGCTCCGCGGTCCTAATTTCCTTCTCCCAGTAAACTTTCAACTTTTGGGAACATTTCAGATGCCATGCCAATTAAAAAAGGTACCGTAAGAATACTAAAATATAGGTCAAAACCGCATAATTCTGACATCGCATCGTGACGATTCGAAATACTAAGTGAGGATATCCATCACATTTGCCAGATGTCGACTTTGCCGTGGTGCATCTTTAATTATCAAAAATGATTGTGCGTTGGTCCCTTTTCCAGCACAAATTGTATTTTTCAGTCTCCGAATACCCACTTATAAATAGTCCTTAAGGGTGTGTTTATGTGTGTATGTGTGTCCACTGTCCCCTCTCTCCCCCTCCGGCAATGCTTTATTTAGGGATGACAGGTGAGAGACCTCATTTCGTACTTTCGTAGTGAATTAACTAACCGCGACCTTTTAACGATACATTATAAAGAAGAGGATGGCTGGTAGCGTTTTGACAAAATTTTCCTTAGGGCTTAGGGGGTGTATATACCGTATACTGCACATAGTTTCATATTATTGTATGGTATTTTGAGTGGAAAAAGTTTGAAGTTTAGCCGTGCTTTTGAGCCCCTCACTCCGGTTGATGGGCGTTTTCACTTGCTTGCTCTTTTCCCGTTTGCTCTTTGCAATAAACTCTGATATGTAGGTTGGTGTACGGCGGGCAGGTTCAGTTTTTGCCCTGCCAAATTGTGTTTTCAGTGGAAGTTATTGTGCTCTTGCATTCAATAGAGATTTTTATAGCATCTGCTGGAGGAGAAGGAATTTCTTTATGAAAGAAAATATGTATTAGGTTTCCTTAAGAAATTTCATATAATAAACAATATCGGGAAAAATTGGCATAGTTATGGATATCTACGGTTATGACAGAAATAACTTGAGGATATGAATTATGATACGCGAATCTTTCAGGGCGCAGGATACCTTGTGGTGACCAATGATGTTTCTTTCTGACAGTTTTCAGGAATGCATACCTATAGTACGCCGGATAGCGACATGAATTTCTAAGTCATTTCATCACGAGACAGAACCGGTCAAATCGATAGTTTTTGTGATGGCAAACAAAGAAAACTACTTCTTTCACTCATGCGGCGGTTGCTTCAGAAGTTACAGGGTGTCCTCCTCCTCCTCCTTCTCCTTCACCTCCTCAAAATGTGTTTGAAGTTCCATCTCTCTCTACTGACATGTTTGACACCCTGTAACTTTTGAAGCAACTGACGCATGAGTAACAGAAGTTGTTTTTCTTGTTTGGGATCACAAAAACTATCGATTAACTGTTTCTGTCTCGTGATGAAATGACTTATTAGGTAAGTTTTTTTTGTTGACATGTTTGACACCCTGTAACTTCTGAAGCAACCGACGCATGAGTGACAGAAGTTGTTTTCCTTGTTTGCCATCTGTTGCCATCACAAAAACTACCGATTTGACCGAGTCTGTCGCGTGATGAAATGACTTAGGTAAAATGTCGCTATCCGGCGTACTATTACCATTTCGAGACACTCCAACTACCTTACGACACATTGTTGGCATGCTCACAAGAGCTAGGACGAGGAGAGAGTGGAGGAAAGGGGGTTGCTGATAGAAGATGGAGAGGACTGACGGGAGCTCATTTACCTGACAGCTGAGCGGAACAGCGACGTATATCCCGTTTACTTTTTATTTTTAGTAGAATGACTGTTTGGAGCAAAAATAAAGTGACAAGCTGAAGCGCTGGGCCGCTGGGAGGATACGGCTGATGGCCGCTGATATTTTCGCTCCAAAACTCTGCAGGTGCCATTAGCCGTAGCCGTAGCCCCCCAGCTTATCACTTTATTTTGGCCCCAAAGTCATTCTACTGAATTTAAAACGTGAACGGCATAATATCTACCATGCGGTAAAATAAGGTGAACTTGATAAAAATCCGAACTATTAGCACATCTGTTTTGGTAACAGTTTGGAACAAAGTCGAAGGCCTCGAAAGCATGCATTCAGAAGTCCTTAATTTTGTACATAATATAATAAATAACGGACTATCAGTAAAAGTACTAAAAGTAGTTTTTCTGCGACCATCGATGTAAACGTTACTTTCTGTCTCTTGCTTTCGCTTTCCATTCCAATGTCTACTTTGGAGATTCATATTGGAAAAACAGATTCCTATTTTATTATTGTAATGATCTTAGTTCAAGCTCTTATTTCAAACCAGTGTTTTGGAGAATTATTCAATAAAAAGTTATTAGCAAATTGATACTTTATTCTAAAATGTCTGAAATGTTCGAAACAATTATGTACAATAAAATCCGAACTCAGGTGCTTCTGATGATGATGATAATAAGTAGACACTGGCAATTTTGACAGTTTGCTGTAAAAGAAAATGATGAATTGCACCCAATGTCGCTACTCTTTGCTGAAAATTGATCTGTGCGTAATAACTGAGTAGGTATGGAATCAGGTCAGCAGCAGTGAGATTGAAAATATGCAATACTCTTCCCTGCGCCTGCGGTGTGAGAGGCGGCAAAACTAAGTGCGAAAAAATTAATCCTATTCCGAGAAGTCGCTCCAACGTCATTGTGCACAGTTGCACACATCGGACAGGAGGAAGGAGCTAGTCGAAACAGAAATAGTCTACACAACTCGCAAGAAAGTTCTGCGTCGTGAAAAAATAGAATATTATTGTTGAACTTTTCCGGCTGAATGTTGTGCGGATTCGGAACAACAATTTCGATTTGAACAACAAATGACCGTTTTCAAGACATTTTAAATCTCGAATTACAGTTTAAAAGTGATTTGAAATTAGAGGCATCAAAACCTTGTAGAATTGGTTGCGCCTGAGGTTTACCAAGAGACTTCACAGGATTAAAAGAAATATTTTTTAAGCCTCGCCAGACGTAGTGGAGGAGGCTATTCGTGGCCGCTTTTTTTTCCATGATTCGTGATTTTTTTTCCTCGTTCCTCGTTTCCTAACAAAAATTCACCTAAATATTCCGTATCTTTTGAACGGTTCAATATAATTATCCAGTTCATTCTCTCGCTAATCGAATCTCAACTATTGCAGGTTGATACCGACGACGTTTGAAGATGATCGGTCAAATATAAACAATCTTCAACAACAATAAAGAATGCACAACTCGCACAACTCACAACTCATCTAAAATAGAGAAAACGCATAGATGCCAGCCTTTCCATAATCGTATCTTTCGATCTAATGAAGCTCTATGCCTTCTTTTTTTTTCAAATCGAAGTATTACATATCCAGACCTTTGTTACAGTGCGTGACAGCGATTGAGAAACAATTGTTCATTATTTATTTATCAAGTTCATAAACATTTTCATCGGCCATGAATGCATCATGATTTTCAGTCAGCGAGGGAAATTCTTGTTTTCACAGTTTTCTATATACGATCAGGCCTTACATGCGCACTCAAAAAAAACGAAACGAAACGACCTATTTAAAATCTAAATTTTTTTTCAGCAGTTATAATAACACTCCATTCTTGGTGTGTCGAGGGCATTACAAAGCTATGGCTGCTTGCTGTTAAGTACCTAATTAAAGAAATATGTCCATGATGATATTGTAATCTACCTCTCAACTTAAACTAAAAAATTAGATTTTTAGCAAGTACCTATGTAGCCGATTACAACTGACACAACGGTGGTTCCACAGCGACCTAGGCATACCGAGACGAGATTACTCCCAACTTTATTGGCCGATGGCCGTGCCGTGCCCCGTGCATCGGCATTTTTTGCCCCGTCTCGCCGCGTTCAACCGGCATCATCCTCAGGTAGGCATACCGTCCGTGCCGAGTATCTTTTGATATCCGGTGCCGGTTCGAGAAGGTTGGGTGCCCCTCGGCGCGGAGGGTCCTCTCCCCACAACCCGCCCCACTTGTGGATTCCCCACGCATCACTGCCGCCGGCGCGAACGATAAACCGCCCCCGCTTCCTCGCCCCATCCCGCAGTCCATTCTTTCCCCTTTGTGTGTGCCTCTCTACATCGTCGCCGAGGCCGACCCGCCGAGAGACTCAAGGTGGCCGCGAGGAGTACCCAAGGATCTCCTCTCCATAGCCAGTGTGCGGCGCCCTTTCTCCGCCATTCCGCGGGATTAATTAATTAAGCGCCGGAGCCGGATTACCGAGCGCGATAATTCGATTTTAGGCATCTCGCACCCCCCCCCCTCTCCCCTCCCCCTCCTAATCAGCAGTTTGGCTCAGCAACACCACCGAGCAGATGACGTCACACTGTCACCTGCTGCTAAGCCTTCTCGATTTCAATTCCACCATCCAGCAAGCCGTGACTCCTCTCCCTCCTGCAGCCTGCTGTCCCCCTTGCCGCTGCTCTTCGCTTCGGCACGTGGCGTTCGCTGACATCAAGCGTGCCGCGACGAGAGCGTGTGCCTCCCTGTACAGAAACTCGGAACTTCCTGCTTCTTGCGTTGCTTTGCACTATTGCTTGCTCTCTTTCAATGAGCAACAACAACAACAACGGCCACGACAACGAACTGAATCTGCGATGAATGGAACCGAAACAACGGGCAACAACAGCGATGCACATAGGCCAGGCACAGACACACTCATAAGATAACACAACACACACACGCACGTCGCACGTCTTTGTCCATTTTCGACAGTTTCACTTTGCGTCATCGTCAAGATGACTCTACGACGACGACGACGACGACGCCGCCAGGAGAGTTTTGGGGCTCCACTTCCAAACTAATTAGACGCCACAATGGAATGAGGCGGGTGGTTTGCCTTACGAACTAATTGAATATGATGACGACGTGTCGAGTCGATTACTACACAGGACCTGTACATTATTATTTGATGTTTATGTAGTCAAGCACTCGGCAACATAGCTCATCACAAAAGCACTCCTCAGTTGCTTGTAGAGGTAGCCTGTACTTTTGAGCTTGTACTTTTGACTTGACAACATTTCGATAGTCTTTTTAATACTATTATGAATTTCCGTTGGGTATATTTTAATAATTATGAGATAATAAATATTCAAGCACACGCGTGGATCACGCTAAGCCTTTATTGCTGCTAATACTAATTTGCAATAGTTCCCATATACATTGTCGCAGTTAAATATTGCTTTTGTCAACTTCGATGTTCGCACTATCACTGCTTTGAATACAACTATGTCTGCTTTGGTTTCAAGCTGCTCCTTATGTTCCTGCTGCTACATTCCATAATATTCCAGACTTCTTCCGGAATGACCTCGAAGGCTGTCTTTGCTTCCGGAATTATTCCATCATCGGTTCCTATACCTAATCTGTTTGTGAGAGCTCTCTAAAAAAGTGTATTGGCTTCGCAAATATTCCGATACGTTCTCAATGCACCGGGGCTTCCAGCGAGTTTCGCAATGCTCACTGTAATGTTCAGACTGCACCCACGAACAATAATGATTTTTTCCCTAAAACGCCTTGTTTGATGGTAGTTTCGATAGTTCATCGATTATGAAATGTTACGTATTTCGCGTGCGGGTTCGAATATAATTGAGACGATCGTTTTAAAACACACACTGTTTATCACTGCGTACCACAATAAATACACGCCAACAATTATTTACTGAGGGATTTCGCTGTGATTACCACTCGCTTCTAATCCGCTCGCCACCGCTTCGCATTCCAATTCATAACTGCCTGTCGCACTGAGGACGGGGCTTTTATATGCCTCCGATTAGCGTTCCCGAACTTTCCATCATCCTCCAGCAATTTCCATAGTGGCCCGGCATATGGTTGTCTAGGCGACTTCCGAATAATCACACACCATTCGCGTGCTTCCCGTGTGTTCTGGTATGTGGCACCGGCACCGCCGCCAAAATGGACAGATGTCTCCTGATCGAGCGTTTGAGTCTCCATGCATTTCAATGCCACCACGCACACTCTAGAAATGTTCAGAGCTCCGCGCATTTGCACACTGCGGCCGTGGAAGAGCCTAGAAATATCGCGTGTTTCAGAGCATAAAATAACATATAAAGTGGGCGACCAATTGGTCGCCCAGTGACAAAGTTTGGTCGCGTAGTCAAAGTTTGGTTGCGCAGTCAAAAAATATTCCTTTGCTACATTTTATTACTTCGTACTTCTAAAATTTTTTTTTCAAAAATCAATGTTCACCACTTGTGACGTTGGAATTCTACAGAAAATTTTGATCTAGTCAATAAATCTCATGATGGAAAAAGGTCCTTATCCTGGTGGGTTTGAGGAAGGTTTTTCGGCAAAAGCCAATGGCCCGAATGACGACGATGAATTGGAAGAAACTGTTTCTATGAGAAGGGCTGACTCCTTATTAGTATCGTAAATGATGTTATATTTTGTCTACCCAAGAATTTTTGTCCAAAGTACGTCGTAAGACCGAGATATTGTGGTAGTGGACGTGGTAGGAAAAAGCAAGTTGCAAATTATGATAAAGGCAAACCCTTTTGCAGGATCGTAACTAAGACTTAAATGAACGATTTGACCCGCAGTGCTTCTATTTTCGTCCCTTAGGATTTGAATAGCGCCCCTTTTTCAAAATGGCGGATTTTATCTAGGGGCAGAAGGTATCGAATGGCCTGGTGATGTCCAGCTTCGTTAAAATATATGGAGCTATGTCTCGATCGATTTCTGGGACATCAAATACTTTTTAAAAAAATGGTGGAGCATTGACATCTGTCGCAGGCAAATTTGGTGGAGGCGCCAAAATGAATTTGGTACGGTCCTAAGAAAATTGCTGTAACATTTTTATTTCTCAACCGATTTTTACACAAGGTATCTCATTTTGTAGAAAAGTAAATTCTTCTTGTTATCTGATACCTTTCATGGAAAAAGACATTGAGGAATGTTGAAGAAAAAAATTAAAAATAGATTGAGAAAAAAAAGATTTTTTTATTTTTTTATTTTCATGAAAATTGCCTTATTTGTAGATTTTGATGTGCCTTTTCTAAATTTGCACTTTTCCGATTGATATCTTTGCAGTGCGTACCGCCATGTTGAAAAAATGATATCTGAAGAGAAGTTTTTGACAATAACTAAATTTAAGTCCATGCGAGATTGAAATGTTTATGGACGTATGAAAGTACATTCAATTCTCCACGATTTGACACTTGAACCATCTCTGTGCGACTCGGGGTTCTTGAGCTAGAGCTTCCGGAAGTATCAATTTTCGGTGTTAAATAGTCACCGCGCCTACCAGATTTCACCACTGGATCACCACCATGTCTTATTCAAATTACCCAACGATCACGCGTCGTCATTTATCTCAAATCATGAACATTGGTGGACCTGGCACAGCCCCAAGAGGTGATTTTTAATTCTTTTGGAACCGAAAATTGATACTTCCAGGAGGTCTAGTTCAAGAACCGTGAGTCGCAGAGAGCTGGTTCAGATGTCAAACTGTGGAGGATTGAATGCGCTTTCATATGTATATAAACATTTCAATGTCACAAAGGCCAAAATCAATATATTGTCAAAAACTTCTTTTCAGACATCATTTTTTCAATATGGCGGCGCGTACTGCAAAGATATGAGTCATAAAAATGCAAGATTGGAAAGAGCACATCAAAGTCTAGAAATAGGGCCAATTGCATGAAAATAAAAAAATGTTGAAAATCTTTTTTTTTCAAATTATTTTTTAATTTTTTTTTCAACATTCCTCAACGTCTTTTTTCAATGGAAGGTATAAGGTGACAAGAAGAATTCACTTTTTCACATAATGAAATGTCTTGTGTTGGAATCCGTTGCAAAATAAAATTGTTACAGCAATTTTCTTATGGCAGTAGTAAATTCCTTTTGGCGCCCCCACCAAATTTGCCTGCGGTAGATGGCAATGTTCCACCATTTTTTTAATTAGTGTTTGATGTCCCAGACACCGATTGAGACATAGCTCCATATATTTTAACGAAGCTGGACATCACTAGGCTATTTGATACCTTCTGCCCCTAGATAAAATCCGCCATTTTGAAAAAGGGGCGCTATTCAAATCCTAAGGGACGAAAAGAAAAGCACTGCGGGTCAAATCGTTCATTTAGGTCTCAGTTGTAACCCTGCCAAGTGGTTTGCCTTTATCATCATTTGCAACTTAAATTCCCTATTTCGGTTGTACCACGTCCACTATGGAAATAATAAAAAAAATTGTCAACAACTCCAGAAATCAAAGTGACATGATTGCCACAGCAAGAGCGGAGGTCAAAAATCTTTTCGGTAATAAAGCTGTTTCACAGTTCACAGATGGTGTCGTCCCTCTTTTTGAAAGTGGAAATCTTTCTTCTCCTTTTTCATGGCCTGCTACCGTTTTTGCGAAATTAGTCGAAGCTTTCATTTCTCTAGCACCGCATAGCGCAGGTCCAGAAAAGGCTGTTTTCGTGCACACGATCATAAAAAGCCCCAAACAGTCGAGCTACTCACAATATTCATTGCTTTTCCTACCGATTCAATGGTTTGAATGAATAGTTTTGATACATTGAAATTTTGATATTTATCTGAAGCTCCTCGTTTATCATATTATACAGGGTGTTTGCAAATTTGGGGTAGAAAATTGAACCGCAGTGACAGAAAATATGTCAAAAGTATCAGAAAAACGTTGAAAAAATTTAGGGTTTTTATTTTGGAAAATATGGAGGGTCAAAAGGTGGTCCTTCGGCCTACCTTGTCGGCCTAATTGTCGTTATTTTGAAAGATTTATTTAGTCTCGACTTCAGTGAACTCATTTGAACAGATCAAAAAGCAATGTTTTTTAATCTTTGAATGTGTTTTGTATGGCTATTTACTATACAGGGTGAGTCGTAATTCGTAAATCCTTAAAATCCAGTTTTTTTCAAAAATGCGTGCGAAAATTTCATATGAGAACCATTTGTGTTATTTGTTGCTCTACAATCTAGGTAGGTACATCAGTTTTATAACCTCTAGAACCTTTCACCGACATTTTCGAGGCAGATAAATTTTTACGATTTATGACTCACCCTGTACACTAAATACAATTACAGAACACATTCAAAGGTTCAAAAAATTTGCTTTTTGGTCTGATGAGAAGAGTTTCCTGGAATCTTTTAAAATAACGAGAATGAAAGGGGCCGAAGGACCACCTTTTGACCAGCCATATTTCTAAAAATAAAAATCATAAATTTGTTCAAACTTTTCTCTGGCATTCTCCTAACTGCTGTTTCATTGAATTTCTGGAATGACCTTGAATGAAAGTTTTTTTCGTAATTTAAAAAAAAAATAGGGGCCGTTTGACTCTCTGGCCCGCCTAAATTTTGAAAAATTTTGCCTGCGGCGCCAAACGGAAGCATCATGACTTTTGGTCGCGCACTAAGAATTCCTTAAAATATGCTCTGGCGTGTTTCCAGATTGCACGGGCATCGTCGCTCGTAACAATAATAATGTCTTATTTTTTCCACGAAGCTGCACATGCACACGAAAACGACTTCTTTGCCGCTAGCCCTTGGCTCTCTCCTTGACCAGTTTTGAATATCGTTCACAAATGGGGCATACTTTTGTCTAAGAATGCTGGTGACAATTTGGAGTGGGACACCCGAAACATCGTTTGCCTTCAAGTCGCCGTCAAGCTCAGACGGCTTCTGAAACAGCTTACACCAACTTCAAGATAAATTCTTCTACTTTTACGATCTGTAATAGGGCAGTGACCGATTTTTTTTTATAATTTTTTTTTTAAAGTTCACTCCTTGATTAGTGACGCTATACAGGGTGTTTCAGGGATGATAGCAAAAAATTTGACTGTGGGTAGATCTAGTCATAATATGACGAAAGCCTATATACTATTTCCAAAGTTCGGCCTAATGACGAAGATACAGCCGTCAAAAGTTCACTTTTTTCGGATTTCAAAAATTTGTAACTCAGGAACGTTTCGACAAATTCAGCTTTATTTCAGCAAAAACTGGTTACTTATAATTATCTATCAACCTGCTAAATTTGGAAAGAATCCAACCAGTGGTGTAGGAGTTAAAAGGGTCAATAATTTAGAAGCATCCGAAGAAAAGTTGACTTATAGTGACCCCTCATAACTTTTACGCTACTGATTGAATTCTCTAAAAATTTGGCAGGTTGATAGATAATTATGTCAAACCAGCTTATGCTGAATTAAAGCTGAATTTGTCGAAACGTTCCTGAGTTACAAATTTTTGAAATCCGAAAAAAGTGAACTTTGGAGGGTTGTATCTTCGTTATTAGGCCGAACTTTGCAACATGATATATAGGTTTTCGTCATATTTTGACGAGATCTACCCACAATTGGATTTTTTGCTATCATCCCTGAAACACCCTGTATAGTTAACAGATTTTTTTCGTAAGTTTTATTGGTAAAAAAAAATATTAAAGTTTTCGATCATTTCAAATTTGGCGCGATGACGTCACAATCTTTCATAGGCGGAGAAGCAGGCTTGACAACACTACAGAACTTACTACAAAAAGCACTAGCGTCAACCCGTCAACGCTCATAACAGCTGATTGTTATTATTGTTAACGCTTTGTGTATCTGTGCGGTGATTCGTGTTGTTTAGTTGTTTCGCTTGAAAATATGGATCCCGATTATGAACAGGCGACTTCCCAAAATTTACCCATGGTAAAATCTTTCATGATTTATGAATATTCCAAAACTACATCAGACTTCAATGGTTATGTTATGCTGGCAAACGTCAACACTGACACACAGGCAACGGAAGTGGGGTCATCCCCACTACTGTCAAAAGATTGAAACGTCACAGCCCGCCTTACAGCTCGGTAGATTTGAAATCGTTCGCAAAAGTAGCCACTTTCAAGGCAGATTTTGAGACACTTGGAACTTTTTTTTTCGAATTTTCACGAAACTTACTCTTGTTATTAAGGCTCTACATTCGATTAGTATGATTTTTTTTATATTTTTTGATGGTGGTCACTACCCTATTATCGTTTATTCGCTTATGACAGCGATATGCCCCTCGCAGGTGATGAAGTTTTACAAATTTTTCGTTTTTTCTGTCACCCTGTAATCACTCAGTTTTACTGCAGGTGTGTGTGGTAGCCAATAGATAGTACAGATGTGCCCATATTGTAGTGGCAAAGGAGCCAGACAGGACATTGCGAAACACATTTAAAATTATGAACAAGTCAATGGGGTTGCAAGTCAATTATATAGTTCAACAGTTCGAGAATAGAGTTCACGATGTCCTTTTGTCTCTTACAGGGTTGATCAATGATCATAATGTAAGTGTTTCAAATCTGTATACAAACCTTTAATTTTGTATTATTTATAGTAAACTGTCATTGTGCGTTTCTATCTGAAAAGAACCTATATGCTACGCGATGTAGAGAATACATACCCAGCCCTTCAAGAGCTCACGGAAAATGCCCTTCAGGCCCTTTCGTGTCCGTATCAGACAACCCACAGTTATTTGTTAATAGAATTTATTCCCATCAAGTGAATGTTTTTCCATAGGTAGAATTTGTATTGATCTACTGTTCTTGGGATGTATGATGTCAGTATGTGATTTTCGAGTAGGCGTTTGTCACAAATGAGTCAAAATGATTTTTTTTTGTTTACTTTGCGTTAACTACTAATGAATTCATTGTTCATCGAAAACAGTTTTCTGATGGAGCATATTATTGCACTGTTTTTTAACCAATAGGAACAGTTTATTGCCAATAGGCCATTTTCCTACTACAGTGCGCTTGCGTTCGTTTGTCAAATGAGTAAGATTTCCGGCGCGTAATTGAATATTCGACCAGGTTGGTAAAAATTCGACTAGATCATACGCGAAAGTGATTGATAGCGATGTTAAGTACAAAACTTTTTCATGTATTTGATAGATCATGGAATATCAAAGTACTCCATATTAAAAAAAAAACGCTAGCATTACAAAATTACAGTATCTTTTTCATAATTAATTAATAACGACTTGCTGTGAATGCGCATGTCAGAAATGCTAATACGCGCCAGTCCGGATTGTAGTGTAGTGACCGTTGCGTTGGGTGACTTTTGGCGTGATTTTGTAATTTCGTCATAATTATGTAGTTCCAACATTATCCCCACCACCACCAAAGCTAGTTCCTCGATTTCTTGTTCCATTTATATTCATCCACCATATTTTACTATTCACATTCGATATAAACCTTAAAAACGTATAAACATAGGCAATGATTTTGCAAATGAGGAATGACCTTCTCTGCGATATAATATGAACACTTAAACACTCTGAAGATGTAACTGGAAGGATTGCACTACCCTGGGTATATCTGGTTGTCTCTAGCAGTAACTGCCAATTACCTAGCAAAATGCCGATATGTGCCGCTCCTAAAAAGTACAAAAATATTGCCAATATTTTCTATTACGAGCTTCAACTTTGATTACTGTTTGACTCCCACGAAAATATTGACACGAACATTTAGAACAGTAGACGTGTTGACAATTTGTTTTCCAGTTGGGCTTGTTAGGACGATTAGAGCATAAAATTACATGTAAGGTCTTTCTGCAGTGCAGAATTAATAAGAAAGCTGCTTTTCTAAGCAAATCGCGTTCTGAAATGGCATAACCTTGAAAATATGTGTCAAAACACAGCTAAAATTTCTCTGTTGTTTTGCCGTTAACTGTCATCTGTCAGAATTTGTACCACCCTGCTGACGCTTGCGCTAAGATGGCCTTAAAACGAAAAGGATGTATAGAAGGTAGGGGGACGTCAGTGTCGAAGTGTCACCTGTCAAATGTTTCTTTTTTCAGTAGCAAGAATTTTTAATTTCTGGGCGATTAGTAAGGTATAAAGTAGATGAAATAGTTAGTATATTAACTCGTTGAATAAGATGCATTGTCTACGGATACTACGTCTTATGAAACTCGTATAATAAAAAAATCTCTAGAAACACTAACATTAAGTAATAATTGATCATTGTGGATTACTTCATATACCGTGATGGGTTCCACAAAAAAGATAATACGGGATCAGTTGATTCGCGATTTTTCTTTGTCAATTTGTAGCTGACTGATCAATGGAAATGCTGGTTTATCTCTCAATAGTGAAAAAATTATGGGTCTAATACAGATTTCCAGGCATTTTTTGTGTTTGATCGACTACCATTCAGCAGAGAAAAGTTCAGTTGATCTGCAATTGGCCTGATTTCTAATCATCTTTTTTTTTGGAACTGACGGTCAGCATCAGATTTTTTGCGTGGAAATCTACGAAAAAACCAACCGTTTTTGACAAGCTCAACGAGCGGAAAACATTACGATATTATGTTCATCTATTTGTACATACAAAATCGCTGGTACTTGTCCGCATCTCGAATATTTCAAGTGCATTAGCGGGTCGGGCATGTGAAATTCAGCAACGCTCTGGCGTCTGGCGACACCGCGCTACTCTAAATTGTTACTGTTGCAGTTAGTTGTTTGTCGTGATTTAGACAAGATTTTTTGTCGATTCAACTTGCGAGTGAAACTAGCTATTAGTTTTAGCGTTTCCACTAGATCAGTAGATCTTTTCGCTAAAAGCGCCCTTGGGTGTAGTTTGTTGAAAAGAAAGCTAGCTTTGCTGCATCTTCTTCAACTTGTTCAACTGAACGCGAAATCCAAATAAATATACAAAAAAAATCTCATACTCCTTTCTGTATTATTGCCATGACTAGAATGAATTGCGCCTTATATTATGCTCCCTTTTCCGTTTAATGCAGACGCGGATCGTGTGTACCCATAATTTAGTAGTTTGGACTCCTGAAAGGGTTCCATTCACAATAGATTGTCACATTCAGGTTCAAGCATAAATATCTCACTATTGTCCTGTCCCTTTGCTCTGGATTTAATTAGAGATATTCGGAATTTAATTTGCCATCGAGAAAAGTTAAGAAGTTCCTTTCCGCTTGAGCTTATACCAGCAGCCCCAACATTGCACGGAGTTATATTAGAGCGAGAGGAAGTAAGGAATATTATTTATAAAGAATGTTGTCGAATGCGATGTCGGGAACTCTGCCACCTGCAGGGAGAACCTTGATTGATGAAAAATCGGTGAAAATGGTGTAAGAGAAATTTGATTGTATATAGGTAGGCGTGCAATAATAATTAGACTTTATTGGAAAAACCAGTACAATGCTAACTATGACTGGGGCTTCAGAGAGGGCCGGACGGGTTTAATTAAAACTTATTGGCAATTATCGCATATTAAACGTTTATTGGAACTGCAACGTTCATATCCTGTTTCTGGTGTATAGTGTAACGGAATTGGTACAATTTAATCGTTTTCCTGGCGCCAGGATTGAAAATTTGCTACTGTTTATTCCACCTGGTTTTCTTGTATAGTTAGTGTGTTGTACGGTCTGCAAAGCGGTAATTTGCAACTGAATCTCGGACATTCAGAAAAATCTGTACGGCGAGACTTGCGGCCGCTGGTATTGATCTAATTTGGTTTGTTAACCGGACGCCCTTATTTATGCAGATCAGGAAAGGGTCTCAACTTTCAACCCCATGCTCCCATCAGATGCACGTCCACCCCAGGGCATCATTGCCAATCCCGAAGGGCCATAAGTTATAGTCTTATAGATTCGAAAAAATATACGGCATTTGTGTTATTGCGTTGCATTTGTTACCGCGTATATAATATTTTCTCTGCCGATCTTGACAACGGAATAATGCTTGAAACAACAAGGATTTATGACCAATTGTGGAGCCGTTTTCCTTTTTTTTTCCATCATTTCAATCGCGCCTTGCTTGAAATGTTACTTCCTCGTATAATCAAATTAAACATTGCCTATCCGTAATGTTGTATTGTTTGGATTTATCTTCTGCCCTATTGTTATTAATTCTGCCGTGGCAGATGCATGTCGCTGTGGGACCTGTGCAATGTGCCACACAGTGTAGTGCTTCACTTGTACGTTATCAGCAGCTACAGCAGCGCACACAGAGAGCACTTCCCGGCTCCAGATGAAAGAATTGAATTATCAGTTCAATGACCCTCTGATAGGGGAGCCCTTTTCACATTCCCGTCGTGTTGTTTTTGTGTACTAAGTGTACCCAAATCCCCACCTATTGTGTCCCAGAATGCCCCAAAATTATTTATTAAAAAATGCACCGACTGTACAACAGAGCACGAAGTGCATAATTCAGAAGCGTTCTCGGTCATTATGCTGTGCATAATGTATGTATGTACTCAAAAAAATTTAAACTTATCACGACGAAGCAAATTTTATTAAATTTAAAGCAAAAATTATTATACCCTGCCCACCGCGTAGACTTCCAGATGCAAATTTTGAATTTGCATGTCTGTGGCAACTTTTTTGGTTCTAATAATCATCATATTCTTAACAGGGAGTCACGTTTAACTTGAAATTTAGGAAATAGAATACTGTTTTTTTTATAGGTAACTAGTTACATAAATATTCGGAAAAAAGCTATTTGACTGGCCAATTACAGCTTACCCATTTTCTTCAGTCTTGATTCGCATCACAGTGGGGCGATAATTCCCGGCAAAATGAAAATTCTATATCTTTGGTTTAGTTTAGTAGTTCAGTTAGTTTACGTTTTTACGACACGTAAACGCAACAATTTTTCGAAATCAGAACAACGAGGATAATATATTTGTCAATTATTCAAGATTGAATCACCCTGTATGTAAAACAATATATCCATTGAATGGTTTTTCGAATGACTAACTTTGATTTTCTTTTTCAGGTGAGTCTGGGTTGAACTATTGAGATCAGCACTTCTCAATACGTACCTAACGGCTGAGCGTTGAGCATTGCGAAACAACGAATAATGTAAGTTCTTTGTCACTCCAAGGCCAAGCCATAAGATCAAAAAGAACAAGCCATCGCGAGTGACATTACTATTTTTAGCGCATTTTTCACCTTAGTGTTCTAATTCTTTCGCTAATACATAGCTTCTATCTTGAAACCTGGACCAAGTTTCAATAAATGTTCATAAATCGCCACCAATATAGGCAAAACTAAAATTGCCCTGACTAACTTACAATAACATTAATCTCGAAAAACCTCCCATGTCTGGGACGCTCTAGGTTCTAGTTCTTTCGTTAATACAATCATAGCTGTCATCCCTGGAACAAGTCTAGGCTGTATTGTATTCTCATGATTCACCGCAAACATTCATGCCGCAAACAGAGATTAAACCGGCCCCAAACAACTTGAAATAAGACCCAATCATCTTCGTCTTTTCGTCTTTCACCGATTATCTTGCCTCTTCCACGTGGTGTAATACTGGCAAGTAACATAATAAAAAAAATATATAATTCGTATGCCACGGTGCCTACCTTGCGACCTCCAACATTGCTTTCAATTCCCACCAGGTTTTTAAATTGACATGTAATTTGTTCATATTTGCATTTTCAGCTACTGTAGTCCCCGCCGCAACAGCACCGCCCCCCCCCTCTCCCCCATCGAATGAAAGAGCTTTGATCTCTTTCATTCGATTCCGTTCGAATGTGAAATTGATATACAGGTGTTCCGAAAATATACCGACAACATTCTACGGCAGCTTCCTCACATCAAAACAAGAAAAAAAGTTCCTATGGACATAGAGCTGGGAACGCTTCCTAAGGGAGCTACAGGCCCCTAAAGGTGGGACCCTGAAGGTGCTTTTTATTCAATATCTCCGAAACCGTTCAATGGAAATCAATCAAACTTGACATATCCACCAACCTTCTTATGCCCAACAAAATAAGGCAAGATTAATTTCACAATAATTCACCAGGGGTGGGTCAGGCTGAGGTGTGGGGGTAAAAATGACCCTAACTTTTTTGAATACGAATTGTTTGCAAATATCTAACAAGAAATTATGGAATATTGAAGTTTCCTACAAAAAAAAAGTTCCTCTGTTCAACCTAGATAGACGCATCGCTTACGAGATATTTGAGTTTGAATGTATAAAAACGTGGTCAGAAATGCTGATTTTTTAATTACGATATTCAAGGCGAAAGGGAAACTATTTCAAAGCAACTTCATTTTGTGAGGCATAAGAAGGTTATTCAATGTGTCAAGTTTGATTGATTTCCCTTGAACGGTTTCGGAAATAATCAATAAACACCATCTTCATCAGGGTCCCACCTTTAGGGGCCTGTAGCTCCCCTAGGAAGCGTTTCCGGGTCCATATTTATGGGAACTTTTTTTCTTGTTTTGATGAGAGGAAGCTACCCTAGAACGTTGTCGGTGTATTTTCGGGATACTCTATACCTATGTATTTACAATAGGCTATTTCGTTAAGGACAAAGTTTTATATTGGTGAAATACGGCGTTGCGGAATAAATTAGTGTGGGTTTATTCCTTGACAGAAATTTAATATTCAGGTCTTTTTGGAAAGCTACAAGGATGTACTTCGGTTTGAGCCTATAGACATTTTCGAAATCCAAAAATTATTTTCTCAAAACATGAATTTTTTTGGATTTTGAAAATATCTATAGGCTCGAACCAAAGTGCATCCTTGCAGCTTTCGAAAAAGATTTCTGTCAAGGAATAAACTCAGATGGATTGATTCCGCAACGCCTCATTTTACCAATTTAACTCCGTCCTCAAGGCAGGTGCGTATGCGCAAAGGCACCAAATTTCGAAAACTTCCGTACACCTCTCAGTTGAATGGCAACGCTGCATGCTCTGTCTATAGCTCCCTGCTCCCTGACCCGCTACTGGTTCCTGGCTGAGCTGTCACTTTTACACACACCGTAAATGCATCTTTTCACAACGGACATTTCACGCCTCGTTCACAAGCTTACGTCTATATACGTCCCTAGCTACTTAGGTATAGGATGTCTGATTTCTACATGATTCTAGTGGGCTGTGATTCAGGCCGCGATCGGCCGATGGCCACCAGAAACACAGCCCACTAGAATCATGTAGAAATCAGACAGCCTATACCGGAAGAGCTACCAGTACCCAACAGGTCTTTCTCGAATTGATCACAATTCTTCTTGCCGACGGGGTTGGCATAGGAAAAATCAAAGTATAGGTGTCATGTATACGGAATACGGAATTTAAATTTCATTACTTGTTGCATAAGTTGTATCCAATAATGACTTCAGTCATGAAACTCTTTACAAAGCTCCGATCAACACGACTGTAAAATGGCAAGTCAGTAGTTCATGACTTTTTGCACATTTTCGTCTGCTCTCCGCCGGATTACGATGCAGACCGCAACATCCCCGATTTCCGGGTTTCAAAGCCAGACCCCGATTTACGACGGCGAAGATGGCACCACTTGTTGCAAAAACCCCCCGCACTCAACTCCCCCTGCCCCTGGTGCCCTAGCTGATGCTGATGTGCAGAGAGATCCCGTTACGTGCATTCATAAATCCGGATTTTTTCAAATTGGCGCGTTTGGCCTCCGGGTGACTTCCAAAAGAACTTTTAACGATCCTACATTTCCATATATTAAAACCCGTCGCACACTGACATTTATGCGTAAGCAATTAAAATACATCATCATGCAGATAAAACCGGCTGCGTGCATTATTTTTTCATACCACGAAAACATACCTATGGATAGGGTATAGGTGTACAAACACGATTTTACGGTTCCCCAGATTAGCATACGAAAATATGGAAAGTCCTCGGGGTTCAATAACACAATGCACGATGGAAACGATGTTCGCAAAAACAAAAACTTAATCCTCTGGATTTCGAAACCGGCGCCGGCGTGTGGACCTAAATTTAAGGTTGTAGTTTCCTAACCTACAAATCAATGAAAACTTACTCCTTCCTCGCCAAAATCGACAAATGGAAAATAATGAGAACAGTCAAGGTTTCTAAATGACCATTATAGGAAGAGTAGGTATGATACGTGTAAAATTTTGAATTTCTGACCTTAACGGCTTGATACCAAGTTGGGGCTGAGACCGCCGTAAGTGCGGTTACCATAGCAACGGCGGATACCAACCAATCAGACCGCTGTATTCTGTATTTGGCGAGTTACGCCGTCCCAAACTTTGCGCCTGCAACTTGGTATCGAGCCCTAAGAGTCCAAAGTGTATAGGTTTCCGTCTGTCACACTCCACCACTTTATGTATAAGTTTGCCACACAGGGTGACGCCGTCCTTAAGAACCACCCTGGGACGGCTGTTCGCGCTGCTTTTGATAAAAACAATGCGCTTCGTGTGTTTGACTCATCTGAGGTGAAATTACATAGCTATATTACATTGGGCGTGACCATCATACGTAGGCCCATTTTTGAATGCCACACACTTACACTCTATCCATTTATTCAATCATTCATTTATTCATTTATTATCAAGGAATAGGAAGTTTTGTATCAACACAAATAACTTGTCAAAAAATCTCGAAAAACTAAAGCGAACTCTGTTTGAATAGGTTAGGTATGTATACAGGTGATTCAAAAGTGTCGGACCACCTTAAAGGGGTGTAATATGGAGGTTAGTGTAGAGTGCCAGGAATTTGTTGAAAAAATTCTATGTCTTTCAGTTTTGAAGTTATGGAGAGACAAAAGTTGGTCCTTCGATCGCTTTCATTTTCGTTGTTTCAGAAGATTTTAGTGAACTGCTCATGGAAAAACAATGAGTACAAAAAATCAACTCTGAATCTGTAATGAATTTCTGTTTTGTATACAGGGTGAGCCATGAATCCTGATGGAAATGATTTTTTCCAAAAGTGCCTGCAAATAGTCACAGTGGTCCCATCACCTATGCGTAGAGCACAATGGAACACAATTCATTTTAATAGAATTTCTTTTGCTTCTGGCTTTTTAGAAGAACTAAAATTTTGTAGCTTATGACTCACCCTGTATAGAAAACAAATTCAATATAGATTCAGAGGGTGATTTTTTTGTACCTATTATTTTTCCATAAAGAGTTAACTAAAATCTTTTGAAACAACGAAAATAGAAAGCAATCGAAGGACCATTTTTTGTCTTTACCTACGACCACTACCGTAAGTGTCGTATACCCCACAACCCGGAACCTAAGTAAGTGAGCCCTTACGCACATCGTGACGTATTCTGTAAAGTAAATCGCACAGCGTGCGGTAATGGTAAAGTAAATCGCACAGTTAGGGAATTTATGTTTCTGATGTTGGGGGAATTTTGATCGAAAGACATTCTCAAATAATTCACATTCAAAAATGGGAGCATTTCACGGGAACCTGACGCGTGCCCCGGTAGCACCTCTCACACCGAAAGCATAAGCAAGACTAGCTGTATATATTCGTAGCGAAGGCATGGCCATAGAAGTGAGATGTATCAACAACAAAATCGTCTAGATTATTTTTCCAAGTGAGGGATTTAAGAATTTCTTGATTAAATTTTAGCTTGCATTTATAGGGCTTAGTTTTTACTTGATCACAATAATTTTGCGAGATTTATTAAAAAAGATACAAAATATCAATGCAAGGAGTGCCCGCAGTCACCAACAACTTGGGATCAAGTAGGTGTAAAAATTAGACAGTTACAACAAGCATCAAATGTCTGATGACAGGTACTCTGCTGCCTGCCTACCTAAGTTCGATAATTTTCAAATAATACTATTTATTGCTGTCCAGTATTCATGTCCCAGTGTTGTAATCAAGCTATATCACCACCTCGAACGAATAATTGAATGGCTATAGGTAGGTACGCTTCTAAATACACCTCAGGCCTCGCTTTAGGCACAGTAAGTGAACACTCAATTTTAAATAATCGATTTGTGGGTGCTTTTCTTCCAGGTCTCGACGGAAAGCGTTGTACAACAGACAACCACCGAGCCAGCAGACACCAGAGTTTGAAAATGCTATCCGTCTTTGACATTGGATTAATCTGATGGCCGTAAACACCACTCAAAGTACCTACCTCTTCTCCGATTTACTGTAATTTTAGTTTTCAAAAGTGTATAATATGAGATACATAATACTATTATTCTTATTTAAATACAATAAAAGTAATCAACTGAAGCAATTATTCGCTATAAACGCTCTAAATTGAGCAAAACCTAGTATCCTATGAACACGGATATTAATATTATGAACACGGATGACGACAGACGAACCTGCGGTGGGGTGCGTGCTCCTCCTGTCAAGAGTGTCAAGGCACACTGACAATCTGCATACGGCGGGATTTCATTTGAATTTTGAATCAGGGAAGAACTTAAATCGTAGGTATTCCAAGAAATACGTGGCTTTTTCACCTATAATTTTTGCCGTTTACAATACCACTGGCTACATTCCACGTTAATTATAGCTCCTAAGTCAATATCTACTGTTATTGTTGATGTAGGACTGTTTTATTACCTTGGATTTCTGAAAATTAATCTGGGCCCCTCACAAAGTTACAATACCGCTTTGGATTGGGGTCGTAGGTAAAGTACTGTACATGACACGAGTAGTAAAGCAATTACGCACTCAGGGAAATACTACACTCGCTCGCTACGCTCGCTCGTGTGCAACTTTTCCCTGCGTGCGTAATATGCTACTTACTACTCTTGTTACGTAATATACTATTTCGTAACTGCAAAACTAAAAGACATAGAATTTTTTCAAGAACTTTCAGCACTCTACTACACCTCCATATTACGCACCTTCAAAATGGTCCGATATTTTGAATCATACCCATTACTTTTATTAATCCTCGCCTGTATTCTTTCCTCAAATTTAGGTGTCCGGCTCTGGAGCGCGTTCATTGTGATTAAGTGAAATTATCATATTTTGCAGAATAAGGTGAAATTAACGAGGGTAGAGGCAGAGGCAACTAAGTTTGATGCTGCGCCAATCCAATTCGGTCGTAAACTTTTATTTTAAGCTGTAATTAAAACGATGCCGGCCAAAGCATTATAGGTATTGTGTGTGCCCATGCGGAGGGCATTAAATTCTGAAGGCATTAGCTAAAAGCACATTTGCGGGATCCGATATATCAAATTAGCGGAGTCGCGAGAGGCGTCCCGGCGTTGTGTATATGAGTATAAGCAAACAATATAATGGTGGCATAGTGCCGGAGCACATGCATGCATAGAGCAGCATTTTTAAACGAAATTTTAAATGTTTTGTAATTTATAATGAAGGGATCGGGTTTGAAACCGAAGGGGGGCATTATGCATCGGCAGTAGTCCGTATTGCGAGCGATAAATCTCTGATTTTATATTCACATCTGGGTGAGCCATCTCTGCTCCCCGGATATCTCTTCTCCCATCCTATATATGGTGGAGGTGCTGGTGCAGTAGTGGCCCAGGGAGGAAGGGGAGCCGCGGGGTCCATAAATAATCGGAGGACCCGCTTCTCGTTCTCTTATACACTGACCCCGGCATATGCATACCCGTTCTATGTTTTAAATTATAATTTTATCTATCATATCAGGCATCGCGAGTTAACAGTTGTTTGCGACCCGGTTGGACCTTTTAGAACCAACAACGTGGCGCCATTTTATATGTTTAGTTTTAGTCCTCGGAATGCAGGCTATATATACGCAGCCTACGCCAAACAATTCCATGAATAGGTATTTATTGCCAAAAGCTAAAAAACATCGCCTAAAATATTTATAAGCCATAAAAGCTATAAAATAATTACAAATCAGAGCCAAGAACAAAGACCATACGTATGGTCAGGAGAGGAACAGATGAGGTTTATTTCTTAGTCGTTTTGCTCAAGTTTGTTTTCATTGCAACTAACCGTATGCCAGCTACCAAAAGTCCATGGTCGCGTAATATTCCGAGAAACTAGCGACCATGGCTAGCGACCTAGCGAGTTCGGCTAGTTTGTATTCCGGGTGATTGTGTGACAAAGACAGCATCATTTGATGGGAGCCCCACAGTAGCAACTTTTATTGTTGTAATCTTCAGGAGGCACTCGGTTTTTGACTCTGGAATTCTGGATGTAATGGGGAGGAGTTTGGTTCCATCTGGCACGTAGGCGTCACTTCTGTGCCTACTGCATCATCTCCCCACGCCAGCCAGATCTACCGAGCCGCAATGTGATGCTTGGATGCGACTGCGGCCTCCAAGCACACGGTTCATCAAAATTTCTCCAGACCTTCAACGCAGGTGCAGAGATATCAATACCTGGTGCCTCCTCTGGTCCGTTCTTGACTAGCCCGTCCCCTGCCTACGCTGGCGGTTATATCCCTCTACAAATGGCCGTACTGAAGATTCATCAGCGTGTTCAGAATTGGGTGGGGGCCGACCCTTTCAAATTCTGACTTAGCTTCGCGTCGCTGCGGTGTATAGCTTTACCCGACTGGGGCCCTATTCTTGAAACGGGGAACAGAGTTCACGTGTGTAGTTGCTAGGCAAGGGCCAATCATAGCTCTTCTTGCATAGCAACACCGCATGAGAACTTTGTTTCCCGTTTCAAGAATAAGGCCCCTGGAGTGGTGTACCACGCGACTCTTGGTCAAGGTTCCTGATTTCTACTTCAATAAAGAACCAAAGATTAGTGTGATGCAATAGCTGCGAATCCAATACAAGTTGAATTAGCTACAAAAATACAAATACTATTATGGGGGCATAGGTCGCTCCGTGTGCAGCTTCCGTGAAGTAATACAGGGTGTTAGGTACTGGTTGTTACAATGTTACAAACCTAAAGAGAGACAAACCCCGTTGAAAATAAAATGGAAAAAAATCAAGGTTCCCAAAATATTTCCTTGAAAAAATACAGGCTGTTGAAGTTCTACCGATTTCAATCACATTTCAACCAAAGTTTACTAGAATAATAAGTCTGTCGAACAATAATAACGCGTTTCATAAAAAAACTTCTAGGGGCGAAAGTAATGGAGGGTACCCTCCTACTTTTTTCCTGTCTAGTTATTTTTAAAAATGGTTACAATATTGGAAGTTACGTTCAATTTACCTAGATAAAAAAGGAGAGAGAGGCTCCATTTTCGAAATATTTGAATTTGAAAATTGAAAACATCTAGAAAACACCACTTTCAAGGGCCTAGAATTAAAATCCAAGTAAACTCATGATTCAGGTTTTCTAGGTGTTCTCAGGTGATAAACCACCTTTTTTTTCTGAGAAACAAAGTCATTTTCAGAAAACAAAATTTTCAGGCTCTTGAAAGTAAGGATTTCGACGAGATGTTTTTGCAGTTCTAAACCCAAATATGTCGAAAATTGAGCCTTATTAAATCAAAATTTGCAGCTTTTCTCAAAATTAGACGTAGGATTGAAAAATAGGCACGATTCTCTCGATCAGTAATACCCAGGGGGTAAAAATAAGGTGGGAAAGGGGTGGGCACCCACCATTACCTTCGCCCGGAAGAATTGTTAATGAAGTGCGTTATTATTGTTCGATAGAAACTCATTTTTGTGAACTTTGGTTCAAACTTGATCAAAATCCGTTTCAAACGGTTCAAAAGTTATGGTAAAAAAACTTTATTTTTGATGGTGGGGAATCATCCGCCCTCAAAGTTTGTAACAACCAGTACTTAACACCCTGTATAGAGCTAGTTATATCTCAATCGATTCCTAGACCATCAAGGATCATGAAAAATTATGGTTGAACATTGGCATGTGCTGTAGACAAATACGGTGGATGCATTCGAATGGGCGCCGTCTATAGAATTAGAAAATGACTGATCTCGTTTGCTTTTCAACGGATTTTGACACTTGAAATCCGTCACTTCGTCATTTTACAGAAGCCACGTATATTCCACCATAATTTTTCATGATTCTTGATGGTCCAGCAATCAATTGAGGTAGGTATGGTGACATATATCTTCACGAAGCTCCATACAGCAGAGCTTTTTTGGCCCTGCCTCCGGGCCAGAATTATAGCGCAGGAACTTGTTTGAACTTTGAGGTTTGGAATTCACTACTTATAAAAATTTGATATAGCAATCTAATTAATGTAGTTTTAAAGGCCCCCCCCCCCGAAGCTTCCTCTTGTATCGTGCACAGAGGCGTATTATAGCAGAAGCCTAAGAAGCCCGGGCTTGCGGCGAAAAAATTTCAAGGGGCGCAAAATTCTGGGATAGGAAGTATTTTCTTCAAGTAAATATTAAAATCATTAATCGGTCGGGATAAAGAATACTAGTTACTATAAATTCATAATTATTTTGAAACAGTTGGGGAAACAGTACACATTTAAGAGACAGTTTTGCAATCAATGTATAGGTACCTATTTTGTCTTTGTCTTGTCATTATCAAAATTAATTAAAAAAAAAAAATTAAGAAATTACTACATATATCAAACACTAAAAAGAGTTTCAGTAAAACAAAAAAAAAATCAATGAGGGGGGGGAGAGGGCGGAATTTTTTGGGGCTTTGGGCGCCCAATTGGCTAAATACGCCACTGATCGTGCATGGATTTGGAAAACCCCCTGTAGACATGCTGTTTGCTGTTCGGAAACATCTTAGATGTTTCTGTGCAGTGCACTACAGTAAACAAGACTAGAACTACCACTGTAAATAGATGTTTCCTTGGGGCTAGTCTCGTCTTGGTATATGCTGTCGTCCGGACTTTTGCAACTTTGTGGCTGATGGGGGTGCGGAGCTAAAAATTGAAAGGAAACAGGACAGGTCTCCCGGGACGTGTCGGGTTTCAAGTAGTCGTCGTCGGCCATGGCGGTCGGTGGCGGCGGCGTCAACCTCCACCATCGCCGTCGCCGGGACGGCCGATGTGTGATAACCCGAAGACGGGTAATCGCTCGGCGGCGAATGGTAAAGAGCAAGCGGCAGAGGCATCAGAGACGGCGGGGCACACGCATCGATCGCGCTGTAAACGCGCTTATGCCCCACGTATATATAAGCTGGCAGCAGCCAATGGCGGGACCTCGCAGACTATTCACTAAATTACACACGGCGGCGGCGGCGGTGGTGGTGGTGGTCGGTACGGCGGGGGTTTCACGGGGCCGCGCCGCTCTGCTCCTCAACTGGCTCCTTTTTCCTTTACTGTGTATACTTCACTCCATACCCGATGCCCCCCTTTTCTCCAGCGGTGACGGTGGTGTGAAGCCTGCCGCCCGCCGCATTTCTCTTCAATTCTTCATGAAAACCTCTGCTCAAACCGACAGATTTTAGACAGTTCCACGTCCCGACGCCACTATGGTGCTTCGAAATCGAAAGTGCCCGCCATTGCCAAGACAAAACGTCGAGCAAAACGTTAAAATCTGAATATTTATTCAAACTTTCCCGCAAAAGTCAGAAACGAAACGTCATAAACGTCAAAACGTCAAAGGTGGAAAACCATCTTGTTTATGACAGCGTCAAGCTTGAGCTTTCAAACATCAATGCAACCAACTGCCAAGTTCTAGCGTGTTTTCAAATTTTGAATTTGGAAACTTAGAAACAAAATCTCACAGCCGACGAGAATCCACATACAGAATCACGGTAGGACTGGTAGAAGTGAACCTACTATAGTAACGATATTTTTCCTTTCGTACACAGTGTGTGCAAATGACAAGTTTCGCGCCTACTAATTATAACGTACAGAAAAAGTAACGTTTTTGTTGGTGCATGGTCCTAGGAACAAAAATTTTCCATTCTCCCCGAGAATGAGACATGTAGTGTTGTGGGGCTCTGTGGCTTGGGCTCCAAGGTCATCCTACACATCCCCGTTAGATTTGTTTTTATGGGAGGACTCATTGGAAAGTTATATACGAGTAGTTTTTCAGCTGTATTTGCAGCTTTTGTAACTGCTTGTGTATTTGTCTATCAAGGCAGTTCAAAATAATGTTTATCATCAGTTATCAACTCATCATTTCCCAGGTTATTCATTATAATTAGATATTAGATGTAAATAAATAAATAGCTTGCAAAGCCTCCGTGGCGCAATTGGATAGCGCGTTCGGCTGTTAACCGAAAGGTTGGTGGTTCGATCCCACCTGGGGGCGTCCATTTTTGTTCACAAAAAAAGAAAATCGACACCGAGTCCAGTCAGTTTTTTTCCCAAGATGAAAGAAGTGTGGAACTCTGACGGAACGAGTGACTTTTCAAATGAAAAGTACATACTAGAAGGTGGTAGTTTTCTTCAGAACTGGAAGATGTAGACACAGTGCTTCGCTATATTATTTTAGCTCTTCAGTACCAGCATACTAGATGAAATTTCAGTAAAACTACCAAGAGAGTTGTATAGATTTTCAACAACATACCTCTGCAGCCGGGAGACATCAAACGATAGTCAAACCCAGCTGTTGGTTTGCGGGCCCGGCGAAAGCTTGTAGTAATATGGCAAGTGCTTAGAGTGTTTTTTTCAGTTGCATCGTTTTAACCTGAAAACAACTGTCAATCACGAGGAAAAGTGGCCCAATAGTCCAGAGATTTTGTTCAAGATCCCTCGACTACTTCGGGTCGAGGTCTACTTTTCGAGTGATTGATACTTTGTTTGAGAAATTTAAGAGATTCAACTCGAATAAAACACAAAGCACTAGTTAAATTTTGCTGATTATCGCCCAAATAGACTACTAGTAGAAATGATAGTTCCAAAGTATCATTGTATACTAAAATAAGTACAAATACAAGTATAAATATCTACAGTCGTTTTAATTTCATATTAGTCGTGGCGTGGGCCCGAAAATATTTCAGTTCGGTACTATTATTACATAGTGTGCTGTTTTCACTTGTTAGTATACAATAATCGATAGCTTAAACTGAGTCACGTGGGTCTTATTCGGTTGTTCTGATTGGCTGAATTGGGTATGTGGGCGATATTTTTTTTGTCTTAGAGTACGTTCATTGGCTGTTTATTTGTATTTGAATGATGCTGATGGGTTCACTTTTGTATAGAGGTAGGTGCTATTATAATAATTATTATCCAGCTTCATCAGATCAAATAATAATAATTGCTGCCTGATGAAGCTGATGCATTTTTGATGATGCGCGTTAAGACTCACAAAACATCATCATGTGTAATGATTCTGACCCGAATTTGATCGCCCAGTGTCTGAACTCACCAGTGACATTATCGAGAGAAGAGATGTCAAAAAAGCAATCCGTTGTTCAATTTTAATTAAGTGACGGTCGGATGCGGCAAGATGAAAGGTGTCTTGCCGCCCTTCCCCTTGTTTCGAAGCCTGGTGGTTATTAAATTGTTAACCTGTCGAGATGTTCCGTCTTCTACCCACTTTGTTGAAGAGGAAAGAAGTCTCTCAGACTTTTACTGTTACGTCCTCTTTCGAGTTTTTACGTGAATACCTATATCGAGTTTCCCTGTGCACCAACCAACGGGATTTTTCCTGTTTATAAGGGACATTTTATACCTGTGTATAATATGATCAAAGTGTATCTGTGTATAGTGTATACACAGCTGCAGGTCTCTTTGATGACCCACCCATCCTTTCAGCAATAAAGAGCCCTGTTGAGCAAAGTATCAAATCCTCCAATTGTTACCGCAAGAAGCGTCTCTAATTATGACGTAATTTATAGCGCTCCCATATGGCGTCCCTTGGTGGTGGTATAGTTTTTTCTGATATGCGAGCCCCCCTGTGTGTGGTGTGTGCATTTGACTTGGTAGTTTTTGCTATGGCAATCACGACGAGTGGGCTTTGTAGATAAGACAAGCCTGATCCAGCAACTCCATTTATGTAGCACGCCCTCTGCATATGGTTGCATAAAGTGGGGGCCCATATATTTAGGTTTTCATAAAAACCTGTAATTTTTGGAAGTCGGCAAAGTGCATCATCAATGTTTCATTTGGAGCTGGGGACCTGTAATTGCTATAATTCAGTGTGTTGTGGGGTTATTGGATCTCGGTATCTTATGTGAATCGTCTAATCGAGGAGTAGGTATCAGGAATTAAATTTTGATTGTTATCTAAGCGTCCTCAGGTCGGTAATAACAGTGCATTTTGTTTTGTTCTTCACAGTTCAAAATATTCTGGTCTGCAAGTAATTGGATTGAATCTGTATAACACCACCCAATTTCTTGTACAGTTTCTTGAACCATCTGTTAAAATAGTGTCAAAAAACAATTCGATTGTCGATTTGACAGATTCTTCAAGAAATTGTGTAGTGTAATACAGCTATTATAAGTACCCAGTTTAGAACAAAAAATTCTTTCTTGTGTAAAATGTTCAAACCTAATTCTATCTGTAAACCATCGTTATGTATATTTACATAGACATTTATTTTTCAACTGCAACATTTTGAGATGCTTGAAACAAAGGATACTCTAGAACATTAAGTAAGTGATGTTCAAAGATAAATAGTAAATCGTAAATATTGGTAGAAATAATAGAAATATAAAATATAAGTAATATCTAGAAGATAACTTGGTATAATTAATTACTGTCCCTTGATGGAATACAGATTTTATAGTTTGAACTTGATAAGTAGGTAATTTAGCCTTGATGTAGTCTAGAGCTTGAAATAAATTTGAACCATAATGAACCAAAACATAATTTGATGAAATTTGTAGACCTCATTTAGCAGCCTACGTTAGTCGCTAGTAGTTGGTAGTTCCACCCCATAATTTAATAGATTGAAATATCTTTCTGAAGCTCTTATCGTTTCTTCATATCATCGATTATTATCATAATAAAATGACCGGATTATCGATTAAGTATAATCTTTTGAAAAGGTACCTATATAAGTCTTTTTATTATAACGGTAAAAGTACAAAATAAAATGAATGCAAAAAGCAGGTACCTACCTACATCAAGGCATTTCTATATCCAAACGTTATTCCCAATCAAAAGAACATCTCCCATTCAAAGGCTCAAGTATTGTCATTCAAAATTCCCTGGATGTCCCTCCGGCAATCCATGGTGGATTCGTGGCGAAGCAACGTATCCCAGACGCAAGAAATTCAAGTTTCTCCAGCATTCATGTGCTTATAATACTGCTGGTTGAATAAAGCCATGATGATGATTCTGTGTGTGCACGCCTGGTATAAGCAAGCAGGATCTATCGGACCAAGCCAACGACGTCTTCCAGCTCCTCTCCTCAGTCTCCTCGATATCAGGTTTTTATCACATTTGCATTTTAACGGCGTTCTGCATATAACGCAAACGTATTTGTCATGTGCAATCAAACAGGAACATCTTTATTCACCGGAAAAATAAATTAGTATACGGCCGCAACTAGCGAATAATTAATTTAAATCCCACCATTAGCGCGCTAAATAGTGCGAAATGATGGCGCATACGGGCAACGAATGTAATAACTGATGGCTTTTATTACGACCAACTAAGTAGCCGAGCTAAAAGATAACTCAACACATAATAAAATGGTCGGAGACGGAGACGGACTTCGCCTATAACGGGTGCTCAAAAATAAAACCTGCCATCGTTGTTGCAATCCGCCTTGGCCTCCCCTACGGTAACTAAAGCCTGTTTTTGAGATCTCAGCCAATAGGAAACCGTAACAACGTGATCAAGTTATACAGCGACATCAGTTGCTGTGGAAACCGGACGAATGTGTCCCAACGACACCGATCGACCAATCATCGTGGTTTGCGTTTTATTGAAGTATTATACATTTTACGGCGGAGAAGAGAGGGTGTCGTGATGCAGATGAAAACAAAACAAAAAGTTAATCGCCCAACTTAATCACGTGATAAATACCCGAGCTCTCCTTCTCTCTCTCTGTGTCTCTTTCCGCCGCCTTCCTTCCTGAAAATGCAGGCCGTTTTAGCCGGCGGAGAAGGAGGCGAGCTACTGAAACGCTGGCTGGTCAAATGCTGGGATTCACTAAAGAGAATATGAAGGGAACGCCTGTAACCGATTAGAGCAGACAGAGCAGGGGTGGTTTAAAGGGGATGTGCTGACATACTGAACTCGAGCTCCGTGTTCGACCCGTTGATCCTCTTTAACCCCCTCTAATTATAAACCTGGGTGTTAATAGCAGGTCGATTCCGCATTTAGCGCCGTCATTGTATCGCTCCCTGCACCATGATGACGTTACAATCGCACCTTGTCGTCGCCATTTTTTTTCGGAAACCTTTCTTGCAGCAGAATAGTTAACCTGGATGCACAAGCTATTTTGAAAATTCGATGTGTTAGCTGTTCATCGCTTTGTAGGTCTTCTGTTCTAAATAGTTCACAACTTCACAACGTATACAGGGTGTTCATTCTCAAATTTACCGCTTCAGATTTCTCGCTTCCAACATTTTTTTTCTTTGATGAAAAAGCCGAAAAGTGGATTTTATTTTCGAGGGGGGGGGCATATTTTGTTTGGCATAATTTCAGATTTGTTGTACATACTACCCCCTTTAGCAACGTAGGCACCCTTTCAAAAAATGAATGAGAATAGTAAGTGTCGAAGTACGACCGTCCCACCCTAAATAGGAAAAATTGTTTTTTGGCATTTTCAAGCATTTCCTATAGTGGTTAAATTGCCGAAGACTCCGAAGGCACGAATTTTGAGACATCCCCAGTAAGAACCTACACACCAGTGCCACCAGTCGAGACTTTTCGAGACGAGACGAGACAAGGCTTGGAGGCCTCAAGACGAGACCAAAACTCTTGGCGTTAAGTGAAACTCCAGGGCACCCCTTAATACAATCATAATCACGACGAATAGAACCATAGATGTCTAACATGCCTGCTATGACAATAATTTACAATAGTAACGTCACGTTGACTAGCAGCAATCTCTATCGAAGAGTTTATTATGTTACAATTATTATGTGGTTAGACAAAGTGACGTTTCTAATGTATCGTGTGATCAATTGAATTCCTAATTTAGGCAGGCTGTGGCCAGGTCCAAATCAGGCGTGCGAAGCTGCATTTGGCTAGGGCACGGTCTGCCTAAATTGGAAATTCAATTGATCACACGATAGTATTCGCGATTCAACTGAATTTCACCCGCCACAAAATGGCTGCCAAAAGTGGCATGCGATGACAATGATTGGTTGACATTGTTTATCTCATTTGATGATATTGGCGGTTCGGTTATCGCTACTCATTATAATTTACTTTTAGCTGTCATCTTATGGCGGGAAAAATAAAATTTAAATGCGAATTACCCTCTACCCTTCATGAATAAGAGTTACACGGACAGAATCTAGAAGAACTCGGATCCTAGAAGTCCTAGAACCTGATCCTTATTCTTGTTCTTTCATTGCAATATACGATGTATGTCTGGTTAGGTATGATCTATCTTTATGATTTATTTATGCCCACTAAGCTTCGCTAAACCTGTCAATTGCAGTTTCGGTGTGTTTGCTGAAATACTGATCAGTCTATACTCTATCGGTCCAAGAAGCAACTTGAATATGCAAACTGAAGGCGTTAATTTACAAACCGACTAACTAACTCGTGGAATGCCAGAGTCAAATGAAGACAGCCGGAAGCAGCAACAAACAGATAAAAAGGACTTTAATTGGTTGTGACGTCAAGGACCTGCGCCACCCAAAGTGAACATCCAACAGCAGCTATATACTAATTCGCTGCTGTGGCAGCCAAAAATTCATGTGCATAAATCGGATGCAGCAGTATATGTAGATCAGTCCAGACGCGATAAATCAGCGGTGGTACCGTAATCACATGTTGTTGGCCATATAAAATTGTTTTGCAATTTGCATAATTACAAAATATACATGCTCCAAAAGTAATACATGTACTTTTCACATCGATATCCTCTGCGTTACATATTCAGAACTGATTTAGAACTGATAAACGTGTCAGAAGCATAATTTCCAAGTGCTTTCCTATTCATTTGCATAATTATGAATGGTTGGTGTGTATGTGCGATGGTGCGGACTACTTGAAACAAATCCGTATTTATGGTCCACAGCTTCACTGTTTTGGGACTGGACTGGACTACACTGCACTGGAGCATATGCCATCAGGAGCCGTCATCAAAATTCATTCTCAATATTTCGCCTTAATAACTTTTAAAAAAAGATAATTTCACTTTCGTTCAGTTCTTCCAGGAGCTCTAGTTTCGGAACCGAGGAACAGCTCATCAGGTGATGTTGCCTAGGTGACAGCCAATTACAGCCCTGGTTGCCTAGCAACTTCGCATGCGAACAGATCATACGTCTCCCGAAAATAGGGCCCCAGGGACCCTATTTTCGGAACCGGGGAACAGATCATCAGGGGCCTTATTTCTAGAGGGGAGCGATCACCAGGCGATCACCAGGCGATCACAGTTGAGCCAATCATAGCCCTGGTTGTCTAGCAACTTCACATGGAAACGGATCACACCCTTCCTAGAAATAGGCTCCCAGGAGTCCCAGGTGATGTTGCCTAGGTGACAGCCAACCACAGCTCTGGTTGCCTAGCAACTTCGCATAGGAACGGATCACACGCTTCCCGAAAATAGGGCCCCAGGAGTCTCCAGTTGCGGAACCCCACAAGTCAAGTCTACTAAAAAGAAGATTGTAGCTAGAGCATCACAGCAGCTGGAGGCCTAGCAACATTCAACCTGATCCAGACAGTATTCACACGATACTTGAAACCCGGTTCACTTGCCCATACAGAATAAACAAATTTCTCTGGAAGAAACAATATTTCATCCAATTGAACAACTCTGTGTAATAAATGAAACAATCAAAATTTATCATAATAAAAGCTGAGATCTTGGCTTTGAGTCAGTATGGCCTTCAAGCCAAAACCCAAAAAATAAAATACTACGTGTCAGCATTTATGGTCTCTGTTTTTCAGACGTACATCAGTCATTTTTTGAAATTTTGGGTACCTGTCTTGATGAATCGATCGCATTTTGGGACAATACTAAACTCTAGTTTCAAGGCAATCAAAGAAATGACGGTGAATAACGTTAACTCCTAGACTTGTGTTCTTTCATTTTTTTTCTCATTTCAAGTCGTTTTGTGAGGAGCTTGTGGTGTGGTAGTTAGAGCGCCCGACTGTCTTCTAAGGGGTCGAAAGCTTGATTTCCACCAAGGGCGATCGGATTTCCGTCTCTAAAACAAGATACTTGACGTGTGTTGCATAGCACGTAAAATGTGAACGATGGTGCCGACCCTTTGCGATGTTGGTGTTCGTTAAAAAGCCCTACCCTGTGTTGGAAGACACAGCTCGTGCTTTTCCTAAGTTTTTTCATGGTGCAAGTCATTATTGAGATAATTTTCTTGGAATTTTACATTAGCAGAAAATGTGGTATCTACCCAGTATGGTACTCTTTTACCTATTTTTTTTTTCTATCAAAAAGGGAAACGTACACATTATGAGTCGTATGATTGAGAATTTACTAGACTTTCTAGGTCACATGAACGTTAGAGGCTGTTGGAAGGAGTAGACATCGAAACGAGTGATGGAAATGTCAGGTAAACCAATTTTCATCAACAAGACTTTATATTGTTCACAGCAACTAGTAACTAGAATTTATAAAAACATTTCACTTGAATGGCAAAAAAATGTGAAAAAAATAAGTTGGAGTCACAGTGATCCCACTGTAACCGATGGTGATCCAATGTCGTGGTAATTCCAGGGTCAAGTGCGATTTATAACTCGATTTTAATTTCAGTCGCAATTTTAATCGCAATTTTAGTCGGATCGATCGTTAACATATTCCTCTTGTCAATTTAAAACTCGATCGCAACGATCGCATCTTTCGGAAGCAAGGCATGATGGAGGAAGAAAACCAGTGGCGTAACTAGCCCATTGGAACAGGCAGGTACCCACTACCTACAGACCAAGAAAGCTCCGCAAGTAAACATTTTTCGGAAAAATGAGATTAATCAATGTATGTTCGTATGAATTGTAAAAGTTGAAGAGTATTTGCGGAGGAGTGTTGCGGTCAAGTATTTGTACATGCAGGGTACAGGTGGGTGCGGGTACCCGGCTGACCTCCCCCTAGTTGCGCCATTGCTCACCTGTCAGCTTGTCGCTAGAAGCCCCCAGAAAATCCTCTAACATAACATTGACATTGCTGCTCAAGAAGACTATACCGTTTTCATTTTCGCTAATCTTATGATATCAGGTATACATATTGATTTTCATTGGTCGATCGTAAGGATCGTATCGCAAGAGTTGGATATTAGCCAACTTCTTGAACTCTTTGAAATCGTTGGTATTGCGTCTTGCGATTAAAATCGGGTTATAAAAGGTATAGAGGAAATCGTATCTTTGAACTTCGTTAAAATTGTGAATTGCGACTAAAATTAAAATCGAGCATCGAGCTATCTATATAAATCGCACTTGAAGGTAGGGTAGTCCGTGGACTAGAAGCTTCCCTGAGATCGAGAGGTCCTCTATCCATCGAATCTTTGTCTTCCACCTTCCATAAAACAACACCCACACGGCCGCGTCCCGCGTTAGGTGTGTATGGCGGATGGACATAAAAGCGCTGGTACGAGTAAAAGCGAATTTTCTAAGAAAATCTGCCGATGAAGACTTTCTCATTGTAGTTCTAGTGTTCATCAGAAACTCCCCCGCAAAAGAAATTAAATCTTTCTGGATACGGAAAATACATGCAGCTTTGAAAATCAAGCGTTTTGCTCTTATTCATTATACTGGCTTGTGCCACAACTTCTCGGTTCACCACCTTCGAATTTTTGTGAGAAGAAAAAACCAGCAAGGTGCGACTCCGGAATTAACTTTTCTGCTCTACTCTACCCTTTTCCTTGTGCGGTTCGGTTAGATGCTTCGGTGAACACTCGGTACACCTGTCTAGAACACACCTGCGTGTTAACTAATTATGTATGACCGTTTATTATTACAGCACTTGATAAACAGAACAACCCTCGATAGTGGCAATGTTTTATCGGTAGAATCATCTCGATTTAAATTATTTTCCTTCGATAATTCTATTGATTACCCTTTTACTTATACGTGCTCATTGTGTGCAATCACTTGAGTCATTTAACTATTCAGGTGCTCGTACTCATTAGTTGGCTGGAATAAAACACTTCGCTTTTCCAATGACGTTTTGATTGGAAAACGTGGCCAGTCCTTTTTCCTTGTGGTTGTGATTCAGTGTGAATTCGAGTAATATTATGATCGTGTACTCACGAACTCACCACCGTGACTACTGCGGGTTTTCATTTCAGTGATGCTGCTGACTCATTGCGTAGCATGTTCTGTTTGTGTTCACCCAGCTTTGTCTATGTTGCTATAATAGTTATGAGAGCTTAACTTACCGCCGCCATGGGAACAACCACGCGGACTTCCTTTCCATTCTATGAGGAAGCCATATTATAGTTTTTGCATAAACCCATAAACGGCACCTGAACTAGGTGGTCGACAGTGGGTGGTGTATTGATGGAATGCAGCAAACGAAATGAACTCTACCAGTAAAACTCCACTAACTCCTGCTGGTGTGCGGTACATTCGCGGCACCCAGACTACTCCAACAAAAAATTATCGCATCTACCGAGGCCAAGTTTTGCAAGGTTAACCTTCAACAATATTGTTAAAAATCCAATTTTTTCCCAAATATGTAGGTAGATATCTTCCCTTTTTGTTAAGTGTTAACTTATGAAATAATAGTTATTTATGTATGTATGTGTACTCCCGATGTGGTTCCAGTGGAAAACGCTATAAGATATCGGCATCGAAACTCGTGCATGTGCTGAATACAAGCATAATTATACCGTCTTACTCCTATCTTTCGTAATTTGGACGGCATAGATGTCTTGGCTCTTGCAAAACTGATAAAAGATCGTTTTGACGAAAGTATTTTTTCTTGCACTTGTGAAGCAGTTTGGCATAGTCTTACGAGACATTGGGTAGTATTAGAGTTATTCCATGCCAAAACGATCACTTTCTGCACTCATGGTGACCGATTTTCATAAATTTTGGATATGTTGTAGAGACATGAAAATAAGTCAACCCGTATTCGCCGGTTTCTTTTCATAATTTTTTTTTCGGAATTACAATTGTTTCAAATTTTCCACTTTTGACTTGCATCCTACTTTGAGAAAAATCCTAGCTCTTCAGTCCAATGTCCGATCTTGAATATTTTGTTTTGATCCAACCACAAAAGATGAGGAATTTTGGACATTGCACTCTTTTTTGGACAGATGTTCAAGAAAAGTATGGAAAGTCACTTCTCCGAAAAGAAAACGGTACACTGAAAAATGGTACATCTTCGATTTTGCCAATTTTTTGATATACTGTTCTGTGAACTTTTCTGAATCGATAAATAATGGTCGCCAGAATGGACGGGTTTGGTACATTTCACCGACAACCAACTCACCGACTGGACATTTCACCAACAAGACAATTCGCCGACACGCCACACAGTGGTCGGAAAATCAAAACTACGCGCAGAAATTTTGAAATTGTCAGAATGAGTTCACTGATGTATTGACATTTTCAGAAAAATGTTGAAAAAAATCATCTTCATAATAGGGGGTTGTGACGGGGGCGACCAAGGGGGCGACAATTTGAAGAAGCGACTGAAGTTTCCAAAACTTTCAGAATAAGTAGAAAACGGGTAGACATTTCCAAGAAATATATTGAAAAAAATCAAACTTTAAAATAAGGGATGAAAGAAGATGAAGGGTTGAAATGTCGAAATTATGATTCCACGTTTTTGGTATCATCAAAATCTTCAAATCAAAGAGACACATTTTTGGAAAAAACATTTTCAAAAATTTATCTCAAAATACTGGTGGTGACAGGAAGTGAATTTTTGAAAAAAAAAACAACTAAAACTCACGAAACTCTCAGAATAAGTTGTTGAACATGTTGACTTGAAAAAAATGCTGAAACCCATCAAAACTCCATTTGGAAGTCAGTTCAAAGCTTGTGTATGCCAAAGCATCGATTCCTGCTATGACTGGCTCCTGCAGCTGAATGATTCGTTCTGTGGTATGGTTTAAGAGCTCTTGCAACCGCACTTTACCAGAAGATTCGCTGAGAGACAAACTCTCCTCTTCTGGATAATACCGCTTCTTCGCCTCTAAAGGCCGCTCTATGAAATTACGCAACGCAGCCGCAGCCGCAACGCAGGTTTCTGATTGGCTCGCAAGCCTTTCGCGTCGTTGCGATGGCTTTGCGGATACCTTGCGAGCCAATCAGAAACCTGCGTTGCGGCTGCGGCTGCGTTGCGGTTGCGTTGCGAATTTTCATAGAGCGGGCATAAGACTTTATCGTACGACAGATATATGTCGGCATTGCGTTCCTTAGCGAAAGAGCGCAGCTTCAAGTGCTGATCTTTAGTCAAATTCAAGTCAATTAAAAGAGCAACTGCTTCTTTAGGCGTATAAGGCTTAACGGGCTGAATTACTTTGGAAGCATTTAAAGTGTCTCGCATTTCCTGAGCTTTGGAAGAGGACTGAAATATTCGAGCTTCTTCGAATATTTTCGCAGTAGCATGATTGCCTTCCGCTCTCAAATTCACTTTAGTAGCATGTACCAACTCGCTCGTAGTGGCAGCGCTTCGAAGACTTGGCACCTTTCCCCTTTCCCCACTTGACGAGCATTCATCAAATGGTTTTTGCAGGTCTACCAACTCTCCTATCTCCTACTGGAAAAAGAATTATATACTCAACCTCTTCATCTTGAACATCAAGCTTCTGATAGACATAGTTTTGTAAAGCCGTGATAGCCCCAGGACTATTTATTGACTTTTCTAGCATTAATTCATACAAAATTCGCTTTGTCGTTTCAGCCATCCATGCAGTAAGTGAACACACAACAGGATGCCGGCTTTAAAAATGATTTCCACAAAATGGCGACGGAAACCTATGAGATAGAAACGACGGCCTATCAGATTGAAAGCAAAGTTGCATTTCAAAGAAATCAGCTAATAAAGTGCTCAACATAATAAGTGTCGCAACAGAAATTTTGCCCCAAATTCGAATCAACGTAACTTTTGATTGTCACAGACGATTTCAATTCGGTTTTTACTGGTCGATTGCCTGATCTTTTGGCTATTTACCATGTTCAAAGATCATCTGAGAAGCTGGACATAAAGTTTCTACAGGGTGGTAAATAAAGCAGTTCATAATTGGGTAAACTTTAATGAACCCCCGTTTGAGCTAAAAAATTTTTTGTCAACAACCGGTAACAAAATAATTAGCCCAGGCATATTAGGTTTTAACCCGCAACAAATTCCCACAAAGCTGAAATCTGGTATACGGGCCTTGTAAGACCTAAGGAATAACATATCAAAATACTCGGTGGCACACCCTTGTGCGTCATTGATTGTGGGGGAGGGGGCTAAATATTGCCATTTTAAATGCGTAAATGACACCCTGTAGCTTATATAAATGGAAAAAATCATATTTAGATGCCTCAAGGCTTCACAATATTTGCTTGACGTTTGAATTGTTGATAAGTAGTTTGGGTTGCCTGGAAAAAAAAGAAGATCGACAAAATTTATTTTGTTTTACTCTCAAAAACCTCGAATTGATATCGGCAAGTGTGGTATCGTTTCTAACTAAATCTTGGCCTCTGATATCAAATATGGTGTTTAAAATTGAATTGAAACACGATTAAACAAGTTTTACTGAAAAAACGACGATTTTTGCCATCTGAAATTGTCGTTCTGTAATTTCGGTTTCCGTATGGTTAAAATCATCTCAATTGAGTATTTCCAACAGAATTCATTGTTCTTGACCATTTTATATCTGAAAACGATAAAAATAATGTGCCTGTATTCATTACAAGATCAGAAAATTGATCTGTTGTGGAAGTGGTTATATGCCCAATTTTCTCCCGAAAATGCATACAATTTTTGCAGTTCTTTTTTTTTACTGATGAATGATGGAGCGGTTCCACTATTTTTGTGTGTAATACTAAGCGAAGTTCTTCCTCTATCAGAAAATACCAAAAGCTATTGTATCTATTTGGCAATAGAAACATAAAATCATCTTTTCTGTAGCCGTTATTCCATTTTCAGAAAAAAAAAGGAGGTGTAAAATTTGTTTAATAAAAAATTGATGCTCTGAATTTTTAATATAAATAGGTGTAAGCAATTGATGCTGTTTTTGTCCAAGATGAACATAAATATAGGATTTGTCGGTAATTTTCATTTTTGACAGCTTCAGACAATGATGCCCCTAAATGAAGAAACCACAACTTTTTTGTAGAGAATCCATTATTTTCGGGATGAGCACTGTGAATATCAACTGTTCACTCATCAGTCTCATCACTTGGGTCTGTTTTGAAGATGAGAAGAAGAACCTATCAACAATGCTCAGCTTTATTGGCCATCACAAAATATTCTTACATGTTTCTCATTCAAAGATCCAGGAGAGAAATTCCACCTTGCGCGTACTATCACGCCACTGCACTATCAAGCAGAAATGCTTCATGCCTACCGGAGTCCACTTCATAGGCAACAATATACCGTGTTTCCTTTGAGACCCATCTTATATTGTTAAAATGATTGGTCCGTCCACAGAAACAGTTTTAGAGAAAAGTGTCTGGGTGAATTTTTTGACTAGATATTAAAAGCCCCACAATCGTAGGAGGCACAGAGGTGTAAGTCCAAATATTTAATTATGTTCTTGCTTAGGAATCATACCAGTTATATATCAATATTCAACTTTGTGCGACATTGTTTGAGGCTTTAAATTCTCACATGGTTTTTCCTAAAATATCCGGGCGACAAATCAACACTCAGCGGCCTTTCCCGCAGAACTAACCAATCGGAAGAGTTACAAAGGCTCCCTCACACACTTGAGCACTAACAACAAATCTCTTTTGTTCATTTCAAACATATCTTATATCGATCGGATACTCCGTTCACTTGCAAGAACAGCTTGGAGATAGGTATCTCTCTAATTCTTAGAACTTGACCTTTGAGGATGAAAATCAAAGGACGCACGAGGGTGTAAGTCCGAGTATTTTGATATGTTGTTCCGTAGGTCCAATAGAACATATATACCAAAATTCAGCTTTGAGGGAATTTGTTACGGGTTACCACGATTTTTCGACTAAAATGCCTGGGCTAAATGGAGAATGATGACTTACCTCGGAACGGTTTTCGAATTTCCCGGATTAGATGTGAAATAGCCAAGATACGATTTTTTTGCTGGGAATGATGCTTTTCATTTCTTCTACTTCATGAAAAATCAACGGACTTTCGATGTGAGAGGATATCTCTTCGCAGGCTTGCTCATTAGACGATTCTAAGCAATTTTTTGTCTAGCGCACCCCCTGTTGTGTCTTTTGGGGCTGAAATAGGGCGTACTTTTTTGTTAATTCGCTACCAATTTCACAACCTAGGCTTGTTTGGTATCAATTCTTTTGATTGAGGTTCGCTAAACAATATTATCTTGGTGAAAACATTCTTTTGTCTGTCTGTCAGTCATCTGTTTCTATAACTCCCGAACGGTTCATCGAATTTAACTGAAATTTTGTGAATATGAAGGTACAGTGTCGATCGAAAGTTTGGGAATACTTGTCAAGCTTGTCAATTTTGGAGGTTAAATTAAGACTGGATGAAAAGGATTTGAGAAGGTGACATGCGCTCAAAATTTGAAGAAGACATCTTTTGAACTGTGGAAGAAAACACTTTTTTTGTCATACCACATTCAATTACGTGTGCAATTTGACTTCAAAAATTGACAGTTTTGAAAAGTGTTTCCAAAGCTTAGTCAGTGTACATAATATGTGAGCATAATTTGAATTTTCGAGTAAGTTGATGAGATTTTAGCTCAAGTCGGTGCACTAGAGGGCGCACCATCCCGTAATTAGCTATCAGTCTTTTTTCAAGCATTTGCAAGATGGACCTCAAACTTACCAGGTTTGTAGGTAGGTACTAGGTAAGTAACATTTTCCTTCCAGTTGATGATTTTCAGTTGAAGATGCTTAAATAATCAATATTTTGTCGGTCTCTCTTTTGCCTGGATCAGTCGAGCCATTACTTATCTCGACATGCTCTCCACTAAAGCCCGCAGAAAATTCTGAGGAATAGCCTTCCATTCTTCCTGAACTTCAATAGCTAAGTCATTTAAATTGTCCGATTGTCCTTCTTTTCTTTCAATTTCAACTTTATCCTACTCCATACATGCTCGATGGGATTCATATCTGGAGACAAGGGTAGCCAATCCTTTCTTTCAATATTGTGATCCTCTAAAAATTCGTTGACAATTCTAGCCCGATGAGGTCGGACGTTGTCGTCGACCAACATGAAATTGTCACCAAAATTTTGAGCAAAGGGGACCACAATATCCTTTATACACAAATCCCTGTATCTTTCACCATTCATACTCTCTCCTCTCAGTATCATCAAATCACTTATTCTTCCAGTCCTCATTTCTCCCCAAACAGTCACTCCTCCACCTCCAAGAACCACCCTTGCCTCTATGTGTTCTCCCAGAAGTCTTTCGTTCCTCTGTCACCATATCAGAACCCGTCTTCCGACCTAAACAAATTAAACTTACTTCCATCTGAAAACAAGCACCTACTCCACTCTGCTATTCCCCAGTGCTAATATGGTTTTGTGCCCATCTTAGGCTAGTAGCACGATGCTGCGGCTTCAGCAGAGGGCATGCCGCTCTTCTTCTGTTTTTACTTGATTTTTTCAAGTCCAGAACAACTACACATGTACCTACCTTGATCGACAATTGGAGACAAAAAATACCAAGTGTTAAATTCGATTGAAATGAGAAGAAATGTTCATGTATTCAAAATTGATCTTGCGAGAGCAAAATAAAAGGAACTGATGAGTAAGTAGGTATGGTGCGGTCTCTCAAGACCTTTCAAGATATTGTGGGGTCTCTGGATCAATTTGAATTTTAACCTTCATGAATCATGTCTATACTAAATTTCAGTTAAATTCGATGAACTGGTTCGGAAGTTATCGTAACATAATTACAGACAGACAGACAAAAGACCATTTTTATCAAGATAATCTTGTGCAGTGAGCTTTGATAAAAAAAACTGATATCAAACCAGCCTGGGTTCACTAGGTTGTGAAATTGGAGCATATCGTAACATGTTACAGACAGACAGACAGAAGACTGTTCTTATCAAGATAAGCTTGTTCAGCGAGCCTTAATCAAAATAATCGATATCTAACAAGCCTAGCTTGTGAAATTGGAGCATATTACATGCATATAACATATTACAGTCAGACAGACAGACAGCAGACTGTTTTTATCAAGATAATCTTGTTCAGCGAGTTTTAATCAAAAGAATTAATTTCAAACAAGCCTAGGTTGTGAAATTGGAGCATATCGTAACATGTTACAGACAGACAAACGGACAGACAGACAGTCAGACAGACAGAAGGCTGTTCATATCAAGATAATCTTGTTCAGCGGGCCTTAATCAAAAGAATTGATATCAAACAAGCCTAGGTTGTGAAATTGGAGCATATCGTAACATGTTACAGACAGACAGACGGACAGACAGACAGTCAGACAGACAGAAGACTGTTTTTATCAAGATAATCTTGCTTAGCGAGCCTTAATCAAAAGAATTGATATCAAACAAGCCTAAGTTGTGAAATTGGTGGCGGATTCATCAAAAAATATACCCAATTTCAGCCCGAAAAGACAAAAGAGGGGGTGCGCTAGACAAAAAATTGCTTAGAATTGTCTAATGAGCAAGCCTGCTGAGAGATATTCTCTTACATCGAGAATCCGTTGATTTTTCATGAAGGAGAAGAGATGAAAAGCATCCTTCCCAGTAAAAAAATCGTATCTTGACTATTTCACTTCTAATCCGGGAAATTCGAAAACCGTTCCGAGGTAAGTCATCATTCTCCATTATTTTGTTATCGGTTGCTAACAAAAAATTTTTTAGCTCAAACGGGGGTTCATTAAAGTTTACCCAATTATGAACTGCTTCATTTACCACCCTGTAGAAACTTTATGTCCAGCTTCTCAGGTGATCTTTCAACATGGTGAATAGCCAAAAGATCAGGCAATCGACCAGTAAAAACCGAATTGAAATCGTCTGTGACAATCAAAAGTTATGTTGATTCGAATTCGGGGCAAAATTTCTGTTGCGACACTTATTATGTTGAGCACTTTAGATATACTTAACTATGAATTATTATAGTGCTGTTTTCTACTTGCATCAAAAGGACCTGTACAAATGTTCGTAAAAAGGGGTCCAGCTGCCAAGGTTGCAAGCATGGGCAGAAACTTTTGATTGCGTTTGAAAGCTAAAAGATTGGGGAATGCAATGATATAGATTTTAGCGCGGGTCTCGATGGGTCTTCTGAGAAAAGCTTACGGAAAGTACCAACTTCGAAATAAAACTACCACCTCGACAGCCCTTATAAAAAAAATCACCAGCCCTTCAAAGCTGACGCATTGCTGAACATCACAAGCATTTTTGATAGAGAACAGTCTACTGATTCTTATGGCACCACCCATCATTCTCACAAGGCACCCTGTTTCGTGGCATTCAGGGAAGAGAAACAGTGTTTTATGTCGAGAAAGATTCATATTCTTAGATCTAGAGAGTAAGCCAAGTTTGGCGTTTGATTTCATTGATTAATGTTCGTCCAAAAATTGTAGTTTTTGGTCAAACAGTAGTTCGAACTTTCCTCTACGATATTCCAATGTCAAAATTACCCATAAAAAAAGTTCGTGAAATGGAATTTCTGCGCCGTTTTTCGATTTTCCGACCACTGTGCGCCATTTCACCGACAGGACATTTCACCGACACGCCGATTCACCGACAGGACATTCTACCGACAGGACACTTCACCAACACGCCATTTCACCGACAGGACATTTCAACGACACGCCATTTCACCGACAGGACATTTCACCGACACGCCATTTCACCGACAGGACATTTCACCGACTCGCCGATCCACCGACAGGACATTTCACCGACAAGGCAACTCACCGACAAGACAACTCACCGACAAGACACTCCACCGACTCGACAACTCACCGACAGGAAATTTGACTAACTCGCCGAATTCGCAAATTTTGCTTGAAAATAACTTTCCGGAAAATGCTGTAAAATGTAACCATATCGTGTTTGGTATTGGCGAATGCGAAAAAAAAATAATTTTTGTGTAGGTTTCATGTTTCCACATTGACCTTGTACATTGCTAAAAGCTCAAACATGGAAAACAGATTGTTGTCTGTATCTTTTTCTCGGAAAATTCGAGGAAAATGAAAGTGGTATGATAAAATGCAAAAATTTATCATCAAATCTAGACCCCAACCAATCTGGATCCGGACGTATGGTTACCGAGTCAAAAATAAACTCCTCAACTGGCGGGTCTAAAAAAAGAAGATTGCTCGAGTCAAAAATAGACTTTATCTATGCAGTGAGCTCAAAAAGAAGAATGATACTTGAGTCAAAAATCAGTTCTTGATCTGGTAGGTCTGGAAAGAAGGATGATACTTGAGTCGAAAATAAACTCCATATCTAGTATGCCTAAGGATACTTGATTAAAAAATAGACCCCTAATACTATACGAGTAGTGGGTCTAAAAAAAAGGATGATACTTGAGCAAGAAATAATCTTTTCTGGTGGGACTAAGGTCTAAGTCTAAGAAGGATAAAACTTGAGTCTGATATGAATTCCTTATCTGGTGAGTTTCAAAAGAAGGATGATATACTTGAATAGAAAATGAACTTCTTATCTGGTGGGTCTGAGAAGAAGGATGATACCTCGGATGATACTTGCGTCAAAAATCGGTTTCTTATCTAATGGGTCCGAAAAAAAAATAGATACTTGAGTTAAGAATACACTTTTCATTTTGTGGGTTTAAAAAAAAAGAGGATGCTTGAGTCAAAAATTCAGGAACTGACTGTGTATCTGGTGGTAATTAGGTAGAAGGACGATACTCTAGTCAAAAATAAACTCCTCAACTGACGGGTCTAAAAAAAGGAAGATAAGCAAAAAAACATTTCCTAATCAGGTGGGTCTGAAAAGAAGGAAGATACTTAAGTGAATATTAGATTCATATCTGGTTATCGAATACACTTTTGGCGCTGAACAGCAACCATACTCGGAATCGCACCGGTACGGAATCGAGCATATCAATCTTTCAAATGTAGGTACCTATGGTCCAAAACTCAAAACGCTACAGTCCTGTCGGTGAATCGGCGATTCGGTGAATTGTCCTGTCGGTGGAATGGCGTGTCGGTGAAATGTCCTGTCGGTGAAATGTCCTGTCGGTGAAATGGCGTGTCGGTGAAATGTCCTGTCGGTGAATCGGCGATTCGGTGAAATGTCCTGTCGGTGAAATGGCGAGTCGGTGAATCGGCGAGTCGGTGAAATGTCTTGTCGGTGAATCGGCGTGTCGGTGAAATGTCCAGTCGGTGAACTGTCCTATCGGTGAATCGGCGTGTCGGTGAAATGTCCAGTCGGCGAAACGGCGAGTCGGTGAAATGTCCTGTCGGCGATTCGGTGAGTTGGGTGTCGGTGAAATGTCCAGTCGGTGAGTTGGTTGTCGGTGAAATGTCCGTATTCCGAATGGACATCGCCCAAAAACCCACGGAATAATTTTTATCAGCGAGCCGCGCAAGCTGATTCGGCGCTCAAGAGTCCAGTAAAATAAGGCGATTTTTATGCTGAAGTTGGAACTCACTGAGGGCTCGATGAAAAAAATATGGCAATGTAGAGAATGGAAAACTGAATTAGGAAAACTAAAGTTTCATTTCCAACTACCCCGGGAACCATGGAAAAAAAATGAAGAAGATTGAAAAACATGCGCCGCGATTTTTCTTCTGAAACGGTGAGAGAACGGTGAGAGATTTGTGAAAACTATAAGGGACAAAGTTGTAGGGAATTCAATAATCTACAGAAACGTCCCCGGGGGCCTATGTCCAACTTCTTCAGTTTAACCGTTAATCGTGGTCAAAGTTGCGCACCGGTCTAGTGAAGTGGAAAAACTGTCCGCGTAACATTCCTTCCTGAATGCTGCGAGAATGACTAGAGATATCCGAAAATTTGCAAGCGACAAAGTTGTAGAGAGTTAAATGCTCCACTAGAAAATCCTCGAGAAAATCTTCGAAGCCAATTATTAGCTCTCCTAGTTTAGCCGTGAACCACGTCCAAAGTTGCGCGACCATTCTGTTAATGAAGTGGTTCTTCTGGAAAACTTACAAAAATCCCAGACTCGATGAAAAAAATATAAAAATATATAAATATATGTAGGGGGGGGGGGGCGGGATTTCTCAATAGAGTACTCGGAATACCAGGGGACCTGTGGGCCTAACTGCGCGAAGTGAGCTTATCCAGTGGCGCACCTAGATCTGCAGTGGGATTTCAAGTTCGCCTGTGATGTGGTAATGGTCCACCACTCCAGCTGATGGTGTTGCTTCCCCTATTTTAACACAGAGACTCGTCCAAAACTTTTTTTTTTCAGCCCCGCCCACAGGTCCCTGTGGTGTGCCATCAACTCTACTATATCGCACATAGTTATCCGTCCTGACGAACAAAAGTAAGAGTGTTCAACGGCATCACAGTTTGATTATTCCAACCATCATTTGTTCGAGTTTCGGTCCTGGTCTCGTGATATTTTCATGCTACCCAAGCACGAACAAGTCTAGGCTCACTGCAGTGTTGAATGCAGTACCGAAATTATTACACTAATAGCAGTACCGAAATCTATTATTCCGAAATCCAATGAAATCCATGTGGGACTCCCTCCAAAAGCATTAAATTAGTAATCGTGAAATCAGCACACCAGACACATGAAGAGCTTGCTTGCAGTTGCCAACGCGCTTTGGAAAGAATGACACGACGCTATAAAAGAATTTATACATACTCCCTTCATTCTGAGGATGCCAGGCTAGAGGCATTTTGTGTCTAGTTTTCAATTTATGAAATGCCCATATTTTCGTTTTTCGGCAGATTGCATGAGCCTGATAGGATTGAAGCTTGGCATTAGAAAATTGTTCACCACTTAACATTGTAGGTACCTTCATGGTATTGACATTGTTACCACACTATATATGCGAGTATATGCGGCAACAAACGACAAACATCCACAATTTTACCAAATCCTCATTCCCTCTTGTCGCCACAGTGAAAAATGTCGCACAGATATGAATAATGCGGATCATTAGTATTGATTTACGTCCGATTTTAAGTAACGTATAGCCCGATTTATTTTATTTATAAAGGCGGGCGCGTGGTGATTTTTCTTCTAAATAACATCATGGCGGCGTTATTCTAAGCCAGAGGCGGTGAAAAATTGCGGTTTTGTGAAAGGCGAGCTATTTTGAATGGCAGTAAATAGGAGCCGAGCAGCAGCCGGTGTTTTGGGCCACTCTAATTTCGCTTTTAAGAGCCCGGATTAATCATTTGGAATTTTTTATCTAAACGGCACAAAAGCTCACATTTCCAAGCTTTTATTGTGTGTGTTTTTGATCACATTGTATATATGTACTATATACACTCGACTATACATGAATACTTGTATATGAAATCCAGTGTATATTTTCACTTCCATTTCGATACAAAAGTTGAATTATCAAGTACCTAACTGAATACTTGATACTGGACTTGACGATCTGTCTAATTGAATGGTTTTCCCGCATTCAATTGAAAAAACAAAAACAAACCTGTACATATCTACTTTATTCAAACAATTCTGCATACCAAGAACATATCTCCCAGATGTCGCTGTATAAATCTCAGATGCATGATATTGTTACGTATTTCGCGTACGGGTTCGATTATAATTGAGACGATCGTTTTGAAACACACAGGCCCGTATTCATATCCCACTTTTAAGCTAAAAACGCTTTTAGTGCGATGCGCATTTAGGGGCATTTCTCATATTTCAGTGTTCAAAAATACATTATTGCGATTGGGAGCGATTGTATGTACTCAATTGCAATTAATTTGCGAGTTAATTTGTATTTTTGAACACTAAAATATGAGAAATGCCCCTAAATGCGCATCTCACTAAAAGCGCTTTCAGCTTAAAAGTGGGATATGAATACGGGCCACACTGTTTATTACTGCGTACTACAATAAATACACGCCAACAATCATCTACTTGGAATATCGCAGGTTTCTGCTTCGCTTCTATCGCACTCGATCGCTTCCTATTCAATACTGACTGCGTAGGCTGAGGACGGTGCTCATATATGCCTGCGATTAGTGTTTCCGAACTTTTCATCATCCTCCAGCAAATTCCACAGTGACCCGGCATATGGTTTCTAGACGACTCCTGAATAATCACACACCTTTCGCGTGCTTCCCGTGTGTTCTGGAATTACGGCACCTCCGCCAATTCGGCTAATGTTTTCTGATCGACCGTTGAAATCTCCTCATCCAGTTTCACGGGCAAAAGCCTACACGCACGCTCTGGAATGCACTAGAATGCTCCGCACTTGTACACTGCGACCTAACGGGAAGATTCTAGAAAGATAGCGTGTTATCCAGAATCGCCGCTCGACCACTCGTAACAATATGTTTTGAATTTCACTTTTTGGAATAATCAGTATGAAAGTGTTTCCAAAACTGTAATTTCTCATAATTATAATTATGTACTGTTTTTTCAAGAAGTTTTTCATGATTTTACCAATTTTTCTGAGCCTGCATTGAATCTCTGGCGACAATGTTTTCATTTAATTTGACTAAACATTTCAACCGATTTGGCTGTTGATGAGAAACGAAGACAGTTCAGTTTGACACTTCCCGTGGTTTGTTTTTGCTTGCAAGCTGCCCAAATCTGTATCGATACATTTTCGGTCAGAAAAAACGGAAATACATATTGGACAAATAGTTCAATACAGGACCATTGAAAGGGCTCAAAATTACAAGAAACCTCCCGAAAAAATATACTATTATCATCAAAATAATGATAAATTACAGCTTGTGAACACCTTCCCCGTCAGTGTAAGTAACTTAACTATGAAATACTTCTTGAAAAACTAAGAAAACAGCTTGTGTTCTGATTCTGTACAGTATACTCAAAGCTACGAAGTCGTTGATTCATAATTATTACTTATTCAGTATGAAACCAAGTAAGTATTGGTGCTATTCTGTAAAAAATAACATTCCATAAACGCTCTGTTATGTAAAAATCCGTGTCGGCCATTGGCTGTTGCCTAGATAATAACAACGTAACAGAGCCTTTATGGAATGTAATTTTTTAGAGAATCGCACCATTAATATACTTTCCTGTTCTCTAAAAAAAAATTCAGGCTTCCATCCTTCTGAATGAAAGGATAGGATTGTAACATTAGCTACTGTTTCGCCAATAGACTCAAGCTCAAATTCTGTTCCCTTTCGCAGAGGCAAAACAACACACACAAAGCACAATGCCAAGCCTATTTGGTTTGTTTAAATGTAAACATACGCCCACATCGCCGTTATTGCTCTTGCTCTCGATAATACTAACTGTGTCCCTAGTTTGTCCAAGTCCAAGTTGTCCCCAATAAAATACATGGATAATGTTGAGACAAAATGACGCTAAGGTGCCAAAAGATAAAATGCATAGCATCCAACATTATCACCCCTTGGTAATAAAGAAAAAACGATCGGCTTAGGTATATCGGAATTAATAACAATTTGTATAGGGATCATTCACAAGTAGCCGTGACGTCACCCCCGTCCGGATCAATACGGGACGAGACGGCCTCCTGAGAGTCCTTCAGGCGCATGCCCAAATTATTTAAATTATCACATGTGGAGTGTACGGGAGGTCCGTCCGCATTGTGATTCATGGAAAAATTAAGCCCTGTGCTGAAAAGTTTCTAATGAAAAATGCAGACCTGCGAAAATAACGATCCCATTGTACCCTTTGCATGCTTTGAAATGAAATTTGTTATACAAATAGTTCATATTTCTAATACGATTGAGTACTAATCTTCGCCATTTGTTTCAGGTGAGTTACGAAACGCCAAGATGGAAATTGTCTACGAAAAAAGGAGTCGTGAAATGTGGAACATGCAGAATATACTATGCCAACACCAAAACTTCGGCGCTACATCATTGGGGCGCTTGCACGTTTTCGGCGCTCCCAGTAAATTTTGATTTCCTGCTTCCTGGTGCAGGATCCCATCCAAGAGGACACATTCAGCCTAATGGGAAGTCAACCAAGAGTCCCCGACAGGAATTGCGATAGTTCTCAGAGACAAGAATGAAATACAAACAGGGTTTCCCGAGTGCGTGCCGTAATTGCGCCTCACACCCCCCCGCGCCACCGCCGCCTCTCGCTCTTCCTGCGCCATAACAGAGGAACTTTCTCCCGTTGTTCATTCCAGCCGCTGCTAAGCTGACGGGGTAGTTTACTCTCTCTTCTTGTTTCCAGGACTGCTTTACGATCACTTTTGTTATCCTCCCGCAGGAACACGACAGATAGCTATTTCGCTGCGCTTCCACTTTACCTCCCGCACCCATATCCCGGAGCCGGCATCATCGTCCAACCAACTATACATGGCGATGGTGGCGGCGGTGTCTGCCTCTGTCTCCTCTGATGTGCTCGCTTCCTCCTCCAGAACATTTCCAGGCATCCTAGTTATGCCAGAGGCCCGCTGCAAATAATTTTCATTAACATTCCGCGTTTTGTTTAAACTTTTCCTGGGGTATCAGTGGAATTAATCCCGATTCGTCAGAGGGCTGGAAAGCATTCCATGATCGTGTGTGATGCCTTGACCCGAGCCCGAACGATTTCAATCTAGAATGTCTAATTATTCAGAAAGTGATTGAGAAGTTATAGCGCGCGTAGGTGTGGGCATATTTCTATGGTATAGTGTATTTTACCATTTTGGTTGAAAATCACTTTTGCAAAAGCTTTGTCTGTTCGTCCGCCTGCCAGTAATGCGCTATTTCGTTTGGGCAGGTGCGCATGCGTAAAGGCGCCAAATTTTGAAAACTGTCGTACACCAGTCAGTTGAATGGCAACGCTGCATGCTCTGTCTACCCCCCTGAGCAGCTACTGGTTCTTGGCTGTCACTCTTACACACACCCCAAATTATTTGTGGAATTTAAGGTGGACTACAAGATTTTCTAGTGTTAATTTTCAGTATCGGTGTACGAAACTATGAAATTCGCGCCACATATGCGCACACCCAAACGAAACGACCTATTGCGCTTCCTCGGAGAAAAGCTGTAGTTCTAGCAATCTATAGATATTGTTTCGCTAATCAATGACTTATTTCGGCACGGCAAGGGAGTATACCGTGAAATCAAAAATTACTTTGAATATGAAGGTGGTCTTGGAATAGAAGGGAGGAAAACTGCTGTCATACACATATCGTGCGATCAACAAATAAAAACATTTAGAGTTGGCTTTAAAACAGAATATTTACCTATCGCTTGGATCGACTGAACAGTGGACACTAAAACCTACCCTGAATGATTTATTTCACCAAGAGACCCAAGATTTATCTATTTCACTTTCATATTTCACCGCGACCTTTGATCCGCAATATTGATCTTCTTAAAATAAGCGCATCTCTGTAACTTTCTAATACCTCCTCACATCCAACATGTACCGAACATTTGAAATTCGAAGGCGGTATGTAGGATTTTAACGTACTTTTTTTTAATAGACAGTAGATACTTCCGTTTTCCCCAGGAACAACGCTAAGAAGCTACCTGTGTTGCGCTCTCTATCACCGATTTACCGTCAACATCTGGTAGATGATTGCGATTTCAATAATACATATTTTCCTTGCGTTTCTTTCTCAAAACTCAATAAATTTCGCAAGCTCTCAGCACTACTCAGCAGTCTAATTAGTAATCTTGAGTGCGGTCAACAAAATAAGTGTCACGGCTAAATTTCTATTAATTTTTAATCATTAAATGAACCTAACATTTTCGCTCATTTTCCTCAAGAAAGGGAGCTATTGTGGTCGTTTGTGGAATTCAAGAATTTGAACTTCTCCTCAGGGAATATACTTGAAGCTCTGAAACTTATCTCAGTTGGTCGCTTGTATCCTGAATGGTGGCCAAAAGTCGTGTCAATTATCCTCAAACTATAGTGCTGGCAAAAGCCGAGAAAAATTAAAACCGGTATTGGAAGCCGGCTCCGAATACCGACTCCGAAAAAGCCGGGTCGAAAAACTGGCCTCGAAAGCCGGCTCTGAAAGCCGATTTTCAGCTTTCATCAGCTGATCATCAACCGCGGTTTTCGGAGCCGGTTTTCTAAACCGGCTTTCAAAGCCAATTCGGTTACCAGCACTTCTTCCAATCACCTCACACAATCAAACCTCAACAGCCCCATTCATAATATATTCAAACCTCATTGTTTTGAGAATAGAAATTGGAAACGTTCATGTTTTGGTATAATTATTATTGGAAGGAGGGATCACCCAAAAATTATTGTTTTGTATTTGTCGATAAATCTATGGTCGCCGTACAACCACTCCAAATAATAAGATATTTCAAACTCATTGCTCTGAGATAGAAATATTAATTTTTTCCGTATACCTACATCCTACATGGATAAGGAATCAACCAAAAACTATATTTGTATCAATCCCCCCCAAACTACCATCAACCAATCAACCATAGTACAGTAAACAACTCATTTCTTTGAGAATGGAAATGTTCACTTTGCTACTATACATGTGTGTACTTACATTGGAGGAATAATCTTGGACATTCCTTTCGACAGTCTCCACAACACTTGGTTGCAGGAACTACCAAAATACGGAAAGTATCTCAAGTATCTCCTCCTGGCGCCTTAATGTTGAACTAAACAATTCCCAAATTGACACTCACGTCCGTTATTTCAACCAAAATTAAAAAATAATAAAAATCACGCATTCTTCAATTATTTCCACGTCGGAAGTGCTTATAAGCCAACTCCAATCCAACTATTGCAATTGACTGACAATTGAAGATGACGGTAGTTCAAGTGCTTTGCCAAAAAACCGGCCAGGTTTACTTTTCCACAAAATTTTTTCCGCTTCCGCAACAAATTTTTTGCATCGGGCTTTTTTAACCACTATATTTGAATTTGAATGCTGCTTGCAGTATTTGGTAGAGGGTAGAGGGTAGAGGTAAGGATTAACCAAAAGTTTTTAAGCACTTTTGTCGTGAAATTTAATGGACAATTCATCTAAATATGTATTATCAGTTTCTCGGCTTTTTTCATTGGAGTAAGCTATGGAAAAAATCTGTTATGTTGGTACGAAGCTAAGGTTGTCATCAACCAGCTGTGAAGATGTGCATGTTATGTTATGTGCAGAGGCCATGTGGTTTGGACATGACATGAAGTTTCGTGTCGAGAAAATCTTGTAACAAAGTGCACTCACGTGTCGTGCCAATTTTCTTACCTTCGCCTCGCTAAGGCCATTGAGCAGTGGGCATTTTCAATCAATTTTTTCAATCACTGTTCCTGTCGCGCTTCGGCCTCGTTTTATTTAGTGGTTGCCACTAACTAGCATAGACGAAGAACCACCAATCAGTCAAGATGATTTCAGTTATCGACCGCCGCAAATTTCCACTTGAAAAAACTTACATTTTCCTATTTTCGCCTCAAAAACTTGAAAATTCCGTCTCTACTTGTCTCCTGAACGTTTGATCTCGAGAAATGGTGACATTAATTGGCCGGCGAGATCACCGGATCCCACGCCGCCAGATTGCTATCTGTGGGTTTTTTGAAAGTGCGAATCGGTGCTGGCTACTTGAGTGCGGAATTTTCACTCTTATATGCAACGATGCATTAAATTCAGTCATACTGACTGGACAACCCTGTTTGCACCTGCCTATGTATTTTACCTTGTTCAAATATTTACTTATTTACACATTTAGTTTGACTCTCGATTCATTCAGAAACATTTTTCGGATGATTCACACTTTTCAAACTGTAAGTTTTCAGCTTTTGATGACATTTGGCTCTTGATCAAGATTCATAGTGGAGTGGCTGCACGTTAGATGGTACACGTCATGTAAACTATTTAGTTATCAGTTAAAATTGGGAAGGCAAAAAATTTACCAAATCGGCATCTTGTAATTTTTGACCTGGATGACGGATCTTGAAAATTCCTCGACTGTTGGACTCCATTCCTTGACAATGCACTCGTACGTAGAGATGGGCGCCGCGCCGACGCCGCGCCGCCGCCGACCATATTTTGAGTGCCGCCGCCGCCGACTTGATCCAAACTGCGCGCCGGCGGCGTCGCCGCCGGCTACCTCATCGGCGCCGCCGCCGGCGCGATTTTTGTTTTCATTTATTTATTTTTTTATTCATTCATTTAATATCGGCCTATTCCCGCAACTAGGCCTAACACCGACGCCGGTGAATGCTCTTCTCCACTATACCGCTGTTCGTGCCGAAAAAAACAATTACCTTGCACCCTGGCCAGTAAAAACTAAAGGGTGAATGTTCAAATAGAAGGTGAAGTTCAGCAAACATCGGTAATCTATTTTTGATACTCAAATACCTGTTTTTGAATTGCAGCAATTGAACCCATGACATAGAAGAGAGTAACAAGTTCAAGATGGACGTGTTCAATTTTGTTTATTGGAAGATATACAGGGTGATTCACCACCAAATGGACATAGCCTGAGAGTGGGTCCAGTTTTTCCAGGCAAACCAGGATCTGGCTTTGAAAATTTTCTAACGCTGTTTGTTTTGAAGTTACAGGGTGATTCATGTATTTTGTCGATTTTTTTAATAAGCCATATCTTTAGAACGATCCAATGGATTCGATTGAAATTTTGTAAGTTAATTCTACTATTGATAATTGACACATCGCCTAATCAAGCAGTTCGAAATTTCCAGGGCCGGCCTTGATAAAAAAAACTTCAAAGTTTTTTCGGAAAAAGACGTTCTGTATGTATATTTTTCCAAATTTATTTTCACATTTAGAAACTACATAAAACATGCTATAAGTATCGCAAAAAAAATTGCTTGGCACCATTGAGCTGTCAATAAAATTTTGATAGTCCTGAAAATTTTTGAGGTTAGGATTTTTTGTAAATTGATAATTTGGAATATTTGCATATGATCTATTATAACCTAAAATTTCAGCCGTTTCGTCACAAAATTAAAAAATTTTTTTAACGTTTTCCAGTAGTTAGTTACCTATAATTAGGAGCAACAAAAAATTTCATCAAAATTTTAGAAAAATTTATGTCACGTCCCTCAATTTCAGCTCAATGTGGGATAGAAATGAAGTTGAGGGATGTAACAAATTTTTTTTTTTCAAATTCTGATGAAATTTTTTTTTGCTGCCGAAAAAACGTGAAAATTTTTTTTACATTTTTTTGACAAAACGGCTGAAATTCAAGGCCATAATAGATCATTTGCAAATATTTTGAATAATCAATTTACAAAAAATCCTAACCTCAAAAATTTTCAGGATCATCAAAATTTTATTGACAGCTCAATGGTGCCAAGCAATTTTTTGTGCGATATTATTAGCATGTTCCATGTGGTTTCTGAATATGAAAATGAATTTTGAAAAATATGCATACGGAATGTCTTTTTCTGAAAAAAGCTTTGAAGTTTTTTTTTCAAAGCCGGCCCTGGAAATTTTGAACTGTTTGATAAGGCGATGTGTCAGATATCAAGGGAAGAATTAACTCACAAAATTTCAATCGAATCCATTAAGTCGTTCTGAAGATACAGCTTGTCAAAAAATTCTACGAAATACATGAATCACCCTGTAGCTTCGAAACGAACAACTTTATAGAAATTTCAAAACCAGATCCTGGTTCGCCTGGAAAAACTGGACCTACCCTTAAGCTATGTCCATTTGGTGGTGAATCACCCTGTATAGTTAGTTGGAAATTATATATTTTCAGATTTTTTGAAGCACAATAATTTTGATAGTGTGCAATGTTGATACATTTTTTGAAGACTGAATGTTTACGTATCATTGCTCTGGTAGTTTTAGTTACTTTAACCTCGTAATACTCAAATCGTATTTTACCTATCATAATCGTACTCAGCGACCCAAAAAACATTAGAAAAGATACCCCACACCAGATCCTCCGTTGCTTTCTGAATTTGCCTAATTTTTTCCAAAATGGCGCTTATTTTTCGACTTCCGGTGGCCGGATCGTGAAATGGGTACTTAGGTCATACTAAATAGAGGCAAGTTGCTTAATATCGACCTCAAAAACGTAATTGTAGCGCAAGGAATTCATTTGAAGATTCTTTCCTATTTTTACCGCATGGAATTTTTTTTAGGAACTACGGGCCAAATCGTTCAAATAGGTCTTAACAGCAACTGTACCAAATGGCTTGCTCCAATCATCAAATGCGGTATCTTTATGCAAACCACAGGCACTTTATGAGTCCTATGACGCCGACCACGCCGACCGCGCCGCCGCCGAATGACAGGTCGGCGTATTCGCCGGCGGCGCCGCCGCCGCCGATGTTTTTAGTGACACACGCCGCCGCCGCCTAGAGTGGGGTCGGCGCCCATCTCTACTCGTAACATCCTTTTCTACCTGGTCACAGCTTGGGCTGGGCTCTGTACAAGGTGATATACAGGTGTCCCGAAAATATATCAACAACGTTCTAAGGCAGCTTCCTCTCATCAAAACAAGAAAAAAAGTTCCTATGAACATGGGCCCGGAAACGCTTCCTAATGGAGCTACAGGCCCCTAAAGGTGGGACCCTGAAGATGGTTTTTATTCAATATCTCTGAAACCGTTCAAGGGAAATCGATCAAACTTGACACATCCACTAACCTTCTTATACCCAACAAAATGAGGCAAGATTATTTCCACAATAATTCACCAGGGGTGGGTCAGGCTGAGGTGTAGGGGTAAAATAATCCTAACTTGTTTGAATGTCGATTGTTTTCAAATTTAACAAGGAATTATAGAATATTGGTGCTTTCTTTCAAAAAATGGTCCCTTTGTTCAACCTCGATACATGCACCGTTTACGAGATATTTGAGTTTGAATGTATGAAAACGTGGTCAGAAATGCTAATTTTTAATTATGATATTCATGACGAAAAAAAAAAGATTTCAAAGCAACTTCATTTTTGTTAGGCATTCAAATTTTGTTAGGCATAAGAAGGTTATTAAATGTGTGAAGTTTGATTGATTTTCCTTGGACGGTTTCGGAAATAATAAATAAACAACCATCTTCAGGGTCCCACCTTTAGGGGCCTGTAGCTCCATTATGAAGCGTTTCCGGACCCATGTTCATAGGAACTTTTTTTCTTATTTTGATGAGAGGAAGCCGTCCTAGAACGTTGTCGGTGTATTTTCGGGATACCCTGTATAACACGTGTTTTTTGGTTCAGCTTTGGTCCGCATGTTCTAATTACCCATCAGCTCAACAAATTAAGGACGGAGTCATATTGGTAAAATAAGCGTTGCGAAATCAATCCCTGTGGGTTTTGCTCCTTGACGGATTCTTACCATTTTGGTCTCTTTCGAAAGCTACAAGGATGTACTTTGGTTTGAGTCCATTGGCATTTCCAAAATCCAGAAATCAAAAAAATTATTCTTGGATTTTGGAAATGCCAATAGACTCAAATCAAAGTACATCCTTGTAGCTTTCGAAAGAGACCAAAATGGTGAGAATCCGTCAAGGAATAAACCCAAACGGATTGATTTCGCAACGCTTATTTTACCAATTCAACTCCGTCCTTAAGCTAGCAATTATCATTCATAGATGATGATTGATGATGCTATAGACTGCACCGATTCGCGGTAATAATCGAGTTTTTTTTCGAAAGAAACAATATCAGGCGCATGTTATGGCCCATCATATCGCCACCAGCAATAAGGACCGTGGAAGGATTGCATTGCCCTCTAACACGAAGAATAGACGGCAAGGATAAGAGGAATTGCGAGAGGAATTGATGATTGCATTAGGAACATACCACGGAGATGCCAGACACTTATATGTAGTTGTACCTCAAGAGTTCATGCAAAGCGAGGTTCAAGATGTCTCAGTTGTTATTATAATTACAGGGTGGTCACACCAAAGTAGAACATGCGCATCAAAGTTGGATAAAAAATCACGACTTGATAAATCCTGTATGGAATCCTAGAAGAAATAATTTTTATAATCGATCATCCATGCATGTGAAGATTTCAAGCTCCCATCTCTTCTGGGCTCATTTCATTTCTGTTTCAGGGATGGGCGACGATGCTTTTTGACAAAAGAAAGTTGACTCCTTGCTTAATTGAAATTTTACATAGCCCTAGAAAACTTTTCTTCCCAATATGCAACAGTGTTGTGAACCTTCCCTGCCATCTTTTTAGGGCACACCAAAAAAAAAACGACAAACGGCTATAGGTACATTTGGATATTGGCATTGGCTACTTCATTGAGTTAATTGTTATTGTTATTATTATTATTATTATTATTAGTTATTCCACATCCCTGGATAATATTGATTATTTGAGCAACTTCGTTAACAAAGCCAAACCCTTGATCAGTGTTCGTTTGTTTCCCTTGATCCACAGTCAAGAGACTTTTTAACATGACATTAGTGTTATTATGTACTAGTGCTTCTCGAATCGTATACATGTACCATGTACCCCCATACCCTTAATAGGTACCTAAACTTGATATGATGTGCAGAATATCATTTGTGGAGGCGAAGTATCTCATTAATTAATTAGGTGAATCGGACAGGAAGGAACAGCACAGGAAAGAGCGGCGCATAGTGTTCAGGGGACGGATGCCGCGGAAAGCAATGCAAACACTAAACGTTACAAAGTGACAAAAACCACACAAGCTATTAAGTGATTAAAGTGGATATAGCGTAATTAAACGATGGCAGCGGAGGATAGCACGCGATATGCCGGCTCGGAACGGTTGTTCTGCTTTAAGCGATCGCGACGTGGGCCACACGCCCTGCACTCAGGACCGGATTAACGAGATTTACGGCCGCAACGGACGACCGACGACAGCTCAATTGATCGTCCCTACTTGTGCCCTGTGCATGTGCGGACCTACATAATGAACCTTGACCGGCACCGGCGTCTCGAAAAAGACCAAGCAGGGCTAGCTGTAGGTCTGCTACAAGATAGATGGTGTCTAGCTAGATACTTTGCATCAGTTTCACTTTAGTGAGGAAATAAAGGTTCTTATTCGAACCGCACCGCAAGTTGGGAAACAACAGTCAGTTCACTGGGGAAGCAGAACGACAACGACGAAAGATTATCATGATTTGGCAACTATAAATCTCTTAGCGATATTAAGCTATCCGGTGCCCTGTAATCTGTAATCTTTCGTGTAGTTTGTCTTGTTCATATCCATGGTCCATATCAAGTCAAATGTGCTAGTGATTTGTGGGCTGCGGCAAGACAAATGACAAAGCAAATGCAATTTGAATGCTTTTTCCTTTTTTTCCTGATAAATCTTGGAATTGAGTTTTCATCAGTTTTAGACCTGCGGCTGCAGCATCGAATTGGAAAACATAATCGAAAATCGAAAGGCAAAATACGGTCCTGTTCGCAGTATGCTCTCCCGTCCCACCTGATGATGACCTGACGTATATTATTGCAGCTGGCTGCCCTGTATAAGTAAGGGCTTCCTTTCAGAAGACTATTTTTGTGCTGGTTCCGCACAATGCATTTCGTAAATTGTATTTCATCATTCTGGATTATCACCTGGATCGGTTCTGATAAAACGCACTTAGATTCACCTGGATCGAGTAAAATTCATAATAAGGAATCATATCCATCCCAGATTACGCCGCGTTTCACGAAATACAGGACAGGTGTGCTTGGGGTCTGCACCGTCTGCACCTTCTGTCCCCTGAAATTGAAATAAACGTATGTGTAACAGCAAGTGTTTCTGATGGAATTTGTCAACATGTGCATAGCGTATGGTGTGTAGATATAGGGGAACACAGCTTTAGAATTTTCAACATAGAAACGTATAGACTTAGGTACGATGATATAGACATAGCTATGTGGTACGAATGCCTAGTATAGATTTTTAATAGAATGCTGGATGAGTATCGGGTCTTTGTTTGAGGTTTTGTGGTGTCTGTAAATAGAGCCTTGTACGGTATCTTCTTCAAATAACCGGAATAAGTGTGTTAATGGTTTTTGAGATAGTGAAGCTTTGTTAATAAGCATAAAGATTATGTGGCATGCTTGAAATTTTTGGGACTTAACTGAGTAATTGCTGTGTAGGTATATATGTCTGCATAATACCTGTTTGTTAGCTTGGTGTATAAAAATGCATGGACATTGCATTGTGTGTGAATGATGCATCAGGGGATAAAAATAGTAACTGCGGCTTTACATCAGGTATAATGTATAGGTAGGTGTGTATGTGTATATCCAGTGCGTGCTAGCTGTGCTATCAAGAACATCAAGATTGTATGCACGTTATGTAATGTACGAAGCTGTAGCAATAAAATGCAGAAGCTTTATTATCCAGCTAAAATTATAAAGATGAGGTACCTAAGTAGAGACAAATATTATAATTGTAAAATTATTCCTGGTAAGCTGCGGCATTATACAGGTTGTCCAGAAAATGGCGGAAAAGGAACCCTCCAGGAAATTCCGAAAAAATTATGAAAGTTTTTTCGGATTCCATTTTTGGGGTTATTAAGGGTCAAAGAGACAAGATTTCAGTTTATATTGTTGACGGCAGAATTATGAGAAAGAAATATCTACCACTGGATGCGTGTATTGATTTTTTTTTATTTAAAGGGTGAGTCTAAAGAGTAAGAATTATTATTCAAAGGACCAGTTTTTGACCCTGCTCTAATAAAAATGGAAGTCGAAAATCTTTCTTATTATTTTTTCGCAATTCCCTGAAGGGTTTCCCTTGCTGCACAACGTGCTGCAGAGCTTTTCGCCATTTTCTGGACACTTGTATAAGTACCTGTTTTCGCGTACAGTGACAGAGTGACCACACAAAACTTGCAATTGGAACCTCTTGTTCGCGGTCCATACCCGTGTAGGTCTACTAAATGCTCATTTTGAGTTGTTCTACAGCATTTTCCTGAATTCAAGCAAAATATGATTAAGTCTATCTCTCAAGGAATGTATATAGTTTTCCAGTAGCTCCAGATCTTGAAGGATAAATACCCAATCTTCTCAGCAGGTAAGGGCGTAGGTATAGGAGACAACGAGGATATTTGGTAATGAAACTAGCGACCTCCTTCGTACTTTGCCTCAGCACAAAGGTAGGAAAATCACACCGAAATGTGGTGAAGAGATGAAACATGGTGAACAAGACTTCTAAGAGGAGACGAAAATGATAATACCCCTTCGCATAAAGCGATTTATTTATCGCATTCACGTGCCAAGGTAACGCGGATGATTGGTTTGTTATTACACTTTTACGTAAAAGCCTAGTGAATCGAAAATCCGCTAATTACACAAGCCATATTTTTCCAACTTTGCCGTAATCGATGAAAGGTTGTTATTGGATTTTGTTGAAACTGATCAAGTCGTCACTGTTATGCAAAACTTATATCCGCCAAATCAGCACGGAGAAAAATGCTTTGACGGAAATCTGTAGGCGTTACAGGCTCAGGTCATTAAATATCTGAATTGCTACCAACCATTTCAATACGTGAATATCCAGGTGGTCAATATTTATCAACTTTGGTAGTGAAGATTGGGTTTTTGGTGGTAATTCAAGAAACTACTGCCTTCAGCATTATCCAGTATCACCCCAGGATAGCAAATATTACAGTTCACTGTTTTCCGAACCGGCAGGTAGTGACCATCACTGACTCAAGTAGGTAAAATGTGTATAGACAGGTCAGCGACAAATGCAGACAATTGTTGACTTCAATCAGTGCTGCACCAAAGCTGTAATTATTACATACCTGAAGTCTGTAACTAAGACTACTCCTTGCCATCACTAATACTGTGCGATGAATGACTGCGACGCTCACACTCCTGGGACCATTAGAAATTACATACCCCAACTTGCAATTCTTTCTGGTGATGACCGGGATATGTAATGACCACATTTAGGCAGATATTCTTTTTAGTTCGACTGGAGCAACGGCCAGACTGAAGCCAACGCCAGTCAGTCCGCTAGGCATCGTCTTCGAGTAAAGATACAATGACCCAGTGGAGTCAAATACTGTGCCAGTGGGCACTTCCAGAACAAACACTGAAGCATTTGTCATATCATAGCTATAGTGTGAAAGCTCGCAACGAATTTCTCATTACATTTCAATATGAGTTGGCTTGGAGCCGGTATTTTCATATTCTTATCAAGTTGGTGCCTCACAACATTATTCGGCAGATAAGTTCCAAGAAGACCATGTGCATGGTGCATGTAGGTACCTACTTTTGAATGTATATTAGCGAATCTGCGAAATATGCGCCACTATCTAGTCGTCGCTCTGGATCATCAGATATTACATACCTGGCTTTAACTTTAAGCGGTTACATACTTGCGCCGTTATCCAGTCTTCCCTGGGTCATAAAATATTACATACCTGGCTCTTCACTCGATTACATGCCTGCGCCCTTTGCTGCTCTCTGGATCTTCAGATATTACATACCTGAGCCATCAGCGTTATTACCTACCTGGGTCATTGATTTTTACAACCTTCATTTTTTCGAAAACGAGGTATGTAATCGTTACAAACCCACATACGTTGTCACCAAAATGTTTTCTGAACCACTAGGAATTACATACTTGAGCTTTTAAAAATTGCAGACCTACTTTTTTCCGTGAGAGCCTAATATAGTTCAACCTATAGGCTATTGACCTTATTGGGGAAAATAGCCCATTCGTGGAGAACGATTTAGGAAATTAATTGTTTGAGGGGGTCCAAGTTGGGCAACGTCGGCTGTTACGTCAATTGGTGGCACGTCCTTTTCACATCACAGTAATGTCTGGATAATCCGAACAGAAAGTTTGCAGACCCCGTTCGGATTACGAAAACGTTCGGATTATAGAATTCACACTAAATAATATCTATAATCCGAACGTGTTCAGTTTATAGATACCTTGCTCAACCATCAAAATGCTGCCAATATGCATTAAAAAATATGCAAATTATCCATGAAAGGTTTATTTTAAATTATTTCATATTATTTCATTGAAGCGTACTGCCAGGGTAGCGTATGAACATCCAGACTCCAATTGACGCAAAATTTCAGCTTTTTGTTGAAGATCGAAGTGACATGCTTCCGTGTTGAAGACATGGTTCAAATATAGCTTACAATGAAAGCTAAGACTTGCAAGCTCGCATAAAATGTTCGGTATTGTTTCGGAAGGCACGCACAAAGAAAAATAAATAACAGTTCGGATTACAGGATACAGGGGTTCGGATTATGGATATCATTTTACAGAATTGGGGTGTTCGGATTATAGAGTAGTTCGGATTATAGAGGGTTCGGATTATAGAGGGTTCGGATTATCCATACATTACTGTATTTCTACTTGTCAAATTCCCATGTCAATGATGTGGGTATTGTAGGTATCTACTTGTATCTACCCAGGCTACTAGATGGCCCGGTATGAATTCCTCTTCAAAAATTCCTCCACGATCAAGTATACCGAGCTCTACACCAGGTGGCGTTTTTTTCAATGTAAATCGCCTATACCTACTATGAAAAGCAATGAAATAGAAAAATTCGAACTTTGAAGGGATGTAGTGTAGGTATCAGGTATCAGGCATTACCAAAATTCAAAAATAATTTTTTCAAATGTCAAAATATATATATTTTTTGATTTCGGAAATTTCAATGGGCTCAAACCGAAGTCCATCCTTGTAGCTCTCAAAAAAAACCAAAATGGTAAGAATCCGTCAAGGAATAAACCCAGACGGATTGATATCGCAACGCTTATTTCACCAATATGACTCCGTCCTTAATGACCATTCTCAACAGACCTCTACTTTTTGAAATGAGTCCGGTGATCTCAAAAAGCACATTTGAAGTAGCGACCGCGACACACCGGTATAGAGAACCTCTGTTATTGAACTTCAATCTGCAAATGGGCTGAACTTGTTCTTCGTCTTACTGTACTTTGAAATTATTTAAGGTTGTTAAACGTGAATCATATCATACAAGTCCCTATTTTAATTTATGGCCTTGTTCGTAAGCTAATATTGTGTTCGATATCAATATACAAACACCATGGCAAGCGTGTTGAGCTTGATACGAGTGATAAGGGGTTTCCAACTAGTCACACAAAATAGAATTGTGACATCACTATCACTACACTACAAATCCTATCAGCATCAGCTCTCAGCTGTGTAGTGCAGTGAACACAGCAGATAAGCAAACTAGATATTCAATAACAATAATACCTAATAATAATACATTAATAACATGTCGAAGAGCTCCATATCTATCAGTAGTGGAAAAAGAATATTAACCCAAAAGTAACGACCGCAATAATAATATTGTGATATGATGGAAGGTAAGTACTGTCAGGAGCACTGTATTACTACATACTTACATCAAAATTTTTGTAGCTTGCGTATGAAGTCAGGAACCAAGCCTTTTATTCTATTAGGCCATTACTGCAACGTAGCAAGACCTTGTCGCTTTTTTTCTAATGATAAAAATTTTGATGTATGCAGTATTTTGCTCCTGACGCGGGTACGTACACAATAGAATAATAACAAATTTCTATAAAACGTAGATAGGATAGATGAACTATAATTATAGGTTTTAGGTTTGTTCTAAGTAGCTGAATTTTTTCTGCCTGTATTATATTTTGATATTGCGTTTCCTATGTCGCGTATAAAGTAAGTGCCTACGAGCTAAACGAGATTGAATTCCCCGAATGCTTTCGCGCTCTAAGTGAATTTTGGAGAACAATTTGATTTTACACGTTTTCCTTTCTCAATTAGTTCTGTAAAAGCACTGAGTAATGAAAATTTTCCCTGTGCATGCAGGTCCGGCGCGCTGAATCGAGTTAGGACGCAATTTACCATCCAAGGCAAAAAAAAACTTGCCCCAGTGTAATGGTGCGGTGCACACTATCCTGGCTATTATCCTGCGAAAATTACATTTGTTTCAATCAATTGTAACCTTTGAGCGAGGCAACTTTATAATCTTTTGAACGTTACATGAGCATGGACGACATAACAGGGTCATAGCTGTGCAATATTTAAAATTAAATTATCGCCGCCAACTTCCAATGGCGAAATTGGCCAACTTTTGTAATAATATTATTATAGGACTGAAACTTGCATCGCCATCAATATTTCGTATGACACAAAACAGAAGATGCGCCATAATACCTCTTGTGTGCTTCATTTGATGTATCGGTGCAACTTGACGAAACTTTTGAAAACTTCCTGATTGTACTCCCGGCATATAGGTATAGGCACCTATCTATACAGCGGAATATTGATTTGGGCAGTATAGCGGCAGCACTAGCAATAAGACATATGTCTGGTGGATGCTCACGGTCCCAACTGTCGAGACAAATTGAACAATAATAGCCAGCGCGGGAAACATATTTCAACCATTTTACCGGAAAATGCGGTGATTTTGTGGACGAGTTTTCCGCCGTTATACACCACGCAGACGCCCTTCCGCGTCATCTTCCGTGTAATTTATACTCCATCAGCGAACGCGGAAAACAGGAAACTATAATAATTGTTGTTGAAGCGTGCGGTACCTGCGCTACGATTCTACGTATTTCAATTTGAATTTGAAATAATATCAATGATATACTGACTGACTGTAAAATCAAGAAGTAGTGTCTGTCGTATACTAGAACAAAGTCATAAATTACTAAAGATCTAAAATTCTTGATGTAGTGCAAAATCTGAAAAACCGCGCGTGAGCTGGTGAAAAGCTCGAATTTGATAATTGTGACGTCAATGTCTCACTTTAGGACGCTTAAGACGGTATAGGCACAGGGTGGCTGCTTATGGTGCCGCGGTTCCGGGTTCCATTTCCGGTTATGTCTGGGTGTTGATGTTGGTGTGTCCATCAAAGCTACTTTTCATGTACTACATAAATAACAAATAAAGGCAACTAACCCCTGTAGCAGAAAATGCTGATAAGGAGAAGAACAATACTTACTAACGAAAAATCCACTTTATGGCCGCTCTATAAACTACCCAACGCAGCCGCAACGCCGCGAGGCACAACGTTTCTGATTGACTTGCGAGGAATTTGCAATCAGAAAAGTTGCCCCTTATTGCGATGCGATTTTCACAAAGCGGCCATTACCGATCGCTCTTGACTTCGCGTTCGATCTCTCACACCTACTTCGTTTCCATGTGGATGGAGGTTCAACAAATGACAAGAAGTAAAAGTGAAACTGAAACTTGAAATTGCAACCCTATAGACCTTCTCATATAGGCGGTTCCTCTTACTCGCAGCTCGTGCGCAGCTCTTCCCATAGACTGAACTCACTGGTTCAATTGGCTGTTTAACCGCGAGCGCTCATCGATCGGGCTGGCTAGGGTTGGGATTGGCGACGGCGCCAATAGACTTTCTCATACAGAGGCGGTTCCCTTTGCTCGCAGCTCGTGCGCAGGTCTTCATATAGACCAGTTCGCAAAATATTCGCGCGTTTGTAGCCAAGTGGGGATGCGACCAGACATCACGCTGGCCCATTCAAGTTACCCTGCGCCTCGAGTACCTTAGGTGTATGAAAAACCCTATATAGGTAGACCTGCGCCCCGAGGACCCCAGGTAAATGAGAATGGCTATAAACTGCAAACTTTGATTTCGTGTTCTACAACTCTCTTACAGCCTTTGTGAACCACGAATTTTCTCAACTCAGAGAGAGGGATGGTGTTCCGTTCCATTCCATTCCATTCCAATCCAAGAATACCTCTACACAATAACGGGATCATCCCTGAGTAAGATTGTGTTGTACCTACTCTGGTACACAGGCAAAATTCCAAGTTTTCAAGGATATCCGACGGCCAGAAGGAAGAAGCTATGTCAACCATTTGTAATCAAAATACCCTACTGTGCCTTGTGTGGGAACGGGAAGTTGAAAGATGCGATATTTCGAGGAACACTGCTGATTGTTATGGTTCAGAGGGCAAAGACACGGCAAGGCAAGACAACAACAACAACAAACTCTCGCTGCATTGTCGGCAGTGTGGTGGGGGAACGTCCGTCTGTACATCTCCGGTACTCCTGCTGGGTGAGTGCAGCAGGCAGAAAGCAGCAGCCGGCAGGGCAGGCTAGTCTAAGCGAGCGACGAGCCAAGTGCGCGACATACGGACCATCGACGGCCCGCAGCAGGCAGACAGGTACGAACGAACGAGGCAGGCAACGGCAGGACAAGTCGGCAGAGCACTTCCCCTTTAATTCGCGTCGCGACTGTGGCGGCCTCGCTCGGCCGGCCTGTCTGGGTCTAGGTCACCCCACCCCACTTCCCCGTCGCCCACCGGCACGGAATCTCAAGGTTGAATTTGTTTATACCTGTACGGTGTCTCATCCTGCACCGATTTTCCATCTCCAATCTGTACCATTGGTGTGATCGCGTTGGTATTTTTTCGATGTACGGCACGGTCGCGGGCGGCATTGACAAGATGGCGGCGCTTCATGTAGGTACGGGCACTGATCGCGGCCTGCTGCACGCTTTTAGAACTACTACTACTACTACCCCAGTACCCGATCCTGCATACTGCTATCCTGCAGCCATCACTCTGACTCTGACCGTAATCCCCATCAGTTTCTTGTTTTTTTCAGAAGGACATTGTAGAATTTCAGAGAAGTCATAAATCATGAGATCATCCAGCAATACGTGCACTTTTAATTTCTCGAGTACCTAAGTCTGTGATGATTTTAGGATTTTTGTGAACATCTTTTTCATTTTCTTACCGTTCGATATAATCGTAGGGTAGGTAAGTCCCATCCCATCACCGCTGCTGATGCTGTGCTGACCATTATATTGACTGATGAGATAAGATACGTCAGGCATATGAAATATTATTATGCAGGTAAATCTACCTAGGTATAGGTATATGTATTAATATATTCACTAAATATACCTACCGATACCTAGGTAGGGCCACCTCACCTAGACCGGTAGGTACTAGGTAGATATATATAGTATGTTCACTTGTACCGTGATTCTAGTCGGCTGTAAGATTTTGTTTTTAAGTTTCCAAATCTGAAATATAGAAAATCCCCAAAACTTTGCAGTTGGCTGCTCTGGCTTCATTCGCACAATAATTCACGAAGAGACACGAAGGCCTGTATTCATATCCCACTTTTAAGCTAAAAGCGCTTTTAGTGCGATGCGCATTTAGGGGCATTTCTCATATTTTAGTGTTCAAAAATACAAATTAACGCGCAAATTGATTGCAATCAAGTACATACAATCGCTCCCAATCGCAATAATGTATTTTTGAACACTGAAATATGAGAAATGCCCCTAAATGCGCATCGCACTAAAAGCGCTTTTAGCTTAAAAGTGGAATATGAATACGGGCCTATGTCTTTCGGACCACTTTTGGAACACAGTTTTTACGCATTTCCTCTGCAGATAGACGCAACATTTTTGCGGGACGTGATGTCTGACGCTTTTTTCCATTTTATTGGAAAATATAGTGATTTTTTGACCTGTTTTAATTTTTGCCAATGAACAAATGAATCAAAGCAGCTTCGACATTTGACAGGTGTCAAAAATATTTCTAACCTCTTGAAGCCGGTTGAACTTCGATGAACAAACTAAAAGATTCACTAGCCTTTCGTCCAAAAAAAGGGGTCCCATGGAATCATCAATCCTCTCGCCTCTTCCAGTCGAAAAGACACGCAAACCATGAAGAACTATTGGCAAGACAAGGAACATTCCAGCAGGCCTGCAGTTGCAGTAGGATTTACGTGTAAAAAGACTAATAAACCGAATTCAAAAAACCCAGCCGCTCAAAGTTGCATATTGGACCGAAATTCATTCGAGTACCTTCAGTTTGCAATTTACTTTCGTTTTGAAGCTTGTCGAAACGAGTTTTTGTCGGCCTTGAATGGCCGTCGCGTCGTCAAGATGACTTAAATTGAAGGCGGCCCCGTGCCCCGTAGGGTTTTGGTGTCTAAATGATGGTAATACAGCTCTGCGCCCCTCTAGTGGCATTTCCACATATGACAAGGTCAGGTCAGCCAAATATCAGGTATCCTAAGATTTTAATATCAATTTGATGAGAAATATATAAATTCCAGAGAAGTCAGTTTCACACCAGGTAAAATGGCGGCAAGCCTACAATGCTAAAGTAGAAAATTTGCTCAGCCAACTAGAGTCACAGTACAAGGGAACCTACTTTATAAGTATAATCAATTTCACGGCTTTGGCATAAGAGCAAGCTATGGGAAAAATGGGTTGCGTTGGTACGAATGGCACGTTGATGACTTGTTGCCAGCTAGCTGTCTTCATGTGCAATTGTCAATGTGATAATCACCGTTGTCACCGTCTCGGGGAGTCATGTACGCGAAAGTGAACATTTTCGAGAATATGCGAGGAATGGGGTCGTATACAAGAATTACAAAATACGATTTTATTAGTATGGACCTTTCATTGAATAGATAAAATTAGCAACTGTGCAGCTAAAACACAAATTAAAAAAATCGGCCAAGAAAAAAGTAATTGAAGTTTCGCTTCTTCCAGTCTATCGGTTTAAATCAAGTGAAATCGCGCGCAGCGTTAGCGCGAATGAAAACAAAGCATGGGCAAGGTCGACATGAGAGCAACGTATCAGCAGCATTGACAGCACCGTTGCCATAGCAACATGCAACTTCTAGTTACGTCACTAGACATTGAAATCAAACCGCTCTGCTTCGCGCCTCGATTTTCAACTTTTTTTTAAAGAAAAATAGTTGCTTTTGAGATACTATGTCGCTATGTCTGTGGTAATCTCACATTGTACTTTAGTTTAAAGGAATATAAAAAATCGTAAAAAAATCGTATAAGACTCCATTATAAGTTTCCTTTGAATGATTTGCAGTGTGGACGATAAGGGACATTGTCGCTTGGTAGATCTTCGCCAAGGCGAAAGACCGTGATGCCGTGAAGAAATGGAATGTAAAAAGCAAAAACCACCAACCAGTAAAGACAATGTCTCTCATCGTCCACACTGCAAAGTACTCCAAAGAAGCTCACGATTCCTGGCGTATGCTCAAAAATTCTCACTTTCGCGTACATGATACTTCGACACAGTGACAAGGTGTCACATTAAAAATTTGGCTGGCATCCCCTTGTCATCGTATCATTCGTACCATTTCAGACTCTGGAGATTTGCGGAGATAGATAGGGAATTTCTCAGTCACTTGAGTTAGCAACATGAACAAGCTTTAGTTTCTTTCCAGCTATCCTGCCTGGAACGGACCTTCATCAGCTACCTCCTCGTTCCGTTTTCATAGTCACTGATTTTCCCATTTCACTGGTAGCATTACTGAGCACTATAGTACCTACCCAAAAAGTACTGAATGAAATGTGTGTAGGCACTGCCAGGCAGAATAATAGCTTTTAAATCTAGTGATGTTCGAAAACGTTTTCTCATGTTATTCCAATCTTCCGTCAGCCACACAGACATGGAGACTAGCAGAGATCAAAATCCATCTTACACCAACTGTGTACCTGCTTTGGCATTGGAGACACCAGTCATTTTTTTCATCAAACATATTAGGAAGTACCTACCCTGATCTGTGGTGCGATTCTCGAGCTATTCGAATGACTTTCCGCATACGAATCTCCTTGGTTTCATGTGCATTTGGGCTGTCGGAAAGGAGAATTCGCATACGAAAACTTTTCGAACACGTTCGAGAATCGCACCCCAGAGCACAAAAATTGAGTGGCAGAGGGAAACATTGCTTCATATCAGCTGGTAGAAACTGACGGGGTATCAAAACTGACACTGACTGGCAGCTGTAATAGCTGGAGTGTCAAGTGATGTCTAGGTATTTTATATGTTGAACTTTCGTGGTTGAACTTCAAAAACGTGAAATAGTATTTTATGTTACTAGCGCCGAAAACCAGGCATAGCATAACGAACGTGAATGCAGCTCGAGGCCCTAGGCCGAGAGCTGCATGTAAGAGAGTTATGCTATGCCGTTTTCAGCGCGAGTATCATACATCGTTTTTCGTGCTGCTTTCAATAAAATTACAAATAAATAAGATCATATCGCAATAATCATTGCAATAAATTTCAAGTTGGTACTTCTGCCATTTATCACCAAGGCACGGGGCATATACCTACTAGATGCACATTTTTGTGTGGCAAATGTCAATTTGAAAAATTGCGTCCTATGTTTGAATTTTCTTGCTTAAAACCGCCCTCCCCCTCCCCAATTAGAAGGGCCATCCTCCAATAATCCCGAAATCACTGAGCTCTAGTGTCTTGTGTGACGACGAAACACAGAAAATGGCATACATTAATCACTTTTAAACCTTGGCGCCACAAAACGTCAGAAATCATTCTGCAATTGTACCAACAGCTATTAGAAAAATGACCCTAAAATATCAATTTTGAAAATGATTATTTATGATTTTTACTGATTTAAACCGAAAATTTCAAGCTATAACATTGGAAACGTGGTCTCTCTTGAATTCTGCATGGTTTGGCAAAGTTAGTTTATTTTGTACGTGTACTTTTTACTTTGCCGCTCTAGATCTTTTTCTGAATATTACAATGCAGGACACCGAGCGCATATTGTCATTTTCGGTTATGGCAGCACGAAAAGAAACTTCCAGGCCCAGGCTGCGTTGCAAATAATAAAAGCTGAATGCATAGTAACTAGTGATCGAATAAATTTCTCCTAAAGTCGCCTATGATTCCTGAAAATCTGGCCGATAAACGTGGCTACCAAGGAGACCGAGGCCTACCTTGAGAAGAAATTTATTCGATCACTCTTCAGTTACAATTTTTTGCAAAAAGAATTTTGGAAACATTTGCGGGGATTAAGGAGGACTCATATTTTTTTGACATTGTCAATATATGGTTAATCACAGGTAAAAGTACCTAGGTACCTAATGATGTACAGGTACCGACCTACTTCTTACCCCAACCTATATCAATCTACCTTACCTAATCACATTTCAGTTTTGTCCCTACTTCCGGCTGATCCCTAAGATCATCTTGGGCCCATTATTTATCTTTGTAATTTCGTAAGGAATAACTAAGCTTCAGGATTCTGAGAAAATAGCTTCAATGTGGAGTCACGATTTTGCTATAAAATTGGCTCAAACTTCGTAACGACTTGTTTTTACATGATATTATGGTTTTTACAAAAAAATCGTAAAAAAACCTTTGTCTTTTGTAAGGCGCTCTCTAGAAATCTGGTGTACAAATCCCATTTGATGGAAGTTTTGAAATGATAACAAAATGAGAAAAATCTGGTGTAGACAATTTTGCCTTGTAAACAGCCTCGTGGGCCGAAGTCACTTTTTTTGGACCTACTGTTAGTAGGTAAAGGGGGAGGGCATAAGAAAGAAACTTGTGAGGAGCCGACTTTTGCGACTCGGAAAGGTGAGGCCTATATATGTATGTATTTTTACCGGATGGAACGATGTCCGGATGTCCCCGACTTTGTGCGGACACTGAGACCTGCCATCCAGGAGACGATTGCTTGATTTGCTTGTGAGTTTCCCGTTCTGTTGGCAATATACAAACCAACCAAGAAATTTTGTTCCGTAATTCGAAACTACGTTAAACTGAAAGACCCTTTGGATAGGCTTCTGGAGATGGTACTGCGGTACGGGCTCAACAGAGTAGGCTTAAGTACCGATTGAGGCCTGAGGTCCTTATCCAGAAATCCATCAGACCTTTTCATCATAAAGAACTGAAGGATATTTATACTCGCTGAGATAAGATAAGTGTTTTGGTTGATGAAAAATTATTCTAAAAAGAAATACCCAATTTCAATCATTGTTTTAAAATTGAAATACATAGTAGGTTGATACGTAATCAACCGTATAAATACGAAAGGTAGGTGGCAAGTTATCAGTTTTTATTGATTTTGCCCTCGTCCCTCATCAACAAAAATGCGTTAGGTTCCCGTCATCATGGCGACTGCATAATTATTGTATTGTGCTGTGCTAGGAAATGACTGGAATGAATGACGGCAATAATAATTGCAAGCAACCTCCTCTGAAAAACTAGTAACAATTGAGCCCAATCGTCAGGTTAATCACGAGCGTAACAGAGAATAGATTTCCATAGGGACTTTGTTTCACCCGTAATAAACGAACATCGAATGGGACTGGAAGTAAAGGCCTAAAGCCATTCACCAGCGGAAAATCCAAAAATGTTCTGGTGTGATAATGATAAATTATTCAAATAAAGTCTCCGCAATCCTGAGGCACATTAATAAAACTCGGCTCCGTCAAAATGTAGCTTTTACTTTAATCAACTGCTGGACAACGAAGTTGTCGGTATCGAAAAATGGTTCGACTTTGAAGACCAATAACTTCCGATTTTCGAATGCGATTTCCATTTTGTTTGTTGTGTTAATTAGCCTAATGTTTCCGTAACCTATTCTATGAAATGAATGTTATGAATCTTTATGTAAAATTCCTACAGGGTGATACGTAAAATGCTGCAAAATTGCACCGACTTCATCGTACCCTCATTTGTCAAATATTTTTGTGTGTGTATTCTAATACAAAAAGCATGAAGTGTGGTGTCGTATCTCGAAACGGTTTTGGAATTACCCATATTGGAAGTTTAACATTGAAGATATAAATTTTTATGTTGAATGTTAGAGATTTTCCTTGTTGGCACGCGATATTAAGTCACTTTTGATGAATGAATATTGACATTGAGCAAGATTGTTCGTACAACTGTCCAGTACAATTTTACTCTCAAACAACTTGAATATTTGGTGGGGGGCCAACCAGGGGCACATTTTTGAGTTGTTGTCACTGTCTGTTTTTCGTACGTTGAATTTCGTCAGATTTTCATCGGAATTTTAGATGTGAAACATGTTCTGTTTTCAAGTTTAAGCCCCTGAACTTATAATAACGATGTGAAACTTCAGTTTCCGAGTGAAGTAAAGCCCCCCATGGACGTTATACTTTTTGTGCTTGTGCTATGCCTGAGTTTCGCAAATCTGCGACATTCGCAATCACGCTTCATGATTTTTGTATTAGAATATTTAAAAATATATATTGTTGAAAAATGGGAGTACGATGAAGTCGCTCCAATTTTGCACCATTTTACGTATCACCCTGTAGAAAATGTACATTAAGGTTCCCAACATTCACTATTACAGGATGGGTTGCGAAAAGATCAAGATAGTTGACGCAATAAACAAAATGGAAATCGCAATCGGCAATAGGGAGATTTTGGCCTCTAAAGTCGAATCATTTTTCCGATACCGACAACTTCGTTGTCCAGCAGTTTATAAAGTTACTGGTTGTCCTTTGAAAACTCGAAAACTAACCGCGGCTCTCACCAGAAAGTGAACACAGTTCGTTAACGCTAACACACTGTTGAAAAAGAATTTTGTTCTGGTTAATGTGAGTAAATACTATTTTGTTTCTAAGTTTTCAAATCTGAAATTTGTAAAGTCCCTAGAATTTAACAGTTGATTGCACTGATATTTGAGAATGAGAACTCAAGGTTGCGGTGTCGTAATTTGATAAAATCGTCAAATTAATTATGGTTCCGATATCCAAACCTATGAAAGAACATGATTGTGTCCAAAATATTGTATTGGGCCTAAGTACAGGTACAGAGTCTTTCACAAGTGAATATTTTCCTAGACTTCAATCTGACTGGGTCGTCGTGTTGTCTCACATAGATTACGGCTACATTTTCTCTCATTCCTTTTTCAAGTCTTCTCAGATCTGGAGGTGAAACATACGCCAGCACAGGTAACCCACCAATAATTTAAATTCACCACACTGTTACACTGCGTCGTATTCTGCATGAAGCATTCTGCATTCTGCATTCCTCCAATATCGTTATCACCCATAAAGGTCAATTGTGTCCACGGACATCTGCAAGACATAGGACTACAGAGATCGGATCAGCAATTTATAGGACTAACCTCGAGTTCCACCAAACTTTTATCAACGCGATTACTTTATCACTCTGATAGTAACTAAGCAACCGGTCATCCTATTGGCTGGTGCATAGCAACTATCAGCCTGATAGATTTAATCTGCTCTTAAAATTTTGGTGAAACCCGAGGTAAGTATGAGAAACAACGTGAACTTACTTTTAGCAGCCAATCGATTACCAATCTCACTCTTATTTTCCACATTTTTTAATTAGAAACTACCTTGGAACATCTTCGGAGATTGGTAAATCTACAACATAAGGAATTGTTAACAAGAAAATTACCTAAATGCTTACCTGGGATTTGTCCAAAAGGCGACGGAACAGAAACGAATTTCCAATAATTTCAATTCTCAATACGTTGCAATACTTGAAATGTTTATTTTCATTTTGACAGCAACACACCAACATAACCTATCTTTCGAAGATACTAGGCAGTTGGACATCAAGTCTGCTCTGCAATTCCAGACTGTAAAATTTGCCCAGCCGACTAGAATCACGGTAGGGCTGAATGCACCATACATAGGTACTGTGATTACGGAGAATTCGTAACATTTTGAGAAAATATCCCATTTCTTCGTTCCATTTTGTGAAATCTGGATTTCAGTCGCCAACAAATAAAGATTGATAGAAGAAATTTCAATTTCATACAGTCCATTTCTTTAAGAAGTCCATTGTGGTGCAAATGACAGACACCTTCGCATAGTCGGTGTGGTACGCGACATAAAATGGCAAAATACCGCAAATGAATTAGACGGGATGCCCTTTGGTATGATGACGACTTATACCAAGGTGATTAATTTTCGCCAAGGATGCGTCAACATTTCCCACTCAGAAAAAAAGATGGCGACGATTTTTGACAGGACCTGAATTTTTGTAAAACATAGGCATGTGGGATATGTTTTCTTACTAATTTTGACCTCCTGAACACGAATATCGAGTTTATTTTCACATTAAAAATCAAATCGACCTCAAATTTCACATCTGAAAACCGGATAAATAGCAGACTCTCGCTTATTTTCGAATTGAAAATTTTGTGTGCCATTTACAGCAATTTCCAGCCTTGAGCTCGTTAAATAGATCCCATGGAACAAGTTAACAGTGTAAGTTCTGCAAAATAACCCTTCAAACATGGCCAGGGTGCGCCTCAAATCATACCAAAAATGGGCGCTGGGACATATTTTGCTGCGGCTGGTTGGGGAATGTAAGTGTGAAAGGAAGAATGTTTTGCAATATGTTTTACTGTTTAATATATAAGCTAACACATACCAAGCATTTGTCAACATACCATGGCAATTTGAAACAAAATATAAAAAACAAATTTTCATGATTTGTTCATAACTTTTTTTATAACAGGTACAATTGATAGCAAAAAAACGTAGCTTTGATTTTGATGATGTTTTTATCAAGGTAAATACATCAAGAGACCTTTCTCATCGTGAACAACCACCCTAGCTTGAAGTTTCATATAATATAAAACATTTTCGTCAGATCCGCGATTGTCAAACATCAGAAAAGCGTATTTTAATAATTTCAAAGTCCTTCTTTGAACTTGTTCTGGAATGCAACATAACGCTGATGGTTAAGCTTTAGCTTAAAGTTTTCTGTCTCGCCCGTGAACTCATTCATGTCTAGAAACTTCTGGACTGGATAATATGCACCAACGGCAAAGGTCAGTAGGATCTTCAGTGTTATTCGTATTCCTATGCCACCAACTTGAAATTTGTTGTCTTGTGTGTGACAGAAGTTTGCGAGAATGGAAGTAATGAGCTATCAATGGAGGCTCAAAAGCGTCTAGGACGTGGACAAGCCACAGAGCATGAAAACATACACCATGTATTAAAGGTTCTATAGTTGCAAAATAAGAGTTGAAATGTTGAAAAGGTCTTGGTCGAGGTCTTGGTGCCTACCTGATCACTTTTTCATATGTTTTCCACGTCCGTTTAAAATGCCTGTTCACGTCCTAGGTGTTTTTTCGTCTTCACTGAAAACATTATACTTCCATTCTCGCAAATTCCAACACACACAAGACAACAAATTTTGAATTGGTGCCATAGCAAAAACACTGAAGATCCTACTGCCCTTTGCCGTTGGTTCATATCCAGTCCGAAAATTTCCAAACACCGGAATGAGTTCATGGGAAAGATAGAAATACTCATAGAAAACTTTGAACCGAAGATTCACCATCAGCCGTATGTTGCATTCCAGAACAAGTTTAAAGACAAAACTTTAAAATCAAAAGACGCTTTTCTGGATGTTTGGCAACCGCAAGTCTGACAGAAATGTTTCAATATTTATGAGTTGCTACACCGAAACTTTGAGCTTAAGTGGTGTTTCAGGTGAGAAAGATCTCTTGATGTATTTACCTTGATGGAAAACTTCATCAAAATCAAAGCTACGTTTTTTAAGTATAATTGAAAAAAAAAACTTATCAACAAATCATGAAAGTTTATTTTTTCAGTTTTTTCATCTGAAATTGCCATTGTATGTTGATAAATGCTTAGTATATGTAAGTTTACTATATAAAACAGTAAAATACATTACAAAACATTCTCCATTTCACAATTACATTTCTTAATCAGCCGCAGAAAAATGTGCTCCCAGAGCCCATATTTTGTATGTTCTGGGGCGCACCCTGGCGATGTTTGTAGAGTTATTTTGTAGAACTTACACTGTTAACTTGTTCTGTGGGATCTATTTAACAAGCTCAAGGCTGGAAATCGCTGTAAATGGCACACAAAATTTTCAATTCGAAAATAAGCGAGAGTCTGCTATTTTTGCGGTTTTCAGATGTGAAATATGAGGTCGATTTGATTTCTAATGTGAAAATAAACTCGATATTCGTGTTCAGGAGGTCAAAATTAGTAAGAAACCATATCCCACATGCCTATGTTTTACAAAAATTCAGGTCCTGTCAAAAATCGCCGCCATCTTTTTTTCTGAGTGGGAAATGTTGACGCATCCTTGGAGAAAATTAATCACCTTGGTATGAGTAGTTATCATGCCAAAGGGCATCCCGTCTAATTCATTTGCGGTATTCAAAATCGTAGCACCCCGACTAGCATTGACGGTGAGGTGAATGCAAAGGTGTGTGCCATTTGCACCACAATGGACTTTGAAAAAAAAAATAGACTGTACTTACAGAGCCATACTTATCTACTAACAAAGCTTTGGAGCTTTGATGGAACCCGAGGTAAGTATATTAACCTATCATTTATTTGCTACTCGTGGGTAGGAATAGGGGACGACGGGAAACGCGAATGAATTAATCAAACGGGCATTTTAATGTATATGATAATATCCACCTGAAACGTGCAAACGCAGGCTGTATTTTATTTATAATTTGCATGTCAGGTACAAATCATGCAACGATTAGTCAGTTTTATATTTTAGACAGAATGATTATTAGCTGGCCACGAATCACGACGATTTTAAAAATTGCCGCGCCATGATATTTATGGGCCGTTCCAAGCGCGTATTTCACGACCATTTATACCTGGTGGGCCTGAAAACTTATAAATATGTAACCACCAACCAGCATTGAATTATCACCTCCGCTTCACCCATCAGAAACGGCGACCTCTCATCGTTTATGAAGGCATGGCAATCCGTTCCATAAAAAATGTTTCTGCTAGTACTTATAACCGATTTCAAAAAGTGGTGTGTGTCAGTCTGGTTTATGCGTCGATTTTGGAACGCAAGTTTTTGATTTTTTGAAGATTTTTTGCTAGAGCCTTATGTTCAACCCGGTGAAAAACCAACTAATGTGGTTGCGAAAGTTCCAATCAAATACCTACCATAATAGTGTAGCAATAATCGCTCGAGCGATATTGATCTTCCAATCGGCCCCACCTTGCACTGCGCAACTTTAAAGAATAATTAATAATTTAGATAAGAATAATAATTATTGCGTGAGCAAGTGGGCTGCACTGAAAACAAAAAGGCAAACAGGCTAATAGTTTCGATTAATATTTTACATATTAATGGCGACATAAATAATCATAGAAATGCATTAGGAGTGCTACAAACGTCATAAACTTATAACAAAATACAGGAATTTATCTGTTTGTGCACGCGTAAGGTACATAAAGCACTCGTAGGTAAGTACCTACCTGAAACGAGAAAACTCTCCTTGCCTTCGGTTGAAATAATAATAGAATAATAGAATAATAATAATAAAGAAATAATTATGTAAGTCATAACATAAGTATATGCAGCTTCCTTCATAAAGTCCATCAGAAGAATGGTGGAGTCGATTGGTCGTGGTCGAAATAGCATTAATAGTCCAGTAAAATAAGGATTTAACTTGGAACAAATTAGGGGCAGGATGAAAAAAATATGGCGATGTAGATAATGAAAAACTGAATAAGAAAAACCAAAGTTTCATTTCCAGTCATCCCGGGAACCATGGAAAATAAAATGGAGAAGATGGAAAAACATGCGCCGCGATCTTTCTTTCAAAACTGTGAGAGAACGGTGAGAGATGTGTGAAAACTGTCAGGGACAAAGTTGTAGGGAATTTAATAATCTACAAAGAAGTCCCTGGAGGCATATGTCTTACTTTTTTAGTTTAGCTGTTTATTGCAGTCAAAGTTACGCGCCGGTCTAGTGAAGTGGAAAAACTGTCCGCGTGACCTTCCTTCTTGGATGCTGTGAGAACGACAAGAGATATCAAACAATTGTGAGGGACAAAGTTGTAGAGAATTGAATGCTCCACTAGAAAATTTTTAAGGCCAATTATTATCTCTCCTAGTTTAGCCGTGAACCACGTTCGAAGTTGCGCGACAATCCTGTTGATAAAGTGGTTCTTCTGGAAAACTTACAAAAACCCTAGACTCGATGAAAAAACTATGACAATGTAGAGGATGAAAAACTGAATCTAAAAAACCAAAGTTTCATTTCACACCGTTCCGGGAAACCTAAGAAAAAAAAGAAAAACTTGAAAAATAGTGATTTGCACTCGCAGCTTCCTCATTGAATACTGAAATAAACGTAATGAATATGGAAAATCTGAACAAACCAGCTTGTAGAGGATTGAATGATCTATAAAAAATCCCGTGATGTCATGTATGCATCTTTGTCGACTTAGCTGCGGAGCGCTATCAAAGTTGGGGTACATGACTCGTGACGCGTCGCATATTTGTTGAAACTGGCACGACGTTGCGGTCATTGTTCAATTGATTATGAAACATGATCAAATGATTTGAAAAAATTGCGTGCTTTGTTTAACATCTGGGTAGTTACTTATTGTTAGAATTATCATTGTAGTCATCATCATCGTCTTCCTAAACGACAATGCAAGAAACGCAGAACAGGTGGCTCCACCGCAGTGGGGGCAAAACTTGATACACTTGAGGTCAGCTTTTCTGCATCCACAATAAAAACACTTCTCGCAGTTTTTCAAGCATCTGCAGGAAATCAGCCGTAGCAGATTTTTGAGAGCTACGTTATCCTGAGTTCTAATTTCTAATAGGCATCAACAGAGAAATGTTTAATTTTCAACCCCATTGTTCAGGTGGACAGTTGTTTATTATCTCCGAGCTGTTGTTGAATGATCATTGTTCATCAGAAATTAGTTGAAAAACATCTCATTATCTAACGTGAATCACGTTTTTCAATTATTATAAATATTGTGCTACAAAATACGAGTACTTTCTCAGTTTTAAGCCTGAGTATCACGATACTTATTTCGTACTATTTTAATGCTATGAACATATGATCAGAAACGACAAATTCAGAAATTCCCCAGCAAACCTAGTCTCTCGTCCTAGATTTCTAGAACGAAAATATGACGAAAATAGTACAGTGACACTCACGACTTTAATTTTGCCAAACAAGAAACTTTATACATAACAAAGCGTTCATCCGCGGAGTTACGTTTCCAACAATAGTTACCAGACGTTCAACAAAGCACGTAATTTTTTCAAATCATTCAATCATGTTTTATAATCAATTGAACAATGACCGCAACATCGTGCCAGTTTGACCACATATGCGACGCGTCACTAGTTATGTACCCCAACTTTGATAGCGCTCCGCAGCTAAGTCGACAAAGATGCATACATGTCATCACGGCATTTTCTATAGATGATTTAATCTTTTTCTTTTTTTTTTCTTAGATTTCCCGAAACGGTGTGAAATGAAACTTTGGTTTTTTAAATCCAGTTTTTCATCCTCTACATTGTCGTAGTTTTTTTATCGAGTCTAGGGTTTTTGTAAGTTTTCCAGAAAAACCACTTTATCAACAGGATTGTCGCGCAACTTTGAACGTGGTTCACGGCTGAACTAAACTGCTTGACAATTGAACTGCAACACCTAAAAATTAGGTGCGTTTTCAAATTGAGATAGCTCAAAAAATATCTGACGGATTCTAGAAATTCAGGCATGTGAGGAAAGATCATTCCTTTGACTATCGAGTGCTGGTATTGATGATGAGTTTGATTACACAATTTGTCATATACAGGGTGCCAAAGGAGAGCGTGCAGATATGGGCAATCTTTCACCTTGTACAACTTTCGAAAAAAAAATCCGAGATTTTTTCTATCGCCTGCTTTTGAAAGGTTGAATCATTATGCCGAAACGGTTTTGAAATTTTGACCCTAACTTTTTTTTTCAAAAAATTGTGTCCAATTTTCTGAAATATGCACTTTCTGATTAAGAAAAAGAAATGGGGAAATTGTTTGTTTTCAAACGGCGTCCATATTGAATTTGCTTACGAAGATTTTTATTTGAGCCTCCACATCCCCTAGAAACTACCCCTTTTGGGACACCGTCTCACAACAAGATATGCAATGCTTCATTTAAAAGGCCTAAGAAAAGTACTCATCAATAATTGGATTGAAATAAGTATACTAGGACGACCCCACACGTACAGCTCCCTAAAAACCACCCCTTGACTTCAAGGGACAGGGTTTGTGTGATAAGACATGCAATAGATGAAAATTCCAAAAAACGTCTTTTTCAACTGTTCCACTAAAAAAGTGATGCTACACGATGACCTTTTACGTAGGTCATCCCAACAGTAGCTAACCTCTCGAAAGAAGAACTACCCTTTGAAAAAAACCAGTACTTCCGCAATACCTCATTTGTTAGGATTTTTTGAAAATCTGTCGCAATAGTTTGCCGCTACGATGATTTCATTCACATATCTACCCGAAACTACCCCTTCAACTACCCTTCCAATATCGCATAGCCTTTACCTTGATGCGTGTAAGGTCATCGCGGAATCATTTTGAACTTATTCAATCGCACCTTCTCTGACCTTCCAAATGAGGTATTGCATACCTTTTACTAAAGGGGCGATTTCTAGGGGTAGTTTCAGGAAAGGTTTTGTACTATCATCGTAGAAAACACCATCATTTCAATGAAACGGTTAGTAGGCAAAAGCTCTTTCAAGTCGTAAATAACGCATCAAGGTAGAGGCTATGCGATATTGGAGGGGTAGTTGAAGGGGTAGTTTCGGGTAGATATGTGAATGAAATCATCGTAGCGGCAAACTATTGCGACAGATTTTTAAAAAATCCTAGCAAATGAGATATTGCGGAAGTACTGGTTTTTTGAAGGGTAGTTCTTTTTTTGAGAGGTTAGCTACTGTTGGGATGACCTACGTAAAGGGTCATCGTGTAGCATCACTTTTTTAGTGGAACAGTTGAAAAAGACGTTTTTTGGAATTTTCATCTATTGCATGTCTTATCATACCAACCCTGTCCCTTGAAGTCAAGGGGTGGTTTTTAGGGAGCTGTACGTGTGGGGTCGTCCTAGTATACTTATTTCAATCCAATTATTGATGAGTACTTTTCTTAGGCCTTTTAAATGAAGCATTGCATATCTTGTTGTGAGACGGTGTCCCAAAAGGGGTAGTTTCTAGGGGATGTGGAGGCTCAAATGAAAATCTTCGTAAGTAAATTCAATATGGACGCCGTTTGAAAACAAACAATGTCTCTATTTCTTTTTCTTAATCTGAAAGTGCATATTTCTGAAAATTGAGCACAATTTTTTGAAAAAAAATGTTAGGGTCAAAATTCCAAAACCGTTTCGGCATAATGATTCAACCTTCCAAGAGCACGCGATAGAAAAAATCTCGGACTTTTTTTTCGAAAGTTGCACAAGGTGCAAAATTGCCCATATCTGCACGCTCTCCGTTGGCACCCTGTATATGACAAATTGTGCAATCAAACTTATCATCAATACCAGCACTCGATAGTCAAAGAAATGATCTTTCCTCACATGCCTGAATTTCTGGAATCCGTCAGATATTTTTTGAGCTATCTCAATTTGAAAACGCACCTAATTTGTAGGTGTTGCACTTCAATTGTCAAGCAGTTTAGAAGAGATGATAATTGGCCTTAAAATTTTTCTAGTGGAGCATTCAATTCTCTACAACTTTGTTGCTCACATTTTTTTGATATCTCTTATCGTTCTCCCAGCATCCAAGAAGGAAGGTCACGCGGACAGTTTTTCCACTGCACTAGACCGGCGCGCAACTTTGACTGCGATGAACGGCTAAACTGAAGAAGTAAAACATATGCCCCCAGGGACTTTTTTGTAGATTATTGAATTCCCTACAACTTTGTCCCTGACAGTTTTCACACATCTCTCACCGTTCTCTCAAAGTTTCAAAAGAAAGATCGCGGCGCATGTTTTTCCATTTTCTCCATTTTATTTTCCATGGTTCCCGGGATGACTGGGAATAAAACTTTGGTTTTTCTTATTCAGTTTTTCATTCTCTACATCGCCATATTTTTTTCATCCTGCCCCTAATTTGTTCAAACTTCGGCCTAAAAATCGCCTCATTTTACTGGACTATAAGGCTTGAAGCAGTTTGTTGTTCTTGTGTTGTTGATCGTGGAAATTGGTGATTTTTAACTACGTTTGCGCGGTAGGCACTTCTTGGGCTAATTTGAGGTCACAAGCTTCAAAACATTCTTGCGTTGCATCACTAATGTTATTTCCACTTTTCCAAAGGTTCCAAGAACACTCTTATGCTAACCTACGTGTTATGTTATAGAAGTGTAGGTTCATACATAGTATACCTACCAGTACCTCTCCTAAAGACACACACATAAACCAAGTTGTTTAATTCTGGTCGTTAATAATGTAAGGAAACAGGTTAGGTGCGACGTTATGCGTTGTTGAAATTGCCCTCTTTCATTTTTTTAATTTTTCTTTTCCGTGAAAACTGAAATTATTAGTCGAGTCTGTAACGGCTGTTGTTTTATGGCAGGTCAAAAGATCATGAGAAACGTGAAAGGGGGTTGTCATTCTCTCATACGTCAAGGACGTCTGCTATACGCTGGGATGACCAAAACGGGAGAGTGACCGAGACAACGGAATGCGGCTCGGAAGAAGAAAGGGCACAAACCGCACAAATGCAAAATCAACTCATCCATTGTTGAGAGTTCAAAATAATGTGGTGTTCTCTGTTTCTGCGTTTGTAGTCCTCGAACCCAAATAATATATACTAAACACACGTAACAGGTATGCAGATCGAATGGCGACGGGGCTGTCTGCTTGCTTGCAAAACTCAACCCATTGAACATGGCGAAGCACAATAGAATTGCAATTAAGTCCCTGCGACGACAGGCAAATTGCTGGCAAATTCGTGTGTCGGTGTCGGTACTCTTTCAGGGGAGGGATCTTGACGACGAAGGAACTTAATAAAAGAATAATAATGTATTTCAGATGATCTAGATTTTGATTCTACAAAACTAAGTACAGAAAGTACCTACAAGAAAATCGAATCAATACCTACAAATTGTTGTCATTTCACAAAATAGAAAGGAAGGTTGAGTTGAAACTTGGGAGTTTTATACATTGAGCTTTGCACTCAGCATTCAGCATTTAGGTAGCTTTCTTCTTCCCTAACGTGGTCTTCTAAGTCTCTGGTATGGTTGTAATCATTTGATTGTTCACTCATAACGAATATCATCAGAACATTCAGCGAGCTTTCAGCATTCCAGGCATCGCTGTTCACCAACACATTTCGGAATGGACTGGTGACTTCTACGAACTGTGGTTTTAAATCTCTACGGTTTGATTGGGATTGGGAGATCTTTAATTGTGGTCAGATATGTCGACTATTGAAATACGTATTTCCGTTGGCACTTAGACCTACCTAAAGACATTTTCGCATTTAGCTCGATTTGTTCGAATAATGTTCACTTCCCCTTAATACATTTTATTCGGTCAGTATGTCAAAGATAATATCGCCACAACCGCACGTTGACGTAATAAATTTACTTCACAGGCCGGAATCAGAAAGAAGGCAAAAATTCAATGCCATTCAGGGAAAGCAGGGGCGAAAGGGAATTTAGCGCCGCCACACGCAACTCCACGGTGATGTTGTATAGGGTTCAAGCAACCAGGCGTTCAACCGCGGGGTCAATTTAAAACAAATTACGGGGGAAAGAGCGAAATAATTTGCATGGTTCTCTGCTCCCTTTCCCCCTTTCCTGCATCCATCGATCGGTAGATGGTTTTGTATATAAAGTGCGGTCTGGGCCTCCCTCCCGGCAATGCCAACGGCACACAGCACAACTGCTGAAACTGAAAGGCGGCTCTGAACGTTCAGAATTCAGAGCTTTTGCTCTCTTGTTGGGCTCTCTTCGCAGCCATCTCGTTCGTAATGTAGAAGAGCTATGCAGCACCCAGCATCAAACGGCGAAGAGGACTTTCTCACGGCCTCGCACGTTCGCCCGACATGTTCCATGACTAGAGGTTGAACTGAGAGGTATTATTAGCGTCTCGTCCGGGGGATTCTAAACTTACAGACGACGAAGGCACGACCTGTCTGTGATTTAACAATTCAACACCGAATTTGCCGAGAGAAAACTGGAATAGTTACAAAAAAAAACAAGTGAGTATGCCTTCACGTGCGTGAGTCTCAGTAGCGCATTTTCTCAAAGAGGCATATTGTGAACGTAAAGAAATTTGGTTGAAGGAGAAACACCATTCCTTGTCCACTCTCTTCATTCGTAACTCATTGTGATATTTTGTTATCAGAATGGGGTACTTGCCAGTGAAATAGATTTGAATGAAAATTCTTTCACTCATCAATATTTTTTTGTTTGAGGGCGGGAGCTGGGAGCGGCGACTGATCAACAGTAGTCTACTCTTTCCCATTTTTAGTCGACTATCCATATAGCGAAAGAATTAGATCGCTATGTCTTCGGGTTTATGTTTTCCATTTATCTCTTACTTTGAGGGCAGCGTGTGGGGGTGGCAGCATTCGGCAAAGTAACTGTTGCATAGTTTGAGTTAGGCGTTTCTAAATGTTTAAGGAATCATGACAATATGTGAAAATTGTGAAAGTTGAATTTTTTTTGTTTGGGGACGGGAGCTGGAGGCGGCGACTAATCAAAAGTGGCCTATCTCTTCCCATTTTTAGTCAGCTATCTATAGTATAGTGAAACAATTAGATCGCTATGTCTTCAGGGTTATGTTTTACATTTATCTCTTACTTTGGGGGCGGCGTGTGGGAGCGGCAGAGTTTGGCAAAGAAATTCTTCCACAGTTTGAGTTGGGAGTTTCTGAATATTTGAGGTAACATTAAAATGTAAATCAGTGGAAATTATTGAAAGTTGCACTTTTTTCTTTTGGGGGTGGAAGTTGGAGGCGGCGCCATATCAAAAGTAGCCTATTCTTTGCCATTTTTAGTTAGCTATCCATATAGCGAAAGAATTAGATCGTTATGTCTTCGGGTTTATGTTTTTCATTCATCTTTCACTTTGATGGCAGCGTGTGGGGGCGGCAGCATTCGGCAAAGTAACTGTTGCACAGTTTGAGTTGGGAGTTTCTAAATGTAAGGGAAATATGACAATCAGTGAAAATTGTGAAAGTTGCATTTTTTTTGTTTGGAGGCGGCGGCTAATTAAAAGTGGCCTATCTTTTCCCAATTTCAGTCAGCTATCAATATAGTGAAAGAATCAGATCGCTATGTCTTCAGTTTCATGTTTTACATTTATCTCTCATTTTGGGGGCGGCGTGTGGGAGCGGCAGAGTTTGGCAAAGTAATTCTTCCACAGTTTGAGTCAAGAGTTTCTGAATGTTCGAGGTAACATTATCAGCTAAATCAGTGAATATTGTTGAAAGTCGCACTTTTTTTATTTTGGGGGCGGAAGCTGGAGGCGGCGCCATATCAAAAGTAGCCTATCCTTTACCATTTTTAGTCAGCTATCCATATAGCGAAGAACTTAGATCGCTATGTCTTCGGGTTCATGTTTTTCATTTATCTCTTACTTTGGGGGCGGCGTGTGGGAGCGGCAGCGTTTGGCTGAGCAAATGTGGCACAATTTGAGTTGGCAGTTCCTAAATGTTCAAGGGAACAGCTAAATCAGTAACATTTGTGAAAGTTGCACTTTTTATCGTTTGGGGGCGGAATCTGGGGGCGGCGACTAACCAAAAGTAGCCTATCCTTTCCCATTTTTAGTCAGCTATTTATATACCGAAAGAATCAGATCGCTGTGTCTTCGGGTTTATGTTTTTCATTTTAAAGTGATTGGGGGCGGTTTTTAGCAGTTTTTTCATGTCGGCGGCGCATATTGAAGACGGAATGTTTCTTGGCTTAAGTTTATGAGTAGCAACTATGTATTATTCAAAAAATGAAAATACTTGAGCATCAGGTCTGGTAGAAAGTGCAGTATTATGTTATTTCAAGTTTATCGGGGGCGGTTTTCTCTAAGTTGGCGGCGCAATATGGACATCCAATATAGCCTAGCCCTCCTTTGGGAGTGGCAGCTATGTAACAGCGAAAAAATTAGAAAGCTGGGTCGTCTAGTTTGGGAGGAGTTCGAAGAACGGACGGACGGACGGACGGACGGACGGACGGACGGACAAAGCGGTTGCAATAGCGATTTTCATCAAGATGGAAAATGCGCTAAAAAGAAAACTGTGGAAACTCTGTGGTGTTGTTTCACCAAGAAGGGTTTTTGGGTCCTGTTTTGGGCATACATAACGAATATTTAATTATAATATTTGAAGATTGTGTTAGCCAAATTAGCTTGGCCTCTGGGATATGTAGAAGTCGAACAGAAAACGTCAGTATGGTGGTGACAGTGTGTATGATGCTAGTCTGTGAAAAGGCGCGGCGGCTGAAAAGGCTGAGGCCAAAAAAAGGATTAAATACAGCGAGTATTTATTCATCCCAATCGCCATCGAGACTTTTGGCTCTTTTGGTCCAAGTGCGCGAGCGTTTATTCGAGACATCAGCCTCAAGTTGGTAGAAGCCACCGGAAATCACAAAGAGGGCTCCTGGTTTAGAGAAAGACTGTCACTCACGATTCAACGGGGAAATGCCATCAGTGTGATGGGAACTCTTTGCACTGATGTCACTTCCTCGTTGAACTATTTTTAGTTATGGTTATAGTTATATGTATAATAATATGTTGTACTTGTAGTTGAATAAATATACGTCCATCTGTGAAGGATTGAGATGTGATCCAGTGCGCAGTGTGCATAGGTTCTAAAATCAGACCAAGCTAGTTTAGTTTACTTGATATCTGGATAGTAAACCCTTGTATGTTATACCTACCTATATATGATTCATTAAAAAAAGTGATATAGACTGAGACATAATTAGTTTTCTTTATTTACAGGTTTTCACCTCAGTGGAGTTGTGACAGCATCACGAACCCTAGCCCTTCCGACGACATTGCCTTGTGGAGCTCAGGATCCACCACAAAAGTTTAAAGTGTCTGTTAGTTTTGACAGGTGAGTTCAAATTTTTATTTCTTCTCCTTATGAAATGAAAAGATAGTATAGCTACCTCTGTGAGGGCTACCTATTCAGCCTTATTCTCTATGTCATTGAAAATTTTTAATATGGAAAACGGGATTTTGAAGAGCTGGCATTACTTTGACTGTGTAAGCAAGTACCTACTATGTCAGTTCAGGCAGATTCAGGTTTAATTTCAATCCATACTTGGGATCCCTGCCCAATATACCTACGTAACGAAATAAACCACAGTGAAAAACGAAAATTTTTAATTTTCGATTAACTATTTGATTGAACTTGGACAGACATGCTGAATTTACGGATATAATCAATTTCACGTTTTTTCTTTTCATGGCAGAGTAAGCTCTAGCTGTTGTCATTTATGTTGGAAATAATGTGCTTGGTAAGCTAAATCAAACATTATACAGGCTATCGCCACTTTCTGAACTCACCAAACAAAAAAAAGCTAGTAGGTACAACTTGATGTACCTAAACACCTGATTTTAAAAAAAAGAGCCAGTATTTTCATCTACAGATAACTTTGCCTGGAAGTAATTTTCTATAATAGATCTAGAGAGAATTTTTCAACACCTCAAAGGCTTAGGTGAGCTGGCTAATGGACCCGATTCCAAGGTCAAAAAAATAAAGACAAAAATTGTTACAATAATTGATTCCATGGTAATTGCCTTCCGGTTTAGGGATATCCTGAAGGTATCTGGTATGAAAATATACTGGCTTAAAGGCGGAAAAAAAATGATCCAGTGACGTCATCAGGTGGTATACCCCTTTGGCAAAATCGCGCGTGGGGTGCGATACGAATAGTTATTTGAATTTCTATTCGAAACTTTGCACCAGACGTCAAGTTAGGCGTCAAACTGAAATTTTGATCGACAGAACTGGATAAAACAACAAGTAACTCGACGGTTTTTCTCCTAATTCTGTTAGCTGAAAACGTGAGATCCCCTTGCTCTAGAACCAAGATTCTGAGGTACCACTCCTTGTTTGATCAATATTTTGCCGCCTGTCAGTTCAAAATTTTGCCAATTTTCACAGTGAGTTTCCAGTTGTCGACAAAATATGTTTTTTATCAAAACGAGTGTTTCTTCCAGTGAATTTGAAAATAAGCTAAGAAAACATGTATAGCACATTTCGTGGAACTTATGCGCAAGCGTGATATCGAACATTGACGGATAAGCGAGTCTGCCGTCAACTGTCAACTGTCGAATTTTGCGCGAGTTCCGTTCTCTCAGACTCTCACCTGCTCTCTGTTTCGTGATGCGTGATGGCTTCATCCTCCAAGAAAGTGCGAATTCGCTCAAGTGAACATGATGTGCAGCCCCCAAAAGCGCACCAATTTGTAGCGCCTTGTTTTAAACGATGCACGTTCATTTCCATGTGGAAATTAGCACGTTGGAATTTCACGCTTTGTTGGTTATGTCGGTTTGTTATTGTTATTGACTCGCAGAACTGTCATTTTCTGCCAAAAATCTCGTGCATGCGCTCAGCTCCGTGCAAAAAGTGTGACCTTGAAAATTCCATGAAATGACCTATTGGCCTTACCGGCATTATTGTTACGAAAACAAGAAGAGGCAAACCGGGAACGATGATAAATATGGACGAGAATGAAGAACAAATAGCAGTAGGTACTTTCTGCAGTCAGAACTGACAGTTTTACAACTGGTTTCAAAGTTTGAAACAGAAATTTTTGTTGCTATCGTAACTCAAGCAAGGTTGCCTGATAGTGTAAAATCTGATGAAGTCACTGGATCATCTTTTCAAACGAAAACGTCTCCTGTTGCTTTTTTGCAAAAAATTTACCGCCTTATTATAATATAGTCAGTAAAATAAACTATCACACGCTTACTAAGAGATGTTTATGCATAAAATTAAAATAAAAACCTAAATAGTCGACTTTTTAAATTGGATTATACGTCCGTATACGTTTTTGCCACGTGTACCCTAGCTCTCTGCACCATCAAACACACATTTTGCTGTGTCTGCTGCTGCTGCTGCTGCTGCTGCTGCTGGAAAACGTATCAGGTCACGAAAATATACTGAGCTACCTTCACAAAAGGGAATTATTTACCTACCTGAATGCGTATACATTATTCTTCAGAAAGAGAAGAATTGGGAGCCTCCAGGTACAGAATTAAAAGAGCTCCCGTCATCGCTCACCATCAGCAAAGGTGTAATTACACAACCAACGAATTTCAACAACAATAAAACGGACAGAACTTTAATGGCGGCGTAATTTATGTTGCAGTTTATTGTATTTTAACGAAAATGTGTTCCATAGAATATACCATAATAGTAGTACTGTGCATAAAGCATAAGCATGTATATCTCAGTCACTTCATTTTCAGTAGAATGACATTTTGGAGCAAAAATAAAGTGACAAGCTGGTGGGCTACCAGGTACGGCTGATGGCACCTGCAAAGTTTTGGAGCGAAACTATCAGCGGTCATCAGTATCCTTCCAGCTCTCCAGCTTGTCACTTAATTTTTGCTCCAAAATGTCATTTTACTGAAAAATTAATAGTGAACGGGATAAACCTACTCAACTTCTTGGTTTAAATACTTCATTGTCGGTATTTAATCGACCAAATCTCCGGAACAGTTGAACAGAATAGATTCAAATTTGACAGGTCTATTCCACAATTAGAGCTCTTTACAGCGACCCCAGGGTTTAATCCAAAATATCCAGGACCGGCTCCAATTTTTTTCCCCCTAAATAAATGCCAAAAAGTCGCGTTGTACGCACTTCTTTTCAAAAGTAATGGCCGATTTTGAACTACATAAACAATGCTGCAAATGCGTGCATTTTCGTAGGGAAATCCTCTATTAGACGCGCTTTGAAGTCCGTCCGTCTCACAGTGGTCCGGCGGGACACGAATCTAGCGGGACAAAAATAGGAAACATCGACATTTTTTTACACTTGCTTAACTTAGTATTCGATAAAATAGACATATCAAAGAACCCAGTTTCGTTTTTTATACTACCCTGTAGGCCATAGTATAGTTATTCTTCAGACTTGAAGTTGACATGACTACACGCAAGAAAAAATCCCTCTCGCGTTACCTTCTTTTAACGATTCAAAATAATTACTCACAGATTTCCAAAAAATCTAGAATTTACAAGTACATATATGTGCTTCTGCTGACATATTTTGTTTTGGTTTAATTGACGTTAGTTTAGACTCAGCAGTGGTTTCAATTCAACCGTGCAAGAATGGCCTAACATTCACTTATAGCTGGACCTACAGCTCGAACGCTGTGGAACTCCGTTATAATTTTTGTACCATTATGTAGCTCTTATTGATCTCTTTTGAATCCCATAAAATTTGGGTGCAGCCACTTGCAGCTGAGGTCTTTATTTCAATTTTCAGATATGTGTGTAATTTGAGAAAAAATATTTTTTCCTTCAAACTCTTCTATTATCTCCTGATCCAGTCATCAATAGCTATACAAATTCTGAAGGGATCCTCAAATTTTCAGATTTTCCCTAATTTATTCAGGGTTTCATCAAAATGCATTTCTTTCCTGGGCTATAATAAGAATGTAGTAATTTACTATAGTACGTATAGGGTGCATCGTATTGTGGAAAAAATTTAGGAGCCGGTTCTGGATATTGGACTGGATTGAACGATGGGGCGCTGTAGGAAGACCGAGTTGGAATATGCCTATCAAATTTGAATCGATTTTCTTCAATCGTCCCAATCCGAGATATGGTCATTTAAAATTTCTAACACAACACATAAATTTTATAATCCTGTATATTATATCCTAGACGAAGGACCTTGAAAAGGGCCCGGGGGTGCGATTCTCGAGTTATTCGAATAATTTTTCGCGTACGAATCTCCTTGGTTTCATGTACATTTGGGCTGTCGGAAAGGAGAATTCGCATACGAAAACTTATCGAACAAGTTCGAGAATCGCACCCCTGATTCCCCTTGAAAATGATCAACATTTTCAAGATATGTGCCGTAGAACGGTTTTTTGAGTTTTTTGCTTTTATCGCTCACAAAGTCACAATTGCGTAATACAAGGGCCTTAGACTGTTCAGTTTTACATACAAACTTCAAACTCTCAGTTTAGATTTATTCGAAAATTCAACATAATCTTGTAAACAACTGTGTTTTATTTTTATTGTACGTAGTGCACTTGAATTTATCTTGAAATTTTGAGCAAATCTGATCTGATCAGATTGTATATGTTAAACTGAACAGTCTAAAGCCCTCCTCTAATGAAATTGTGATTTTGAGGGCGATATAGAAGCGTTAAACTCAAAAAGCCGTTCTGCGGCACAAAGCCCGGCATACATCAGCTTTCAGTTGTTGATGGTTTTGGTTACCTACTCCAAAATTTAACTGTGCATGGTATCATGGTAATGACTGTGTTCAGTCATTATTTTGCTTGATTATAGTTTGAATACTGAATGAAGAATAAACCACGCCGATCAACATTCGCCGGTCACCGGTCAGGACTGTTTAATTAATTATTTTAATATTTTTTCCAGATGCAAAATAACCTCAGTAACCTGCAGTTGCGACACGAAAGACATCTTTTGGTGTCAGCACGTCGTGGCACTATCTCTCTATCGAATTCGAAATGCTGAGATCGTCCGGCTACGAGTTCCCATTTCAGGTGAGCCATTTTTAAAAGTTTAAAAAACCTCGTGCATATCACTGTGAGCTGGAGCTTGTACATGTGATATATGTATATCGAAACGAAAGGTATAAGAAAACTTGCAGTGACGCGTTCTGGACCTCGCAATCCAGAAACTCCGCGAAAGAAGTAATAACTCAATTTGCGAAGCACCAAGTCGTATATAAAACTCTTGGTAAGTCTTGTCCGATTCAAGTGCAAGATGGACGTAGATTTTCCATAATACGACATGTCCCGGAGTCATTCTATGAATTTCAAGTGGGCACCATGCAGATGACGATCGCTGGCCGCACGTAAATTTTTCACTGGCATTGCGCGAACTTCTGCTTTGCTTTATCATATCTCTTATGTTCTGATGCGAAATCCATTTCCGACGAAATGGAAAATAGTTATAGTAGCAGCGGTACACTCCTAATATCAGAAAAAAACCGCAAATTGTGATACAAGCAAGCAATTTTGCACAGTTGTTCTCGAGAGTATTGAGAAGGATTTGGCCCGCAGCGTTGATCGCGCAGGCCTGTCAGACTCAAGATGCCGTTATTTTTCAAAATGGCGGAAATTTGATTTAAAAAATATTTTTTAGGCGGAAGTTGTTCGAGTGAGCATTCATTTCTGACAATTCGATGTTGCTTGATGCATTGGTGATTACAGAATTCCAATTAAAACACGCGTTCATGCCAGTGAGACAAAAAAATGAAAAAAATTCATTTATTCCAGTATTAACAAATTTGAACTCGTAGGTGTGTCCTTATGGGGGCGTTATTTCCAGTCAATTGATGATCCTCGAACATGACTAGGATATTCCTAGGTCTTTCAAATGTATTGCTTGCCTATGCCACCCAATATCTTGCGGTGCGATAAGCTTATACGCAAAGTTACAAAATAATTAGGTGCCAAAATTTGTAAGTTTCATGTTCAGCATTGTTTCTGAGGTTGCTAGTTGGATTGGATATAATAAAGCAGGTTGGAAATGAAGGCTGCCAAGTTTTAGATAGGATAGAAGATGACTTATAGCGTTAACGCAATGCAAGAAAGAACCTTTTTTCTCAGCATCTTGTTTGTGATAAACATGGGAATTATCACCAGGTATCAATACTATCAATAGACAAAGGAATAAAGTTATAGGGAAAATTCATCATAGGAAATACCATAAGTACCTCTCATTTGCGATGAGCAGTAAAACTGGATATTCATTCTTCATAAAGACAAAGAAATAGCTAGAGAGGAAGTTGTGAACATCGTTGAATAAAAAATTTGTGCAAAAGCAAACAATGTTCAAAGAGATAGATGAGAACAAATTTGCAGGAAATTCAAACATTTTTTCAAGAAAATTTGAATTTTCCGGAAAAACTTCCAAGTCTTTCCCAAATCATCTCTTAGTAAAAACCGCCAATTAAGGCTTCATTTTGAGCTCAATCATTTTGAGTTCGTTCTCGATAAGCAGGTTTTTGATTTTCATGTGGGAAACTCCAGGAAAATTGAGGAATGGAATTGCCGGAAAATGTTCAAGAACCAGTTACCTCTTGTTTAAAAAAATATTGGTGAAAATCTATTCACGGGATAACAATTTAAAATTTTTCAGTTTTTCCAGGATAGAAAACTCGAGAACTATTGGTCCGATTTCAAAACTTTCCTCCTCAAAAATTAATTCAATCTTTTCTTCAGTCATTACTTGGAGCATGTCTGCACCTGAAATGAGTATTTCGTGGGGCCTACCGCATGTCTAAATTCGCTCTGCAGTTTTATTTTGATTGCGGAATGTGCAAGTTCATTTTGAAAAAATTACCGCCGGAAAACTGGAAATGCATCGCATTTGAAAACAGCCCTACACGACGCCCAATGCAATCTACTTCCGATGCCAGTTGAAAATTCAAGAAAAAAGTCGATCTCCAAGCAAAAGAACGTCTGAATAAAGTCCTGAACCAAACGCGGATCGTCCTAGTCAAAACCCGAGTGAGCGGCCCTTTCGGGTGATCACGGCCGGGAAAGAATTTGAAATCTCGTAACGCCCGACTGGCAAATGGTAGAGAGCTGCAACTAGAACCTAATTTGATTCTTTTGTTATGTTGCTCCCTGCCGAATTCGGTTCCAATACAGCTGATAGATTTTGAATAATTGAATGTCAAAGTTTTGAACTTCGACATTTTAAAATTATTGCTAAGTGACAGTTGAAGAAAAGCTTTCAACTATTCTGGATACAGCTTTTTAAGGGCTCTCAAATGACGTATATCAAGTCAAGTTTCATGGGATACCGCTTCTGTCATTTTTTGATAGTGACACTTCCGTTTGACAGATGACAGCCAAAAACTAATCAACTTATTTGACAGCAAGACCCTGTCTGTTGACCAAAATTCAAGTCGATCGAATCAACAGTTCAGCAGCTTTCGTGCCAGAACGTTTTTCTGGCACAATTTGGCATGAACGCGTATTTTAATTGGAATTCTGTAAGCACCAATGCATTAGGCGGTATCGAATTGTTAGAAACGAGTCCTCACTCGAACAGTTTCTGCCAAGAAAATACTTTTTTCACCGAATTTCCGCCATTTTGGAAAACTAACGCCATCTGGAGTCTGACAGAACTGCGCGATCAACGCTGCGGGTCAAATCCTTCTGAATACTCTCCAGAACAACTATGCAAAATTTCTTGCTTGTATCATAATTTGCGGTTTTCTTTTGCCTACCACTTCGACTATTATGTTTGTTATTATCCATTCCAAGCCTCAAAAAACACAGTCGCCTGTGATATTTATTTTCTCTTCAAGTTGGACAATCTTGTAAGTTGATGGATTGAAAAAGTCGAGATGATTTTAATCTAATTTGTCAAAGTGATGTTTGCTATGCTGGATTGCCGTTTTAATTAAATTGTTAGGTCAGATATTGACACTGACACATTATTTGATCTGTGATCCTCGCTGAAAGAAAGTGCCTCAGGTCAGTGAGCAAATTGGTGACCTGCCGGTGACGTAGTCCCCAGAATGACAATTTGACAACACAGCGTAGTTCCGGTGAAGGTTTTATGTCTTAGGGACACAAATTTTAACGTAACCTCCCTTTGTAGTTTTGTATGAAGATGACCTGAAACATAAGAAGTCAGGGACACCAACAAAACTCGAATTTTTCAGGGCAAGCTGTGTTTTTTTTCAAAGCTTGGAATGTATTATATTCTTCATTACGTCACGCTGCCTAGGGTCAACCGTAGTTAGCCATATGATATTAGGTTTATTCCAACCAACGCCGAAACCGTTCATTGTACGGTCAAAAGCATTCACACAAATGATTATTCATTCGTTATTCCGTTTTTTACCTAAAAACTCATTTCTGCGAGTGCTTTTGACCGTTCAGTGACGGTTTCCGGAGTTGACTGGAACAGACCTTATACGTTTGTCATGCTTGGTTCGAATTTCGCTCTTGAGGCGATTGGCCAGGCAACGCGGATTGGCATATCTTCAAGGGGCCAATCACTCCCCAGTTACCCTAGGCGACTTGGCGTGAAATTTTATTGTACGCTCGTTATCTGAACTGTGGATCGAAATTTTGTTTTTGAATCAAATGGAAGCAAAAAATCTTTAAAACCGCAGCTTCGATTTTCCATTTGGTATTTGGTAGGGGCGGGGGGGTTTACATAGCGGAAGAGCTCTCTAGAGTTTAGAACCGCGCAGGATGGTTCATGACTTATCTGCCAATTCGTTAAACGCGAATTTAAAACAATGTAAACAGGCCGTAATTAAATGTTTGCCTACTCGAATATAAATTCGGCCAGGGAACAACATGAAACGGGCCAAGGAAAAACAAAGCCCCTATACCCGGTTAAAATTGAAGGCGCACGGAGCGAACGGAGAGAAAACAATAAAACACAACCTTTCGCGACTTAACACAAATTTCGCAATGTAGTAGAACAATGAGAAAACGAAGTGTAATGTGTACGCACATTTACATCAGAGCCAACGGAGAGGGAAGTTATATACGCGTATATATGTTGTACGGCGAGCAACAACTTTAATTTGCTTTAAAGGGGATGTTCGCCCTCTCTCAGCAGAAAGATATCATCGTGAAATCAGCCGTGCGGAGAGAGAAGGCCGATCAATACCCTTATGCCATCCCCCAGTCGCAACCTGTATAGTGTAATATTACAATTTTATGGCAAAACTTTATAGTTTTTTACCCCCGGGGCGTCTAGTTGGTCTCTCCAAGCCCAGAAAAACTCTGTAATATGAAATCGTTACAGCGCCTGGGCGGAGACTTGGACTCGTTTGAGGTTTGCAAGAGGTGTGGTTGTTATTGGGTATTAATCGCAATAATCTACCTCCGCAATTGAATCTCTCTCCTCCGAAGACGTTGTTCACAATATTGACAATCCAGAATAAGAGAATGATATTTTCTTTGACTACCATCATGAGGTAAAATCTACCGACGGAAAGGCATAATAATTATTGTTCACACTATTGTGTGGTAGGTTTGTTCTGGGCACCCACCACCTAAAATCCAACCGTAGAATTTATTTAACCTACTCCTCTATCTCTGTTATATATACAGGGTGGTCCGACTTTTATGTCATTAAATTTAAGGATCGATAGAGAATGAAAAATGAAAGGGACTTTCTCCAGAAAACATATTTGAGAAATGCCTAATAACAGAGATACAGCCCTTCAAAGTTGGAAATAAATAATCGTTTTTTCCGCATAACTTTTAAACCGTTCAACCAATTTGATTCAAAATAGAACCAAAGGTTTACTAAAATTATCCCCTGTCAAACAATCATACCATGTTCCATAAAAAAGTTTCAGGGGCGTAGACATTAGGGGGTGTCCCTACTTTTACCCCCCTATTTTTCACACCCATAGTTATTTTTGGAAACTGTTCATAATTTTGAGTTTTACGTTCAATTTAGAAGAAAAAGTCACCCTTGCAAAATTTTAATTGAGGGCTTCGTTTAGGAGATATTTGAGTTTGAAACTTTGGAAAACATCCAGAAATCGCCACTTTCCAGAGCCCAAATGGTTCTTTTCCTTAAAATTTCACGTGTTTTGGAAAAAATGGTGGTTCATCAAGTTGGAAATTCTAGAAAACCTATTTCAGCTGAGAAAACATGAGTTTTTTTAGATTTTAATTTTTAGGCCTTTGAAAGTTGTGCTTTTGAGATGTTTTCCAAACCTTCAAACCTGAATATCTCCCAAACAAAGCCTCTAATCAAAATTTTGCAATTGTGATTTTTTCTTCAAAATTGAACGTAGAATCCAAAATTATGAACAGTTTTCAAAAATAACTAGAGGGGTAAAAAATAGGGGGGAAAGTAGGAGCACCCCCTAATGTCTACGCCCCTGAAACTTTTTTATGGAACATGTTATGATTGTTCGACAGGGGATAATTTCAGTAAACCTTTGGTTCTATTTGGAATCAAATCGGTTGAACGGTTCAAAAGTTATGCGGAAAAAATGATTATTTATTTCCAACTTTGAAGGGCTGTATCTCTGTTATTAGGCATTTCACAAATATGTTTTCTGGGGAAAGTCCACTTCATTTTTCATTCTCTATCGATCCTTAAATTTAATGACATAAAAGTCGGACCACTCTGTATAGTACAGGAAAAATAGTAAAGAAAAACGGCAAAACCTCGGAATAAATATGGACGTCATGAAAATTTGATATTCTGTTCAGAATTGAGTGCTCTACAACATATCCAAAATCGCCAAAAATCGCACCCGGGGGGTTTGAGTTATTGGAGGGGGAGTAAAAAATTGCAGGTAAACATGGAGGGGATGGAACCCGTCAATCCATTGGATGCGGATACATTATAGTTCGACGTATCATATCCCATTGATACCATTTTGGCACAAGAAGTGTCCATCATTGTTGAAGGGGTGTAGTGGGGGGGTGAAGCTCTGCTAGGTGGTCCATTTTGTTTTTCTGGCCATGTAGAACCGATCACGACAAGTTTGGTATCTTTTCCGACTAAATTCAATCTTCGGAACTCGTATCCGATGTGTGAATTCGGATGAAAACAAGTTTGAACAAGTTAACTTGAGAAAACTTGTTTTTTCTTTGACAATTTTTACGAATTTTTTTTACTGTTGAGGTGTTCATTTTTAGAAAATTTCCAGGGACCATTGCATTGAAGTGTATTTTCCACAAAAATCATCCACTCGTTGTATAATTTTGTTTCTCGAGTTTAAAAAATCGATTTGAACTTGAGCCGGCGCGGCGCGTGGTCTACTACTGACCAGAACATTACAGCACGCACCTTTAAATGAAAACACCTCAAACTATTGGAGAAATAACTTATCTTCGAAAATTGAAGAATTTGTGCAAAACTGAATTCCCTATACCCTGAACAAAATCGTCATGAATCGCAATGCAGGATTTTGAGTTATTCGAGGAGGAGGATAACACTTTGACAGGATTCATACTCTATGAACTGTTACCTCTCCCCTCAAAAAACTCAAAACCCTGCAGTGCGATTCATGGCGATTTTGTTTATGTTATAGGAAATTCAATTCTCCACAGATCCTCCAATTTTCAAAGATGAGTTGTTCTTTCTTCAATAGTTTGAGGTGTTTTCATTTAAAGGTGCATGCTGTAGTGTTCTGGTCAGTAGTAGATGACGCGCCGCGCCGGCTCAAGTTTGAATCGATTTTTTCAACTCGAGAAACAAAATTATACATAGAGTGGATGATTTTTGTGGAGAATACACTTCAATTCAATGGTCCCTGAAAATTTTCTAAAAATGAACACCTCCAACAGTAAAAAAAAAATTCGTCAAAATTGTCAAAGAAAAAACAAGTTTTCTCAAGTTGACTTGTTCAAACTTGTTTTCATCCGAATTCACACATCGGATACGAGTTCAGGAGATTGAATTCAGTCGGAAAAGCTACCAAACTTGTCGTGATCGGTTCTACATGGCCATAAAAAAAAATGGACCACCTAGCAGAGCTTCGCCCCTCCCCCACTACTTCCCTTCAACAATGATGGACACTTTTTGTGCCAAAATGGTATCAATGGGATATGATACGTCGAACTATAATGTATTCGCATCATCGCATCCGATGGGTTGGCGGGTTCCATCCCCTCCATTTTCACCAGCAATTTTTCACCCCCCCCCCCCCCCCCCCCTCCAATAACTCAGAACCCCCGGGTGCGATTTTGGATATGTTGTAGCTCTCAATTCTGAACAAAATATCAAATTTTCAGGACGTCCATATTTTTTCCGAGGTTGAAATCTATCTTTCTTGTACTATTAGACGTCATATGCCTTAACAAATGATTTTTGACAGATTCAAGTTGTCGGTTACCAGTTCGTTAAGACGACATATAGGTGGCGTTTATATTTTCCCTACATTCACCGTATCTCTACTGATGAAGGTAGGATTGTCAGGTTAAAAGTGAGGTAAGAATGGATATATTTTCAATCTTACTGTAATCACCAAACTGAATATAACTGAGCTTTGCAAGCCATCGGTCATTGAAAAAAAGAAGAAAATCTGATTCCGCCAGTTTTAAAAGTTGGCGCCCCTCAATTTTGGCTTCTCCCTGGCAGATGTGGGTATTCCAGTATATGCTGCTGCTGCTGCTGCTGCGAAGTAAATCCATTTTCTGAGCGAGGCTTCCTATTAAACACACCGCAAGGTGGGGAGATGGACTGGTTAACTTTACTTTTGACAGCAACGGAAATGATGAGGTGTTCGAAAGCATCCAAGTCAGAAACACGGAATTAACATTGCCGGTATCTCCGTAACTAGACGGTGACATTTCTGAAGATTTTGCACAAAACATTCTGTTTCAAATACTGATTCCCATGCATGCAAATTTTCAATTTCTTGTCTTCAAATCGCCACAAAAGAAAGAAAAAATGAGATTGGAAAAGCGCTCTCTCATTGCCACTGGCTTAAATTCTATCGAATCAATTCAGCTACTCGCAATGAGTTAACGCTTCAATATGCGTTCTGGGGACGGCATTTCCTAGCATAAAAAATGGCTGAAACAGACTGCGGATTAGCTGCAGAGCGGAAGAGAAACATATAGATTCTTGTGGCGTGAGTTTCTGCCAAATCTGTACAGCTAAAAATGTAACAAAAAAAGAGTTATTCAAATCTGGGCTGCGCTAACAAGAGAATGAGAGTCTTTTTTTTGAAAAATATATTGAAATTTTTTTACAAAAAAATCGAGTAAATCGAGCTTTTTCATTTTTAAAATTTTGAAATACATACTTACACATTTTCAAACTTGATTTTAGATTATCTTTCATTTTCTCAATTCTCCTACTAGTCCTACTCCTACTACTCCTCTGGTTTTCATGAAACTCACGTTTAAAGGAAAAACACTAGGAAATGCCGTCCTTAAGACTGTATTCGCAGCAGGATAAAATTATCTTTAATATTTCTCCCTCAAAAATGAAGATAAAAACTCATTTTTTTTATACGGTGTACTGAGTGTGTTAGAAAACTTAATACATAGCTTTTTTTCAATTATGTAAAAAAATACTTCTGTCTTTTTTTGTGACAACTTTTTTCAAAAACGGCCATGTATTCAACTCTCTACGTCTGTCAAAATTATGAAACATTTGATAATTTTTTAGTTTGTCAGAAGATGTCCCGGCAATCTTTTAGAAACTTTTCCAGTGATTTAGGGCTATTTGGCTTCTAAAAAAATGTGGGGTAATCCAAACGGAAGCAAGGTGAACAAAAATTTAAAGGGAATCCCATCAAAATCTCTCAATCTCTTTATCTTCATTTTTGAGGGAGAAATGTCAATACCCTGCGAATACAACCTTGAGGCATGCATTTAAAACAACTTGATTTACACAACTTTATAATGCTGGATTGTTGTAAAACTCTCGGAAACAATGCATACCAGTTATACTCGTAGTAATAATAATAATTCAAAATAATAGATAGAGGTACTGTAAAAAATAGAATTAGCCCACCTTCCTCGCCATAATGGCTTGTGGCAGAAGACCTCCTCTAGAAACATCAAAGGAAGCTGGTATTGTGGATGTAATTCAATCAGTCTATTCAGGGTATTGAATGGTTTCGTAGCCGCAGGACAGAAATTAATTTATCATTTAAACTTCGCATTATTCGCCAAGCTTTTGTTGCCTTTAATCATAATTCATGCAGCTCAAAAAATACCGTCAGGTCATTGATGTGTGTATGTGTGCATGTGTGTGTACCAGGTTCATAAACAGGAATTCTTCGGCGCTCGCATTATTATACAGGGTGGTCCAACGAAAAGTTCCCACCACAGCTTTTGAGAGAACGGACTGATGAGAAGAGTAAAAGCCGAGAAAGTCGGGAGGGGGGGGTCATTTCAATATCATAAAGTCAGTAATGATGCTCCACTCCAGTAGCTAGGGGTTACTGCCTTCCAAAAAATTTAAATGGTAATAAGACGTCGAGTGATATTTCATTTAAAGGTCTTTGAATTCGTTCTGTGACTGCTTAGGTGTTTTTTTATTTGAGAGTATGTTGGTCGAACATTGCAGCAAAAAGTGTTGTGGAACGGAAAATTGAAATGCGGTATATCCAGAAAAAATACAGTGCTCAACAATTGAAGTGGAACACCTGAAAATTTTGGTCAAATTAGAATGGTCGTATTTTCTTGAGAAAAATACGAATTGCAATGAGCTTTTTTTCCTGGGCAGCAAATGTCTTAGACTACAGCATAATAGATTTCTTTCTTGTTGCAAGCTTGTCATATTATTTATACAGGGTGAAGTAGTGAGGTACTGCAAAAAATGTAAAGTTTGCACCTCTCCCGATCCGCGAAAAAAAATTTTGGAATTTTTTCATCTCGTTCTGGAAAAACATTGAGCCCATACCTTGAAACGGTTTTTTGGGTTTTTGTCTATCTGTGTTAATTACAGGGTGATCTCAAAAAACTGATATTTTAGACTTTCAATGATTACTTCTTTCATTGTTATCCGATTTTAAACATCTTTAGCTCATATTGAAGCTGATACTTCAGGCGAGAACGTTGTGAGGTAAAAACTTACTGAAAACAATAATTCAATTGCAGGGGACGTATCAGAAGTGACCCGAATGCGAAACAGCTTCCGAGTATCTGTTTGATGAAAGACAAAAACAAATTGAAACTTGTTCTCAGAGGATCCGCTAATTTGGATCATTTCGATCTGCTTCTCGCTTTAGTTGTCTAAGAAATTTCCGTGGTAGAACCAAAACTTGACTGCGTGTTTTCGCGAAAAAATCGCATCCCTTATTCACCTGAAGGCGGCCGTAACCCAAGTTACAAAATTCACAACAATTCCAAAAATTCTTCTTGACAATAAAACACGTATACCTGCCAGTTCTGAATTTTATAACTTGGGTTACGGCCGCCTACAGGTAAATAAGGGATGCGATTTTTCCGCGAAAACACGCAGTCAAGTTTCGGTTCTACCACGGACATTTCTTGGACAACTAAAGCGAAAAGCAGATCTAAATGATCCGAATTAGCGGATCTTTTGAAGACACGTTTCAATTTGTTCTTATCTGTTATTAAACGGAAAGTCGGAAGCTGTTTTGCATTCGGGTCACTTTTGACACGTCCCCTAATATTGAATTGTTGTCTTCAATAAGTTTTGACCTCACATCGTTCTTGCCTCAAGTTTCAGCTTCAATATGAGCCAAAGAAGTTTGAAATCGGATAAAAATGAAAGAAGTTACCATTGAAAGCCTAAAATATCACTTTTTTGAGATCACCCTGTAATTAACAGAGATAAACGAAAACCCGAAAAACCGTTTCGAGGTATGGGTTCGGGTCCCCGGGGTCCGTACCCGAGATAACTCCTCAAGAAAAAGGGGTATCGATGTGGTGTAAACGCCAATCAATAGTACCGTTGCGGACTTTTTAAAGTGGACGACAGTTGACAGATTTCTCAGGATTCTGGCCTGAACGTCGCGTGACAGCAAGCCAACTCGTTGACATTGTCGTCCACTTTATTTTGGCCGCAATCGTACTAGTCCAAGAGCTGGCGACAAAAAAAAGTGCAACAGTTTTCTAAAGGCTGAAACTCTGGAATATGTTAGATTACTCAATTACATCCATGAAATAAATAGTCAGACACCGGTTCATTAGAACCTGCTCAATCGGCAGCCAAAAGAAGTCCGAAATGCCCGAACGGACAGTTCTGACAACGCACAGCATTGTTGTCTGACGCACAGCTCTGTTGTCTGATGCAAATGTATCAGCAGTTGCATCTGTTGTCCGAGTTACGGTTCAAATGAATCGCCCGTAGCGAAATACAGATTTGGGGAAAAAATCAGAGAAGCCTTGCGTAATGGAACCATCTCTAATGGAGCCGTAACTCAGACAACAGCTGACAGCTGTGGGTCAGACAACAGAGCTGTGCGTCAGATAACAAAGCTGTGCGTTGTCAGAACTGTCCGTTCAGGCATTTCGGACTTTTTTTGGCTGCCGATTGAGCAGGTTCTAATGGACCGGTGTCTGACTGTTTATTACATGGATGTAATTGAGTAATCTAACATATTCCAGAGTTTCAGCCTTTAGAAAACTGTTGCACTTTTTTTCGTTGCCAGCTCTCCGACTATACATTATCCAGGATGTCAAGTTGACTTTGGTTTCTTGTTACCTTGCCTAAAGTAAGAATTTCTCTAAAACTGATCCGATTGAAATGAAATTTGCAGGGAATGTAAACCGCATCAAGGTACATCCAATTTTCGACAATTGATGATGCACCGCCATCTTGTTTTTTTCATATTGAACATGTTTCAAAGTGATAGAACTGGGAGAATTATATCTCAGCGAAAAAATATATCGATGTGCTCCAAACGCCCGATAAATATTTTTGGGCAAAAAATTTTTTTTAATTTTTCAAAGAGTGCTTCAGAAACAAAATCAACACCAAAAATAAAAAAACAACGTAAATGTTAAACATTTATTCAACAGTGACATGTGACACATCGTTGTAATCAGAAAAGAATAACTGTATTGAAAAATGTCAAAATCGAATATGGCGCCCATGAGAGAATAAAAAGTTGGATGTCGTGTCTCGGTTGTTTTGAAAGCTAGAATAAAGATTATGGCAGCTTTGAATTACCCTTGAAAAAGTGCCCCAACAATGTCTTAATTAGAAAGGGCCACCTTCAACCGTTTTTAAAGAAAAAATAAAAACAAAAATTACAATTTCCTGTTTTTTCACGATATCTCGAAAACTCAAACTAATAGGTCAAATGGGAATATCTTTTTGGATCATTGATCGTCATGAAAATGCGCAACTTTCTTCTAATTTAACCGACTCTCTATCTCCAAAGATAAGCGAGATACTCATGCTTAGCCTCGAAAAACGAACACCCTGTATTGTGTCAATTTGTAATACCGTATGTTCAAAAACTACTACTTACTTGCGGTAGGCTGCGGCCTGGTCAAAATTAGACTCGTTTGCCTGCCAATGACCAGGTCACAGCCTATTACAAGTAGAAAAGTTTTTGATCGGATCATCCGGTAGTTATGTGGGTATGTCCGATTTCGAAATCGAAATGCAATCAACCCTTCCCAAACTGCGAGATGAGACGGCAGAAGAAGCAGAAAATCTTTTGCCAGCCAAAAATCGCGGAAATCCTGGAAAGATTGGGCCAGCGGCAACGACACAGACGCAGAGCAGACATCAGTGAAACGTCACCGATGGCCTATTTTGATGAACTCGCGAAAAATACGAAGTCTTGATGCTTTGGGCAACTTAGTCTGTGCTGTGAAACACCATAAATATGAAAGAAAATATTGATAATATGTGCTGAATTTCCCAGGCTTCAATCCTATTCGAAAACCGCCCTTTGACCTGAGCTGAAATTTTCTGAAAAGAATCTTTAGAAAATCAACAGCGGATGGTGACTTAAGGCTAGATTTCAAGTCGGAGATCCGCCTGCGCAAGTGTAGCGTAAGTCCGGTCACTATGCCAACATAACAAAATCCGATGCGATAATTGGCTTATCGATGCCGTAAATGAGCGGCGTGAGTGGCGCCTCTAACTTGAAATTCAGCCGTTAGCTGTTCCAAAATGGCTAAGGACGGCTTTTCCTAGCATAAAAAATGGCTGAAACAGACCTGCGGATTAGCTGCGGAGCGAAAGAGAAAAAGATAGATTCTTGTGGCGTGAGTTTCTGTCAGATCTGTCGGCTCGATACCAAGTTGGGACTGAGACCGCCGTGAGTGCGGTTACTATAGCAACGGCCAATCAGACCGCTCTATTTGGCAAGTTACGCCGTCCTAACTTTTGCGCCTGCAACTTGGTATCGAGTGCAGATAAAAATGTAACAAAAAAATAAGTATTTGCAGTTCAGGTTTTTCTGTCTTCCCACAGTTTTTTAAAAATATTTTTTTCGCCTGACCGGTTTCGAGGGCCTCTTGTCCCTTTATCTAATGCATTGTGGAAGTCATTGGGTGTGGATTCGGCACAATCATTTAAAATACTAGTCCAATAATTATCATCATTATTCACTTAACAATTACCTTCATGCATCAGAGACATATTAATAGTATAACATCTTCAAACTTATTTACTTATACGTCAGATTTCTGCGAAAATTATACAACTTTTTATCTCTTTTTACATGCAATTTTTGGTATGTACTGTTATATTTTATTCCATTTGCATTATTATATTTTATTTCTTATGTATACCTAGATACTCTGACGAGGAGGGACAAGAGGCCCTCGAAACCGGTCAGGCGAAATAAATATTTTTACAAAAACTGTGGGAAGACAGAAAAACCTGAACTGCAAATACTTTACAAACCCACTGTGAGATGGCAGAAAAATTCCTGAAAAAAAATAAGTTACTCAAATCTGGGCTGGCAAGAGAATGAGGGTCTTTTTTCGAAAAATATATAAAAAATTTGAAAAAAAAATCGACTTCTTCGAATTTCAAAATTTTCAAATACTTATTCGTTTTCATACTTGATTTTAGATAACTCTTTTTTTTTCAATTCTCCTACTCCACTGGTTCCCATGAAACTCGCGTTCAAAGAAAAAACAGTAGGAAATGCCGTCCTTAATGCTCTACGACGTGTTTTTTTTTCGGTGAGCTGCAAATCCCAGTCATTTTTATTTTCATCGTGAGAGCTGCGTCAGGCCCAAAATTAATGTCGACGACAACGACAACAATCAAGAAATCTGGGTACAACTGTCACTTTCTTTGCATATCATCATATGCATGGGAAGTGAACCATTATACAGGGTGTCCGTTTTTCGAGGCTAACCATGGGTATCTCGCTTATCTTGAGAGATACAAAGTCGGTTAAATTAAAAGCTGCCAAAATCTTTATTCTAGCTTTCAAAACAACCGAGATACGACATTCAACTTTTTGCTCTAATGGGCGCCATATTGGATTTTGATATTTTTGAATACGGTATTCTTTTCTGGTTACAAGGATGTGCCACATGTCACTGTTGAATAAATGTTCAACATTTACGTTTTTTTTATTGTCGGTGCTGATTTTGTTTCCAAAGCACTCTTTGAAAAATAAAAACATATTTTTTTGCCCAAAAGCATGAATTCAACAGTGGCATGTGACACATCGTTGTAACCAGAAAAAAATATTGTATTCAAAAATGTCAAAATCCAATATGGCGCCCATAAGAGAAAAAAAAGTTGAATGTCATATCTCAGTTATTTTGAAAGCTAGAATAAAGATTTTGGCAACAATGAATTCCCCTTGAAAAAGTGTCTGCACAATGTCTCCATTAGAAAAGGCTACCTCCAACCGTTTTTCAAATAAAAAATAAAAACAAAAATTACAAATTTCTATTTTTTCTCGATATCTCGGAAACTAAAACTGACAAGTCAAATATCTTTTTGGATCATTGATCGTCATGAAAATGCGCAACTTTTTTCTAATTTAACCGACTCTGTATCTCTGAAGATAAGCGAGATACCTATGCTTAGCCTTGAAAAACGGACAGCCTGTATATTGGTATGATGATTATTGTACGAATTGTTTGTTGATTGTGAGTAAACATATCTTATAGTTCTTATTAATATCGGCTTCATAAAAAAAACATGGAGGGATAGGGGGCCGAGTCCGGTCCTGTTGCCGTGAACCAACGCGCGCCTGACAGGCGCGCTGCGGTTGGTCGGACTGGCGGACGGAGCTTTAGCCACAAACAGTTAGTGAGACAGTGAGAGTGTAGGTGTCAGTGGACGTCAGTTACAGTTAGGTTATGCAAAGCTGATGCAAAGTTCTTGCGTCCTCCCGAAAAGTTACGTTCTCACGTTGTTTCACATCTTTTGAAACATATCTACTCACTACACCTAGTGCCTTCTCCTGTGCTGTGATAATCATCGAAGTTTTAAAAAGCTGTGTTCATGTTGTTGTACTTTTGAAATTCAGCGCAAGAATGTGTGACGCCAGTATAGGAAGCGATTTCTTTGAGACCGCCAAAAATAACGTTACCTCTCAAACGAAAAGGTTTAATTTTAAACAGTTTGTAGGACGACTACAACCATCAAAGTCCAACGCCGGGTTGCCTCCAAGACCCACTACTGCTCCCACTACACCAGAAAAAGCAATTTGTGTCACCACATCTCACCATTTCAAGAACAAGTCACCACAAGTGCATACAAGTCCGAGCACAAAAAACTTGGCTACTAATGGAAAATATAGTTCAATACAAGAAAGCTCACTGGAATCAATCAGCACTTCACCAGTTTTATCGAGGGCACGGGCCAATGAAAAAGCAACACCAACGAAGCTACCTTTTAATTGTGGAAGCGAAACGAATACTAGTCCCAACAAAAGCGTTCAATCGGTGGATGACTGGGAACCACGAAAAGCAAAGTCCCTCCAATCTAAACTGCGCTTTGACAGTGCTTTGAGAAAACCGAGCAGTAAAACTTTGAGTTTGAAAGTGAAGGCAAATACTGTTGTGGCAAAATCGCTCACCGATGAATCTCCAATGGAGAGCAAGTTCACTTTCAAATCTCCCAAGAAGTTGCAAGCAGATAACTCAGTTGGGACGTCAAAATCACCTGGCGGAAATAAAGTGGCATTGTCAAGAAAATTTGTATTCAAGTCGTGCGAGACAGGATCTTCGGATAATTTTAATTTTGGAAGACGTGACAAAAGCGAACAACTCTTGACATCACCTGAAAACAATCATGTGATTTCCAAATCACCCAAAAGATCCGAGGTGAAGAGAAGAGATAACGTAGCATTACACAAAGAATTATTTGACAAGTCATATACAAGTGAAATTGATTATTTAGAAAGTTTTTACTTAGAAGGTAAAGCGCAGTTAGAATCGCCTCACAAAGAGCAATTAGAAAAAATTGTTTCGACCAAGTCTCCGAGAAAATCACCAGGGAGTACAATAACATCAAAATCACTAAGTGGATGTAAAGTATCATCTCCGAGGAGAGACTTATTCGAGTCATACCCCGATGAAACAGACACGTTAGAAAGTTTTTATTTGGAAGGCAAAGAACTTTTGAAATCACCCAGCAAAAAGCCAGCGGAAAGAACAATAATTTCTAAGTCGCCTAAAAAAACTCAACCAGAGAGCACAATAACTGCAAAATCACTAAATGGATGTAAAGCATCATCACCGAGGAGAAAATTACTCAAGTCGTATCCTAGTGAGACAGATTCTTTAGAAAGTTTCAACTTGGGTGGTGAAGAGCAGCTTTTGAAATCGCTGAAAAAAGGTCAAGGAACGAGAAGGAGTTCTTCAAAGTCGCCTAGAAAACATCAACCTGAGTGTACAATAACGTCAAAATCTCTGAACGTGTGCAAAGTAACATCTCCAAGAAAATTATTGAAGTCTTATCCCAGCGAAGCAGATTCGTTAGAGAGTTTTGATTTAGAAGGATGCGACAAAGGAAAAGAGCTGAAGTCTAAAAAATTCTCATTCAAAAAGAGCGGAAGCAAGTTGATTTATAAGGGTGCAGTTGAAGTTACCACAGGGCCTACAGGAACGTCAGAGAATGAAGTGAGCTTACATGAAAATGTATTTACTAAAAAGAGCTGTGGTGACAAATCAGATGTGTTCAAAGTACCTTCACCTGCAAAACATTCGTGTACCACAATTGGCGCGTTCAGTGAAGCAGATTACATGGATGATTTGGAGTTTGAAATGAACATTTTGGCCAATGCCTTTGATGGCATGCCTGACGCATCGAAAACCGAATCGAATAGCGTCATGGATGTAGACAAAACAGCCATTGATGACTTCAACATCGCCGATATCGACTGGAACGAACCATTCGAAGAAGCTGAAGGTTCTTCTACTTCGTTTGCATCGAACACGAGAAAAGATGATTCTGAAGAGTTCAACAAATTCTACGAGCACACTGAGGTGATGAACGAAGTCTTGCATCAGAAATTCGGCTTGAAGCACTTCAGACCTCATCAGAGGGAAATCATCAACGCCAGTCTTACTCAGCACGATTGCTTCGTGTTGATGCCGACTGGTGGTGGTAAAAGCTTATGCTACCAGTTACCTGCTATCTTGATGCCCGGCGTGACCATCGTCATTTCACCATTGCGTGCCTTAATAAACGACCAAGTTGATAAACTGAACGCACTTGACATTCCATCCGCCCATTTGTGTTCGGACGTGAAAAAAGCCGAGGTCGATGTTATTTTTTCAAAACTTCACATCCGCGAACCCACTATAAAACTTCTGTATCTCACCCCAGAAAAAATCATGGCATCCGGAAAAGTAATGGATATCATCAGAAGTTTACATTCACGAGGAAAACTGGCCAGGTTCGTGATAGACGAAGCGCACTGTCTCTCGCAGTGGGGACACGATTTCAGACCGGACTATAAACAGTTGTCTTGTTTGAGAAGAGACTATCCAGGCGTTCCCATAATTTGTCTCACCGCCACTGCGACGAAACAAGTTCAGACTGATGTTATAAGCATCCTGAAGCTGAAGACCGTCAAAACTTTTATAAGGAGCTTCAATAGACCGAACATCAAGTACAAAGTCTTGCCGAAGGCGACTGGGAAAAAGAATGTCGACGATATCGCTGGTTTGATTAGAGAAAAATTCTATCGTAAATCGGGCATTATTTATTGCTTGTGCCGAGCGGATTGCGAAAAACTGGCTGAAAGCCTTTGCCGAGTGGGAATAAAAGCTCACGCATACCACGCAGGCATGAGCGATTCGGCACGCGAGAAGCAGCAGAAAGCGTGGATGCAGGACCAGTTCCACGTCATCGTTGCAACTATTGCTTTCGGCATGGGCATCGACAAACCGGATGTGCGTTTCGTCCTCCACAATTCCATCCCAAAGTCCGTCGAAGCGTTTTATCAAGAATCCGGCAGAGGCGGAAGAGACGGAGAAACATCCTACTCGTATCTGTTGTACTCGTACTCGGACGTTGGCAGATTGAAACGTTTGATGCAAATGGATCGAAACATGAGGAAGAACACCTTGGAGGGACATTTCGAGAATCTCCATCAGATGGTGTCTTTCTGCGAAAACACCGTCGATTGCAGACGTTACCTTCAACTGTCGCATTTGGGCGAAAAGTTCGATCGTAAAATTTGCATGGCGAATAAAGCCACGATTTGTGATAACTGCGAGAACGTTCAGAACAACCAAACGATGGATGCTACTAAGGAAGCCAAAGAGTTGTGTCAGATGGTGCACGACCTGGCTAACGCAGAAAATGTAACAATGTTACACGTAGTTGAGGTGTACAAAGGCTCGAAAATGAAGAAAATATTGGACAAGCAGCACAACCAGCATCCGTTCTATGGAAATGGAAGTGCACTGGATCGCACCGACATCCACCGAATACTCATCGATTTGGTTCTCAAAAGGATACTGACAGATTTTTGCACATACACTGGCGAGTTTCCGGTGGTCTACATCAAGCCTGGCCCTAGGTTTAATCAGTACAAACAATCCAACTTGAAAATTTCACTCTCGGTGTGTTCAAAGAAAAATTTACTGCCGATTTCAAGAAGCGGTACCACTGACAGTCCCGTGCTAAGCACCAGTGCCGTGTCCAGTCCTGTACCGTCGACATCTAAACCCGTTGCCCAAGTGCCGAGCAAGTACAAAATAACCAACCTCAAGGTGAAATGCCACGAAGAGCTACTGGAGGAATGCCGACGTCTGGCCGTGGAACGTAACGTGACGCTGTCTTCGATCATGAATTTGTCCGCCATAAAAACGATGTCCGACAATCTGCCAGATACGAAAGAAGACTTCATGAAAATCCAGCACGTGACCAAAGCGAACTACGATAAGTTTGGCGACTTCTTTTTGAAGATTACCAGCAAGTTCAAGGAGGAGTTGAACAAGTTGCAGCCGGCGGTGCCTCAGTCGCTAGACGATTCCGCCGTGTTCGTTGACGATTGGTCGTCGTCACAAAGTCAGTCGATGCAAAGCAAAAAAAGAAAGTCAACGTCGGGAAAGGGCTGTTACAAAAGGGCAAAGCGGTACAAGCGATCGTACAAGAAGAAGACCAAGTCGCCGAAAAAGTCGCAGCCAAAGAAAATCACTGGTGGAGCGAAAAAGTGGGGAAGCGCAGCCTCAAAAGCCGGGTCTTTGGGGTTGATGCCATTGAGGAAGTAGGATGACGTAGTGGAAGATGCAGCAGGGAGAGGGGAGGAAGTCGGGAGAAAAACTTGAAAATTTAAAACGTAAGAAGCAACCTTCACTATCAGTTATTCAGACCGATTCTGCTCGTTAATTGTTAGCTAGCAATCATTCTAATGAAGTAAGTTGCTGTGGCGACAACCAATGGACAGGCCGATTAGCATGGCAGCTTGTCCGTCAGCAAGATCACCAGCAAACAATCTACGAACAGAATATGACTAAGTTATCGTTGATACCGTGCAGGTGGAGAGCTCAAGTTTATAACCACATACTGAGGCAGCTACACAAACAAATTCTTATTAAATCTGCAGAATCATAATATCTTTTACCCTTTGTTTAAAAAAAGTTGGTATAAATCTATTGACCAGCTAAAAAGTTAGAAATTTGTAGTTTTTCACAAGGAATCAAATTATGTAAAAAGAAAAGCGAGTGAGGCAGTCAGACGCATTGATACATGGATGAAGGTGAACGATCTGGAACTGGCACCACAGAATGATTGAAAATGATTTGCAGGAAATTGAAAATTTTGAAAATTCGAATTTTCCGGGGAAACCTCAAAAATTTTTCCAAATCATCTTTTTGTAAAGATCGCAATTACGCCTTCACTTCACCATCATTTAGAGAGGTGCACACAAGACCGAAGTAGTAACATCCACCTACACATTGGATAACGAAAATTTATTTGTTTGAATTCAGCGTTTTCAGCGCACTTTCCCAAAAAAAATGGGAAAAAAAAACGCTTTTAGCTTCACTTTGTCCGTCTGTCCGTCCGTCCGTCCGTAGCCGGGATAACTCATCAGGGAAGAAAGATATCGATGTGGTGTAAACGCTGATCAATAGTACATAATATGTCCAGGATGTCAAGTTGACTATTGGTTTTTTGTTATTCTGCCGCCATATTTGATCCGCCATTTTGAATTTCTCTAAAAGTGATCCGATTGAAATGAAATTTGCAGGCAATGTAAACCACATCAAGATCTATCCAATTTTTGACAATTGATGCCCCGCCGCCATCTTGTATTCTCACTATTGAACATGTTTCGAAGTGATAGAACTAGGAGAATTATGCCTCAACAAATAGAGATATCGATGTGGTGCAAACGCCAATCGAATGCGTACATGACCACCATATAAAGTTGACCAATAATTTTTGTCACTTGGTCGCCATTTTTGATCCGCCATTTTGAATTTCTCTGAAAGTGGTCCGATTTGAGTAAAATTCGCAGGCGATGTGAACTTCATCAGGATACATCCAATTTTTGACAATTGATGCCCCGCCGTCATCTTGTATTCTCACTATTGAACATGTTTCGAAGTGATAGAACTAGGAGAATTATGCCTCAACGAAAAGAGATATCGATGTGGTGCAAACGACAATGAAATGCGTACGTGTCCACCATATAAAGTTGACCAATGATTTTTCTCACTTGGCCGCCATCTTTCATCCGCCATTTTGAATTTCTCTGAAAGTGGTCCGATTTGAGTGAAATTCACAGGCGATGTGAACTTTATCAAAATACATCCGATTTTGGACAAATGATGCTCTGCCGCCATATTGAAATTTCTTATCACTCAACGATTTTCATGGAGCTTGGGACTTACCTTTGTTTCGTATGATCATTCTTATTCTCTAGCCAAATTCCAACATTCTGCCACCATCTTGGCCGCCATATCGAAATCTCCTATTAGTGGAACGATTTTCATGAAACTTGGAACTTACCTTTGTCTATAGTACGTTCATTTTGATTTTTAAGCCAAATTTCATGATTCTGGCGCTATTTTGGCCGCCATATTGTTATTTCTGCCCAAATAACGGTGGAACCCTAATCAACATCTTGCGTTCACTAACCCTTCAAAAAGGAAGTGCGCTACTGAGCCTCATGCCCATGAGGCATATTCGCTTGTTTTTCTTCTAAATTGAGTTGTTTTTTTTGCAGAAACTCTTTTACAAATGGATAGGCAACAGCTGCAAAAGTTCGTACAGTATTTGATCTCGGAACATCACACGGAAGTCCTGCCGACTGCCCAGAAGCTAGCCGACGAGATCCTGCAGCAGCGATCTGAGATAAACCAAATTCCCGGAGCGCCCGATCCGACAGCGGGTGCTTCCGCCGATGACGAACACACATGGCACCTGGACGAGGAACAGGTGTGCGAGCAAGTCAAATCATACCTGTCCCAGGGCGGCTACTACAATGCCAACAAACAGCTCAATTCTCTGTTTTCAAAGGTTCGTTTTTCGCCAAATCGACTTTTTATTGCATTTATTTACTCACTAATTCAATGTTAACGGCGATAGGTTCGCGAGATGCTTCGCGCTCAAGATTCTAATGGTGCGCGTATGCTGACGCTGATCACCGAGCAGTTCCTTTCCGATCCCAGATTACAAATGTGGCGTAACCAAGGTACACCAATGACTGATAAATGTAGGCAACTATGGGATCAACTGGGCTCGCTCTGGGTGTGCATAGTCCTCAACCCGAACTGCACTCAGCACGAAAAACAGCATTGGAAGCTTCTCTTGGAAAAGTGGACGTTGATCGACGTATGCCCTCCTGAGGATCCCGATTTTCGGCTGCAACAAGAAAACCATCGAGAGTCGGTTAGTTGATTCAAATCATAAGTCGAGTTAGCATTAAGCCTGATCCTACTTCTAAAAATTGGCTAGGTGCCTAATGTTCAATGCAACCCGAGTTATTGCTTTAAACTTGATTTTTTTTGCAGTATAACAGAGATAGGGATCGTTATTATCACTACGACAGGGACAGGGACAGATACGCCGACAGAGAGCGTGATAGGCGAGACCGCAGAGACCGCGACAGGGAGAGAGAAAGGGACAGGAATAGAGCCGCCTACGATTCATCTGACAGTTCAGAAGATGACGATGCCGATTATAATCCTAGGAATAATAGCAAAAGGTTACGATTATCAGGGAGTCATTCTAAGTCAACCATACCAGCGTTACCAAGGACGATTTTTCATAGGTAAAGCAGCTCTTCATATGCAGTCGAATTTTTTGTTTAATATCAACTTCAATTTATAGGGCACTCGACGGTGTTGGGATGTCATGGGACAATATGCACCTGAAGAATATTTTATCCAGTGATACATACTGTTCGCATGTACCTAACACGACCAGTTCGGGGAGTTTCAATTCGCAAGGACAGCCTCTGTGGCATGGTAAAGATTTGTTGCGTATATTCAGAGTGAACTCGAATTATCTTTTTTTTTTGTTGACATTTGCAGAATCGATACCACTGTGTGCCGCAAGGGTGGACTCGCTGCGGTCTCATGGACACATGGAGGCCGCTCTGAGGTTGGCTGTATCGGTGGTGCGGACAATGAAACAGCAGCAGCTTGTGGCACAGAGACGGTGGCATGAGAGTCAACAAAGTACAAGCAGCAGCAGCGGTGTGGGCAGCAGCAGCAGCGGTGGGGGTGGCAGCAGTAGTAGCAGCAGCAACAAATGTCAATCTAGAAGTACTAAAACGACTGCTTGTACGTCAAGGTGCACTGGCCAATGTACGTCCGGTAGCAATTCAACTACATCAATCAATGCCCCAGCCAACACCGATTGTTGGGTGGGTCATCCTCTGGATCCAGTTGGTTGTTTGTTTGATACCCTATCAGATGCGTCAATTATCCCTGATGACCAGCGACCAAGAACTCCCAGTTATTTAGGTAAATATCTCTGAACAACTGTATCAAATACAGAATACAGGGTTGGGCAAAATTATCAAATAATGGAAATTATTTTTCCCTTGTCATGCTAATTTTTTTCACAAATTATATTGTTGAATTTCAGTTCTGAAAATATTGCATAGCCATGCTTTTTGGGCTGATAGTTTCTGGAAAAGTAATTTTTGATGTTGGAAAAAAGTAGAGTACTCGTGTAATACCAGAAAAACCTTTGGGCGGAGCCTAACTGTGCGAACTGAGTTCATCTAGTGGGTGCACCTAGATTTGCAGTGGGATTTTAGGTTCGCCTGTGACCTGGTAATGGTCCACCACTCCAGTTGACGGTGTTGCTTCCCATATTTCAACACACAAACTCATCCAAAACGATTTTTGTTTTTCTGTTCGGCCCCGCCCACAGGTCCCTGTAGTGTGCCGTCAACTCTACAAGTAAAATTTTTCAATTTTATGAAAAGAAATCACAGTCGGCGTTGATAAAAACAAAACAGGCTCCATTCAGTGCCAACTGTGATTTATAAAGATAGGTCATGAAGGCCGTCTTTAATAAAAAGTCAGGTGGTCCTAAACATTAAATAAACTTGAAGATTAAATAATCTCAAAAATTGAATAATCTCGAAAATTGAATAATCTCAAAGAATGAATATACCCACCCTTAAAATTATTCGAATTATAATTTCTCCTCAACATTACTTTTTCATCCGTTATTGTAGAACACACAATGAAAAAAAAATCAATTTTTGAGATCAATCAACATTTCATAGCTTGGAATTTCTTCTTTCCAAAATTTGATATATGATTCGGAGACCACCATAAAACATGCTATAAAATGCGATTCTTCAATTGTTTGGCACACTTTGGCTGTTTCGAAGAAAAAAATATAAGTAACAGAAATGTTTCAGGAATATTTTCAAAAATTTCAATTTAGATTAGTCAAACGCTATTCCAGATATTCACAAAGTCACTATTGCAATGTTGGTGTTCTAATTGACCGTTCTAACACTCGATAACAACGTAATCTAATGAGATGCACCTAGGTACTCATTTTACTTTCGAATTTCGATTAAGCTTGGAGCCGCTACATCATGCTTGGAGCATAATAATAGGCAACACAACATACAACAGTTACCTTCGCTGAGCTGAAGATTTTACAACAGCTGAACCACAGAATAATACCGAACTCTGAACTGCGACTACACGAACACGCCGTAAACACAGAATCACAGAAATGAAATGCGTTATTGCATTTTAGCATTGAATGTTCTAGTAAATTTCAAAACAAATTTGGAAACCACACTCAGATGTAGACAACCAAACATACTTCAACTGATGTTGTGCTGTAGGGGAACAGTGTCTAAGCTAACGCAATCAAATATGGATTATTTTATAAAAAAGTACCAACTTTCGGCAGAACACCAACATTAAAAAATTCATTTTGAAAATTGTGAGCAAATATCATATGATGATCATGTTCGTTTTCACGTTTATTACTTCTTGTGATGAATTCAGTGTTCACAGTCACCTCAATGTCCCCTATCAGTTCGTTACAAACTACCTACTTGACCACGTGATCAAGTTCGAAGTTCGAACAGCGCAATCGCGTCCATGGCCTTGAAGTGGACATCTCTTTTTTAAGTTTTGGATAATATTTTTATTTCTTGTCTTGGAATTTTACAAATCCCGGCTATCGTCAATAATTTTCGATGATAATAAGAGCTCTTGATAAACAATTCAATTTTTTCTTTGTGAAATCAAGAATTGTTTGACTTGTGATTTTTCCACTTCTAAAATCATTATTTCAGGGACTAAGTCCAAACAGCATGAATGTGCATATTTTTGTAATCAAAATTCAATTATCTATCCATTTCTGTAAAAAAAAACTGAGAGCTGCGATTTAAAAAAAAATCCCTCATTGCGTAGAAACGAGAAGGGATAAAATAAAAAAAATGTGAAAATAACCCTTGAAAAAACAGTTCTTACTTGTAAACCAAAGTTTATGTTAATCTGCAAGCTCCTTATACAGTACAGAGAACGGTACTGTTCTCTAATTGTAGAGTACTGGTTATTATTATGTCTGATCCAGTTGGAATACGTTTGAGGAATACAATTTGAATTACAGATATAGTAGGGATGGAAGAGCAGCACAACAACATTCGACCAAGATATCATCATGTGCCTGTTGTCGGTTCAAGGGACAGATCGGAAACATATCTCACGCTTGCTTTTGAAGTGGCATTGATAGGTCTTGGCCAGCAAAGGATAATGCCAGTCGGACTGTATGCCCAGGTACGTTGAACTATTTTCCTTGCCATTGCCATCGTTTTCACCTTTTTTCTTTCGTTCCAATAGGAAAAAGCGTGCAAGCAAGAAGATCGACTGATAGCTAAACTGCAAGAAATCGAACTGGACAACGGCTTGATCTCGGTCCTCAGGAGACAAGCCATTATTCTCCTCGAAGGTGGACCCACGAGCGGTCTCGGTATCGGTATACATCCCGAGAGCATACCGATGCACACGTTCGCCAGGTTTTTGTTTTTGTCATTACTGAGCTGCTACCCGGATCTGGCTTACGAAGTCGGGCTGAGAGCGATGCGTTTGCCTCTACTGGAAGAGCACGAGGACTCTGACGATCCGATGGCCGGTAATGCTAGCAGTTCACTCATGATGAGCCGATCCCCGAGGTGGTTCACGCTTGGGCACATCGAAACTCAGCAATGTGCTTTGAGCTCGACTATGCTAAGTGCCGCGAAAGGTCTGTTCAATAAATCAACTCCCTGTTTTTCTTCATTCAATAAAAATCTGAAATGTTACAGGTGAAGTCATGAGGTTGAGAACTGTGCTGGAATCTTCCCAGAGGCATATCCACAGCTCTTCCCACTTGTTCAAGCTTGCTCAAGACGCTTTTCGCTTTGCAACGCCTGAAAATGGGCCGAGGCATCCAACTTTACTCAGCGTTGCTTTCGAATTAGGTTTACAGGTCAGTTTCTTCAATTATTGGAATGCACTTCCCTATAAACACTGTGGCAAAATCGTCTGAAAAAATGTTTAACTTTAAAATTGTAACTGAATGGAATTAAATTTTTGCCGAGCTTAGTAAACCTAAAAACCGTTTGACACTGATGCACTCATATGGCTAAGAAGTTTTACTTCTGGCTTCTGCCTAGCATGGTAGGCTGACGCATTAATATATATATTTTTTTAATTGTAGGTGATGAGAATGACGTTATCGTCTTTGAACTGGCGGAGACGCGAGATGGTGCGGTGGTTGGTGACGTGCGCCACTGAGGTCGGTGTCGATGCCCTGAATTCAATTATGCAGAACTGGTACCAGTTTTTCACTGCAACGGAAGCCACTGGACCGGTGGCGACAACCATAATGTCACACAGCACCATCATGAGGTTAAACCTCAGTTTCAGTCAGCAAGAAGAACTATCCAGTTGTGCCAGAACACTTGCTCTGCAATGTGCGACTAAGGTATAAACGCTTTTGTTACAATCAACTTTGGCTTTGGCGAGTACTAATTGGGTGTGTTTTGTTTTAGGACCCTCCAAATTGTGCCTTGAATGCCCTTACGTTATGTGAGAATGAGGCGTTATCCTTTGAAACCGCCTACCAGATTGTTGTGGATGCGGCGTCACATATAATGACGTCATCTCAGCTCTTCACCATTGCCAGATATATGGAACACCGGGGCTATCCAACCAGGGCCTACAAGCTGGCCATGTTGGCCATGAAGAACGTACACCTAGCGTACAATCAGGTCAGTCTTGTTTTGACATTGAATTTCTTTTAGTTTTTTCGTTCGAAGTAGGCCTGTAAAAAAGGTTTGTCCCAAAACTTGCAGGTTTTAGATGATTTGCCATGCAAATTTTCTTGAAATTATTCCAAGTCAATATGAAGTTACAATTCAAATTTTGTAGCCTCGAAAATCGTGACGTCATCTCGAGTTTTGAACGGGCTCTAAGAAAATCATTTCGTTTCGTTATAGGATACTCATCCAGCAATAAACGACATTCACTGGGCTTGCGCCCTGAGCCATTCTCTGGGTAAGACCGAGCTGTCGAACATGATACCTCTTTTGGTGAAGAACGTCCAGTGCGCCACCGTCCTGTCGGACATCTTGAGGCGTTGCAGCATGACCGCGCCGGGCATATCGTGCTCCCACCCTGCTCCCATGGATACCGGAAAACACCATTCCCATCCTCACCGGAGCCGTAGCTGTGCCGCTTCCATCAAGCCGTTGTCGTACGACAGACCACCCCTCAGGCAGCTACTGGAGGCGGCAGTGGCCGCCTACATCAACACCACTCATTCGAGACTGACGCACATCTCGCCTCGGCACTACGGGGATTTCATAGACTTCCTGACCAAGGCCAGAGACACCTTTGTGCTGGCACATGACGGTCACGCGCAGTTCACGCAGCTCATAGAAAATATGAAAGTGGCCTACAAAGGCAAGAAAAAGCTCATGTTCCTCGTCAAGGAACGGTTTGGCTGATACACCTTGAAAAAATGGTACTGCATGTATAAATGAGGCCGTAGTCTGAATGTTTTATTGTATAAATAGGTGGTACCATCTTAGGGAAAATCAAAATAAACACGACATGCCTCTATCCAATCGGGATTTGGCCATAATATTCATTTGGGTCCTGTAGCAGTAGCACAGCGCGATGCTTCTGAAACGCAGTCGCAACCATTTTTAGCAAAAGTTACGCCAATTCAGTCGCCATTCTTTCTGATTTCTTGAAACCCAAGTGCTCTAAGCTTTTCATTCAGTTATATAATATTATCTTATCATGTCTTCCTTTTCAAAATTTTAACATGCTACTGCACTAAAATGGCAATATTTGGCGTTGATGTGATGGGATACATATCACGTACCTGATGATAACTTTCAAACCAAAATTGACTGCATTGTAATAATAATTATTAACATAATAATAATAACAATAATGATTATTACTATTGACACTCGTGAGTGATCAGCCTAGCAGCTGTTCTCAACCATTGCCGACTTGTAGATTATTTCTAAGGTTTGTGGTACCCCGACTAACCAAGACTTGAAAGTTTCTGAAATCAGAAAGTTTCTGGAACTGATCAATATTGACCAAGTCGGTTAAAACAAATCTAGTCATGCCCGCCCTTTTAAGTATCATTTTAGCCTAATCCTGGCCAATCCCTGCGGCTTTTAGCGTTTCGAACTGGACAATATCCATTGAACTTATCTACCTGTGAGATTTCATTTTTTGCTTATCCATATTTTTTGACTGTTCAATTCCTCCAACAGACTGATTTTTATATGAAGCGACTCTTCATGAAACTACGACCATAGTTTTCATGAAGATTCTGCATAGATCTCACTCCTCATCAAGAGGTAAAATGAATAAGTATTATTATGATTTTATTGTAAATAACGCTAAATTAATTATTCTATTTGTCTCACTTTATTATTAATGTTATGTTTGTTTGCCAAAGATTGTTGTTTGTATAGTATTTATGTAAATATACACTAAGATTCTCGTAATGACGATATAATAATTATTAGAGGGAAAGCATTCTCTTGACATAATTATCTTTCATTTCTCAAGCGATGCTTTCCACAATTACAAGGTAAATGCTTCCTGTTATATTTATACAGTAATGAGTACAAATTCGTGAAAAACAACAGAAACGCGGCTGTAGCGAACTTCAGCTGTCATTCCATAGCTACCTCTCCAACCTGTTGCCCAAGCTTTTCAAAATTCCGCTTTGTCTATGAGGAAATCAAAATTGCTTCCATTCGATAATCAGAAAAAGGAAAAAGAAATTAAATATAAAGATGGCAATACTTGTGTGCGAGAGTTGCTGCCAGATTGTTTTTTGTCTGTGATTTACAAATCATTTAGTTGGGTTAATTTTTTGTCCAGTGCCACACTTATAATTAGGATGATTTATTATTTAATGGAGTACGAGGTTTCGTGTATGAAGAAGAATAATGATGTGTAAATAGACAAAATGACTTTGCCAAATTGGTACACGTTCCATTCCAATGAAATGATTTTGTATAATTCGTTGTTGTATTGTGTTTTTTGTGTATTATAATACGATACTGAATAGGGAAATATGTACATATTGCCAAAAACTTAGTTCATTATTTTGTTGAAAAGAAGCAGCTATTGCATTCTGTCTGTCTGTGTATTGATAATTTATGATTATTTTTATGATGAATAAAAATATTTGTAATTGAATTTAGCTTCTTTTCAAAGGGTCTGTCTGGTCTCGTAGTGCAAACTGTTGTGTGACTATATATTGTGTATTTGTCTAGCACGAGAAAAGTAAGAGACTTGAAATGTTAAAATCTAATAAGTACTTGGAGATGAAGATGTTATGCATATAATGTGTTGGTAAAGAATGTTTGCCAAAGAGGAACGCCCTCACATGCAATAGGTGTCGAGCGCTGAACTACATAAGATTTCTAGCGTTATCGACTTGATTACTCGGAAGTAGTTGACCTCCAAGAACACAACGCAGACCGCTAAGATTCTTGTCATGTTGGATTGGATGACATTGCTCCGACCTTGAGCATCCCGAGCTCGCATTTCCGGAGCTGACTGAACAGGCAATTCTAGTCGATCAAGTAGTGGTAGGGACATTCTTCTGTGTAGCACATTTGAAACGGAATGAGCTCTGTGCTGTGCGTAGAATGCGTTTGAATTGGCACAGAACTCAGTCGAATTTTTGCAGAGCTGGAGCGGTTTCAGTTTTCCAGGCGTGGACCATTTTTTACGACGGCGTAGAAGGGCCATGCAATAGTTTCTACTAAAAAGTCGAAGTTTCGACATATAAGAAGAAGTTTCGATTTTTAAGTCGACGTTTCGACTTATATGTCAGAGTTTCGACTTCAAAGGGATCATACAATTATTTAGTTTCTTTAAATCTCGAAGTTTTGACATAAAAGTCGAAGTTTTGACATAAAAGTCGAAGTTTTGACATAAAAGTCGAAGTTTCGACATACAAGTCGAAGTTTCGACATACAAGTCGAAGTTTCGACATACAAGTCGAAGTTTCGACATACAAGTCGAAGTTTCGACATACAAGTCGAAGTTTCGACATACAAGTCGAAGTTTCGACATACAAGTCGAAGTTTCGACATACAAGTCGAAGTTTCGACATACAAGTCGAAGTTTTGACACAGTGGCGTACCTAGCGTATTTGGCACCCGGGGCGGACTATCATGTAACACCCCCCTACCCCTAAACCTACCTAGAGAATGAGCTGGAGACTGCGTAGTGCTAGTGACACCCCCTGTGCCGAATCAGGCAATTTTGCGCCCTTAGATTTTTAGGATCGAAAAATCGCGCCCAATTGGTGACATGGTATTCTTGGACATAGAAAAACGATTTCTTAACAAAGCGGAAAACACTACGAATAGTGACTTATGCGAGAAAAAAGCGCTGCAGACAAATTTTTTTTGGAAGACGGGTCTTCACCAGCTTGTTTTACACCCTGCAAGGCCTTGCGTCCTAGTTTTGTGGACTCTCCTTTTGCACCACAAATAATCCGACACTGACACCCCCTTTTTGTTGGTACCCGGTGCGGACCGCCCCCCCCCCCCCCCCCCCGTTGGTACGCCACTGTTTCGACATATAAGACGAAGTTTCGACTTTTTATATCGAAAGTTCAAGATTTCAAAAAATATGATAATCGTATAATTTCCAAAAAGTCGAAACTTCGACTTAACTATATGTCGAAACTTCGAGATTTAAAAAAATATAATAATAATTTTATAATTCCCAAAAAGTCGAAACTTTGACTTTGTATATGTCGAAACCTCAACTTATATGTCTAATGGCGTTTTCGACTGGCCAGAACGGAGCCAGTTCAGCTCGAAAATCGCTATCACTGATTGGGCGAGGATTTTCGGAAACCAATCGGATTTCCTGATTTTAGAGCCGAACTGGTTCGGTTCTAATGACTCGAAAACGCTATAAGCGTTGACTTCTTATGTCGAAACTTTGAGATTTCAAAAATATAATAATTTTATAATCCCCACTGCCAAAAAGTCGAAACTTTGACATATATGTCGAAACTTCAACTTATTTGTCGAAACTTCGAGATTTCAAAAAATAAACTATTGCATGGCCCTTCTACGCCTCCGTAATTTTTGGGGGACATGAGAGATTGTACGATATTCGTTGGAGACTCTGACGGGAGGATCAGCCACAAACCCATTACACAATTGGCGGAGGAGCCGTTCGAATAAAGATTCGATTGGCGCAAAAACGAACTCTGTCTGTTGAATCATGGCCCTCACAGGCGTAAGACTCAATACCTAGCGCATTTTTTTCGAGTGGATCCTCATTCATAGTGAGAATAAGTTTCCCTGAAATCGTCGCTAGCGTCGGATCGCGAAGTCAAGCATGAAAACACGTACGTATATCGATACTTGACACAAGTATGTACCAAAATGTCTTCAAAATCGGTAAGTTTTAATACGAAAGTGCAATATGGCGGCCCAAGATGACGTCACAACTGAAAAATTGAAAAACTGAATATCCACCCTTTTGGGCGGGCAACAACTACTCCATCAGAAAAAACTGCAAAGACTCCAACTTCATTTCTCTAGGAGAGTTCAACAGCAAAAATTTGTACACAGACAGACAGATTTTTGAACCTAGAATCTATTATTACCTGGTGAAACCTCTGGTAAAAATACGCTCAAATAGTTCGACGGCAGACAGCCAAAACTTTCTTAGAAAATGCGCTGAAAACTGTTATTGAAAAAAAAAAGAAAAAACGTATGCAAGGCTTACCTAACTCGTATTGTAAAATACAGAATAATCGAGAGGCAAACCGCTGGTCAAATTCTGTACACCAGACTTCCCCCTCGTAAGGATTTCCCCCGGACTTCCTCGGACTTTCTTCCGGCATGTACACCAGACTTCCCCAGCGGTTTGGCCCTCGAGAATAATAGACAAACACGCAGTGCCAACTTTGACAATAATATGTTAAAATCCGAAATAAAATCATCCAAAATCTGTGAAAAACGACAGAAATCAGGATAATTTCTGCATGACTGTAATAAAGCTGCTCCCAGAAGCCGTAACGTGTTTTTAATGTTGTTTTGAACTCACGTAAATTGAGACGTCTGATTGACTCCCTCAATCCTTTGGACTAAGAGTTCTTTAAACTTAGGTATAATTTTCATGGATTTATAGTGTTTCGAAAAGTGACAGTTTTCCTATTCGTGAGGCAATCATTCTGCATACACAAAATTATTGGCTCATACAGTCCGCTGTCGGTGTCGCACACCTCTCCCTCTCCGTCATCCTCGCCCACAAAGACATCATACGAAGAACGAAGGCAACAAAAAATCGACATCGAAGTCTCCAAGCACCGTTGCTCACCCCAGGCAATGAGAGACCCTAAAAGGCCACATCAAGATGCTCAAAAGGAACACCTCTCTATAAAACACCCACAGGGCGTATTGCTAATCCTCGTGCTAATCAATCAATCCACCTTTCCCATGAAAGCTCCACGCATACCTGTGATCATAGAACTAGCTGTCATATAGTAGCTGTTTGTATTAGCGGGGGTCTGCGCTCACGGGTAGGCGCGTGAGTGATTTGTGTTATGGGGAAGGTGGATTATTGACAAAGATTCTGCTAATTGACCATATTAATTATTCAGAGCGCAGTCGCAGATCGGGGAGAGAGACAACCACATGTGCTGGGTTGAAACTCCCATAAGAATATGCATGTTGAATGACTTTGTAAAATGATCAATTCAAGGTGCAAATTGACAATTTCAACGAATGTATAACATAGCAAGTGTGTAAAAAGGAATACCTGATCTACTTTTCACCATAATGAAATGGAAAATCTTGCTGTGAAGTTTATGTGAAGCAATTTAGAATGGGGTTTGTGAATCCAAAACAATTTCAAATTACCCGCCATATTTTATTGCACAACTTCCGCTAACGAGAATTTTGACAGCGCTTGAAAGCGAACCGAGCGTCAGCCGTCACGTAAAAGTATGGTTAAAAAGGTTAAAACGTCCCAAAAATCAAGAAAACACCTTGAAATCGTAAATTCTGACAGCGACAGCAAAGTTCCGTTTTCATGCATGCTGTGGCGCGCGAGATCTTCTACTGCAGTGCGCATGGTCACAGGCACATACCTAACTTACAAATGACTAGTGGAAGGGGAAAGTGAGAATAATTAATATGGTCTATAGAGGTTTCCTAAATTGAGCGTCTCTTTCTGGCCCGTGACGTCACGTTCGATTGCGCAGTAAATCGTCGCAGTCCTAGTGTGCCAACATTGCCCCGATTCCATAAGCCGAACGTGTGTTTTGATGGTGTTATTATTGGTATTTATACAGTTTTCACAAGTAGTTATGAAAAATAAATGTTGTGGGCCACTATGCAAGTCCACAGTTGTACAGCGAATGTGTCCCTAAAGCTAACTTTACATTTGGCAATTTTACTGCAACTGTTGCATGCAACGGTTGACTGCAACAATTGCGCGCAACAAAGTTGCACGTGCGATTTTGTAACGCTTTACATTACGCAACAAATCTATGCAATTTTGTCCAAAGAAAAACAATTGGAAATTTGAAAAGTCAAAAGTCATTTGAATCTATCAACAAAAGTCATACACGGTAGAACAATGCATGTGGTGCAGTTCTTTTTTTTTTCAAGAGTTTCTTGTTTTGCACAATTACCATTAACCATGAATAAAAATACGAAGAGAGCGCGAGAGGTACTCATTCCAAGTCATCGAAAAACGTCGAATGATGGCAGCAATAATAATGACTGCCGTCCTTGCCGGTGCTACCGTTTTTGGCGAAAAACACTGTCGCCCGAGAAGGTGGTGGGTGAAGCCGTGGCTTGATAGGAGATCCTCTGAAGGGACGCTGCATTTCATGCAAAACGACATGACCCAAAAAGATATAGAGTTCTTAAAAATTTCCTGCAAATGGAGGAAATTCCAAGCTGTTAAATTCATTGTTTCTGAACATTAACTTTTTGTTGAAAGCGATTCGGCCTTGTGCTATTCTTTGCTCAATGTCCCTCCTACTTCGGACATCTACTTAGGGATCCTAAGTCAAATCAATTAGAATTTGACTGCCCAAATAGCAGAAATTTGCGACTCTCTCTCTCTTCGTTTCCAATCTGTATTCTCGTGTCTTCTATTTCTCTATAACAAATTTGGGAAGGAGTTCAGCACTAAGGCCGTTCTTCCACTCGCTCCCCATAAAAATATGAAGTAAAATATAAAACATGAATAAAACTAGACAGTGCCACAACACGTTAAAATCAGTTATCACAGTCGATATCCGGAGATTTCCCAAACGTCAAGAATTCTTCAGTGGTGTAGAAGCAATGGCTCTTTAGGAAGGATTTAAGCTTCGAGCTCAGCCTTCGAATGTCCAGTGATTTCCAATCATCCGGCAATACATTGAACAGCTTGATCGACATATGTCTGAAAGTAGATTTAGTTCTTTCCAGCCTAAACTTGGGAGGCAGAATAAATTTGTTTCTTGTGTTATAAACACCTTCGTGAATGCTAAAATTAGAACATGCATAAATTATGGATTCAAATATGAATTGACTAGTACAGGTATCTGTATCTGTACTTTTTATCTGTATTTTATCCCTGTCGTTTTGAGGATTTCCCTCATTTTACATTATCAAAGGCTTTTAATACACAAATCCACAAAACCTATGAAGACCTTTTCCTCTTGTTTTCTCTACTAGAACTCGTGAAGCTAAAATAGCCACACGTGTTCCCCTATTTCGTCTGAGCCCGAATTGATCCTCTTCTAGTACTTTCTCAGCCCCTGTTCCCGCATTTTTCTTTGCATACCAAACAACAAATCAAACCGAAGATATCTGAATCTAGTGACAAATTGCAAGTTGCACGCAACAAAATTACAGCATATTCACAGTTGCATTCAATTTTGTTTTAGACTAGGCAATTCTGTTGCGTGCAACAGTTGCATGCAACGATTGCACGCAATTGTTGCTCAATGTAAAGTTAGCTTAAACATGGATCCATAAAATACTTTTTTTAATCTACTCTTTTTAATTTACATCAACGATATAGACATGTCGATCGACTGTAACAAGTTACTGTTTGCTGACGATCTAAAGATATATTCCAGAGTCGATACGGTTCTTGATTGTGTCAGGCTTCAGCGATGCATTGATTCCGTATCGGAATGGTGTCGCCAGAACGGTTTGTCTTTGAATGTTGACAAATGCATGATTGCAACTTATACCAGGAAAGTTGACCCGATTTCTTTTGATTATGCGGTTGGTCCGGTGCTTCTTAGGCGTAGCGGGGTCACAAGAGATTTGGGTGTCGTTTTTGACAGCAGTTTTTCTTTCTCGAGTCACATTGACGACATTGTGTCCTCGTCGCTGAGGACACTTGGCTTTTTATATCGCAACTGCAGGGAGCTTGGAAGTGTTTCGTGTCTGAGGGCTTTGTATTGCAGCTTTGCACGATCTAAGCTTGAGTACGCCTCTTTAATTTGGTACCCCATCTACGTCACTCATATTGCCAGACTTGAGTCAGTCCAAAGAAGATTTTTAAAGTTTTTATCATTCATGCTAGATGGCACCTATCCTCCTCAAGGATTTGATCACAGCGCTCTACTATCTAGACATGATTTTTATTCTCTTGAGGCAAGACATGCCATTTCTAATGCTAAATTTTGCTATAATTTAATTCAAAATGTAATTGACTGTCCGGAGCTTCTTGGGCGGATCAAAAAAGACCGAAGAAGTGTGACGTCACAACACGGCAACATGGCCGGCGGTTGACATTTTCTGGAGGCCAACGTCAAACGTGACATGACCGTGGGATGCACGGCACGTGGCATGCACTTGACGTTTCTCCGTGTTTGTCATGTGTTTGTCAAATTTTTGCGAAGGTAAATAACGGAAATGGATATAACAAAAAATATTCATATTTTGGGCTATATCAGGTGGAGGAAATCAAACTATATTGCTATAAACTAAAAACTGCTAACTATAAACTGCACTGCGATCCATTGCTCTTTGCCTCTGAGCATCTCATGAACGAGATTGTCGGCGGCGATTCTCCTGCTCAGTTTTTCTTCGAGGTCTTCTCGCTGCCTTGATGGACCGTTACAATGAAAACGAGCGTGTTCCGCGTTGTCCTGGCGCTGAGGCTTTTGAGGCTCCCCAGTATTTCTTTCATCCAACTTTGAACCAAGGCGTTCCACTGCTTTCTGGTTTGCTGTTGGGCACTCCTAGGCTTGTTTCCTCTAATCGCAAGCATCAGGGCGAAGGGTGGGATACCCGAGAGCGCTCGTGCTGCATCATGCGGAACCGTTCTGTAGACACTGGTGATTCTGAGTGCAGCAGTGCAGCTTTGCGCAGCTCTCTGTCAATGAGTTGGGCTATGTCTGGCCTTTTTGCAACCAAGTCCGCCTGTATGACGCTGGCTGTCTCTTAGGCTGGCAATTTCAGCAATGCTCACTGCTATTTTGCACTGACTTTTGTGACTTTTGTTGTGAACCTCCAGAAAATATCATGCCAAACAATATCATGCCAATAATCGAGAGGCAAACCGCTGGTCAAATTCTGTACACCAGACTTCCCCCTCGTAAGGATTTCCCCCGGACTTCCTCGGACTTTCTTCCGGCATGTACACCAGACTTCCCCAGCGGTTTGGCCCTCGAGAATAATAGACAAACACGCAGTGCCAACTTTGACAATAATATGTTAAAATCCGAAATAAAATCATCCAAAATCTGTGAAAAACGACAGAAATCAGGATAATTTCTGCATGACTGTAATAAAGCTGCTCCCAGAAGCCGTAACGTGTTTTTAATGTTGTTTTGAACTCACGTAAATTGAGACGTCTGATTGACTCCCTCAATCCTTTGGACTAAGAGTTCTTTAAACTTAGGTATAATTTTCATGGATTTATAGTGTTTCGAAAAGTGACAGTTTTCCTATTCGTGAGGCAATCATTCTGCATACACAAAATTATTGGCTCATACAGTCCGCTGTCGGTGTCGCACACCTCTCCCTCTCCGTCATCCTCGCCCACAAAGACATCATACGAAGAACGAAGGCAACAAAAAATCGACATCGAAGTCTCCAAGCACCGTTGCTCACCCCAGGCAATGAGAGACCCTAAAAGGCCACATCAAGATGCTCAAAAGGAACACCTCTCTATAAAACACCCACAGGGCGTATTGCTAATCCTCGTGCTAATCAATCAATCCACCTTTCCCATGAAAGCTCCACGCATACCTGTGATCATAGAACTAGCTGTCATATAGTAGCTGTTTGTATTAGCGGGGGTCTGCGCTCACGGGTAGGCGCGTGAGTGATTTGTGTTATGGGGAAGGTGGATTATTGACAAAGATTCTGCTAATTGACCATATTAATTATTCAGAGCGCAGTCGCAGATCGGGGAGAGAGACAACCACATGTGCTGGGTTGAAACTCCCATAAGAATATGCATGTTGAATGACTTTGTAAAATGATCAATTCAAGGTGCAAATTGACAATTTCAACGAATGTATAACATAGCAAGTGTGTAAAAAGGAATACCTGATCTACTTTTCACCATAATGAAATGGAAAATCTTGCTGTGCAGTTTATGTGAAGCAATTTAGAATGGGGTTTGTAAATCCAAAACAATTTCAAATTACCCGCCATATTTTATTGCACAACTTCCGCTAACGAGAATTTTGACAGCGCTTGAAAGCGAACCGAGCGTCAGCCGTCACGTAAAAGTATGGTTAAAAAGGTTAAAACGTCCCAAAAATCAAGAAAACACCTTGAAATCGTAAATTCTGACAGCGACAGCAAAGTTCCGTTTTCATGCATGCTGTGGCGCGCGAGATCTTCTACTGCAGTGCGCATGGTCACAGGCACATACCTAACTTACAAATGACTAGTGGAAGGGGAAAGTGAGAATAATTAATATGGTCTATAGAGGTTTCCTAAATTGAGCGTCTCTTTCTGGCCCGTGACGTCACGTTCGATTGCGCAGTAAATCGTCGCAGTCCTAGTGTGCCAACATTGCCCCGATTCCATAAGCCGAACGTGTGTTTTGATGGTGTTATTATTGGTATTTATACAGTTTTCACAAGTAGTTATGAAAAATAAATGTTGTGGGCCACTATGCAAGTCCACAGTTGTACAGCGAATGTGTCCCTAAAGCTAACTTTACATTTGGCAATTTTACTGCAACTGTTGCATGCAACGGTTGACTGCAACAATTGCGCGCAACAAAGTTGCACGTGCGATTTTGTAACGCTTTACATTACGCAACAAATCTATGCAATTTTGTCCAAAGAAAAACAATTGGAAATTTGAAAAGTCAAAAGTCATTTGAATCTATCAACAAAAGTCATACACGGTAGAACAATGCATGTGGTGCAGTTCTTTTTTTTTTCAAGAGTTTCTTGTTTTGCACAATTACCATTAACCATGAATAAAAATACGAAGAGAGCGCGAGAGGTACTCATTCCAAGTCATCGAAAAACGTCGAATGATGGCAGCAATAATAATGACTGCCGTCCTTGCCGGTGCTACCGTTTTTGGCGAAAAACACTGTCGCCCGAGAAGGTGGTGGGTGAAGCCGTGGCTTGATAGGAGATCCTCTGAAGGGACGCTGCATTTCATGCAAAACGACATGACCCAAAAAGATATAGAGTTCTTAAAAATTTCCTGCAAATGGAGGAAATTCCAAGCTGTTAAATTCATTGTTTCTGAACATTAACTTTTTGTTGAAAGCGATTCGGCCTTGTGCTATTCTTTGCTCAATGTCCCTCCTACTTCGGACATCTACTTAGGGATCCTAAGTCAAATCAATTAGAATTTGACTGCCCAAATAGCAGAAATTTGCGACTCTCTCTCTCTTCGTTTCCAATCTGTATTCTCGTGTCTTCTATTTCTCTATAACAAATTTGGGAAGGAGTTCAGCACTAAGGCCGTTCTTCCACTCGCTCCCCATAAAAATATGAAGTAAAATATAAAACATGAATAAAACTAGACAGTGCCACAACACGTTAAAATCAGTTATCACAGTCGATATCCGGAGATTTCCCAAACGTCAAGAATTCTTCAGTGGTGTAGAAGCAATGGCTCTTTAGGAAGGATTTAAGCTTCGAGCTCAGCCTTCGAATGTCCAGTGATTTCCAATCATCCGGCAATACATTGAACAGCTTGATCGACATATGTCTGAAAGTAGATTTAGTTCTTTCCAGCCTAAACTTGGGAGGCAGAATAAATTTGTTTCTTGTGTTATAAACACCTTCGTGAATGCTAAAATTAGAACATGCATAAATTATGGATTCAAATATGAATTGACTAGTACAGGTATCTGTATCTGTACTTTTTATCTGTATTTTATCCCTGTCGTTTTGAGGATTTCCCTCATTTTACATTATCAAAGGCTTTTAATACACAAATCCACAAAACCTATGAAGACCTTTTCCTCTTGTTTTCTCTACTAGAACTCGTGAAGCTAAAATAGCCACACGTGTTCCCCTATTTCGTCTGAGCCCGAATTGATCCTCTTCTAGTACTTTCTCAGCCCCTGTTCCCGCATTTTTCTTTGCATACCAAACAACAAATCAAACCGAAGATATCTGAATCTAGTGACAAATTGCAAGTTGCACGCAACAAAATTACAGCATATTCACAGTTGCATTCAATTTTGTTTTAGACTAGGCAATTCTGTTGCGTGCAACAGTTGCATGCAACGATTGCACGCAATTGTTGCTCAATGTAAAGTTAGCTTAAACATGGATCCATAAAATACTTTTTTTAATCTACTCTTTTTAATTTACATCAACGATATAGACATGTCGATCGACTGTAACAAGTTACTGTTTGCTGACGATCTAAAGATATATTCCAGAGTCGATACGGTTCTTGATTGTGTCAGGCTTCAGCGATGCATTGATTCCGTATCGGAATGGTGTCGCCAGAACGGTTTGTCTTTGAATGTTGACAAATGCATGATTGCAACTTATACCAGGAAAGTTGACCCGATTTCTTTTGATTATGCGGTTGGTCCGGTGCTTCTTAGGCGTAGCGGGGTCACAAGAGATTTGGGTGTCGTTTTTGACAGCAGTTTTTCTTTCTCGAGTCACATTGACGACATTGTGTCCTCGTCGCTGAGGACACTTGGCTTTTTATATCGCAACTGCAGGGAGCTTGGAAGTGTTTCGTGTCTGAGGGCTTTGTATTGCAGCTTTGCACGATCTAAGCTTGAGTACGCCTCTTTAATTTGGTACCCCATCTACGTCACTCATATTGCCAGACTTGAGTCAGTCCAAAGAAGATTTTTAAAGTTTTTATCATTCATGCTAGATGGCACCTATCCTCCTCAAGGATTTGATCACAGCGCTCTACTATCTAGACATGATTTTTATTCTCTTGAGGCAAGACATGCCATTTCTAATGCTAAATTTTGCTATAATTTAATTCAAAATGTAATTGACTGTCCGGAGCTTCTTGGGCGGATCAAAAAAGACCGAAGAAGTGTGACGTCACAACACGGCAACATGGCCGGCGGTTGACATTTTCTGGAGGCCAACGTCAAACGTGACATGACCGTGGGATGCACGGCACGTGGCATGCACTTGACGTTTCTCCGTGTTTGTCATGTGTTTGTCAAATTTTTGCGAAGGTAAATAACGGAAATGGATATAACAAAAAATATTCATATTTTGGGCTATATCAGGTGGAGGAAATCAAACTATATTGCTATAAACTAAAAACTGCTAACTATAAACTGCACTGCGATCCATTGCTCTTTGCCTCTGAGCATCTCATGAACGAGATTGTCGGCGGCGATTCTCCTGCTCAGTTTTTCTTCGAGGTCTTCTCGCTGCCTTGATGGACCGTTACAATGAAAACGAGCGTGTTCCGCGTTGTCCTGGCGCTGAGGCTTTTGAGGCTCCCCAGTATTTCTTTCATCCAACTTTGAACCAAGGCGTTCCACTGCTTTCTGGTTTGCTGTTGGGCACTCCTAGGCTTGTTTCCTCTAATCGCAAGCATCAGGGCGAAGGGTGGGATACCCGAGAGCGCTCGTGCTGCATCATGCGGAACCGTTCTGTAGACACTGGTGATTCTGAGTGCAGCAGTGCAGCTTTGCGCAGCTCTCTGTCAATGAGTTGGGCTATGTCTGGCCTTTTTGCAACCAAGTCCGCCTGTATGACGCTGGCTGTCTCTTAGGCTGGCAATTTCAGCAATGCTCACTGCTATTTTGCACTGACTTTTGTGACTTTTGTTGTGAACCTCCAGAAAATATCATGCCAAACAATATCATGCCAATAATCGAGAGGCAAACCGCTGGTCAAATTCTGTACACCAGACTTCCCCCTCGTAAGGATTTCCCCCGGACTTCCTCGGACTTTCTTCCGGCATGTACACCAGACTTCCCCAGCGGTTTGGCCCTCGAGAATAATAGACAAACACGCAGTGCCAACTTTGACAATAATATGTTAAAATCCGAAATAAAATCATCCAAAATCTGTGAAAAACGACAGAAATCAGGATAATTTCTGCATGACTGTAATAAAGCTGCTCCCAGAAGCCGTAACGTGTTTTTAATGTTGTTTTGAACTCACGTAAATTGAGACGTCTGATTGACTCCCTCAATCCTTTGGACTAAGAGTTCTTTAAACTTAGGTATAATTTTCATGGATTTATAGTGTTTCGAAAAGTGACAGTTTTCCTATTCGTGAGGCAATCATTCTGCATACACAAAATTATTGGCTCATACAGTCCGCTGTCGGTGTCGCACACCTCTCCCTCTCCGTCATCCTCGCCCACAAAGACATCATACGAAGAACGAAGGCAACAAAAAATCGACATCGAAGTCTCCAAGCACCGTTGCTCACCCCAGGCAATGAGAGACCCTAAAAGGCCACATCAAGATGCTCAAAAGGAACACCTCTCTATAAAACACCCACAGGGCGTATTGCTAATCCTCGTGCTAATCAATCAATCCACCTTTCCCATGAAAGCTCCACGCATACCTGTGATCATAGAACTAGCTGTCATATAGTAGCTGTTTGTATTAGCGGGGGTCTGCGCTCACGGGTAGGCGCGTGAGTGATTTGTGTTATGGGGAAGGTGGATTATTGACAAAGATTCTGCTAATTGACCATATTAATTATTCAGAGCGCAGTCGCAGATCGGGGAGAGAGACAACCACATGTGCTGGGTTGAAACTCCCATAAGAATATGCATGTTGAATGACTTTGTAAAATGATCAATTCAAGGTGCAAATTGACAATTTCAACGAATGTATAACATAGCAAGTGTGTAAAAAGGAATACCTGATCTACTTTTCACCATAATGAAATGGAAAATCTTGCTGTGCAGTTTATGTGAAGCAATTTAGAATGGGGTTTGTAAATCCAAAACAATTTCAAATTACCCGCCATATTTTATTGCACAACTTCCGCTAACGAGAATTTTGACAGCGCTTGAAAGCGAACCGAGCGTCAGCCGTCACGTAAAAGTATGGTTAAAAAGGTTAAAACGTCCCAAAAATCAAGAAAACACCTTGAAATCGTAAATTCTGACAGCGACAGCAAAGTTCCGTTTTCATGCATGCTGTGGCGCGCGAGATCTTCTACTGCAGTGCGCATGGTCACAGGCACATACCTAACTTACAAATGACTAGTGGAAGGGGAAAGTGAGAATAATTAATATGGTCTATAGAGGTTTCCTAAATTGAGCGTCTCTTTCTGGCCCGTGACGTCACGTTCGATTGCGCAGTAAATCGTCGCAGTCCTAGTGTGCCAACATTGCCCCGATTCCATAAGCCGAACGTGTGTTTTGATGGTGTTATTATTGGTATTTATACAGTTTTCACAAGTAGTTATGAAAAATAAATGTTGTGGGCCACTATGCAAGTCCACAGTTGTACAGCGAATGTGTCCCTAAAGCTAACTTTACATTTGGCAATTTTACTGCAACTGTTGCATGCAACGGTTGACTGCAACAATTGCGCGCAACAAAGTTGCACGTGCGATTTTGTAACGCTTTACATTACGCAACAAATCTATGCAATTTTGTCCAAAGAAAAACAATTGGAAATTTGAAAAGTCAAAAGTCATTTGAATCTATCAACAAAAGTCATACACGGTAGAACAATGCATGTGGTGCAGTTCTTTTTTTTTTCAAGAGTTTCTTGTTTTGCACAATTACCATTAACCATGAATAAAAATACGAAGAGAGCGCGAGAGGTACTCATTCCAAGTCATCGAAAAACGTCGAATGATGGCAGCAATAATAATGACTGCCGTCCTTGCCGGTGCTACCGTTTTTGGCGAAAAACACTGTCGCCCGAGAAGGTGGTGGGTGAAGCCGTGGCTTGATAGGAGATCCTCTGAAGGGACGCTGCATTTCATGCAAAACGACATGACCCAAAAAGATATAGAGTTCTTAAAAATTTCCTGCAAATGGAGGAAATTCCAAGCTGTTAAATTCATTGTTTCTGAACATTAACTTTTTGTTGAAAGCGATTCGGCCTTGTGCTATTCTTTGCTCAATGTCCCTCCTACTTCGGACATCTACTTAGGGATCCTAAGTCAAATCAATTAGAATTTGACTGCCCAAATAGCAGAAATTTGCGACTCTCTCTCTCTTCGTTTCCAATCTGTATTCTCGTGTCTTCTATTTCTCTATAACAAATTTGGGAAGGAGTTCAGCACTAAGGCCGTTCTTCCACTCGCTCCCCATAAAAATATGAAGTAAAATATAAAACATGAATAAAACTAGACAGTGCCACAACACGTTAAAATCAGTTATCACAGTCGATATCCGGAGATTTCCCAAACGTCAAGAATTCTTCAGTGGTGTAGAAGCAATGGCTCTTTAGGAAGGATTTAAGCTTCGAGCTCAGCCTTCGAATGTCCAGTGATTTCCAATCATCCGGCAATACATTGAACAGCTTGATCGACATATGTCTGAAAGTAGATTTAGTTCTTTCCAGCCTAAACTTGGGAGGCAGAATAAATTTGTTTCTTGTGTTATAAACACCTTCGTGAATGCTAAAATTAGAACATGCATAAATTATGGATTCAAATATGAATTGACTAGTACAGGTATCTGTATCTGTACTTTTTATCTGTATTTTATCCCTGTCGTTTTGAGGATTTCCCTCATTTTACATTATCAAAGGCTTTTAATACACAAATCCACAAAACCTATGAAGACCTTTTCCTCTTGTTTTCTCTACTAGAACTCGTGAAGCTAAAATAGCCACACGTGTTCCCCTATTTCGTCTGAGCCCGAATTGATCCTCTTCTAGTACTTTCTCAGCCCCTGTTCCCGCATTTTTCTTTGCATACCAAACAACAAATCAAACCGAAGATATCTGAATCTAGTGACAAATTGCAAGTTGCACGCAACAAAATTACAGCATATTCACAGTTGCATTCAATTTTGTTTTAGACTAGGCAATTCTGTTGCGTGCAACAGTTGCATGCAACGATTGCACGCAATTGTTGCTCAATGTAAAGTTAGCTTAAACATGGATCCATAAAATACTTTTTTTAATCTACTCTTTTTAATTTACATCAACGATATAGACATGTCGATCGACTGTAACAAGTTACTGTTTGCTGACGATCTAAAGATATATTCCAGAGTCGATACGGTTCTTGATTGTGTCAGGCTTCAGCGATGCATTGATTCCGTATCGGAATGGTGTCGCCAGAACGGTTTGTCTTTGAATGTTGACAAATGCATGATTGCAACTTATACCAGGAAAGTTGACCCGATTTCTTTTGATTATGCGGTTGGTCCGGTGCTTCTTAGGCGTAGCGGGGTCACAAGAGATTTGGGTGTCGTTTTTGACAGCAGTTTTTCTTTCTCGAGTCACATTGACGACATTGTGTCCTCGTCGCTGAGGACACTTGGCTTTTTATATCGCAACTGCAGGGAGCTTGGAAGTGTTTCGTGTCTGAGGGCTTTGTATTGCAGCTTTGCACGATCTAAGCTTGAGTACGCCTCTTTAATTTGGTACCCCATCTACGTCACTCATATTGCCAGACTTGAGTCAGTCCAAAGAAGATTTTTAAAGTTTTTATCATTCATGCTAGATGGCACCTATCCTCCTCAAGGATTTGATCACAGCGCTCTACTATCTAGACATGATTTTTATTCTCTTGAGGCAAGACATGCCATTTCTAATGCTAAATTTTGCTATAATTTAATTCAAAATGTAATTGACTGTCCGGAGCTTCTTGGGCGGATCAAAAAAGACCGAAGAAGTGTGACGTCACAACACGGCAACATGGCCGGCGGTTGACATTTTCTGGAGGCCAACGTCAAACGTGACATGACCGTGGGATGCACGGCACGTGGCATGCACTTGACGTTTCTCCGTGTTTGTCATGTGTTTGTCAAATTTTTGCGAAGGTAAATAACGGAAATGGATATAACAAAAAATATTCATATTTTGGGCTATATCAGGTGGAGGAAATCAAACTATATTGCTATAAACTAAAAACTGCTAACTATAAACTGCACTGCGATCCATTGCTCTTTGCCTCTGAGCATCTCATGAACGAGATTGTCGGCGGCGATTCTCCTGCTCAGTTTTTCTTCGAGGTCTTCTCGCTGCCTTGATGGACCGTTACAATGAAAACGAGCGTGTTCCGCGTTGTCCTGGCGCTGAGGCTTTTGAGGCTCCCCAGTATTTCTTTCATCCAACTTTGAACCAAGGCGTTCCACTGCTTTCTGGTTTGCTGTTGGGCACTCCTAGGCTTGTTTCCTCTAATCGCAAGCATCAGGGCGAAGGGTGGGATACCCGAGAGCGCTCGTGCTGCATCATGCGGAACCGTTCTGTAGACACTGGTGATTCTGAGTGCAGCAGTGCAGCTTTGCGCAGCTCTCTGTCAATGAGTTGGGCTATGTCTGGCCTTTTTGCAACCAAGTCCGCCTGTATGACGCTGGCTGTCTCTTAGGCTGGCAATTTCAGCAATGCTCACTGCTATTTTGCACTGACTTTTGTGACTTTTGTTGTGAACCTCCAGAAAATATCATGCCAAACACAACCAAACATAGAAACGTCACGTTCATGTGATGACGTTGGCCTCCAGAAAATGTCAACCGCCGGCCATGTTGCCATGTTGTGACGTCATCACTTCTCCGGTCTATAGACCGGTTGGTTGTGTTTGGCATGACATTTTCTGGAGGTTCACAACAAAAGTCACAAAAGTCAGTGCAAAATGGCAGCGAGTATTGCTGAAATTGCCAGTCTAAGAGACAGCCAGCGTCATACAGGCGGACTTGGTTGCAAAAAGGCCAGACATAGCCCAACAGAGAGCTGCGCAAAGCTGCACTCAGAATCACCAGTGCCTACAGAACGGTTCCGCATGATGCAGCACGAGTGCTCTCGGGTATCCCACCCTTCGCCCTGATGCTTGCGATTAGAGGAAACAAGCCTAGGAGTGCCCACCAGCAAACCAGAAAGCAGAAACAAGGCCACAGAGCAGTTCGTCGAGCAGTGGCAACGGCAGTGGAACGCCTTGGTTCAAAGTTGGATGAAAGAAATACTGGGGAGCCTCAAAAGCCTCAGCGTCAGGACAACGCGGAGCACGCTCGTTTTCATTGTAACGGTCCATCAAAGCAGCGAGAAGACCTCGAAGAAAAACTGGGCAGGAGAATCGCCGTCGACAATCTCGTTCATGAGATGCTCAGAGGCAAAGAGCAATGGATCGCAGTTTATAGTTAGCAGTTTTTAGTTTATAGCAATATAGTTTGATTTCCTCCACCTGATATAGCCCAAAATATGGATTATTTTTTGTTATATCCATTTCCGTTATTTACCTTCGCAAAAAGTTGACAAACACATGACAAACACAAACAGAGAAACGTCAAGTGCATGCCACGTGCCGTGCATTCCACGGTCGTGTCACGTTTGACGTTGGCCTCCAGAAAATGTCAACCGCCGGCCATGTTGCCGTGTTGTGACGTCACACTTCTTCGGTCTATTGTGATCCGCCCAAGAGCAATGCGCTTATCCGAAGCCCTATTTATAGCATGTGTAATGGTCTCAATTTGTTCTGCTCCGACTGTGATATTTTCTGTGATAATTTTTGTGATATTCGTCAGCACATTTTGTTGAAATTTATATCTTAGTCTTTTTTTATGTTGTATACTTTCACCTGTGACTGTTCGGTTTTTAGCGCACATTTCCTGTATTTGGGCTTCAGGCCTGTTGGAAATAAACTTCTAATCTAATCTAATCTAATCTAATCTAAAAATACGATGTGACACTCGAAGAAGCAAAAAGAACCACAAGCCCTTCAGCGTTATAACAGCAGGGAGCTTATCCTGCTTAGTTCATCAAGTATCATTAATTCAAGGGTACACTTGGCCACATTTTTGCATCAAACATTCCAAATTTATAGTGATGGCCATAATACACCATAAAAAATATTAAAAGTTGGACATGGGACACGCATTTACCTGGGCCGCTATTCTTAAATCGTGTGAGAAAAGTCCCTGGGAGTAAAATACATTCCGCAGTACACTGGTGTAGCTAATGTTGTCTAAAATCGTGATTTTTAGGACATTTCGCTACAGAAGTGTAGTACGGATTATATAAAACTCCCAGGGACTTTTCTTACACGATTCAAGAATGGCGGCCCTGTGCTTTCTGCGCACGTCCATATATCGTTGATATATCCATTACAAAAATAGTTGTATACGCGCATCAAATGCCTCTCTGGCAAATTCTTCTCTGAGGAATTTTCATTTGCAATATTCATTGAGAAGTTCGTTATATTTTTTAGCAACTTTCCCAGCATGGTTGGCTTCAAAATTAAAAAAATAAAACGCACTTTTAACACGGCGGAGCAATGTAAATACAAATGGCGCGATCACTCATGGCTCATGGCACACTGTGCGCAGAACGTGCCGAAAACAGCTGCGCGGAATCGCGGATTCTCCATCTCTCTTTTGAGGAAACCTGTATTCATTGGAGAATACCAAAAAACGATAAGGAACGGTGGTTGCAAGCCATTGCAAGAACCAAACAGGAAGCCGAACTGCTGACAACAAAAGTCGTATTCGTGTGCTCAAGTCATTTTAGTTATATAATGATCTTTGATGGTACGGAACACCGTCCCGCCTTCTCCCCTTCTATCAAATCACTGAAACCTATGAACATGTAGGTCATACCAAGTGCTGCAAGCGAACGAAAGGAAACAACGGCCCTGCCTGTGCAAAAAATGCAAAAATGTCATTTTGACACCTATAAACTTTTACATATAAAAAACCATATATTTTTTATATATTTCATAAGCCGCTGGGCGTTCGAAAACATTCGGCTGCTAGATATCATTTCGATAAACCGCACTTCACTCGGTACTCTTCAGTGGACGCACGGTCTTTCTACGACCTCTTGTCATGGGTTTGATGATTTGGTCAGAGACAACCCTCTGATTTGGCCGTGTTTGTAGGTACGCAGATATAGACCTTCTCACATATAGGCGGTTCCTTTGCTTGCAGCTCCTGCGCAGGTTTTCAAGTACCTATACAAGCTCATTGGTTCAATTGGCTGCGTTTAACCGCGGGAGAGCGCTTTATAGATCGGGCTGGTTAGGGTTGGGGTTGGCGACGGTGCCAGTATAGGTGAACCTGCGCCCCGAGGACTCCAGGTAATTGAGAATGGCTATATGACCCCGTCACACGCACACGACATTTAAACTCTGAATAATTTTTTTTCTTTAACAACGGTTGGTAGGTTATGGTAAAGTTCAAAGTGTTCAAACTTGAAGTTGGGTGCTTGTGTCATAAAGGGCAACGGAAACCGCACATTTTACAGTGGATAACCATTCTACCACCATTCTCTTCCTTATATGCAACTGTGGGTCGATTTAGGTACGGACGATTGCGGTTTACTTACATTAAATACTCCATTTTCGGCACTAGAACTTGAACGCTTTCACGTAAGAGCTGCAATGACTACCACCTAGGTATACTGCCTAACCCGTTTTCTTATTGTTTGTTCAGTTGCATACCCGCCCGCCGCCGTAGAAAATATATTATGTGTGGTTCCAAACTTTCAATAATTTTTTTCTCAAAAACTATAGGGAATAAATAATTATTTTTTCCTTAAAAACTACATAGTGGATAATCCGCAAATTTTCTTTCACTGAACCTTATTGGACGCCTGGCTACGTTTACACCGTGGCTTTGGTCCGCGACCTAAGCACTAAATTCGACCCAAATAAATAAATTTAGTCCACGTGGTGTAAACGATCCTAGACAAGGACCAAATCAGGACAAAGCAGCTTGGGTCAGGTCTCCGGTTAGCCGCGGACTGAAGTTAAATTTAGTTTTTATATTTATTTAGTTTAAGACTTAAGTTCATATTTTAAAATAGGTCGGCCGCGTAAGTCTGCCGGTGAGAACGCTGAAAGAGAAGAATTACTTTTGGTGTAATTTGGGTCAGTGCTTGGGTCAGTCCAGTTTTAGTCCACCGGTGTAAACGTAGCCAGTAGAACGCCAGTAGCCACTCTCTTTAGTTTATTCCTTCTTTTGGAATTATCAAAATTGTGTTGCTCTTTTATGATTCAAGACCCCTTGAAGTTCATTTTGTTTTGCTTGATGTGGTTATTTTTTATAAAATCAACCAGAAAATCAAGGATAAAAATGAGGCCTTGATCTTGAATATTTTCCAGTCCCACCCTGTAATTTGAAGTTCAGCTGTCAATGATCAAATTCAAATGACTGTCAAACTGAAACTGAAAACTGACAGTTTGTTTTAGTGACACTGACACATTCAAAATAATTATTTCCTAAGCTTATTATTGCACTAATAATAATAATTAGTGTTGTGTATATTAGTTTAGTTAAAAAAGTTGCTGTAAGAAACTGAAACTTACTGAAAAAGACGGAAAAGAAGTGATTTTTATTTTATACAGGTAAAGAGTTGAAAAAAAGTTGAAAGTTTGTAAAACTCTACTAAAATGTATACATTTTGCCGGTAGGGAGCCTCAAAAATTGTCTTCGTTTAGTATTTACTCAGTCCCAATGATGGCAGGAGATATCAGCCAACTTATAACACTGCAACGAAAATTAATTTCAAAAGAAAAAATGAGGTTAGGTGCTTCTCGAGGACAAGAAGTAAAAAGACGTTGTGTCGTTGACGGTGAGCCCCAAGAGAGCGAGGTAAGTGTGATTTACGCGCATAATAACATGCAAATGAAGCTCAAGATGTTACGTTAAAAGGCTGCCAATTTAGTCAGTTTTTAACTCAACCCGAGTTTTTATGTTGTCTTGTAAGCAACTTTATTGTTTTATCTGGGGAATAAGAGGACACTTCAGATATAAAAGCAGAAGAGAATTGCTGAGTTACACCATCTGCTCGAGTAGTTCCACAAAGAACTTAATATCATCATACATACATGGCCCTTATTTTTTTTCACTTTTTTTTTACAATCTGTACTGTACCCACAAATTTGCAGAAATGTTTGATTTAACGATTTGCATGTGCACAATTTCAATTTGGTTTTATCCCGTGTAGTATTATTACGAGTAAATGCGCAAGCACGCAAATGATTGAGCTTCACTGAATACCTACAAATGATACCGAATTAATTGATAAATTTGTGGAAGGACGGAGAACAACAACAATAATATTGGCTCTGGATTAAATTCAAATTCATTCCCACGCTCACTGACTCACTCTGGGGGGATAGATAGCAATTTCCTGAAAAAGAAGAGGGAGCGTCTATTTTCCGACCTTGTTCATTATTGATTTTCCTGAAAAGCCAACATGACGTTGGGGTGAAATGTGGTAGTGATTGGACCCTCACACATCTCCCGGACTCTGCAACCGCTGCTCCTCGTTCGTTAATATTCGTTTCGCGTTAACAATATTTGACAACAGCAACAACATAATATACGACAAATTGTCCAAATATACATGTAAACGTGCTCTAAATTCAATCAAGTGAATATGACTTGACCCACTTTTCTGATGCTTGCAGCAGCACCATGAACGTTGTGATAATGAACACCAACCAAACAATAATGTACAACAATCAGCGGAAACAGAAGCAAAAACAGAAAACAAGGAAAACCACGACCCAATAGTACCAGAATTAGATCATCCAGGACCAGCACAGTCGCCTATACAGGACAAAGTGAGTCTCAACTTTTCTCAAAGTCCTGCTGATGGGCTTCCTGTAGAGTCGCTAATGTTCGCTTCGTTTTCCCTTTTTTTGGATTTCTTTTAGAACATTCCGTTAAGCGAACGACATTTGAGTAGTAATGAAGGCTGTGTAGAAGAACAAAAGCGAGCTTTTGCCCATGAACTTGTTAATTCCGAAAATCCGTTGCTAACATTTAGATCGGTAAGCATGTCCAGATTAAATGCTTTCTTGTGTATTTTATATGCCCAATTTCCCATACTTTCAATTCGTGAACCCATCCCTTGATAGTCCGTCTTTCGCTATTACGAATCTTTAACTCATCTGTTCAAAACGGTTCGAGCTGCACAGGTTGCCCTATTTCAAGTTGATAAATCTCTCTTACGGTTTTCTGTGATAATTTTATGGATGGAAGATTCGGAAGAAAAGAAAACAGTTCCTAAAATAATTTAACGAAGTTTCATCTTCGTCTTTGAGGTCTTTCATTCGTAAAATCTCCAGGGAACTTTGCATATTTATCACTTTTCATCCCATAATATCGTCTCGCAATTAATTTACTGAGATACTGTGGTAAAATTGTCACAACATCAAGGGAATATACAATTGGGTGTTTCAGAATTTAAAAAAGTCATTTGCTTCATTATTCGTCAAATTTTGTCAAGAAATTATGCTAATTTTTTTTATTGGAATATCAATCTGTCTCTATTAGAGAAATTCAACTTTGGATTCAAATAATTCACTGAATGAATTTAAAGCCTAGTGCCATTCAACATTCGCCTTAGAGCAAGATCTAGCAGAGGGAGACCCACTATAATCAGAATAATCAATAAGTGATTTATGATTGTGTCTGCTCTGTATAATATGACAGTATTTCACTGCGATATAGTACGCCGTCATTTAAGTTTTTCTGACTGCATAATTTTAATTGCCTAATTTATACATAAACAGAGTCAGCTTCTAATATTAATCAAATATTGTTCTTGTTCAAAACTAGTGTTAGCTTTCTGAGGACCAGTTTTTTTTTTGTGCCGAATGAACTTCATCTCAAAGTTGAACCTGTGCTTAATGGCACACGTTTAACATCATGGAAAATATAATTGAGACAATCGTTTTTATCAATACTTATTTATCATTTTCTAGAAATACATACCGTAGATTCAAAAGCTGGCCCTCAAGCTATTAAGGGATGAGATCTAAGCATGCTCATTAGCATTAATCAGCGACCTTGTTTGCGATTTCAACGCATTTTTGCTTATTTAATTTTTCAATAAAAATGTTTATTAATTAAGTTCATATTTCTTGAATTAGTTCATGTTTGGTAATTGATGCTTTATTTAATGTTATTTTTTTTAACTGTCATTATAGAATGTCAAAGTTAATAGAATGTTGCGGTACGGCGAGTACAGCCCGAACAATCCGCAACTGAGGGTGACTGCAGCGCCCTATCTTGGACTTGGAGAGTATGAGCAAAGGCGTAACCTGTTTTTGCAAAGACAGAGGGCGGATTATCTAGAGCATTTATCAAAGGTACGGTGGAAAGGAAGGCATGGAGTAGTTGGCTTTATACGTACAATTACATGTTTGTAGATGCCATTTATACATTCATCATAATATGTACAGTTGTGATATAATTTATTGGGACGGTTGCAGCTGTCAAATAGGCGAATTCTGGACATTTCAGGCCGTTTTTATATCCCAATGACTTGACATCGCCGATTTGATAATTGTAACCGTGCCAATAAATTATATCACAAGAAATTTCAGAAATGTTAGCTGCTTGGATTATTCTTGAATGCCGGGTTTTATTAGAGATTGGTCGTAATCAAAACTGGCATTCAAGAACGATCCAAGAAGCAAACATTTCTGAAATCCAGCCGACTTCCTAGCGGTGCCGTATGAATCATTTCGCTCCCAACTGTACCTATCAGGGGCCCTATTTTCGGAACCGGGGAACAAATCATCGGGTGATGTTGCCTAGGTGATAGCCAATCACAACCCTGGTTGCCTAGCAACTTTGCATAGGAACGGATCACACGTTTCCCGAAAATAGGGCCCCAGGGGTGCGATTCTCGAACGTGTTCGAGAAGTTTTCGTATACGAATTCTCCTTTCCGACAGCCCAGGAGCACACGAAACCAAGGAGTATACGAAAAATCATTCGAATAGGTAATTCGAGAATCGTACCCCAGTACTTACGAGTAGAGTTTTTACACAAAAATTTCAGTCGATTATAGGAAACCATTGCAGAAATATTGCATTTACAAATTTGTGACTAACAGTACAAGACACCCCTATATCTTCTAAAGCAGTGCTCAAAGAATTCTCCTGTTGATCTTAACTCGTTGACATTGCATAGGTCAACTGGGGACAGGAAAGAATAGATAATCGCGTCCAAACAGTCTGCGGACTGATAACTTCATGATGATGGTCTGGCCTAGAGTCACAAATGTCATTCAGTCAATTTTTTTGACATTGTAAAATTATAATCTGTCTCACGTGTATGTGTCTGTTTTACAGAAAGGCAAACAGGTAAAAAACTTCGAAAATTTTATCCGGTCAGAGGATGTGGCTGTTTCAAAAAGGGTAACGAAAGCCGTTCAAACTGATATACAGAACATTCATTCCAAATTAGTTGTAAGTAACGTTTAGGTGTAAAATGGCTAAACCCGTGTACATAATCTTGTACAGAAAAAGAAGTGCATGGATTGGTACGGCACAAGAGCATGTTTCATCTATTCCGTTAATTGCAAAGCTTTCATAATAATGTACATACTTGCGTTTTGCTGGGTGCAATTGGATATTCGCGTGCACTGTAGATTTTTCGGTTTAAAATTCAAATAAACGAGAAAGTATCTAGCTGATCGGTACCGGCAATCAACAGGGCGACCGGTAGACGTCATTTGCCAATCGCTTCAACTAGCAGTGCGCATCAAATTCTTATTTTACACCATTGCTAACCAAGGAGGTAGGTAATAGGGATCAGTCCTTCCGTGTAAACCTGTCTCTTTGGCCTCTTCCCTGGAATTTTGAGCCCTGTCATATGGAGTAACTAGCGGATTCTTTTTCTCGGAAGCGGTAGCTATCTCCGGACGGTTGAACATACAGAGTTCGTTTTTTCGTTATCAAATCAATTTCTGCTCTTTATTTTCTATTTCGGCTCGACACCTGTTGCATTTGAGTGCGAACGGTCAACTAAATATTATTGTTAGCAACAAAATGTACATCTCCCAGGTTTCGTCTAATTGAGAGAGCTCTAAAAAAGTCCACTCACTAGCCTCGCTTACAATTAATCCAACAAGCTCTTGAACGGCTCCTTCGCCAATTGTATAATGAGTTTGTAGCTTAACCCCGTGTCGGAGTCTTCGAGTTTGTGACTGTTCCCCGAGTCGAAGTCTCCAGCTAATATTGTAACAATCTTCAATATCTTCCAAATGGTTCAACATATATTGACTTCGTTTTTTCACTTATTGAATCTTATCTATTTTAATAACTGTACAAGTTCCTTATTATTGAACGTGAAAAAAAGGAAACTTATCCCAAAGTCCAAGACCTACGTTTTCATGAGCTTGTTTACTTTGACGTCGGATTCATTTGAACTCTCGTTGCATAGTTTTTTTTTTAATTGGGTGTGCGGTGACTTCCTCCGTCTCACCCTTTTTTCCTTGCGCTCGGTTAGTACACGCCAAAGTATTCGAGAGCGCATAGAGAAGAGCCACCTGCCCCAGCGGGATTTGAACTCCGAACCTCTGGGTTTGAAGCCAGAGACGGAGCCCACCGAGCTACCGCCGGGCATAGCTCTTTTAAAACTAACCAATTTTCTGGGCGACGCTTTCTATTCAACGTAAATAGATACTTCTCGTTTTTTTTTGCGGCGGACAGATACTTATCTCTGTAGTCATTGGCAATACCTCCTTAGCGCCACCTCACTACTCTGATAGCGGCGCCGGGCAATTTACACATCACCCACTATTTTATGGACACATCAACAACGAGGTTATCAGCACCCTTTTTCGGTGCCCATCTCGTTTCGTCCCTTTTCCTCTTGACTGCACGGTACGCCAGGGTATTAGAGAGCGCATGAAAATTTCCACCTGGCCTTAGCTGGATTTGAACTCATGACCCTTGAAATTGCTTCCGAAAACGGAGTCCTCCGTGTTACCGGCCGGGTTATCACAGCTTTTATGGACTTGAAAGTAACCGTTACGTCGTCAGATGGCCAGCATCAGATGGCGGTGTCAGACTGGCTTTTTTGATCCCCGAATAGCTTGCCTACCGGTAGTCTTGTTGCCCGCCGGTACCGGTCGGCTGGCCAAAGCAAATAAATTGCAATATTGAAAGATGGTATGTATTGAACATGAACATCTACCAAAGATCTGCAGTAGTCATGCATTAATTCATCATAACACATTGTTTAATTGTTTTTTCTCAAACCAATCTGAATTCTAACTCCGCTAGTGATTTGTCAATAACACTAAATTAATCAACGAATAACTAAATAGCTAACTTATTCTATTAATAGTTGGTGGTGGTTGTTTATATGTATATCAGTCGTGCAAAAAATGGCTTTTATCCATTCCTATTGAATAATGCACGCATTATCACGCGCATACATGCCTGCATTTTTCAATAAGACTGGATAAAGCATAGTATTCTATTCGCGGGTAATGGTTATTACTCATTCGGATGCTTAACGACACTCGCCAAGGCTCGTGTCGGCAAACTGCATCCTCATGAGTAAAAAGCAATCATTACCCGCTTGTTGAATAATATACTATTATGGCTCATAATGAGAAAAATAGGCACATTCAGCATTCTTATTCCTAATCGATTTAGGATCTTTAAAGAAAAATAAGTGACTTTTATTTTTTTAATATTTCAAATAATAAATAATACAGTTGGAAATTGAGATGCACGCTAGTGCGACGTCACAAATTTCAAACGGTAGAGACGTAGCGGCCACACTGCAGATGCTGAGATCACGGAAATGCTAGGCAGATTCGTGCAGTTATTTATAATGCAATCCAAATCACATGAAATTATTTATTTGAAAAGTTCTATCTCGTGAAATTATTTTCAACTATAGGTACAGAGTGTTCCATTTTTGTGCTATAACAAGAACAAAGATTTTTTCAAATGAAATGAATGCCCCACTTTTGATTTTATTTTCTTATTCTGTTTCCCAAGCTCTATTATAAGTGTATTTTTGTTTTTTCAATTTGTTGCAGTGCTACCAACCAAAAATTAGAAATTGAAATGTTTTATAATTTCAAGGTTCATTTTGAAAAATCGCGGAGGCCTGGTTTTTTTGAATCAAGGAATGAAATTTGATACATCAATAGTCGAATAGACAGTTGATAACTTTATGACAAAAAACTTGAGATTCAGTGATACAGGGTGTACACAACTTTTTTCGAACTTCGCTGATTTCAAAGTGTCAAGTCCTTTTTTTCAAATGAAATGCCCCCTATTTTATCTCACCATTTGAAAAAAATGCCTTATGACGCTTTGAAATTGCAAATTTGCCAAGTTCGAAAAGAAATTGAGCACACCGTGTATCACTGACCCTCAAGTTTTTTGTAATGAAGTTAATAATTGTCTATTCGACTATTGTTGTACCAAATTTCATTCCTTGCTTCCAAAAAAAAAACGAGGCCTCCACAATTTTTCAGAATGAACCTTGAAATTGTAGAAAAAAATAATTTTTAATTTTTAGTTGGTAGCGCTGCCACAAGTTGAAAAAACAAAAATACACTTATAATAGAGCTTGGAAAGCAAAATAAGAAAATTAAATAAAAAACGGGGCATTTCATTTAAAAGAATCTTTGTTTTTGTTATAGCGCAAAAATGGACATCCTGTATAGTTGAAAAAAAAATTTACGAGATAGAACTTTTCAAATCAATAATTTAATATTTTACAACTTTTTCTCTATCTTGTAAGGGGAAAGGGCTAGGAAAGCCCGACGCACTGTTGCAGGACCCTGCATCTATCGTGTGGCATTGCAAAAAAGCAATTCCCGCTGCATACAGGTTGATTTAGTTTGAATTATTTTTGATATTTTGAGAAAGTAAGATTTTTCCTTTCATCTGTTCATGTGGAGAAATATGAAATAATTTCTCTAAACGCCAATTGAAAGAAATTACTGTCTTCGATTTATAAGTATTTTAGTCAAAACCGCTTTTAGCGTACAGAGGGTTCTTGATAGATAGGCACCAAAAATAATCGCTTTGACCGTTTTCATAGTGAAGTGCTGACAAGAATTATATTGGCTACAAAATGACAACACAAAACGAAAAGTCTTAACAATGCTTGTAAAGTTTTCAACGCTTTTAGCGTGAAAGCGGCCAAAGAAAACGCACTCAAAATAAATGATAATAAAATACCGCGACTAAACAGGGTAACTCTTCGATAATAATTGTGCGGAAATGCTCGCTTTATATTTTTACATATTAATTAATGAAAATATGAATTCTAATTTTTACTAAAAACATCGAAAAAGTAGTCAAACAATGCCAAAGCATAAAGAGGAGGCGTTTTTGTTTTTTTTTTTTTAAATTTATTTCTTGGTGATTAAGCTGTTCTTTATGGCTTTGGTCTTTGTGGTGTATGAATTGTAAATGCATCTGTAGTAAAAATTCCGTTCAAGTCTCTCACTTGCAGGTACAACATGAATTGCAAGCGTTGAATCAGGCTGAAAGAGATTTGAGCCCGGTTTTTGCAAGTTCTGTTATGCACCATAACAGGCACAACTTGCCATCGTATGACCAAAGATTGACCAGTGCTCAAAATGCCTTACTGAGAACCGACATGGACAAACCAAAGAGTATTTTGTCCAACCGGCGGACTGGAAGTCCAAGAGGTGAGTCCCCACAAACAAAAGAAACTCATACATCGCCATGTTTTGGCTATGTTTATTAAATAGTTTGGTCAATGCTAAGGTGGCATCAAAAGCTTATAGTATACCTGTTAATCAATCATGCCTCGAATAAATATCAACGAAAAAAAAACAGAATTATCACAAGTCTAGAAGAAGATTCAGGCCATTGAATTTCGGAGCTGTATGAGTTTATTTTGTCACGGATGATAAACAACGGAAGATTGACTTATTTCAAATAGTGCTTAGCACTGACAGCTTGTCCTCCAGCTAACAAACCTTTCGAATTTTACCTGAGCTGTTAGGCTTGGGCAATGGTTATCATACATTTCCGGTTGGTGCGCATTCAAACAGTTGTCGAATTGTCAACTCAACAGTGAGTTCAACGGTTTTTCTTCGTTATTCCCTTCCAACTGCAGTGGTTCAGTTTTGCTTTGTATACGTGCTGTAAGGTTTTTGTATATGTGAAGCTGTCTGGCCCATTGGAAGCCCTTTTTTTATTGAATAAAAAAGTCCAAAACTGTATGCTCGAGTCGACATTGTATCACCTATATCCCATTCATTCTTTAAATTCAGTAGCGTGACTTTTTGAATCAAAAATAAAGTGACAAGCTGGGGGGCTACGGCTACGGCTGATGACACCTGCAAAGTTTTGAAGCGAAACTATCAGCGGCCATCAGCCACATCCTCCCAGCGCTCCAGCTTGTCACTTTATTCTTGTTCCAATAAGTCCTACTGCTGAAAATTAAAAGTGAACGGAACAACCTACCTCTACTATTGTGAAACTTGTTTGTAATAGTTGTTTTTTTTTCTTCTTATAAGAACGACTCATGCCGGACGTGAAGCATTCCTATATGCCCAGCTTCATGGACGGCTTCAGCTACCAGGATAGATCAGATGAACTGGAACGGGTACGTGTTCTTCATTTTATGCTGGTAGAGCTCAGACTTATCAATACTTATTTGGCCACTCTTTTTTATCTTTGTCAAGTAAAATAAGTTTCGTCATTTTTATCTTCTCAATTACAGGAACGAATGAAACGAGAAAATTATAATCACGAGTTGAGAATGCAAATTGAGGAAAAACGACGGCTCCAATCTATGCGCGATGAGCAGGATCGACGAGAGCAGGAGTTGGAAAATAGAAGGCTCGAGCAACAGCTTTTGCGTATGCAGGAAGAGCAGATGATTGAGGAGCAGAGGAGAAGTCGAAGAGATGAACAGGCATGTATTATTTTATTCGATTCATTGCAATTATACAATCTATTATCAATTTCATGGCTTTTTCATTAGAGTGAGCTATGTAAAAGTGTGTTGTGTTGGTACGAATACTACCATGGCGACTTGTTGGTGATCTCTTGTGCAATCTTTAATGTGACACTTGTCACTGTGTCGAAGTGTCATGTACGCGGGAGTGAGACTTTTCGAGAATACGCTGATTCGTGAGTTTCCTTGAAGTGCTTTGCATTGTAGTCGATAGGAGACGTTGTCTTTACTGGTTGGTGAGTATTTGCCAAAGCTAGGTTTTTGCCGGTCAGAGAGAAAATAATGCCGAAAATCCGTAATGCCGTAAAGAAATTGAATGTAAAAACCCACTGCCCAAGAGAAAACTTACTCTTTAGATGGGCAATATAAACAGTAATTTATTTCTGTACCCTGTACCTAGGTATGTATCTTCTTTATACCTTGCGTGCTGCTTATAATAAGCTAGAGTAGGCAGTACTCCACTACTCAGTGATGTTCATCAGAAGATGAAGCCTCTGTGTGGTGGGCCTTTTCATCCGAGTATTGCCAATTTTCGGCATCATTTTCTCAGTGGCCGGCAAAAACCTAAAAGCGTTGGCGAAGACTCATCAACCAGCTCGTCAACCAGTAAAGACAATGTCCCTTATCGCCCAAAATACCAAGCACTAAGCACTCCAAGAAAACTCACGATTCTTCGCGTATTCTCCAAAAATTTTCACTTTCGCGTACATGACCCCCCGACACGGCGACAAGTGTCACAATAAACATTGCACATGTGGACAACTAGCTGCCAAGACGTTACCATCAAGCTGTCATGGTACCATTTGTACCAACACGACACTTTTTTTTCATAGCTCACTCTAATGAAAAAAGCCGTGAAATTGATTACAGTAAGTTTGCTTATAGTATCCTGTGTGCAGCTTGAAGCTAGAGCATAATTGAGGTCTCTAATTTTCCGTTGTCTCTCTTTACTGTGACGTCATGCGTATAAGAGATGGTTAATCGAGGTCATTGGGCGCTCCCCAATAAGGCGTATAGGACATAATTCGACACATATGGACACAATTTGACACAGCTATCGTATCGTTCCAATAGCAGTAATAGCACCACATGTCGACACAATCGAAACATTGGCGAGGCTGAGTTTGGAATTGAGCTGGCATGCTGGCAAGTGCACTTTGACATTGTCTTGTCGCAGTTATTGGAAAGCGCCCTATGTTTCTTGAGATATGACATTTCGTTTCTGACAATGGGAAATTTTCTCGAATCTGACAAGCGCTCACTTACAGAAATGGTTCAAGGGTGTTGTGTCGCTCTATGCGAGTGCGAGAATAAGACGAATACACCCGGCATAACCATGCACCGGTTCACGAAAGACCCAAACTTGATGGAAGTGTGGCTGCACCAGCACCAGCAGGGATCACGCTGCACCAGACAATGCTTGATGTTTCTGTCAACATCGTGAAGCGTCGTAGGTTGACAAAAAATCTATTGCCATTTGGATTACTTCGTAATTTGTAACCTCTGGTGAAATTGGCTTCCACGTGCATCTTACTACGAAAAAACTTTCTTGCTTCGTCCATTTAAAACTCCCTCATGGGCTCTAGTGACTTTCCCCACATGATAATGGGAACAGTATAGCTAACCGATTCAAAATTCCCGCAGAAGTCAGAAACGAAACGTCCAAACGTCATAAACGTCAAAGGTGACCTCGAAAAACTATCTATTTTTTATCTCCTAAAATTGGAAAGGTCAATTGACCTTTCCAATTTTAGGAGATAGAAAGTACATGGTTTTTCGAGGTCACCTTTGACGTTTTGACGTTTATGACGTTTGGACGTTTCGTTTCTGACTTTTGCGGGAATTTTGAATCGGTTAGCTATACTGTTCCCATTATCATGTGGGGAAAGTCACTAGAGCCCATAAGGGAGTTTTTAATGGACGAAGTAATAGAGTTTTTTCGTAGTAAGATGCACGTGTCTGGTGCAGCGTGATCCCTGGTGGTGCTGGTGCAGCTACACTTCCATCAAGTTTGGGTCTTTCCTGAACCGGTGCATGGTGATGCCGGGTGTATTCGTCTTATTCTCGCACTCGCATAGAGCGACACAACACCCTTGAACCATTTCTGTAAGTATCTTCTCAGTTTTCCTCTACATATAACACACTTATTGGCAAGAACGAGGGTAAGAACAAGTGAAATCATGAAATCCATGCTGAAATCAAATAAATACACGACAGAGCGCTTGTCAGATTCGAAAAATTTCCCATTGTCAGAAACGAAATGTCATATCTCAAGAAACATAGGACGCTTTCCAATAACTGCGACAAGACGGATACACAATGTCAAAGTGCACTTGCCAGCTCAATTCTAAACTCAGCCTCGCCAATGTTTTGATCGTGTCGACATGTGGTGCTATTACTGCTATTGGAACGCTAGCTGTGTCAAATTGTGTCGAATTGTGTCCTTATACGCCTTATTGGGAAGCGCCCAATGACCTCGATTAACCGTATCTTATACGCATGACGTCACAGTAAAGAGAGACAACGGAAAATTGGAGACCTCAATTGTTGTCAAACTATTTCTTAGATCAGACAAACAAGGATCGCGATGGAGGACATCTCGCGAAGGGCCAGCGGGAGGGGGAGGAAAATGTGCTGAAGAGATAAAGAATGTTACCTGATGAACCGAATAAGATAGAAACATGCAATTTACCATAATATTGCCCGAAAATTTACACCAGTAGAAGCTTAGCAAACCGTTTAAAAAAAATTTGAACCATTCCAGAGATACCTAAAACTGATTTTCTTTGTGAAAATTCTTTTGAAAATATCAAAGAATAGACCTTCTTAAACATCCAAAGCTAGAGAGAGATAACCACATGTCCTTTATTGTTGTAAGAATCAAAAACATGTGATAGTCGTCTCTCTCGCTTTAAATTTTTAATATGGTCTGTTTCGTAGATGGAAAGGTGAAATTTGATATTTCAACAATTATTAGTGACGTTACACATGTAGTCATAATTGGTGGGAATTCCTCGGCTTTCTATTTTAGGAAATAAGACAGCCAACTCTTTTCACCAGTTTAACCGCCATTTTGAGTTTATTTTATGCAGCAGGCAAGAAAAATTGAAATTTTGTTATCTCCAGTTTCTGCACAAATCCATTGTCAATGATGTCTCCTTTGGAACGTTCGTGAAGTCATCTACCAAAATGTATCAGTATAAATCAAATGGTTGATCGTTGGTAGGTGGTTGAACCAAAGTGTGCTCATTTTTTATAAAAATTGCATAAAAAAATGAGTTTCTAATAGACGCTATAAAACTTTGTATGGAAACCTATGGCCAAGAATCAATCGCAAAATCCATGTAAAATGGTTGAGATGAGTATGCTTTTTGAGAAGTAGCTGTCATGGACTGTGTTGATGGTTACATTGAGGGCCTTTGGGGAGGTCGACAAAGATTGTTGCATCTAAAAAACGTGAGTGTAGAGTCCTTTCCAAAAGTTTCGCACCGCTACAGCAACAAATCATGGCTTTGAGTTCCTTTTTTTTCGAAAATCAGTTTTTAATTTTTCAATTGAATCCAGTTTTCAATAATAGTAATAATAATATAATATTTTTATTTATTTTCGTCCGTGATTTTACAGTAAGTGTAAATAAAATATAAAAATTGATATTTCACTAATAAATAAAATATAGGACATGTCCAAACACTAAATCTGATAATAATAACAATAATAAGAATGAACTTTACATTTTTTACATTACAAACTTTACACAACAACATTTTTATTGACCTCCCTGAAGGCCTTCAAGTGACCTACACAATTCCTGGCGTAGCTACCTTCCGAAGAGCAGACTCATGCCTACTATTTACATGGCTTTTGCGATTATTCTTGGCCATAATAGGTGTCCAACCAGAGCGTCATAATACCCACTAGAAACCCGTTTTTTATCTTTGAAAAAAAAACACAGTTGGGTTCAACCACCAACCCCAACCAACAGTCAACCGTTTGATTTATGTTTATAAATTGTGGTAGTTGACTTCATCAACATAACTATCAAGCTTTGTGGTACAAAATCTACATAGATCTACCGTTCCAAAACAGCCATCTTTGGCACTGGATTTGTGCAGAAACTGGAGACAATAAAATGGCAATTTTTCTTGCCAAAGAATCCACGAACTTGACTTGGTAGAGGATATTTCTATTGATGAAATTAATTATCTGATGGTACAATATCCCACTGTCATCTATCGTTTTTCGACTACTGCACCAAAAGAAAATTCAAGATGGCGGCCAATGGTTCACTGTCTTATTTCCTTAAATAGTAGGCCGAGGAATTTTCCACAAATGCCGAATGCCGCATGATTATATCATTTGTGACATCGCTATTTGTCAAAATATCAAATGTTATTTTTTTATCTTCAAAATTCTTCGATATTTCTAACAATGAAATATTTTCAATCAGTATCAAGATCAAGATATCTCTGAAACGGTTAAATGTTTTCCTGGACGGGTTGCTAAGTCTTCATGGTCGTTGAATAACGAGCACTACCTACACCGTAACTTTCATGTTTCTACCTTATTCTCCCGCTTCCCCTTTGCGGGTCTCAGATGCCCATCATCACGATCCTTGTTTGTCATGATATAAGGAACAGTTTGACACCAACCACTATGCTTTAGCTTCAAGTTACACATGATCCTCAAAAAATAAGCATAAAGGCCGTATTAAGGTGGTCATATTTCTGTGACGAGATATTTATGATGAAATATTTGTTACGGTTTAAAGCTAGGTCCGCACGGCGGCGGTATATCGCTTTTTTGCGATATATCGAGATTTCCAACTAAACCAAGGCAAATTTTGTTCTCGTCTTGGTTATCGTGTGAATCTGGCAATATATCGGTTTTTTTTTTGTTTTGTTTTTTTTTTTGTGTCACATTTTGCTAACAAATCTTGTAGCAGAATTGTGTTACCGTTTGATATGGCCTTAAGAAAATCAGCTAACCACATCGACTTGAAAGTTTGAGTTCTGTCAACATTTTACGATAGAATTTGCAGATGCGAAGGCACAGCGAGGATTTGTTGCGGCGCAAGCACGAGATGCAGTCGCGCCATCACGGCTTCCGGAAGCACACAGACTCGGAAAGTAGCGTATCAAGTCTTCGAAACACCAACGTTGCCTCAAACACCGCCGCTAAGGCCCTGTCGTCGCATTACTCCCCGCCCGTGTCTCGGCGCAACCCCTACTCCTTCAACATCCCATCCACGTCTGTGTTCGCTGATCCGACGGCCAGGTACAACCCCGGCGGTGGCCGTTACGCCACCATCACCGGAGACCCTTCCTCTTATCTGAGCCGCAAGGACGCCCTCAATCGAATGGACTCTTTAGGTGGCGGCGGCTACGACTCATCACCGCATTATCATCATAATTCTAGTACTAGCAGCAGCAGTAGATATAATAACGCTTTCGGTCGCCATGACTCGTTGAGTAGAATAGATTCGTTGAGTCGCCAGCAGCGCGACAGCGCGCTGAATAGAATAGAATCGTTGAATTTAAACGACAGCAGCAGCCTGAGCTACATGCAGCGTCGGCATAGCGCCACGCAGCAGGACCTGAGGAGGAGCCCAAAGCTGCAGAGACGCAGCAGCTCGAGCAGGTTCGACGACACCCTTCCGATACCAGTATTGAAAGCGCACTCGCCAGTGGCCAAAGAATTGAAGAATTCTATTCCGTTTAATTCCAGTAGACATAGTTCAGATGCGGTTAGAAAACTAGAAGATAAGTGGCAGGTAAAGAGAGATCCCCACAACTGGTGGGTTTACCCAAAATGATTCGTTTCGTGATGATTTTGTTTAGATTCCTGCAGTACAAAGGAATATAATCAACCACGGGGATGCCCTCCGAGACGGCCAAGGTCGTAGCATACTGACACAACTGGGAGCCATGCGGATGCAGCTCCAACAGGAGCAGCTGAGGATGGACGAGACCTTACGTAAGCGCGATTTCACACAATCCAAGGCTGTTGATTTTCATTGATTATTACATGATACACATTTTACATCGAGTTATTAAAAAAATTGAATGATAGTTATTTTATATATTGTTAGAACCTGTCTTTATATTTATATTACTAATTAAAAGCGATAGAATTAATAGACATGTTAAAAAATACAAGAATTTTTATTTCAAATCGTGTTTTTTTCAAATTTACCTGCCGTGATGATGACTTATGAGTGATGACTTGTCAATGTCTTCGACTTGCTAACAAATCCTGAAAAGAACAACATGACCTACACGTTTCAAAATTATTGCCGTCTCGGACGGCCATGAAATTCAGCTTCAACTCTGGGTTAGAGCTCGGCTGGGTTGCAGTGTGGGGAATATAGAGGCGGGTTGAAATACGATCTTCATATCATACTGCTGACAAAAGTTTCTTGAACTCCCGACCACGAAACTGGACTCCATTTTCCGTGCGATCAAACTGTGAAGCTTCGAAAATCAAGAAAACTTGTTTCTCTAGCAGCAAAGCTTTTCTAAGCAGAAAGAAAAGACCGACTTGCTGAAGGTGTCTCTAACGGAAAAAACATGTTGGTGACCGTGTGAACTTCGCGGTAGAGGTCCAACTAAGTCACAGGCGATAGCCTGCCAAGGCTTGGTTTCGATCACAGCTCCCACATATGACCGGCTTGAAACTCTTGGAGTGAGTTTAGTCAGCTTATTTAAGGTGCGTTCTGTCAGCTTATTTAGCCGCAAGTTTTAATTTTAGTCGCAAGCGCAGCGACGGTCATTGGCTCTTATGAACCAGCCTCCTCCGAACAGCCAATAAGCGATGCAGCGCTTACGGCTAAAACTAAAACCGCGGCTAAATGAGCTGACTGAACGCACCCTTAATCTCAGGGTCGTGGGCTCATGCCTCACGTTAGGCGCCTTTACTACGTATCTAACTGAGGAAAAAATCACGTGGTAGTTTCTTAAAGCCAGAGGAAGGGAGGACCGATGTCAGGTCCGAATTGGTGGCTGATGGCCGCGCGGACAGCTTCAGTGGAGACGGGCTGGGTTCAAAAGGCGTTAAGGGTTGCCACGAGATTTTCTCCCCACCAGTCGTTGATTTGGCTTAAGTTTTCTTTCCTTCTGTTGATAGTACTTGCGACTGACTATAGATATTATTTCACACGTCCAAACAGCGATGGAACCCGGTCGGTAGCTGGATGAACTCGGACCCGTTTTCAAATAAGGTAGGGGTTCCGGGTTCAAATCCGCACTGGGCCAGATGGACGTTTTCACGCGTTCCTTAGTGCGGTGATGCCCCGCCGGGAAAAGGAATGAGATAACGGAAAAGTCGATCAAACAAATACCAGACTGAAAATCCTCCACTGTCCCAAAAACTGTTGATTTTTTGTTCGAAACGCGGGTGGGAAACTATAATTCGTGAGAAAGACTGATGCTGAAACAAACTTGCAGGAAATTGAAACATTTTTCAAGAAAATTTTAATTGTCTAGAAAAACCTCAAAGCTTTTTCAAACTCCTCGGTTCTCCTTGTTAGCCACGTTTTTCCGTCAGATTTTCAGGAATCATAGGCGATATACTTGAGAAATTTATTCGATCACTCGTTATATTATCTACTCTGTTTTCCGTATATTTTTATATTCTGAATATTTATATCAATTTTGACCACATTTACAATAACTGCTTGTGATTCTAGTTGAATGAAAGTTTTAAAGTTGAATTTGAAATCATTAGCCGCTTTCCTTTTACCACAAAACTCACTGATCTGATCTAAGTTAGAGAGAGAAAGAGCGAGAAATCGCATGCGCGAAAGTGAGATAACACTAACAACTCAGGTCAGTATACTTAGTTCGGTTGTAAAAGGAAAGCACCTATTATCTCATTATAAAAGTCGTTGATAGAGGCTTTGTTTCAAGCTCCATAACTTGATGAGTCCAATCTCAATAAGCCAGGCCGGTTTTGCATTTTCAACTGGAAAACTCTCGGGGAATGGGGCCTTGCAATTGAAAAACTCAACGTGAGGTCGCCACTACTGTAGGGGGGGGGCGCCTACTTCGATGAAGCGGCTGTAACGACGGGAAATACAAGGGAGTTTGAGTAGTTTGACCAGTAACTGACCTCGTAACTGACAGTGACTGGAGACGTCAAGCAAGAAACAGAGGTTATCCAAATTTCAAATCAAGGTATGTGAAATCAAGACATAAAATAATTACGAAAGTCGGTCACTGAAGCGTCAACGCCGTCAAAATTGTCGAATTTGCCCCCAACGGTTATGGCGCCCTCGGTGTGTGAAAGTGGCAGTGCAAGGTCCCATTGGGGATAAAAATTTTCAGAACATGTTCAAGAACCAGTCAACTTTACCTCTTGTTAAAAAAAAGTGAACATTTTTTCGCGAGGAAAATCTTTGAAATTTACAGTGTTTCCGGGAGGGAAAACTTGTAAACCGTTCGTTGGTCCGCTTTCAAAAAAATCCCCTCTCCCCAAAAATCAATTCATTTTTTTCTTCAATTATGGCTGGTGTGCGGCGGCTCCGGGTGAGGGTTTGGAACACGTTACGGGAAATGAACAACTAACTACAAAAGGGACCGCATCCTTTGCTTTGAGTTGCACGACGGCACGGTAGTATGACATGACATTGAACAGTTTGGCACATCTAACGTCCTGTGACTGCGCCTAGAAATACCATTTTTCATTGCCAAGGATGCGATCGGGTGCACCGCGATCGCCCGGTGATAGCTCCTCTCTAGAAATAAGGCCCCTGGGATGCTGGCATGTGATTTTGTCACACAAGTGGGTTGCATCCATAGACAGTTGCATCATCTATGGTTGCATCTTACCCGTGTGAGGTGTGAGCACAGATGATGCACAGATGGTGTGAGTTTCTCACACGATTCGAGAATAGCGGCCCGATAGTCTAAAAAATATCGTCGTGATTTTCCACCTCTATGGGGCTCATCGGCTACTTCGGCCCTGTCTTGAAGCTGTCACTGTGCCCGCGTGCATAGTGCTAATTTTTGATTGGTCCATTTCATAAAGTCAGTTGAATAACGGCTTTCCAAAACAAATGAATACGGCCGTTGATGCCAAATTTCGACCAATCGGAGCAGCGTTTCTCTATTGTCAAAGCTTTCAAAACACAGAATTTTCACAAACTGTTGTGTGGGTATTGAACGGATGTTTTAATTAATTTAAAAATAAAAATGGATAACGAAAAATGGAATAACGTACTGCTAGAATGGGTAAGTGGATAAGCAATCTAGAACACATTTTCTTACTTAGAAATTTGCAGGTTAACTGTTTGAAACTCGTCAAAGTCGTAAACAACTTTGAAGAGCTGAAAGCCGGCGATTTCTTCCAAAACTTGCAGAAAGTCATGTACGTATTCATTGCCAAAGTAAAAAAATCACGCCCGCTCAAAAATCGACTTCTTCCAGAACCAAATCTTCAGAACCGAACGATGATGTTTTGCCATTTATATTTGGGCTTTTCGCTAAACACTACCCGCAGTTTGTGATCAAAAGCCAACTGGATTTGCCTGACTTGTCTCTGGATGATGTGAAAGCCATAACCACGCTTCTAATGCACTACACTTGCATTTATGACAGAAGGGATGTCCTGACCTCCCCTCTGTGCCACTGCCTGTCTAATTCGACCCAGCTCTTGATAAAAAGTTTTTTGGAAAAAGTCAGCAGCGACATATCAAATGAGGATTTGAACAGAATCATTGGGGAATGTATGAGCGAAGTGAAACACAAGGATAAGACGAGCGATGATCCTTTCATTATGAGGGCCAATGAACACTTCAGTCCACTCCAAGATCTTTTACGAACTCCCGTGGCAAAACCGGGACGACTTCAGGAACGCGACAGGATAATATCAAAGCTTAAATCTGACATTGAGCTTGAGAGATATGAAAAAGCCGATTTACAGGAGGAAGTACGGATCCAGGGTGAAAAACTGAAACAGATTGGTGAGTTTAGGTACCTCTTATGGATGAAAGGAACTTTTGGTGGGAGGCTTTTGAAGCCCCTTATTAGTAAATTGTCTGTCATAGGTAAGTTACTATTTAGGAGACAATTCGCGATTTACGGGTTCTCAAAATTTGTAGGCGCCCCCTGATGGCTAATAAGGTATCTAAAGCTGAACTAGGTGAATCTTTTGTCCAAAGACTGACAATCACTTAACAACCCCCAACACCGGCTCTTATCCGCCATTTCGTTAGTAGGTTCACTTGTACTGTGACTCTAGTTGGCTGAGCAAATTTTCTCCTTTAGCATTGTAGGCATGCCGCCTTTTTACCTGGTGTGAAATTGACTTCTCTAGAAGTGAAGTTACATTTTTTATCAAATTGATACTAAAATCTTGGAAAACTGATCTTGTCATACGTGGGAATGCGACTAGAGGGGCGCAGAGCTGTATTACCGTCATTTAGACACCAGAACCCTACGGGTCCGCCTTCAATTTTAGTCATCTTGACGGCGGCCATTCAAGGCCGACAAAAACTCGTTCCGCCAAGGTTCGAAACGAAAGGAAATTGAAAACTGAAGGTACCCACACAAACAATTTTTTACACGTAAATTCTGCTGGGATGTTCCTTGTCTTGCCAACAGTTCTTCATGGTTCGGCGTGTCTTTTCGACTGGAAGATGTGAAAGGATTGATGATTCCATGTGACCCCTTTTTTTGGACGGAGGACTAGTATTCTTTTAGTTTGAAGGATCGTAAAGTTGAACCGGCTTCGAGAGGTTAGAAATATTTTTGACACCTGTCAAATGTCAAAGCTGCTTTGATTTATTTGTTCATTGGCGAAAATTAAAAACAGGCCGAAAAATTACTACATTTTTAATAAAATGGGAAAAAGCGTCAAGCAGCACGTCCCTCAAAAGTGTTCTGTCTATCTGCAGAGGAAATGCGTAAAAAATGTGTTCCAAAAGTGGTCCGAACGACTTCGTGTCTCTTCGTGAATTATTGTGCCAAATGAAGCCAGAGCAACCAACCGCAAAGTTTTGGGGATTTTTTTTTATTTCAGATTTGGAAACTTGAAAACAAAATCGCACAGCCGACTAGATACTAGAATCACGGTACAAGTGAACATACTATGGAGCTATCGTGGAGCTCACATGTTTTATTTAATTTTTTGCCTTCATTTAGGCCCCAGAAAAAAACTTTTTGTGACATAGTAATATTGAGACTCAAGTGCGCAACAATGATTTTAACAACAATAAATAAATGATAGCTTTCAAGAGATTTGAAATATCGATTTACACTTCAGAAGTGATATTTGAAAGAAAACCAGCGGAAAAATGGACGCGCCTGTTTCACGATGTGAACAATCAGATCAGAAACTATAGGAAAACTCATTTAAAACCAATATTTTTCTCAGTATGTACATACATACAGGGTGATTCAAAAGTGTCGGACCACCTTGAAGGTGCGTAATGTGGAGGTGCAGTAGAGTGCTGGAAAGTTGTTGAAAAAATTTTATGTCTTCGAATTTTGAAGTTATGGAGGGGCAAAAGTTAGTCCTTCGATCGCTTCTATTTTCGTTGTTTCAAAAGATTTTAGTAAACTTTATGGAAAAAGAATGAGTACAAAAAATCAATCTTTGAATCTGCAAAAAATTTCTGTTTTGTATACAGGGTGAGTCATGAATTCTGAACAATTTTTTTTCTGAAAGTACCTGTAAACAGCCACATTGGTCCCATAACCTATGTAGAGCACAATAAAACTATAAAACACAACTCATTTGAATAGAATTCTGTTGCTTCTGTTTTTTTAGGAGAACTTAATTTTTGAAATCGTGAAATAAAAATGACTCTTTATGATATTTTGCATAATTGATGCTACAAGCGCCACCAACAACTGAGTAACCTCCAGTTACAGTTAAAAGTTACTGCAACATTGAATTTGCAGAGAATCGGTTGGCTCAAAAAAATATGGAGATATCACGACTCCGCGACGAAATAGCAACTTTGGAAAGCACCACTCCCCCTAACGACAAAACCGAGGCCGTTCGTGAGCTTCAGAGACGTCTCAAAGCGGAAATTCAAAGCCTCGAACAGTACATCCGTCAAATTGAAGCGGAACAAGAAACTATCAGACAAGAACGAGACGTTGCCAATAACAAAATGAAATCTTTGGAATCGCAAGTCGCGATTTGGCAAGAGAAGTTTTTTGAAACCGAGCATAATTTGGAAACGTTGACGGAAAACTCCAAGGAGCAAGCGGACGAGCTCTACAACCTCCGAGCACATTGCTCGGAACTGACGGCTCTGCTCGAAGACTACCGATCTCAACCGAAAGGCCACGAAACCTCTTCGTTTTTGGAGAACTACGCGGCTCTTAGCCACTGCGGTAGAAGCAGCCAATCGTGTGAAGACTTGGCCTGTAGCGTCGTCGAGGTGCAATTGAGGGACGCTAAGAAACAAAACGAAGAACTCGAAAGTGCTTTGCGAGAAGCAGAAACACTATCAATTGACTTGAGAAAAAAGATACAAGAACTGACGGCTACCCTTTCGAATAATCAAGCTGAATTGTTATCGGCGCAAAACTCGAACCAGGATCTCCAGATAAAGGTTTTTATTTGTTGCATAATTATGGTAATTTCTTTTTTATAACGTTGATATTTTTATTTAGTTTGAAACAGTAGAATTACAAAGCACTCTTTATAAACAAGAAGTGGAAGCAAATGTCAGATATTTGCGAGAAATGACGCAAATTGCAGATCAACGCAAAGAAGAGTTGGTTAAAACGGAAAGTGAACGTAACGCGTTGGAAATTTCCTTAGAAAAGTTTCAAAATCAATTGGAAGTTTCATTGAGGGAAAATGAAAGGCTAATCAAAGATCTCGAGGAAGCTAATAAATCTAGGAAAGAACTATCTCTTGACCTTGGTAATTTAAATTCAAAGCTTGAAGATGCCAATACCAAATATGATCAAATCCATAATCACAAAGAAGAGCTGCTCATTAAGGTAAGTTTCATCAGGGTTTTTTTTTGAGAGAGGTTTTCAATATAACAATTCTGTTTGAAGGTGGAAACTTTAGAGCTGGAATATACGCTATCACAAAAAAATCTAGCTGATACAAAGCAAAATTTGGAAAAAAAAACCAATCTTCTCAAGCAGAAACTGGAAGAGTTGGAAAACGCCACCGCCGAACGTAAAAATCTAGAATTCTCATTACAGTCCATGAAAGTTCATTTGGATGAGGCCAAAAAGAACGGTGAAGATTTACAAGCTAAACTTGAAATGACGCAGGAGCAGATGGAACAGACACAGAAGAAATTGGAAAGAATGCTGGAAGAAAGTGAAGGAAAAATCAAGGAACTAGTGAAAGACCGAGATGAACTTCTTATTTTGGTAAGTTACTTTGCGATTGCTTCGATTTTTTTTGTAAATAAGCTTTGTAACAGCTTCACGTGACAGAAAAGAAGTTGTCTGAAACTGAAGACAATTTTGAGAAGGCCGTGGAGCATTCCAAGGCACAAGATGGAAAACTCAACACTTTAGAGATAGAGCTTGAAGAAGTGAACGGAATTTTGACGGAAACGAAAGCAGATCTAGCACGAACCATGCAAGAAAATATCGAATTGAACGTTGAAGTAGAAGAAGTCAAAGAGAGGCTGGATTTAACCAAGGTTCAAGTTGAATATTTAGGTGACGAACTTAAAATTGCCGATGAGAAATGCCGAGGTCTTGAAAGTGAAAAAATGAACCTCACAGAAATCGTACGTATAATGAAACTGTAGCGTGTTAGATGAATTGGTATTAGGTATGTTATTTTTATTAAAAAAAAAAAACAATTTATTAGCTGGACGACTTGAACACCCAACATGATCTATGCCAGGCGACATTGAAAGACACAGCTGAAAGATTAGAACAAATCGCGGTGAATTCAAAAGAAAAAGACATGGAAATTACAACTTTGATGACTGAATGTGAGAGTATAAGAGACTCCTTCAAAAACACAAAGGACTGCTTGGAAAATATAGAAAGAGAGAATCAAGCTTTGAAAACCGAGCTTGCTAAGGTGAAACAGCTTTCAACGCAAACTATTGAAGACCTGCAGCTCGACATTTGTGAAATTCAGAAAAGCTATGACTGTTTGACCAAGGAAAACGGCGATATTATAAATAAAGTAAGTTTTTTATCTGTAATTAAATTAACTACACGCAGTCTTCACGCAATTGACATCTGAAGAATTTGAAAACAATTTACACAAACTTTATCTTTACCATCCATTTATACAATATCGAACTTTACACTCTGACGAAGAAGGGCCAGGGACCTTCGAAACCAGTTAGAAATGAATAACAATTTGAAGGAAGACTGCGTGCACTTCATTTAATTATACTCTATATCCTTCTCTGAGATGGCGGATCCTTTCCTGAAATTTTTTATCTGTATTTGAAACAAATTAACCTACTAGGAATATTCTAGCAACGACCATTGGCAAGGTTAGCTTGGTCTCCAAGCAGTGATAGTTACTGTAATATTCCTACTGGGCTTATTATTTGTTGCAAGGGTGATGATTTTCGCCAATTTGATACACTGCCTGGTACAAAAAGTGGGACACCAAAATACCTTGACTCCCCCCTTTTTTTTTGTAACGTGATTCCGCAGTATGAATATTCTGATTCACCTGATGTATGTACTCCAAAACAAGAAAATGGATGCACTGTGTAGAAATAACTAGGTATCTAGGTATCATAATCCCAGGCGTCTATTAGACGATGATGGTGCTAAGCCATTATTGTGGTGTCTGTGTTTAAGAGGTTTCTGATGCGACTGAAAAAGTGGGTTCGAATCGGTTTTTAAGATGGTATTTAATTTTCAAATTAAAAATAAAATCAAAATTTTTGCAAGATTAAATAGCATTGACCAAACATTTTTATCTTCAAGAAAATTTCTTTTGTCATATTTGGATTCTTCTCAATGCAGTAGGTTATTGGATTGCGCTTTTACTAACCCCATGGTCATTAAGGGAATCTGAGATTTCTCCATTAGTGTCATGGACCGCTGTTCTGTATCTAATGGTGCGATTATCTAAAAAATTACATTCCATAAAGGCTCTGTTACGCTGTTATTACCTAGGCAACAGCCAATGGCCGACAGGAATTTTTGCATAACAGAGCGTTTATGGAATGTTATTTTTTACAGAATAGCACTATAAACTGGACTGATGATAGCATATGTTCCAATATATTGGGCCGACAACTTCTCCATGGCGGATAACGAACTGGTCATTCAACGCATCAACGGGCACTAGTCAGACAATAAACGCATTTGATCGCAGCGGCGATGAGAAACCTGTGAATCAGTGGCTCTCAAACCTTCTTACGATATATTTTTCGGGGCCAAACAAACCTGACCACACGTTTTGAAGAAAGAAACATATTATTGTTGAGTACGAAGCGCATGCTTCAATTTAGAAACGAGTACCTAGCAGTATCTACAAATACAAAATTCAAATCAAATTTCTAGTTTCTGTAGGCCTTTGAGAACTGCTGTTATGTTATCCATCATGGTAACGCCCATAACGGTGAAATTTATTACACGGCCTGATACCCTAATTAGCAGACCAGTTTTAAGTACTGGTCTAAAATTGTTGAACTTCAAAATCAACATTTGTTTCTGGTGTCCCTTTTTTATGCCCGTTGCAGATTTCAACACTGCTCTTACGTCCCTTTTTCCGTAGCTACAAGAACTTGAATGTAAGCACGAGTTATGTCAAGAAAATCTACTAAGAATGGAAACTGATTTCGGTAACGTCTTGGAAGAGTACAAACGATCGCAAATGGAGCTAGGAAATGTGCGTCAAGATTTTGAAAATCTAATCAAAGAACATGAAATTATTTTAAAGCAGAAAGAAGAAGTTGCAAAGAAAAACCGAAATCTGGAAAGGCAACTGAATGAATTAAACGAATATTCCACTAAACTTCTGGAACAGATAAGGGTTACAACTTGCAGTTTTGAGGAGAGCGAAAAGAAATGTCAAGTTTTGCATGAAAATGAATCAAGGCTTTTGACGGAGGTAGGTACATTAAACTAAGTAATGTTAATTTTTAGATGAATTTGAAAAAAACTCAACTATGAATCCCCATATACTGTGAAGGGGAATTTCCACCAAAATTGCAGTTCAGCATGCTTTTAGTTTGGAACGATTTTCAAATAAATGTAGGGAGTTAGGGAGAGCGTTTTCATTGGCCATCATTGCGACATCTGAAAGGCGCCGCTGTCATTGAGAGACAATGAGATCCTTTCCATAACGTGCTAAATTTTAAAAACATGCTGAGCTGGAAGTTTGATGTTCTTAGTTGTCCTAAGGGACGGTGTTTTCAAACCTGATACCTTTTGGTTATCCCTAAACTGGAAGGCAAACACCATGAAAACAATTATTGTAAGTAATGTAGCAATTGTATTTGTGGTATTTAACTTTCAGGCAAATTTATCTGTAGATGAGAATACTGACCCTTAAGACATAGAAGCGCCCATTAACTCATACTTTCCCATTTTAGATCAAAATGGTCCAATGCAAGTACGAAATTTCTCAAGAGAAATTGATGAAAACTGAGAATGAACTGAAAATTGTTGCAACAAACCACAGTAACACCCTGCAATCTATGAAGGACTATCTAGGCATTATGGAGGGTGCTAATGAAGAGTTGAAGAAACAGCTAAATGATTCAGAGTGCAAATTCAAGAATGAAATTGAAGTCCTGCAGGCAAAATTGGAGAAAACCAGAAATGACTGTGAAGATTTGGAGTTGGACAAGCAAAATTTAGAAGAAAAAGTAGGTTGCTTTAATATTGAAATGATCTGTTATTACTAATTTCAAATTTTATTTATTGTGTCATTCAGGTGAGTGCATTACAAATGCAGTGCTCGAAGTGGGCTGAGCAATACACAGATTTGGAAAACAAGCATGTGCTGTTGATCGAAAAATCCAACACACAAGGATTTGAAATTAACGAACTTCAAATCAATTCCAGCGACTTGAAAAGTACAATTGAAAATTTCAAAAATCAACTTGAAATTAAAGAAAGCAAAATTGAAGCCTTGGATTTGCAGCTCGAGGAGTGTAGAGATAGATTCAAAGGTGAAATTGATACTTTGACCAATGAACTTCAAGGAAGCCGTGATAATGTCAAACATCTGATTCAATGCAAAAATGAGTTGATATTGCAGATTGAATTGAAAGAAACCAACAAAGAAAATTTGAACAACATTTTAACTTCAACTCAAAAGCAGCTGGAAGAAAAAATCGAGCTTTTACAGGCATTAGAAACTGAAAATGCTCAACTAAAAGTTCAACATGGTCAACTAGAAGAACTTTGCAAGCAGCATCAAGAAAAAAATGTTGATTTGGAAAAGCGCTTGGGATCAACTGAAAAGAATTACGAAGAAGTGGAGAATAGGTTGACAGAACACATTGGTTTGTTGCAAAATGCAAGACATGATGCGGGTAGTTTGTTGGACAAACTGGAAGAGCTGGAGGATAGTCATAGAGCTTTGGAAAGGCACAATACTGAATTGTTGGGGAAACTTGAGTCTTTAGAGATGGATTGTGCAAACACCAAAGAAAATTTTGCAGATGCTGAACGTGAACTCGAGCAGAAAAATAGCGATTTACGAAATTTGGACGAAGAACGTGGGAAGCTGAAAGAGGATTTGGAAAATATTACAGCTTCAGCTGACTCCGTCAGAAATGCTTTGAATGAACAGATTGATAATTTGAAAGAAACTGTTGCAAGACTCGAAAAGGAAACAGAAAAACTGCGAGATAATGAAAGTGAAAGTGGCAAGCTCAAAGCTCAGCTTGACGATGAATTGAAGAGCACAGTGCATAAACTCAGAACTTCCGAAGAAAAATGTGTCAATTTGGAAGAATTTGTTGAAGAATTGCAGACAAAGATTCAAGTGTTACAATCAGAATACGCGGGACTAGAAGAACAATTTGAAACGCTCAACAACGAACTCAAAATTGCTTTGCAGAAATACGAAGAAACTTGCAAGGAAAACAATGAATTCGATCAACAACTAGTGGAAAGCCAAGAGCTCATTGCAGAACTCCAAAATAAAATCTGCGAACTTGTCAGAGAAATTGAACAGCTCACTGTGAAGAAATCTGAAGTATCTGATGTTCTGGCTGCGCAAGTGATGGAATATGAACAAAAATGTAAAAGTTTAGAGAGAAGTTCAGAGGACTACTGTGCCTTGTTCAAAGAGCATGAAATCGCTGTGCAGAAACATGACAAAGATATCATGATGTTGGAAAAAGAGCAAGAGGATTCTAGGAAGACCATTGAGAAATTGATGGGTGAAATTGCGGAAAAGCAGAATAAGATTGCAGAGTTTGAAACACAGTTATTTGAAAAAGATCAAGGGATTTCATGCAGCTTGAGGAAGCTCAAAGAAAAATTTTTGGCCTCTGAAGAATCTAATCAAACTCTGATTCGAACAATAGAACGTTTGGAAGAAAGTTTGGAGAAAAGTCGACAGATTCAGAAGGACGAAAAACTACAAAAAGAAGTAGTGTTAACGGAATTAGAAATGTCTAAAAAAGCAGTAGAAAAGTTGCAAAATACTTTTGAGGAATTGGAGTTGGACTGTCAAAAACTAACAAAATATAATGAAGAATTACTTTCAAAAGTCAGTGATTTTGAAAATGACAAAGAAAAACAAATGAAAGAATACCAAGAAGAAATACTGGAAATAAACGATAAACTGAAAGAGATCTCAACTGAAAAGCAATCGTTGCTTGAAACAATAGACGCCATCAAAGAAAGTGATTCGATTACGAACGCAGAAAAACTGAAGTCTCTGCAAGATAAAATCAAGAGACTGGAAGAAATGATGCAAGATTACGAAATAACGATTTCGGGATTAAAAGGCGTAGTCGAAAGCAATCTGGAGACCATTTCCGAACTCAGACGTGAAAAGCATGAAATATCAAACTTGTTGGATGCCACAAGAAAGAACGCAGAGAAAAATGAACGTCAAGATGAAAAGCTGATAGAAGTACTTAAGAAATATGAAATCGTTGGTGACGCTATTGTACCTGAAGTGATCGAAGAAGTTTTGGACCGCAAGAAATCTACTATGGAAGATTTACAGTCGCACAATAAAGTCTTGAACGAAATGGTTGAAAGGATTCAAGCAATAGCTATGGAGAAACTTGGAGTGGACGCTTCGCTGGAAGCCCTTCAAGATTCCCTCACTAAGATATGCAGTAAAATTGAAGAAGCGTTGCAGGAAAAGGATCAGCTGTCTGAAAATTGCAAAAAGCTAATTCAAGAAAAAGATAATCTAGCTAAAGAACTTGCTGATCTTAAGACCAAAGAAATTGAACCGGTTAAATTTGGCGCGACCAAAACACAGAAGGAAAACATACTAGTTCCTTCAACCAAATTTAACCAACTGCACCAAAGCAGCATCTCAAAGGAAGAAGATCTCAAAAAGAAAAATTTGAATTTGAAACAGAAGCTTGTATTAGCAGAAAACGCCAAATCTAATTTGGAAAAGAAGTTGAAGCTGATGCGTGAGGAGAGTAAAAAATCAGCAGACGACTACAGCGAGATCCGCTATAAGAACTTGTTGCGCGAAAATGCCAAGATCAAAGACGACCACCAAAAGAAAATCAAAGAACTGGAGGAGCAGTATGAGAACTTGAGGTGTCAGTTCGAAAAGATCAACTCTCACGGTGGCAATCAACTACTGATGGAACTTAACAGCGTCCGGGAGGCGTATGGAAAGGTGGTCGGTACGAATTCAAAACTGGAGTTGGAAATTGTGTCTTTGCGCCGTGTCATCGAACAACGCAATGGAGAAATCGCGGAGTTGTGCATGGTCAAGGAAGCATACGAAAAACTGCTGGAAGACAACAACAAATTGATGACTGAAGTGGATACTTTGAAGTACAAGAGGAACAGAGACAAAGACGAGTACTTGAGGCTTTTGAGAAAGGAGAGGGACGAGGCGGAAGCACGGCAAAATCAAAAAGTGCGGGAAACTCGAGTAGAGATGGAGGGAAAGTTGCAGGCAATGAAAGATAAGATGGTGCGTACTCAGTGTCGAATCGTTCTCAAGATTTGATGATAATTATCGTTTGTGTTGCAGTTGAGACTTTATCGTGACGAGATGGAAGAAGAAAAACAACGATTAAAAGCAGGCCAATGTGAAAGCGTAAGTTATGATTAGCTTTAGGAAAGGACGAATAGGTACTTCCATCCTTTTCTATCCGACTGATCTGTACATTTTTTCGAAAATAGAAGATAGATTGCTAGGGTGATTGGCCTAGTGTTTAGGCATTACTCCTTAATCCTTGAGCGTTGAACTTGGTCTATGAACCCTGCATAAGCTTCCACCTAGCCGTTTAAGCGCTATTCCTTGCGCCCCATCTTGGTGGATGAATTATTACTTACACATGGTCATTGTAGAGATGTGAATGAAGTAAAATACCTATGTAGGTACATATTTTCTCAAAAAAGGCTGAAACGCAAGAGGTCTGTGGCAAGAGTGAAGCATTCATTCAATAATCTCCCATTTTGGTTATGATCCAAAAAATTATCTCTAGCCGCGAAATTCGAACCATTTCAGTTTTTATTGATGGAAATATTTTTTCAATTTTTAGAGGGACTTGCTCAGAACAGTAATAGAATTAAAATCCAAACTGAGTGATGCTGAGGAAAAAATATCCCTCTTGGAAATGGAAAGGGACATGATGAAATCCAAGCAGTTCAATGACGATTATCATTCAAGCTTCGTCAGGTCCGAACTGAGAGACAGAAACAGCATTCGCAGCCTGGTATCTATGCGGAACAGCGTGGCTCCGGAACTTCCGCACAGGAACCCGGTTGGTTCCAGAACGGGCACCGAACGAGCTTCAACGCTGCCCCGTTTTGTAGAAGAACAAATCACTATTTCTCGACGGACGTCCATCAATAGCCTTCCCAGCGACGTTGTGGACAGACACAACATGCAAATGGAGGACGAGGAAGATCTTTTCAACAACAAATACCTGACGGATTTGAAAGAGGGCAGGTGCGAAGTACCTGCCATTGCTGGACGCGAATCGGTCAACAGCCGGTTTTCGGAGCTGGCTTGGCGCAACTCGATGGTGCCTCAACATCTGAAGTCTTCGTATCCAGCGGAAACGCAGTTTTACAGCCCAGGGCATTTTAAGGACGATGACATCAAGGTATTTCATTTGGATTACGTCACAAACACCGAATTCACTAACAAGTTTTTAGGGAAGCAGAATGGATTTCGAGAGCAGTTCGATCAAACTGTTGCCCAGTGAAAAGCCGCGCAAGAAAGATTTCGGTACTACATCGTACAAGCGTCCTGGACCTCCCACGCCAAGCAAGAATGGTGGACGTTTGTCGCTGCAAGGTAACGAGGTGCATCCGGTCAGATTGACTCCCGTGGAAAAAACCCCCAAGCGTTCCACACCAGGTAGACTTAGGGCTTTGTTCACGAGCAGAAATTCAACCAAGGATGTCTCAGAGGTAATTCCTATTGTTTATTCAGTTACTTTTTGCTATAGATTCTCAATTAAAATAGATTACCTAAAAAAGACGTTAGAAAAGAAGAAAAACATTTCGAAATTCGAAATTCTAGCAGCTAAAAAAAAAATGTTTGACAAGTGACGACCATAGATAAACGTTACGATACTTCGCGACTGACGTTCGCCTACCTTCTAGTAGCAATAAATTGTTTCTATTGGTTGAAAAGCCATTTAACAATATGTTCCTTTCGACACCGCTTTCAGTATCTTGAAATGTCCATTGTTAAACCAAAGTCGATAAATTCTATTTATTCAGATACTGTATAATACTGGTGATCAAAATTAGGGTTACACTTTTTTCAAATACTGGCCTTGACAAACCCCTTGATGAAATAATTGTTTTGAAATTTTTTGTGTAGAGCTTGAAGTACCATCTTCTCAAAGTTCACAAAGCTGCAAAGATATACATCACATGGTAATATATTATGGGTGATAATTATAGTATAAATAAAAAGGTGAAAACTACCAGCGGCAGTCATTTTCGCTGCATTTTACAGCATATTCCAGAAATGAGTCTGAGTGAAAGCTTCATGTTATGCTCCGCAGTTCTTGTGTATTTTTTTCGCCATAAAATTGTCAACTACCAAATTGCAAATTTTATTATTTGAATATCCGAATTTTTTGCCTTCACTATTACTCATCAACACCATCACCAAAATGCGTCCTCGGAGTGACGTTCTGAGCCTTCGGCCTTTTATTTTAGACCTAGCAACGCAGGTGTAAGGAACCTATGATCTCGTCATTATCTGAAGTTCTCAGACCATCTCGCCGATTTACATAATTGCGGGTTTGTGGAACTTGAGAAGATACTTGAGCTTGCTCTACGAAAAACATCAAGAAACTTTGTCTACCGGTTTGTTGTTGATACCGGTTAAGTATAAAGTTTCTGCACGAATTTTGAGACATTCTGTATTTTTAGTTTTTGTGAATACAAAATTCCGCATTTTATCTTTCTAGAATAATGGAACTCCCAGCAGAAGTAAGCGTCTCAACATATTCCGGAAGCCGAAATAATCACTTTCCAACTTTTCAAAACTAATTATTATAGTTATGATTGTACATAGGTACGCTTTTGTACCATTGTTCATGCCTTATTTTATAATGTTATTTATTAGCAGCCATTTTTAGAACTCCATGAGTTATTTAAGGACTACTTACACCTATATGGTTAGTAGGTATTTTTATTGTAGTACTTACCCACAAAGAGTACCTACCTACCTAATCTACATACGTATAATAACTGTTTTATTATTCTTTGTTTTTATTTCTTTGTTTTTTTTTAATAATTCTGAAATGTTGAACGCATTTTTATGCAGGTAATAATTTGATTTTGTACCTATACAAAGTTTTATATTGATATTTTTTATAATGCTTCAAGTGTTGATCTTCAAGTAAAATATTTTATGAGAATTTCATAGGAGCGCTTACATGAACGGTTTTGGACCGCACTGTTTCGGCGTTCCCAGCCAGTTTCCATAGCATCAGGCCCAACATCACACTCGTTTGGCTAGACCCTTTTTTCAATTCGCGGGCCAAAACCATTCGTGCAGCCGCTGCTAATGTCGTTTTCCTTACAAAACATATTTCACTACTGGAGGTTTTACAAGAATCAGCATTTTTCTTACGGGGGGGGGGGGGGGGGGGTTAAGTATACGATATACACAGTGAGATAGTAGCTGATGAACTCTTGTTTGTCACAGTCGTCAAGCCACAACATAATAATTACGGGCTTGTCTGATCGACATGCGTAGTTGGACTGATTTTTTTTTTATCCTGTTGCATCAACTTTTTTCTTTCTTTGATTTTTCAAAATAAAGTACATAAGTGAGACAATCCTGTGTGGTACACAGTGGGACTGTGTTAATCAAATGGCTTCACTACGTCAATGAAATGCTACTGGTTATACAATGTGTCTCAATAATATCGTATTCCGAGTCCAAAGCGAGATATGAAATAAAATATTTAAAAAAAAATTGATGACGTTCATTTTTGAAAATATGGCTTATAAGATTTCGCTGTCCTCCATTTTCGTTATTCGAAGTGATTTTGGGGGACTGTTTGTGATAGACTAATCAGTAAAAATTACCAACTACTGAGTGTGCATTGAACTTCTACAAAGTTTCATGAAGATTAATAAATTTCAAAAATTCATTTTCCTTTAAAAACTTTTCAATCTACTTTAAATTATTACTGATTAGTCTATAACAAACAGTTCCCCAAAATCACCTAAACTGGGATTTCTGGGGATTTCAAGTAAAGGGTGTTTTTTTTTAAGTTGAGCGGTTATAAACTTCAATAAAAATTTAACTAGCCAAAGGAATTCATTCAAAAAATGTTGTGGGCAAAGAGCAAACATTCAAGATTTTATACTGAAACTAACACTAATTTGTTTTAAACATTTTATCCAATAAATGACCCCCAAGTCTTTGAACGCAAATTTCCGCCCGCTGGCGCTGCAATGAATCGTGCATTGCACGGCGACACATTTCAGCGGGAATCTTGGCAATGGCCAGTCGAATTCTGTTTTCAAGGTCATCCAAATCTTGCAGAGGATTCATGAGGACTCTGGATTTCAGAAATCCCATAAAAAGTAATCCAGAATGCTAAAATCTGGAGAGCGCGCTGGACAAGCAACGTCTCCATTTTGCGAAACGAGTCGATTTGGAAACATTTATCTCAATAGATTCATGCTCACGTTGGCTGTATGAGGCCTTCCTCCATCCTGTTGGAACCACATACCGTCAAGAAGCTGCAGCTGATTCATGGCATCACCTAAAAATGTCTGGAGCAGCATCACGGTGGAATTCTCTACGAAAATCTCGTTGAGCTCGCGTTACGGAACCACTTCTTATAAACAGCTGTACTATTTTCACGCGATCATCAATGGGCCAGCGCTCCATATCGTACAAAACTTGGAACTTATGGCTACAAAATGATGTGACATAATAAGCTGTTTGACATCTAGGATCATCATAGAAATGAATCAAAACCGCTCAACTTTAAAAAAAACACCCTTTAGGTACATGGTAGGGGTTGACTGTGTCATAAAGGGGATCCGAAGCTGCACATTTTATAGTAACGATTCTACCACCATTCTCTTATGCAATTTCAAGTCGGTGTAGATACGGAAGAATGCAATTTACTTATGATAACTATTCCATTTTCGCACTTGGACATCGCCCACTGACGTTCCATTTACAACTGTCAACGTTTGACAGCTAACCGACCGCTACGTGCGACATTCCGACATTGCTCCTTGCAGGAAAGAAGGAATAAAACACAAAAAGGGAAGAAAGTCGCGAAAAATAAGTAGTTGATCAGTGTCGATGCCTTTATGAAAGAAATTCGTTTCTCTGACAACAGAAAATAATTAATGTGAGGAGAAGTCTCCGACTATCGGGCCGACCGAGCAACCTCCATCGAAGTCCAGCAGACACGTGGTTCGACCTGTTTGGGTCTCATCAGTGCTTCAGCATTCAGTGACAGGGCAGGGGCTCGATGATCGAACGGTCCAAGACTATCCTATATGTGTTCTCCGAGGGTACTCAGGTGAGACACCCGTGCGGCGCCATCTACTAGCGGCTTTCAGCAATGTGTATATCGAGGCAGCAGTGATCGCGGAAGCTAGTTAACAGCCGACTCATCAACAATTCTGTCTCCACACATGATGGAGGAGTGCACTTCTACTCTACCCTTCCAAGTATAGGTATGGAAGATGAAGTGTCGATGCCTTTATGAAAGAAAGGCGTTTCAAAAATAGGTAATTGATAGGTAACCAACAATACAGCTTGAGAACTGGGCGATGTTCAAGTGCGAAAATGGAATAGTTTTAAGGCTGTATACGTAGGATATCAATATTTCTCTCGCAAAAATAGAGATATAGAGATTTTGATGGGATTCCATTAAATGTTTGTCCACTTTGTTTCCGTTTGGATTACCAGTTACCACACATTTTTTTGGAAGCCGAAATAGCCCTAAAACACATTAGACATTTTTTGACAAACGAAAAAATTATCAACTGTTTCATAATTTAGAAAGACGTAGAAAATTCGAAAATTGAGTACAGAGCCGTTTTTTGAAAAAAGTTGTCAACAAAAAAGAAGAAAATATATTTTTTCACATAATTAAAAAACGCTTTGTATTAAATTTCTTAATACACTCAGTAGACCGTATTAGAAAAAATGGAGTTCATGGTGCGATTCTCTAAAAAATTACATTCCATAAAGGCTCTGTTACACTGTTATTACCTAGGCAACAGCCAATTAATGGCCGACACAAATTTACATAACAGAGCGTTTATGAAATGTTATTGTAACGATATCTCGCGTACGGCTACGAATATAATTGAGACAATCGTTTTAAACACACACTGTTTATTACTGCGTACTACTATGGTACTACTACAATAACTACACGCCAACAATTATCTACTTGGAATTATATCGCAGGTACTTCGCTTGTTTTGCACTTGTTACCACTTCGCATTCCAATTCAATACTGCCCTGAGCTGCCGGCTGATGCCTTATATAAGGCCTCCGAATAGTGTTCCCGAACTTTCTGTCTACTTCCATCAAATTCCATAGTGGTCCGGCATATGCGGTTTCTAGACCATTCCTGAATAATCACACATATTACCCGTATAATTCTGCCGGGTTCTGGAACGGCGCCTCCGCCAAATAGGACAGATGTGCCCTGATCAGACATTCGGTCTCCATTCAGTTTTACGTACACGAACGCTCTGGAATGCACCAGATCGCTCCAGATTTCTACACTGCGATCTAATGGATGGAAGAATCCAGAAAGATCGAGTGTTTGCCAATATGTACAGGATCGCCGCTCGTAACATTATTTTTTGCAGAATAGCACTATGTATTTATCTTCATTTTTTGAGGGAGAAATCTATATCTAGCCGTGTTTTTGGCGCAAAGCTCGGCGTAAAAAATGTAATTCAAACTTGGATCTTCAAAATGGACAAGCAAAGATCCATTGACAACAGGGCTGCCAACCCCATTTCGGCGTAGATAAAAAATATCAAAACATTTGTCGGTCACGTCACGTCACTCCACCCCCTCGCCATCCGTCATTCAGTGAATAAAACAAACTTTTATCTGTAAAAAGCAAACAAACATTAGTACTCCCACTACTCCCAGAGGTACTTTTATCATTCTCAATGGCATCGGCGAGTAGTACAAGTGCTCGTTCTTTATTTTCCGATTCTAAGATGCGTCTGGCTGATCGCGTACAAGTGAACGTCAATAACATCTCTTCCTTGGCAAGGCAAATAACCAGGGGCTCTAAGAGCAGCGAGGTCAGTTCGTCGATGGAACCTTTCGATTTTAGAAATTAAAATAATGTTTGTGTTCCAGATATTGATGCATTCTGCCCGAAATTTCGCAGTCCAAGAACATTTGATGGAAAACAGTGAAAATAACCTTAAAAAAATGCAGCTTCTCTGCGTCCACTTGGGGTACCAGCAAGACACCTTGCTGAAATCCGCACAGCAAATTGAAGACGTGAAGGAACAAGTGTGCGCCATGCAAAGATAAAAAAAAACAGCAAAGAAATTGTTTATTTGTGTCAATGTTGGCAACCCCTGAAAGTTAACCTTACCTCACCTTGTTTTTGTGACGTTTTTAGAAATGAAATGCGATAGTTTATCTCTGCCCAGTTGAATACAAGCGCGCAGATAGCCTCTCCAAGCACGTAGTTTGAATTTTTTGGTCTTATCTTCACTGGTATGTTTTTTCTTGATCTTTTTTGTCCTTTCCATGTGGCAATTTACTAGTTTTTCAGTACTTTGATCTGGCTGCACAAGAATGTTGAGCAGAATTATTCCTCACGGCTTCAAGCTCCGAAATCCACAAATAGTACTGAACGTGCAAAGAAGACTGCAGCAGACCAAGCCCGAGTTGACCGTGTCAGGAGATGTGGTCCCAATTTTTGGCAATGCTCATAATTTCCCTCAGAAAATAGCACTGAGAGATGGCGCAGGCACACATACCTATGCAGATTTGTTTCTCAACGCCAAAAGTCTCTCTGGAGAAATTACAAAGAGAGTTGATGGTAAAACTGGACAACGTATCATGTTCTTATGCTCAAATAATGCAGATTATGTTACAACCCTATGGGCCATTTGGATGTCGGGGCAAATTGGTAAGAAAAGAACAATAGCGTTTTCAGGTCACTAGAACCAAACCAGTTCAGCTGTTAAGTTAGAGGATTCGATTGGTTGTCAAAAATCCCTGGCCATTCATTGATAGCATTACGAGCTGAACTAGCTCGGTTCTAGTGACTCAAAAATGCTGTAAGTAGTAGGTGTTGTGCTTTTTATGTCCTCACATTATCCCAAATCTGATACCTCTTATAACATGTCAGTTATTCATTATACCAAGCAAGTCTGTAGTTTGCACACTTTATAGTTGTATTTAAATTGTAATGATAATAATAATTCACATGATTCCCTAAATGTAAGAAATATGTGTACTTTTCACCATTCAAGCTCAAGGTTGAGCAATGTTTATTATTCAATCTACATACCTATCACATATTTATTCTTATTTTTTTATTAAGATGCCTGTGCTATATTCCTAGTCATTTTAATGATAACTGTGTGATAAGATATCCTTTCATCAAAATACTTGGTAGGTATGCATAAGTTTAATACAAAATAAAACTTATGTGGGTTATCAATAAGTTGGAAGTGATATGTACATTGAAACTGTGTTTTAAGGTTTTTGATCTTGATTGATTTTTGATTAAAAAGGAACAGGGTGGATCATATCAAAAAAGCACATCAAAATTTTGACTTGAAACGAGAATTCAAACAGTATTCTGTAGTTTTCATTGCGCTTTGTGATGGTGTGCGCTAAAATAATTGAAATTGAAGGGGGAGATCCAAGCATTTTTTTACAGAAACTCTACTACTGGTCTATTTCATGAACCAAAGTACTCAACAAAATAATGGTGCGATTCTTTAAGAAAAATCATTCCAGAAAGACTCCGTTACGTTGTTATTACCTAGGCAATAGCCAATGGCCGACCGGAATTTTTACATAACAGAGCCTTTATGGAATGTAATTTTTACTTCCACAATCCACCATCCAACAAGGAGGGGAAGTACTGTGAAGGCGCATTTATTAGGCGTTATTCCTTACACCTTACGCCTTATTTTGGTCTATGAACCCAGCCTTACCTTCGAAAGAATCATCCATTCTGAACACGTCAAGGTATCCTCTTCTTACATTAGACCTTAATTATTGTCAGTGAAAGGGACCAAATTACAACCGCATGTTTTCGGAAAAGAAAGGAAAATCGGGGCTTGCTCACATGAAGCCGCTCGTAACCAACGTTACAAAAGCCGGAACAATCACTCACTTGTCGATCACTGTTTGTTAGTAATTATTGGGCTTTTGTTGTTGTTGTTGTTGTTGTTGTTGTTGTTGTACGAACATTTTCAGGTGCACAAGGGCGATATTTCTCGTTCAAAAGCAAACAGTTCAAATTTGGCCTGTTAACCAGCAATTCTAGTCCCATAGGAGAAGAAAGCACTTTAAAGTGTTCAGAATGAGGTACTTCAGAAAGTAAGTTGATTCTCATTCGATTCTCCTCTCAACCTAGATTCCGAGAGAAGTTCAGGTTTAGGTCACTTTTCTTCAATGCACCCTGTATCTTGATTGTCTATCTTGATTTGATTTTGATTCTGATTCTTTGGTATTCCTACATGAAGCTTTGATTTCAAAATGAGCCGAAAATCTTGAAAATCGGGTAACAAGGAAAAAAGTTATCAATGCATTACAAAAAAGTTAACTTTTTGAGGTCGCCCTGTAAATAAAAGAGATACACCGAAAATTCAAAAACCGTCACGAGGTACGAGGTCTACCTTCCTGCTTACGGTGTTGAAATACAGTGAAAACATTTTTGTTCAAGAGGGAGCATGTCAAACTTTCAGAAATTTTGCACCAGTCTATTGAACACCTGTAGATATATTTTGTGAAACAGTCTGAAGGTGCGTTCAGTCAGCTTATTTAGCCGCAAGTTTTAATTTTAGTCGTAAGCGCTGCATCGCTTATTGGCTGTTCTGAGGAGGCTTGTTCATAAGAGCCAATGGGCGTCTCTGCGCTTGCGACTAAAATTAAAACTTGCGGCTAAATAAGCTGACTGAACGCACCTTGAAAATTGATTGAATCCCTTGTAGCATTTGAAGGTGGGTTCAGTCAGCTTGGTTTTAGTTTTAGTCGTAGTCGTTGTCGTAAATTTGAAAGTAGAAAGCACGCGTCATATGCGCGGCGTTCATACAGAGTTTTAGTTTTAATTTTAGTCGTAAGAATTCCGAACTTTGTCGTAGGATGCCGACTTGCAGGTTGCGTAATTACCGGTATAAGGTATGAGCATGGATGGTGATGGTAATGGGTTGTATGTATAATTAAAAAAAATAGCATAAGCATTTGCTTCGATTTCAGAGGAGTTGTACTCCTCATAAATGTAAGCGAATACTTATTTATGCTTATTTTTTTACGAGTTTTCATATTAATACTACCCATTATGAACACGGACCGTATGAAGATAAAGGTTCGCGCAGTATCATTCGAGTTCCTATTGGTCAATTCTTACGACTAAATCTTGCTGTATGAACGCTCTTCTCTGTTACGACAACGACTAAAACTAAAACAGCGACTAAATAAGCTGACTGAACCCACCTTCAAAGTTGTCTAGTTTCAAAGTTGGGTCAAGTTTTGCAGGGTGACACTTATTTTGTTGAGTACTTTATTACAAGGAAGGAATTTTTAGTGGCCTCCCAGAACCATCCCTGGCTCACAGATTAGCTAACATAATCAAAAGTGTTCCTCACTCTCACCGGACAAACCCGCGCATATGGGGCGGCCATTTTGCGAGGACGATTGCTTACTTGGTTTCCCGTCAAAGTTGCACAACTGATCGGTCGACAAGTAGTATAATAGCCAAGTTCACGTGCTGTTTTCGAGCTTGTTTTGTGTTTTTGCTTAGGGTGATAGCCCCTTGTACGACTGCATTCATGATAGTACCCTGGCTCAGCCGGCAGGTCCGAAATCGAAAGTTTAGGTGCGTTCAGTCAGCTTATTTAGTCGCAAGTTTTAATTTTAGCCGTAAGCGCTGCATCGTCTATTGGCTGTTCTAAGGAGGCTGGTTCATAAGAGCCAATGGGCGTCGCTGCGCTTGCGACTAAAATTAAAACTTGCGGCTAAATAAGCTGACTGAACGCACCTTTATTTAGCCGCAAGTTTTAATTTTAGTCGTAAGCGCTGCATCCCTTATTGGCTGTTCTGAGGAGGCTGGTTCGTCAGAGCCAATGGGCGTCGCTACGCTTGCGACTAAAATTAAAACTTGCGGCTAAATAAGCTGACTGAACGCACCTTTTCTTAGTATAGGGTGATTGCATGAAATGCGTTCACATGATCACCGGCAGGCAGCGCAAGGATCGAGAGTTATGTTTTGACGTTTGATAGCGACTTGCATTGGGGCACATAACAGGGCCGTTATTCTTGAATCGTGTGAGAAAAGTTCCTGGGAGTAAAATACATTCCGCATTACACTGATGTAGCGAATATTGCCTAAAATCGTGGTTTTTAGGCAACTTTCGCTACATAAGTTAGTGTAGTACCATAGGTAGTACGGATTATACAGGGTGGTCCAGGTTTTAGTCGACAAACTTTGCAGGCTGATAGAGGATAAAAAAAGAAGTTGACTCACCCCAAAAAGTACATATCTAAATGCATATTAAAAAAGTTACAGGCCTTCAAAGTTGCATAAAAAAATTATTTTTTTCATGATAACTTTTGAACAGCTTGACCGATTTTGCTCAAATTTTGCACATATGGTTAACAAACACGTTCCCAGTGATTTCTTGAAAAAAATTCTGTCAGAATGAGGCAGTGCCTTAGATTTGGGGGGATACTAACCCTCTTACCCTCCTACTTTCTACGCCACTGGATATTTTAGAAAACCGTTAAAAGTATTGATTTCCGCGCTCAATTCTGAAGATAAAATTGGCGTATCATTGCTACATTTGGAGCAGCGGTTTCGGAGATATTTGTGTTTGAAGGTTCAAAAACACCGAACTACGCAAATGTTTAAAAATTCGAGCAAGCTTTGATCCATCACTTTCAACTTTTTTTTTCAATTTTAAGTTTATTGATCCATGATTCAGCTCATAAGAAACTGAAAATTGGTTGTGAAAATTTATAATTTCAGTAACATGACCAATAAGAAACAAAGGGCCCTTGGTTCTTGTACTTACTAAACTTCCCAACCATCAGTAAGTGAATAGGTACATATTGAATATTTATTTTTTTCTGAAATTATGAGTTTTCACAGTCAATTCTCAATTTCTTATGAGCTAAATTATGGATCAATGAACTTTTATTTGAAAAAAAAAGTTGAAAGTGAATAGATCAAAGCTTGCTCGATTTTTTAAACATTTGCGTAACTCGGTGTTTTTGAACCTTCAAACACGAATATCTCCGAAACCGCTGCTCCAAATGTAGCAGTGACACGCCAATTTTCTCTTCAGAATTGAACGTGGAATTCAATACTTTTAACGGTTTTCCAAAATATCCAGTGGCGTAGAAAATAGGAGGGTGAGAGTGTTAGTACCCTCTCATATCTACAGCACTGCGTCACTCTGACAGAATTTTTTTCAAGAAATCACTGGGGACGTATTTGTTAACCATATGTGCAAAATTTGAACGAAATCGGTGGAGCTGTTCAAAAGTTATCAAGAAAAAAACTATTTTTTTCTACAACTTTGAAGGCCTGTAACTTTTTTAATATGCATTTTAGATATGTACTTTTTGGGGTGAGTAGACTTCTTTTTTCATCCTCTATCAGCCTGCAAAGTTTGTCGACTAAAACCTGGACCACCCTGTATAAAACTCCCAGGGACTTTTCTCACACGATTCAAGAATAGCGACCCAGGTGTAAGGCATTGTTAGAAATGATTAGAAATCACAATCTCAACCTCGTAAACGTCGAATAAACCAGTATGTGAACAAAACATGTAAAAATGATAGTATTTAGTGACGTTAGCAGGTTAGTCCGGTTGACGTTGACTCCGACATGGATGAAACTTGACAGATGACAATGACACTATTGACATTTTGCCATAAACTCCCTCTACATGCAATCACCCTATTGAATCTGTTCCTGGCTGCCTCTACGGGAATTTTTCAGACCAAAGGTGTCGACACCGAGTTGCATTTCAGAGGTACTATTATTGTCTCTGATTCAGACTTCAATGTCAACCATGCCGGTGATTTATACAGGGCGCAAAAAAACATGAGTTTAAGCAGGTGAAGACTTGTTTGCGAATCGCCATACATAGTTCTTATTCTGCCCAAAAACTTTTCCTTACTTAATGGAAAATAACAAACGCTTTAGAATGGATGTCGCTGCAGCGTTTGTTGAGAGGAACGATGATTTTTGGAAAAAAAGTGGTTTCTAGTGCAAAATCATGCAACCAAAAACTTGCATGTGGATGCACTTGACATAAAATCAATCAAAACTGGCATTCAAGAACGACCCAAGCAGCTGAAATTTTTTAAATCCAGCCGACTTCCTAGCGAAGTCCCTTTCGCACTCAACTGTACATTCTCCTAGATTTTTTTACCTTGGCTTCCGGGACGGTTGGAAATATAACTTTAGTTTTTCTGTTTCAGTTTTTCATTCTCTACATTGATATACAGGGTGTCCGTTTTTCGAGGCTAAGCATGGGTATCTCGCTTATCTTGAGAGATACAAAGTCGGTTAAATTCTAGGGTTAAATTAGAAATAAGTTGCGCATTTTCATGACGATCAATGATCCAAAAAGAAATTTGACGTATCGATTTTAGTTTTTGAGATATCGTGAAAAAACAGGAATTTGAATTTTTGTTTCAATTTTTTATCCAAAAAACGGTTGAAGGTGGCCTTTTCTAATCTAGACATTGTCCGGGCACTTTTTCAAGGGGAATCCAAAGCTGCCAAAATCTTTATTCTAGCTTTCAAAGCAACCGAGATACGACATTCAACTTTTTTCTCTAATGGGCGCCATATTGGATTTTGATTTTTTTGGATATGGTATTCTTTTCTGGTTACAACGATGTGCCACATGTCATTGTTTAATAAATGTTCAACATTTACGTTTTTTTTATTGTCTGTGCTGATTTTGTTTCCAAAGCACTCTTTGAAAAATAAAAAAATAATTTTTGCTCAAAAGCTTGAATTCATCAGTGACATGTGACACATCGTTGTAACCAGAAAAAAATATTGTATTCAAAAATGTCAAAATTCAATATGGCGCCCATAAGAGAAAAAAAAGTTGAATGTCATATCTCGGTTGTTTTGGAAGCTAGAATGAAGATTTTGACAAGATTGAATTCCTCTTGGAAAAGTGCCTCCACAATGTCTTAATTAGAAAAGGCTACCTTCAACCGTTTTTCAAATAAAAAATTATAACAAAAATTACAAATTTTTGTTTTTTCTCGATATCTCGAAAACTAAAACTGACAAGTCAAATATCTTTTTGGATCATTGATCGTCATGAAAATTCGCAACTTTTTTCTTATTTAACCGACTCTGTATCTCTAAAGATAAGCGAGATACCCATGCTTAGCCTCGAAAAACGGACACCCTGTATATTTTTGCGAGTCCTTAATTAGTTCCAACTTTTGCATGAAAATCGACTCATTTTACTGGACTGTAAGTCCTTATATTTTTTTTTACGATTCTTCAATGCTTGGGTTTCATTTGCTTCGCTGGTTGTATATGTATAGAAATTTGCATACAATTTGCAACAAGAAAGTTTCTCGCTGGCTGTAAAGGTAGATGCATTCATTGGTCATAGTTGATCAAAATGTTTTCTGGTCTATCGATAAATTATGAACAATTGTTTCCTAATCACTATTACACTATTACAAAGGCCTGTATGTTAACTTCATCAAAAAAAAAATTCAACACAGTCTTATTACTAATAACATCCAAAGATATGATGACGTAAAGGTTAGCATATCTATGGTTGGTTAGCATATTTGCGCGTGGTTATGTCAGAGAAGTTTCGCGAGCCGTGCATTATTTATTGTTGAAGATTGTTTATATTTCACGGATCGTCTTTGAATATCTGCGGTATGAAGCCAAAACGGATAAGATTCGATTAACGAAAGAACGAACTCGATATGTTGAACAGTTCGGAAGATATGGAAGATTAGGAAAATTTCGATAGATTGGAAGATTTAGAAAAATTGCGATAGGTGGAAGTTTTAGGAAAATTTCGATAGGAAACGAGAAAAAAAAAGATAAAGAAAATAAGGCAGCCACAAATATCGTTTGCCACTACGTTTGGCGAGGCTTGAAAAACGGCCACAAACAGTCTACCACTAAGTCTGGCGTCTAGCGTTGCATTTGGTAGTCTACCAAATGCAAATCAAACTAAACTTTGCTGCATCATCCTTTTACATACCTTTGCATACTTGTTATTTTTATTGAACGAAATGCGAAAAAATCGCAGACTCCATTAAGTATGAAAAATATTATTCATCCCTCCATGCGGCTTGAATAAAATTTTTACTATTTTGTTTTATTTTCCAGCTGTACCACTGAGTCCACAGCATCCAAAGAGCACTCTTTTATACTACGCCAACGATACCAACGCCAGCCTTTTGATAACCACGCCGAAATTCGCCGAACTAATGCAAAAAGTCTCCAAGAATACAAATACAAAACTCCATGTTCTCGACGATAAACACAAGCTGAATGCCACTGCGGCAAGCATCAACCCAGAAACCGTCTTGAAGGAAATGGACCTCCCGCTCGCCCCCAGTTTTTACAACACAAGCAACGCATTGATTCTTTACACCAGCGGTACGACGGGTGCTCCCAAGGGAGTGGTTTTAAGCCACAAAAATTTGGTGTTCCAGGTGAACACTCTACTCAGCGCTTGGAAATGGTCACAAAATGACGTTATTCTCCATACTTTACCTTTACATCACGTCCATGGAATAGTGAACGCTCTATTGTGCCCTTTGTACGTGGGGGCTAAGACCATCATGCTTCCGAAGTTCAATTCGAATGCCGTTTGGTCTCACCTCTTGGGGGCTAATATGCCTCCAGATCGAAGGAAGATAACAGTGTACATGGCAGTCCCTACGATTTATTCAAAGCTCATTGACGAATACCAGCGCGTCTTTGGCGGCGATCAAAAGATGGTGGAGTACATCAGGACGACGCTGAAGAATAAAATACGATTGATGATAAGCGGTTCAGCGCCGTTGCCGGTGCCGATTTTCGAAAAATGGGAGAAACTTTCTGGTCATAAACTCCTCGAACGGTATGGCATGACGGAAATCGGAATGGCACTGTCGAATTTGTACGAGGGTGATCGCGAACCTGGATATGTCGGTGTTCCTTTACCAGGCGTATCTGTGAAATTGAACAGTGACGATGGGAAGACCATATTGGAGTGTACTAATGAACATGAAAAGCTGATATTTGCCAATATGGAAAAGCAAAAGGAATACATAGGGGAGCTTCTGGTCAAGAGCGATGGGGTATTCAGTGAATACTTCAATCGTCCAGAAGCTACCAAAAAGGAGTTCCTAGATGGATGGTTCAGGACGGGAGACGTGTGCAGTTATTCTACTGAAAAAAACAAGTTCAAAATTTTGGGTAGGAAAAGCATGGACATCATTAAATCGGGAGGTTATAAGATCAGCGCGTTAGAAATTGAAACAAAGCTCATGGCCAATCCAAATGTGAAAGATTGTGCTGTAGTGGGTGTCGATGATGAGGAATGGGGACAGAGAGTTGCTGCTATTATTGTACCTCAAGATAAAGGAGAACAGGTGACGTTTGAGAGTTTGAAGGAGTGGTGTAGCGATAAGATGCCCAAGTATCACATCCCTAGCATACTGAAGATTGTCAAAGAGATTCCAAAGAATGCGATGGGCAAGGTGAACAAAAAGGAGTTGGTTAAGAACGTTTTTAATATTGATAAGTGAAGACTGATTTTATGATAAAAATATTGTGTTTTTCTTTGTTCATCTTAGAAGTATTGTACCCAGTTTTTATTCGCATTGTAATGCAAAACTTTACCATTTAATTATATTTTCTATTCATGAAATTGTGCTTATACTTTTACTTTTTACTAATTAGGTAGGTACCTTCCTTCGAATTATTTAAAAAAAAATTGGATATGAAAAAAATACTATTTCCGTCTTTGAAATACAGCCGGATTTAGTGTACTTGGAATAGTAAGAAAAATATCTTTTGCTTGAAGAAAGTAGTTCTCGAACGGTTTTTTGCTCTATGGTTAGCTCATCCCCACCTGTTAACCATGTTGAAAGCATACATCCCTGTGACGCGTACTATTCAGTATACAGGGTGAAAATTTGAAAATAAATCTTTAAAAATTTTTATTTTGATGAAACAATCCTCGAGAAAAACAATCTCTCATTACTTAGTAACATTATAGTCTCCTATTGAACATTTGAAAAATGTACCCCTCCATAGCAGCTGGTATCCTACGTACAGGGTGAAATCAATTTTCGACGTGCCACGGGTCGGGAGTTCGATTCCCACCGAGGGCGGGCTATACCAAACAAGCTTCTTAATTTAGTTGGAATGCATGTGTGTCGATGTGAACGATGGTGCCGACCCCATGTGCGATGTTGATGGTCGTTAAAAATCTCTACCCTATGTTGGAACACACAGGGGTTCAGCTAAATTTACAGTATAGTGGAGTAAAACATTAACCGGCGTCGGTGTTAGGCCTCGTTGCAGAAAAAGGGCGACATTAAATAACGAAGCAAAAAATTTGTTGTCATAAACAGCTGTAGCAGCGCACGCGGCCGTGGTCTGTCGATGTCAAAATGTGACAGCTGTCATCCGTGGGATGAAGGAAAACGCCAAACTGATGTTTTGTGGGAAAAGACTGGAAAGTGCGATTTTTTACAAATCTGTTGCTAATATCAATATTGAACAGCCACCGTTTTATCTTGCTTCTCATTATCCAAAGTAAACATGTTCGGATGTAATTAGTATGTTTTTGTAGTATTACCTTACTGTTCAGGTGAAAGGGCGATAACAATCACCTGTTTGACTAACCTATGTGTAAGTATTGATTGTGTTATTAGAGCTTTGTTTTTAAGAATTAATGAGTGTGTGTTCCTCCAGAAGGGGTAATGGGTGTCAACAGCAGCAAAAAGTTGGCAGCCAAGTGTTCTTTCCTATCCAAAGATGAACAGCACATTGTTAGCAATTCCTTTAGGCTGGCTAGCAAAAATTCAGAGAAGATCAAAGAGGAAGAACTAACTGTGAGTTTTCAATCGAGAAAAAATCGCTAAGTTTACGGCTGACATGAGTAATGGTTTTTCCTGTACAGAAACTGTGGGGCTCACAAATGGATTCTCGGTTGCTGCAATACATCAACAACTATTTGTTTGGAATGGGTGAAATAAGAACGCAAACAGTGGAGCTGGAAAGATTTGCCGAGCTGTTTGTTTTCTGCACAAGAGGCACTGTCGATGAGAAACTCAAAGTATTAATTATTTCTCTTGGAAAAGAGGAATCACAGGGAAATGATATACCTTACATACTAGTGAAAGAGGCAAGTTTCTGTAATGGAAGTTCTTGTACAGATTAGTATTTTATTAGTCATATAACTGGATGAATTTACTAAAAAGGCTGGACTCCATTCTGGATTTAATGGGCAGTGTGATGTGAATAATAACAAGGTGGCTGTAATAAGTAGTTGTCAAATAACTACCCATTTTTCTGACGGTGGAAACAAAAAATCGAAAATTTTAGTTCTTTTGAAAATTCAAAATTTGAGGACGTTTTGATCTCTAGAACTCTTGTAGCTTTTCAACAAGCGTACTCTGAAAGTAATCGCTTGTGTGCTTTCTCAAGCTATGACTGTCGGAAGAACGTGTTACATATTTGACAAATATTACGGCCACCATAAGCAAAAGCTTTATTTTTATTCACACTGCCCGATAGCAGACACTACTTATTGTGTGATAAAATGAATTTATAATAATTAAGGCAGGCTGTGGGGTGTAAAAAAAAAGTATATCTGAACTAGATCGTGGTCTGAACAATCAAATTATAATGCTCTTGACAGCAGGAGCAGACATTTAGCCAAATTCAACAGTTTCTCAGTACATTTTTTCTGGCACAGCCTGCCTAAACTATGAATTCATTTGATCATGAAATATAAGAGGAGTACCTAGTGATAAGTTTTGAGTGGTGGTAGTCACATACGTGGTAGTGCATGTCATGATGAATATTATATGTTGTTGTTAGATAATACCTTTTAGGTAATTATTCTTCATTTATAACTTTGATGACTGATGATTATTTTAGAGGAATCAGGTTATTTGTTTTTATTTTAATACTCTCTAACCATGGATTGATATATCAGCGTCCATTAGATGGCCTTAAGTCAGGGGCAGACATTTTTGGTGTAATCATTGAAGGCACTTGACCAGACTTGAACGCAGTTTTAGTTTTTCTATACTTACCGAATTTGAATTAGACACAAATATCTTCTGCATACCTTTTTTCAAGGATCTTTTTGACTGTCACTGTCATCCAACAACGGCTATGACAGTCCTGCTAAGCAATGGCGTATAAACCTTAGGGCGGCTTTACAGAACGTCTTCTGTCGCCGGCGACAGTCCTCCACTTCTTCAGTAAAATCTGGCGACAGTAGTTGAATAATTAGAACGACACGAGGCCAGAAACTCGTGTCGCGAGAATGATATGGAGGGAGGTAGGGGAATACAGGCAGATCGAATCCTATTGGCCAGCGACACTGTCGCCGGTGACATACGAAGTTCTGTAAAGCCGCCGTTACAGAATTTCGTTTGTCGCCTGGCCTGCGACAGTCCCCCACTCCACTGTAGTTGAATAATTTGAACGACACGACGACAGAAACTCGTGTCGCGGGAATTATGGAGGGAGGTAGGGGAGTACAGGCAGATCGAATGCTATTGGCCAGCGACATACGAAGTTCTGTAAAGCCGCCATTATGATACGTATTTGACGTCAAATTAATCTGACGGCACTGTTCGAGGAACAATATTTTTACCGTATTTACGGTAATTATTTAGATGCACTACTATAGTGTACTTAAAATGGTAAAAAAATTATCTCTTGCTTGAAGAAAGTAGTTCTTGAATGGTTTTTTTGCTCTGCAGTTAGCTCATCCTCACCTGTTCAATATGTTGAAAGCATACATCCCTGTGACGCGTACTATTTAGTATACAGGGTGAAAATTTAAAAATAAATCTTTGATTTTTTTTATTTTGATGAAACAATCCTTGAGAGAAACAATCTCATTATTTAGCAACCTTATAGTCTCCTATTGAACATTTGAAAAATTTACCCCTCCATAGCCGCTGGTATCCTACGTACAGGGTGAAATCAATTTTTGACGTGGATACGTCTATGTTTTTTTTCAATGTTTTATATCTTCATCGAATGAGCCCAGACGAAAACCAATTCCAGCTCTGTTACAAGCCTATAATCTCTCATTCCATATGTGGAAATGTCTTCCTCAAACTCCCTTAAGACAACCTACAGGGTGAAACATACTTAATTTGTTTAATTTCTTTTTCTGGGTGAAATTAATTCGGATAACAATCTTATCTGGTTCACTGGAAAGCTCAGTTTTGCGCAAGCCATATTAAAAATTTGTCTCTCTAATATCACTCTGACTTGATATACAGGATGAATTATATGTTGCTTCCACTTTTGTTGTGCGAGGAGTTACTACGGAAATAGGCTACTGACCACTGGTGCCATTTTGAGATTTTACCATGATCGGGCTATCAAGTACACATCAGTAAACCCATTTTAAGAAAATTATGTCTGCCCGGATTGATTCGATCAAGATAAAATTTATTGGGAAAAAAATTGATTTCACCCTGTACGTAGAATACCAGCGGGTATAGAGGGGTGAATTTTTCACACGTTTAATAGAAGACCATAAGGTTGCTGAATAATGAAAAGCTGTTTTTCTCCAGAATTATTTCACCAAAATAAAAACTTCGAGATTTATTTTTAAATTTTCACCCTGTGCACTAAGTAGTCCGCGTCACAGAGATGTATGCTTTTCAACATGTTAAACAGGTGGGGATGAGCTAACCATATAGCAAAAAACCGTTTGAGAACTACTTTCTTCAAGCAAAAAATCTAATTCAAATATACTACTACTCGATTTTGACGTCCAAATTTTCGCGCAACCTTATGACACCTCACGTTATCATTTGCCGACTTTCTTTTCTTGTGTAGATTCGTAATTTCCCAGAAAAGAAGGAAAACTATGGTGTGTTTTGTGGTGTTGGGCATCGCGTGTGAGACCGTGCGCCAGCCGATCTTGCCACACTACAAACATGCGTTAAAGGTTATCTGTTTCTTTAATCTACAGAATGTCCGTTTTTCATGGAAAATGTGAGTAGGTAGGTACGCAATTTGCATTGAAAAAGGAAAATGGGGAAATCAAAATGTGAGTGTCCTGAGTATTGAGTGAAAATTTGTAGATCGAAATCGGAAAGTAGAGTCCTTCTGAAAAGCTACTGTATGTACGGTTGCGGACTCATAAAAGTTTACACCGATGACAATCGTGTGGCCATGCCCATTCAAAATTACGTCAAAACTGAATTAGCATGGCCACTCGATCGCCGTCGGTGTAAACTTTTATGAGTCCGCAACCTTACAAGCACCAAATGAGAATTTCGGTTTTCGTAGGATTTTGAGAACTTTTACCGTTTCACCCATCAGGAACGCGGCCACGATGGGGCACTAGTTATTTGGCCTGGTAGGTGATCAGCAGTCCAGTTTAGGTTTATCTATGACTTTAGGGCACAAAAGTGTGACCCTTGAAAAGTTCGCCAACTGCGATGGCTCAAACTACTTAATAAATTGTTAAAGTTTGATGACTGTTGTCCCATTATTTTAACAGTCAGTGTACATGTGGTACGCACGAGATGAATTTTTAACACGAGTCGGCAGAGAAGCAAGTCAAGTCCCTGTCAATGCAAGGTCAACATTTTTACAACATCCACAATGCACTTTCTATTTCACGCAAAAATTGTTTTACAGTATGTAGAAAGCATAGTCGCATCCTATATGAAGATCCAGAAGCTGAGCAACACGAAGCAGTTCAAAACCTGGTTCTCAAGAGGTTGTTTCACATCAGCGCAGAATATTCAAAGACTTGCCGAGAGTCTGACCCATGACCTGGCCACCGGGGACACGATCACCAGACGAGCATTGGAGGTCTGGCTGCAGGGATCCACAGTTTTAGGCCAGCTGTTACTTTTCGTCTTCATGCACCTGTTCAACATATCCAAGGAGAAATCGCAGGTGGAAAAAGCGGCACAGATAGACGAACCTGCAGGCATTGACCGAGAGAAAGACAGATCCCTGGTGCCCTTCTGTAGGGGCCTGGATCTCATCCCTTCCTATCCCAGTCTGCTGGATTTGAACCAGATAGTATTCATAAACGCACACTTGCCTCAACAATACCAATTGGAATGGAGATTTCTCTTCAGTTCTGAAATACACGGAGAATCCTTTTCGACACTCATCGGTGAAGCTTATATATTGCAATGTTTTTGTGTTTGTAACATTTTGGTTTTAGGGAGGATAGTCAATCAGGGACCTTCGGTATTGGTTGTGGAGGATCGAAACGGGTACATGTTTGGCGGTTTTGCTCCGGCAAATTGGACTCTGAGTCCGAACTTTTACGGCGATGACAGCAGTTTTCTGTTTACGTTAGCACCCCGGATGAGGGTGTTCCCATCCACCGGGTACAATCAACATTTTCAGTACCTCAATCTTCACCAACAAACAATGCCAAATGGATTGGTAGTATTCGTTTATTTAGAGAGTTCAAAAATGTTTGATTCAGGTGATTTTTAGGCAATGGGTGGGCAGCACAACTTTTGTGGTCTCTGGATAGACTGCGAGTACGGCAATGGTCATACTTCCGAGTGTTGCACGACATATTCTGGGTACCAGCAGATGTCACACTCCAAAGAATTCACCTTCAGACACCTCGAGGTGTGGGGTTTAGGGCTACCTCCTCCTACTCCATCTGAGCGCGGCGAAAGGGTTGGCATGAGCGTATTGGATGGGAATCAGGAAAGCAAAGCCATCATGCAGCTGGCAGGACGTACTCTTCACAGTGAAGGCTTACGAGAACAATCTCCTCCTACCAATTAAACAGGAGGATTTGGCGCAACAATTCTTTTCTTTCCGCTAAATGCCTTAACATTTTATCAAATAATAATATAATACTTTTTATCAATACAATTTGTTTTTGACAAAAAATAAAGATATGGACATAATAACGGACATTCCATGTCTCTAGTCAGAAAATGCTTTAAAATTCCAAAGTAACTGAATGAGCTTAACATGAATAAACATAGTAAATCAGCTGTTTGTGAAGTGAAACTAAGCACATTTTGTTACCAGATTTGATAAAAAGTTTCCAGGGTTTACTTTTCTGTCCAGATACAGTAATTTTTTGATAATGCAATGAGACCCATTTACACTTTAAGATATTTTTCTATGTGCCATTTTAGAAGACTACTGAGCTTTTTGTATCATACTATTCTTTCACAACAACATATCGTTTTGCACATTACTATTGTATATCGTGAATCTATAAAGGATGAACGTCAATCACGAATTAAACCCAAACTTTTGTGCAAAAAGCTTCCAATTTGATCAATTTCATACTTTCAATCTAGTCAATTAGTCAAGAGTCTTACTACCAATTAATAGTCCCGGCGCTATTGATTTATTTTGATAACTAATCGTGGACGTTTGCTTTTATTTATTGTCTTAATATCAACTTGCATCAGAAAAATCATTGAGCAATTGAGAAATCAATTGAGTATAATTTTCATCAGAATTTTACTTTCAAGATACCTCAGAAACTTTTGAAGGTATTCCATGACGGTTTGCTGCACCATACAGGGATTGAATCAAGCATATCTATGCCAATTTTCACAGCTCCACCTGTTTTGGTTAATGAAATATGAATTTTCAATTTTTTTTTCCTGTATCACTTGTATACGTCAGTCAAAGGTGCGGCGGTGGATACACTTGTATTATTCCAAGAAGGTCCCACCAACATATATACAGACTGGCACTGCTTAATAAAAAAAAATCAACAGCGCCCCAATGATCAAAACAAATTAAACATTCATTTTAATCTAATTGGCTCACTTGCAACCCAGTAGACTACCACAAAATTTGAGATCTATTGTCAAGTTGCTGAACCAAGACACAATTTGAGACTTTACTTTCATTTTGTATACAATCTACCTATGTTGTACTTAGTGATAAAAAAATCGTGCCAAAGATCACACAACCAGCACGGATTACTGTACCTATAGTGCTTGTTTCCCTATTTATTAACTACTATTGCTGTTTTGTTGAATTTGATTGTTACGAAGATATGAATTATTATTAGATAGCGTACCTATTTATTTGTGATTTATGTGTCTTAAATGTGATTTTTGACTTTTTAATTATTCTGTCTTGTACAGTTATCATACATGTCAAGTTATAAAATATACAAAATAAAAATACAACTTTCATTTTTAATAATAAATAAAGGATTAATATGGCACAGGAATGACTTGAAATAAATGCACAATGATATTGCACAGTTTCAAAAAACCCAACTAACGTAATAACGAGCAGCAAGCCTTTTGTTTGTTAAAAGGTACCTACTTTGCTATACTCTGATTCATCAACAGAAATAGTAATCACGTTAACATAGAGTGCCTGAGATCAAATTTACACTGTATATGCTTTTTTTCTTGTTTTCTTTACAGAACACTTGCATAATATTACTATGCCTTTCATAATGAGCATTAGGTATTACGCGACATCACTCTTTCTATTAGCCAACCAGAGTTCAGTAAGTTGTAACTTAGCATACCTACTCTTCTGCAACCTGTAAAGTTTTTTAACTAACAGCCGGGATTTAAAAACCAATTGATTAATAACTTTACCCTGGGTTGCACCAACGCTCAATTAAAATAATACGAGACTAGTGAAATTTCTGTTTTTGAGTGAACAATGGAAATTCCATTCACTCAAAAATTCCGTTTCAACAGAAGAGAATGGTCAAATGATTGGTTTGCCAAAGGTTTCATGCATTTACCATTGTCAACTTACTAGGATTGACTAGACTGAAATCCAATATAATCACGTATTAGCGTTAATTGAGAATTAAATTCCTGATGTAACCCAGAGTTTATCCAACAAATTTGAAAAATATGCTATCAACACAAAGATCAACAAAGACTTACAAAATCAAGCCTCCTTATGGTGGATGTAAGTGAACAATGAGTTTTCTACGACTACAACTTTTTAAACATTCTCAAAGTTATAACATTTTGTCTTACCTGCTACAAGTAACATCTATAATAATTTGGGCTTTCAACACCACACCTGAAAGGAATCGTTCTCGTTAAGAAACTGAACAGTTGACTAAAAGTCGTGGCCGAGAAATGCAATTTTTTTTAAATATGTAGTTTCTTACCCTCAAATTCGAATCCCAAGAACCTGTAGAAAAAGCTGTTCCATCAGGTGAGACTTGAAGACAAGACACCCGATTTTCGTGGCCGGCCAAAAGGTGTGCCCTGACACACTTCAAAGTGTCCCATACATTAATTGTAAAGTCATTGTACCCAGCGAACAAAAGTCGGCCTACAATACAACAGAACTGTTAATGTTGTGGTCTCCAAACAAAATAGCAACAAGTACCTGACACTGAAAAGTCCACAGAATTAACTCCAAATAAGAGGCTTTCCTTCCCATAAACGGCAACTTCTTTGTCGGCTCTCAGATCAAATAATCTGCACTGGAATTTAACAATACAAGCTAGCATTTACAGTTAAGCAGGCAATCACGACTTACAGTAGCATCGTCACTGCCAGTGGCTACAGCATCTCCACTTGGGTGGAATTTGACAGAATTTACATCAGATTCATGTCCTTCAAAGGACTGCACACACTGTCCAGAACGCATGTCCCAAATTAAAACCATTTTATCGCAGCTCTACAAAGGTGCAAGTATTATATAGCTAGATCATTGATTTCGATCGAACTTTGAGAATAGATTCTCCTAGTTGTCCTTATCCAGAAACATAATATATGTGCCGCTCATTGGTATTCTAAGCTAGGTACAGGGTGTCATTCTACTTTCCAGACTAAAGATGGAAGGTTATACTGAAAAAATATATTCTGGGTGTTGTTCACTACTAGGTGCTTAGGGCTAAATATCAAGTACGATTTGCAACCCGTGCAGTGGCGCAAGTAGTCACGATATCCCTTTCAGCCAAATGACAAAGCATATTATTTATGGCTTGCGCCAGTGACGCAGCTTATCGCGGGCTGCAAGTCGGACTTCAAAGTTGAGCCTTCCTTAAGGGTTAAATTCGAAGTCTGACTTGCAACCGCCGCAAGGTTGCACCATCAAACCTCAAAAAAATGTCAGACTTTCACGTGTCGATTTGCAGCTTTCTCCTGGCTCTAAACCTGAAACAGATCCATGGTGAAGGGAAGACTAAAATGAGACTGAAGACGTACCTACCTCGCACTTGGTCAAAATTTGGAGCTCATGGCTATAATCTGAATCGAAAGTAAAATTCAACGTTTTGACATTTTGACAGCGTGCAAGTTTGCATCAGATGCAAGTCAGACTTGAAATTTAGCCTTTGGGTTGTGAGATTTTCTTTGCAAAAAATGACTAAGCTGATTTAGATAATTTTTAAAAAACTCGATACAAGTTATAGCATTTAAAAGATTTATTTTTGAAATAATTTTTCTGCCACATCATAAGTTCCAAATGGTTCCATCGATTTTAATCAAAACTGGCGCAGCTACCTATGGAGTCTGAATAAATTCATTGATAGCCATCAACTAATTTGAAACAGTCCAGTAGACCAGAAGGATCTTTCCTCAAAGTTTCCATAATAGGACCTGAATCACCTCGTTACCAAAGTTGACCAAATCAATCGCCAACTTGGCGATGAGAAATCACCAGTTAGGTATATTTTGAATCTTAAGAAACCTACCCCAGATACAAAAGTGTTGCCGGTCTCTGAAGGTGTCAAATCTATAGACTGAACATCTGCCGAATGCCCATGAAAACTCTGCAAGAGTTGCCCAGATTCTACATCCCACAGGGCACACGTAGAGTCACCACTTCCAGTCAAAATCTTCAACACAACTGGTTAGTGTTTTAAATTGAATTTTTCAGCACAATTGCCTACCTGCTGATCAGAATTGGGAAAGATGCAGCAACTCATGTAACTAGTGTGTGTTCCTACAGTTTTTTTCTTGAGACTCACGTCCTCTTCCAGACTCAACGGATACACAGTGACCTTATTGTCTAACCCTCTGTGAAGTACAATAATAAGTAAGACGAGACAAACAGAACATACATACAAAGTAAATACCCGCAAGCAACCAAATTTCCCGATGGAGCATAAGCGCAAGCCATTACCCAGGTCGTGGGCATCGTCATGGCATGCTCCTTGTTAGTGGTAAAAGCATCCCAAATTATCATTTTACCATCCTAGCAAAAAACATTTGAAAGCAACTGTCCCAAGCTCCACCATCAGATCTTACCTGGGATGAAGAGACAATGTGCCTTTTGTCCGGCGACCAATCTAGGCAAAGCACTTTGGCATTGTGCCCCTTGAGGATGCGACGAACTTTGATGACTAAGTAGTCAATCACATCTAGTCTTTCAGCAACGGAAAACACTGTAATTAAAAAAAATTAAAGCCACCTAGGTTTGAACAAGTGGATGAGATTTACGCGTGACATCGTTCAGTTTCTGTCGTTCTTCTTCCAGCCTCTTCTTCAAAACCGCAGCTTCCTTGGTGAGGGATTCCACGGTTTCCGTTGCTGCAGCTTCTGCGGGTGCGATTTCCGCGGCCATTTCGAATGCAGAACAAATTCAGAATCACACAACTTCAAATTCCCCTCTCTTTCAGCATGTAGCACGCTGCATTTCGGAAATTCTAGTACATTTTAGGACGGTCTTTTGCTTTGGTATGGTTGCTGTATTGATTTCCGCCTGCTGGAACTCGACCACAACTGCCATGGACAGACCTGCTGACATTGACAGCTATCGCCCTATCGCTGTCAGTTTTGACATTTTCCAGGTTATGTCTTGCTGCCATGAATGCAGGATGCAGGCACATACTGAATGCAGGGCCGTAAATAAAAATTTCGGACCATCCATGCAGTTTCTTGATTCTTGTTCTCCCAGATTTACTGATGTGATGGACTCTGTGTGTGATAGTAATAGTAAAAATCGTCGGGGGGACAACAACAACTAGAGGAAGGTGGAAAGGGAAAGGGACCACGCACCCACGCACCCACTGATAATGCTATTGTGTGGCGTACGCTAGAAGAAATAGTGCGACGCAATAGGTCGCGGGAACAAAAATAGCTGGCTAAAGATGGGTATATGGTATGATGTTATTTTCATATTTTCACTAGTACTTGGTAATATAATTTTCTTTGGTTGTAATAAATACAAGGATAAATTATCAAAGAATTGTCGCTGTATTAAAAAAATTAATGCCCTGAACTCAAGATTTGGCTGAGTAATGAGTAAAAACGAGCGAACCTCTACTGCGCTACCTTGGCAGCCCCCAATGCGCAAACGCGGGCAAGAAGCTGGCAAGAGGCGCTTAGTTCTCGGCTTCGTTGTGCCGGCGTGCCTTCAACGTTGCAGGCACGCCGGCACAACGAAGCGCCTCTTGCCAGCTTCTTGCCCGCGCTTGCGCCTGATAGGGTGCCAAAGTACCGCTGTAGAGATTCGCTTGTTTTTGACATTACTCAGTTGAATCTTGAGTTTAGCACATTAATTTTCATATTAAGGCGAATTGTTCAATAAATTATCTATACCGGGTGATCATTTGAAAACTATCCACCTGCAATAACTCCCGATTCCTAGTGAATATTTTTTCGAGCAAAAACAGGTCGATTTTTATATCGAGGGGGACATCCAAAACATACATTGGCCAATTTCTATATTTACCTCCCTCGCCCCCACTCACCCCAACTTTCAAATTTTAAATGACACTACCTACCTTGCGATACATCAAATCGAAGGAAATTGAATTTTCTTTCTGAAGAAAATATTTTCAAAATTTTCAACCCCACCCCCTTTTCTCTAAAAATTCTCTGACTGTCCCATTTTATATTCTGGACCCCTAATTTTTTTCTCAATTTTGTTGGCATCATTTTAGATAGCATTGAAGCAGAAAATTTTCGGTGGAAAAAGTGCTACCTAAATTCACCCCTTCGCTCTCCCCCACCTCAACTCCCAAATTTAACAAAACACCACCTACTTTGTGATACATCAAATTGAAGGGAATTGAATTCTCTTTCCGAAAAGAATTTCTTTGAAATTTTCTACCCCTCCCTCAATAAATTGGCCATTTGGAGTATTCTAGGGGGGCAATGGGGGCTTTAAAAATTGTGAAAAAATCTTTTTCAGGGAGAGAATTCATTTTCCTTCAATTTAATGTATTACAAAGTGGGTATTGACACTTTAAATTTTTGAGGTCAGGTGGGGGGAGCGAAGGGGTAAATTTGGGTGGCACTTTTTTGATAGAAAATTTTCTCTTCCGATGCTGTGCAGGATGACGTTTACTGTATTGAAGGGAAATGGAGGTCAAGAATATTAACTTGGACACTCAGAGAATTTTAGGAAGAACAGGGGGTGGGGTTGAAAAATTTCAAAATATTTCTTTTAGAAAGAGAATTTAATTCTCTTTAATTTGATGTATCGCAAGGTAGGTGGTGTCGTTTGAAATTTCAAACTTGGGGTGAGTGGGGGCGAGGGGGCTTAAGATATAAATTCTCCAATGTAAGTTTTAGATGCCCCCCTCAATATAAAAATCGACCTGTTTTTGCTCAAAGACATTTGCACTAGGAATCGGGAGATATTGCAGGTGGATAGTTTTCAAATGATCACCCGGTATATGTACTTATTTATTACAACTTTACAACTGAAGAAAATTGTATCAACAAATAAGTAGGTAGGTACTACTAGTGAAAATAACATCATACCATATACCTACCCATCTTTAGCCCGCCATTTTTGTTGATGAGTATGGGCGTTTTCCATTTAAAACATTTGTGTCGGTTTGTGTCAGCTTGTGTTAGCTTGTGTCGATGAGACAAAGGAACACAGATCAAATGGAACGCATTTGTGTCGATTTGTGTCGACACAAGTCGACTTGTGTCGGTAAATGGAAAACGCCCTATAGGGGCACGGCCAGTGCATGACCACTCCCCGATGCAGCCCATCAGCTGGGGCTTTTCCCGCTTTTCTGCAATTTGATCCCCAATTTTTTTTTATGGCATGGGTATGATGTTATTTTCATTACAAGTACTAGTGATTCACTAGAATTTGTGAATACCATTTTCTGTAGTTGTAATAAATTGTATAGATGATTTATTGAACAATCTACGTTTCCCGAAAGGCTTCTGCGCATACCTGTGAAAGTAGGACGTTGCCATATTATCTCATATCACGACAACAAGTTGACAACACTGTAATACGGTGTGATTTGACGTTTCGAGAGACCTAACCTTATAACGCTCTTGTTTCGGTGATCGCCTTGCAGCTCGTTATTTCGTATCACCTAAATCTTTTCTGCGTCTTTTTGCCATACGGCACGGTAACATTTCATTCTGAACAATATGAAATGTTGAATGGTTATACGAGGTTATATTGAAATTACCGCGCTCTGCAGGTATGCGATCTCATGTATGCGCCGAAGTGATGTACGTGATGGTAAACGTGGATTGCCGCTTTATCAAAAAAATAAGTGTGCTAAACTCAAGACTTGTCTGAGTAATGTTGAAAACAAACGAATCTCTACAGTGATACCTTGGCACCCTGTCTGGCGCTTGCGCGAGCTCTTTATGTCAATTCAACGTCGGAAAGGATGCTCATTGCGCAGTTGCCACGTCAGGCATACTTGCAACGTTGCCATAGCGGGTGCCAAGGTGACGGTTATGTTCCCGCGACCTATAAGATCATCATTTTGGAATCGGGACGAATACGAGTTGTGTTTTTTTAAGTTTTGGGAGGGGTGCTTTCATCCCCTTGGAGGTCCGACCAAGTAGGCGGCTATATGGTATGGAGCGATATGGAGATGGTCGATGTGCGCATCCTCAGCTGTTTTTAATAAAATCGTATTTTCCAAAACCGAGTTGTGATTTTTTAAGTTTTGGAAGGGGTACTCTCATCCCTTTGGAGAGGTCCGACCAAGTAGCGGCTATGGTGTGGGGCGACGGGGATGGTCAATGTGCGAGTCCTCAGCGCGAGGTTTTAAAAAAAGTCGTATATTCCAAACCCGAGTTGTGATTTTTTCAAGTTTTGGGAGGGGTGCTTCCATCCCCTTGGAGGTCCGACCAAGTAGCGGCTATGGTATGGGGCGATGGGGATGGTCTATGCGCGTCCTCAGCAAAAAAAGTATTTTCCAAACCCGATTTGTGATTTTTTCAAGATTTGGGGGATGGTATCCTTTTTCCTTCATAATAGCCCAGGCATTTTAGGTTGTGACCTGGAAAAAAATAACGTAAGTCTAAAAATTGGTGAAACGCTTCCACTTTAATCCCTTAACCACATACTGAAAGTCCTAAAAATCCTCTGTCCGCTTCATCGGCTTTTGGTGGCAAAAAGGTGTAAGTGACATTATTTTAGAAACTATGTATTTAAATACGCGTTGAAGTTTCAATACAGCTGAAAACTTCTGAAAATAATCTTCTTGATGGTCAGTTGAACAACATATTAAAAGTTCTGGAAAATCCTCTGTCCACTTCATTGGTTTTTGGCGGCAAAATGGTTCAAATGACATTATTTTGGAAGCTATTTATTAAAATACGAGTTGGAGTTTCAGTACAGCTGAAAATTGCTAAAACTGGTCACCTTCGTCAGTTGAACAACATACTAGAAGTCCTAAAAAATCCTATCTCCGTTTAATTGTTTTTTGGCGACAGAAAGGTATAAGTGACATTTTTTTTTACTATTCATTAAAATACGGGTTGAAGTTTTGATACAAGTGAAAATATTTAGTCTCCTCGGTCAGATGAGCAGCATACTGGAAGTCCTAAGAAATCCTATGTCCGCTTCATTGTTTTTTGGCGGCAAAAAGGTACAAGTGACATTGTTTTGGAAACTATTCAATCAAACAGGCGGTCAAGTTTCGATACAGCTGAAAATTGCTGAAAATGGTCTCCTTGGTTAGTTGAGCAAATATTGAAAGTCCTAAAAAATCTTCTCTCCGCTTCATTAGTTTCTGGCGGCAGAAAGGTATAAGTGAAATTTTCTTTTGTTACTATATTCATCAAAATACGGGTTGAAGTTTCGATACAGCTAAAAATTGCTGGAAATGGTCTCCTCGGTGAACACACTAAAAATAGTATAGGAAAAGCCCTGTTCGCTTCATTGTTTTTTTGGCGAAAAAAAGGTATATAAGTGACATTGTTTTGGAAACTATTATTTATTGAAATAGGCGTCGTTGAAGTTCCAATATATCTGAAAATTGCTGAAACTGGTTTCCTCGATCATGTGAGCAACATACTGATTGTCCCAAGAAATCCTATGTCCGCTTCATCGTCTTTTGGCGGAAAAACGGTATAAGATCATTTCTTGAAACTATTGATCAAAATATGTTGAATCTGCAGTACCTACAGTTGAAAATTGCTGAAAATGGTCAACTCGGACAAGTAGGTACAGTCAACTAACAAAAGCAACTAGCAATTTTCAGCTGTACTAAACCTTAAACCTGTATTTCAAAAAATAGTTTGCAATATAATGTCACTTTATACATTTTTGCCTCCAAAAAAACATGAAGCGGGTATGGGATTTCTCAGGACTTTTAGTATGTTATTCAACTAACAAAAGAACACTTTTTTTGTTGTTGTTGTTAGGGTGCATCAACTGCATGGTTATTAGCACCCACGGTTGGATTTGAGTTTCAGTATCTTTACTTGACTTTCTGGTTTTCAGGTTTGGAGATTTTGGAAACTTTGGAGTGTTGTCGGACGACCCGGCATAAAACTGGTTTGAGCGCTAGCTGTTTGCGCTTTTTCCCTGAATCAGGGTTTTACCGGTCCATTCGCCAAAGTCGTCCAACAACACTGGGTGGTAGATGTTTTCCGGTTGTCCTGGATATTTGTTTCTAATTTCCCAGAAAATGCTATGACTTAGTAGAAAAAAGTATGAGTGGAAATGTTGGGAGGCTCGAAGATGCTTGGGGAGTCCGCAGTATTCCTGACTGGTATTAGGGGATGGATGGTGTGTTTTTAGATCAGGTTAAAAATGCCAGAGTCCTTTAGAAAATCCATCAGCACACCAAAATTTCCATTCTGAGTAACCATCCGAGTAAGGAAAAAAAAGAATACTATTTTTTAGCAATTTCAGCTGTACTGAAACTTCAACTCATGTTTTAATTGTTTCTAAAATAATTTCACTTGAACTTTTTGCTGCCAAAAACCGATGAAGTGGACATAGTATTTTTTGGGACTTTCAATATGTTGTTAAGCTGACCGAGAAGACCATTTTCGGCAATTTTCAGCTGTATTGAAACTTGACCGCGTGTTCAATTGAATAGTTTTTAAAACAAATGTCACTTATACCTTTTTGCCGCTGAAAAAAAGTATGAAGCGGACATAGGATTTCTTAGGACTTTCAATATGTTGTTTAACTGACCGAAGAGACTATTTTCAGCAATTTTCAGCTGTATCGAAGCTTCATCGCGTATTCTAATAGATAGTTTCTAAATTATTGTCACTTACACCTTTTTGCCGCCAAAAACAGATGAAGCGGACATAGGATTTTTTAGGACTTTCAGTATGTGGTTGAGGGGTTAAAGTGGAAGCGTCCTACCAATTTTCAGACTTACGTTATTTTTTTCCAGGTTCTGGTTAATTTTGATCTAAAATGCCTGGGCTATAAGGGATAGTGGGTAGTATAGGCTGTCTGATTAGGTGTGGGCTGTGTTTCTGGTCGCCATCGGCCGATCGCGGCCAGAATCGCAGCCCACTAGAATCATGTAGAAATCAGACAGCCTATAAAATACGAATCAGGTGATGTTTGTAAATTCTGAAGAAAAATTGCAGCCGCTGATTTTTTCATGTTGAGATTTCAATGTTCGCCGCTGATTTTCCAACAACTTCTCTTCGTCTTCAGTGACCCCAGCCGCTAATTTGCCGCCTCTTCACCCATTGTGGGTTGGACTAGGACTAGAGTGGACTAGAGTTCGAGCAATGGTTCGGGCGAACTCGCCAAATCAGCGGCTGGAGCATCAGCGGCTACCTTCACAAGTACATAATGTGCTTTCACAGTTTCACACCATTTGTGCATGCCGCATTGTCATCATCGTGGTGGAATGATTGTCGATTGGTGTGTGGGACTGTGGATCTGGATGGTGCGGTGTGTGGACAGCTTGACCAGAACGAATTAGAGATGAATCGCGTTCCAAGAGTTAGGTTCCAGAAGACCACAAAATCTCAAGGCAAGCCTCAAGGTTGGGAGGTTAGGTCGGGACATTAATTTGGGGATGGATGAACTACTGCTAGGTTGGGTAATTGTTGACGACCACTACTTTTCGACTTCAGCCACCAACTTTTCACGGTAGGTAGACACCACCACAACATCACGTTCGTCGACCGTAGTTTCCTGGGGAAACCACTATTTCCACTGTAAAATGCCCCTTCTTTCCATTACTTGTCCTACGACGTAAGTACATGCAAGAAGGAAGCGTCCTATATAGCTGTTTAAGTGGTTGCCTAACTCTTAGAAAATGCTAGTCGAGAAGTAGTCGTCGTCAACAATTACCCTAGGTTGTTTCAACAATCTAGTTAGGTATACATTTTTACTCAGTTATTGACCATAACTACCGTATGATCAAAAACTTTCCTCCTCTAGGCAGGCTGTGGCATGGTCAAAATCAGCCTCGTGACCACATGACCAGACCACAGCCTGCCTAGAGGAGGAATGTTTTTGATCATACGGTATATCGATGGCGTTTTGACAAAAAGGCGTAAGCGGCTTAGACCAAATTTTACAGGAGAGACAAAATAGTGGGAAAAATTAATAAAGGTGATGCAAGTAGAACTTTCTTGTTTATAAATTGGAATACAATTATTGATGTTGATTTACATTAACAAACATAGTCTTAGCCCTATGATTTCATTTTTATCAACATTTTTGTTGCTTACGCCTTTTCCAACTTTTTGATTGGCGCTTGCGCCTTTTTTGCTGGTAGATACGTCTTTTGATTTTAAAATTTTGTGTTTCATAACGGCGCTTAAGCCCCACATACGCCTTTCATTTTTGGGAAATAGTTCTGTATTTGGTGGTTATGCTCTTCAACAAAAAAAGAAAAAGAAATCGATATTTCCATCAAAATACTGAATAATTTTCAACAAACGAACAAAAATCTATGATAAACATTTATAGGTAGGTAACAGAAAAATATAAAAAATTTACGTGGGTAGGTTTAACATTTTGTAGGGCAAAGATCTCATTTTATGTTATCCTCTCATCTTCTCATTCATCTTTGAATTAGTCTTGTTACATATTCAGCCTCGCCAAGAGCCTCGCTAATAACTGTTTCTGAATCAGTCTCTGTAATGAAGTCAATCATTCTCAGATTTGCTGTCAATTTCAAATCCCCAGCAGCAGTCTCGCCAACGCCCGCAAATTTTTCGATATAGACATCTTCACCGGAAAAGTTTTCAGCAGGAATCACGTCGTCGCAAGGAGTTTCTTCGACAGCAGTCTCTTCAACGTCGACCCCAAGTTTTTCAGCAGTAAGTTCAGCAGAAATGCCGTCGTCGGCGTCGCCCGCAACTTCTTTGGCAGCGATTCTTATAATCTGACTTAAGGTCCGCTTTATGAAAATTCGCAACAATCGCAACGCAGCCGCAACGCAGAGCGCAGTGTTTCTTATTGGCTCCATCATAGAACGGCCTTAAGATTTTGGCCACAGTTTTTGTGTACGTTTCGACAATCCTTCTAAAAGTATATTTTTCGACAGGCGCTGACAACTTCTTAGTCAAGTCCACGATCTTTTGATCACGATTCACGAGACATCTAAAAGATTGAAAGGGCGTAACCAACTAATGGAAACGATAATTGAAATTAAATTTGACAATGCTTTGTATGATAAATTGTAATGCAGTTACATTGTCAGTGAGCTGAAGCACCCCCTTGAAGGATTCGGTTGAACATTTGACCAATCTTAGCTTAGCTGTCGTTGAAAAATCTATTTTAAAATTGTATTAGTTACCCATAAGGAAATGGTCGTTATGCCCACCAAACTTTTCACTTGAAAAGGCGTAACCGACAACATCTTTTTTCAGGGGGTTTTCTTGGTTATTTTGTGATCTAAACGGCAAAAATTCCATGAGCATGCGGCCCCCTACTACTGTTTATTGAAATGAGATAGTTCAAACGAATTACATGACTTCTCTATCAGCAATATCAGAGCCGGGCTAGGGAACCTAATTATCACGCGACCGGCCGGCCGGCGTAAGGGTACCGCATTCTGGCCGAGCGTTTGTTTACCGATCGGTCTCACGGAGTTAAGCACTGACGTCTGTCGGCCTCACGGAAGGCCATAGGCGTCCGTCCCAACGGGCTCTAGCTGTCAAGAGCGTGTTTATTTTGGATTTAGGTGTACAAATTCGTGTGAGGGGTGGATATGACTTTCCCGATGAGTTTCAAAACACGTCTTTTATGCCGCCATATGAATGAAATTTTCATGTATGTTCGGTTGCGGACATCAAGCAACAGTACCGGGCCCCGCAAATTTCCTTTTTTCTCCGCTCATGATAAATTTTGACACATAGCTGAATTTTAGCCCCTCCCATCGGCCCTTAGCAACGGATGATTGCGTAACCCTTGTACAGCCAAAGCTGTCGATAATTTAGCAACCCTAAGCCGGGCGTATCGGCCGCGACCTCTATGAAGAATGGGCGCTTACTGCTTCCCAGTCTCACTTCATTGTGAACTTGAAATGTCGCTTAAACTGCTTCAAGCTCAATTTATACTGTTTTCGAATTTTTGGTAGATATAAGAGTAGCATTATGCGATAGAGTTGACTACTACGACCCGTTTGCCGTAATAATCTCATTTTTGAATTTTTGGCGCTTACGCCTTTTTGTCGAAACGCCGTCGATATCACGTTCACTTTTTATTTTCAGTAGAATGATCGACTTTTTGAATAGAAAATAAAGTGACAAGCTCGGGCTACGGTTACGGCTGATGGCACCTGCAAAGTTTTGGAGCAAAACTATCAGCGGCGATCAGCCGTATCCTCCTAGCGCTCCAGCTTGTCGCTTTATTTTTACTCCAAAAAGTCATTCTAGTGAAAATAAATAGTAAAGGGGTATAGGTATGCTGTTAGATTGGACTGTTGTTTCGCCCTCGGTTTCGCCTTTATGCCTTTTGATGGTACAGTAGTTTCTACGTACTTACGAGTAAGTAGTTGTGCTGTGCGTGTATTATTGTGCTTCCCGAAGTGTTACCACTAGTGATAAACTTTTCATTCATTACCTATGAACAATTAAATAGCTGAAAACGAAAACAAACCACTGACTTCCGGTTCCGGCAGCTCCAAGTTCATTTGGTTCTCAATCTCATGGTCTTCAGGCAATAACAGCAAACCTGCTAGAGGTACCTACAGCTCTGACGAGATTCCTACTGAGACTCCGAGAAATCAGAGACTACTTTTCTGCCCTGCTGTACAGGAATAAACTTCGGTAGGTGTTTACCAGTCTATAATTAGTATAATTACCATTACCTAAGTAGGTATAGGTATCTACTATAAGTAAGGTGACCAGATTTCTCAGTGAAGAAATTGGAACATGGGGAAACTTTTTTTTTTTTTTTTTTTTTTTTTTTTGAAATAGGGGCGTACTTTTTACTTGCTGATTCAGAACCTACCAGCTATTCCTCATTTTTTCGCGTCTGTTCATTGTTGAATAGCCCGATATTTTGGGATATTTTCTGAAACCGAGTCTGAAACTTAGTTTTTCTGATCACTTTTCTGCAAAACAACAGCAGGAGGGCGGGTAAGTGCTGTCCCTTATTTGACATCTTCTCAACCAACAGTGTTCACAATAATACCAATAATAATGGAATAATGTTGTTAATAAAATTATGCTTTTTTGAAGTCATGTACCGTATGATCAAAAACTTTCTTACACAAGGAAAGCTGTGGTGCTGTGGTCCTGGTCATTGGCAGGCAAACGAGGCGATTTTGGCCAGGTCACAGCCTCCCTGCTTAAGTAAGAAATTTTGTGATCATACGGTACATTCTGCAGACAGTCGAGACCTCGGTCGAGACCCACTTGCATAGCGTGGGTGCCAATCGAAATAAATTCAATCTTGTAAATAAACTACATAGCCCAGGCTTTTTAGTCGAAAAAACGGCAAAACATGAAACAAATTAAAACACGGTCAATCTCTTCAGTTTTGGGTTTACTAGACTTTGCTGTATAACATACAAAAAGTCCCCAACTTTCCCCCGTGTGCGTCATTGTTTTTTTGACAGGCAAAGATGAAGACACCTCAAAATGCACTTCCCGATTAAAAATGCTCCTAGTTCTTAACCACCCAATCGATTTCTCTTATCTTGGTCTTGAATGAAAGATAAGGAGTCAATGTGAATGATATGGAATAGCTTTTGTTCAAAATTTGACAAAAACAGACTTAATTTCTTGATAATGACACTTTTTTCGTGTTTTTTTCTCTTATGCTCCAGTTAACATTTTACTTTTGTATCGACCATCAATATCACTTAGTATTATTATATGCAGTAGATTCCCCACAGTTTTAGCTTCAAAATGACGTATCTTTTAGCTTCATTGTGAATTGTCCAGCAATTCCAATAAGGATTCTATGAAGTTACGTCAAACGCATTATATGGGGAAAATCACTTCAACATTATTAACCTAGACTTTGATCTGTAATAATTGATTCTACGTTCAATATGCACAGCATCGTACGGACTAAATCTGGTCTGGTAGTACTCGTATGAGTAGGTACTAGGTATAGTTTTTCAATTTTCCTCTTTGTGCATCATGTTTTTATAGTTTGTTCTTGTTATTGCCGTCTGCAGTGTCCGGCAATATCTCAGCTACTAAACTTCGGATTGCGCTTGGGTTTTTGCTAGATGATAGCTTAGGTACCTACTCTGGATGTACAAACAACAAAGATTTTTTATTTCATTATTCGTCCGTCCGTCTGTGTGTCTGTCATTCCACGCAATATCGCGGCTCCTAGACCTCGGATTAACCTCGGGTTTTCGCTAGATAATAATAGCTAAGGTACTCTAGGTGTAAACAAACAACACAGTGAGCTACGCGGGAGCACCCACGTGTAGTTGGTCCCCGTCAAGACGCATCTTCCTCCAGCTTCGGAGACTCTTTTGAAGATAGTGTCTTGCAACTGCAAGAAGAACTGCGGTCAAAAATATAGATGCAGGCGATCTTCCTTGTCTTGTTCGCAGATGTGTAAAGTAAGTTCTGTAGGTGCACAACATCTGAGAGTCTACCCCACCTTGTTGAGTATGACCCTAAGGACGATCTGTTATTTTCATAAACTTATGTATTTAGTCCCTTTAGGTGCTAGATAACTTAGCTATTATTTTAGATGGGTATAGGTACTATCGGTAGGTATTCGAGGTAACTATCGATTTATTGTTTGGGAATCAACAGACGAGTTTTAACGAAACTAATATATTGGACAAAATAAGCTAAGAGTACGGATGGTAAGCTAGATGCGATTTTTTTTCACTACTAGTGAACTTAAGATTATAATAATAATTATTTGATATTTTTTGCAGAGCTTGGCTATAAAAATCTTCCTGTGCTGTGCTAGACTTCCAATACATTATTAATATGTAAATACAATGTTGAAGCTGTTTTGGAAATATTGTGAGCATTTTTGATTAAAAAAAAATGATAATTTGCTCTTGAAAATTGTGGATTTTTAATTTACGATATAGGATAGGGATAATAATTTCGAATAGGATCGATAACTGCAACTATTTCACGCATTTACATCAGGCATTCGACATAATTATCATTTCTTGAATACTATAAAATCGAGTTGGTTTGATGTTCGGTGTAAGCCAGCTTGAAACTGAAAAATGTGGCTATACCCGCGGGAAAGTTGCTGTTGTTATATTATTATCATTTTAATGCAGAGTGTTCTTTTCTCGTAAGCTAGAGAATTGTTTTGGCTACAAGAAGAAACTTTGAAAGATGGAATCAAAGCCATATATTACAGCTACAATACATTTTTTTCAACTGCGCGGAGATATTTTTGAGTGACATTTAGGACTTCCGACATTTTTTTCAATAAAATATTTTTCTCACCTTGTAACCACTTACGTTGCGTTTATGATATGATAGTCTTATGCAGAAAAGTCCATATAACTCACCCAATCTTAAATCCGGATGATTAATGCATCAAACGCAAAAATAACCCAAATTGAAAAACCGGCTTTATTTTGGTCCCAAAATCACGTTTTTCTGCCAAAAATCGCTCAAAAGATTTTTTAAACAAAATTTAAATGTCATAATCAGATTTGCAAGGTCAGATTTAGTGGGAAACGATACCCAACATGCCAGTATTGTCTCAATATTATTGAAAACCAAATTTCTTGCATAGGTCACCAATTTCCCCCCTCCCGAGCTCTCCTCACGGGGACCATAGACATCTAGTTTGTCAATAAGTTCCACTTATAACCCACTGTATCCAAATATAATAAATTTGAAGCCAATGACTAGATTACACTTGTCCTAGAATTTTTTTAATGAAAATTTTGACCCCCCCCCCTCAAAAATTATGACGCACACGGAGGAAAGTTGGGGACTTTTAGTATGTTGTTTAGTAAGGTCAAGTGGGTACGATACCGTGAAGATTGCACGTGGATTAATTTGTTTCATGTTAAATGCTAAAAAGCCTGGGCTAACAATCTACATGAATTTCAACCAAATTCAACGAAAATATAGAAGAGGTGGGAAAAAATTGAAATATTCGTTGCTTAAATCGGAAATCGGAGCATTTACGGAACAGCTACTCAAATCGGAACATTTACGGAACAGAAAGTCGAATCGGAAAGTGTCTTCCGAAAACGGTACAGTTCCGATCAAATCGGAACGTCTGGTCACCTTAACTATAAGCCGTCTGATTTCAACATGATTCTAGTCTCTAGTGGGCTGTGTTTCTGGTCGCGATCGGCCGATCGCGGCCTGAATCGCAGCCCACTAGAATCATGTAGAAATCCGACAGCCTATACACTGTTTTAGTTTATGGAACACCTGTAGGTCCTACAGGTGTTCCATCCTTCAAGGCAATCGGGTTTTACTCGAAAGCGATTTCACTAAACTCTTTAAATAATAATAATTTTAAATAATGTTTTTCTCCTTATCGGATCTTATCACGGCCATAGGAGTTTGTGTAGGAAAATAAGTAGGTACGAAGGGAAGGTACAAAGTTTCCGCGAAAAAAAAACCCAAGCCAAGACACCTGATAAAGGTGAATCAATGATGATAATGTAACCCACGAGTTAAAAGTGAATGTTGAGTTGCAAAACCATTATACTAAACTCTTTGAAGCAAGTCAAGAAGCAAGTTCTCCAACTGTTTACTTGATGTTTTAAAATTAAATGTGTCTTGATCAGAATCAGTTGGAGGTTGACTTTGATAATTACGAGAAAATAACATAATAATCTTTTAGGTACCTACCTGCCCAAAATTGTTACTCTCACCATTACTGGCCACGCTTCAATGATTCAATATGTGATAGGACTAAGAAAATAGGCTTAAATGAAAGAATAACAAAGAAATGCAGAAAATGTATTGACTCGTAAGTAAGTCTGTGGCACACCATTAAATTTCAAAAGAAAGTATTAGTTATTGTGAATTTCTTTTAATAGTAACTCTCAAAACACTTGAATCCTGTGGTTTTCTCGATCGCACACAAGTATATGTCCATTTGGTGTCATGGCAACGCCTTCTAGTCCTTTGAATTCTCCTTTGCTGATGCCCCAACATCCAAAGGACCTCAAAAACGTGCCGTCTGGATGGAAGATCTGTATCCTGTTATTGCCAGAATCGGCTACACAAATGTAGCCTTGGTCGTCCACGGCAACCCCTCTTGGAAATTTGAACTGACCATCTTCTGAACCTTCGTTGCCAAACGAGCTCAAAACTTTTCCGTTCACGTCAAAGACTTGTATTCTGTGATTGTTGGAATCTGATACTACCACCCTGTTGGTGTTGGAAACTGCAATGTAATGTGGGTGTTCCAGCTGGCCTTCTTTGCTTCCTATCGAGCCGAATTTACCGACAAATGTGCCGTCAGATTGGAAAACCTTGAAACAAGATATGGGCCATCAGTAATAATAATTGTGATATCACATGGGTAAGACGGTTCTACCTGTACTCTGTGGTTTTCTTTATCACATACGTAGATGAAGCCCAATGCATCCGTGGTTATGCCCCATGGGTAATTGAACCTTCCGTCTGCTGTACCCTGACTTCCAAATGACCGTAAAAATCTTCCCGATGGGTCAAAAACCTGGAATATTAATTTCGTTGTTAGACTCGCAGGCAATATAGATTTAGCTGGTTTACTTGTATTCTATGGTTGTATCGATCAGCAATTATATACTGGCCTATCCGGTTCACGGCGACACCTGCGAGACAGTCGAACTCTCCTTCGCCGTTGCCGTACTGACCGAATTCTTTGAGGAATCGTCCGTTGGAATCGAAAATCTGAACTCTGTGGTTCGAAGAATCTGCGACCACGATGGCATTATCAGGACCCACGGCTACGCCGCGAGGCCAAGTAAAACATCCGGCTTCGCTCCCCCGACTACCGATTTGAAACAGCTGCTGGCATTTTTGCAGGTACTGACTCCTAAGGGAGGTACCTGCCGCTGCCACTGCGATACCTTGAACAAATATATTTTTCATTAAATTTCGTGTCGCCACCAAGAATTCGGCAAGTTGGTAAGTAGATATTTGAAGAAATGTAACGGGTGTTTTGGATATTCCTGTCCGTCTTTTTTTATATAAAGCATTTTTCATCATTATTTATTTTCAAGTATAAATGTGAGGAACCCACAAAGAAACCAACATAGGTAAACGTGTACTAAACTTTCATGAAAATATATCACATGGCTGTCGACATTTTTCGGAAAAAGTTTAGATTTGTTTTGCACCAGAGGAATGCCCACATGTTGACGCGATTCAAAATGTTGGTCAGTAGCGGTGCAACAAATAACAAGCTGTGAATTTTTCAACAAAAATAAGCTATACGAATAAGGAGTACTAACCGACTGCCGCCGTAGCTGCTGTAGGGGTAGTGGGGGAGCCTTGCATGTTTTTTTGGTCATCATCAGAGCTCCCCATTTCTGTGGACGACCTCAACGGTAGACCCAAAGACAACCTTCTAGCCGCTGCCGAACTACTCGATGATGGTGTTGCTGAACTGGCGCTTGGTTCCTTGTCCTTTCCACTGTTCCTGTTTCCATATTTGTTCTTCAGGTATCTGCAAAGATCAATCATTATCAATAATGCAAGTGTTATCAGTACGAGCCAAAAGCAATACTCACTATAAAACTGTAAGTTTCTCTGCAGGCTGAATACACAAATTCGATTTTGAAATTACCGAAGTGCATTGTTATTCATTAAGAAGCAATATAACACCTTGGATGCAAGCCGTGGCAGCAAGATTGAAAGCAGGTGAAGGGAAAATGGTAGATCTAACTCTGAAAAGCAAGTCTTATTCACTGTCAGTGAGTGTGAAGACAATACTTGAAAGTACTGGAAACTTCAGTAGCACTTGCTTTATAGTACTAGTTGGATTAAAGCAAAAATTCAAATTCGATAGAAACAGCTGATTTAAAAAAATCGATTTGATAATAAATGAAATTATGGTGAAATTTGGGTGAAATCTTCTGGTGAAAAAGGAAACTAACAAGACAAATTGATAAACGACTTCCCTTATTTTGGTTTATTCTGTTTTAAATAGATCAACAAAATTAGAAAGCTGAACTCACCGTGCCCATGAGCTCAAAGCAGCTCCATCTTTCTCTGTAGCTGCCGACCTATCTGGCGAGTTGTCCCTTGATTTTAGTGTATGAGAGGATCGGCTTCTGGCAAGATCATGCCCGGTTGCAGATGCTGCAGAGCCGTATCCTTTCGAAGCTAAATACGCGGTAGGATTGGACGAGGTCGGTGAAATCTGGGCATCGTCGACGTCTTCATCATCGCCGAACTGCTGGCTGCTTCGACTTCTCGCCAGCCTCTGCCTGCGTTCCTTCAATGCCATGTACCGTGATCTGCCACTGGGGTATTTACTGTCAGAGTCATCGGCAAGAGATGAAGTCCCATACCTAGAATGAGGCGGCTCTTCTTCGTCTGGCGGTATGGCCGCTGAGCTCTTGCTCTTGTTCAGGAACCGGCTGGTGTAACCGTAACGGTGAGGCTCTTCCTCTTGAGCAACAGTGGATGCTGTTCTGCTTCTGGTGTACTTCGGTGATTCTTCTTTGGGCGGTGGTGCGTACCTTGAACGCACGTACGCGCTCTCATCGCGACTGCTTTTCCTTGCGGTCTCTGCGCTGCTGTCCCTGGCGTTAGCACTGCGCGCTAAAAGCGCACCGATATCAGATTTGGCAATTTCGCGCGTGTCAGACTTTTTACTGGTCGTATTATCGTCGGATTCTTCTTCCGAATCAGTTTCTTCTTCGGAACTCGTTTCACTTTCATCGTCGTCTTTTGCTGGTGCTGGTGGCGGTGCTGTTGTATTTTTATGCAAGAAACGACTTTGGAAAGGTTTTTGCGGTTCTTTTGCCGGTGGTTGCGGTGCCGCTGCAGTTTTTACAGAACCATCTATGCTTCCTCTGGCTAAATACTTTTGTTTGACTTCTTCAGTCGTGAACGGTGCTCCAGTGCTGCGAATAGCCGACGATCCGGTTGATGATTCCGTTGATGTGTTCGAGTCAGAACTGGCTGATCTGGGGGACTTCTTGTGTCCAGCGTCTGATGCTCTTCTGGTCGCCGCAGCTGCGGTTTTACTTGCCGCAGTTTTGCGTTGAGTTTGCTGGAGCGACGTCACTGATTCGTCGGATTCTTCGGCGCTGGACACGGCCTGGACAAAAGTAGCGTGTTAGGGTCTTGCACATTCATCCCATGCGTCACATCACACACAAAACATTTAAAGAGGATTGACTGTGTGGCGCGGACATGCCAATGTGTGATCGAGTATATTGTTCAAGTTAATGTGGACATCACAATGGACGGAAAACAAAACAACAGTAATTATGCTAAATTTATTTAATCAGGTACTTGGTTTTTTGAGGTTACGGCTCATCTAAACTCACCTCTGGCACAGGGGTCTTTCTTTGAGTCGAATGGCGCTCTTCGGTAGCGCGTTCTGATGGGGGCCTTGTTTCAGTTTCGGTGGTCGACGTTGTGGCACCCTTGTTCTGCTTCTTGATTCTAGAGATCTCGTCTTCCTCGCTCACCTGTCTGGTGGCAGGAGGCGGAGGTCTTTTCGGTACGATTTTAGGAGGCACCGGCTGTGGTGGTGGCGCTTCCTTTTCTTTCTTTTTACCGCTTTCATTTTCTTGCAGTTTTTTCATGACTCTAGGTGAATCTGCGAGTCTAGTAATTCCACTAAGTGGTCCTCGAGCTACGTCTTCGGTATCTAAGACTTTTTCTCGTTCGTTTTTGATTTGCGGCTGTTGTTCGTTGAAGCGCACACCTCTGCCGGTTTGTTCGGTGTCAGAATCGTTTTCTTGAGCGTGTCTTCTGAATCTGCTGTACCTAGACCGAGCAGATCTGGAATCGTTATCGTAATCATCGCCTCCATAATCAGTACCACCTCCTTTATATCTATCGGCATATTTTTCTTTCGGTCGTTCACCGAACTTCCTGCCGCCAAGGAGTTGTTCTTCTTGATCGCCGCCGTAACCTCTTTCATACCCGCCTCTTTCATCCTGCTGTCTGAATTGAGCGGCTAATCTGTGGTCGCTTTTGGACCTCATCAATCCAGGACCCGGAGGCTGAAGCGTTCCGGATCCTTGACTGAAATGCGAGTTCGCGATATTCAAATCGCCGTACCCAGCCACATGTAAAACTAGCTGGTTCGGATCGTGTGCTAAAACTAGGCGCACTTTACGCGAGTAATCGACGTTTTCATATTCGAAGTTGCGGATGAACTCGACGGTTTTCAAGAAGATTTCTTTAGCGTCCATTAGCTCGCAGTCATCCCAAATGTCGACGTTTTCGTTCATGTGCTTGTCGGCCAAGTCGCAGTTGCTCAGGATGTTCGAGATCTCCAGCTCAAGGTTCTCCTTGAGGTTGGTGAGGCTGCGCAGCTCGGTGCCCAGATAGCGGTCGATTTCGCCACGCAGGTATTCGGTCCTATCTTTCAGAGCCTTAGACAACCTTCTGTAGATTTCTTCGACTTCCTCGCTGACCGACGAGCAGTTCGACTGGATTCCTTGAGTGTTTTTCTCCACCAGTTGAAGCGTGTCCTGCAACCTATGAATTCCCCTGCGGATTTGATTATTGATCCTGGAGATTTCGCGTCGCAAGATCTCCATGTGAGCGCCCTTGCATTCTTCGCAGATTTTTTTATCACAGTGCGAGCAAAAGCTGCAGTACGCTTTTTCCGAGCAGACGTTGCAACGTTCCATGACTTGTCCGCTGGTCGGATCTGGCAGTTCGCCGGTGATTTCGATGTGAAGCTCGAGGAATCGTTGAAGAGTGACGTTGGTGGGGAAGCCCTGCACTCCCTGGTAGGGTATGCGGTGCTCGGCACGGCATTCCGGACATTTGACCTGCAAAATTACAGAGGCATGATTTACGACCGGAAAGTGGGTGGTTTCACAAGTATTTCGGAACTTGATGTAAATATTATTGGCGTCACGGCTAATAAAAGTATTTTTGGCGAAGCTTACCTGCCTACGGACGTAGTCGACTAAGCCTTCCAGGCAGGGTTCCATGCAGAAGCTGTGCTGGCATGGCAGCAGCTTCGGATTTCTGTAGCGATCCAAGCAGATCGCGCACGTCAGGAGCTGCTCGAATTGTTCCATTATGTTTCAGTCTGGAACAATAAAAGTGAGGTCACTTTGAGCATTCCACAAGGGGTTGTTTAGAGAGGCCTTCATCAAAACGGCGAGTGTTTCCACAGAAACTTGAGCTAATGCGTGCAAAACGAGACGCACAAATTGGCAAAAGTCCACCTTTGTGGTGAGGTTGAAAACATGCATGCGATGTTGTACCATTTGTTCAGTCCTGAATCCCTGAATATAACAGAGTACAGAGTAGCGTAGGTACTTTAAATAACTGAGGTGGTGACTATGAGAAATCTGCGGCCCTCTTATTGGAGGATAATGGCGATGAGGCTTTGCTGGAATTCTCGTCTCAATTGTCTAGCACTCATTCCGATGGCAACGTCACGATTCAAAATTAGATCCCTCTCGCATTGAAGGATTCATTATTATTAGTTGAGGATTTTAATATCCGCATCCGTCCCATCGATTGGCAACGGACACCTTTTGTTATGTGATGCTATGGCTTCGTTTCGTTTCCGTCGCGGCTTCCTTGAGGACCTTGAAGACGGGTAGACATAGGTACTTAATGAATGCCACAAGTCGCTAAATTTTGTTATTTGATATCCACCTAAAAGAACTAACCCGATTATGTTGGTAGGTACTAAGATAAATTCGTTTTCTATTCATTCGGTATAAAGTTTGATCGGCATCAACTTGGTGTCGAGATGTTAAGTAGTAGGTATCTTGTGACTCCGAAGTCATGAAGCGTTAAATTCAAGTGAGTTACTTACGCGAGACTGTAAAATATTAACTTTCTTGTTTTACTGCTTAAGAGTAGGTACCTACCTCCTACTTACCTACATAATAATAAGTATATTGAATTTATTGGAAACGTATCAATTCATTATAATTGTATATAAATATTAGTTCATTATTCAAGGTAAACAATTTTTCATTATTTACATAGGTAGGTATATAGTATATATTTATGTATAATTTCAATATTTCACCAATAAAATTGTCATAAACCTTGGCAAACCTTGAATACCAGGTACAAAGTGCTAATTTCGAAACTAACAGAGACTTCAAGGTACCTATACTAATTTATTCAGACTGGTAGTTACTAGAAAGGCAGATCATTGATTTCGAGATTGATTTTTTAAGTAAGTCAACTGATAAAAACCGCCTCTTGGCATCTACCGCTTCAGAGAAAAGACTTACTTGACATTCTCATAGTTTTTTTTTGTTCTTTGAGCAAAAAAATGAAAGCATGAAGCAGTTAGCCTGCCGAGCTTCAGCGAGGTAACATTCTTGCGGGGTGAAGCTTCAGTCCGAGGGGTTGACCACCTGGCAAATTCACTGTGCCTACCAGGGATCGATGAGCAAATTCCTCCAGTTTTGGCAGGTTTTTTACTTGGCAGGTTTTCTGGATCTCCTTGGCGATTCGCGGATTTTATGTAGGTACAGCATTTTTCTGGATGGTCAACCTCTCGATTCACCCTTTACCCTGAATGAACTGCGCATAGTAGTTAGCGAGGTAGTTAGTAAGTACCTAATACATACTCTGGTTTACTATACAATATATACTATGGTTTCAATTTTTATAGGCGTAGCATCGCTCATTGGCTCATGAGGCACAATGCATGGCATGCGATGCTGAACTGACGACTACAATTATTATGGAAACCATAAGGCCTAGGGGTTGACCACCTGAGAAAAATTGCCAGAAAATTGCCACACAATTGCTTGAAAATTGCCACAGTTGCCAGAAATTCGCTTACGGCTGTACAACAAAATTGCCAAGTGGTTACCCCTCGCATGAGGCTAAATAAGCTGACTAAACCCACCGTAAGAACCCATCTCGTCCTAGTTTATTTAGGTAAGGTATGAGCACTACACAAAGACAGGAAAATCATCGTGATATATCAAACCGAATAAAGTTTAACGTAGTTTTTCCTGTGGAATTGAACTTTTCCTTTTAATTGAGTGAACCTTTGATTCACAGCAAAAGTACGCGATTCGAATGGTTTGATGGAACTTTAAAATTGGGGATACAACTTTTTATAATCAAATTTATTTGCGGAAAATAGAACAAAAGATAATTGCCACACGTTTTTTCGCTGTGTTTTTATATCGGCAACAATCGATTTTTGTGGACTAGTGTTTCATTGACTCTTGTCGAGAAAATGAGCTTTTGGTTGCAACCGTACCTAAACTATAACAGAAAAAATCCACGTAATCTAGCATTGGCTTCCTGAAAAAATTCGTATACTTAGGTAGGTAATCTTGAGTTGAGCAGCGCAACATTGAGCTTCCTTATCCAGTTGATCTACATATTGTAGGTATCGACTTTTTTCAAAGAAACCACTGCGTGAAGCAAAATGTAAGATATAAAATACCTAATAATGACAGATATTATAATAATACTCGTAATAATAATATATAAAAATCAAAATATGGAAAAATATCGATAAACATTGAAAAGTATCGACAGCTTGAGAAGTGAAGTCATGTTTTCAGCGGTTTGCAATGGGCTGTACCGTACATGTCTATACCTTATTTTTAACTTGTTAAAGACGTGGTAGGTTTTCCTCTAAAAATCTATTCTTAGTTTTGTGATAAACAAGTAAAACCATGTAGGCATGCATAGGTACGTAGGAACACACTTATTAGTCGACAATAACAGGACTTTATTTAGGAAATTACAGGGGTAGGTAGATACTAAGTACTATTTCAGAGCCTGGCGAATCTATTAAGTGAACTTGACTTTTACACCGATCTTGATGACTCATTTCCTCTTTTTTCTTCGAAATCCTCCAGGTAGGTATTGGATATAGAGTGTGAGATAGCTCTTGCATTGATGTTGCATTCACTATACCTACCACAGTACACAGGGTTGTTTCTTGAGAGCTTATATGCGGTTTTTGTACCAGCATAAACAGGCCATTGATTGGTGAGTACCTAGGCAGGTACCTATACCTACCCACACCAAGTAGGTCAAAGCAAATTTTGTCAAAAAGTCTATTCTCAAAAGGTTAAGTCCTTGGTTTCAAGGTGTGTTGCTATAAGAAACTAGGACGAGGCACAGTTCAGAGTATACTGGTCTTCTGGGATATTTATAGCTAAATTGTCATAGAAAATTAGAGAGAAAAACAAATCGCTTGCAATACGTCAGGATTTTACTTTATTCCACTGGGTTTTCTTGTGAATGAGGAACGTAGGTATACGAGCTTATCTTCTCGCATCGAAATGAAATCGCCCACGTGACGGCAATGTTCACAAGGGAACATTCACCTGCGTCTCAATCTCACATTGTATTTGATAGAAAATAAAGATATGAACATTCTTGACTGAAAAGTTTATTAAACTAAACCCAAATGGAACATAATAGACGTGAACAAAAGCTTTGGTTAATAAGCATAAAAACACACAATTATTTTGTTGCCAAACGTCAGTACCTTACTATCACAAAAAATGAGCAATGATTGTTATCAAATCACAGAATCACAAAACATCACAGGGCGAGTCTCCTCGCTATGGGGACTCGTCTCCGATTTTTCGTGTGTGAACTATTCAGAATATAACAGCGTTGTGTGTGCAAGAACCCGCGCGATTGAAGGACTATAAGATCTTATTTTAGACGAAGTGTACCGTATGATCTAGTTTCCAGAATTGAACACCGATGCGTTTTAATGAGTTGTTCTTTGGGTTGGCAAGCCTGCGTGTGGGATTTTTGCGTAGGCTCGTGGTGTGAACTCGCGCGAGAGATGGAAAATGAAATGATGATTGTGACGTATAGGAGGCGAATCAACGGTGGATTAATATTTGGTTTGGTCGGGGTATTTTTAGCCGAACTTCGATGGGGGCGAATTTGGGAAATTTTCGTCTGGAACAGTCGCGGCGTTAGGTGTACGTACGTACGGGCGCTGATTAAGGTGCTATTTTTGTTGGGGCCAGCCAACCTTGAACAGCCTCAATACCCAATAATAATTCACGCGAATGAGCAATTTTTGTGTACCTAAGTATTCATTACCTACCCCATTGTGCTTTAGTAGCATTTGGCTCACTAAAGAATATGAATATTTTCTATATATAGGGTGATTCATCATCATTAGATCAAGATAATTGAATACTATACAGGGTAATTCATAAATGTACCAAAGTTTGCATTCATGAGTATGAAATTTTTTTCCTTCATAGAAGTACTTTGATGATCTATTTCAAGCTTGAAAAAACAGTCGCCTATGATATTTTTTCTTCCAGTTGGACAATCTGATAAGTTGATAGATTTAAAAAGCCGAGATGGTTCTAATCAAATTTGTCAAAATGGTATTTGCTCTGCTGGATTGCGGTTTTAATTTGTTAGGTCAGATTTTGACACTGACACATTATTTTAATATTTTTTTTGTCTTGAAAACGCCGTTAGGCAAGTTATTTCAATAGTTAAAAGTGTTGAGAGATGCAATAGTAAGAATATACAGTTTAAACAATTACCGAGGAGGACCCAGTTCTACCGCCGCAACGGAGTATGATTTCGTCGCAAGTGATCCCATGACCTGAGCTCGTCACACCCTGTAATAACTAGGTACGTTAATTCACTCTCTGTTCCAGGATCATGATCTGTGCTCATGGCCAAAAGAAAACGGCTGAGGCCAGTGAGCAAACTTGCGACCTGCCGACGACGCGGTCGCCAGAATGACAATTTGACAACACAGCGTAGTTCGGGTGAAGGTTTCATACGAACACAAATTTCAACGTAACCTCCCTTGTATCAAGATGACATTAAACATCAAAAATCAGGGACACCAACAAAACTCGAATTTTTCATGGCAAGCTGTTGCATGGTTTCTTAAGCTTGGAGTGGATTATAAAGTTATGATTCTTTAAAATTTGAACAAACGCCATTGTTGTATTATTGATGGTGAATTTTTTTTAAATTTAATTTATTTGGGCGTTTTAAATGTCATGGTTATTGACGCCAATCACTAATATTTACAGTACCTATATACCTACATCAATTGTTAAAAAGGATCATATATCCCATACACTTTCTATTTTCAGTAGAATGACTTTTTGAAGCAAAAAAAAGTGACAAGCTGGAGCGCTGGGAGAATACGGCCGATGGCCGATGGCTGCTGATAGTTTCGCTTCGAAACTTTGCGGGTGCCATCAGCCGTAGTCGTAACCCCCCAGCTTGTCACTTTATTATTGCCCCAAAAAGTCATTCTACTGGAAATAGGAAGTTCATGGGATATATGTATTTAGGTGACAATAATTCACCTCACTCCTTAAATAGTAGGCTGTTCAAGTGTATTACCACCAAGGTCATTGGTGAAAACACCCCTCCAGAATGACCAACCTCAAACATTCAAATAGTTTTAACTTTTCATGAAGATTTTCAGTGTCGTTCGGTTAATTGTCTTAACAAATACACCTCTAGGCTCGATATATTATTGCTTACATCTCGATTTACACTCGGATCCCCTCGTGAAAATACTCGATGTAGCGATAATACACCTCACCTATCGGTGTATTACATACGACAATACCCTTTGGCGTGTACTGTAGGAAGTTAGCGAAGGAAGGGCGCAATAAGCTAAAAAAAAATAGTACTTGATGCGCTCCTAAACATCTGAGTTGAAAAAAAAACATGCCCAGCCAACTAGAATCACAACAGAGTTGAACGTTAGACTAACTTTGCAAGTTGCATTCTATCAAGATGTCAAAACGTGAAATTTTGAGTAGGATCTACATTACCCGTGAGCTTCAAATTTCAAGTAAATGCGGGAAAGGTTGCCACTCTCTTTTTCGTCTTCCCTTCGCTATAGATCTGTTCCAGGTTTGGAACCGGCGAAAGTTGCAAATTGACGTAAAATTTTGACATTTTTTGACGTTTGACGGCGCAACATTACATCGATTGCAAGTAGCACTTGAAATTGGGCCCTTATCCTGATTCTTTCTACCGTTAGGTGTTAGGTGTACCAACAAAAATAAGCAGATAAAAGGTAATAAGAGGCGCCAGACTATTAAAACCAGGTTCACCAAACAAGAAACACTCGATTGGGACTCAAGCCCCACGGATGAGGCCTCCCTGGGGGCTCGCGCCCCAAAGCCCCCAGGTACCGCCGCCTATGTAGGTACAAGTAATTTCATGTACATCTACTAATTTCAAGGTTCTGAATGTAACATAAATCTTTCTGAATTCCCAAGCTATATCCCATACACTTTCTATTTTCAGTAGAATGACTCTTTGGAGCAAAAATAAAGTAACAAGCTGGAAGGCTACGACTGCGGCTGATGCACCTGCAAAGTTTTGTAGCGAAGCTATCAGCGGCCATCGGCCGTATTCTTCCAGCGCTCCAGCTTGTCACTTAATTTTTGCTCTAAAAAGTCATTCTACTGAAAATAGAAAGTGTATGGGATATATATCCCATACACTTTCTATTTTCAGTAGAATGACTTTTATATATCCCATACACTTTCTATTTTCAGTAGAATGACTTTTTGGAGCAAAAATAAGGTGACAAGCTGGGGGGGGGGGGGCTACATCTACGGCTGATGGCACCTGCAAAGTTTTGGAAAGAAACTATCAGCGGCCATTGGTATTCTTCAAGCGTTCCAGCTTGTCACTTTATTTTTACTCCAAAAAGTCATTCTACTGAAAATAGAAAGTGTATGGGATGAAGGTCTGTCAAAAGACTTGACAATCTCACTCTCTAAGGCACTAGTGCCAAGCAGGATTAAAATAACGTAGTTGGTACCCGTCACAGTTTCTAAAAATTATTAGTATGAATCATTGTCTGAATTGTGCAGTGTACCAAAAATTGTTAAGGTTCTCTAGGGCCTTCCAAGACACTCGCTACTAATCATTACTAATATCTCCTAATCTATTAATCAACTAATAATTAAAAAAATTTCTTTGTTATTGCTTTTCGGTAGATAAATGTTCAACAGATTTTTAGTCCCCAAACTCAAGTGCCTACCTACATAATTGTTACGTATTTCGCGTACGGGTTCGAATATAATTGAGACGATCGATTTAAAACACACACTGTTTATTTCTGCGTACTACAATAAATACACGCCAACAATTATCTACTTGGAATTATCGCTGTGATTATCGCTCGCTTATCCGCTCGCTGTCTCTTCCAATTCAATACTTACTGTCGCATAAGAGGGCGGTGCTGTTATATGCCTCCAATTAGCATTCCCGAGCTTTCTATCATCTTCAGCAATTTCCATAGTGGCCCGGCATATGCGGTTCCTAAACCACTCCTGAATAATCACACACATTATCCGTATAATTCTGCCGTGCTCTAGAACCGGCGCCTCCGCCAAAATGGACAGATGTTTCTCGATCGAGCGTTGGAGTCTCCATGTATTTCAATGCCATCGAGTTTACTCTAGAAATGTCCAGAGCTTCGCGCATTTGTACACTGCGGCTGTGGAAGAGTCCAGAAAGATCGCGTGTTTACCAGTATGCACGGGATCGCCGCTCGTAACATAATTATACAGGGTGGCCCAACGAAAACAGAACAGAGGGGTTTTCGGGCATTTCACCTCATTTTTTTGAAAAAAGCTTGAACAGGTCGATTTTTATATTGAGGGGAACATCTGAAACATACATTGGCGGATTTCTATCTTTAGCCCCCTCACCCCCACTTGCCCCAACTTCGAAGTTTCAAATGACACCACCCACTTTGCGAAACATCAAATTGAAGAAAATTAAATTCTCTTCCTGAAAAAATGTTTCTTTAATTTTCAACCCCACCCCCCTTCTTCCTAAAATTGTCAGAGTTTCCAATGTAATATTTTTGATCTCTTAATTCTCTTCAGTACAGTCAACGTCATCCTGCACAGCATCAAGGGAGAGAATTTTCTGTGCAAAAAGTGCCACCCAAATTCACCCTTTTACTCCCCACCTCAACTTCAAAATCGAAAATGACACTACCTACTTTGTGATACATCAAATCGAAGGGAATTGAATTCTCTCCCTGAATAAAATATTTTCAATTACAATTTATCAGGAGAGGGGTTGAAAATTTCAAAAAAATTGTTTTCAGAAAGAGAAATCAATTTCCTTTTATTCGATGTATCACAAAGTAGGTGGTGTCTGTTGAGTTTTGAAATTGGGGTGGGGGAGAGGAAGGAGGTGAGTTTGGGTAACACTTTTCTCCACGGAAAATTTTCTCCTTAGATGCTATTTAGGATGACGCTGATTGCATTGAAGAGAATTGAGGGGTCGAGGATATAAAATAGGACAGTCAGAGAAATTTAGGAAGATGGGGGGTGGGGTTGAAAATTTTTAAAATATTTTTTTCAGAAAAAGAATTTGATTCTCTTTGATTTGATGTATCGCAAAGTAGATGGTGTCATTTGAAATTCTAAAGTTAAGGTGGGTAGGGGTGAGGGGGCTGAAGATAGAAATTTGCCAATGTATGTTTCAGATGTCCCCTTCGATATTAAAATCGACCTGTCTGAGCTTTTTTCAAAAAAATGATGTGAAATGCCCGACAACCCCTCTGTTCTGTTTTCGTTGGGCCACCCTGTATGTGTGTATCTGCACTTAATTACTAATAACAATAAGATTTTCTCAATGTCTAATGAAAAGTTTAAAATGACAATGGAAAGAGTGAAAGACTCGAAAACAATAGATTTCAATACATCGATTATGGTTTCCAAGGAAAATTGCAAACATCATTGTAAGTTATTACTTTCAACCCATCAGCTAATTCGCTTGCAAGGTGGAATGTGTTATTTTTGTTTGAGATCTTCTGCGACCAAGGTTCTCGAACTGCCGAATGTTGAACTTAGAACAGTTGAATTCTTATAAAATTAACTCCGTCTTCCTGCACATATGCTAGCTGATAAATAGGTATTTTGATTTTAAAATTTTATTTTTAACCTTGCGACAAAAGGCAGAGGTGATTTTACACATTTTATGGAAGCTAAAAATACACGAATTCCGCTTCCTTGCAAAACACGTCGCTTTCAGACCAAATTCTTTGTACCTAGTTGAACTATTTTTGAAAGCAAACAAACTTCCGCAATTTACGAGGAAAATACAAGAGCAAAGCAGCGAAGCCAACAGATCGCTACCTACTGATCCGAATTAAATTATTTTTGTTTCGTTTTCCAAATTCTTTACTCAAGTATGTTGAACTTGGGGAAGAAAAATCGATTTCGATATCTTTATACTTTACAACGTCCGAAACTCCTTGGTCTCCGAAGAAGAAATGAAATAAATATTTACGTGAAATTTTATTATGTACCTATACGTATAAATTTAGCTGTAAAGTAAATCGAAAAGCATCAAATTAGATGCTTTGTGACGTCGCGATGTGCATCATAGTTTTTTATAATCTACGAAAATAAGTTTTTGGCAAAGCCGAGAATTCGCTGTTTCCACTTGAACCTGAAAAATGGGAAACGGATCGACCACCATCAAAAACCTTAATTTCCAGCATCATACACGCCACCTGTTCCGTAGAAATCCCGCAGACTAGTTGCAATTATGCTAAGTACGGGCCTGCCATAGGGAATTTAGAAGGGCGCAAAAAACGGGACGAAACGTGATAAACGTGCACGGACTTTCGGTTAATTTATGCTAAGTTGAGGCCCGGATTCGCCGTGAATTATTCAGCAGTAATAGGTGAGCTCCGCTTGAGAAAATCCCAATTTTCACACTACGCTCGCCATTCTCGAATGATCACTATACAAGCATCGCCAGGGAAAAACTGAACTCGTTAAGGAGGCATAATAGACACAAAAGTGTCGCGTATCTCACCAGAAAATTCAATAAGGATTTTGCCCCCGTTCGCTTATTTTCGTACCTGGCTTGCATTACCTGAATTGCGATCCCGAAATAGATCCTCGCGCAAGGATACGTGAAGTTTGTAAAATCCGCTGAATCACGCATTAACAAGTATCGTAGCGTAGGTATCGAACTATGCCTGATGGGAATACAGATAATAATCTCTGGAATATGGTGTTCCGTGCAGATTCTCACGGAGGAGTTAGCAGAGCCAATAATTCTTACTTCAAGTTTCAAGTTTACTGACCATTGATGAATAATGCATTTTGCGGTTTGCCTAAATTAAACGCACCATGTTGGCTTGCAGATCATACACTGCCAACGTTGCCTTACTGCTCGCTCAGCTCGATATTTTATTTCCGCAAAAAGGCGTTTCTTTTTGTCCTCCATTACCATTACGTCTGGTCAAATATTCAGAAACCACGTCTGGTCAAATATTCAGAAACCTCGTCAGAAACTATGTAGTGTACGAAAAAAATCGTTTTTAGGCGACCAACACACAAAAACTTCCTTTACGTCCTTTTTGACGTCCCCAAAGTGTCTTTTTTTTGTACGCTAATGTCAATATTTCCCTTTTCGGCCGCTAAACCTCATTTGTTTTACTTTGTTGAGACGCTAATGTCATTCTGCTTTTTTCACGTTACATGATTTTAGATCGATTTAGCTGTTTAATATTTACATCACGAAGAATTCGGCGGTATACTTGTTTAATAAAGAGCAAATTATCATTCAATGATGACCCAAAATCAGATGTGATAATTACATAAATTTGAAAATACAGTTATTTTCTCAGTAAGGTTGGTGCCCATTGCGGTGATTTCCGAGGTGATTTCAGTTGCAAGATTGCCAGGCTACCTACTACATCATTGGTCAATGCTACAATGTCAATGTGAGTGCTGTCACTGCTGTCAAAGTCAAAGGCAATTTCATTATTTTGTTTTGTTTGTTATGGTTATGCTTATGTGCAAATATAGTGGATGGGGACGATGGTAACACACGGCATTCCATTCTTGACTTCACTCCTCATGGGGTACTGAGTTCCACTCGAATAACCTCAAAAATCACTGATTTATTGAAAAATGTTCATTTTTATGCAACTGACCACTAATTTCAGGATTTTTAGGCTTAAGATATGGAGACGCGGTTTGTTTTATCTTAACAAGCATCGAATTTTGAACTCGATTTTGAATCTACCTGGTGACTTTCATGACTCAAACGCTTTTGGTCATCAAGTTGGAATTTCTGCATTATTGAACACATTTCATCAAAATTCAGCCGCGAAATCGGTACGCTGCTATTTTGAAAGTGGCACCAAAATATTTCAGTAACTTTATACATATGAGGATAATACAAAAAATATTTGCCTGGCATGCTTCTCACAAGGAAGTACACAGCACCTGAGGCAATAGAGGGATCGTAAAAATCACAGATTTTTAAGTTTTTTACACTTTTTGGAAAATCTTTTTGGCCCACATGCAAATTTCGGACAATAGCAAAAAAAGAACGTCAATCCATACATGATCAAGGAAAAAATCATTCAAGTCGGTTTTAGCCGAGCGAAAATAGGCGTAACTTGAAATTAAGACGCCATTTTGACATTGGTACGACTGAAGCATTTCGGTGTCTTCGTATGCCAAAAATGTAGTGAATAAAAAATCACAGGCATACCTACTTCCTGAAAAACCACACGGCACTTTACTTCTAGTCCAGGAATTATAGAAAAAATAGCGAACAAAAATTAAAACCCAGCCAGATTTTTGTATATAAGATGCAGTTCAACATACTAAAAGTCCTCAAGAATCCAGTGTGAGCTTCGGCCGTTGTGGCCTCGAGAAGAACTTGAGGATCAGTTTTTCGCATATATCTCGTGAACAGTGGCACTTAGGAAGAAAGTGCCCAGGAAAAAATTGTTTAAAAGTTTATTGTCTATAAGAAAGGTCCTTACACATTCCATCGTCAGTCCACTCTTTTTTCGTCAAAACACAAGAAAATTAAAATAGTCCAGATGCTCGATGCTGAAGACTGTATGGACCTTGAGTTTAATGATGGCGGGGTGCCACTTTGTAGATGTGTTGTTCGATCCATTCTCGTTTGATTGAAACTTAATGCCATCAATACCAACTATGCTGGCGGCATATACAGGGTGAAATAGAAATGAAAAGTTGAACAAATGTACCTCAAGAACCAAAATAGGTGAAGACATGTGAAGACAATCGCCAAAAATATTTCTAATATCATGGCAATGAAGTCGTCGTAAACTTGGATCAGATATGTTGAGCCGTTTCTGAAATATCTTCAGAAGACTGAAGTCGTCACAAAAAAAAATAGTTATCCGTATATCAGTAATTCTTCAGATATTGAATCAAAACTTGGTGTTTTGAATCGAAACAATGATAAAAAATTACATTTCAAATGACATAACAGTGAAAAACACTCTCTAGGCCAACTAAATACTTCTAGAAAAAACACAGTAAACTTTTTTTCTGATGAGTAGACGGAATTTTTTTTTTTCGGTAACAACTCAGTCTTTTGGAAATATTTGAAGAATAGCTCAAGATATTTAATTCAATTTTACGACGACTTCATGACAATGAAATCAGAATTATTTGAGGCGATTCACGTGTCTTTACCTATTTTGGTTCTTGAGTTACAAATGTTCAACTTTTTATTTTTATTTCACCCTGTATATGCCGCCGGCATGGTTTGTATTGATGGCTTCAAGTTTCAATCAAAAGAGAGTTGATCAACACCTCTACGAAGTGGCACTCTGCCATCATAAAACTCAAGGTCCATACAGTCTTCAGCTTCGAGCATCTGAACTATTTTGATTTTCTTGTGTTTTGACAAATAAGGAGAGGACTGACGATGAAATGTGTACGAAACTCTCTTGTAGACAATAAAATTTCCAATAATTTCTTTCCAGGAACTTTTTTTCGAAGTGCTTTTGTTCACGAGATATACGCGAAAAGCTGATACTGAAGTTCTGAACTTCGGCTCACACCGGATTCTTGAGGACTTTTAGTATGTTGAGCTACATACTTAAGGACGGAGTCATATTGGTGAAATAAGCGTTGCGAAATCAATCCCTGTGGGTTTATTCCTTGACCGATTCTCACCATTTAGGTCTCTTTCGAAAGCTACAAGAATGTACTTTAGTTTGAGCCCATTGGCATTTCCAAAATCCGAAAATAATTTTTTCAAATGTCAAAAGTTTAAAAAAAAATTTGGATTTCGAAAATGCCAATTGGCTCAAACCAAAGTACATCTTTGTAGCTTTCGAAAGACACCTAAATGGTAAGAATCGGTCAAGGAATAAACCCACAGGGATTGATTTCGCAACGCTTATTTTACCAATATGACACCGTCCTTAACTGAGCTTATTTACAAAAATCCGGCTGGGTTTCATTTTTGTTCGCTATTTGCGATTTTAACAGCTAAAATTCCTGGACTATTCTCAATTTTATCATTTCTCGTGAATATCGCTCTTTTTTCCCTACTGTATCACTTGTAGCCATTATTTTCTCCGCAAGCTGAATTTTTAGTGAATTTCATTTATTGTAGAAGCTGCTAAGATCTGAGATCTGTTGTGAAACAGTCGAGAAACCTATAGGACTACTTAAAAGTCATCATAATTTTCAGTTTTTTTTCCAATGCCGGTCAAACAGATTGATATAAATGATAACCGATGACAGCAGCAGCGGATAGACAATATGAGTTCACGTATTTCCTAAAAAATTTTTTCAAATCGGGTGAAAATGAAGTAATTTAGGTCCGAATGAATGTCACCGGAAACAAACGGCCGCCATTTTGAAAGTGGCACCAAAACATTATTTCGGTTTCTCCACATATAGGACTATAAGAAATGAGAGGACTCTTGCCCCCTTCTCAAAGGAGCCCACGAGATCAGTTTTTTTTGAACCTAGGGTACCTGACTATAACTGCAATTACAGTTTTAGAAAAAATACCTGGCACCTGTATTGCAAATTTCAACTCTAGTTTCCCATAGAAACACCGGTGTAATTTGGCATGACCTCGAGCCGAAACCGAATTTGCTCCATGCGACCATGCTTCTACTATATTCTCATGCCTACTTCAAAGCGTACACGGTAAGTGCAGCCAATGTCCAGCAGTGGACCACATGAAACTCGACAACAAAACAGGATCTAATCCACTTTGCACGCCGCCTTGAGGCAGCAATTAGCACCTGACGGCGCTGGCATGGACCTCCTCCCAGTTTTCCCCATCGACCGTCCGGCGACTAATCCGCACCACGACCAGCAGATGGCCGCAGTTGACGGAGCGACCGCAGTCGCCTTAGCGCTGCTACCGCCGCTGAAACCTCTGAAAGGCTGCGAGCGCTGGCATAGGTATTTCAGGCGGACAAATATAATTATAGCCGAAGGGTCAGCAGGCAGGCAGGCAGGAGGCAGGCAGGCAGCAGGAACACGATCGCACTCTAAGAGAAATAGTCCGTTTGTCAGGATGCTTCTCAATTTTCCCGGCTCAGTATGCATACACCCTATTATTTGCGGTGTACGGCTGGGTGGATGAATTGAATTCCGTAAAGTTTTCGAATGCCGCGTGCACCAGTACCTACCTATATCCAGCGATTCGTTCTAATGCCTCATGGGAAGAACGGCGAAATCTGTTCGAAAGTAGATGCTTGCCAATTTATTTTCATGAGATGCTAAATCGGATAAAAATGTCCAAGTGATACTTAAATATAAGTGACCACAAGCCAACGGGGAGGTAACTTTTTCTTTGCCAAAAGATCGTGCTTTCCAGACTGCCCTTCTTCAGTTAATGTGACAGCTGCTCTGCTGCTTGACCCATTTTTTCAAAATATATAATTTGTATAGAATTGCAATTCGGCGAACGTTCTCAGGTCCAATGAACGTACAACACAGAAAGCATTGTCCATAATCTTCACTGACGCCTCCACCATTCGTGAGAGTTTGCCGCTTGCCATAGGTAATGTTGGTCTTCGTCCTGGAGCTCTACGCTCTACGCATCTACTGCAAACTTTTACTTACAATTCAGCTGGTGCACTATGTTTTCACAAATGCCTGGGACATTGACAGGGCATTCAAAATATCCTGAGCAAAATGGGATTTCAACAGTCGGTAAACGATGAACCTCCGAACGAACGGATGTGGATATGTCAGTCAAATTAGCCCCTTCGAGAATGACGCCCAGAATATGTATCAAGGACGATTGTTTAGACGCAACGTGAAGCTATTTGCCTAATCTATTTAACACTATACACTACACACTACACAGGTGTCACAAAATTCGCACCCTCGGAGTCCAGGGCAGTTCACGGAAATACTTGAAATGTGTCAGAAAAATGTAGAAAAAAAAAATAGTTTTTTTTTTTTAAATTTTTCAAGGTATGGAGGTGGGTGAGCACAAAAGATCTTATAGGTCGCAGTGCAGAAAGGATCCTCCGAGACCAAACGACCAAGGTATGGAGGTTGAATGCAGGTCTTTCGAGCTCTTTTAGGTTCATTTTGTTTCTACAACAGGGTATAGTTCGGGGGCATAGGGTCAAAAAAAGGCTTGGCCGTGCGCAACTTCGTGAAGATTATAGAGTTATGTCTTAATCGATTCCTGGGTAATCAAGGACTACTTATGAAAAATTATGGTGGAATATTGGCATCTGCTGCAGGCAAATATGGTGGAGGCGCCAAAATGAGCTTCATCTGGTAATAAGAAACTGGCTGTAGCTTAGTTGTTTTTCAACCGATTTTAACATCTGGGACATCATTTTTTAGACAAAAGAATTCTCTTCTTGTTTCATATCTAAATTTACAAACGACATTTCGGGAAACTGTCAAAATTGTCTTTATACGATATGCTAAATTCCGGCGTTTTTTTGGCGTTAAGGTTTTCGATATTTTTAAAACTTGGCAATATTATAGATCTTGAGCTACCCTTTCCAAATTTCCACTTTTCCACTTCGTATCTTTGCCGTTTTGGCCGCCATATTGAAAAGATGGCGCCCAAAAACTGCTTTTTTGTCAATATCTTCATTTCAGTCAATGCGTGAGGTGGAAGAGTCTACAATTTGACACCTTATTCGTGTACGTGCTACTTTCGATTCTTGGGTTATGACTTCTAGAAGTCCCTCAAGCATCAACTTTTGGCATCCAATCGGCATGTTAAGTTGATCTCAGCTCTATGTGGCAGTAAAATTGACCATAAATAATGATCAGTTGTCAACTACAGACCATCAATATTTAGACCATTAATGATGGTAATGGTTGTTATTATGAAACACAGGGTGAACTCCAAGAGCAAATTGACTTTGAAAAGGTATAGCTCAAGAACCGTAAGTCGCACATAGGTAATCCAGATGTCAAATTTCAAAATTCAATGGGCCTTTACTTTGATACAAATTCTAAAATTTTATGACGAAATAAACAAAATTTTTCCGAACATTTCATTTTTTGGGCGTCATCTTTCCAAATGACGTTTGTTAATTTAGGTATGAAATAAAAAGAAAATTCCTTTGACTACAAAATGACGTTCCAGATGTCAAAATCCGTTGAAAAACAAACGAGCTACAGCCAGTTTTTTATTACCGGATGAAGCCCATTTTGGCACCTCCACCATATTTGCCTGCGCAGAGGATGCCAATATTCCTCCATGATTTTTGATGATACTTCATCGCCCAGGAATCGATCAAGACATAACTCTATATATCTTCACGAAGCTGCACACGGCACGACCTATGCCCCCATACTAGGGTGTCAAATGAAACAGTAAAAATTCCTCAACTTCCAACATGTTCGAGAGAAAACGTTGTTTTTTCATTTCAACCCTAAACGCATACCCCATAATTTTTCATTTATTTAATTGTCTTATTCTACGAGATGACATTCAGTTATAAGCTGCTCTACCATGCAGCTCCGGGACAGCACAAGATATACATGGGTGTAGCGGAATTCGAACCCACACAGGGCAGCGCGAATGGCTTGACTTACCATCATCTATACAACTTGGCCACCACCGTATGGAGGTAGACCTCATAACTCTATCATAATTTCTGAACTCTCCCTTAGGTATCTCTTTTATTTATTGGGTGATACAAAAAGGCAACTTTCAGGTTGTTCAGTGGTAACTTTGTTCCAGGTCAACAGATTTTCACAATCTAGGCTTCAAGCTGGGAATTAACACTTAAAGTTGGAAGCTTTGAAGGCCAGAATCGACTCAAGACAAGCAATACCGAAACACAGAGCTGAAGGTCCTGAGTTCGAGGCTCCGCCGCCGCGGCAGTAACAATTGCAGTCGTCAACCTTACCGGCAAGCGACCTACCCAGTTGGTATAAATAAATAAGGTATCTCCGTTCTGTGTGGGAGAGGGGTAATAAGGCGGTTGTCTTAGGGGTTGCTTACCACATTTCCCCCAAGCCCCAGATGTGCGCGCGACAACAAGATAGTGAACACCAGAGAACGGAAGTTCTATAATTTTCTACTTCTCACGACAAGTCGATTAATGTACAAATACGCGACCCGCCATTCAAATTATCCATAAAATACGGTATGATACAAAACATTTCCATTTTTTGGGCTTTGAAAATAAAATATTTTTCATCTGTTGGAGCGATTGTATTTGGCTGCTTCGCTGATTGACTGCATATTTTGGCACCCAAAGCTAACTCCAAATGTTGGAAAATTTTTGTTGATCGCACGATAAGCACGCATAATGATTAGATGAAATAATTATGTGGTATATACATTTAAGAGAAGAGAAGATCATAAACAGCAATGCAAGTTATACCAGCGTACAAGAGTATAGATATAGGTACACACTAGACACCTATTATAGCAAACGCGTCATCACCGAGCAAAACTTAATGGAAATGTCAAAAAATTGTCTTCACCGGCCACGTGGCCACAAAGCTTATAAATAAAATATGTTTCAGTTTTAATAAAGGTTGAATAAAAAATAAGTAAATATTATTGGATTTTTCTGAATAAAAGTACATCATCCCATTTTCATGTTTTAAACATGAAATATTAGGCATTCCGCTTCATCCCGGCAAAGCGAATACATTACTTGAAGTCTGCGTCGCATTCGACGATGAATTGAACTCGAAACTAAACAATCTAAGCCGGAAGTGGGGAACTAAGGGTCCTAAAAAAATATTTACACAAAACTGCCATGGAGGAATGTCTGAGCAGAACTTCAAACTTTCTTGCCGGTATTGATTTCCACAATCGGAGCGGACCGGAAGGGCGATTTTGAAACTGCACGCCCATGCCTCCACAATTTAACAAGAAAAAATGCAACGTTTTCGATAATATGGGTATAATATGTGAGAGATGAAAACGCACCGGGTGCATCATGAAGTTTTCACACGGTTTAAGATTCGATTCTCTTAGAAACGAGAAAAGCTCTACATTTAGTAGGTATGCTGTCATTTCTATATTTACGGATACATTTCAAGCTGAAGGCATAGGTAAATTGGGACCGCCCGCCGCCGTAACTTGTCAAAATGCAGCAATGTGATGCACTGATAGAATCATTTTCACGGCTTTTACTTTTCCAGCCCCCCACCAACATGAAAGGGAAAGTGATGTGATCGCGCAGAAGAAAAATTTTATGACACGACGACGGACATAACCGTTTAGAAGTCCCCGAAGACCATTGAGACCATTTCAGAGTGATGTCTGTGTGTATATGTGTGTACACTGTACAGGCTGATTCATTCTTCACGGATTTCATGTTTCAATCGAAAGTCTTTTAAGGTAGAACAGCCAAATTTCCAGGATGTTATCATAATTGCGTTCTGTCAAAAAATAAGATCATTTCAAATACAAGGTAATTCGAAAAGACAAGAAATAACTCCAGAGCAATTATGAAGAAACATTTTTTCACGTTTTTAATCACTCTGTATTCAAAAAGGCCCCATTTTCTGAAAAATCGTGCTTAACAAAACAAATCACGAAAATTTAACTGATGATCTAGGACAAGACTTCCGAAAAAAAAAACGAGAATTCACGTGTTTTTCGGAAAGTCGGCAAACTCCACCTGGTCATACAACAAAACTTGAATCTTCAAGCTTCAAGTTTCACTAGGAACCAGTGACCTAAGTCTAGTGCTTTGGGAGGAAAAATCCTCACGAAATCAGGCTATTACTTTTTGCGGACCCTGTATATTCAGTTATAATAACGAGCGATCAAATACTCGATTGCTCAAGTTGGCGTACGATGCTCACTTTTTTCCCCGAACCGGCGAATCTTTAACGCGTGTTTGGGAAAAAGTTGAGTATCCTACGCCAACTCGAGCGATCGAGTATTTGCTCGCTCTGTATAATAAGTTGTGCGATTAATGCGTCTGCCTATATTATTTTGACGTTTGTCAGCCGAAACTTTTTTCACTTATCAATATCATCACATTGAAATGTCAATACATGAATATATACTGGTTATTTTCAGCTGATCAATTCCAAAGTCCAGATTTCTTGAAAATAATATATTGTAAGACTAGTGTTACATGACGATTTTTGTAATACGACTAAGTTTGCTCAACGAGCCGCGAGGCGGCGAGTTTAGCAATGCAGGAGTATTACAAAAATGAATTGTAACACATGCTTTCTATACTACTTTGTCTATTTCGCCTTAATTTACTTACGAAAAATAAGAACATGTACAAACTGACATTTGAATTGTGCTTATGTCATTAATGACAGTCACAACAGTGGCACAAAGTACTCTATTCTCAGTTGCACAAAGTGAAATTTTGTGAGACCGTTTTTCGCAAAAACAGTGCTACAAAGTAGTCATAGTATAACCGAAAACACTGTTTTTCGCAAAAACAGTGCTACAAAGTAGTCACAGCATAACCGAAATAGACGAAACCCTAATTGGTTTTTGGTTTTCACTATTGATATGTAAGTGGTAGTATACATTTCGATAATGACAAGTACTAGAAAAAATTCCGACATGACAGATTAACATGAAATTTTTTTCCAAAAAAGTAGAGATGAAGCTAGAACAGGATCCGGTTCCGGTTATCCGGTAAATCCAGCCGTTTTGCCGGAACCGGACCCAGATCCGGTTTGGTCGGATTTCGATGTGGATCCGGCCGGATCTCAACAAATTACAATTTTTTCACCTCCCCTAACTTTTGAGGTCGAAAAGCACACATATACGAGGCGATTGAGACGAAAAGAGCAACATTCATTTTTATACATTTTCCGAGACATTTTCATTGAAAGAAATACGCACTGAATACTCAATCGGTTTTGAAAACAATACATATCACAGTTGACACTTTCTGAAATATCCAAAATTTTGTCTTCAATTTCAAGTACATAGTAGTTACACAAGTGCTACCGAGCGTTCATAAATTAAATGGGTCAAGGGTGCCTATGAGTTTGAAAACATCTGTCGGAACTAGCATCGTTCATTTGATGTCTGTAATTTTTTGGTTATCGTAATTTGTAAAACCAGTCACCGTTTTCGTTCAGGAACATCCTAAATGTGGTTTTCATGGCAGGGCACAAAACCTACATGATCGAGAAGTATTTTTGAACTTGAAGTATTCTCGTGCACTTATGGCAGATCAGAAATCAACAATATGGGACGTAACTTGTCAAAGTTTGACAAATTTATTACAAAAGGATTACGCTAGTTTCGACAGGCGTTTTTGAATCCACAGGCACCCTTGACCCATTTAATTTATGAACTCTCGGTATAATACCTACATACTTTTCATAAACTGGTCGATAATCGGTCATTCGTGTGAAAGAAACCTGTAGTGGGGGGGTTAGCGGAATGGTCTGTGCATTTTGTGATCAAAGCATGAAATTTGGCATACTTGTTCAGAAGACCCTCCTTCGCAATTCCAGATGTGGCGCCGCGCGAGATTTTGCGCCAGAGACACTGTATTGCGGTTAATATACCTGCTAGGGGTAAATTCTGCAAAAATGGTTCCTGGCCGGTCTCTGGTACCGCAGTCAATATTTTTAAGTTCTGTTTAGTTAAAACTACATGTAGAAATGAGTGAGGAGTACATTTTCACAAGCAAAGTTCCAAATGCTGCCTTTATACGTTGTTCCAATACATTTTAAGGCCAACTTTGTTTTGGTACAGGAAACATAGTAAAAAAATTGCCAAATCCTTGGCAAAGATATGAACGTCCTGAAAATTTTATATTCTGTCCAGAATTATGTGACCGGCCAGGAACCATTTTTGCAGAACTTACCCCTAGCAGGTATATTGACCGCAATACAGTGCCTCTGGTGCGAAATCTTGCGTGGCGCCACATCTGGAATTGCAACGGAGGGTCTTCTGAACACGTATGCCAAATTTCATGCTTTGATCACAAAATGCACAGATCATTCCATTTTTGTCCGTTAACCCCGCTACTACTGTACGAAATTTTCACTGAGATCCGGCCATCCGGTCCGGTGCCGGTATCCGGTCTTTTGAAATGGCCAGAACTTCTCCATCTCTACAAAAAAGTTACACGACTTCGAAAGTCAACTCTTTTGAGACTTTTGACACTCCTTCTTTTAGCATCTTTATACCGTATGTTCGTTAAAATCATGAATTAGGGCAGGCTATGGAAGTAAAAACGTATGTCGTGAATTTATCAATAATCACTCAAATTTGATGTCAACGTGACAAACCGTCGTCATGGAATACATTTTGAACATACGTTTCAAAGTTCACAGCCTGCCCTAATTCATGATTTTAACGAACATACGGTACATCTTTTATTCTACAACATGCTTCCATTGAGAGAAACCCTCAACTTTTACGATTTTTTTATTCAACTTTTACAAGCAAGAATGCTAAGATTCTTGAACTCGTTTGATCAAATAAGGAAGTAAATGATAGAGTGGAAACGTGAAGCTTAGCTGTTATTTCTCCATGTAAAATAACTTTAACTAAGTATATAGGTATCTGCAGGGCCGTTCCTAGGGGTTTAAGCGCCCGTGTGCAAAGCTTCAGGTCTGCGCCCCCCCCCCATTCTATACTTGACCAAAAGGATGAAACAATTCAGAATCCATGTCACTGTTTTTTTTTTATTTTTTCACAAAAGTAATATGATATCTATATTACACTACTAGTGGAAGTGGTATACACACCTAAAAACACATCGATACCGCATTTTGGAGTGGTGTAACAAGATTTTGTGGCGAGTTTTGTGGTGTAAAGAGATTTTGCATGGGCGTACTTTATACCGAGACAAGCGATTTGACCCGCATCACTCGATATTGATATTTTGTCCCTTAAGGGGCCCATGGGGGCCCTACAAATTTTCAAGATGCAAGAACTTTTACAAAATAATCATTGAGTATCGTCACATATGTCATAACTGAAAAAATCCGTTGAAAGAGGTGTACTGAAGAGGTCACCTGTTCATGGGAAAATGACATTGCAAAAAAATTGTCTTCATATTTAGGATTACGGAATGCGATTCAGTTGAGAACGCAACAAAGCATATGAATTTATCGTTTCCTTGCATAGCAGAAAAAATAAAAACAGTCTTTTTGATCTCTGCCAAAGAATTTTCTTTTCAAGTGTGAAGAATGGAACGGGTCCGACGACTATTGATGAAATTATTTTCAATAGATCCGTAAGCTTCTGTTATGACATACATGACGATAATCAATGATCGTTTTGTGAAAGTTCTTGCATCTTGAAAATTTAGAGGGCCACCATTGGCCCCCTAAGGGACAAAATATCGAGTGCTGCGGGTCAAATCGCTTGTCTCAGTATAAAGTACGTCCATGCAAAATCTCGTTACTCCACTCCAAAATGCGGTATGCTTTTGCGTACCGCTCCCACTATACACAATTTCTTGTATTCATTGAACAATCTGCCAAAATACTGTCAAAACAGACATAAATCTTACAAAGAATAACAATTCAGTGAATGAATTTCAAAAAGCATTAAAATCCAGGATATCTATGAATCTTGGGTTTTCAAATACATTTCTGCATTTTTGCTTGGAAGTTTTCATTATCTTTCAGGGATCATAAGTAGATACCTAACTTCTACTTGTTATGCCCACTCTATGAAAATTCGCAGCAATCGCAACGCAACCGCAACGCAGAGCGCAACGTTTCTGATTGGCTCGCAAGGTATTCGCAAAGTCATCACAGCGACGCGAAAGGCTTGCGAGCCAATCAGAAAAGTTGCGCTCTGCGTTGCGGTTGCGTTGCGTAATTTCATAGAGCGGCCTTTAGGTAGAAGCATTCGCTTCTAGCGGATTATAAGGATTCGCATTAGTTAGCGAAGAACGTTCGCAGAACGTCCGTTTCCTCATCTGGGGCGGGGTTGGCTGCCATAGTTATTACCGTGGTCCGTGATTGTCTTTGTCTTGTGATACGGTTTTCTACGACTAAAGCTTATAGTTTATAGTCGACGCAAACGGATACGGAACCGCATACGGTTACGCAAACGGTAGCGTAAGCAAAACGTAAGCGTAACAGCGGAAAATTGCTTCGTATTGGTATGATTGGTTTTTGCATCGGGCGCTAAAGCGCCGCCCGGCTATAGCGGGGGCGCAAAGCGCCCTTTTTGAATTTTTTTCAGTCGGTCGAATTTTTGCGCCCTTGGCAAAGTGCGCCCGTGTGCGTTGCACGCCTTGAACGCCCTGTTAGGAACGGCCCTGGGTATCTGCAGGGCACCTTGTTATGCTTACTTACCCACAAGTAGTAGGTATATTATTGCACAAACTTTAAGATTACAGTATTGGATATTACAAAGTTTGGCGCTCCTGAAAGAAAAAACAAGATAACTTTTGAAACCTACATACATTTTAAGTACAGGTATTTAGCTGAAAGTAAATATTTTACCTGAATAATTTACACTCCCTTGATACTATAGGAAACTTCAAAAAAGCTTTGCCCATCAGAGATTTTTGCCCGAATAAACTTCGTTAAAGGTTTGACAGAATTGAAATTAATTTGGAAAAGTTGCCCACGTACATAACTTTCAGAAATGCTTACGGTGTTTGCTTGTGTAGGTATAGGTACCTAAATATATATCTGTATCTGGTTTAAGTCGGGAAATTATCTCGTTCGATTCAAACTGGCGCGCATTGGCAACATCGGGGGCGAATCATATAATAAGGGATAATTTTAAGAAGTGGTATAATGTGCTTCCTGTAAGATATATTGTCTGCCTAACGTGAAAGTCGCATAAGTGTTTTTACAAAAATCTGACATGCAGGAGAGAAGTAAACACTTGTTTAATGTAAAGTAACAGTTGTTGTTGTAAAGTGCTAAACCTTGATTTTTCTTTGTCATGACCAGGCAAGAAAAATCTTACTTTCCTGCGTCAAAAGACGCTTGTAATGGACACTTTACCTGTCAGTTTCGGATAAATACTTTTATGCCCTAGGCAGCTATTCTTCACTGGGTTCAAATTTTTTCCTTGCTTATAGACACGTAAAGTCACACCTGCCTAGGCAGGGAAATCTCACTTTCCTGCGTCAAAAGACATTTTGTTTGTTGGAAACTGTTGGAAACCGGACCCAGCAACGTGATATTTGCCAAATTGTGCCAGAATGACATTTCAGAATTCTGGTATGTACCAATTTCTTTCTTTGTGGTTTATTGAGGTAGTTTCGGATGAAACGTTGTGCATAATACGACAGGAGAGTGTCTTTACTCACAACCACTTTGGTAATTGATTCATTACATACCTAGTAGGAGGTCGGGAAGTGACCCATTGCCGACCTCCCGAGAAAGTGAAGAAATGGTAGCTTTAGAAGAGAAATTTCAAAATATGCATCCAACCAAACAATAAGTGTGTTAAACAGTATTTCCTGAACCACGTTTCAGCAAAATTAATCGGCCTATCTGGAAGTTATGACAAAATAGTACATTACGTAACAAGAGTAGTAAGTAGCATATTACGCACGCAGGGAAAAGTTGCGCACGAGCGAGTGTAGCGAGCGAGTGCAGTACTCCCTGAGTGCGTAATTGCTTTACTACTCGTGTCATGTACAGTACTTTACCTACGACCCCAATCCAAAGCGGTAATGTAACTTTGTGAGGGGCCCAGAATAATTTTCAGAAATCCAAGGTAATAAAACAGTCCTACATCAACAATAACAGTGGATATTGACTTAAAAGCTATAATTAACGTGAAATATAGCCAGTGGTATTGTAAACGGCAAAAATTATAGGTAAAAAAGCCACGTATTTCATGAAATACCTACGATTTAAGTTCTCCCCTGATTCAAAATTCAAATAAAATCCCGCCGTATGCAGATTGTGTTGATTGGTCGGTGCGTAGAGCGAGTTGATTACTTTTATTGTATTTAAATAAGAATAATAGTATTATGTATCGCATTTTATACACTTTTTTAAAACTAAAACTACAGTAAATCGGAGAAGGGGGAGGTACTTTGATTGGTGTTCACGGCCATCAGATTATTCCAATGTCAAAGACGGATAGCATTTTCAAACTTTGGTGTCTGCTGGCTCGGGGGTTGTCTGTTGTACAACGCTTTTCGTCGAGACCTGAAAAAAAGCACCCGCACAAATCGATTCTTGAAAATTGAGTGTTCACTTACTGTGCCTAAAGCGAGGCCTGAGGTGTATTTAGAAGCGTACCTACCTATAGCCATTCAATTATTTGTTCGGCGTGGTGATATAGTTGGATTACAACACTGGGACATGAATACTGGACAGCAATAAATAGTATTATTTGAAAATTATCGAACTTAAGTAGGCAGGCAGCAGAGTACCTGTCATCAGACATTTGATGCTTGTTGTAACTGTCTAATTTTTACACCTACTTGATCCCAAGTTGTTGTTGACTGCGGGCAGTCCTTGCATTGATATTTTGAATCTTTTTTAATAAATCTCGCAAAGTTATTGTGATCAGGTAAAAACTTGGCCCTACAAATGCAAGCTAAAATTTAATCAAGAAATTCTCAAATCCCTCACTTGGAAAAAAAATCTGGTCGATTTTGTTGTTGATACATCTCACTTCTATGGCCATGCCTTCGCTACGAATATATACAGCTAGTCTCGCCTATACTTTCGGTGTGAAAGGTGCTACCGGGGCACGCGTCAGATTCCCGTGAAATGCTCCCATTTTTGAATGTGAATGGGGTACTTGCCTATGGAATAGATTTAGCTGGAAATACTTTTGATTGCTAGTATGAGTGGTAAGGGGACTCTACTGAGAATTTTACAAAAATACCGTCATTTTCTAAAGAGAAAAACGAATTTGGAAAATTCCTCCTAAAAGCTTCGCGCCAGGGCAGGGATTTCGAGTGGGGTTGGTCTGACTGCATAATAATGGAATTATCAAGAATGTCAGGAATGTCACTATGACAGTGTCATTTTTAACATGCTCGCAAAACCGGTTTCCTATCAAATTCTCTTACCATGGGCATTTGGGCAATAAAGTCGAACAAGGTTTCGGAAAAACTGACTCCAGAAACCTCTCATAATAATGTCCCAGTCGGGATAATTGATTTTCAGGGGAAAATCTTGAAGATCAGCAATAGCACAGAAATAAGAGATTGAAAATGAACAGTGAGCTTTAATAGGTACACACATCATTAGCATACAATTCAGGATAGGTAATACCATTGTATAGTAATACTTTAGAGCTACAAAGAGATCCATGTGGGGAGGCCGCGATGTATCTCCAAATACAATGTGGGGAGCAGGAACACTGATGTGCGAAATGCAGCCGAGGGTCACGCCAGGTCAGAGCACGGGTGACAAACATGCAGAGGACTTTTTGGGGACAGCACTAAAGACTGAAGAAAGAGACTAGTTAGGTTGGCCAAGAAATTATGGAAGCGGGTAGGTACTTACCGCGTAGATCAAAGCCTCGATTAAAGCAGTCAAAGGCAAAAAAAGAGCACAGGAAGAAATAAAACGTTTGACGTTTGAGTCAGTCAGACTCAGATTTGAGATAATACGATTTCAAAGTTTGAAGACAGCACCTTGACAACGTTATATCGTTGCCAACCCAAGGAGGAAAAAGAGCCCTTCCATGTTCTATATTTAATATATTTGTGACGTCACAAATATATTTTTAAAACACGCATTGCGGCCACAATTTTGAGAATTTGGGAAAAAGAAAAAATACGGGTACATTTTTTTTAACCATACTATCGAATAAGCCAATAAAAAAAAATTAGGCAAGTACCCCATTATTTGAGAATGTCTTTCAATAAAAATTCCCCCAACATCAGAAACATAAATTCCCTAACTGTGCGATTTACTTTACCATTACCGCACGCTGTGCGATTTACTTTACAGAATACGTCACGATGTGCGTAAGGGCTCACTTACTTAGGTTCCGAGTTGTGCGGTACACGGCACTTACGGTAGTGGTCGTAGGTAAAGTTATTTTCAGATTTCAACTTTTGAACGCCTCTAATCTTGCAAGCTGAGTACATGGTTGTGAGTAAAATAGTATACATACTCTCGACAGTAAATACTTTGCCTGGAGGCTCTCTGTGCCCTCAGCAGTAATGATGTATTTCCCGTCTCGGTATGTAATATAGTATATTACAGTACTACATTATAGTATATTAGTATATTACAGGGCACGTAGGCTTTCAAGCCTCGCTTACGCTCGTCCTTGAATATGCCTACCAGCCCTGTAATTAATGACTATTAAACTGTTAGAAAACTATTAACTAATTGAGATTTTCTCAATTACCTGGAGATCCGCATTCTATATTCTACCGTTCGCTACCTTTATAATTAGAACGCAAACGTTTGTTGTGTCCCCACTGTCAAGATTCAGGTTTGGGCTTGCTTTGTGATCCATTGGGGATTGAGGGATCAATCAGCAGGCACTAAATGGCAGGAATGGCAGGGGCAGGAGCTACTGGCAAAGCAGCATAGCATTGTAGATTAGAGGTGGTCGTTTGGTCTCGGAGGATCCTTTCTGCACTGCGACCTATAAGATCTTTTGTGCGTCTGCATGCTTGCATCTGCCTGCGGAAGGTGTAACAGTCACCAGTCGCAATTTTTTCACCGCAAATGCAATGCAATGCATTGCTGGTAGCGCAGACTTCCAGCCCTTCACCTCTGGAACTAAATCTATAAGTAGCCTGCTGAATACGCTAACCACAAGATCAAATAGGGGACACAAAAGCAAACCCCCTTTTACATTATTCCTATTTGTCAAATTTCATGTCATTGATGTGGGTATCGCAGGTATCTACTAGTGCCCACCTAGGCTACAAGACGTCCCGGTATGATTTATATATTATTTATTTTATATATTTATAACCAATTCAGTTATGTGTTTCATTCAAAAAATTCTTGCACGATCAAGTACCGAGCTCTACACCAAGTGGCGTTTTTCTAGTTTCAAAGTTATAGCTCATATCTTATTCTTAAATACTATACGGGTGCAGTACATTGTACGGGTGTACAGGGTGATCACGCGAGAATTCTCCCTTATACTGGAGATTTCCTCTTTCGAAATAATTTGAAAATGGAAAAAGCTCTTATTAAACAATTTTTTCCGTCGATTTCAAAAATAGAAACTGTAATATTTTATAGCTTATAATATACAGGATGTCACAAAAAACTTTTTTTGTTGATGCGTCACCCTGTATATTTCAATTGCAATCGATGTAGTTTTTTTAAATTCTAAATACAAATATACACAGTGTTGAGTTATTTCCGAAGACAGAGTGTCAAAAAATTCACAAAAATCCCATGATACTGGGATTAGCCAAATAAACTTAAGTTTAGAGAAGTTTGGCTAAAGAATTTCTCAATTTTGGTGCAATTTGTTTTTCAAGGAGATATTAAGCACTTTATTTTTATAACAAAACTCACTGATCTGATCTAAGTTAGAGAGAGAAAGAGCGAGAAATCACATGCGCGAAAGTGAGATACCACTAACAACTTAGGTCAGAATACTTAGTTCAGGTTGTAAAAGGAAAGCGCCTAATATCTATTTAAACTCGAATATAAGTCTAGCACTGTTGAAAAAGAATGTAGGCCAAATTTCAGAACTTTTTTAGCAAAATAAACGTAAGATTAGGTCAGTATCATGAAATTTTTGTTAATTTTCTGACAATTTGCTTTCGCAAATAATTCAACTCTGTGGTATAGGTATATTTGTATTCAGAATAAAAAAGCTACATTGATTGCCATTCCAATATACAGGGTGTCGCGCTTCGCATCAACAAAAAGGTTTTTTGCGACACCCTGTATATTATTGGTTGTAAAATATTATCATTGTGTCCAATTTCAAAATCTACGGGAGAAACTTGAACCTCCAGTATGAGGGAGAACTATCGCGTGATCCACCCTGGCCAAATACGACAGCACCACAAAATAGATCACTTTTAGTCGCGGGAATTAGGATTATTTGGGAGAGTTAGTGTTGATACCGCGGGAGAAAAATTTGTACAATGACTTTTCCAGCGTTTGATTATTATTGGTACCCTGATATCGACTACCATCTCGTCTCCGATCATGCTTTGTTTTATATTAGGCTAAAATTCTTTCCATATACAGGGTGTTTCAGCGATGATATAAAAAAATTTGACTGTGGGTAGATCTTGTAAAAATATGACGAAAACCTATGTACCATTTTCCAAAGTTCGTCTTGATGACAAAGATATGATATAGCCCTTCAAAATTCACTTTTCTCGGATTTTAAAAATTTATAACTAAGGAACGTTTTGACAAAATTATTTCAAATTCAGCACAAGCTAGTTTGTCAAAATTACCTATCAACCTGCCAAACTTTGAAAGAATCCAACTAGTGGCGGAAAAGTTACGGGGGTTCACCTTGAGTCAACTTTTCTTCGGATACTTCTCAACTAATGACCCTCATAACTCCTACGCCACTGGTTGGATCATTTCAAAATTTGGCAGGTCAGTAGACAGTTTTGACAAGCCAATTTATGCTAAATTTAGGTTAATCTCGTTGGAACGTTCCCGAGTTACAAATTTTTGAAATCCGAAAAAGTGATCTTTGAAAGGCTGTATCTTCGTCATAGGCCAAACTTCGCAAAATGGTATACAGCAGTTGATTTTTTTGCTATCATCGCTGAAACACCTGTATAGCTTTACGAAACGCTTCGGAGACTACAACGTGCGAATAAGACACAAACCTGCAAAATTGGCGGATGAGCCAGCTTCAACATCTTGCTGGAGTATTCGCGAAACCCAACGGACTTTTCTAAAGCTCTCGCGGTAGACTGACGTTCAATGCTGGAATATACCGGAACAACAATGGAAGCGACGAGAACATTCAAAGCCTTCTCGGAAGAAGGATCGGAGGCTTTTTCTACCAGGTGTGAATTGTCCATTCATATTCAGAGGATCACTTAGTTATTCATCAGGATGGACAATAGTTATTTAGGAATATTGATTGACTTTCCACATAAGCTACCATGCAGTTACTTCCTCAGTGACTCCAACCTTACAAAATGAAATATAATCGCCTAATAAGGTAACAATTTTGCAACAACAAAAAAACGGGTTTGGTTGTCCTAATACATTTCGAACCGCGTTTACGTGGTGGTATCGTTTTGGCCAGTAGCCAGACCTTTCCAGAGACACCTTGTGCATTCAACTTACCGCTATTTCCAAATTGGGAAGTTTGTATTTAACGAGCGAGTTCATCCGAGGCCCCGCAGGGCCCTAACGATCGACTTCTTCCCTTGTAATTTCGTGCAAACCCCTGCAACAAAACAAGAACAAATTCAGTATTGTAACATTTTCCGAACGGATAAACAACAATTTCCAGGTGGATAAATACCTACGCTTAATGTACGTGAACACGAGGTTTATTTCTAACGGATTCGTCTTGACAGATATCATTTTGTTGGAACGCAGTCATTTTTATAATATTAAAAAAAACTTGGCACTACTGGTCGGACAAAATGCCTCCTACTGGCAAGGATGAAAGAACCCACTCATCGAACCGCAATAAATTTCCAATTAAATTTTATCTGATTTACCTCAATGAAATCAACTGTGTGCATCGGGTGCTACTTCTGGATTTTGCGAGGTGAATTTCGATAATAATAATTGAAGTATGAACGTTTGTATAATAGATATTTTCATGGGAATTTAGTGCAACGAAAACAAGTTTGAGATTATGTGTTTACGAATCTTGGATGCCGTAAAGAGAAGATATTGATATGATACGTCTATTATTGTTCTTAGAGCAGGAAACAATAGAGAAATAAAATTCCAAGATTTATATCTAATAAGTTCAGAATGAGCAGTTGACTGTTCTTTACAACCATCTCGTACAAATTATTTCTTATTTTATTGACCCAACAGAAAACGTTGATCGTTGCAAGGAAAATAAATGGAGCTATCCCAAGAATGATGTGAAAGTATGGATGGTTTGATGTAAGTATACAGGGTGTTTCAAGTCTTGGGGTAGAAAATTTGACTGGTCATGAAAGGTCATGTTTCAGCAGTAATAATTTTTAAAAGATCGTGAATTTTAACGTAATTAATTATCCGGCTTTAAATTTGGACTTTACTTTGTTCTCAAAAATTTCTATTTCGTGACCGGGTGAAGCAACTGAGCCTTGAGGTGGCCAGAATATTTATTGGTCAAATAACACATTTTTCAGTCAGTTCCAGTAACCTTATTTTTTTTTGAAAAAAATTACAATTCAGGTCTCTTTTGGAAGCTACAAGAATAGTCTTCAACTTAACGAGCTCAGATTTCGAATTTCTCAAAAATAATTTCAAAAATTAATTTTTTTCCACAAATTCAAAATCTGAGCCCGTTAAGTTGAAGAATATTCTTGTACCTTCCAAATGAGACCTAAATGGTAATTTTTTCCAGAGAATAAGGTTACTGGAACTGACTGTTCCGCTTCCACATAGGATTAGTGCAGTTGCAACGGTATGGCAATAAAGCTATAAATTGTGGGTTTTTACGTCTAGCGTTCTCTTCTCATGGACTTTTGGTAAGAAACAAGTGTGGCAGTGGTAGTGCAGCTGGGATAGCAGCAGTTTGAAGGTTTCTATAGCATTCTGGAGTTATCTTGCCAATTTTCTTGCCAGCGCTCATCACAGTTTACTATTTTATTTCTTAGTGGTTATGCAAAATTGGTGCTGTGAAATGCGAATGCCAAATTTTAGATGTTAACAAGAAAGAGCTGTTTGACGGTTATTGCGTCAGGCCGGCAGCCCACGTGTCTTGCTAGGTCCGCACTAATTTTATGTGAATGCTCATGGTAAGATTGGCTTATTGCCTATGTAGTACAACTGCACTAATCCTATGTGGATGCGGCTTTAATTTGGCTTAGCTCACCTACCTGTCAAATTTCAACAAAGGACCCCGCACGATTCTTATGGAAAATGGGTCTCGGTCAAATTCTCCAATTTTTTTATATGTTGTAGCCCAATTTTACACGAGCCAAAAACCATCGTCCGTTACCCAAAAAAATGGACAGTTTTTTGCCTATAAGGGGTTGAAGATGGGTTATTTCAAGGTAAAGAAATTTGTTCCAACATGAGTAAGAACATTTCAACGCCCTTTCTAACACATATGGCTCATGACAATTCCCTTTTTCTTTTGTGAAAAAATCAACCCCCTCCCTCACCCCCAACCCCTACTTGTGAGTATCAAATTCGAAATCACGTTTGAAAGTCATGCAGATGGTTCTATTTTGTCGAATTATAAATTTTGGCACAAATTATTTTTACAACCCCCAAATAGGGGGTGGGGTTGAAAAAAAAACCATCGGTCAATTCGGCTGAATTTCTGATATTGTGCTTCATCAGTTACGCTAAAACAAGATCACCAAGGGAAAACTCATTTGTATGACCAGTTTCCACCCCACAAAGGGTTAAAGTTGACTATAATGAAGCATAAAACATTCTCCCATGTCATAAACCAAAGGAATGGGAATTGTGGACTTTCATATTATCTTGTTTAGTGAAAATATATATTCTTTAAAAATACTCTCAACCCCGTCCTTCATCCCCTATTCCTGTGTCTGAACATCATATTCGAAATAAATCTTGAAAATTATATTAATTTTTATTTCATCCTTCACACGGTCGCAGTAGCTGGAATAAGAGTGTGACATAATATTTTGCCTTGATTGAGCAGCTTTCGCTTCAAATGACATTAATTCTTCAATCTAAACTATAAATAGAGGTGCATCCGTACAAAAGAAAAAAGTTGGAAATTATGTACAGGTGAACATATTCAACCTGCTGTGAAGTTGAAACTTGATAGGAACACCAATATTTTTAATAATAAACCAGTCAAAAATCATTAAAAAATGTAAATCCCACCCTGCTTATGGTAGCACTCCAACTTAAGCATAATAGTGAAAGTGAATTTTGAGAGGGGATTCACAATCAGATGCAGAGAATCTGACCATAGACCTTCTCCTACATTTTCAAGATTTATTTCGAATATGATGTTCAGAAACAAGGATAGGGGATGAGGGACGGGGTGGAAATTATTTTTGAATAATAGACATTTTTACAAAACAAGACGATATGAAAGTCCACTAGTTTCATTTATTTGGTTTATGACATGGAAGACATGTTTTTTGTTTCATTATAGTCAACTTCAACTCTCTATGCTCTATGGGGTGGAAACTGGTCATACGAACGAGTTTTTCTTTGGTCATCTTGTTCAGCGTAACTGATGAAGCACAATATCAGAAATTCAGCCGTATTGACCGATGGTTTTTTTTCAACCCCACCCCCTATTTGGGGGTTGGAAAAACAATTTGAGCCAAAATTCATAATTCGACAAAATAGAACCATCTGCATGACTTTCAAACGTAATTTCGAATTTGATACTCACAAGTAGGGGTTGGGGGTGAGGGAGGGGGTTGATATTTTCACAAAAGAAAAAGGGAGTTGTCATGAGCCATATATGTTAGAAAGGACGTTGAAATGTTCTCACTTACGTTGGAACATATTTCTTTATCTTGAAATAACTCATCTTCAACCCCTTGTAGAAAAAAAACTGTCCATTTTGTTGAGTAACGGACGATGGATTTTGGTTAGTGTTGAATTGGGCTACAACATATAAAAAACTTGAAGAATTTGACCGAGACCCATTTTCCATAGGAATCGTGCGGGGTCCTTTCACCAAGGTGGCGGCGGACTTGAGGAATTTCAAATTTTTGCGATCTTCGTTAACTCAGCCGTCACTGCGGTTGAGTCTTGTTAAAATTTAAATAGGCAGGTATAGAAGATGTCTATAAGATACCTTACGCCAAATTTGGGTTGAGTTGCTTCTTGAGTTCACAAAATATTTGACGATTAGGTACTTTCGGAGTATAGGCTTATTGTAAAGCTACAAAAAAGTACTAGGAATCAACATTCCCACAAAAACATCCTCTTTTTTTTGAAACTTCAAAATGTAAGAACGTTGATGTTTCGAATTTTTTTGTAGCTCTCCAATGAGACTACTCCGAGAGTAATCGCTTCTGCGTGCTTCTCAAGCTATGACTGTCAGAAAAACTTGTTATTCGACTAATATTGCGGCCACCCTAAGTATTCTGCAATTTCGCCGTTTTGCTACTTCTCAGAATTTTGTACGCTATGACACTTCCAGCAAAAAAATAATGAGTAATACTTGCTGGTGAGTGTGTCACCGCCTACGACGTGACAGACAGAGAGGCCAGAGATCCAGAGCACGCAAAGGGGTTTTTGGGCATTTCACCTCTTTTTTTTTCTAAGCTCTGACAGTTCGATTTTTGTATTGAGAAGGACATCCGAAACATACATTGGCGAATTTCTATCTCATGCCCCTCACCCCCACCCACCCCAACTTAGAAATTTCACCACCCATCTTGTGATACATCAAATTGAAGATAATTTAATTCTCTTTCTAAAAACATATTTGTAACATTTTCAACTCTACCCTCCTTCTTCCCAAAATTCTCTGACTGTTTAATTTTTTTCAGTTCAGTCAGCGTCATCTCAGATCGAAAGAAGCATCGAAAAAATTGAAATTTTTGTGGAAAAAGTGCTGTCCAAGTTCACCTCTTTGCTTTCCCTCACCCCAACTTCTAAATTCAACAAGACACCATCTACTTTGTGATACATTGAATTGAAGAAAATCAAATTCTGATTCTCTTCCATTTGATGTATCGCAAAGTAGGTGATGTCATTTGGAATTTTAATATTGGGTGGGTGGGGGTGAGGAGGCCAAAGATAGAAATCCGCCAATGTATGTTTCAGATGTCCCCCTCAGTATAAAAATCGACCTGTCCGAGCTTTTTTCGTAAAAATGAGGTGAAATGCCCAAAAACCCCTCTGTTGTGTTTCCGTTGGGCCACCCTGTATACTACATGATGTGAATATATTCGGAAACCCCAAGCAAAAATAATATACATCATCAGATTTAGAAGTGTAGGTCATAAATAGAACCTTTTTAACCATAAAAGAAGACGAATCTCTAAACGTCTAGCAAAACAGTAGATACACGAACCGATTTCAATGCCAAATTATGGATTTTCAGAATTCATAATAGTGGTGCAAAACTTTTTTTGATGTGTTATTCAAATCACTACGTCACTTTGCCCGTCAATAACTGTAGTCTGTCTTAGAATAAATCAAAGTTCTAGATACAAGTTTCAATTTCCAGAGAAGCTACTTGACGTGAAATTTTATTGAACGATCGTTTTATGTGTGGCTATGCATTCTCTTCCCTCTTTTATCTTGGGGTCGAGTTATTCCATTCCATTATAGCCAACTTTTCGCGTTTTGATGAAATAGTACTTACAGCGTAATTGTCCTAAATTGAAACAGAGCTCATAACACAATCATTTTCTACCTATACTCGCACATCTCGCTATGATACTATTGATACTTGTTCATTGTTCAATTTCATCCCTTGATTAGATGAACATTATCATTTATTCCTGGTGAACATAATAGGTTGGATTATTTCTGAAAACATGATAATAATTCATTCGCAGTTGTATAATAGGACTAATAATAATAATAATTGATTGTTACACAATCATGAAGTACTGCCAGTATTATTATAATAAAACAAGCGTTTTCCCCTGCGCTGAATGAAAATTGTGCCACTCAGAATGAAACAGGACATAGAGCACGACAAGGTTTATTTATAAAATTTTATAAATAAGCCGTGGCGGATTTAAAATATTCTTGCAAACTGAAATGCAAACGACTGTGCCTAAGAAAGGATACCAAATTCTTATATTATTTCATAGGAGCTGCAGTATGTTTCTAGTTCTTCATATATCCATATTCTTCAGGCGACAAAATGTTCCTATACATATAGGGTAAGATCGAATTCTTTAGCTGGCTTCCAGATTCTGATGGGTACAAAGTTTACCGTGTGCTTAAGGCCTTGTAGTGCAGTAAAGATAGGTTTTGAGGTTGAAATAATTATTTCATAAAATTTTAAAGCTGTTATCGATTCAGAATTTCATCCTCTACCATGTACTTAAAATCCCCGAAAATCCCACTTGAGCATTTTTCTTGCGGCGCTGTCAAAGTATATCATGTTTGCTGCAGCAAGTCCAAAAATTGTATCCTCGCTTTTGTCACAATTGAGCTGTATTGTTAGCTCAGAGCTGTTGGTATATACTCCAGGGCATGACCAGAACGTCATTTGAACCGTCGATATCCTATTTCCCGCAAAAGAAAACACGTAACTTGCTTAATCTGCAATTACCAGTGGTAATCAAGTGTAGTTCGGGGATTAGTGACCAAATTTAATAAAATCTGTTCTTTTTGTGATAAAGGCATAAAATTTGGTATGAGTGGTCTTCATGGTCCCCTTTTCAAATGTAGGCATGACGCCTTGCCATATTTTGGTTGGGGGGGCTTGGGGGCCCCCTTGAAAATCGAAGTTGCAGATACTCATACAAACCACTATTAATAATCGTCACGCATCTCAAAAAGTAGTCATTTGACTCTACGTTAAATCTCAACAAGAGGCAGACCAGTTGTCGCCATGTACGCACTGTTCTTCATAATGAAAAAAAAATTCTTCAGAATGTCAAAAAAAAATCAGGTTTTTAAAATTTTTTCATGTAATAGAAGAGTAAATTCATCTTCCGCATATCATTATCCACTGAATCGTTTCTGCCGAAGCCGTTGATGAAGTCAATTTCTTGATATTGACATCTTAGAAGCAACAATCCCAGATGAAACCAGCCAATTCAAGTGCTCCGTTCAGCAGCGTTTTTTCCAATTTTACCAATCAATATGATGACAATTCATTATTGGGTGGATAGCTTCAACTGTTTCATAATTTTAATGAGTATAACTAAATGAGAAGTGATGCGCGAAAGCCCCGAAAGAAAATTTTTTAACCGCCACCTGTCACTGTTAGAATTGCACCAAATTTCATGCTACTTTGGCGAAACAACAGCAAATACAGACTAATGAGTATAGACAAACGTCAATACGATCTGCAGCTGTCAAGTAGAAGGCACAAAGAACTAAGATTGAGGCGTGAAATACTTCAAAGCTTTGAGATCGAGTTAATACACGGTATAAAAATATTTTCAACACACCCTAGGGTCACAAATTTTATGATGGTGGGCGACGTGAAAAATATTTTTTCCTAGGCTTTTGCGCTTGGTTCCGCGTCTGGTCAAAAAGATTAGTAAATAATGATACACGGCCAATCAATTCACATATTTTTAGATGGAAAAATAATTAAAAACTGTGTTTTTTTTTGACACTCCGAAGAAATTTTTTTCAACCCGAAGAACAATGCGTACATGTCGACAACTGTTGTGTCTCTTGTCAAGATTTGATGTGGAGTAAAATGGTTACTTTTTGAAATGTGTGACGATATTTACCGGTGGTTTGTAGGAGTTCCTGCAACTTCAAATTTTTAAGAGGGTCCTTGGGCCCCCCTAACCAAAATATGGCGAGTCATCGTGTTCACATTTGAAAAGAAGACCATGAAGACCACTCATACCAAATTTCATGCCTCTATCACAAATCAAACAGATTTCAATTAACTTGGTCATTAACCCTCGGATTATCTTTAATCAACACTATTAATTGGGAATTAGAGCGACTTCCGTGTTTTCTTTTTCGGGAAATACGAGTTAGAAGTTCAAACGAAGGTCTGGTCATGCCCTGCAGTGTACATCAACAGCTCTGAGCCAACAATGTAGCTCTAGTGTGACAAAAACGAGAATACAATTTTCGGACTGATTGCAGCAAACATGATATACTTTGACAGCGCCGCAAGAAAAATGCTCAACTGGGATTTTCGGGGATTTTGAGTATGTGGTGGAGGATGAAACTCTGAATCGATATCTGCTATAAAATTTCATGAATTAATTTTTGCAAGGTTTGGGGTCTTTTTTGACTATCTTTACTGCACTATTGTACAGGTCCGACTTTCTGTGATCTGTAGGCATATTTATGGATGTTGGCAGTTCGGTTGTCACTGCTTGTCTCAGTCTAAGCTCACTGGATTGTGGGCACTTCGTTACAAAGGTCGTGCCAAGGGTCGTAACCGTATCTTTTCTCTCGCTCCGCTTTGTACTCTGTACCGATATTTACCGAGAAGTTGCCTTTGACAATGAAATTTTGTTTTGCATGACAGTTTGTTATTGTGACATGGCGCGTTTGTAGGTTGGATTTTTTCAATGTTTCAAAGTGAGTTTGATCATCATATTATCAGCGTTTTCTTATTTATTTTATATCGGTAGGATATGCTGGGACTAATGGTATGCTGGATGAAGCCGAAACAAAACAGCGTGTCAGCCTCTAGGACGGGACGGCATCCACGGCGGGCGCTTCCTAGTCAAGAGTTGAAAGCCCTGGAGCTGGAGCACATTATTCTGGAGCGGTGATGACACAAGAAGCTTAAGGAGATTATCATTATTTGCAGCTCAATCCCAAAATGGAGATCCGGCAGCTCAAAACTATGGCACAATGTAGCGCGGAGTTGCGGCACGTCATGTTCGTAGTTTTGTGTACAGCAGACAAGTTTTAGTCGATTTCAACCAAGGAGGTTATAATTATAGCAGGAGGGAGCATGAGCTCAAAAAAGTGAAGCCATGTGACGTCACGTTCTGTGTATGCAATCCGCAACATACGAACCACACGAAGGCACACGAGTTACAGAAGTCTATCCCACAGAATTATACAGCAAAGTGACAGCATCGTTCGTTTTTATGGTTAAATTTTTTCATTTGTCAGTTTCTCACTTCAATGTGGCATTTTCAATCGCTTTTAGGGCTTTCGAATGGGAAACCACAGCGGTTGCCGCCTAGAAACAGTTTTTTCAAGCAGAAGACAATCCAAAATAGGAAATACTGTTGCATAAGTAAGTGCACCTAGAGATGATAAATTTTGAAGTTACGAATTTTCCCAATTCAAGGTTTGCATCTCCAAATGATTGATTATATTCTCTGCGACGTGTGCCCTTGTCCAGTGCCTAATTAAAAAGGACATCACCGCCTTGCAAACTCATGGAAGACCAAACAAATGAAAAGCTCGAGCAAGCCAAAGGCCAAAGTATGCGTCCTCTGCACTGCACACTGCACAGCTGCTGTGTACCTACCTGTCAACTCAGTATATGTACCAATATTATTGTACGTACGTACATACGTATTATCCATTCCAAGCTTAAAAAAACCACAGTTGCCTATGATATTTTTTCTGCAAGTTGGACAATCTGATAAGTTGATGGATCGAAAAAGTCAAGATGATTTAATCAAATTTGTCAAAGTGATGTTTGCTCTGCTGGATTGCCGTTTTAATTTAATTCTTAGGTCAGATTTTGACACTGGCACAATATTTTCATTAGTTTTCGTCTTGAAAACGCCGTTAGGCACGTTATTTCAATAGTGAAAGTATTGAGAAGTGCAATAGTAAGAATATACAGTTCAAAAAGTGATCGAGGCGGACCCAGTTTTACCGCCGTTGTGGGATTTCGTAGCAAGTGATCTCGTGACCTGAGCTCATCGCGCCCTGTGAGAACCTAGGTACGTTAATTCACCCTCTCTTCCAGGATCATGAACTGTGATCCTTATAGAATACTGTGATCCTGGCCGAAAGAAAGCGGCTGAGATCAGTGGGCAAACCTGTGACCTGCCGGCGACGCAGTCCCCAGAATGACAATTTGACAACACAGCGTAGTTCAGGTGAAGGTTTCATGTCAAACAGACACAAATTTGAACGTAACCTCCCTTGTATCAAGATGACATTAAACATCAAAAATCAGGGACACCAACAGAACTCGAATTTTTCATGGCCAGCTGTGGTTTTTTTAAGCTTGGAATGGATTATACCTATGTGTGTGTTGTGCTAGTGTGCACCTACACTGATGCTTCATAATAATACAATGGAAGAAAGTCCAATAATAGGTAAGCAAGAGTCAAAAACTTCACACAAAATTTTGATAATATTGGTTTTATCTTTTCAAATTTAAGGATGCCTATCTTTTGATTCCACATGCACGATTGAAGAGAAGATACTGCCTCCAACTCAAGCAGAAACTAAACAAAGAAAAGAAGTCACTTGAAATATGAGCGCCTCGACCTAGTCCACCTGCAAGTGGATGATTTGATGAAGTGGAAGTGTACTACTGGTGGTCTCTGAAGAAGTAATGGAAAGATGGTGTGAATATTTCCGAGAGTTACTGAGTGCACAACCAAGATACACTGATGAAGACTACATTATTAATTAAGAAAATACGATCGAAGACAGACATGGAAGGACGGTAAGAGAAGACCTGAAATAAGCATTCCTGAAATTATGGAAGCAAAGCTCCTGGACATGATAAATTCACATCAGAGATGATGAATAGCTTAGGAGAAGAAGGAAAAAGGTTGCTGCTAGAAATCTACAATAAAGCATGGAAAGAAAAAGGGATTCCTATAAGTGTGCAAACCATAGAAGCATCATCTTGCTGAACATGCCAATGAAAATATACAAATACTGGTAAAGAAACTGAGTAAGACAATTGAGCCAACGTCACTTAACACTCAGAGTGGACTTCGAAAAGAAGGTAGCGTGCAAAGCTCCATCTTCACAGTGCAACAAATAATTCAGAGAGCACGAGGAGTGAAATAGAAACTAATTAGTGCTATAAGAAGTCTGTATAAGAATACCACCAGTAATATGTACTATGTACTGTACTATGCAATGAACAAGAGACATTAATAAACGAAAAAGAAGTAACAAAGAAGACCATAAGCTGAAAGTACCTATATAAGACGATTTTCAGATAAATACTGACTGATGGCCCACGGAAGTGAGACACAGAGGTCTTATCTTAGAGAATGCAGAAGGAGCGTGAAGCAACAGGAATGAAGTATATACCTGCGAAGTAAAAAAAACATACACTGACACTGAAGAGACACAATTCGTAACCCTGAGTAAGAAAAGAGCTAAAGATGAAGCCTGTGACGAAATTTCTGGATAAGAGACAACTGTTGGTGAGGACGCCTACAAAGCATGAATGAGGAGAGACCAGTAGAACAGATATGGGAAGCAAGAATGACAGGGAAAAGAACCCAGAGAAGACAGAAGGAAACATGGGACGCAACATAAGGACAAATAGTAACAGAAAATTGACTGAGCTGGAATGAAGGAAAAACGCTGATAAAGACAAGAGACGATGAGCCAAGCTCATACATCAAGAAAAAATTGATAATGTCGAGAAAAAAATGAGTTTTATTGTTGATATTTTATGAGAATGTTACATTTATATTTGTATTATTCACACTACACCGCAAAATAAAAAGATATTGATAGATATAATACAAATATCGACTGCCACATCTTGTCATCATCGGTGTTGCACCTCTTCTGTTTCCTCTCAATCCTTGTCATCCATTCCAGCTACTTTTCGTTCTCTCCCAACAATTGACTCAGAGTTCTGCCCTCCTTCAGCGATTCCTGACAAGACCTCAAGTGCTCCATCGTCTCTACCTCTCTTCCACAACACGACATACCCTGGTAGCTACTCGACGTCAGTACCCTCATCAGTACCTCATCACCACACCAAAACCTTGCAAATCGTTGCTTCCAGCCTTCAAGTTCGGATTAGACGTGCATCTAGGCACTTTGCCTTGTAGCTCCTTGTATTTTTGGTTTGGAATATCTAGGGTCTTGTACTTATCTTGTTTCACTTCACAAGCTTCTGTTCGTCTCTGTTTCTGCTTTCTACTTCTGCTGCGCTATGCCCTTTCGATTTTTCTGTTTGAAAAATTTGTTTCTGAGCAGCGACCGCTGGTGGTCTCGGCATCCAAAAGCCATAAAAGCGACTGAATCCGTCATTATGAAAATGAGAAATTGGCAAACGAAAAACACAAACACAAAAACTGACTGATTTCTGTCACTTCGCTTTCGCAGTGTCAGATTCGTGATTCTGTGGGATAGACCTCTGTGTCAGTTACTCGAGTGCCTTCGTGTGGTTCGTATATTGCGGATTGCATACCCAAATACCGCTTTCCCCTTACCCCGACCCGCATCAAATTTCCTCGCCTACAAGCTGGGTTACGTTCCCTCCTGCTATTATAACCTCCTTGATTTCAACGCTAATTTTTTCGATTTAGGTGTTGCTAGTGACAAAAACGAATCGAAATTATCACAGACGGCTCCTTTTACCGTTGATGAAACGTCAGAAGAACGACTGCTGTTGTAATCTAAGCAACTCGGCTGAACTCGAGGGATGGTTGTGGACCGAAGGATTGTTCCTGATCCTGAGAAATTCAGCTGTCTCATTTGGCAGTTGAAAACGAGTTTCCAGAAATATGGCTTGTAGGTATGTACCTAATAACAATTTGCCCCTTTTTTTAATTTTCTGGGTTACTTATGAGCATGTAAACTGCTCAACAATGAAAGTGTTACAAAGCAAAAATTCACTCAATTTTGAACCGCTGTAACTTTTGATTGGCATAAACGATTCTAATTCTGTTCCAAGTACTATAGAGCTCAATCTTTTGGCCATCTTTCTTGTCAATATGGAATCCATAGAGCCCCTCATAAAACTTCTACAGGGTGATGAACAAAGCAGTGCAAAATTGATAAAAGTTCAACATACCCCCGTTTTCGTTAAAAAAATTTTTCGGGAGTATCAACACCAAATTCATTACGAATGATGTGTTCCCTCGAAACGGTTATTGAATTTTCGGGATTCCAGTCGAAACAGACAAAATATGATTTTTTATTGTGAATACAGCATATTATTCCTGTAGCAACGCAAAAACATTAGAACTTTTCATATCAATATGACGCCACTTGGGAGGCTTGTTCACTGAACAATTCTGAGCAATTTAATTTGCAACACGTTCCTATTGTCTAGTGTAGGGGTGAAGAAAAGCCCAATTGGCAGCGTGCTTTTTGGTACTACTCCCAAAATTTGGGCTTTCAGCGTTGAAAAAAGGTTAATTCTTTCTCTCTTTAGTCAACATGGGACTACGTCATTAGAATTGGATTAACCACAGTTCCGCCATTTTGGAACTTTTTGCCTTCACCTCAAATTTCAAAACATAGCCATGTTTGGCATCATTTCTTAAAATGTTGGTCCCCTAAATGAGATTCTGTCAATAAGATCTGTCTTATCTGTTTGTTTATCTGTCTATCTCTTTCCGAAAAAATATTTATAGAATTTTTAACCCCACCCCCCTTCTTCCTGAAATTCTCTGAGTGTCCAATTTAATATTCTTGACCTTTCAATTCTTTTTAATGCAGTCAACGTCATCCTGCATAGCATCGGAAGAGATAATTTTCTGTGGAAAAAATGCCACCCAAATTTCATCCTTTCGCTCTCCCCACCTCATCTCAAAAATCTAAAATGGCAATACCTACTTTGTGATACATCAAACTGAAGGAAATTAAATTCTCTCTATGAACAAATTTTTTGAAATCCCCATTTTTGTCACAAAACACCCCAAATGTCTAATTTATTTGGAGAGGGGTTGAAAATTTCAAAAAAATTGTTTTCGGAAAGAGAATTTGATTCCCTTGAATTTGATGTATCACAAAGTGGGTGGTGTTTCGTTAAATTTTGAAGCTGAGGTGGGGGAGAGCAAAAGGGTCAATTTGGGTAGCACTTTTTCCACCGAAAATTATTTTCTTCGATGTTTTCTATGATGACACTGACTGAATTAAAAACAATTGAGAGGTCCAGAATTAAAAAGAAGACAGTCAGAGAATTTTTAGGGCGAAGGAAGGTGGGGTTAAAATTTTTGTAAATATTTTTTTCAGAAAGAAAATTTAATTCTCTTCAATTTGATGTATCGCAAGGTAGGTCATGTCATTTGAAATTTCAAAGTTGGGGTGAGTGGGTGCGAGGGGGCTTAAGATAGAAATTTGCCAATTTATGTTTTAGATGTCCCCTTTGATATAAAAATTTACCTGTTTTTGCTCGAAGAAATATTCACTAGAAATCGGGAGTTATTGCAGGTGGATAGTTTTTAAATGATCACCCGGTGCAGTATTCACAATAAAAAATCACATTTTGGCTGTTTCGACTGGAATTCCGAAAATTCAAAAACCGTTTCGAGGGAACACATCATTCTTCATGAATTTGGTGTAAATACTCCCAAAAAAAAATTTCGCCGAAAACTGGGGTATGTTGAACTTTCATCAATTTTGCACTGCTCTGTTCATCACCCTGTAGAAAATTTATGAAAAGCTCTATGCATTTTATATTGACAAGAAAGATGGCCAAAAGATTGAGCTATTCAGTACTTGAAACAAAATCAGAATCATATGTGCCAATCAAAAGTTATAGCGGTTCAAAATTGGGTGAATTTTTGCTTTGTAACACTTTCATTGTTGAGCAGTTTAGGTACCTGAACTGTAACTGTGAGAAAAGTCATGAGGTAGTGGCTTTCCTTAATTTTTTTTTGGTCATCGAGCTTGCCAAGAAGATGCAATTTGCTGACACAAGCCTCCCACCTGCATGAATATTTTTCAAAATAAGTTTTGCATCTTGTTTTTCAACTTTCCTACTCCTTTATTTTTTTGTGAAACTTGCATCTTATTTTTCTATGCAGCAGTTGGCAATACTTGAATAATTTTGAAATTAGTAATAATAATTACTTTTTGATGTAGGACCCGCAAGATCCCCCAAGGACTGAGGCTGATGACAACAGTGAAAAACTACACTACCCACTACCCATCAGCCGGCACAACAATACACTGAGGCCCATTTTTTCATAAGGAATCATGGGCAGAGATCAGAAGGCTCTAGAATATTCTGGAGCGGTGATTGATGCATCCTGGGATTCCTATGGAACGATGTGTTTGGAGTACCCCGGAGCTGCTCAAGGCGAAAACATCTATAATATCATCATTTGGACATCGACATCAGTGTTAACCTTCGCGTTAACAAACCAGACTTTAATAATTAGGAAGTGTGCACTACGACTAATTACACTTGTAATCTCAACAAGACTTTGAAATAGAATGGAAGTCAAAAATTCAAATTGAATTATGCATGGTATGAACGCAAATTTTGTCACAAGTCGTACCATCACTGTAATAGAAAGTCAGTAAGTTGTAGCTGATTTTTAACAAAGACATTTTTACGTGCTTATCACAAAAACACTTGCAAAGGTCAATCTATCAACAGAATCAGTTTTATACTTGATTTTCTGTTATTGTGATGGCACCGAGAGGCCTATTCCATAATCCGATTTGCAGTAATGGTGTTCACTGTCAATATTTCAGGCCAATCTGCAAAGTTTTGTAGATTATGGAGACTTTGGAGAGCTATGAGTATGGCTTATAAATGCTCCAAGAATTACACAGCCACCAGCCACAAATCCATGTTGGTGGAACCAGAGACTGGATGGACTATACAGGGTGTCACACTTTTTTTTGTCAATATTTTAGGAGATGGTAGAGCATCAAAAATCAAGTAGACTTTCACGAAAAATGTGTATCGGAAACGCATTATAATGGATATAGAGGCTTTCAAAGTTGAGTTTTAAAAATGGTTGAAAACCAAACTTTGTACGATTGATACACTATTAATTAGCTTTCATTTAGGGTTTACCATTACTTTATTATTGAAAAACCAGTGGCGTAGATATTAGGGTTACCCACCAAATAACCCCGGTTAGCTGCATGCCACTGAGATGAAATCAATCTTTGATAACATTTTCTGATTCCCCGGACAATTCTTAGCAAAAAAGGTACCTACTCTTGGTCAGAAGCTCGAAAGTCAACCATTTTCGAGAAAAACGACATTTTATGCTAAAAAACATGAAAATCGATCAACAATATTTAGACTGATGAGACTTTTGTAAGCTGCAGTAATATCGAAAGTATTGAAATAACTGAAAAGAACATTTATTAGAAATTATTGCTGTTGTTCAGTATTACTCAACTAATAACAAGATAATTCATTGAAAAATAAAAAATTAGTTGACAATTTTTTTTAAATTTTTTGACACCCTGCAACTTGGAAACTGAAGCCCGAAAAAAGTATTTCTTCTATACAGATTTGTTAGCATGAGCATTTTTTCTTATTCGGCCAACTATTTCAGTAATATATGTTCTACATTTGAGCAAAATCAGCTGAGCGACTTCAAAGTTATGATGAAGATAAATATTTTTGTTAAATGTTCTATATTTTCTATATTTATATCTCGATTTATATAGATTTTTCTGGGTTCAATCTACTCACTTTTTGTTTCTCTATCAACTGGCAAAGTTTTCGCTTCCAATGCAAGCAAATCCAAGCACTCTGTATGAAAAGATCAGATAAGAAGGGTATTATTAAGACTTGTGTTTATGTTATTATTTAATTTGTTTCCTACTGTTATATTAAATCACCAAACAATTAATAAAAAAATTGATGAAAGGATCCATTTTTCTTGTAGAGGAAATGTATATTGTAACGTGTAAAAAATGTGAAAGTAACAATAAATGTCAAAACAACGTGGCACACGTAGAGTTGACGGCACACCACAGGGACCTGTCGGCGGAGTCTAACTGCGCGAACTTAGTTCATCTAGTGGTGCACCTAGATTTGTAGTGGGATTTTAGGTTTGCCTGTGACCGGGTAATGGTCCACCACTCCAGCTGACGGTGTTGCTTCCCCTATTTCAACACAAGGACTCGTTCAAAACGATTTTTGTCTTCCTCACAAACTTGCTGCACAAATATCTAATTTCTGGTAAACTTCCTCCGTTTCAATGTAAACATAACCTTCGAGGCCACACCATAATCGACCACAGAATATGTGCCGTCAATTCTTCCCAGCCAAGCCACTGTTCAGCTTCATCTTCATGTCCTCTGAGCACGGACAGCGAAAGGGTCACATTGACACCTACTACTTGTTTGTCAACTGGGGCTGCGGCGACGACGAGTATCGTCATGAAATTGGATGGCTTGAATTACTTCGTCCAACGTCGTCACAGCCACATCACCAAACCAATGCACAACATAGAATTATGCACAATACTGCTGGGGCTGGGGCTGATGCAGCGGTTCCAGAGGAGCAAGGAGGGGGTGTATACTGTAGATATCTTGGTCTTCTATGAGGCATTCCCTGCTGACGGCACTGGCGATCGGTCACACTTCACAAACACACTGAACAAAACAGTCTTATCGTTGACTCCGCGACTCTAGTAGGTCTAAATAAAATCAAAATCCTCTTCGTACATTACATAACCTATATTTTTGATTTTTCGAGGACGTTTGACGTGGTTTGACGTTACACAGAGAAAAAACGATTTCGCAGTTCGCACTACCGAGTGTTACCGAACAGGTACAGTGTTGCCCAACGTTGCTGCCAATCTTGAAAATGAAAAGTACCCCGGGGATTTTTCTTTCTCGCTCGCACTCACGTAAAACTATATTTCTGTCTCACACCAGTTTGTACGAGTTCTGCCCACCTAATGGCACCACCTTACATAACCTCCTTGCACCTTACTACGTAGTAGGGATCTCAGTCACCTTATCTCAGTCTGAATTTGGCAGCCATCTTGTGGCGGGAAAAATTAATTTAAATCGAGAATTGAACAGTCCGAGTAAAAATTCAAATTGAGTAACATGAGAGCAAAAAACGTGTGTACCTATCCCTTGTTTTATTATCTGCCGGTGAATTGTAATTGATTCAAGAAATCGATCTTCCTTTCCGAAAAGCAGGACAAAAAAAGTGATAATTAAAAATAAGTTGTAGATATTTCATCTTCTCTCAAGATTTCATCTTCGTGAAAATTTTGAGTACGCCATTGTGCAAGAAACTTTCAATGCCTTTTTTCACATGTGGTGTAGAATGATGGAGGATTCTTATTATGACCACCCTTATTTTGAGGCTGACTAATTGGAAAATGTATCTAGATTTCCTCTGGAACGTTAATTGAGTGCAAGTGCAATCTGCTCTGAAACTGATGGCTTGCGTCATGATGGCAACCTCGCTCAGACTTCCCGAACTGACAAACGAAGACTATTACGCTCTGACAGATAATACCTAATTATCATCATGTATTCATTTATCCAACAATGAATAAAATAAAGTTCTTTGAGAATAACAAATTGTTGCTAACCCGGTCGGTAGCACGGTGAGCTCGGCCCCGCTTTCAAAGGTGGAGGTCCCGGGCTCAAATCCGCACCGGGTCAGATGGACTTTTCCACGCATCCCTTAGTAGGGCATCTACTACCGTGCGGTGATACCCAAGGAAGAGGGATGAAACGTGAAAGCCATCGAAAAAACTCACACTGAAAATCCCCTACTGTTTCTTCCAAACATTGAACCGTCGTTGTTATAGTTACAGAAAAACTCATACAGAAAATATCCTGCTAATAGCCATAGCAGTTGATGCAGGTGAAAAAAAAAGTTGCTGATTTTTAGCGCATTTTCAATCTTGATGAAAATCGCTATTGCAACCGCTTTGTCCGTCCGTCCGCCCGTCCGTCCGTTCCTCGAACTCCTCCCAAACTAGACGACCTAGCTTTCTAATTTTTTCGCTGTTACATAGCTGCCACTCCCAAAGGAGGGCTAGGCTATATTGGATGTCTATATTGCGCCGCCAACATAGAGAAAACCGCCCTCGATAAACTTGAAATAACATAATATTGCACTTTTTACCAGACCTGATGCTCTGGTGTTCTCATTTTTTGAATAATACATAGTTGCCACTTATAAACGTAAGCCAAGAAACATTCCGTCATCAATATACGCCGCCGACATGAAAAAACTGCTAAAAACCGCCCCCAATCACTTTAAAATGAAAAACATAAACCCGAAGACATAGCGATCTAGTTCTTTCGGTATATGAACAGCTGACTAAAAACTGGGGAGGATAGGCTACTTTTGGTTAGTCGCCGCCCCCAGATTCCGCCCCCAAACGACAAATAGTGCAACTTTCACAATTTTACTGATTGAGATGTTCTCTCAAACATATAGAAACTGCCAACTCAAATTGTGCAACATTTGCTTGGCCGAACGCTGCCGCTCCCACACGCCGCCCCCAAAGTACGAGATAAATGAAAAACATGAACCCGAAGACATAACGATCTAATTCTTTCACTATATTGATAGCTGACTGGAATTGGAAAAATATGGGCCACTTTTAATTAGCCGCCGCCTCCAGCTGCCGCCTCCAAACAAAAAAAAGTGCAACTTTCAACAATTTTCACTGATTTAGCTGATACTGTTACCTCGAAGATTTAGAAACTCTTGACTCAAATTGTGCAAGAATTTCTTTGCCAAACTCTGCCGCTCCCACACGCCGCCCCCAAAGTGAGAGATAAATGTAGAACATGAACCTGAAGACATAGAGATCTAATTCTTTCACTATACTGATAGCTGACTGAAATTGGAAAAATATAGGCCACTTTTAATTAGCCGCCGCCTCCAGCTGCCGCCTCCAAACAAAAAAAAATGCATATTTCACAATTTTCACTGATTGTCATATTTCCCTTACATTTAGAAACTCCCAACTCAAACTGTGCAACAGTTACTTTGCCGAATGCTGCCGCCCCCACACGCTGCCCTCAAAGTGAGAGATGAATGAAAAACATTAACCCGAAGACATAACGATCCAATTCTTTCGCTATATGGATAGCTAACTAAAAATGGGAAAGAATAGGCTACTTTTGGCATGGCGCCGCCTCCAACTTCCACCCCCAAAAGAAAAAAGTGCAACTTTCAATAATTTCCACTGAATTACATTTTAATGTTACCCCAAACATTCAGAAACTCCCAACTCAAACTGGGGAAGAATTTCTTTGCCAAACTCTGCCGCTCCCACACGCCGCCCCCAAAGTAAGAGATGAATGTAAAATATAACCCTGAAGACATAGCGATCTAATTGTTCCGCTATATAGATAGCTGACTGAAAATGGGAAGATATAGGCCACTTTTGATTAGTCGCCGCCTCCAGCTCCCGCCCCCAAACAAAATAAATGCAACTTTCACAATTTTCACTGATTGTCATATTTCCTTAAACATTCAGAAAACAATTGGTTGGAACTTCAACTAGTTTCATCCTAATTATGCTTTCCGCTAGGCGCTATGTTGTCTAAGTAGAAGATTTGATAAAACTAGAGTATTTTTGTAGATCACATCAAACTACTTCAATTTTTCATGCCCGGTGAAAGTTTTACCGTCTAGTACATAAGCTGTTTTCCAATTTTTTTTTGCTCGGACACCTCAAGTGTGCTATCAGACCTGAAAAGCCATTTGTGTAGATTTTTTCTCAGCTTTATGAATATGGTAACTATTTTTTTGAAATTCGCTCAAACAAGGTACTTTTTGTCTTTTTGACACGAAAACCTAAATGATTTTTTTCCCGTCCTGGATTTTTTTCTACTTGCTATGGCTTTTCATGAAGTATCAGTGAGCGAATGTGACACGAAAATTTCAATCGATTATACTAAACCGTTGCAGAAGTATTGCACTTCGAAAATTGTGACTGAAAGTACAAAACACCCTGTATCTTCGTAACCAATGGTCAATTTTTTTTTTCTTATTGGTCTTAACTCATCTTGGAGTCCTCTATCCAGTGTTGGAGTCTGTCACATAGATCACGGAACATCCTGTATTTGTGATTCTTCATAGAGTAACCTTTCGGCTACAAGGTGTCATCTTATAGATCATCTGCTTGTTGACCATGCGTAGGATATATAGGGTGACAATGAGAGAATGCAAAAAAGACCTGACTTCAGCAAGGTCGCGATCTGAGAAAATAGTCACAAGTCACAGAATTTTCTAGGTCACATTTTTGGAAAGCCTATCAATATCTCGGAATGGTTTTGGACCTCTGATCGTATTTTGTTCTTTTTGAAGCGTTATTGTTTCTTTTTGTGATTTATACATTATACATTGATAATTGAGCAATAAAGCAAGCACCCCATGATAGGACAAACTTGCCACTGGTGCATTTTGAACCACCCTGGGTCATTTAACATGGTGATGCAATGTCCAGGTACTTACCACTTTTGAGAGCCTGGCAGAGGTCAAAAAGTCAACAACTCTTTGAATAAATCATCCGATGAAACGATCCAAAACCATTTCGAGATATTGACGTACGCTTTTCGAAATTATTGTAACAAAAAAATTCTGCAACTTGTTTTTTTTAAACGGCACTTGAAGTGTCACGTCATTTTTCCATACTCGTGTTATTGTCACCCGGTATATTGTATGAGATCGATACATCAAATGGAAGGGAACTGAACTTCTCTTACAATAAATTGGAAAGTTGAAAATTTTGAAAATATTTTTTTGAGAAAGAAAATTCAATTCCCTTCAGTTTGATAATCTCAAAGTAGGCGGTTTGATTTTTAATTCTCTTAAATTTTGAGATATTTTTTTTCAAAAAAAAATTGATTCCCTTCAATTTGATGCATCACAAAGTAGGTGGTGTCATTTGGAATTTTGAAGTTGGAATGGGTGAGGGCGAAGAGGTTGATTAAATAAGATAGAAAGTTGCCAATGTATGTTTTAGATGTTCCCCTCGATTTAAAAATCCACCTGTTTTTGCTCGATGAAATATTCACTATTCGAATCGGAAGTTGTTACGGGTGGATAATTTTCAATGAATGACGATTTTCAAATAAGAAATATGTGAAACGAAATGAACGTAGGTGCACATTTTCCAGCCAATTCTTATTCGACGGTGTTGTGGAAAGGGTTGTGTGGAAGACTTGAATAAAGACCTGGATATTATTCCTCTGATAAGTTCCTCAAAAAAATACACCTTCTGGTATCATAGGCCTCGTGGATCAAACTTTGCCTTTCTGGATAAATTTCTTCTCTTAGTGAATACCAAAATCAGGTCCTATAGTGCGTACCGGGGTTAGCTGGATTGTCTCGAATTTTCTGCTCACCTAATAAATCAAAATTATTGAGTTCTTTGTTTAACTAATGCAGAATTTTAAAGAGTAAGATCAATCTTTATAAACTTCGTGTATAGGAAGGTACTGCAAAAAGCTCCTCCTGTGATGAAGCATTGCTTAAAAAATGATTAAATGTTTGCTGTTTTGGAAATGCATCCGTCTAATTTGTATGGACAATAATGTCATGACATAAATCCACCGCATTTCCATCTTCCGTATGAGTATCGTTTAGCTAAATTTAGAAAAGCCTACTAACACACTGTAGGTTTATCTTCACAAGTGTTATGCAGTCTGTGGCAGCAGATTAAAATAATTTTGATAACTTAGATGTAAGTGTAGGTGAATATGCACGATTTACGTCACTTCCTAAATTATTTGACGTAAGAACAGGTCAACTGCAGATGTTTCTGAACGTATAACTTATGTAGAACAGAGCTTTAGAACTTCCTGGCTCGAAATAAAGTAGTTCCAGGATCTCATAAAGGTACTGTTGAACAACACTCTTGGAATTCCTGTGCATGTATTGAATATGTAATCAGGAAATTCAAATCAAATTAAATCAAATCGAATCAGTTGGTTTATTTTCATATACGTAATATAAATTGCTGAAAATTCTGTACCGATTTTTATAACAACAGCAAAGTGGTGTATGAACCGCAGTTTCAAAGTAATTTCTGAGTTAGTTTCTGAAATCTGGAATATAGAAAACTGAAAACTGAAGGAAACATCGACAAGTTCTCAAGTTCTCACACTATCAACTCTGGCTTGTTTTATGTTGATGTTTGAAGCTTTATATCTTGGTTATGGGTAGACTGCCTTAAGCAGAAAGACGTTTAACGATGTGGGGAAACTCCAATGACCTAGGACAACTTCAAATATGTTCCTCCGTTATTTTTCAGTCGTTACGCACCATTAGTGACTACATTGTATTCAACAGTATAAAAAGCTGAGCATACGTATCTAAGCTAGTGGCATTCATATGAATTAAGCCCTAGCTCATAAACTGAATTTTGTGTAGTCTGTGCCAAGTTTTACTGCTTATAATTTGTCAATGCCACTTTTAATTTTTTTATGAAGCTGCAATGTTGAAATGACTGCCTTTTTTCGAATTAAAAATAAAAGTTTAGCTATTAAGGCTATCAGTCATACGATTTGAGTTTTTACGTTTAGTAAAATAAACTAATTCGACAGGTAATTTTTCAAATAAAACTTGAGATACATTGAGTGTATAAAGCACTGAAAACTGCTAACGTTTGCCAAGTACTGGAATTTATTAGACACTTAGAATTTCTCTACGTATTCGTTCGCTCCATTCATTGCAGAGTCTAACAACTGTTTTATAGATCGGTGCATGTACACAGTTCTTAGGAGTGCTTATTGTTTCATTTTTATAGCTGCAGAATTATTAACACTTATTAATTATTGAACATGGGTGAATGGGAACTGGAAGTGACTCGTTGGCTATGAGCAGTAATCAGCAACAGCGTTAGCATAAAATAATCTAGATGTAATGAATAAATATTTTAAATGATCTCCCTTGAACGATTGTGGACGTGAACTTCTTTCAATGCAATTTCAAATTTGAAGGTTAAAGCAAGCACGATTGAAAGCCACTGCCAAATTCCAACTTCAAGAATTGGTTATTCCACTTTGCAATTTTGACGAATGTAATGAAACGTGCCAAAATCTGGATAATAAAAGTCAAAAAAATTAACAACTAGCATAATGTTATGAAATAAAAAGAGTATATTTAGGTATTGAGCTTGAACTGCCATAAAGGTATAGGTAGGTTCACGCATAGATCGGGTTATCAAAAAATGCTTCGTTTCTCTTTTCGTGAGTCAAAAGTGGACTGGATGTTGGTGATCAACTCACGTTATGCTCCGATGAATATCAAAGGGTTCACTACTGGGAAGTATGGTGATTCTTTCGTGGTACTCCACTGGTGAAGGTGTTGGCCGTTGGCAATTGCCGGCCGGCACTAGATGAACTGCAGGTAATGTCGCAGCCAGACCGTCGTAAAGGATCCCTCTGCCAACTTCGCCAGGCTTGTCTAAATAGATTCGGGATGAGTCTCGAATAAAAATGCACGCGCTTTGCCACTTCGCGCTCTCGCTGACAAAGAGCGTTATTTTTTGTTCAACTCCTCCAACTCTAAAATTGGCAGCAAAGAATCATCTATTATTGATGGTCCGGCAAATGTATAGGTGTGCATGAATGAAATTCGCGCAAAGTTGCGGGAGAATTGGGGGAACGGAAGGAATAATACGAGAGAGAGAGAGAGATACATGAATTATACAGTTTGTGGAGCATAGGCAACAAGTGCCAACACATTGGATCTCAGGACAATGCTTGCTTGCGTCTGTATAGGAAATGTACTTACTAGCTTGAAGATTAATGAAGTTATGTAGGTTTCCTATTTATTATAAAGTCCGTTTGAGATTTGAAAACTGAACCCAAGTCGTTGTGAATGATTCCGTAAGCTCTTTAGGTTTAGAGGTTTCTCTGGTTTCGATTCACTCAGCTCAGCAAAGGCTCAGCTCATTTAGTTCCTGGTATAGGTATACTACAGGATGAGTAAGTTTTAAGCATTCGAATTATTCCACCTATTTATAGGAGCATACCTGAAGACCCAAAAAAAACCCTCGCTGTGTTTCAGAGGAGTTTCCTGTCATCTTAACACATTTGCCGTTGGAGATGTTTGATAAAGCTTTTGCCCATTTGTTCTGGAGCCTGACCTGATGTGTCAGTGCTTGTTCGAAGACCGAGTTACCGTCTGAAGAGCGTCGTCCTCCCTGTGGTAAAACTGCGACCCTCTTTCAGGAGCCGAGTTTTGACATCTGTTATTACTTATTATGGGAAAACCCATATCCTAGAGCAGATTTTTTTTGCTTTGTGTCTCCCAGTAGGTACTACTAGGTAAGATAGAGTTTTTCTTTGAGATCCTTGACAATCATCTTTTTTTTTTATTTTAAAATAAAGCGGTAAGCAATGAGCATAGCAACTCCTTGAAAATCGAAGTAGTAGGTTAGGTATCATCTACTTTGTTTTATGCATACCACCCGAAGTCTCGCTTTGTTGTGATTATAACCTGATTAAATCACAAATTACAGTACAGTACAGCCTCTTTAATCCGGATATATAATTTATTAGGACATACGTTAATCCGGACACTCAAATCCAGTGCCGTAACTAGGCTTGTTGGCGCCTGTGGCAATGTAGAAATTGTGCGCCCCCAAGGAAAAACATCCCAAGGGGCCAGGCCTTGCTAGAGCGCCGCAGGCGAAAATTTTCACAGATAATAATAATAATGCTAATAATAATCTTAAATTTGATCTGGAAGCTTCCATTTCCTCCCCCTCTAGATTTTTGGTCACAATGCGAACACAATTATCTATAAAAAAAATTTAAAGTGGCGAATACGATGATAATCATATTTTCAAAATTTTCCACTTGATCTTTCATACAAAAAAAGGTAAAATCAACAACAACTCATTCGGCTCATTCAGAAGAAAATTTCAAACTCCCGGCCGTCCATTCTTTTGCACTCGAGCTTCCCAACCCAGAAATAAAAAACATTAAACAAATTGATAATCTTTCCACACAAAAAAGTCGTCAACAAGAAGTAACAAAATACCTAGTAGTAGCTATATAGGATGACAAAGATAAAAATTAAACAACAAAACAAAACTTGTCAACTTCAAGTTTGACAAAATATTTAGAATCAAAAGGGAAGAAGCTGCACGTTGCTACCCTATTTCAAATACCCAAGTAAGTAACTGAAAATAATTTTATGACAAAAAAATGGGAAATGAAAAAAACCTTCAAACTTCAACCATCAAGCTGAACTTCATCATTCATCGATACTTTTCGTGCTAAAATGGTATAAACGGGATATGATGCGTAGAATTACGACTTAATCGGATCATTTTTGCGGTTGAAGTGCGAATTCCAGGTAGGAACTGCAATTCAAAGTGACTCAAACCATCCGAAGACCTGGAAAACCATGAAGCACACGCGAGAAATTCCGAGAAAATTGACTGGTGAGTTCTTATGTTCTTGGGACTTACTGAACAAAAAATCAGCTTTGAGCGAATTTGTTCCCAGTAGAAACCTATACGTTCACTGGGCATTTTGTTAATCTTCGTTGGCCGACAGAAGAGCGCAAATACGACTTGACAAGCTTCAGTTTAGGTACTGAGCGAGAGGTGAATTTTTTTGCAGAATATAGAGAGACCTCCATCTCAGACTGATTCGGCGCTCTTGTATTCATTTGGTGCAAAGTGTAAGTAAATATATGCGGTAATAGTCAGGTCACTCGGTCAGTCAGGAAATTGAAACGCACCTAGACCAATCGGCGCTGGCGGAGGGCGCTGAGCGCCGAGCGCGAGCGCTGCCTCATCCTCAGCATGCTACCTCCTGCAGCGTTGTGCTCCTCAATTTCATCCGTTTTATGGCTGTTTTGAATCATGTCATGAAAAGGTGGTAGAAAAAGCCGCTTCTGATTTTCTTATTCATAAAGTTAATGAAGCTGTAGGTAGGAGTAGATATAGGTTCAATTTGGAATAAAAATTGAAAAAAATTAGTAATAGGTAGTTATAACACAAGCTGAATTTTGCGCCCCTGAAATTTTTGCGCCTGTGGCAAATGCCACCTTCGCCACGCCCTAGTTACGGCACTGCTCAAATCGCATAGTCATAGTCCGGACATATCTTGCTAATCCGGACACTTCCAAGTCCGTAACAAAAAGATATTGCACTCAGCGTACTATGTAAAATGCAGTAAAACACCCAGTGAGCAGTAAGTACTTTCTAATCTAGCTTATACAGGGTGTTTGCAAACTTGGAGTAGAAAATTGAATCGAATAAGTTAGGGAAATGATTCAAAAGTATCAGAAAAATGTTGAAAACAATTTTGGGTTTTTATTTTTGAAAATATGGAGTCAAAAGATGGTCCACCTATTTTCGATACTTTGAAAGATTTTAGTAAACTGTTTTCAACAGACCAAAAAGTGATGTTTTTGAACCTTTGAATGTGTTTTGTGATTTTATTTGCAATACAGGGTGAATTAGTATATTGGAAATAGAATATCTGCTGGAATTAATTCAAACAAGAACGATTTTTCCACCATGGCTGGCTTTCAGTTCCCTCTTCAACATATCAAAAGTCCTCAACTCTGGGACTGCAACAAATTAGTATACAGGGTGAAAGTTTAATATTTTTCGTCAATTTTTTACTTTCTTGAAAAACTGATGACTGAAAAAAATGGTTTTAGGCTAGTTTGATAGGTCATAGTCTTCCAATAAACATGTAAAAAATATACCACCCAGCAACTGCTGTGTATCAAGTTACAGGGTGAAAACTATTTTTCATCTTTATTTTTTTTTCTTGGTGGAACTGATCTAGATTGAGGCCGGTTTTAATTCTTTCGCAAGTTTATAATGTCATACTGAACATATGAAAAAGATACATCTCCGAATCATTGTGAAAAACCATTTTCACGTTTCAATTTTTTTCTTGGTGAAATTGGCTCGCACAACAATTGCGACTGATTCTTTTGTAAACTTGAAGTTTCTAGTCAAACATATCAAAATAATACATCTCTGCTACAGCCACGTTTTTTTACTTATTTAAATGTTTGGGTATATTCGGGTATATGTATTGCATCAAAAATTCAGAAAATCTTGGAACGCAACCAAAACATTTAAATTTGTAAGTAACATCGTAGCTGTAGCAGAAATGTATTATTTTGATATGTTTGACTAGAAACCTCAAATTTACAGAAAAACCAGTCGCAATTGTTGTGAGAGCCGATTTCTTCAAGAAAAAAATTGAAACGTGAAAATGACTTTTCACCCTGTAAATTGAAAAGCAGGAAATGCAGAGATGTGTCCTTTTCATATGTTCAGTATAACATTATAAGCTTGCAAAAGAACTGAAACCGGCTTCAATCTAGATTAATTCCACCAAGAAAAAAAATTGAAGATGAAAAATAGTTTCCACCCTGTAACTTGATATGCAGCAGTTTCTGGGTGGTATATTTTTTATATGTTTATTGGAAGACTATGTATGGCCTATCCAACTAGCCTGAAACTGTTTTTTCAGTCATTAGTTTCTCAAGAAAAAAAGAAAGTAAAGAAAAATAATAAACTTTCATTCTGTATACTGATTTGTAGCAGTCCCAGAGTTGAGGACTTTTGATATGTTGAAGAAGGGACTGTAAGCTTGCCATGGTAAAAAATCATGCCATCGTTTTTGTTTGAATCAATTCCAGTAAAGCACCTATTTTTTTCTATTTCCAATATACTAAATCCTAAATCCTGAAATTCCACTTTTCTTTAAAAATGCATGCAAAAAATTTCATATGGAAACTATTTATTTGTGTTATTTGTTGCTCTACATCAGTTTCATAACCTCTAGAACTTTTCACATATATTTTCGAGGAAAAATAGATTTTTAGGATTCATGACTCACCCTGTATACTAAGTTGAATTACAAAAGACATTCAAAGGTTCAAGAAATGTGAGGGGGTTAGCGGAATGGCCTGTGAATTTTGTGATCAAAGCATAAAATTTGACATACTTGTTCAGAAGACCCTCCTTCGCAATTCCAGATGTGGCGCCACGCAAGATTTCGCGCCAGAGGCACTGTATTTCGGTTAATATACCTACCTGCTAGATGTAAATTCTGCAAAAATGGTTCCTGGCCGGTCTCTGGTACCGCAGTCGGTATTTTTAGCGCATTTTCCATCTTGATGAAAATCGCTATTGCAACCACTTTGTCCGTCCGTCCGTCCGTCCGTCCGTCCGTCCGTCCGTCCGTCCGTCCGTTCCTCGAACTCCTCCCAAACTAGACGACCTAGCTTTCTAATTTTTTCGCTGTTACATAGCTGCCACTCCTAAAGGAGGGCTAGGCTATATTGGATGTCTATATTGCGCCGCCAACATAGAGAAAACCGCCCCCGATAAACTTGAAATAACATAATATTGCACTTTCTACCAGACCTGATGCTCTGGTGTTCTCATTTTTTGTATAATACATAGTTGCCACTTATAAACGTTAGCCAAGAAACATTCCGTCTCCAATATGCGCCGCCGACATGAAAAAACTGCTAAAAACCGCCCCCAATCACTTTAAAATAAAAAACATAAACCCGAAGACATAGCGATCTGATTCTTTCGGTAAATAAATAGCTGCCTAAAAATGGGAAAGGATAGGCTACTTTTGGTTAGTCGCCGCCCCCAGATTCCGCCCCCAAACGATAAAAAGTGCAACTTTCACAAATGTTACTGATTGAGATGTTCCCTTGAACATTTAGCAACGGCCAACTCAAATTGTGCAACATTTGCTCAGCCGAACGCTGCCGCTCCCACACGCCGCCCCCAAAGTAAGAGATAAATGAAAAACATGAACCCGAAGACATAGCGATCTAAGTTTTTCGCTATATGGATAGCTGACTAAAAATGGAAAAGGATAGGCAACTTTTGATATGGCGCCGCCTCCAGCTTCCGCCCCCAAAAGTAAAAAGTGCAACTTTCAACAATTTTCACTGATTTAGCTGATAATCTTACCTCGAACATTCAGAAACTCTTGACTCAAACTGTGCAAGAATTTCTTTGCCAAACTCTGCCGCTCCCACACGCCGCCCCCAAAGTGAGAGATAAATGTAAAACATGAACCTGAAGACACAGCGATCTAATTTTTTCACTATATTGATAGCTGACTGAAATTGGAAAAAGATAAGCCACTTTTAATTAGCCGCCGCCTCCAGCTGCCGCCTCCAAACAAAAAAAATGCATTCATCACAATTTTCACTGATTGTCATATTTCCCTTTCATTTAGAAACTCCCAACTCAAGCTGTGCAACAGTTATTTTGCCGAATGCTGCCGCCCCCACACGATGCCCTCAAAGAGAGAGATGAATGAAAAACATATGCATAAACCCAAAGACATAACGATCTAATTCTTTCGCTATATGGATAGCTAACTAAAAATGGGAAAGAATAGGCTACCTTTGACATCGCGCCGTCTCCAACTTCCACCCCAAAAGAAAAAGTGCAATTTTCAAAAATTTTCACTGATTTACATTTTAATGTTACCTCAAACATTCAGAAACTCCCAACTCAAACTGTGGAAGCATTTCTTTGCCAAACTCTGCCGCTCCCACAAGCCGCCCCAAAGTAAGAGATAGATGTAAAACATAACCCTGAAAACATAGCGATCTAATTGTTCCGCTATATAGATAGCTGACTGAATTACTTTGATTAGTCGCCGCCTCCAGCTCCCGCCTCCAAACAAAAAAAAATGCAACTTTCATAATTTTCACTGATTGTCATATTTCCTTAAACATTTAGAAACTCCTAGCTCAAACTGTGCAACAGTTACTTTGCCGAATGCTGCCACCCCCACACGCTGCCCTCAAAGTAAGAGATAAATGGAAAACATAAACCCGACGACATAGCGATCTAATTCTTCCGCTATATGGTTAGCCGACTAAAAATGGGAAAGAATAGACTACTGTTGATTAGTCGCCGCTCTCAGCTCCCGCCCTCGAACAAAAAAATATATCAATGAGTGAAAGAATTTTCATTCAAATCTATTTCATTGGCAAGTACCCCATTCTGATAACAAAATATCACAATGAGTTTCGAATGAAGAAAGTGGGCAAGGAATGGTGTTTCTCCTTCAACCTTTCTTTACGTTCACAATATGCCTCTTTGAGAAAATGCGCTACTGAGACTCACGCACGTGAAGGCATACTCACTTGTTTATTTCTGTTTAGTTGAGAGTACATGGTAGAAATGAGTGAGGAGTGCATTTTCACAAGCAAAGTTCCAAATGCTGCCTTTATACGTTGTTTTTATACATTTTAAGGCCAATTTCGTTTCAGTTAAGCCAGATATAATATCATTTGAAAACAGTTCCAGCTTGTCATTCCCTATAAAATTTTCGAGAACGGTGTTTAGTAAAATTGAAAAAACTGCTGCTTAACAGGCGGGTAAAAATTATTCACTTCTAAGCGGGCAACATCTTCAAAAATGCTGTAATTGAAATTTTAACGCCATAAATGGGTTCAGTGAGTACAAGTTATTGGAAAACATCCAAAATAGATGTTACTGCATCGTTTTCTTGTTTGGAAAAACCATTAAATGTGATTTATCTGGCCCGCACAAAGAAATCTTTTTTTTCAACAGTAAGACTGGCACAGAGATGATGACAAATGCTCCCAATGTTTGCGTTAGGTTGTACGTTTGCATTGAAGCAAATAAAATTAAAAAGTACGGGGGTTTACCAGGTCTTTTTGCACCTAAGACATCCTTTACCTTTGGGCAGATGTGGAGGAATCAGCACAACTCGTTTTTGGGCGGAAACTCAGTGGTAGATACCCACTGACCTTACGAAGAGCTTGACACCATAAAAGCTTTGGTCGGAATTTTTTCTATCCAGAATGACCTGCCGCCTGGCCTAGTAGAGATGAGTGAAGAGTACATTTTTACAGGCAAAGTTCCAAATGCTGCCTCTACACGTTGTTTTAATACATTTCAAGGCCAATTTTGTTTTAGTACAGGAAAGATGGTGAAAAAATTGCCAAAACCTCGGCAAAAATATGTCCTGAAAATTTGATATTCTGTTCAGAATTAAGTGCCCTGCTACATATCCAAAATTGACAAAAATTGCACCCCGAGACTTACCGAGAGTTATTGGAGGCGGGGGTAAAAAGTTGTAACTCAAAATGAAGGGGTTAGAACCCGATAGAGCCCGTCAATCCACTGGATACAAATACATCGTAGTTCGACGCATTACAACCCGTTGGTACAATTTGGCACAAAAAGTGTCGATCATTGTTGAATGGAGGTCGTGGGGGAAGGCGAAACTCGGCTGGGTGGTGGCTCTTTTTCTTCCTGAGCCATAAAGAATTGATCACGAAAAGATTGGTATCTTCTCCGACTATAATTCAATGTCCTGAATTTGAATCCGACGTGTAAATTTGGACAAAAACAAGTTCGAACAAGTTGACTTGAGAAAACTTGTTTTTCCTTTGACAATTTTCACAAAACTTTTTTTACGGTTAGAGGTATTAATCTTTAAAAATATCTCAGAGGCCGTTAGAATAAACTCTATTCTTCACGAAAATTATCCATTCGATGTGTAACTTTGTTTTTCGAGGTAGGAAAAATCGATTTGAATTTGGTCGGCACGGCCCGGCGTGTACTAATGACCAGACAATTCTTTTTTCACTTATATCCAATTTTATCTATTTTGGCTCACGAGTCGTATTGCATTTGAGGACAATTGGTCAACTATAAACAATATTTAACAACAAATATTGTACACCCCCAAGTGTCGTTAATTGAGAGTACTCTGAAGAAGTTCAGCAATGTTTGCTATAAATCTCGGAAGCTGTCGGCGAGCGGCATCTCCGCCAATCGTACGGGTTCATGTGCTACTCCCGAGTCGGAGTCCCCGGGATTATGGCTCATTCCCGAGTCGGAGTCTCCAGCTACTATCGCAACAAATCTTGGGAACAAGACCATGGATCAATCCAACAGCTGGATTTTTTGGATCGAAATGTTTTGGGCAACCCTGAACAGACAAAAACACGTTCCTATCTTATTTTCACGAAAACGGGTGTGAACTGTGAAACATCCTTAAGCACAAAGACGCAAAATGTTCAATAAATACAAACCGAGCACCACATGCTGTAGCCACTTAGGAAGAACTCGCACGAGAAAATCGACTTCCGGCACAAAACTAAGATCGATCGAACCATTATAGGAGCAGAGCGCAAAATGTTGTAGTTTATACTCTATTCTTTACATCCATATTTTATTATTGCGACAGCTTTTAGATCTCGATAAGATATTGTTTAAGTACGCGAAATAGAACAATGTATACAAGATGCCCCAGAAATAAGTACAGGAAAAAGAACCACAGACTCCCCACTTTATGGCAAGACCTCTCCCCTGCAATTTATTTTCTGAAATTCGGCTTCATGACGAGGATATGACACCTCCACAATTTAATAATTTTCCATCTTTCTTGCTAATGACTAACTCATAAACGGCTTGACCTACCAAACTGTGATTTGGAAGACCAACGTTTTTATTCATCGTCTAGCTTCATGTTAAAATTAATATAACACACCTGAACAACTGCAATAAAGGTTCTAGAGGTACCCAAGCTGATAAATGCAATAACTGATATGATTCGCCCCCATAGAAGACCTCTGCATGCTTTTCTGTACAAAACCGGACTTTCAAAATTGATGACCCACTCTGCATGATAAAAAAACTCAACAGATTCGACAATTAAATTTTTTTCACCTGAGTCTGTTCTGGAATGTCTTTGAAAATCATTCGAGATAATGAAGATGAAGGGGCCAAAAACCAAAAACATATATTTTTTTCAATATTTTTCTGGAGTTTTAAAGCATTCCCCTGATCTGTCCTGATGGACTGTTTTTACGACGAGTTCAGAACACCTGTATTATTATTGTAAGGTATAGGCAGGTATACGCTTCCTGCAGCATAATTTCACAATACAATATTATTCCTGCATGATGTAACTTGATTAAAAGTCGACACTGAATTATCGCCTGAAGGAATCCGCATGCACATTGCGAGAAGGAAAAACGAAGGTCATGTAAGAGAGAAGGGTCGAACATCTATCTATAAGGGTTAATAAAAAAATGTAATTTATTACCCCGAAATGAAAAATACGGACTTACCCCGGGGGACCGCGTGTATATAACAGTGGTTCAAACTGCGGTCAAACCAATCCCGTTTGTCATCGCTATCGCTAAAGTGATCATCGTCGATGTTTCTCCATCCTCATCAAGGACAAGACGGGCCGAGTGAGTCGACAGGAGGGCGGGAAGGCTTCCTCCATCACGCGCGGGCCTAATGTACAAGGAGCGAAATTTATTTTAAAAGCCCCCGATGCCTCTTGCAGGCAGTTTATCAAAAAGTGACATGATAATGCCTTTGTTATGCTGTTTCATTATTTTTTTTTCTCGTCATGAGCGGCATGGCAGTGTCCCGACTGTCATGTTAATGATAAAAGTTCACAATGCGGCGGCGGTCTATCTGATCCAAGAGGATGGATATCTTCGTCTTCAGTGTTGAGTAAATAATGGCCGGCGAGTGTTGGTTCTGTCCACTTGAAGTGCCTAAAACGGAAAAATTTAAGCTGAAAATGTAAGATTCCATGAAAATGGGAATGGCCGGATCAGACTGGAACAGACAAACCAGGCCAGACGAGGCGTATAATGGGTCAGAAATTTATAAGGATTATAAGTGCATGCGGACTGCCGACTCAATCAATAGACAGATCATTCAGTAAATCAGGATTTATTATGAATATGATCTCTTTGAATGTTTCAATGCATACCTAAAATATAAAAATAGAGCCAAGGTATATTGCTGTGGAATTTCCGAACTTCGCGGAGTTTATAGTTATAAAAATACATATTTCTATTTTTGATATCCAGTCAACACAAGACCTATATCCCAAATTTTATCTCGGTTTCAAAAAATAAAGTAATCTTAGTCGAAAATATAATTAATCTTCGAGCAAAATCGAAGGAACAACTGTTTGTATATTATGTGATTTTCGTCGGGAGATGTGCGCTTTTAGGTAGGTAGTACATGAGTATTGGTTGGAATGGAACAGTTTTTCTTCAAACTAATAATAATTAATCTGCGAAGTAGGATCGGAGCTCCAGCGAATTAAATTTCTCATATACCTTCATTTTGAAGAAGCCACCAAAAATCACTGATGGAGAATATCTTCATAACTTTTCCAAGGACTCTACCGTGTCCTAGGACTAGGTATTATCGAACTCAATAATTTTTTTTTCAACTATGTTTAACAAATACCGCCATGTGGGGACACAAGCGCCCGCACTTTAGGTAATAGGCACTTAATTCCCAATGAACGTAAGAATTACATAAGGGATCATAAGCGAATTATGGCTATTTTCCGTGAGATCTTTTATGTACTTCTTACGAACTACGTTAATTGTGAGTAGGGTATATTGTGTAGAACTCAACGATTCATTTTGTTTTTTTTCTGTAGATCAGCATAATAATATGAATATCTAAATATTTTAGAAATTGGTATAGGTGAGGTCTAGTGATTCTTGTGGCGTAGATTTTTATTTACGACTCATTTTGGAAACCTAATTCATGCTAGAGATCTTTCTGATGAGATTCCTGAAAATCGTAGGCAGGTACAGGTGTGTTTTGTTACTCACTAGTCTATTTTCATTTAAAAGCTTTCGTCACGTTACTACCTACGTCTTTAGTCTTTATGCGAAACATATGGTAGTTTTTTTGATTTTTTTATGGAAATTTTTTCACCTGCATTTAATTGTGTCTCTACTATCCGTAAACGGTGTACCGTCTTTAATCTCGTCAAAAATGTCACGGTTGTAATCAGAGACGGATCATGGGTAAATTGCGCTAGAAGCAAGAGGCGAATTGTCGCCCCCCCTCCCCCTATTCCATGGAACTTTTTGCCTAGTAAGAAAATGTACCTGAATAAAAGAAAAAAAAAAAAGAAAAAAAAGCAGAAAAGGTAACAAAAAATACTCTCAAATGCAGGTAGGTGACACGATCAATAAGTATTCAAAACAAAAGTACTTATACTTGGTAGGTACTACTAACAAGTTTAACAACACGAAACATCATTCAACAAACTATGAGCATTATGGTAATGATAAATTATTAGATCATAGATTTTTCTCAGTCCTTAGTGGATTGTTTTTTCTAAATTTAGCATCCTCAAACTTTTTACAATTTCCGTTGAGTTTAGAAAGACAAAAAGTTAATTTTCAATGGCTAGTAAGGCCATAAAGTTGAGTTTATTTCGTGACAATCTCGACTTTAGATTCGACTCTTTTTAGTGTTGAAAAAGACCACGCTTAAGCAAAATTAGGTTTTTCTGGGAATTTATTTTATAGATTTGATGTTATCGATGATTGAATGCATAATTAAGCATAACTTGAAATTTTTTTTTCCATCTGGTATACATATTGGATATGGAATGAATTTTTTTGCTTAGCTGAATTTGGCGCCCCTCAAAATTTCGGCGCCCGAAGCACTCGATTCTAATGCTTCTTGGTTAATCCGTCTCTGGTCGGAATATACCGTATGTTCGTTAAAATCATGAATCATGTATTGCCATGACGACGGCTCATCACGTTGACATAAAATTTGAGTGATTACTGATAAATTCACGACATACGTTTTTACTTCCACAGCCTGCCCTAATTCATGATTTTAACGAAACATACGGTATGTATAGGGAATAATTCACTAGCGTCAATACTGGGTGGCCCAACGAAAAGGAAATTGAGCAGTTTTCGGGTAGTAATAAGTGACCTTTTACGCAAAAACACGTCAACTTCAGATTCAAGAAGGACATTTTTTGAATAGATTCCTTTTGCAAATCGCTTCACCCCTTCGCATAGTGATCACAGAGCCCCTTAATTTAATTGTCATGATATAGGGCAAGTGGGCAAGTGATACCTTATTTGAAAAGTCTTGCTCCGCTGACTATCAGGAATAAAATACAATTCTATCGATTTGTTTTTGAGATTCAAGTTGAAGTTGCGATTGAAATAAAAAAGTACAGATTAGGGATTTGACGTAAAATGATGTAGAAAAACTGTCCAAACATAAGAATCCTTCATTAATTTTTTAATTAACACAACATTGGTTCAGTTTTATTATTCAGCAGTATGGTTTACAGTATTGCGGAAATAATTGAATGGTCACCCTTTTTTTTAATGGTGAGTGCGGAAATCTTTTCAATGAACATCATCCGGATAGGCCCGTGAATAGAGAATTCGTTTTGGAGTTGGTGGCGAAGTTCCGATAAACAGGATCAGTAGCGAACAAAAAACGGATCTTTGGACCTGAACGTGAACGTCCGATCAGGAATGAAGCTGGTGAGGTAGGAGTTTTAGGGCAAGTTGTTGCTGACCCAACTTTGAGCACGAGGAAATTAGCAATCTGGTTTAGCAATGTCACTATTGCAGAAGCTTCTGGTAAACAAAGTAAGCAACTTTTTGCAAAGGACATGGCAGCATCTTGTAGTTTACAGTTTCAAGTTTTGTTTGACACTACAACTATGGTTGGCAGTCATGAACTTTGTGTACACGGTGCCAAGAGCCTGAAAGTTGCAAATTTTTGGTTTCTTCATTTTGAATTAAAAATCCTCCTCCATCTCTGTACCAATTCACTTAAAACTTCAACAAATCAAAACCCAAAATTTGAGTTTTGATACGGTAAAAGTTGTCTTCGTGCAACTTTAGGGCCATGGCTGCCATTTTCCAAAAAAGTCTTACATCAAAAATGCAGTGCTTGGCGGGTGTCACAGAATCTCGAGACGTAACTTCAGTGCAGACATTTTTAATTCTTTTCTCAAGACAAAAAGTGTCCCTGATTATGTCTGTGAATATCTGGTCTTTGAAAATGCCTACAAAAAAAAAACAAAACGACTTTTTGACATTGTTTCCTTATATCGCAAGCACAACTTTTTGTTCTGTCGCACCGTGCAGACAAAGTTGATGGCTGACAACTGTGATTGTAGTGTCAAACAAAACTTGAAACTATAAGTTACAAGATGCTGCCATGCTCTTGTCGATGAGTTTCTTACTTTGCCTGTCAGAAGCCATCCAAATTGTGACATCCATAAAAAAGACCCTGTAGTTTCACCTGACACGTAGGCCGCATTATTGGGCCCATTGTACCCTCACCCAGAACAGCCGGACTCACCGAGCCGCATGGGAATTAGCAACGGTAACTAACATTCCTAGGACGACCATCCAACTGATCTTCGTATTTCATAAATTTCGTCCTTACAAGATTCATTTAGTCCATGAATTAAATGAGGATAATTCTTACCGGCGTCTGAAGCTTCGCGAAACTATGAGTGAACGAATAGCTAATGATGAAAATTTGCTTTTCAACACCTGTTATTCAGACGAGTGTACGTTTTTCTTTAAGTCGACCGTCAATCGCCATGTTTGTCGTTACTGGTCATATGAAAAAAAATCCGGGGGTCTTCCACAAAGTCCACACTAAAACTCCTCAAAAATTCGTCTGGTTGAACCTATTTTTCTTGATGGTAACTTGACAGGAGAAAATTACTTGGAATTATTAAAAGATGTAGCTCATCTCTTACTAGCCAATATTGCTGAAAACGATGACAGCTATGTAGAAGAGCATTTAATATTCCAACAAGATGGAGCATCTCCACATTATGCACTGCGTATCAGAGAGTTTTTGGACCGAGTTTTTCGAAAGTGAATTGGACGAAGAGGGACTCTCTCTGGATTGGCCGGCCAGATCTCCAGATTTGACTCCCTTAGACTTTTTTCTATGGGGTGATTTGGAAAGTAGAAGACAATTTACGTTACAGAGCCAGGGTCTCTACAAGAGTTACGATAACGTATCGTCGATGCATGTTGTCGGAAACTCCCCAAATACGGGTGTCCAAAATGTCGCGCCGCTTCTAAAAAAAATCGGTAAGGGGGTAAGAGATTATTCTATTGAATTTTTCCAAAAGAAATCCTTATCTAAAAACCTGAGAAATTTAACTTATTGTTTTCAAGTTCATCCAGTGTCGCAGGAGCTACGGTGACTGCTTTTTCATTGATGAACCCGATAAAAAAAAGTTCAACGGGGTTTGAGACGGGACTTTCTGGAGACCAAAACTGATGTCCCCCAGTTTGGAAATCACCTTTCCAGAAAACATCCTTTGAGCTAAGACCCGATCTAACCCCAGTGGACTTCATCTTGTGGGGTAACCTTGAAGAGAAAATATTTACCACAGCACCTGCTGCATTGCATGATTCGAAAAGCACTATTCGGGTAGAAATGGCGGCTCGATTCCAGCTGCTATGATCGTGTGAGCGAGCTCTGGAAAATGATTGGTCTCAACTAGAAGAGGTGTAGCGGCGAGAGGGAACACGTCTTGACAATGCAGTGTTTTGTATATGAATTTCCCAAGTTTTTAGATCAGGACTGATTTTAAAAAAAATTAATAAGCTAATTTCTCACCCACTCACCGATCTTTTTAAAAGCGGCGCGACATTTTGGACCCCCTGTACTTCAAAATATTAGAAGGCGTTTTGAACAAAATCTGTATTTTTTCATGAAAGTTGGTGGCAGACATTTTGAATACTTCAATTTTCACTTCTGCCAAAAATTAACGAGTTATCAAAATCTGATTTAGGTCTCTACATTTATGTCTAAACCGCATGATGGGTGTCAAACAAATTTGGTAGGTATATGCCGATCAGCTTTTAAATTCAGCACTAGAACGGTAATTTTCTTACGCCAAGTTGGCAATTCTGCGATAATTGGGGATGCTCAAATTTGTAATGTTGGATCACTTTTTCGCTAGATGACCTTGAATTTTTATTGTCAATCGAGTACAGCGCTGTTGCAAGATTGTATAAACGTTCAAGGCGTCTTGATTTTGGTAGATTTTCGCCAGAGTTAATGGGCGACTGGTGGAATGTTTTTTCCAAGGTTTTTTCAAATAAAATAATAAATTACGTTGAGGAAACTGTTCTAATTTTTGGTCAAAAATAACGGTCAATAGCTGATATCTAAAATTAATCTGTGCCTTTTAAATTTAACACTAGGTGATAGATTTTACAAACTCTCGAAGGTAATAATTGAAAATTTCACAATTTTTCTGAATTAATTGCTATGCCTGTACTAAGGATACAATATTAGTGACAACGTAAATCAACTTATATAGTGCAATAGTACCTAGTATCACTATATGTAGGTACTTAAGATACATTGATGCTATAACTAAATATATACAACAATTCTTGAAAACCTGTGAGATGAATTAACTTCAGCTACAGCATTCGCTCGAAGATCTATAGGCAAACCACAGAAAAACTGCTCGACGTAGCTTTAATGCAAAATGGCCAAATGGCAAAATGGCCATCTTAGGGAACAGAGGGTAGAGTAGATGCAGCAAGTGGGCGAGCGCGAAGTTGACGATGGAGATGTTGAGGAACTACTGGTCTAGCTCAGATGCAGTTTTTGATAGCCATTGTCCGCGGACACCTACTCCGCGACGATGTGGTTCATGGTCTGGTTCTCAGTTCCACACTCAGAACTCGGATCTTCTACATATCCTCACTGATAGAACTGAAATCTGCATTTTCCCTGCCCTGTTCGTATCCTATTGAATCCATACTTTCCTTGGAAGGGAGAAGCTCTTTGGATCCTCTACAATCGCTCTGTTCTTGACGGCGGCTTCAGTATCCCATATATCCTTCCAGTGTCTTTTCATCTCGAAATCTGCAGCATGGATTTTTGGCTGCGATGTTCAAAATTGGCAGCCAGAAAGTCTGGGTAGATTTGACAACTCCAGCAATGATTCTCAATGCTTGGTTAAGAATGACGTCAATGATGTTGTGTGTGTGTGTGCTATTCATCCAAACAGGAGCGTAGTATTCCGCTGTCGACTAGACCAAGACAATGGTGGATATCCGAAGAGTAGTGGCGTCGACACTCCATGTAGTTCTCGCAAGTCTCTGAACCAGGTTCATTCGTGTCTTCGTCTTGGCAGTGAGTCTCTCCAAGTTGATCTTGAAGGATAATGTTTGGTCGAAGGTCCCACCGAGGTACTTGGAGTGGGACTGTGCTGCAGATGAAGTCCGGCCATCAAAGCTGACATTGAGGTGACGAACTGCTTCTGTCGTTCAGATGAATGGCTTTAGTCTCTATCTCCAGAGAGTTCGGATTTAATCCTCATTTCTGAAAGATGACAAAATTCTGTTGGAAAATCGTGATACATATTTATTATGTGCAGAAATATAATACGGCGGGTTTTTATTTTGCACATCTGTGTTATTTGTCCAAAAAGTTCGTTTTCAGTTTTGACAAAAAAATACAAGATAAAACTTTGGATCAAGTTTTCATTTTTGGCTGGTCATAATCTACTCACTGTTCGACTGAATTGGTTCAAATTCATTTCATGGCTTGTCTCTGTTGACAGAAGGGCTGGCTTAAAAAGCTAAAATTACAGAAGCCAACTTTTTTCAATCGAGTCACATCGCAGGTCAACCATTAAATTTGTCTCAATATGGCTCGAACCCGATAACAGTATTCCCAAAAATGTAAATTTGACCAAATAACACAGGGATACATTTTTCCGAATCTGCGGCCCTAGACTTTGATTTACCCAGTAATTCTTGACAAGTTTTAACAGAGGAATATTGCTGGTAAATCTAAACAAAATTGAAATCCCCTATCTGCCATTGGTCTATGTAACATGTAACGTTAATGAATAACCTTATAGCGTGGAGACCTCAGGTGATGATAAGCGCCGCAAAGCAAGAGAGCCTTTCTCTGGTGGTGATTTATGCGTGGCTCAAAGCCGTTGGTAATTTGTGGAAATTCCCTGGAATCCCGTGGCTATCCATTTAATTTGAAGAAATCGTATCCGGTGGAAATCCCGTGGTAATCCCGTGGCAATCCATCACAATCCGTTGAACGTTCTGATGTCCCAGTAACTCACCCGAGGATTCACCCCATGATCATTTGCATCTGAAGTCAACTTTGAATGAAAGAAAAAATTTACATGAACTCAAGTACTCAGACAAGAGTGTTACTCGTACTTACCTTATAAATATACAGGCAGAACCATGAATATAGCAATAGCAGAACCGAGGGCAGAACACTTGATGAAATTTTCCCAGGAATGTAAACAACTATGACACTCACCTGACATCATGACAAACAACGGCCAAGGCAACAGGGCAGCGGATATGATGCAAGGAGACGCCAGAACTGGCATTTCTTGTCAAAATTTTCTAACCTCTTTGAGCTCAGCCCGTTTTCGCGCAACTTGGTCTATGAGCGTCCGTTACACTCTAGGCAACATGGCCAACCGCGTTTTATTTTCTGCTGAATTTAAAACGTGATCGGCATATAGGTACACATCCAAGGTGTGAGGCGTAAACGTGGGAATAAGATTAGCGCCGTGATCCGTCGATGGAAAATGTCACTACAATGAATCCTTTTCTCCATTTACCTACTATAATGGAACTAGAATCTGCATGCGATGCATGCCATTTTGTTTCAAAGCAGCTGTTCAATACAATCTTCCATGCACCTTTGTCCCTTTTGAGTTTTTCATTCCAGAAGGCATCAGGCTCTCATATTCAAAAAGTTGGAGTTTTCGACTTGAAAAAAATCAGATCTTTTGCACTAAAATAAAAAGAGGTGTGAGGCTTTGAAAATAATGTATTGCTCGATTCCTATTCCTGTTCAAAATTTTTGAAAGGGTAGTCACCCTGTCTGAGGGGGCGAAGCAGAAGTATTGTATTTATGCGAATCATGTATCTTCCATGCACCCCCTCAAATATGAAATTGATTTGTTCGGGATTTCCTTGGTAATAAATTTTTACAGGGAATATCGGGAGTGGAAAGTTTTCGAATTGCCACCATGTAAAAAGAATTTTAGTGTCGTTCTTGAGAAGAGATAGAAGAAAATCATGATGGTGTTTTGCGTTTTAGCGAGTTTACGCTGTATTTTCTCTGAACCTGGGCAATGCAGTATAAATCGAAAACACTTTTGTGCTGGCTGGATCAACTGATCCCACACATTTATGAGGTGCAAACAGTACTTTGATGCGTACCAACAGTGATCAACGCATTTTCCCTGACTTCAGCCTCAGTAAGGTTGACCTCTTCATCAATTAACCTCACTGTGAGGTTCGCAAGGGTCTGTTTCGTTTGTTCTACCGATAGCCAAGTTTGACGAAAGCCTCGATATTTGAGTGGTAACGTTCCTGCAATCTTCGTAATCACGGCAGTGTCACTGACTGTATCTCCACTCTCGCGTATCTGTCTAGCTAGGTCTTCAACTTAAGCTATATGTTGAGCCATAAAGTCTTCAGAGGACATTCGGTATTGATGAAAACGTTCATGCACCATCATCTTGTTTGTCTTGGATTTCTGACAATAAATTGCGTCCAGCTTCTTCATCATGTCTGCAAGGCATGGGCAAGGGCATCCTTGGTGTCTCACGCCGTCATGTCAGTTGCCGTAACGGTCGCTCCAGTTGGCTTCGCAGTCACACCGGTCGCGATCTCCAGTATTCCTCTCGCACAAAGCGCACATCGGATCTGGAACTTCCACTGCTGGCAGTCCCTAACGTTGAACTTAGAAATCGACCCCACACCACTTCCGTCCGCCATCTATTCGTTATCAACTACTTCCGAAATACCTACTTCACGGAACTCTCCACTCGTCTTTCTTGCCTCGTTTATACACGTTACCTGGGCCCGTAACCTATTAGAATCTTAGAATTCTGGTGAATTTCGAAAGCAGTAGAAAGAATTCGTTTCGTCTTGAGCAAGTTTTATTGAACGACTGACAAAAACACACAGGAAAAACAAACAAATAAAAATGACAAGAAGTAAGCGCAAAAAAAGCTCACTATCAGTGTAGGAGAGATTATGTACAATTATTGAATTCGATTTAAACAAAGCAAAGAATGATACTACGTGAATTATTGGTTGCATAGATACGTAATTCTCAATAAAACGATTACGAAAACCTAGATAGCTACATACATAATTATGTAAATTGAATAGGTACACGACATATTATACGAAATCTTCCCCGTAGGCAACCAAAACTTTATAACGGCTACTTAATATCTCAATAAACCTTAAAACATAATTCTAGACTTTCTCTCAAGTCACATAAAAAAGTTACGTCCGTTTTTTATCTCAACGAAAGTGTAGTCTTTTTCGTGCGCGCGTTGTTCGCAAGACATAATTCAGCAGAGGATTCTCTCTTCTCGCATCATTCGAAATTCATTAATAAAAGATGCTTTAAAAATATTCCAAAACATCCTCAAATAAAAACCGCCCCTCTCTCTACTGCACCGACGTCTCTGCGAACCCCGCACACTAAGTTTTACGATTTCGCACTCTGAAAATTTAAATGCCTCCGCTCTTTTCTGCAAGTTGGACCTTTAATTTGGTGTAAAATGCTTCGAGCTCGTCTCTCTCTTCCTGTTCGTTTCGATACTTTTTTTTCCATTGCCGGCGCACAAATAAATTACCTTTATTATTACGCAAAGATTCAAAACCTGCGAGCCCAACTTTTACGTTTCCGTACGCAAACTACGAATTTAATGGTATTTGGACTATCGTCTATCTACCTACATTGAATTTCATGTTTTTAATCATACATTCATTTTAGGAAGCATTATGCTAAACCGTCAAAGCATAGGTACCAAGGATGTATTCTAGTTTGCACATCGGGGTGCCAACTAACCTAATTTTCAAGTTTCTCAGTCTCACATACGACGGTTGCTGTAATTGAGTTTTCAAATTAGTTTTAATCTAGCGACTTTATATCATCATAAAGGAGATCCGCTCGCGTCAAGGTAAAGTTCGCACTGGTCTTAGTTAGGGCGTTAGTGAGTAATAAAGAGTAAAGACCTATGTATTTCGTAACTTATTCTTATCATTATTCATAGTTTTGGTGTTTCCCTACCCACAACTACTTCTGATAGGCTACCGGATACTATACGACTATACAATGTACACTTTCATTAAGTACGCATTCCAACTAAATCAAGGAACTCATATTTTTCCCGGCCCGGGCTGACAATCGAACCACCTACGCTTCAAACCCGCCCGCACCGAGCACAACAGATCGACGCCTATTAGCGCTACGAGCTCCTCAAAAACCAAACATCATCATAATAATCTGCATAGAAATTTACACCACCCTAATCGCACTTAAACTAGCTTCAAGTAATCCTTTCAACAGATGAATATGTAATTATGAATCTATTTGCTTGTCGCCGAGTTCATTGATATGATTCTATATTTATTTATCTGCGATACTTACTGCCACTACATCAATCCAACTTTTTCCATAGGTAGATGAGTACTGTAATCTTTTTTCTTCCAAAAACAAGTTTTCTCCGGGTGGAAATGTTGAGAGAACGCGCATATAGGCGCTAATGGAAAAGCCTTGTTGCTCCCCAACACTCATTTACGGATACTTTGCTATCAATAATTTATTTATGTGGTTAACTTTTTCGATGCCTGCTAAAGAAATTTGCACTGTCGGAGATGAATAAAGAAATATTCTATCATTCATCCCTCCATCCATCTACAATGCAGAAAGAAAATAACCACCTCAGATACACGATACACTACCATTTCTGCGGGTATACAATTAATTTTGTTTGTGTGTAAGTTTGTTCAATCCTTAATGTTGTACCTACCTACTATCGTGGCCCCTTTAATCGAAACAAGTTTTTATCGCATATTACTAGGATATCTGAGAATCACAGTACATCGATATGGCTTTTAGTGCCAGTGTTGACAGTGTGCAGCTTTGATGGAAAGTCAGAGGCTTCCTTGCAGTATTCAGAGTTACCGCGAAATTAGTTCCTTTTACGGAAACTTTTGGTATAACAAACACGGATGGTCTACACTGAATACACCAACTGCTCATCGGCCGCTTGCATGCTGTGTTGCAGCATCGGTGGCTGGTCGTCTATGTAAGTCGTGCGTTTCGGCTAACTTATACGTTTTGAATCGAAAATTATTGTTTCAGAGCTGCCTGTTTCATGCATCGCACGCGTTGCAATGACCAGACTTCCTCAAGTTTCGCATTAGCCAAACCTCTTAGAAACGTTTTGACAAAATTAGCTTAAACTTACCATCGACTGGTCTGTCACAACTATCCACCGACCTGCCAAATTCTAGAAGAATCCAGCCAATGACGTAGGAGTTACGAGGGTTAATGATTTTGGAGCATCCAGGTGCATGCAGGTGCAGGAGCATTAGGGTGACCCCCATAATTTCTACGCCACTGGTTGGATTCTTTAAAAATTTTGCAAATTGATAGATAATGTTGACAAATCATCTTATGCTGAATTCAAGCTAATTCTGTTGAAACGTTCCTATACAGGGTGGTCCGACTTTTATGTCATTAAATTTAAGGATCGATAGAGAATGAAAAATAAAGGGGACTTTCTCCAGAAAACATATTTGAGAAATGCCTAATAACAGAGATACAGCCCTTCAAAGTTGGAAATAAATAATCGTTTTTTTCGCATAACTTTTGAACCGTTCAACCGATCTGATTATAAATAGAACCAAAGGTCCACTGAAATTATCTTCTGTCGAACAATCATAACATGTTCCATAAAAAAATTTCAGGGGCTTAGACATTAGGGGGTGACCTTACTTTTCCCCCCTTATTTTCAATTCCCCTAGTTATTTTTGGAAACTGTTCATAATTTTGAATTCTACGTTCAATTTTGAAGAACAATCACTGTTGCAAAATTTTGATCAGAGGCTTCGTTTAGGAGATATTTGGGTTTGAAACTTTGGGAAACATCCCGAAATCGCCACTTTCAAAGGTCTAAAAATTAAAATCCAAAGAAACTCATGATTTCTCAGCTGAAATAGGTTTTCTAGAATTTCTAAGTTGATAAACCATCATTTTTCCCAAAACACGGGAAATTTTCAGGAAAAAAACAATTTGGGTTCTGGAAAGTGGCGATTTCGGGATGTTTTCCAAAGTTTCAAACTCAAATATCTCCTAAACGAAGCCTCTAATCAAAATTTTGTGAGAGTGACTTTTTCTTCTAAATTGAACGCAGAATTCAAAATTATGAACAGTTTTCAAAAATAACTGGTGGGTGAGAAATAGGGGGGGGGAGAGTAGGAACACCCCCTGATATCTACGCTCCTGAAACTTTTTTATGGAACATGTTATGATTGTTCGACAGGGGATAACTTCAGGAAACCTTTGGTTCTATTTTGAATGAAATCTGTTGAACGGTTCAAAAGTTATGCGGAAAAAACGATTATTTATTTCCAAATTTGAAGGGGTGTATCTCTGTTATTAGGCATTTTTCAAATATGTTTTCTGGAGAAAGTCCCCTTCAATTTTCATTTTCTATTGATCCTTAAATTTAATGACATAAAACGAGGACCACCCTGTATAAGTTACAAATTTTTGAAATCCGAAAAAAGTGAACTTTGAAGGGCTGTATCTTCGTCATTAGGCCGAAGTTTGCAAAATGCTATATATGTTTTCATCGTATTTTGACAAGATCTACTCACAGTTGAATTTTTTGCTATCATCGCTGAAACATCCTGTATATGGAAAGAATTTTGGCCCAATATAAAACAAAGCATGATCGGAGACAAGATGGTAGTCGATATCAGGGTACCAATAATAATCAAACGCTGGAATCGCCAATCGCCAATCGGCATAGATAAAGATGTATGGACGTTGCTGTCTCTAGTTTCCAACTGTTCAAAAAACAACATTGAAAATTTCCAATTTTTTTTGGAAATTTTGAAAATTCAACAGCATTGTCCGTACATTTCTCTTTGAAGGATTTTTACTTTAAGAAAAACAACCAAAACCGATTCCCGTCAACAACTTTTTTTAGTCACATCAGAAACCCCCTAAAAATAGATCTCTGAGTTCTTATGTCCCCGAGGAATGATAAGGGGTAAGTATGGACGGACAGACAAAGAACGGACGGACGGATAAAGTACGGACCACTTTTTGTGGAAAAATTCCCTCAAAACCTATTTGCCACTAACCTTCAGTTGCACGAAAGAAATGCACTAAATGCAATGTGTTATTGTTAGTTATTTGTTCCTTCTGTAACTCTCTCTTGGTAGATCTTACTTGGTAGGTTTTACATATCAAAGTTCTTCGCTAATATAATTTTATTTATTTCGGCTCGACACCTTCTATATCTGAGGACGATCGGTCAACTATGAACAATTTTCAACAGCAAATATGTAGATATCTGGGTTTATAGTAGATATCTTCATTGGGACAGATTTCAAAGGCAAGAACTCATGTTCAAGACGCACAATTCGGTCCGGCCATTGGCTGTTGCCTTAGCAGTAATAGTGGACGTGGTAGGAAAAAACAAGTTGCAAATGATGATAAAGGCACTTTGCAGGATCGTAACTGAGACTTAAAAAAACGATTTGACCCGCAGTGCTTTTTTTCCATCCCTTAGGATTTGAATGGCGCCCCTTTTTTCAAAATGGCGGATTCTATCTAGGGGCAGAAGGTATCGATTAGCCTGGTGATGTCCAGCTTTGTTAAAATATATAGAGCTATGTCTCGATCGGTTTCTGGGACATCAAACACTATTTAAAAAAATGGTGGAACATTGACATCTGTCGCAGGCAAATTTGGTGGAGGCGCCAAAATGAATTTAGTACGGTCATAAGAAAATCGCTGTAACATTTTTGTTTTCCAACCGATTTTAACACAAGACATTTAATTTTGTAGGAAAGTGAATTCTTCTTGTTACCTTATATCTTCCATAAAAAAAGACATTGAGGAATGTTGGAGAAAAAATTGAAAAATAATTTGAAAAAAAAAGATTTTTTAAATTTTTTCATTCCCATGAAAATTGCCTTATTTGTAGACTTTGATGTGCCCTTTCTAAATTTGTACTTTTCCGATTTCTATCTTTGCAGCACCCGCCGCCATATTGAAAAAATGATGTCTGGAAAGAAGTTTTTGACAATATTAATGTTTGATAACCCAGAAACCGATTGAGACATAGCCCCATATATTTCTACTAAGCTGGACATCACTAGGCTATTCGATACCTTCTGCCCCTAGATAATATCCGCCATTTTGAAAAAGGGACGCTATTCAAATCCTAAGGGACGAAAAGAAAAGCACTGCGGGTCAAATCGTTTATTTAGGTCTCAGTTGTAACCCTGCAAAGTGGTTTGCCTTTATCATCATTTGCAACTTATATTCCCTATTTCGGTTGTACCACGTCCACTATAACAGCGCCAGCGTAACAGAGCGTGTTTTTTTCTTAAGAAATCCGCAAACCAAAATATCGCATGTCTTTGATTTTCGGCATTCATAGTAGGTAAGTCAAACATCCCAAAACAAGTCAACTTTCTACTCATATTATACTGACGGACAAAATTAGCGTTACACTTTTTCAGAATACTGGCACAGACGAACCCGTCAACAGATTTTTCCAAAAATTCCTGAGGAGCAAGCTTGAAGTGTTTTCCTCAAGTCCACAAACGCGCAAAGACGTGGTCCGCAAGATGACTGAGTTGTACGGTCTGGAAAGTAGAAATGACCAGAAACCATTTTCGTAGAATTTTCCAACACATTCAAGAGATCTTCCTTAGGCTGCAGAAGAGATGGTTTTCACTTGAAATGATGTCAGTAGGTGGTTCACACCCTCTGTAGTCTTCCTGCATGATTTAAACCGTAAAAAGTGTTCACCCACTCGGTGTTAGTTCTTTGTTCAATGCAATGAGAAAATTTCCATATGATTTCCAAAAATGCTTTGTGTAATTGGAAAATCTGTTTTTTACGTACTTGAGAATAGTACAGGCCAGTTAGAATAAAAACTGGCTCAACCTGGAAATTTCAAATAACAAGCTGAAATTTTGGGGATATGTTCAGGAAGCTACTGTGAACAAACCCTGAAAAGTCCCAAAAAATCCCATTTGGGCAAACGCCGCCATCTTGATTTCTAACATGATCTCAACTTTTTCTCAGTTTTTACAGTTTTATTTTGATTTTTCGTTACAACTAAACTAACCGTCAGTTCCACAAAAAAGATGATCAGCAATCAAGGCTGATTGCAGATTAACTGGACTTTTTTCTGCTGAATCTTCGGTGATTACTCACAAAAAATGCGTGAAATCTGTACTAGACCCATCATCTTTTAATGATTGAGGGATAAACCAGCATTTCCATTGATCAGTCAGCTACAAATTGACAAACAAAAATCGCGAATCAACTAATCTCGAATTATCTGTTTTGTGGAACCCACGGTACGTATACAGATTATAATTAAGTAGGGTAAAAAGATTCCTCTATATCCCATACACTTTCTATTTCCAGTAGGTAGAATGACTTTTTGGAGCCAAAATAGAGTGATAAGCTGGCGGAGTGCTGGGAAAATACGGCCGGTGGCCGCTGATGAATAGTTTCGCTCCAAAACTTAGCAGGTGCCATCAGCTGAAGCTCCACAGCTTGTCACTCTATTTCTACTCCAAAAAGTAATTCTACAGAAAATAGAAAGTGTATAATGGGATATAGCTGATACGCCGGCGCCTCGCAACGGGAGAATCCGCATAGTGATGCGTATACTCCTCTCCATCTTCAGCACATAGGTGAATTTTGTCGTCTTCGTCTACCTACACCGACCTTTAGCTGCAGCCATGGCCAGTGCAGAAACCACACTCATTATCAAAGTGCAATGGCTTATTATGGGCCAATGGGGTACTTGCCCAATTTTTTTTTATTGGCTCAATCGATAGTGTGGTTAAAAATAATGTACCCGTATTTTTTCTTTTTCCTAAATTCCCAAAATTGCGGCCGTGGTGCGTGTTTTAAAAATATATTTGTGACGTCACAAATATACTAAAAACTAAACCAACAGCACTGTTGGATTGGAAACTCAAAAAACTGTTAGAGTGACATTACAATATTTGAAAAATACAGATATGAAAATCCCACTGACGTTTTCCTACTGTTACCAACATTTTGAAAAATAAAAAATAAAAAAAAATCTTTTTAACCAATGGATATATTTTCCAGAAATTTTCAGGAAATACTCTTTATTACTCTTGTTGATGATTGAAAGTATTTTCAGTCGAATCTGTTTCATTGGCAAGTACCCCATTATGGCCCCGGTTCTTGATTCGATGTTTTAGGCTTGTATTTCCCATCCGAGTTGTTACTGGTTTTACAGAGTTTCTTTGTTCATGATGGCTAATGCGGTTTTTGGAGGAATTAATTACATCATGCATTCTTGTGCCCCACATTTTGTCAAATCAGTCCACCAAAATCATCATCATCAATGAATAAGAGGTTTGTTCCTGGCAACTGGCCAAACTAAGTTTGTACCATTTCAAAAATTATAAGGGGTTCGTTGCCATCAAATGCTTGGAAAGAGTATATGGCCACAAGATTCACCTGGAAGTAATTTGATAGGATTTGGTGCTAACACTGTTCCATAGTCTCTGATAGTTCAACGCAGAAAGAACGATAAAGGCTCAAAAAATTTTAGGTTGAAATTTTCGTGGTTGTTCCACTTCTTTTTCCTATATACAGGGGCTACAGGGTTGGCGCCGATGGCTACACTTCTAAATTGGAAGAGTATATTTCAAACATTCACTGTGCCAAGTGTCATGTTCCAACCATAAAGTGCAGGGTGCTTTCGCCTACTGCCCTGATCGAGGTCCAAATATAGTTGAAATTCCCCTTTCCTACTCTAGAACGTCTTCCTCGTCTTTTATGCCACAAGTGGACACATCTCATCCGTTTTTCTTATCATTCTTAGCATCACTGTTAACATCAAATTTCATCAAATTATTTCCATGCCAATTCCCACCTTCCGTGGTAATAGATTTCTCTCAAAATGCATTAGATAACAATGAAACTTTATATAAATATTTTGCAATTTTCACACTGGCATGGATCAAACGTTTTCACTGATGATGATACATTTTTGTTGATGACTTGATGAAATGTGAGGCATAAAACTACCTGACGTAATAATTCTCCCTTTCGAAAGCCATCTTAGCCATCATGAGCAAAGAAAATCAAGACAATGTGTTCACTACAAGGAAGCAGTTCTCAATGTTGAGATAACTATTTTTGTGGGAAAATGATTGTACTTCACCAACCTTTTAAGTACCAGTCACTTTCTTAATTATTTTGTAAATAGTGAACGCAAGATGGCTCTCGGGAGGAGAAAAACAAGGAAAATGTCTTTTTTCTGGGGATAGGCCTAGGCACTGGCTACCGATCATTCTCAATTTGTTACATTACTGAATAAAGAACTATGAAGTTTCACTCCTATACTTTGATAAATTCACTGATTTACTCGAAAATTAAATTTTTATGAAAAAGACCAGTTTTTTCAGAATATTTCAGGAACGCTTCAGTACATCTGAAATGTTTTGATGGAGCTTTATGGGCATGAACAGCAGGCTATGTTTACGCGACTTCACCTCTTTCGGTTCATGAGTTACATTTTTTCTTCTTCCTTTTTCTTTTCCAGCCTGTATTCAGAGCTGCATGTCTGTCGCCGATGGCCACACTTTTGGTCCATGGTTATGGTCCATACAACATCTATATGCCAAGTGGCATGTTTTAACGATAAAATACAGGTGCTTTCGCCTAACATCTGGACTATTATAACAAGATATCAATTTTTTATATTTTGTCATTGTTTTGTGTTGACCTTGTGATTTTGAGTTGAATTAATGATTTATAAATTTTGAGTTACGCTTATCCACTCTTAAAAACCTCTGCAGAAGCAAAAATTTATAAAGAGCGAGTCGCTGTGATGTTTTGTTGATGAACAGGCGACTAAAAACAAAAAAAAATGAAAGTAGGATGAAAAATCAAGATATCGGCGTTTGCCCAAATGGGATTTCTGGGGACTTTTGAGGGTTTGTTTCTACTGAGTCTATGAAGATCCCCTCCAAATTTCAGCTCGTTATTTGAAATTTCCGGGTAGATATCTAACTGGCCTGTACTAGAAGGTTATGCAGCAGAAAATGATTGGGAAAATTTCTTGTCTCCTTCGCAACCTCATCATGTGGTAAGTCATTTCCTTACCATGAGCTGATAATCCGTTGTCAGAAGAATCGAACCAGTCCCGGTGATACCTGAAGGTTCATTGGAACCTCAGAGCGCCATCGGCTTGGTATCCGACCCTCGAGGTCCCCGATTAACCATAATTTAACTCCTTGTTGGTACCCTCTACTAGAATGCTAAAGGAAGCAGATTTTCTCAATCTCGCTCGAAAAAATGCTTTTTCATTTGCCAGTTATCCGATCTGTATAGTCAAATGCACAAAAAACCCTCGTCTTGTGTTTTGAGGTCAATTTTTGTGACTTCCGTGCATCAACTTGCACCCAGTGCAACTTTTAGGATTTTTATCGCATTTTATTCATCGTTCGTCAAGAGAAACCTAGATGCCTTCATTCATCAACGTAATCACGAAAACGGATACACAGTTCCTCAGAGTCACGCAATCAGCCTTTATTTTGGATGTTGCAATGGGTTTCCCCAGGTGCGAACAGCCGGTCGGGTTGGCGGGTTGCTATGATAGAGTACGTAGCTCGTTCCCAGGAAGTTTTTCAAAGTTTATTCGTCATTTTGCGCAACCAAAGGAGCCTTCCAAGGACTTGTGGTAACTCGTATTTCGAGAACAAAGGTCTACCCGAAGATTTTCAATCCTTGCAATCCTATCGTTGGTAATTTTGTATCGCTCGAATATTTTTTTCTGACAAGCGTCAACGTCAGGATCAGGCAGCAGTACCTTATTAATTGTTGTTAATTTACAATAATGAAAGGTATGATTCACATTTCGCAAAATTATCAACGACAGGATTGCAAGGATTGAAAATCTTCAGGTAGACCTTTGATCCCGAAATACGAGTTACCACCAGTCCTTGGAAGGCTCCTTTGGTTGCACAGAATGACGAATAAACTTTCAAAAACTTCCTGGGTACGAGCCACGTACTCTATCATAGCAACTCGTCAACCCAGCCGGCTGTTCGCACCTGGGAAAACCCATTGCAACATCCAAAATAAAGGCTGATTGGGTGACTCTGAGGAACTGTGTATGCATTTTTATGATTACGTTGATGAATGAAGGCATCGAGGTTTCTCTTGACGAACGATGAATAAAATGCGATAAAAATCCTAAGAGTTGCACTGGGTGCAAGTTGATGCACAGAAGTCACAAAAATTGACCTCAAAACACAAGATGAGGGTTTTTTGTGCATTTGACTATACAGATCGGATAACTGGCAAATGAAAAAGCATTTTTTCGAGCGAGTTCGAGAAAATCTGCTTCCTTTACCATTCTTGTAGAGGGTACCAGCAAGGTGTTAAATTATGATTAATCGAGGACCTCGAGGGTCGGATACCAAGCCGATGGCGCTCTGAGGTTCCAATGAACCTTCAGGTATCACCGGGACTGTTTCGATTCTTCCGACAACGGATTATCAGCTCATGGTAAGGAAATGACTCACCACATGAAGAGGTTGCGAAGGAGACAAGAAATTTTTCCAATCATTTTCTGCTGCATTACCTTCTCAAGTACGTGGAAAACAGATTTTCCAATCACACAAAGCTTTTTTGGAAATCATATGGAAATTTTCTCATTTCATTAAACAAAGAACTAACACTGACTGGGTGAACATTTTGTGCTGTTTAAATCATGCAGGAAGACTACAAAGGGTATGAACCATCTACTGACACGATTTTAAGTGAGAACTACCTTTTCTGCAGCCTTAGGAAGATCTCTTGAATGTGTTGGAAAATTCTACGAAAATGGTTTCTGGTTATTTCTACCTTTCAGATCGTACAACTTAGTCATCTTGCGGACCACGTCTTTGCGCGTTTGTGGACTTGAAGAAAACACTTCAAGCTTGTTCTTTGAAAAATTTTGAGGAAATCTGTTGACGGGTTCGAATTCGCCAATATTTTAAAAAAGTGTAACGCTAATTTTGTCCGTCAGTATATATCTGTTTAATAATTATTCTGAATAAAAAAACAGACAAACTGGATTATTCGAATAAAGCCTCGAATTAGGCATATTTTCTTCCCCCATTCCCGACCAGTTAAATAACACGAATTCTTGCTCGGAATAATACCTACCTTTTTAATAATTATTATTACTGGAGTAATTTCCAATAATAAAACCGGCTTTCTTCCTCCAAAGGGTTTGCATGGAGAACGCCGGAATTTTAATATTTGGACAAGCTCCAAGCAAGGGCAGTTTTTTATATTTATTCTGTCGATATTAAAATAGGGGAAAGATGCTGCAAGCGGCCGTAAGCTCCTCCTCCACACACACACACACACTTTCTGAAAATATAATCCTGCGACGAAGGCCGAGTTTGACCATTATCCAGTTCAGAATCACCATCAGTATGGATCTATGTATTTAACCGGAAAATTCCACGAAAGTTTGATTAGGAGGCGTTATATCAATTATTACAGTTTGAACAGGCGCATAGAAAGACCCTCATCACAGGGGATGAAAGACTGGCATTTCAGACATTCATTGTATCATATAGGTTACCATCACTTTCCCCTTCTTGTTTTTCGGACGATTTGTCGGATATGTTCAAGTTTCTTAATAAAGTATAATACAGGGTGCGGCAGGCTGACGGTTTTTAAATCGCTATAGCTTTTGCATGGAGGTGCCGATTTCCAAAATTACTGATGCATTCAAATCCCGGAAGCTTTGGATTTATAACAAGCTTGTCATTGTGGTGAAAATGAGGCCGTAGTCAATTTTTGCTGTGCAAGCATGTTTGCAAAGTTTTTCACTTGTGTGGGCCCAACGAGAATTTTGAAACGTTTTTGGTGATGAGCAATTGAGCATCGCAGGGGTCAAGTTCCATGGCGGAATTCATATAGGGTGGAGGAATTTCGGGCCATGAATTGGCGAGTTTCAAGATCGAATACGCCATCTGACGGCCAACGTGTAAACGACGTTTGTGCACGGATCAACTGCAGATTTGTGTGGGCTCTTATGAGCGTTGCGGTGTTTGGGGACTTTATTTGATTCCATCTGACTTAACGCGGCGTTAATTTTTTCCAACAAAGTACGTGAGCCACGCATGTTTCATTATCTTGAATATATTAGGTGTCGATTGCAAAAGCATTGCATTTTTAAATAAGAGTGGCACGTGTATGACGACTAGCAAGCAAAAGTGGCATAGAATGGAAGGTGGCAAGATAGATAGTGACAAAAAGTGGCGGAGAATTAGTTGTGTTTCCGAGTGCGAGTCGCGCTGTGGAAACCGGAAAAAGGAAGAGTTACATTTTCACCGTTTCCCGTCGAAAGCGAAAGACGCAAGTTGGGTAGTCAAAATGACAAACAAACTCGGCACTGTGGAAAATATGACTACGAGAAAAGCCTGGGAAGTGTCGCTGAAAATGGGAACTTTATATGGCTGCATCGAAGAAGCACAGCTGCGATATTTTTGCATGTCCCGGACTGGCCTTCTTTGCAAGTGCATTTGAACGTTCCAATTTCACAGGAACTGATGCTACTACTATTTTTTTGAATTACATTTCCATTTACCTAGTGAGGAGATTCATACAATGCGCTTAGCGTTTGTAAACACAATTCAAATATGTCTATGTTTAAATTGATGCTTGATTCGGTTCGCTTTCAACCACACAACACAAGAAATTGTGACTTCAGAATTTCTTCTCCCATCACGATACATCGAGAGTCCGTTGAGTCCATCAAGTTATTCAAAACCTCCATAACACTCAATTGCGCTTCTGCCATTTTTGAGTTTCACCGCAATACTAATTAACCACGTTTCACGTCTGGAGGACATTAAAAACCGCTTACTACTGATGAGATTTTTGAACGCGCGGGCAACAATCCGTCTCTATCCGACATGTTTGTTTACATGCAAAGCGCATCAGCAGCGCCACCATCGGTAATGTTACTCGCCAATTACACAAAAAAGCCGGGACCCCATAGAAGCCCCCTTGAGCTTGCTTTTTGAACCTTATGAATTTGATTGAATGCGTCTTGAATTTTATTTTAGTGATGGTACCTGGCTCCTGCAATGCTTATAATCTCGACCTAGATTCCTAATGTGCTCTTCGAGGGTTTGTCTTGGCACAATTACGGCGTCCAAATAGGTGTAGACACACAGCCAATTCAAAAATTCTCTAAAAGATAGAGGACGCTACATGTAGCCCGAATGGCTTTACCGTAAATTGAACAGGTCTCGCCCAGGAATAGTGGAAGGCATAACTGGTTGCTCGTGTCAACTTGTTCGACCCGAGGTTTGACTCGGTTTTTCATTGCTCTTTCGCCTTCAGTTTCAATTTTTTTGCCACTATACGTACTGGATAACATTGTCCATACATTATTCAGATCAAAGTCCTCTTGGGCTTATATTATTAAGATAGAGGCTATATTTCAGTTTGATTGCTAAAGAAATTACAAAAATGCCAGGTGGGCGCACCTTGAGTTAAAAACGCATACAGTTCTTAAACAGCAAAGCAAGTTTGCACAATTTGCTTTTTCACTGTAACACACCTTTCCTGCCTCGGCATTATAGATGTTTTTATGGGAATAGGATATTATATTTTCATCAAGGAAGAGAACGAAAATTTCAATTTATGCTCTATTGATTAGCTGGGATTGTCGAGTTTTGAGCTGAAATTTCTAATTACGACTAAAACTCGACGGAGAAAAGGCAGAAAAGTGAAGAACTATGCTTTGCATTTGTGATTTGACTCGGGTGGGTTTTATAGATTTGATAAGGGTACTTGACTACTTGACTCCGGTGCAGTGGTGGAAGCACGCCGTCAATCGGTTAAGAAGTTCGTTTTCGTATCCGAATTTTGCGAGCACGCCACTTTCGTATTTCGTAAAAATCGACCAGCCGTTAGTCCGGGGGCATAGGGTCAAATAAGGCTTGGCCGTGTGCAACTTTATGAAGATATAATATAGAGTTATGTCCTTATCGATTCTTGGGCGATCAAGGACCATGAAAAATTATGGTGGAATATTGACATCTGCTGCAGGCAAATATGGTGGAGGCGCCAAAATGGGCTTTATCTGGTAATAAGAAACTGGCTGTAGATCGATTGTTTTTCAAGGGATTACAATATCTGGAACGTCATTTTGTAGACAAAAAAATTCTCTTCCTATTTCGTACCTGAATTTACAAGCGTCATTCCGGGAAACTGTCTAAATTGTCTCAATAAGATATGTTAAATTTCGGCTTTACTAGAAGGTTATCCGATATTTCTGAAACTTGTCAGTATTATAGATCTTGATGTGCCCTTTCCGAATTTCCACTTTTCCGTTTCGTATCTTTGCCGTGTTGGCCGCCATATTGAACAGATGGCGCCAAAAAAAAAACAGTTTCAAGTCAATGTGAGGTAGAAGCGTTTGTACGCGAATGGGAGCTTATTCAATTATCTACAATTTGACACCTTACTCGTGCACGTGCTACTTCCGGTTCTTGGGTTATGGCTTCTAGAACTCCCTGAAGCATCAACTTTTGTTATCCAATCAGCATGTTGAGTTCCTCTTAACTCAACGTGGCAGTCAAATCAACCATAAATAATGATCAGTTGTCAACCACAGACCACTAATATCCAAAAAATCAATTATGGTAACGGTTGTCATGCAACTACAGGGTGAACTCTAAGGGAAAATTGACTTTGAAAAGGTATAGCTTGAGAACCGTAAGTCGCACATAGGTGATTCAGATGTCAAATTCCAGAGAACTTCTAGAGAAGTCTTTATTGGACTTCCACTTCAATATAAATTCTAAAATTTTATGACGAATTTCCCGAAAATTTTCCAGAAATATGTTTTTTTGGGCGCCATCTTTTCAAAATTATGGCCAGAACGGCAGAGATACGAAGTGAAAAAGTGGATATTCTAAAAAACAACCCCAAATTTCATTATAATAATGAGGTTCGAATACATCTGATACCCTTCAAATGCTATATGTATTACCTTTATTTCTTTCTAGAGTCAGCTTGCCTTCACAGTTCACCCTGTAATTGCACAATCAACATCACCATGATAAATTTTCTGATTTTTTATTATCTATGGTTAATAGCCAAGAGCTATTTATGGTTAATTTCTTTGCTTCATGACGGCCGTATCAATTCAACATGCTGATTGAATGCCGAAAGTTGATGCTTCCGGAAGTTCTGAAAGCCCTAACTCAAGAACCGTAAGGTGCACAAGAATAATTGATATGTCAAATTGTAGAGACTTGAATGGGCTTTCCTCCGCATATACACGTTTCAATCTTGAGTCAGTTGAATTCAAGATATTGACAAAAAACTTTTTTTTTGGGCGCTATCTTTCCAATATGGCGGCCAAAACGGCAAAGATACGAAGTGAAGAAGTAGAAAATTGGAAAAAGCACCTCAAGATCTAGAATACTGCCAGGTTTCAAAAATATCAGATAACCTTCAAAAAGGCCGGAATTTAGCATATCTTATAAAGACAATTTTGACAGTTTCCCGAAATGACGTTTATAAACTCAGATATGAGATAAAAAGAGAATTCTTTTGTCTGAAAAATGACATTCCAAGTGTTGAAATCCGTTGAAAAACAAACGAGCTCCAGCCAGTTCCTTATTACAAGATGTAGTCCATTTTGGCGCCTCCACCATATTTGCCTGCAGTAGATGCCAATATTCCACCATAATTTTTCATGGTCCTTGATCCCCCAGGAATTGATTAGGATATAACTCCATATATCTTCACGAAGCTGCACCCGGCACGACCTATGCCCCCATACTACCTTGCGTATCCTACCCACAGCCGTGCCTATGCACAGAGCACAGTCGGCAAGCTTCGTACCAATACGAAAACCTCAAGTTTTGCGTAAAGTGTCGATCTTTCTTATCCTTGTCTAGCATAATATATCTGTAATCTGCATCTTCCCTCTTCGTCGCTAAAATTTTAGCAATATGGCGGCCTTCATTCACTGGCACGACTTTTTACGATCTTTTCCGATTGCAAACACGAATGGCAATACGCAAGTTTATACAATAGAAAATACGCAAGCTTCGTATACGAAGTTCGTGAACAGACAGCGTGCTTCCTGCACTGTTTCGGGAATTGGCCATCATCAGGCGCAATCTGCAACACATATGTTCAAACATATGTTCAATAGAATGAACGGTGCATGTCACTGATGTCACGTGATTAGTAATCACACAACAAAAGTGAACATAAAGTACGACATGCACGGCGAGAAGTGGAAATGTTGGACTACCGTTTTGTTTTACACTCTCTTGGCGGTAAGTAGTTGGCAATGTTGGTATCGGTTTCGTATTGTTTGCATCGCTGGCCGGGTGTCTTTTGATTCTTTTTTCTCTTGTTGTTTTTGGTGGTGATGGGCTGACCGTGCGGCAGAGAGAGCGATGACCAGGGTGACAGATTGGAAAGTCAGCTGTTTAAGGTTCAAGTCAAGTTTGAGAGGTGGTCCCTAAATTTACACTTTAAAAAATTTAACTGAAGAAGAGTTCCGCTTGATCGTTCAAATCTCTGCCGTTATCCCCTTGTTTCTTCTGGATATTTTATTTATTGATGTCTCTTGAATGCTCTTTAATTCTGTTCTCCACGATTTTGCCTGTTTTGCTTATGTAAGATTATCTTTCTTTGGCCTGTCCGCCTCTCTGATTGATCTTTTGAGGTCATATTTATGCGATAGGCGTTTGTTTGTTCAGCACAATGGTTGCTAATCTGAGGAGTTTTTTCAGCTGTTTGATGTGCCACAGAGCTCTAATCTCGGTCCATCGTTTTTGACATTACCGCTGACGATATAGTGTGACTGACCTCTCAGCGAAGCATTTATTGAACGAATTTCAGCTGCATAGTCTCAGCAACTGATTTTTTTCTACTGGTTTTCCTCTATAAGATCCTGTGTGGAAAAGTTGACTGCGCTGAAACTCTGGGCATAATCGATTTCTGTGTACCTACTCAGAATACATCTTAGTTCAAAAAGTTTATTTTCACTACCTATTGCCTCCTATTTATCATTTTTATAGTCTATCCTTTTTCTCACTCCTGAGTCCTACTTCCATAAAGACGCCTTTTTTAACACTCGACTTTAAATTGGACTTTGGGCTGTGGTGAACTTATTATTGATATCATCTTTGTCCTTGGCGTTGCAAATTCGATATTTTAGTTGGATTGTTCAATTAGGTACCCACCGTTGCCAAAAATCTTGCTTACTTTTTTCATTTATTATTTCAATCTCAATTTCAGTAAATAGATTTGTTCATCAATCCCGACCCCTGGTTATCTTTCTGGTCAATTATTTCATGCAATGGGGCGATGTATTTTCAACAATAAGGCAACATTCATAGAGTTTACCCAATCATTGACTGACGCTTTTACTGACAAATAAACTGCGCAATAAATATGTTGTAGCGAGGGAAAAATTGGTCCGAGTCTGGACCATAATAACTTATGAATGACACAAACCATTTCGATTTTATTTTGACGGTTAGCGAGCTCAGTTTTTTCGTTATTCACTTTTAGAAAGTGAAGATCAGGAAGCTCCATGTAAAATATCTACAGGGTGAAATGTAAAACAGCACAACATTTTTGCAATTTCAACGGACCCCCATTATCAGAATAGTTTTTTTTCTTGAATGCGAATGTAAGGATTATAAAGCGTTATGCTTTAGCTTGCGCCCAGTTTTGAAATTTTTGACATCGGAAGTCTGATTCTGACTGAATGATTTTTTTCTCTTGAAGGATGCTGATTTATCCTATCCCTACAAAGAAGACTATGCTACTCTGATGGTGAGAGGTTGCAATACACGAATATTGTTGTTTAGACGGTTCTCAGCAACTCAACTTGCAGACCATCTGGAATACCTTGATCAAGGTTTCAAAAAGGGGGCCCATTAAAAATGGGCGACACAGGTGTTTTCCTTAAAAATTGAATTTGATTGGATTTTCACGATTGAAACAAGCTTTCTTTGTAATTTTGACCTCGTAAACTTGATGCTGATGGTTAATTTTAGTTCTTGATGATGACAGGCTCCCTTGGCTAACAAAGTCTTCCTTGTAGCGATAGGATAAATCAGCATCCTCTAAGAGAAAAAAAAATCATAAATTCAGAACCAGAGTTCCGATTCCAAAAATTTCAAAACTGGGCGCAAGCCAAAGCATGACGCTTTATGATCCTTTCATTAACATTCAAGAAAAAAATTATTCTGGAAACAGGAGTCCGTTGAATTTGCTAAAATTTTGCACTGTTTTACATTTCACCCTGTAGATATTTTACATGAAGCTCCTTGATCTTTACCTCCTGAAGGTAAATAACGGAAAGACTGATCTCACTAACCGTCAAAGCAACATCTAAATGGTTTGTGTTGTTTAAAAGTTATTGTGGTCCAAAGTCGGACCAATTTTTCCCTTGCGACAACATATTTGTTGCGCAGTTTAGTAACCGATACGGCAAACAAAACGTAATAACAATAGTCTAGTCCCGTTTTTAAATTTTAAATATTCCTTTTACACGCAGAATCTGAACTCTCATGGGAACATTGCGGCACCATAATAACTTGAAACATAATCTATTCATTATAGGACAGAGCGCCCTACTTTGAATTCTCACTTCTCCTTCCTTCTCTATAGACCTCTATATTTAACATGTCTGATACGTGGTAATGTTAATGTATTCCACAATTCTCCCTGATTCATACTGCTAATCTCCGAAATTCACAACAGATGCGCCACACATAAGGAAATTTATTCACATTATCTTTATAGACATATATTACCTAATTATTTACATAGAAGGGTAACAGCAAACTTTGGAGGGTGATTTCTTTACAAAAGAAAGTCCAAAAGAAAGAGCAACATTTGAAACAACGCAAAGTAGGTGAACAGTTTTTAATTATTTGCCCAAAAATAATGATCAGAGGTAAAAAAACTTCCAATTTGGACAGGGAACTTTTTTCGCAGTGCAAAATTTCAAACAATAATCTGACCGGAGTTAGAAGAGCTTGGAGGTGGGTTGAATTGCCACAAAAACTTGTCTGCAATCCATTTCAATAGACCCTTTTTTATTCACACAGTAGGTATCATGACTTACTCAAGGAGAAAACTTGAAAACTGCATGTCGCGTCTCTAGTGACTGCTTCAACTTAATTTTTTAGCGCATGAAAATAGCTATTGCAGCCGCTTTGTCCGTCCGTCCGTCCGTCCGTTCCTCGAACTCCTCGCAAATTAGACGCCCTAGCTTTCTAATGTTTTCGCTGTCACATAGCTGCCACTCCCAAAGCTGGGCTAGGCTATATTGAATGTCTATATTGCTCCGCCAACATAGAGAAAATCGCCCCTGATCAACTTGAAATAACATGATATTGCAAGTTCTCCCAGACCTAATGCTCTGGTGTTCTCATTCCATGAATAATACATAGTTGCCACTTATAAACGTAAGCCCAGAAACAGTCCATCTCAAATATGCGCCGCCGACATGAAAAAATTTGCTTAAAGCCACCCCCAATCAATTTAAAATGAAAAACATAAACCCGAAGACATAGCGATCTAATTCTTTCGCTATATGAATAGCTGACTAAAAATGAGAAAGGAAAGACTACTTTTGATATAGCGCCCCTCCAGCTTTCTGCCCCCAAAAGAAAATAGTGCAACTTTCAACAATTCTCCTCCCAGGAGGAATTACCTCCCATAGTTTTATGCCATGTCTCTGAAACAGGTCGCAAGTCCTATGTTTAAGGACACAAAGAGAGAAGTCTCAGGGAAATCAGGGATACACACAAGTCGCCGTGTAATTTTGGGTTGGAAGTTGATTTTTGAAGCAAATCTTAATACCAATTTTATAACGGCGTTGTCGTTCTATGCAGGAATGTTGCAACTAATTTCGCGTCAGAGAGGCTCCCACGTTCACATCTCGGACGTTTTGCTTCAGACATTGCTTTTTGTTGACGGGCCCCAATTTCAATTTTGCTTTCATAGAAATGCAATGTCACTCTGCTATTTAATTTTGTGTGGCAATTTATTCAACTTCACTATCACAAAGTTATCAACGTCGAGTGCGAAATGCATCGACCGACCAATAGTTCTATACCAGTCATAGTGTGAAGTGAACTGCCCATCCGTTATAGAAGGAGCTGCTGGAAAATATGAAATAAGGGGTGCACTGTAGCATGAATGGCATCACGTGCGTGAGGTGTCAATATCAGCATCCAGCCCATCAAAAAGAGAGGAAGTGCTTTCTGGAAGCGAAGAAGGGAAAGAATGTGCCATGCCAGGGTTAACGACGTATTCATGCAAGACATCGCTGGGATTTTTTTGTTGCAAGAGGGGTATATATCTGTCCTAATGCGGAAACATTTTAATCAAAATGAGAAGAGGAACCGGCAAGAAGTACGAAGTCTCGCGTTCCACAGGAGACACACGCATGCACGTTGTTTTGCGCCCTGCTAGATTGGATTACCTCAACTTTGTAAAAGTCGTCGGGGTGATGGAGTAAACAAACGGAAATGGCGGGCGTGCAAAAATTAGATACACACCCTTCCGGACACCTTTAGTGTCACGGCGTTTGAACGCCCCCCCAGGACAGCATCCACCTAAATAGAATATAAATTTCGATGGGCTCTTAACAGTTAAAAAACGTGCAAAAATTTATCAACACTTGTCGGAACTTTTCACTCTTACAGGGTAGGCCATAGACACACGTATAGTCGAAGGGTAAACCGCCGAGAAAATGTTTACAAAAGAAGTCCCCTTTCCGATAGAGGCCCCGGAGTTCCTCTGCTGAGGTCCTTGAGAGTTCCCCGGAGTTCCTTCAAAGTTTCTCGAAGGTCCCTAGAGGTACCTTAGTACAGTTCCTCCTGAGGTCCCCTAACTTGTACAAAACAGGTCCTCAGCAGTTAACTCCTCGGTTAGCAGGTAGGTAATACAGTAAGACAAACGAAAAGTTGTTGATTTCACAGTTTGAAATGGCCGTACAAGAATCTTTGTGATTCATTCTAGGAGGTCGAGTAGGAGGTGATTTCCTAATCGTTTTTATGACTAACTGTACAAGCAAAAAAATTCAAGATGGAGGGTGTTGAAGTTGATAATAAAAATCAATTTTCTTTTCAATAAAAGAAGAATAAGTGCGTGACACTATCATGTCGAAAATTTCAAGTTATAAATTCACAAATTCGTCGTCCATGCGTTGTTGCCCTTCTATTATTTTTTAGGCAAGATTTTTATCAACTTCACATGAGAAAGCAATCGGTTAGCGTTTGTACCAGATCGATAGGTTTTCTCCCTGAGGAGTAGTTTGCGTGACGGACGGAAGGACAAAGTGCAGCTAAGAGCACCATTCCCTGTGGGAAAGTGCGCTGAAAAGAGGGATTATAGCCGAACGTAATTATCAGTGTGAAGTATATGACACTATACTTTTGTTCAAAATTGAAAATAATATAATGTTATGGTAATGACTATCCCACACAACATACTTCTGACCAATCAATACGCGTGAAACCTTTGAGTTGAACTATAGTGGACATGGCACAACCTGATAAGGAACAACATAAGTTGCAAATGATGATAGAGGTAAAGGTAAAGGTAAACCACTTTGCAGGATTACAACTAAATAAATCTGTTGTGGGGCGACACAAAACTTTCCCGGCGGTATCCAGGGACGTCAGTAATGATTTTGATCGAAGTGTCCCTTCGGGAAGTGGGACTTAATTCGGAAATTGATGGAAACATTTTACTCAGTTGTGCGTTACACGATCATTCTGCATCCATTGTTGGGCCTACAGAACAAGTGACAGGTTCTTAGGTTTCCACGGTGATGAAATATTTCGAAAGGTAGAACTAGGAAGAAGACAATTGTTGCAAAATTTGAAGAATGCAATGCTATATCCAGACAAGCCCGGACCCAATGTGTCACCTGAAGGCTTCCGATCAAAATCATTTACCTAAAATCTAATCAGGTCATTCCAGGCTGAACTTATGCTTTCGTACCTGATTTCGATTTGATCGAATCAATAATTCGGTAATTATCGTGGCAGAACCGCTTAATTTGCACGATCGCATGAGCGGCTTTATATTTTCAGTAGGAAAACTCCCGGGAAATTGGAGAGAAATTATTGGAAAATGTTCATGAACCAGTTATCTATTCTTCAAAAACAAATGGTAGAAATCTGTTAACGGAATAAAAAGTTGGAAAATTTCCAGTTTTTCCAGAGAGGAAAACTTGAAAACCGTTGGTCCGATTTTGAAAATTTTTTCTCCAAAAATTAATTCAGTCTTTTCTCCAACTTTCATTCGCAGCATGTCTGCACCTAAAATTAATATTTCGTGTGGCTCACCGCATGTTGAAGTTTACGCTGCAGTTTTTTCAAATTCGCGGAATATGTAAATTTGTTATTGAAAAAATTACCGTCAGAAAACCGAAGCTGTGTCGATTTTAAAAATATATTCACAAGACGCCCAGTTCAATCTACTTCCGATATCAGTCGAAATTTTTCGAAAAAAATCGATCCTCGTGCAGGAATGAATTTTTGAGTGGAGTACTGCATCAAAAGCGAGTCATCCTGGTGGAAATTCGGGTGAGTCGTTCTCTTGAGTGGCAACGGCTAGGAGAAATTTTGAAAATTCATAACGCCCGATGGAAAAATAGTGGAAAATTGCAACTGCAGACTTAATTTGACTCTTATGTTTTGTTGCTTCCTGCCAAATTTGGTCTCAATTCATCGGATAGATTTTGAATAATTGAATGGTAAAGTTTTGAACTTTGACATTTTTTATTTTTTGACAGATGACAGACAGGGCACAATTTTTAACTGTTCTGAATACAGTTTTTCATGGGCTTTCAAACGGCATTTTGCAAGTCAAGTTCTGTGAGATATAGCTTCTGTCATTTTTTGATAGTGACACTTCCGTTTGACAGATGACAGCCAAAAACTAATCAGCTCATTTAACAGCAAGACCCTGTCTGTATACCAAATTTCAAGTTGATCAGACTATCGGTTCGGCAGCTATCGTGTCAGAACGTTTTTCCTGCATCCTGCATCATTACATAACTTTCCCTTGGACGGGCCGGGAAAGTAAAACGATTTAACCCGCATTATACAACCACTACACATGGTACATAGTGGTTCATGAACACATTTTGGGTACTTATTTACCAGACATTTTTCAAGTGTAGGGGGAGTCACCAAGATGTTTTATATATACTGTTACGAGCGGCGACCCCGTGCATTCTGGTAAACAGGCGATCTTTCTAGATTCCTCCATCCATTAGGCCGCAGTGTAGATACAAGTGCGGAACTCTGGACATTTCCAGAAGTATACGCGATGGCTTGGCATTGGGCACCTTCAACGCTCGATCAAGACACATCTAATCATTTTGGCGGAGGCGCCGGTTCTAGAGCACGGCAGACTTGTAAGGGTAATGTGCATGATTTTTCGGGAGTCGTATGGAAACCGTATGTCGGGTTACTGTGGAAACCGCTGGAAATGCATGGAACATTCGAGATGAATTAGTCGGACCTATATAAGGCATCAATCGTCGCCTCACGAGCAGTACTGAATTGGAAAAGACAGCGAGCGGTTGAGAAGCGATAGTCCCAGTGATATTCACAAGCGTGAATAATTGTTGGCGTGTATTCATTGTAGTACGCAGTAATAAACAGTGTGTGTTTTAAAACGGTCGTCTCAATTGTATTCGAACCCGTACGCGAAATACGTAACAATACCTACGTGAAGCCATAAAATATTGCGATCGGTAAGAGAATTCGCTGATGGTGCTGAAATAGCGATTTTACCGTTTTATTATTTTTTAATGATTTACAATCAAGTTTTGTCTACTATTTCCTTTTTTTCAATTGTACCTGAATAATATTCGTTGATGAATTGTTGTGTTTGAAACCATGTTTTTTTGCGGTGGGCGGTTATCCGTGTAGTCACTGGCAGTACCTCCTCAACGCCGCCTCAGTACTCTGACAGCGGCGCCGAATGATTTACACACCACCCACCATTTTATGGCCGCATCAACAGCTAGGTTATTGGCATTCTTTTTTCGGTGTCGTTCACGTTTCACCCTTTTTGCCTTAGCGTGACTGCACGGTAGTACACGCCAAGGTACCTGGCCCGAGCCGGATTCGAGCCCACGATCCCTGGAATTGCTCCAAAAGATGGAGACCCTCGCGCTTCCGGTCGGGTTGAAACCTTGTTTTTTTATTGTTTTAGTTTTAAAATGCGAAAGAAATTTGAAGGAGAATACTAAAAAATCAAATTGAATTTTATTAAATTGAGGATTTCTTTGATGTAGTGTTACTAGTGTTTGATTGGTTTTGGCATTTTTGAAATTAGAGTGTGTAGTAAAATTAAAAGAAAAAATATTCATAAAAAATTTAAATTTTTTTCGATCATTCACGATTTTGGCAAACTATAGGTTAGAAGCGTGAATGTGTCCAAAACTTCAGTTCACAAATAATATGGTTTTGATTGACATTTCCAGAAAACCCATTTTGTGGCAAGGAACGTGCTCTGTGTCACTGCTTTGTTATGTTCCTAAGATAAGGTAATACCACAAAAGCTAAGAGTTTCGTTGATCAAATTATGTTCAACCCGGCCGGTAGCGCGGCGGACTCCATTTTTGGAAGCAATTCCAGAGATCGTGGGTTCGAGTCCGGCTTGGGCCAAGTGAAAATTTTCATGCGCTCTTTAGTACTTTGGCGTGTACCACCATGCAGTCACGGCAAGGGAAAAATTGTGAAACGAGAAGGACACCGAAAAAAAAAGGTGCTAATAACCTCGCTGTTGATGCATCCATAAAATGGTGGGTGGTGTGTAAATCACCCGGCGTCGCTCCTTGAGTACTGAGGCGACGATAAGGAGGTACTGCCAGTGACAACACGGATACCCGCCCACCGCCAAAAAAAATTATGTTTGCACAAAGCAATTCAACTTGTACAAATAGTCTTATTATTGTCCAAAAAAAATCCGACAGCTTTGCTTTCACTATTTTACATTAGGTTAGGTACTAGGTGAATTTCTTTTCTAAATTTTATCGATTAAACTCCAAGCGCTTGTGGTATTACGATAAAAATTGTTTCACTTCAGTTGCAGATCCCTGAATGTATTTGAATAATACTGAAATGGCGCTGTTATACTTAACGGAAAATTGTTTCAGTCAGATTAAAGCTGATCATCCAATGACTACGAATTAGTTCAGGCGATCCCCGAGGTGGGTTTCCCATCTCCCACATTAGAAAAGGAAAAACGCTTCGACCCTAAAAGCTTCCAAACATCCAAGGAATCTTAATTAGAACCAAGTGCAAATGGGATTACCTGAAATATTCTGCAAACACAAAGCCAGAGAGGATACGTAACGTAAGTGAGAGCTTCGCGTACTAAATGCCTGTGTCTGCAGGAATTCCACAATTAACATTAACACAACCACGAACTGATTAAATACTTTTGCAATTTCACCCGATTGCTTTGGGCTTTGGCCCTCTCATCATCCAGAATGTGGAACTCAATAAACAACCCACGACCTACTAACATGCTCTGGTGATATGGATGATGGGGCGGAGAAGTGGACCGGCTCCCGGTTTTCCGGGTTGTGTGTGTGTGTGTGTGTGTGTGTGTGTGATGCCCATTTGAAGTTATTTAAGAGTGTTTCCCAATAACACAGTCCAAAGTTGATTCGCAGGATTAGGACCTTTATATTTGGAAACTGCAGAGTCAGATACGCACACAACACACACATAGAGCGGAGGGCATTCGTCATGGACTTGTTTCAAGCTCCCGCACGCGGGTACGGCATTAAATTGGTATGTGTGGCCGATAGCTGGGAGCCCCACTAAAAACTGATTGAATACTTTGTAGCGTAATCTGCATTCCGCTCGGTGAACCCATTCAAAAAAGGTGTATCTCAAATGATGCCCTCTTTTTTCAATCCATGGCATGCTGAATCAGCCGTGAATGAGCCATATTCGAATGCCGTTTTACATTCAAAGTGCGTTATCGTTCTAATAATTCAAAACACTCGACCATCGCCTTCAGCCATCTAATTTGAAATACGGCCTAATTTTTTACACAGCTCTGATTTTCGTGTTTCAATTTTTGTTCTGTTGATAAGATAAGAAATGAACTGTCATGAGATTCTTCCTGTGAGTAAGTATACTTATAGGTAAGTAATAGCTTCTTTCATTTTATTATCAGATTTCATTTTATTATCAGAAGTGAGTATTCTAACCTAGGTTCTTAGTGGTGTCTTGCTGTCTTCCATGCAATTTCTCGTTTCTTCTCTCTCTAATTAGGTTAAGTTAGTGAGTTTTGTTGCGAAAAGAAAGCACCTACCACCTAATGTCTCACCTCATGCGACTTATGACCGCATTGTTCCGAAACTCGCTGGAGATCACGACGCGCGAATAAGACACATTTGCACAATTGGCGGAGGAGCGGTGCTTTAAGATCTTGTGAAGCCATCGACTTTTCTTCTAAAAATCCCGCAAAAGAGATGAGTTGGCGGCCAATGCTGGACAAGGAAGTAGCCAGATTTGGATTAACAGCGACAGTGAGCACATCAGCGAAGTTGATGGAGCGATATCGAAGAGTGATTCATTATGTGATTTTCAATTAGAACGAGTAGTAGGCGAGTAGAACGATCTAGTAATGAATAGTGTGTGCATGCTTGAACGTTTTGTTTCTGAATTATTGAAGGACATACGGGGTGTCCACGATAAAATTCAACCCCCCTCTAGGAGATTCTTCTTTGAAATATTGTGAAAAACTAAAAACTTTTTCACAACGATTTTTCCCAGGGATCTTGAATCGATCGTCTAAAAGTTTTTAGTTGGTACCGTATACAGGGTGTGACGTGTAACTTTTTTATTTCAAATGCAACACCCTATATTTTCTTACGTCATTTGATGAAGCCTTTCTTTCTGATTACAGAGATATATGACATTTATGATCTATTTTGACAAGGAAGGAAGCTGTCAAAAAAATAATAAAATAGGTAGTCAAATATATTGAAAATTAAAAATTACGTGACACCCTGTATAAGGAGCGAATTAGATCATTTATCCATGCAGAGTTGATTTCTGCAGACAAAATGCTGCGAGAATAACTTTTTTTAAGTGAACTGTAGAAACCAAAGCCGCATCTTCCGCGAAACAAAATTATTTGACTATACCTATTTTATTATTTTTCCGACAACTTACTTGTCAAAATAAATCATAAGTGTCATATATATTTGTAATAAGAAAAAAAAGCTCCACCAAATAACGGAATAAAATATAGGGTGTTGCATTTAAAATAAAAAAGTTACATATCACACTCTCTAAACGGTACCGTCAAGTGGGTATTTATGGGACATTTTTTTCAGTGTTAGCCTTATATCTTTTCAGTGTCAGCCGGTTTCTTTGAGGTGAAAAATACTATAGCTGCGAGTTTATCTAGGCTATCAGATCCAATGGTCGATTCGCAATTTCAGTATTGCCGTCTATTTTTTTTTTTTCGATTTTCTGCTGTCCCATATAACCCTGTACATGGGTCTATATGGGACAGTTTTGGTTTTTAATGTTAAATGCATTAGAAAAATAGTTTGACCCAAACAAGACTGTATATGGGTTATATGGGACGTCCTTATTCTATAAAAAAAAATCGGTAAAAATTTTCTAAAACTGGACCTACAAAATGGCAAATAAAAAAGCGTCCCATATTAGACTTTTTTTATTATAAAATGTAAACAAAAATAACAAAAAATAAATTCTTGGTCCCTTAGGACATTTCAACACAACAAATTTCTTTTCTTCCAACTCATTGAGGACGGGGGGCTTTCCGAGCCTGTCTGAATTTTGGCCTTTGTACCTCCTGAAGATGGTGTTACGGGGCACCTGGTACCGCTCCTCTGCCTGACGAAAGGAGATGCCCTCCATAATGACCGCCTCTAATGCTCTTTCTAAGTTTTCAATACAATAATTTCTGCGGTACGCCGTTCCCGGTTTGTGAACGTGGTGCCGAAGCATGATGCATATGCGTCCCAAATAACCCTGTAAACGTGCATTTTATCAAAATATTGGAAATTAAAAAAAATTTGCACTGCAAAACCAAAACAAAACAGTGTGTTGTGTTGTTGAGGTTATGTACAAGAATTTGTTTCCTAGGATCGAGATTCTAGCTCTTATACTTCAGGCAGTCCAGATGAGACTCTTAGCACAAAGTAAAATTTCACTTTTTTTTTTTAAATACCGATTTTTTTTTACACTTACTTGATGTTTTTTTCATCGTCTCACCGGCGACTTTGGCGGCCTTCGGCACTTGTCAGTGCTAGGGAATTTTTTACCACCTCGATTGGTACCCCGGAACCGAGTTAAGGCGGCACATTTGAAAAATTGTAGTAACGTCCCATATAACCCGTAATGTCCCATAAATACCCACTTGACGGTACCAATTAGAAACTTTTAGAGGATCCATTTTAAGGTCCCTGGGAAAAATCGTGAAGAAAAAGTTTTTAGTTCTTCGAAATATCTTAAAGGGGAATCTACTGGAGAGGGGTGAATTTCATCGTGAACACCCTGTACATACCATTGCAAATTCGTTAACATTTGTGTCAGAAACAGCATCATAATTCAGATAAATCCATACAGGAATACTATCGTTGTCTTCTTCACAAAAATGTTTTATTCCCAAATATAGAAACAATATTCATTTTTTACTCCCTCTCAAGGGTGGGGACCTCATCAGACTGAAAAAAGAAAATACTTCCAACATAATTATCTACAAATCATATGTAAGTAACATAGCATATCATAACATATCTTCTAACATCCACATAATTATCTAAACCATTCGACAATGTGTTGTTTGAAAAGGGAGTTTGTCGAAACGGTATTTAGCTCTAGACTGTTGAGAAAGATCTCTATCAAATAGTTAGGGGGAAAGTCTTCTAACGGCAAATTTTTTTACTAGAAGATGAAAAGTTTTGAGAGAGAGCAAGTTGTCGAAGATTGAAGAGACCTTGAGCTATGCTGTCAGGGAGATTGAATTCTCATAGCATTCGACTGACAATGACAAGACAGTCTGAAATGGGGACGAAGGGGAATAAATTGGTGACGTCGAATGATACTAATGTCAACCCTTTCGAAGGGGTGAATTCATTTAATTTTGGAATTAGGTCAATGGAATTTTTGATACTGAAATAGAAATTGTTATTTAAGACATTTGGTAACAATTTGCCGAGAAAAGCGCACAAAGGGTGACAAGGAGAATTCAAAAAAGAAACTATATCGGTCTTATGGGATTGTTGGGTTCATGGATCTTTGCTCTTTGATAGGGCGTGAAGGCATGGCATTCTGAGGTTCGACACTAGAAGACCGGTGTGTCAGATGTTGGAATAAAATTGAGTGTTCTGGTGGGTGTTCACTACTTTTCGAATTTTAAAAACAAATGAAGAAAGTGGGTTATTTGACAAAACTTGAAAATGAGGGTATGATGAAAAGAATTCTATCTCATCAACGTAGAAATGACTAAGCAGTTTCCTTTATCTGCTTTTGATATTAATGAATCTTGAGATTTGATTTTTGATATTGGGGATGCGATACCAGAACGAAATCTACCTACTAGTCCGGACGTTTAGCTACATGTATGGGACCCACCTTGCATTTTAGAGACAAGCGACGAAATTTGGCACACTTGTTCACTAGACCCTACTCTTCGATTGAAGAAATGTTGCCATCATCTGCGGAAATCGTGCAGACACTTTATACAGGGTTCAGTAAAAAAAAAAATGTTGGAAAATCGTGAATCGTGAACCATAACCGGTGGACGTATGTAAATCAGGATATTGATGACTGATTCCATGTCCATGAAGATGCTGCAAACAGTTTTGAAATACCTTGAGTCGTTTCCGAAATACGTTGCAAGAAGTGAAATCTCTTCAACTTTTTTCTTTTTTCAATAAATCAGTTGTTTTTGGAGATATTGAGCTGCAACTTGATATTCCGTTAAACAAATATGTTTCTAATGAAACGCGATGTGGAGCCATCGACAAAGCCTGGTTACTTGAAACTAAGATCTTCAACTTTTTTTTCCATCGTGAGCGTCATCTTCAAATCGTCCTTCGTGAAATTGTTGAAAAAACAACAGGTAACGATTTAATTGGACACACGCGTTTATTTTATTATGAAAAACCAGGTTCTGAATTGCAGTAATGACCTCTTCGGCCAAGAAACGCTATCAAGTTAGTTTTTCTTGATTTCCCTCAACTTAGGTGATAACGATAACCATCACCAAATGGAACTTTGGATCGATTAGATGTTAACGACATTATAATCCACATTATTTTGTGCAGCCAGTCACAGAATTTCATCATCATCAGCCAAGTGGTGTTTTTTTGGCAAACAGTTGAACAAAAAGTTTTCTTCGATTTTTGTGAAAAAAGGCAAAAACGGCAGGGTCACGTCGTCCTTTCAAACCCTATTGATAAAAATAGGTTTTCACCGGAAATAAATTTGGAAGTTGACAAAATTTGGTGGATCGATGCGGAATTTAACGTTTTAACATTCTGAAATTCCCGGAAATTCCAAGGCTTGGCTTTTTTTCTAAGGCCAATAAAAGAGCGCTATCCTTGGAAATTTTTGTTTTTTTTCTGAATAACTTGTAAACTATCACTTTCAGAACACAAAGACCAGCGAAGCAAATGTAGCCCGTTAAATTCTCAAGAGATCAGTATCTACTACATTATATTACTCTATGGTCAATAGCCTCTGAGATACAGCGTCTGCTAAGACGCAGTGAAAATTACTCAAAATTTATTTCCGGATTTTACGTAACAATTTGCATAGTGTCAATTCAGGGAATGTAACGTGGATAGCAGATGTGCGGATTTCAATGTGTTTTACATTTTTGGAAAGCCAATTCAACCTTTGATATCACACTTTTGTCTAGAAGTCGCCAACTTCAAAATGGTACTTTTCCTCGACCTCCGAAATTGATACTTGATTTGCCAAAGAATCCCAAAAAATCGATTTTTTTCTTACTATGTTGCCTAATTCTTCAAGTATAGCAAAACCATCCAGAGAATATATGAAGAATTTAATACCAAAAAAACAACATGTTCCGAAATCTTTTTCCCAGTGATGGTTCCAGAGTTATATGAGTTGAAAGACTAAAACGACATATTTGGAAAAAATGGGTGGTCCGGACACTAACTGCTAAATACTGTACGGACCTTGCATTTGAGGTGTAAGACGTCACTTGGCAGACGTGGAAAGTACATAAGTATATCCAATACTTCTGCTAAGTGGCGTTTTGCATCATCAAATGCAAGGTCCGTACAGTATTCATCAGTTAGTGTCCGGACTACCTATCTTTCTTCCAAATAGATCGATTTAGTCTTCCAATCCATATAACTCAGGAACCATCACTAGGAAAAGGATCCCGTAACATGTTATTTTTTTTTGTATTCAATTCTTTATATATTGTCACGATAAGGGTTTGCCCTTATCGCGGGGTTGAAGATCTACAAGGTTAGGGGCGTATGTAGCTGTAGATGAAGAGGCAAAGATGTATATCACATGGTTTATTTACATAATATGTACACTCCCTTGACACTAGTTCTATACTTACACATACACATGGTCTGTCATTCGTACTATAGGGTGCTAGGCCAGGGCTAGGCCCTGGGCCTTAGCCCCTCACTCCACACTCGGTGATGACCACTCATTCTCCCTCGACTACTCGACTGCTACTCTCTACCCTGGTCGGGGTTCTCCTCCGTCCACTTATACCATACCTACAACTCTGCTCGACCTACTTACGTTGCACTGCACGTGACAATATTCCTTGGATGGTTTTGCCCTACTTAGAAAATTAGGCAAATGGCATGATATGAAAAAAATCGATTTTTGGGGATTCTTCAGGATATCAAGTATCAATTTCAAAGGTCGAGGAAAAGTACCATTTTGAAGTTGGCGACTTCTAGACAAAAGTGTGATACTGAGTGGTGAATTGTCTTTCTAAACATTTAAAACACATTGAAATCCGCACATTTGCTGTCCACGTTACAACCCGTGAACTGACACTATGCAAATTGTTACGTAAAATCTGGAAATAATTTTTGAGTGATTTTCACTGCGTTCTGGCAGACGCTGTATCTAAAAGATTATTGACCAGAAAGTAATGAGTTTAGTAGTACTGATCTCTTGGGGATTCAACAAGCTACAATTGCTGCACAAGATTTGGTGTTCCAACGCTAATAGCTTACAAGTTGTTCAGAAGACTTTCAAGGATGGCGCTCTTTTATTGGTCCTAAAAAAAATCCAAGCCTTGGAATTTTCGGGAATTTCAGTATGTTATTCTGTGTTGAATTCTGCATCGATTCACTGAATTTTGTCAACTTCCGAATTTATTTCCGGTTTGGCCCGATTTTTGCTTAATTTGACTGGACTATGAAGAAAATCTGTTACCAAATGTTACCAATTGATACTGAAAGTGAAAGAGTTCGGAGAAATGTCTGCTGTAGTTTCAAGTTGAACCGAAATGGATTTTTCCATCCTACTTATGCAGGAGGGACGTCGAAAGTGTTGCTACAGCTTAATATTTGAAACGTTTTATGTTGAATATTGCCAGAAACGCTTCAAATATAAGCTGTAGCAACACTTTTCACGTCCCTCCTGCGAACTAAAATGTAGCAATCATGCAGTTTGAGCTTGGCTTTAAACTACGAAGCACATTCCTCCGAATCATTTCATTACCAGTTGGTAGCACTTTTGGGTACATATTCTCTTTAATCGGGTTTGAGCTACAGCTTAATATTTGAAACGTTTTTTGTTGAATATTGCCAGAAACGCTTCAAATATAAGCTGTAGCAACACGTTTCACGTCCCTTCTGCGAACTAAAATGTAACAATCATGCAGTTTGAGCTTGGCTTTAAACTACGAAGCACATTCCTCCGAATCATTTCATTATCAGTTGGTAGCACTTTTGGGTTCATATTTTCTTCAATCGGATTTGAGGGCAGAAGGTAACCCTGCATTTTTTGACCTTTCCACAAATATTTAAGCAGACTTTTTGTTCAACTGTTTGCCAAAAGAACACCACTTGACTGATGATAATGATGAAATTTGGTGACTGACGTTGCAAAATAATGTTGATTGAAATCTCGCAAACATTCAATTGATCCAAAGTTTCATTTGGTCATGATTGTCACGTAAGTTATGAAAAACAGGAAAAACGAACTTTATAACGTTTCTTGGGCGAAGAGGTCATTGCCACAATTCAGTACCTGGTTTTTCATAATAAAACATCGTGTGTGTCCAATAAAGTCGTTACATGTTGTTTTTTCAACAATTTCACGAAGAGCAATTTGAAGATGGCGCTCACGATGGAAAAAAAATTGAAGATCTTAGTTTCGAATCTAGCAGGCTTTGTCGATGGCTCCACATCGCGTTTCATTGAAAACATATTTGTTTGCCGGAATATTAAGTTGCAGCTCAATATCTCTAAAAACAACTGATTTATTGAAAAGAGAAGAAAGTTAAAGAAATTTCACTTCTTCCAACGTATTTCGGAAACGCCTCAAGATATTTCAAAACTGTTTGCAGTATCTTCATAGGCATGGAATCAGTCATCAATATCCTGATTGACATATGTCCACCGGTTATGGTTCACGATTTACGATTTTTCAACTTTTATCTACTGAACCCTGTATGAAGTGTCTGCACGATTTCCGCAGATGGTGGCAACATTTCTTAAATCGAAGAGTAGGGTCTAGTGAACAAGTGTGTCAAAGTTTTCGTTGCTTGTCTCCAAAATGCAAGGTGGTTTCTCTTACCAGCCGAACTACACTGTATTGTATAGAAAAATAGAAAGTACTTGGGGTCTGTAGCCCACTAGTAAATTTAGTTCTGCCAAAAAATTCCTCACAATGATCTAAAAGGGGATACAAATTTGAACGAAATTTTTCCCGGCAAAGATAGCATGTGACGTCATCACTCGCAACCCGGCGGCCGAGCCGGCCGTCGTGATGGCTTTGAATGTTAGCTTGACGTTAGGTGTACAAATTTCTGCATAAACAGATCTCGAAGAAATAGGTGGAGTTTTTTGCCTCGCCTTCGGTGTAGAAACACTTCGAAAAGTTCCCCATCAAAATTGTTCCTAAATGTTTCCGATGGTTATAATCATCAGTTTTGAAAATACAATAGGTAGTTCACACCTCTTCAGCGTGATTTTCGTTTATTAGATACTTATAATGTTGCGGACATCACTGGCTGGCTTTAGGATGAATTACTACGTGGAGGATACTTAGGTTAAACGCCCACCATGTGCGTTCAACAAGTCCGAAGAGTGGAGGTTCCTTATCAGTCTTATCACAAGTAATTACTGGGCAAGTAGCCATCTGAAGACATTTGTAATGGATACAAACGAAACTCATGACACATACTGAAGCCACCCGCATTTGGCAGGCCAAAAATAATACCTACGGAGGAAAATAAATCGAAGCCGTGAAATCGAGGTATATGTGGATATCTAGAGTCAAGGCATCATTAAAAGATGTCGCTAGCTATTTAATTCCTTCGTTCAAATCCCGCGAAGCTCTGCAACATGATTCACTTGCTACACCTCGATATTCAACAACCGTCTGCTCGACGTCCGATGAAATGGTGAAATTAATGTGCGAATGAAGTAACGCACCCGCATATCAAACCAGTTAGTCTGCCGGCGTACTCCTGCTGTATCGACGCTCCGGATTTCGTGCACCCACTGCCCAGCCACGCCGCATTCCAGTGCGCTATATGAAATTACCGATTGGAATTTTTACGACTATACGTAGTTCGCGATCGTTTTGGATGCGATAAAATATTCCAAATTACTGGGAGTACAGGAGAATCGGATGGAGATGTTGTCGTTGTACCTGGACCAAGCTGCTTGGGCTGCCGTCCGCTCCTGACTTGTCGCGTCCGTTGCCGAGTGCTTCTGCGGGTCTGTTAGCGAAGAGTTTTAATCCCCTTCGAGGAAGCTGAGCTAGAACCTGTTGATGTTGCGTCGTGATCCTCCTGGAGGCCGTAGAATCGAAGCCCCGATGATGAGTCCCAGCCCACTTTGATGATGTCGAGTCGAAGCCCCGGCTGATGCGTCTTAGCCCTCTGGAGAAAGTCGAGTTGGAACCTTTCGGAGACGCGTTTTGATCCCCTTGGGGAAAGCGACAGATACTCCGGAAAAGGATCAGATTGCTGCACAAAAATTGAAGCGGAAAGGTAAATCTATCGCAGCAGAGCCTTTGAAGAAAGTCAAAAGAAAAGTGCTAATAGACAGCTCATCGTCTGAGAGTGAGGCTGAAATGACAGAAACCGAATCATCCGGAGAAGAGTTTTGGGGACGTGATTCAGAAGGAGAAGATAATTTTGAAGAACTGGAAGTTGGTTCATTCATCGTTGCCAAAGTTCACGGGGAGAAAGGACGTAGCACCAGAAATCACGTGGCCAGAATCGATGAACATTTACCAGTTGATCATGGCTATGTCGTGCAGTTTTACAAGAAGCAGGTTCAATCGAAACGGTTCATTGAAAGCCCGAAGGATGCAGCCTTTTTTTCCTACGACGACATCGTCATCAAACTGCCCTATCCCATGAAAGACACGCGCGCACGTTTCAGCAATATGACTTATTTTAATTTGGATCTTATTGAATATTGTCTCCAATAACTTTTATTTTTGTTTGTGAAATCTTTATAGTTCTAACCGTTGAAAAGTACACCTGCTTTCCAACGGCTTATTTGATGTAAATGAGGTAGAATATTGCCTCCAATATATTTTTCTTCTATAACATCTTAGTTATTTATGTACTGTCCTTTGTCTTCCTCCTCTGTCCCATGTCACCCCTTCATTTGTCCAAAGTCTCCCACCCATTAGGAGAGTTCGGAAAAATGCACTGATCACAAAAAAAAATTATAATAAACTTATAGAACTATTTTACTCCAACCTCAAAAGAAACATTTGAAGCTAAAAATGTGTCGTTATGATCTAGACAAAATGGAGTTAGATAACATTAAGTAGTACAGAGAAACAATTTTTTTGAAAAAAGTGTCCGAACCCTCCCTGCCCTCCCCTACTTATTTTGTATGGACTAATATTAACTTGTTCAAGCTTTCACGTAGTATTAGAACATGATTATGTGGCATTTTGGGGATCTTTGATACAGTGGAAACACCCTATTCAGATCGTTTCTTGTTTAGGTTTATATCCAGTAAAATTCGTATTGATTTTTAATATCTCCTGGCTACAGGCGGCGGTGATGGTGTTGAAGTAAAATCAGAACCGACTTTTTTGGCATCTTAAATTCCAAGTTTTTGTTCCAGCCCGTTTGCACCAGTGCAGTGATGATGGCGATGATGCTCGAACATAAACACTCAAAGAACACCAACACGCCGCACCTCCGAACTTAGTTTTTCGTTCCGTTGTGTGCCAAGTTCCACTTCCTGCAACCCCCATTCTCATGAAAAATAGACTTACAAAACGTCTTTTATTATTTTCCGCCAGATAGAAGCAATTAATTACGGAAAACTGTCAGAGTAACGTCGAGCACAAAATAATTAGAGTATGGAAGTTTCACCTCCTCCTCCAGGCGGCATTACTGACTGGTCCAAGCAGTCCCTGTGGGAGGGTGCGATGTGGAGGGAAGAAGGAATTTTATAAAATTGCGATAAATTGGGTCAGGTGATATTGCTACGTATTTGCTTTGGTTTGGGTACTTTTATTGTATTGTATTGTATTGTATAATTTACATCCGAACGTTTTAATACACACTGTTTGTTACTGCGTTCTATTCAATTGAACACAGCACTTAAATCGCTTTGGTCAACTTCTTGATCAACTTCGCCGATTACTCGCTGGTTTCGCTGTAAATTGAAATCTTGTGTTAGTCAGCTCACCTGCCTTTATATATTGGAGTGTTATCTTTAGGAATATTCCACGCATTCTCTGGTACTAACCGCTAGTAGATTCGCAGTGGCTCCAGAAACGTCAATCAGATTAGCGTATATTCTGGCAAGCTCTCAATCACGGCAACTTCGCCCATTGTGCGTGTCTTACTCGTGCTACGGGATCTCCAGCTTGCCCGAACAATCCAGAACCAGCGCGTTTGCTCTTGAATGAACTGGAATCGCACGAGAGAGAGCCTCGCACCTCGTAACAGTATAGTCAGGAGTAATACAATAAGTAGTGGGCTTATTGATTGTCGATAATTTTTCGGCAATATTATGTGTTATAATCTTAAAGCTGAAGCTCGTCCTTTCGGACTCGTTGTATTTTCTTGCATTGGGATTCTAACGAAATGATATTACCGAAAAATTATAGACTATTATAAGCGTACCACGAATTGTATTGTAAAACTATACAACGATTAGAAAATTTGAAGGTACAACTGTGATGATGTCGGTCCTGTAAACGAAACTATAGAAGTCGCCGCTTTTGGTCGCCATCGCCGCAATAAACTAATTGTTAGCTATTTTCGAGTCAAAATTATCAATACTGGCAGCACAACTACTGTGCACCGACACTGCATCAAGTAAGAAGAGTAAAACTACGAGGGGGTAGCTCGAGATCCCAAACTGACAATAAGTAGATTTTGTCTTTAATGAACTTTTGTCAACTCCACACAATTTTGTTGAAAAAAAAATTGCCCCCTTACCACTCATGCAGTCCTTTCTCCCACAAAATGGCGTTTTTCCACAGCAGTTTACATCGCCTTCTTACGATCCCAATGAACGAAGATAGCTTCAGGGAGGAGCTCCAATTCATCAGACAGGTAGCTATCAACAACCAGAGTGTCAATCAAACTTATAAAAAAAATCAATTTGTGAACGCTCTATACAAAAAGAAACTACAACAGCATCGTCTAATGCAAGTCACGACTCTCTCTCGGATACCTGAGAATGAGCCCAGAAACTCTTTTGTTTCCCTCCCTTACTTTACGGGGATCTCCGATTAAATCGCAAGATTGTTCAATTCTCTTGACCACTGGCGGCTCCAGTATTTTCGAACAGGGGGTACGGTCCACCGACCAGGCGCCCTTAAGGTGTGGGCTACGATCAAAATAAGCCCCATGCTTCTCTCCAGTGGCTTACCCAGATTTATAGACAAATGGGGGGGGGGGATCGATGAAGTTTTGTTTATATTAAAGTCTGTACTGGGCGATCGCAGCCAGTGAAAACTAGCGCCGCAGGCGAACATTTTCGGGTATAATAATAATAATAATAATAATAATATTGACAATATTAAGCAGAAAAAAGGAAAGCCTCCCTGATTCATTTTGTTTTCTTTCCTTCGAGGTTCAGTCAAAACTCAAAAGTGCAAAACTATTCGAAAAACATAACCTAAATTATGTCCAGTAGGTATCAAGCAATCAATCAAATGATAATATAGAGCCTTGGCCGCCTTGGAGCCTTGGCCAGCTCTTCAAAAATTTCGCCAGGGGATAGGTGTGGACGTCAGGGGACACATCATACATTTTTTTTTGTATTGCGCATGAAGTCTTTGGGGGATGAATGTATCAGATTTTTTCCTGTTGGTCGAAGTCTTGGAGGGTAAATTATTCCCTTCATCCCTTCCCCGTGAGTACTACGTGAGTGACTTCACTTGAACTTCCTCTATGTAGTTGATTCAGAAGCAGCTTTCCAAGAAAAACGATCATGACAACAGATGGGTTTTAATAGTATAAATTGAACTCTTCTCTACGTATTGAAGCCACCCGCATTTGGCGGGCCGAAAATAATCCGGAGGAAAATAATTCGAAGCCGTGCAATCGAGGTATGAGAATGTGAATATTCAGAGTCAAGGCATCATCAAAAGATGTCGCTAGCTATTTAATTCATTCGTGTAAATCCCGCGAAGCTCTATAACATAATTTACTGGCCCCTCATCGACATTCCATAACCGCTCCTGCTTGACGTCCGACGAAATGGTGAATTGGTGCATATGAAGTAAACCACCCGCACATTGACCCAGCTAGTTGCTGCCGTACTCCTGCTGTGTTGACACGCCGTGCCTCCGCCCGCTGCCCCGCCACCATCCGATTCACACGTGTTAGCACCGCCGGTCGCATTCTCTAGCGGCATCTCGGATTACCTGAGCTGTCATACGCCGTTCGCGGTCGTTTTGGATGCAATAAAATATTCCGGATTGCTGGGAATGGAGGATATCGCCGGAGATTGACCGTGGTACCTGGACCAATCCTCCTGGGCTGCCGTTCGCTCCCGACTTGTCACGTCCGCTGCCGAGTGCTTCTGCGGGCCTGTTAGCGAAGAGTTTTAGTCCCCTTCGAGGAAGCTGAGTTAGAACCCGTTTATGTTGCGTCGCGACCCTCCTAGAGGCCGAAGCGTCGAAGCCCCAATGATGAGCCCCAGCCCACTTGGAAAATGACGAGTCGATTCCCCCCGGCTGATGTGTTTCAAAGGCCCCCTGGAGAAAGTCGAGTTGGAACCCTTCGGAGTCGTGTTTTGGTCCCCTTGGGGGCACGCTGAGTCAAGAACCCTCCAGGTTGAGTTTTGACCCTCCGAGAGACTGATGAGTTGCTTCCCCCGTTGAGTTGCAACCCGTCTCTAGGATGTCGTGTCAGAGCCCTTGGACGTTGAGTCTTGATCCGCCTCCAGGTGTCGAGTCAGAGCCCTCCGACGACGAGCTCCAGCCCTTTTTCCAGGTCGATGTGCCAAGGCCCTTCCGGTGTTGAGTTTTGACCCTTCTCCAAGTCGTAGAGTTGGGACCCGTTGACGAAGTGTTTCGAACCCCCTCCAGGATGCTGAGTCGCGTTCCCTCCACGATGAGTTCTAGCCCACCTCGAGGATGTCGAGTTGAAATCCCTAAATGAACCAGGCCCGATAGAAATGAGGTCTCTCGTTTCGGTATCTCGTGTGGCGGAGTGATGACCTCGACGGGCGGGAGGTTAGTCTTGGTGAGTTGGGGTGGTTGCTTACGGTTAGGCTTTGTCGGAAAAATGTATGATGGAGCTCACGCGTGCGTTCTGAATCTGCCTGCACGTGCTGGTATCTGCGCTACTGTCTGCCGTCAGGTACAGTCACTTTCAAGCCTCGTCCTTTGTTGGATACCTTCATAGAAAGGTATTCGCGCTCTTGGGCCCTCTGGACTGGGCTTTGTGACTGCGGTACTCAGAGCACCGGACCTAGTGAGTTAGATCTGGAGACTCGCGGGTGAGCTTCCTCTGCGTTTCTGAAGCTCCTAGTTATTCGGAAAAAGTAAATTTTGAGAACTACGTGAAAAATCAAGTAATTGAAATAAAATAGCATCGCGTTGAGATCGGGGTTCGGACCCTGCCGTAGAGTCGTAATTGTTGATCGGATTGATGGACACCCCCCCCCCCCTCCTTGAAACTAATGATTTTGTTTTAGCGCCACGACAGTTCCGGATATTTCCATATAGAGCTTGTTACGGGAATGAAGACGTTCCTATTCGAAACTGATGAATTTAATCCGGTACTCAACGACGCCACCGTTCAGATAGGGACTTTGTAAAAATGAATTGTTATTAGGGCTCGATCAGGAATAGGATAGACGCCGATTATTTCGCGTTAGGGCAAAGATTATTTCGACGCCTCTCCGCATCGGCTTTTCGGCGAACACCCTGTATAGTCTATTCTCTGCGTTCTGGTTTTCCTGGCTGCGGTCTTCTCTCACAAATTGCTAATCAACAACGAACTAGCGCGTATACGGGGCCTGCTCAAAACGTTCTTCATATTAAATTAGTACCTTGACTTGAGTAATTGTTTCGCGTACACCATCGGTTCGAAAGTTTTTGGAAGGGCGAAATTTGGTTCAACATTTCCGGTTATAGGCACTTTCGATCACGGGAATCTTTCTGAGCGTTGGGGGCAATTCACGGCGAAAACAGGTTTAAAGCCCCCACAAAGGCCAGCCATATCCAATCCCTTCCAAACGGGCAAAAGAGAACCATAGCCCAAAAAGAGCGTTAGCCTTTGAAAAGAGGCTCCACAAAAAGGGGGCCACCGCACACACCGGCCCACAAATCTTAGATTGCATTCGTGGTCGAAGTCACTCTTCTCTTTTCAGTGTCTAGATGCCGGGCCTAACCCTAACATAACCTCTAACACTAACATAAATGTTGGATCTGATTTAATCACAAAGGAATAGGTTAGATCATTTAGATAATTTAGTCTGCGATGTGAAGGTAGGTCTAGGTATAGGGACGAGCCATTATTTAAACATTTTGAATTGTACATAGAAGTCAATAGATTGATGTTATGTTAAAATTTTATACTGTGTCCTATTGTGTTCAAACTCGTAGTCAGACCCATCTCAACAATCTCGAGAGCTCTATAATCGAACAACAAGAAGAGATGTACAACGGGATGTCGTCCTGATACTAGATGATCATCGGCCAAGCGGTTCCAAAAGCGGGAAAAGTGATTTAATTCAAATAAGTTGAATTAAATGCCAGTATAATGGGTTGCCTACCCATTCAGGGGTACAAGACGATAGCTGGGGTCGCTTCAGTATCTATTCTACAAAACTAATCTTTACGATGCAATCTTCGATTTTCATGGATTTACACCTATCTGCCTTTACTGTCATTACTAACAGGGTATTTAGTCATTCTCCAGTCATCGTAGACCAACTTTTGGTTTTGGCGGAGCCTGGAGCCTCTAGCCCTCAGCAGTAATGATCTACTACCTATTTACTGTTGGGAGTACATATATTCACTATTTTACTCATCTCATAACCATGTACCTGCGACCCTGCGTAGCTTGAAGTATCATAGTGTTCAAAAATTGAAATTAGAAAGTTTTTTTATTGCCATGACTTCCAGATAGGCGAATCAATTTTTCTGAAACTTGGCTCAGGAATACGTATTCACCCACTCATTGTTTGGTTGGATGCATTATTCTGGAATTTATTTTCTGAAGCTACCATTTCATCTTTTTCCCGCGGAGTAGATAATGAGCTACTTTCCGCCCTCTTACATAGTATGTTATGAATCAATTACCATATTGGTTGTGAGTAATAGTACATACCGAGACGGAAAGAGGTTCAATACAGACAAGAGCCAAGGTAGCTGCACAGCGCGCCGCGAGCCAATAGTTTTTTTTTTTTTTTTTTTTTTGCATAAAGTTCCAGCTTGTTGGCCACGAAAGGGAATTAATCATACAATAATGTGAAAAGAAAAAGTGACGAAAGCAGAGAATTTTGATTACGAATTTTTGAAAATGTGCAAAGAAAAGAAGAGAAGAAAAAAAAGAATTGTAATTACGAAGTTGGAAAAATGTGCAAAGAAGTATGAAAACAAAAAGGAAAGACAACAAACAAGTTTACTGAAGATCAAAACAGACCACAAAACTAATAAAACGCATTTTTTCATCTTGCCGTTTTCTCTTAAAAGCCGATAGTTCGTAATGGTTTATTTTCCAACTTTTTTAAAAGCCAGTAATGATCAATTATTAGGGTGGTTGTGAGTAGAACTTCTTTCCACCTCCACATATGTTATGAGAATAGTTCCAAGATTCTATCGCGCGACGCCCGAAGCGAATTTCATAGAAACCAATTTCATTGACAAGCTTTTGTCGCGTTAATTATGTTTTACAAAGAGTATCCATCGGTACTACTCGTGGATTTTTTTTCAAAATTGATTTCTGGCGCCCCTGATTTGCAACAGGGGGTACGGCCGTACCGTCGTACCCCCCGTGGAGCCGCCAGTGCTCTTGACGTAAGAGCTGTTTCACATGGTGCGTATGGTACGCGCGGACCGTACGCGCGGACGAGCAAGATCCATGTGCTTATATGGATAATTACACATGAAGCGCGTATGATCCGTGAGCGGACGGTCCGCGACGGACGGTCCGCGGGCATCCGCAGAGCCCGTGCGCTGGCGGACCATCCGCACGCGTACGAGCCATTGCTTTTATGGGCATTTTCACATGGGCGCGGACGATACGCAGCGTATGATGGCCACCGACTTGTGGTCGGTTGCAGAGCCTACGCCGCGCATGTGAAAAGCCTACGCTGCGTATGGAAAATTCGTGCGTACGGTCCGCGCTGACGATCCGCGCGGACCATCCGCTACATGGTGAAACAGCTCTAAGGGTTTCCTTTTCTGCTCCTTACCCCCTAAGGGTTTCCTTTTCTGCTCCTTACCCCCTAAAACTCCAATACCTCTTCCTCAAAAAAGTGAGGTTTACAAACTTACATGTACATCAGTGATGTCAATCAGGTGTACATTGGTAGAACGTTCAGGTCCTTCAACACGCGCATCAAGGAACACTTCCGCCATATGAAGACAAAACACCAGCTTCTTACTGACGACGCGGCGGGTTCTATGTCGGCCTTTTCCAGACACTGTATCCTGACGTCACATACCCCAAGTGTAGATCAGATGGAAGTACTACATGTAACTTCGGACAAGTTAATTTGTAACTATTTATCTTGAGGAGCTCGAGATGAAAAAATTTCATTCTAGTCAACCTCTTCTATGTCTAAACGAGCAGGTCCATTTTAATTCATCTGTACGTATGCCCTTTTTGTTCCCCACATCCTGAAATTTAAACTAATAGCGGTCTCTCTTTGTTAAGGTTTTTCAATATTGTTTTTAAATTATTGATTAAATCATTGATATGTACACACCTACGCGCGCTTTGAAATATTAATCCAATCCTATTGAATAATGCACGCATTGTCACGCGCATACATGCCTGCATTTTTCAAAAAGACTGGATAAAGCATAGTATTCTACTCGCGGGTAATGGCTATTACTCATTCGGATGCTTTACGACACTCGCCAAGGCTCGTGTCGGCAAACTGTATCCTCATGAGTAAGAAGCAATCATTACCCGCTTGTTGAATAATATACTATTATCGATCTCTTCCGTATGTATTTTAATATTTTCGTCTGTTGTGCTTGTCAATTCTTCATGTGCTCAATTTTAGATTCTGATGATGCCCTTTTGACAAGGGCGAAACGCGTCAATATTCTTTCAACAAAACTGTGTGGAGTTGACAAAGGTTCATCAATGACAAAATTCAAGTGATGCCTCCACTACTAGAGTGTCAATCAAACTTATTTGACAATGAGTACATGAGTATAGAGTAGTGGTAGCAGCGGCGTATTGCGGTCAGTTTGCATTTGAAGCATTGTGACTGGTTCTTTGTATAATGAATTGTTATAGACGGTATGACGGTCCACTAGTCGAGTGGACTGCGTGTTCGTTCCTCAAGTGGAGCTCCCGGTGTTGTGCTGTTTAAATGTAATTTATCCAATCCTATTGAATAATGCACGCATTATCACGCGCATACATACAAGCCTGCATTTTTCAATAAGACTGGATGAAGCATAGTATTCTACTCGCGGGTGATGGCTATCACTCATTCGGATGCTTTACGACACTCGCCAAGGCTCGTGTCGGCAAACCGCATCCTCATAAGCAAGAAGCAAATATCACCCGCTTGTTTAATAATACACTATTGTCAACTTGTACCTCATACTTGATAAAATGCAGCAAACTCCTATGGCATAAGAAGTGCCAATAAGAAGAAAAACAAACTTTCAACTTGATATAGTCGGTAGGATGATGCATGGGCTTCCGGTACGACCTGTCCGAGCAGGTTGCGGTTCATGCAAATATTAACTGGATGAAAACCACGCAGCGCCGAGGCTAACTTCAAGCCTTCTTAGCCATGGACTATGAGGAAAATCCCACAAAAAACAATGGGAGCCTAGGTCATCCTTATCTTATCACACCTCCTCAAACCACAGTAACCACACTGAAGTAAGTTCGGTTGGGTTACCTGTGCTGGCGGATGTTTTACCTCCACATCTGAACAGACAGAAAAAGGAATGGGAAGAAATGTAGCCGTAACCCTATTTTATATGGATATGGGAGCCATAATTAATATGAGTACTGTATTGTCAAACTTGAGTTGTCAACCAGCAGTGCAACCGACTTCCAAGTTCTGGGGAGTTTTTGAATTTGAGATTTGGGAACTTGAAAACAAAATCTCACAGCCGACTAGAATCATGGTAGGAGTGAACATACCTACTACATATTATATTCTACATGGTATTCTACTCACTATATTCTCATCATTCTTTATGTCTTCAATAATAATGCACATTTGGAAGGATTAAAGGTTTGATTAACGGGTAAAATTGCGAAGGAAGAAAATCAAGGCCCACTGTTATAATGGTTTGATTTCAACTGGAGGTTGATGATAATGGCTACGATTACACCAGTGGACTAAAACCGGACTGACCCAAGCACTGACCCAACCTAAATGAATTTTTCTCTTCCAGCGTTTACACAGGTAGACTAACACGGCCGACCTATTTCAAAATATAAACTAAAGATAAATACATTTAAAAACCAAATTTAGGTCAGTCCACGGCCAACCGGAGACCTGATCCAAGCTACTTGGTTCTAATTTAGTCCTTGTTAGCCCAGGCGCCAGGGAGCAAAAATCAGCTCAATAAGAAAATAATTGTTTCCTGGCTGAAAACTAGCTTAAAACGATCTGTGTGGCTTAGGTTTTGACATACTAATTTCCCCCCTTTCGAAAATGTCGGCGTCATGTCGCCACTATCAACAAGAAGTGCATCAGCGTGGTTTTTGCCAAATATCTTGATTTTGGGCCATCTGACAGCAAAATATGTAGGAAGTCATTTTGAAACCAATGGAATTCCCTACGGAATAGTTTTTAAATGACCTTTCTGGGACCTATGGTTTTTGAGATAGAGCTTCTGGAAGCGAGAGGCATTGTCGTGAAAGCTCCATGGCCACTTGACTCAAAAAACTCAAATGTCGATGTGACAAGAACATTTCAAAATGAGATTTCTCGAGAATCCTTCATGCTACAGTTGCGGTGATGGTCTTAAACTCTTTCTCTTGAACCGTTGATTACGAATATAGAAAAGTCAAAAACGTCACATTGTACATATACAGGGTGTACTGAGGGAATCAAATCGGATCAGAGAAATTTTACATATTTCTTCGATTTAGCCTATATGCGACACTCTAAGCACCTAACATGAGTCCAATATCAATATGGATTTGCTCTATAAGCTTCACTCAATACACTAAAGAAGTGGTCAGCTCACAGCTTTACTTTTAAATGTTTTGAAGGCCCTCTGAAATCATCAAAATATTAAAAATTTACAGTACCAAGGAATGTATATAACAGTATATTATATACCAAGGGACCAAAGTGAATTTTCAATTTGGGGATTTGGACCCAAAGGGCTTTCGAGCAACAAACTTCACCCAAGGGATCAAAAATTCACTTTGGTTCCTTCGTATATAATATACTGTTACATACATTTCTTGCTACTGTAAATTTTGATGATTTTAGAGGGCCTTCAAAACATTTTACAGGAAGGCTGTGAGCTGACCACTTCTTGAGTGTATCAAGTGAAGCTTACAGAGCAATGCATATTGATATTGGACTCGTGATAAGTGCTTAGAGTTTCGCATAGGCTAAATCGAAGAAATACGTCAAATTTCTCTGTTCTGATTTCATTCCCGTAGTACACCCTGTATATGTGAAATGTGACGTTTCTGACTTTTCAATATTCGTAATCTACGGTTCAAGAGGAAGAGTTTAAGACCATCACCGCAACTATAGCATGAAGAATTCTTGAGTAATCTCATTTTGAATTTTTTTTGTCACATCGACATTTTAGTTTTTCGAGTCAAGTGGCCATGGAGCTTTCACGACAATGACTCTCGCTTCCAGAAGCTCTATCTCAAAGACCATAGGTCGCAGAAACTTGATTGAAAAACCAAACTGTAGGGAATTTCATAGGCTTCAAAATGACTCCTTACATATTTTGCTGTCAGATGACCCAAAATTGAGATATTCGGCAAAAACCTTGCTGGTGCACTTCTTGTTGATGATGTCGACATGACGCCGACATTTCCGGAAGGGGGGAAACTAGTATGTCGAAACCTAAGCTACACAGATCGTTTTAAGCTAGTTTCCAGCCAGGAAACAATTATTTCCTTATTGTTTTCCCTGGCGCCTGGGCTATGTACGTGATCGTTTACCCCACGTGGACTAAATTTATTTGGGTCAAATTTAGTGCTTATAGGTCGCGGACCAAAGCCACGGTGTAAACGTAGCCAATATGTAAGCCTATGTAGTACCTATGTTGATTACAGAATTCTGAATAGACCTCACTAAGTAAATAGTTTTTGTTTTCAATTTGATTTGATTTGATACCTAATAATTTTCACAATCTGTCCTTGGACATATGGAACATTGGAGTAATATACTTATACATGATATAAGTAAATGGATTATTCTGTAAAATGTGATTATCCCTAGAAATGTTTGAAGGATCCAATTCCAAAACATACAGAAATCGACTTTAACATTGATTATATAATTGGGTCTAATAAGGGTATAATAATAATAATAATATATGCCGATCACGTTTTAAATTCAGTAGAAATTAAAACGCGGTTGACCATGTTCCCTAGAGTGTAACGGACGCTGACAGACAAGTTCCGTGAAAACGGGCTTTTTGTGGCGAAGTCCAGTGATGTTAGGAAATTTTGACATGAAATGCCAATTCTGGCGTCTCCTTGCATCATATTCCGCTACAGTGTTGTCTTGGCTGTTATGACTGTTATCTTGTCAGAATGGCAGGTAGGTAAGTGACAGAGTGCCGAGCCGTTTACGCCCAACCTGAATTACAGCTGAAGAACTCCATACTGCAGATTGCGAGGTGAAAAGACACTGGAAGGACATATAGGACACTGAAGCTGCAGTCAAAAACAGAGCATACATACAATTTTGCAACAGCGCTGTACTCGATTGACAGTACGAATTTAAGGTCGTCTGGGGGAAAACTGATCCAACATTACAAATTTGAACATCCCCAAATATCGCAGAATTGCCAACTTGGTGTGCAAAAATTACCGTTCTAGTGCTCAATTTAAAAGCTGATCGGCATATAGTTATATGTTCTAACACCTATCTAGACCACTATTATTGAACGTTCAAGCACATATAATAAGTACAACATTTATATACTCTGGATACATTTATATCTGGAAAATGTTCTGCGCCTCTGCTACTGATACATCGGAGTTCCGCACCCTCACCGTTATCTTTGTCGATGGCTGTGCCACGTGTTCCATATTATAAAGCACGCAATCATGAAAAATTCATCTGGTCACACTCTGCAAGCACCGATGAAAAAAATTGAGATTATCGATTTAGCAAAGTCACCTGGGTGTAATAAACACGAAAGTTGAAAAAAAAGTCGTCACCTTTCCGTACGAGAAAAGTCGAAAATCTTTGTTATGTAAAATGCGCGCAAATTTCAACCGCGAAGTTGCTGTCGTCATAGCAAAACTTTTTTCGAACTACAACCACGCACCATCATCAGCACCGAGAGGAGCTTATCATAAATCATCCGGTGAATTTGCCACCTCTCACCAAATTTGATATTTATGCGCCCTCCACCTCGCCGCCATGCCCAAAAATCAACAACCCACGCGGTAATTTATGGAATAATGCGTGATCCTTCGTGCACTCCGGCTTCAAAAGCAACACCCAGAATCGATAAGAAGTGTAGGTAGGTACCTATCTAAATAAATATATTTTCTTTGTCTCTTAACATCCAAGAAAAAAAGGTAAGCAAACAGGCACGAGGTTAGCTTGAAATGAACTCTACCTAAGTCGCTAGGGGGTAGGGTCAGCAACTGCGCATTTTGTTTCAAGTTCCTTGTTAGCTATCAAAATTAATATGTCGGACCAATCGACCAACACTGTGGCGAAATCAAAAGTCACTCTTGGATGAATCAATAGCTACATATAAAACACGAGTATCTAGGAGTCAAGTTCCACTGTAGTCAGTTCACGTATAAAAACAAGCCTGGAAACAAACCTAATTAGGTATCTATCTATACAAGATGAGTAGTTCCAAAATTTCATCAAAATTAGTCAGTTAATACGAGAGTGTAATATGGGGGGTCAAGATGGCGACAAAATTCAAACAGAGACCATTGGCCATCCTTCCTGGAGTCAGCTATCCATCGAATGAAGTTGCAGGGCTCTAACTTTATTCTTCGAAGAGAAGTTCACTCCAAAAATGTGTACACAGACAGACTGACAGATGTGATCTTAGACTTTTCAGCTAGTGATCAATTGATCATAGATGTCCTTTTCTGGTGGAAATACGCTCAGACAGACCATGGGATAGACAGATAAACCGGCCACAATAGAGCACATTCCTAGAAAATTCATTAAAAGTATTGGCGAAAGTCTTTTCCGCGTGGTGGCGCTGTACGCAATCAAACATGGTGGCCCAAGGGGCCTTGACAAATAAATAGTAAACGCAGTGCGCATTGGTGCGCATTTACATCACAACAGCTGTCAACAGTGATAGCTGCCAGTGAAAGCGCAACAGTGGGCCAAGAACTGGGGGTTCGTTGGGAAATTGGGAATCAAATTTAGTTGCAGTATCTCGAACTTATTTTTGTTTTAGGAAATGCCGGAAATGGACCTGGGGCATCACGCGTCATCAAATTTAATTTGGAGAGGCGACAAACGAACAGACCTCTGCCGCTTGACAGTATGACAGGTGACAAGCTAAATTTGGAGAACAAATATAACCTCTATAACCTACAAATCTGAAGACGGTCATTTACTCATTTTATTGTCGTTGTGTGGTGTGCTTCGTACAGATCCAGATGTCTGCCTAGACCTGCTGTGTGCATCCAAGGGTTCGTCGTCAAAGGGGACCCAGGTTAGGCTGTTTTGCAAAAACCTGCGGGTTTGGCGTGATTGCTCTCTACACAGTCATGGTTTCTGAATGTTTTGATGAGTCGATGACCTTGACGGGGCTTAGTATATCCACCTTGTGTGCAAGCACAGAGTAAGAATCTTGCTGTACTGAATACTCCGCTATTGCTTCAGGGATAAGTATATGATGCAACAGGAAGCCTTCATACAAGCCGTCGATCGTAGCAGTTCAGCTAGACAAGGGGCTCACGCAACTCAACACCTGTAATGTAAATACGCATTCAGAGATTGCATTTTTCGGCCAGCGTTTCACCAACTTACGTATCAGCTTTTGGTGCAGCATTGTGCATTGTGTCCATCGGCGTATACTAACGCAGTCGAACTACAACACTCACTCGCTCACATTCACGACGATGTGAAAAACCAGGAAAACAAGGAAGACAAAAAAATTGAATTATTATTCAACTGTCAAAACTGTCAATATTCTATGCTTTGAATGAGTAGGTACTGTCAACTGTCGAGTGTTACTGCGCTGAGTGCGCTGGGTAGGTACCTATTTGTCAAGGCCCTTTGGACCACCATGTTTGATTGCGTTCAGCGCCTTCTGGTGGCTGCTGATTTTCGCCAATGGCGGACTAATCTCATAACGAATCTACTTCTACGTAAGAAACACTTACAACATCTTATAGAAAGTAATCATGTCTCCACTATCTTTTGGGGGTTTTGTGACGACAGAAACTACTTCGTTGTGTGTTGTTGAATCTGCACTAATAGGCTTTTGAGAATGGCTGTGATGCGGTCATGATTTCAGTGACCATATTGGATATAGTCCAGTTTAAGTACAGGTCTTTGGCTCTAACTTATTACATTAATATAGCACGTTCAATTCAAGTGTGTTTCGAGTTGCCCAAGAGTCTCGCCGGAAAGACGAAAGTCGGGAAATCATAGTTCACTTGAATTGTACTTGAGTTGAACGTACCTACCATAGATTGACATGGGCAGACACAGACAGATCGCGTGTAATTGCATGTCTAATTGGCTAAACTTAGCTTAGAGTTTTGTTGAGAGATTCGCGATGCCAAAGCAAAATAGGTAAGTAGGTACCTACACGCATATATTTTCGGGATTGCCGTGCCGTGCCGAGGAAGAAGGGACGCCGGTCGTTTAATGAATTCCACACACGTCTCATCTAGAATTACCTGATAAAGACGGAATATTGCGATGGTTAATAGCACCGCAACCATACGTGGTGGCCCCACGCGGTCAGAAAAGAAATAAACTGCTGGACAACGAAGTTGTCGGTATCGGAAAAATGATTCGACTTTGGAGACCAATATCTCCCGATTGCGGATAGCGATTTCCATTTCGTTTGTTGCGTTAACTAGCTTGATCTTTCCGTAACTCATCCTGTTTTAGTGGATGTTGAGAAAATTCATGTGAATTCCCAACAGGGTGATACGTAAAATGGTGCAAAATTGCAACGACTTCACCGTACCCCCATTTTTCAAAAATATATTTCTTAAATATTCTAATACAAAAATCATGAAGTGTGGTGTCTTATCTCAAAACGGTTTTGGAATTACCCAGATTGGAAGTCGACCATTGAAAATATAAATTTTTATGTTGAATGTTGCAGATTCACGAAGTTCAGGCATAGCACAAGCAAAAAAAGTATAACGTCCAGGAAGGCTTTACTGCATTCGGAAACTGAAGTTTTACATCGTTACCATGTTCAGGGACTTAAACTTGCAAATAGAACATGTTTCACATCTGAAACTCTGATGAAATTCTGACGAAATTCAACGTACGAAAAACAGGCAGTGACAATCACTTGAAAAGTGCCCTCTGCTTGGCCTCACAACAAATATTCGGGTTGTGTTCAGAGTAAAATTGTCCTGGACTGTTGTACGAACAATCTTGCTTAGTGTCAACATCCACTTATCAAAAGTTACTTATTCTCGCGTGCCAACAAGGCAAATCTGTAACATTCAACATAAAAATTTGTATCTTCAATAATAGATTCCCAATCTGGGTAATTCCAAAACCGTTTCGAGATAATACACCACATTTTATGATTTTTCGTATTAGAAAACGTAATTTTTTTTTGACAAATGGGGCTACGATGAAGTCGGTGCAATTTTGCAGCATTTTACGCATCACCCTGTAGACAGACTTGGGTCGAATCCCGAAAAAAAGTATTCGAATACGAATCCCGAATCCCGATGCAAAAAAGGATTCGAATCCAGAAGATTCGAATACTGACTCTCGAAAGTATTCGAATACCTTTACGTACTTTATCAAGCTTTATTGGCTTGAAAGTACTTATTCCGCAAACAAAAATATCAATAAACATGATTTCCTTGTAAAAGGGATGCTGTTCTCGAGTTATTGGAATGACTTTTTGTATACGAATCTCCTTGGTTCTGTGTGCACTTGGACAGTCTGAAAGGAGAATTCGTATGCGAAAACTTTTTAAACACGTTTAAGAAAAGCACCCCAGGTCGGTATAAAAATCAAACAAATTCTGATTGGGACAAAAGTTTATTCTTATGAAAATTTGAATGAAAACTGAATAAAAATTGAGGAGATTGTGGTGTGGTGGTCAGCGCGCTCGACTGCCATTCCAGAGAACGCGGGCTCGATCCCCGCCGGGGAAGGATTTTTGCCTCGAAAACAAGCTTCTTGATTTAGTTGCGCGCGACGTAAAATACGAACGATGGTGCTGACCCCATGCAATGTTGGTGGTCGTTGAAAATCCCTACCCTGTTTTGGAACACACAGGGGTTCGGCAAAATTTCCGGTATAGTGGAGGAAAGCATTCACCGGCGTCGGTGTTAGGCCTCGTTGCGAAAATATGCCGAAGTTAAAGAAACGAAAAAAAATAAAAAAAAAGGAACTCAGGCCTCAAGGAACAAAAAAATCTAGATATTTTAATAAACTGTTGAGCATAAAAAAATGAAAAATTTGAAAAATAAAAATAATGCAGGCTTCGATGCCATTAGCTTTAAAGATAACAAGAATCTGAAATAGATCGTGGCTTAAATTTTGCCTTATTGGCGAATTGATCATTCAGTTGCTCATGCGCCAAAGGCCGATTGGGGTGCGAAAGGGAAGTGAGCAATAGAAGGAACTTGTGCTATCGTGTATCAAAAACAAATCTTCAAAACTGCGCAGTTCTGGCAAATTGTTATTTTGGAATTCACCCTACTGTCGGTAGGTACCTACTTTTCCTAGATCATCAGAATCCATGGATTCGGAGTCAGAATCCAGGGATTCGAAGTTAGAGTCTTACGAATCCATAGATTCTTTTCCCAAACGGGATTCGAATACCAAATACTCTTTTCTTTGCTGTAGAATCCAGGGATTCTATTAAAGTATTCGAATACTTGGGATTCGAATACTATGAAAACTAGAATACCGCAGAATAGTAACTTGAATCCAGAATCCCAAATATCGGCAAAGGAAAAGTAGCTGCATGAATACCAATACAGAATTCATGACTGTATTCGAATACGAATACGAATACCGTAGAAAGTAACTTGAGTAGAATTCAAGTTACTGGGTATTCGAATACTACCCAAGTCTGCCTGCAGACATTTCACATGAAGTTTCCCAACATTCATCTTCACAGGATAGGTTACGGAAACATGAGTCTAATCAACACAATAAACAAAATGGAAATCACATTCGGCATTCGGAAGTTATTGGTCTTCAAAGTCGAACCATTTTTCCGATACCGACAACTTTGTTGTCTAGCAGTTTGAAAAAGCCGCGTTGTGATTGATCCCTGGATCTTCACTATTTTCTTTTCAACATTTCTAAAACATAAGGTCTCACAACTCAGGTATACTTTATAATCATAATATTTATCAGGATTGCATCATACCGTGATGACGCAAATAACGACGTTCGAATTTGATGTCGCTTCATCAGCATTTTCTCATTTGCGGAGTTGGCCTTATCTAGAATTTTGGGTGAACACTCCTTTTGGGCTTGACAGTTCTAAAATGTACAAGAATACCGTGTGATCTGAACCATTCCGGATTGGGGTAGGCTGTCGCAAACGACGCAAAAATGTCGTTTTGCAGGAGAAGCGATTAAAGTTATATTTCTTGCCAAGACTGTATTTCCTTATAGAATCCGTTCAAAACTTGGCCGTAGGTCAAGGAGAGTGTAGGGAATAGTTTTACGTAAATTTCAAACTTAAAATCCACCTTAGAAAAAAATACGTCGCTTATAGTGTTTTGCCGTTGTTTCGTCAGTGATTTGTGGTAATACGAGGTGAATTAACGACTTTTGCCTGCTCATTCACGTCTTTTACCTGTATGAGATATGAAAAATATCATTGGATCCAGGGTAAAAACCTTAGTAAAACTAATCCAGAAACTCAAAATCGCAATTTTTGCGAATACATCACTTTGCCAAAGTACGGCAGAGCTGCTTTTCGCAAAGGCACAGCTTACCCCAATTCGGAATGGTTTGGATCACACGCTACCACCACGCTACTAGGTACACTGCTGACGTTGTTAGCAGTTACAACAGAATATAATATATTCTGAAAATATTCCATTCTCCAACAGAATGGGACTTCAAACTTCAACTTCCCGTTGTAACAGTATTCAGCTGTTACAACCGTTAACGCTGGTAATATACCTACAACCTGATGCTATTCGCGTAGGTATTCCCGTATTTGGTTTCGTACTAGATATTCAACATTTCAACAAAAAGTAACATTTCATGGTCGACATAGGCTACAGTATTTTCCAAAGTGCTTGGCGGAGAAAATTCGGTTGCCATGCAATATGCGATTCATATTGCATGGCAACCGAATACCTTACCGTATTAGCTATAGGTACCTACCTACCTGATCTCATTGCGACTTCGAGCTTTGGTAATATAGTACAGTCATTATAGGAAAAATAGGAGAAATAAAATATAACAGGCTGCTGTTTGGCGGAAAATACGCGTTAGGGGTATACTTACCTATGGTCAAAAGTTGCCATCTGGCAAGTGATAGCGTCATCTTCAAAAAGACTGAAAAGAGGTTTTGAGGCAAAACCACGAAGCTTGAATAGATGTGCACGATTTTGTTGATAAAGCGTTGTTAGGCGAATGGTCCGACGCGTTGATTTTTGCAAACTGACCGACCGATCTATCGAAGGTTCGAATCCCGCAGTATACGTTATCAATTTTTTTTTGCTAAAAAATGCTTTTTAGGGGCTACAACTACTTTTCGTCCAAGTTTTCATCATAGCCTGTGAATTTCTCAAGTTTTAGGTGAATATCATCAAGTTGAAAAATACTACGGTATTTATTGCTGAGCCAAATTCCTTGAGTACCTACTAGTAGGTTTTCTGATGGTGTCCCGTGTGCAAGTTGGAACTAGAGTATAGTGCTTGGTGCCAAATTGTTCCTTAGATAATGCTGAACTAGGACCGTGATGGCGAACATCTGAGACCCACGACTGGGCAGCGAAAGGGGGGGGGGTAAAATGTGAAGAAGACATAAAAAATGTTAAACCATAAACCGAAAGAGGTACAGTTATGAAAGTTACCATACGTATTGGCCATTTTACGCTAATGAAGGTTTAGCAAACCGATTTCATAAATATCAATCATTCCCAGAGATATTTCCAAAAATCTATTTTTTTTTGTCAACATTTTATTGTTAAAAAATCAAAGAATTTTGAGGATGGAGAGATGAAACTTGATGTTTTGACAATTAGTGATGTTAGAAATATAGTCGTGATTGGCGAAAATTCCTCGGCATACTATTTTAGAAAATAAGACCGTCAACTGTTTTCACCAGCTTGGCCGCCAGCTTGGATTTCCCTTCGGTGCAGTAGTCGCAAAAATGACAGGGAACTGTGAGTATGGTATGGTATAGCGTTAGATCATTTTAATACGAAAAGTAACTTCTCAGAAAGGGTTAGTTGCTTCTTTGGCGAGAAAAATTGCCATTTTATTATCTCCGGTGGCTGTACGAATCCAGTGCCAATGATGGCTGATTTGAAGCTGGAAGCGGTGCAATACGTTTTGTACCATAAAACTTGATAGTTAGTGAAGTCGACTACCAAAATTCATGATCATAAATCAAATGGTTTATTGTTGGTGATTGGTTGAAGCAAAGTGTGCTCATTTTTGGCAGAAAATGCATGAGAACTGTGTTTTTAGTGGACATTACAAAGCTCTGGAGGGAGACCTGCGGCCAAGATTGGCGGCGAAAGTCATGTAACTAATTAAAGTGAGCATGCTCTATTTAAAGGTAGCTGTCATGAATGGTGTAGGTTTCTTGAAGATTTCTAGGGAGGTCGACAAAGATGTTTTTTCATGATAATATTCTCAGGTACAGTCCCTTCCAAAATTCTCTCTCTCCACTAGGGACTAACTCTTTCGACCACGGTACATTTGCAAGACTGGAACAATTAATTTGTTCGGTTAACTTGAAATCACCTTAGTTCACGGAGCTGAAAGATTTGTGATGGTGGTTTTTTACAAACTTACAGACTGTACTTGAAAATATTATTATGAAAAAACATCTTTTTCGACTTTCCTAGAGATTTTAAAGAAACCTACACGATTCATTACAGCTCCTTGTTAAAGAGCATACTCACTTCAACTGGTAACATGACTTTCGCCGCCAATCTTGGCCGCAGGTCTTCCTCCAGAGCTTTGTAATGTCCACTAAAAACTCAGTTTTTATGCATTTTTTCCAAAAATGAGCACATGTTGCTTCACCCAATCACCAACAATGAACCATTCGATTCATGATCATAAATTTTGGTAGTTGACTTCACAAACTATCAAGTTTTATGGTACGAAACGTATTGTGCTGCTTCCAGCTCCAAATCAGCCATCATTGGCGCTGGATTTGTGCAGGAGCCGGAGATAACAAAATGACAATTTTTCTCGCCAAAGAAGCAACTAACCCCCTCTGGGAAGTAACTTTTTGTATTGAAATGATCTAACGCTACCATACTCAGAGTCTCCTGTCATTTTTGCGACTACTGCACCAAAAATAAATTCAAGATGGCGGTCAAACTGGTGAAAACAGTTGAAGGTCTTGTTTCCTAAAATAGTAGGCCGAGGAATGTTCACCAATCACGACTATATTTCTAACATCACTAATTGTCAAAAGATCAAGTTCCATCTTTCCATCCTCAAAATTCTTTGATTTTTTTAACAATAAAATGTTTACAAAAAAATTATATTTTTGGAAATATCTCTGAGAATGATTGATATTTATGAAATCGGTTTGCTAAACCTTTATTAGCGTAAAATGGCGAATACGTATGGTAACTTTCATAACTGTACCTCTTTCGGTTCATGATTAACCATTTTTTATGTCTTCATCACATTTTATCCCCCCTCCTGCTGCCCAGTCGTGGGTCTCAGATGTTCGCCATCACGGTCCTAGTTCAGCATTATCTAAGGAACAATTTGGCACCAAGCACTATACTCTAGTTCCAACTTGCACACGGGACACCATCAGAAAACCTACTAGTAGGTACTCAAGGAATTTGGCTCAGCAATAAATACCGTAGTATTTTTCAACTTGATGATATTCACCTAAAACTTGAGAAATTCACAGGCTATGATGAAAACTTGGACGAAAAGTAGTTGTAGCCCCTAAAAAGCATTTTTTAGCAAAAAAAAATTGATAACGTTTATTGCGGGATTCGAACCTTCGATAGATCGGTCGGTCAGTTTGCAAAAATCAACGCGTCGGACCATTCGCCTAACAACGCTTTATCAACAAAATCCGTGCACATCTATTCAAGCTTCGTGGTTTTGCCTCAAAACCTCTTTTCAGTCTTTTTGAAGATGACGCTATCACTTGCCAGATCGCAACTTTTGACCATAGGTAAGTATACCCCTAACGCGTATTTTCCGCCAAACAGCAGCCTGTTATATTTTATTTCTCCTATTCGCTATTTTTACTTCTAGATTGACTGACCTAATAGTGGGAGCGGTATGCAAAAGCATACCGCATTTTGGAGTGCAGTAACGAGATTTTGCATGGGCGTACTTTATACCAAGACAAGCGATTTGACCCGCAGCACTCGATATTTTGTCCCTTAGGGGGCCAATGGGGGCCCTCCAAATTTTCAAGATGCAAGAACTTTCACAAAATGATCATAAGTGAAGCTTACGGGTCTATTGAAAATGTTTTCATCAAATGTCGTCGTGTCCGATTCATTCTTCACATTTGAAAAAAAAATTCTTTCGCAGAGGTCAAAAAAACTGTTTTTATTTTTTCTGCTGTGCAAGGAAACGATAAATTCATATGTTTTGTTGCGTTCCCAACTAAATCGCGTTCCGTGAGCCCAAATATGGAGACAATTTTTTCGCAATATCATTTTCCCAAGAAGAGGTGACCTCTTCAGTACACTTTTTTCAACAGCATTTTTTTCAATGTTCCTAGTGGATAAGACTGTCAATTTTCGCTGATATGAGAAGCTTGAACTCTTTTCGTAGTAATTTCCATGCAACATGGCTTCAAAACATACAAGAGAGCCCTAAAACTGTTTTTTTCTGCTGGGCCGTCAAATTTTTGGCATGTTGATTTTGTAGTAGGGGAGACGCGCAAATAAATAAGATCTAGTCTAGGCGAATAAGTTCTGCCGGAAAATATACCTACTTACACCTAACGACCCTGCGTTTTGTTGTACTGCAATAAAACACGGCATGGAAGAATATTTTCTGTTGAAACCAAATCGCCTGTGCCTGCAGCCTGGATTGAATACTGGTCCGCGTCTCTCCTACTATAAAATCAAAATATCGTAAGCTGGACAGCCCAGCAAAAAATTTTTTTTTTGGGCTCCCTTGGGCGTTTTAGAGTCATGTTGCTTCGCAACCACCAGGAAAAGAGTTCGAGGTCTCCATTCCTGCGAAAATTACGAGTGATATCCAGTGGGAACATAGAAAGAAATGCTCTTGGAAAAGAGGTACTGAAGAGGTCACCACTTTTTTGAAAAATACCATTACAAGACAAATTTCTTCATAATTAGGTTCAGGGAATGCGATTTAGTTGGGAACGCAAGAGAACATATGAATTTATCGTCTCCTTGCATAGAAGAAAAAATAAAAACAGTTTTTTTGACCTCAGCTAAAGAATTTTTTTTTCAAGTGTGAAGAATGAATCGGACACAACGACAATTGATGAAAATATTTCCAATAGACCCGTAAGCTTCACTTATGACATACATGACGATACTCAATGATCGTCATGTGAAAGTTCTTGCATCTTGAAAATTTGGAAAGCCCCCATTGGCCCCCTAAGGGACAAAATATCGAGTGCTGCGGGTTGAATCGCTTGTCTTGGTATAAAGTATGCCCATACCAAATCTCGTTACTGCACTCCAAAATACAGTATCGCTGTGTTTTTAGGTGTGTACCGCTTTAGTACAGGAATTTTAGCTGAAATATCACTTCAACCTCAAAAAAAATACTGTAGTCGTGAAAATCACAGGTTCTGTTCAGAATTTTGTGCTCTTTCCAAATTTTTGGGTTTCAGAAAAATCCCAGCGGAGGCTTTTTTTTTAGAGCTGTCAAAAGTCTGAAGACTGATAATTCAGAACAATTTCAAATTAAGCTCAATTTTTCATGGGATTTCAAGTATACACAGTTATGTGGAGACTGCAAATGTTGAGAATGAACATATGAACAATTCTGAACCAAACACAATGGAAAATTTCATAGTTCTGTTGGAATATTCTGATTTTTTCTGTCAAATGTATATGATACAGGAAAAATAGTAAAAAAATCGCTGAAACCTTGGAAAAAATATGGACGTCCTGAAAATTTTATATTCTGTTCAGAATTGAATGCCCTTCTACATACCTGAAATTGACAGAAATCCCACCCCGGGGTTTTAAGTTATTGGAGAGGGGGTGATCAGTTGCAACTCAAAATGGAGGGGATGAAACCCGTTAATCCATTGGATGCAAATACATCTCAATTCGACGCATCATATCTCGTTGATACCATTTTGGAACAAAAAGTGTCGACCATTGTTGAGGGGGGGTCGTGGGAAGGGCGGAGCTCGGCTAGGTGATTCTTTTTGTTTTCTTGGTCATATATAACCGATCACGACAAGTTTGATATCTTTTCCGACTAAACTGAAACTCCTGACCTCGAATCCGATGTGTAAATTTGAATATAAACAAGTTTGAACAAGTTAACTTGAAAAAACTTGTTTTTTTCTTTGACAATTTTGACAGTTCTATTTTCACTGTTAGAGGTCTGAATCCCTCGGAAATAGTTCATGGTCCATTAGATTGAAGTGTCTTTTTTATAAAAATCATCCACTCGATGTACTATTTTGTTTCTGGATATTGAAAAATCAATTTGAACCTGTGAGTCGGTCCGGCGCGGTTTCCACTAATAACCAGAACACTACAACATGCACCTGCAAATAAAACTAGCTCAATCTATTGAACAAATGATGACTTATCTTTGAAAGCTCGAGGATCTCTGCAGAATTGAATTTGCTATAACATAAAACAAAATCGCTAGGATCGCTCTGCAGGGTTTTGAGTTTGAGCTATTTATATTTGCAGGTGCATGTTGTAGTGTTCTGGTCAGTAGTAGACACCGCGCCAGATCGACTCACAGGTTCAAATTGATTTTTTAATATCAAAAAACCAAATAATACGTTGAGTGAATGATTTTCGTGAAAAAAACACTTGAATCTAATGGCTCTTGGAAAATTTTTGAGGATTGCAGGCCTCTAACAGTGAAAAAAAAACTGTCAAAATTGTCAAAGAAAAAAACAAGTTTTTTCAAGTTAACTTGTTCAAACTTGTTTTTATTGAAATTTACACATCGGATTCGAGGTCAGGAGTTTGAATTTAGTCGGAAAAGATACCAAACTTGTCGTGATCGGTTCTATACGACCAGGAAAACAAAAAGAACCACCTAGCTGAGCTTCGCCCCTCCCACGACCCCCCCCTCAACAATGATCGACACTTTCTGTGCCAAAACGGCATCAACGAGATATGATGCGTCGAATTGCGATGAATTTGCATCCAGTGGATTAACAGGTTTCATCCCCTCCATTCTGAGTTGCAATTGATTACCCCCCCTCCGATAACTCAAGATCCCGGGGTGGGATTTCTGTCAATTTTGGGTATGTGGTTGAGCATTCAAGTCTGAACAGAATGTCAAATTTTCAGGACGTCTAAATTCTTTCCAAGGTTCGAGCGATTTTTCAACTATTTCTCCTATATCATATACATTTGACAGAACAAATCGAAATATTCCAATAGAACTATGAAATTTTTCATCGTGTTTGATTCAGAATTGTTCAAATGTTCATTCTCAACATTTGCAGTCTCCACATAACTGTGTGTACTTGAATCCTCATGAAAAATTGAACTGCATTTGAAATTGTTCGGAATTATGAGTTTTCAGATTTTTGACAGCTTTAAAAAAAAGCCTCCGCTGGGATTTTTCTGAAACCCAAAAATTTGGAAAGAGCACAAAATTCTGAAGAAAACCTGTGATTTTCACGACTACAGTATTTTTTTGAGGTCAAAATCTATTTTTCTTGGGCTACTTGCACTATAAGTAGATTAGTTCATTTTGTTGTGGAATTTGCAATTTGTTCGAAAGTAGATTTTCAATAACCATTCGTCCTATTTTTGGAAATAATAAGGTTGAAATTTCGGCAATTTTACATATGTGGCATATACAGGGTGTCCGTTTTTCGAGGCTAAGCATGGGTGTCTCGCTTATCTTTAGAGATACAGAGTCGGTTAAATTAGAAAAAAGTTGCGAATTTTTATGACGATCAATGATCCAAAAAGATATTTCACTTATCAGTTTCAGTTTTCGAGATATCGAGAAAAAACAGAAATTTGTAATTTTTGTTTTTATTTTTTATTTGAAAAACGGTTGAAGGTAGCCTTTTCTTACTAAGACATTGAGCAGGCACTTTTCTAAGGGGAATCCATTGTTGCCAAAATCTTCATTCTAGCTTTCAAAACAACCGAGATATGACATTCAACTTTTTTTTCTCTTATGGGCGCCATATTGGATTTTGACATTTTTTCAAAGAGTGCTTTGGAAACAAAATCAGCACCGACAACAAAAAAAACGTAAATGTTGAACATTTATTCAACAGTGACATGTGACACATCGTTGTAACCAGAAAAGAATACCGTATTCAAAAATATCAAAATCCAATATGGCGCCCATTAGAGCAAAAAGTTGAATGTCGTATCTCGGTTGTTTTGAAGCTAAGATAAAGATTTTGGCAGCTTTGAATTCCCCTTGAAAAAGTGCCATGACAATGTCAGATTAGAAAAGGCCACCTTCAACCGTTTTTTGAATTGAAAAAAACAAAAATTCAAATTCCTGTTTTCTCACGATATCTCAAAAACTTAAATCGATACGTCAAATTTCTTTTTGGATCATAGATCGTCATGAAAATGCGCAACTTTTTCCTGATTTAACCGACTTTGTATCTCTCAAGATAAGCGAGATACCCATGCTTAGCCTCGAAAAACGGACACCCTGTATACCTCCAGTTCCACCAAACTTTTATCAACGAATCAACTTTATCACTCTCATAGTAACTAAGCAACTGACCATGGTATTGGCTGGTGCATAGCAACTATAAGCGTGATAAAGTAATCTGCTCTTAAAACTTTGGTGAAACTGGCCAATGTGAATGATCTAATAAAATACGACTCATGGCTTGAGCTTATTTTATAATTCTGCCTTTAATTGACAACTCAGTCGTGTTGCGAACAATAATCAGGCAATCAGGCAATCAGGTGTTGTCAAGCAAGACGACGAAGTTGGTCAATAAATCGACAGAATGTCTGTAAAAATTCAACCATTTGTGGTATTCCCGTTGAGTGTGAAAATGTACAAAGAGGCGCCCCGCGCCATTGTAACCTTTCGGGATAGGCCGGTAGATGATGCCACAGTACATGAAATATTTCAAGCCACCTTTGCAGCAGATCCTTTTTCAATATAAATAGTGAAGTACTGGAACGAATTTGTTCTGGTGTCAGTTTGCCCCTCGGTTTGACCATTATTTCTGAACAATTCATGACAAAGCCGCTGTTCTCATCTCACCATGTGAGTTGCAGCAAGCTATTACCTTGTCAAAACCAGGTAGAAATGTCACCGGTGACGGCTTTTATAATTTTTCACTCAACGGTGTGCGTTCTTGAATATTTGGGTGATTGGGATTTGGGTGATTCTTCAGCACAAACTGAAGAGGTACATACCTTGCCCCTCACAAGGCATATCACCCAGCAATGCCGGGAATGGAAACCCCCAACATTCAGGTGAAGTTTGGTGGCAAAATCCATGCCCAAGTTCGTCAAAAAATATGAATTTCCACCACTACCCTGTGCAGGTAGCCTGAGATGTATGGCTTGCTTTTTCACAAAAAACACACTTTTCCACGGGAACTTATTTTGCAGGCGCATTAAGGACATAGCATTGCTTTGAACTTAATACAAAAGTTTCAAACTCAAACAAAACCCGAGGAAAAAAATGCAGAAACTGGAACTCCATAAGCACCCTGTAGCTCTTTGATTGTCCCCCTAACATGAAGTGCTTTCCTTTTACCATAAATCTGACATAATCTGACTTTGACTAACTTTGAATGAGTTGAGAAGACGTTCCTTTTGTCAGCGATCAAGTCAGGCAAACTCAGAATTTTACTTCACCCCTCACCCCTGTCAAGGTACCATCGTGGCCATACTTAGGTACTGAGTTGGATTCAAAAGTGGGAGAATCGTCAAAAAGGACAATCACACAATTCCGCGTTTCCTTAAATTATCAAAGGGTGAGTTTATAGTGATATATGTTTACACTTGTATTGGCGAAGTCAGATTTCAGCGTTCCTTTTAGATTACCACATTTGCTCAGATTAGATAAGATTCTTACCTATGTAAGTTAGGTCAGAATCTTTGCTGAGATGTGAAAGGAAAGCGCTTATTATTTGGTTCAAATTTGGCGGGCAATCCTGGACAGTTGGCAACACTGCTGTGACGTCAATGGAAACTGGAAATGCCTAACCATTGCCTAACTCCAGTTCTTTCACTGTCGCCTGTTTGTTGACTACGCAGCTATACGAAACTAATTGCTGTAGATGCTCTGCTTCTGCTCTTTCATTTCCCGGCAGTTGCTTGTTCTCGAGAAAGAGAGAAATTTTCGTTTGTGACAGCAGTACTGACTGCAGCAGTCACTGCGTGAAAGAGACCACCCTATTACTATGGACTTATCGATCATTCCAAACTTGACTGGGGGCCTTGTCATTGGTAAGTTTGACGTGTGCGTTGAATGAACAGGTGTATTCCTCGTACTCATAGATATACCGGGTGTTTCTAAATGTCTGTTATCATATCGCCTTTGGAATCTCCTATCACTCTTTCAAATCGTGCCTTTCACCGCGACTTTTGGCCTGACCAAAGCCTGCCGCGATCACAGACATTAATCAACACCCGGTATGTCAGAACAAGTCTAATCATAATGTTCTGACAACAACGTTAAGCCGAATTCAGTAGTTCCTCGACGTACGTTTCATCTTGCACAGCCATATGCCTGAAGGTTCCTCACTATTCGATTCGCGATTTGAATTAATTTTTCCCGCCACAAAATGGCTGCCAAAAGCGGATTGCGTTGATAATGATTGATTGCCATTGTATGTTACTTTGATGTGAAAAATGATTTTGAATCGCGAATATTCTGCCACATAAGGTAACTTCGTGAGGAAACAATAATTTATCCAATAAGTCGGAGAGTGGTTGACCAAAGCACCCCCTTTTCCGTCCACTGATCACTTTTCCTCATAAAATATAGTTTTCATCACACAGGATAAATAAACGCATTCGCTTAATAAAATGAATATAAAACCGCACAAATCAAACAAACAACACGACGACGCCGAGAATAACGGGATGCGGATCGAGGGGAAAGCCTGTCATATTTCCGCAGTTCCAAATGTACTAATAAAACCGTTGGGCCGGAAAAATGATGCTTCCATAGCAGATTTTGGATTGGCGATTGGTGCGTGGGACAAAGGGAAGAGGGCTGTGAAATCAAAAAATTACCCTTTTCACGCACCCAACTACCACCCCATAATAATTAGCATCAGAGGGACTGTCGTGTCGTTTCATTCCTTGTGACGTCGCTTGAAATGGGACTAGGCGTACCTACCACCTACTCGTATATATCTACAGGAAGAAATTTAACGGAGCGCAGCAAATCGAACTATACGGTTCGTTTGATCGGACTGCCATGATCTTTGAACCATAATTATTAATTTATTGGCATTCGATGATGTCTACGTCTGATAACAAAGAGTTAGGGGTGGGTAGACTCGGTTTCGGGTCGCTCCATTATACAACATATATTTATATCATTTCTAGAGGCATTTGTGGCAAAAAAACAGAGGAAAATTCTAGGAAAGATATCGAACTTGACGATTTTGGAAATGGAAAAGTCTATATAGCGTCCGAATGGTTTTATACGTATCTGATCCTCGTCGTATACTGGTCGTTTCTGTTATCCCAAATGCGCCAAGTGCCAACGATAACGCCAAGTGAGAGCTACAGTGCGATGAGTTTGTGGTTAGCTATAGTACCTAGTTGTAGCGTCCAGCTAGCCGCGGTGTTACCTAACTGTATACACGACTGAAAACGAATGAAAACCTTTTATAAAAGTGTTTGAAAGTTGTTTTAAAACGTAAATTGGAAGTAAGCTCTATTTACAAAGGTGGCCAAATTCCCATGCTGTAAAAGGGCGGTGGCATTTCCAGCAACAAATTTGTTATGTACACAATTGGATTGATATAAAGAAGAGATTTTGTTTCCTACACCTATTTCTGCCGGATAAAGCTACCACCTGTACAAGGGAATGGTATAGAAAGAATGAAACAAATAAAAGTTCTGAGAGACTCCACCTCAGTGGTAACGGGTTAAAGACAAGTCCCAACGTCTTATCGGCACATTTTTCACGAAACGGAAAGGCTTCAGACAAAATTTCACGAGACGGAACGGTTTTTGAAAATATTCACCGTACCGATCCTGTCCGTTCCGGTACATTTGGCCTACTGACAAAATGCACTAATGTAAACTTACTCCTCTACGATTGCTGCCAATCACAACCTCGTTGAAATGTGTCCAGGTTTAGATATCGGTTAATCATGTATTATGTCACATTGTCACTTACCCCCGCAAGTTTGTCCAATAATCGCCCGTCTATAAGTCCATATAGAATTGTCAGTTATTATACACTGTCTATATCTGCTACTGCTACTGCATAAATGTGCAAATCAACCAAAATATTGATCTTGGATCTTAGGATATCATGGTTTTTCACATCTCAAACCTAACGATACTAAATGAAAATGTAAACCAAAAACTAGATGGCGTTTTGTCACGTTCGTATATTCTTGTTGATGTTTACACAGTAAGAGATCCAGTTTGCTCCAATCTAACGTTATAGATCTTGAGGTATAGACTGAATTGAGTCAATAACAGTTTTTTGTATTATTATTCACTTGAAATTTGATGCGTGTTATTATGATTAGCAGCTTAGTGAGGAAACGTCGTGTATTCTCTGTTTTTAGTGCGTACAATGATGGCTGTCAGTCGCTTCCAAATTTTGTTGTGTTTCAGGCAACAGGTACACAACAGCCACAATAAACTGCTTGAAGTGTGGGTGCGCCATTTTTCTGATTCGCAGGTGCTTCCGGTTGTTTCGTTTTTGTGTGTTCTGACTGGTGGAACGATGAAAAATGGCATATGTACCTACCACAACCACAACATGCTACAGCTAGTTACAATGTTATAAATATGAAGATAAAACTTTGCAAAAAGTATAGGTAAGTCTTTGGTTTAATGTTTTCTTTATGAACTAATTTACAGGTGAAAGTAATGTCACCATCTTTCAAATTTGTATACAGGCATACTAGCAAAGGTACTACGAGTCATGCCTTTTGTCTCGATTGATGAATTTAGGACCAATAGTATGTTTTGTCTTTCGAAACGGCCAACGTCCAACCATGACGACAAAAAAAATGTCGATATACATTTCTTCTTTAATTTTAACTTCCGATTTTGGGGGAGCATCTTGAAATGTCATGAGTGACGTTGGAATATTGAAGACATAAGAATGTTCACTTTCACTTGTTCAACTCACAAGGGGTAGCGTTCCTGATAATCAGTGGGATCAAATTCACTTGAGGGTTACTTTGTAAAGTTATGCATTTCTACCACCTTTGAGCCAAGAACATGACCTTGGAGAGAACCAGCATCATGAAACGTGAATTTGTTAAACGATGACATAACTTTCGTGAAAACTCTAAGGGGGGGGGGAGGTGAATCAAAAACCGTTTCAAAATATATCTGGTAAAGATAGCTTTCCAAAAATTTATTGAGAAAAAATCCACGATTTTTTTTAGTGAAGTTATGTACTGCTGTTGAAAATTGACTGTTTGGACACTTCTTCTGTTGTCACTATGTACATGGTAAACAATGTCAACGTCTATGTGACTCAGTTGCATTTTCTAGCGAAAATAATGACCCATCTGGCATCACCATGCTCTTTGAAATCGGTTGATTTTTCTTCAAGATTTTCGGAGGTAGCGTGAAATTTTTGAGTGGGCCAGTTCAATTGATCACCTGTTTATATAAGAATTGTCTGGGCACTAGTTCAGTAAAATGGAAAAACTCTCGGAGTGATATTGCTTCGTATTGCTCTTTGAAAGCTGTGACAAGCACATGAGAAATACGAAAATTGTGAACGACAAGATTGTGAGGATGAAGGCGCATTTCCTAGCATAAATAATGGTGACCAGTTTCATGAAAATTGACATTTTTTAATATATCACATCCAGTTCCACCAGCAAATTTAATTATTGTTAGCTAATGGGGTCTTATACAAAATCACAAAATACGATTATATTGCCCTAGATCGATGCCTGAGTGAATAAAATGGATTATTATTCAGTTGAAAAAATATTTAAAAAATCTTTGGCATCAAGAAAGGAAATAGAAATTCAGCTCATCACAGTCCATCTGTTCAAATCGAGTGATTGGCCGCATTCATAAGTCACAACAGTTGTGGAACTATTACCGATTTGTCCTGTGAACGGTGCGCTACTTCTACGCTCCGCTCGGAGCGGACGGCCATGTTTTGTAGCGGCTCGGAAGTTCGCTACATTTTGGTAGCATAGTGAGCGATAGGAGTGGGAGGTGGAAGAATGAGAGAAACGTTAAATTTTGATGTTCGCAAGTGTCATTCTGACATTTTATGGGTTCAAGAGTGTTGTTCGGTGCTGTTTACCTTGCGTGCTGTTTTGAATTTTTGAAGATTATAAGTTTTTTCTCAGCTGATGTGAATCGCTTGTTAAATATAGACCATCGAGCTATAGCACTGGGTGAAATTCTCCAAGACCAGATTATATTTTCGGCTATTCTTGACGCGGCGCTGGATGTGTCACCGCCAGTCACCGCTACTTCCAACAATGCGTTCGTAAGACGCCAACAGTTCCGAAGGAGCGTAGCGGTAGCTGCTCCCGTCTTATGAAAGCGGCCAATGAGCGCGCCAAAAGCAGTACCGGGTTGCCGTCTATGGTTGCCACGTAAACGTCTGGGAACAGTCAACGTGACTCTATCAACAGCAATATTTGCTGTTTGGCGTTTTAAACTGCCGCAAAAATGATCGGATTTGAGCATGATAAATCTCCCAGAGGTCCCAGAGATCATGATGCGGACCTGGTCCATAATTTCTGTCGGAGGAATGCCGTTTGTTTGAAGACCAGAGGGCTTGAAGACCTGTGTGTCAAGCCCCGCCTTGTCTATCTGACGCAATCGGTATTTTACCTTGGTACATTGAAATCCGCCCAGCAAGTTGTTCAAATCGTCGTCCTTCTATTGGTGTGCAACACTTTGCCTCGTAGCTTTTGACCATAAACCTGACCGAGTCAGCTAATTTTTCAGCAGTTGCCATTGGGGAACACGCAGCTATTTTGTGGCGATGTAGCGAATGGAGATAATCCCTCTGATGGAATCATCACTTTGACGACACTTCCTCGTGGGAACCCGGGAAAACAGCAAAACGGGAGACACACTCACAGAGTCTGGCGGAGACGTCATGTCGACATATAACCATATAAAATGAACAAAATTTGACATAGCAAACCTTTGGCAACGCTTCCTAGTTTTCTGATGCAAAATTGCCACATTCCATTGTGACCTGTCACCACAATCCGAAAATTAAATTGTTTTCTGCTGATACATAAATTCCACAATATACAAAAAGATACTGCATTGTGTTGTTTTGTTTTTCCGTGATTTTTCAATCATATCTAGTAAAAATTCATGGACTGTAGACCCCCTATCAGACACAAGCTGACAACAACGCTCAATGCATATTACACGATGACCTACCCAGTGCGCAAGCGCGGAACAAGTTCTTGACGTCATCAACCTTCCAGTTCAATCTCCCACCTGTTGCGGCCCAAATTTTCAACATTTTTTTCTGAAAAAAGTTGGAATTTTTGAGACGAGATATTTTTATGCCTGTAGTGATCACAATTTGTACTTTCTTTTGAACAAATAAAAAAAAAGTGGTATAAGACCCCATTGAGACATTTTCTCTGATGGATTTGAGGACAGTGCTGGTTGAATGACCACGGAAAATGCATATAAGCTGTCGTGGTCTAAACATTTTCTCATAATCTTTCGTGAAACTTGTGTTTTCTGTGGTCACTAGGCCAATATTCACCAGAGAAAATATCTCAATTAGTTAACAATGATTAAATTCGCTGGTGGAACTGGCTATCAGTGATTTTTCCTGATACTCAAGCTCCCATGAGCTCCCATGAGCTCCCTCGAGGTGAAACTCGGTATGTAGTCCCATGAAGAGTTAAGTCAAGAATGGAATGCCGATGTTACCATCGTCCCTGAACTTTTTACACGTAAATCCTGCTGCAACAGCAAGCCTGCTCGAGTGTTCCTTGTCTTGCCAATAGTCTTCATGGTTCGGCGTGTTTTTTCGACTGCAGAGGTAAAAAGATTGATGATTCCATGGGACTCTTTTTTTTGGACGAAGACCTAGTATTTTTTTAGTTTGAATCAACCTAAAGTTGAACCGGCTTCGAAAGGTTAGAAATATTTTTGACACCTGTCAAATGTCAACCGCAGTGCTCCGCAGTCGTTGAATCTGCAGGCACGATTCCATTCGAAATTATCATCGATGATAATCATACCACTTGTTATATTATTACTGTATATACAACTCACAAAAAAAAATACATTTTCAATCATAACCCATAAAGGAAACCCATAAATGTATCTTTTATTATTGTAATCCACTTGCAATGTATAATTGTTTTCAGAACCTTAATCAAAAGTAGATGGATTAGGTAGGTACCTTAAACGCAGTTTTATTGTTAATTTGGTACAGAAATGAAGATGATTTATAAGATGGAATGAAGAGCGCGCGGAGCACGTTCGTTGACCTAGTTAAAGAAAAACGTTGAAACTGCTAAAAATCTCGCAAAGTAGGTATCTAGATAGCTGCAGATTTATTCGACCAACCAAATAGTAAACACCTCGGTAAACACCTTACAACTTATCAGTGATAACAGACACATGCTCGTTTTTGTCTATTGTCGTAGGTATATTGTACACGGCGTGTCGACAACATTAATCGGATTACAAGAAGTCCCGGTAGAAGTGTAGAGGGTGATCCAGCAGTCGCATCATCATGCACGACTGGCGGAAGGTAATTTTGGAATATTTCTATTCTGGCCTCCTACGAATCCTCAACAGTAAAAAGGGAATATCACAAGTCCCCAAAGGTCTAAATCTAATCGAATCAGTTTCCTTGAGCCATTTGACCCGAGCCAGAAGTGGACGATGGCGACGGCGGTGATTATGTATCTCATCCATTGCCTTGTATACGTCATTTTGTGCTACAGCCTCTACTTCGTGCATCATTTCAAACTTTTAGCAGGATAGCAGGCCACCCAATAGCTTTGCTAACCTTGACGAACGTCACTCAGTGATGAAAGATCAAGACCTATAGCATATTGGCATATCCGCGGAATGATCCCAATCAATTCGTTATTCGTTCCTTTTTTTTTATTCCCGAACCGAAGGACCAAGCCAATGTCATGGAGATAAGACAACGGCAATTGAATCGGTAGCTAAACACGACTTTTATCGTCGCCGCACGTTTGCTGCTGCCTTTGGCCCATCGCATAAAAGAATCAGCAAGTTTGAAAACGCACAAGAAGTTAAATCCCTGCTTGTCGCATGGGAATCATCAATGCACGAGCCTTTTGTACACAGAACAGCCATTTACTTTAAGTAAAAAACTTCTTCGCTGGATCTTTATCTTGTATAGGGCACTGGTGGGAATGCATAACTTGCGTCATGGTGTTTTATAACCATCTTACATTGCTGCAGGTCAATGTATCTGGAAACTTCAGCGGCAGAGCAGAGCAACAAGAGTGTGATAGCACTGGTGATAGTTACGAGCAGAGCGTTCAAACATGACATGAGAGTAAGAGTAACTTATATACTTCATAGGCAGATACCTAATACAATTTATAAACAGCTCTAAAAGCCAAGTAGAATTTTTCTAGTTTGATATTTAATATAGCTATAGAACTGTCAAGCCCAACCAGTGCATTCACCTACCTCGCGGTGTGTTTAATAGAAAGCCTCGCATAGAAATTGGTTTACTTCAAACTTTGAAAATATTATGTAACGAACGTTCAAATAAATTGCACGTCAAAATAGGCAAACTGATAAAACGAAGGTCTTAGAGTTAGGGATGAAATTTTATTTTAATCATACAAAAACTGCTCGAAAATAAGAATGTTATCTATTATCATTTATTGATGTTATTATTATTATTTATTCATAATATTGAATTTTGGCATTTTTTATTGAATTCAAAATTGACAAGAAAAAACTTACAGAAAATTCAGAACTTATATTGAGTGACTCCATTAGAATTATACACAACCACATTTATAAATAATTTTTACATAATTTATACTTTTTTACCTTTAATTTTTATAGTCAGTAATAATATAACAAGTGGTATGATTATCATCGATTCCATCGATTCCATGAGAAAATATCATCGATTAATAATCATACCACGAGTTAAATTTAGCAAGACTATAATAACAAATTGAAAAAATTTAATTGTATACTTACATCAGACATTTCAAGGTAAATCTAAGGTTCACCTATTTAGTGTCTATATGCATTACAAAATAGCAATTCAAAGATTCGTCCATCGTTAGTAAAGCGTATTGCATGGACATGATTTTCCATGTTACGAGCAGATCCCATGTAAATCCACCCAATGTGAAATTTCTCTGATCTGAATGCCTGTGTCCACATTAACATCGCAGACGAATGCTGTATCTGTATATATTTTGTACAAGAACCCCCTTTTGGGGTGAGTAATCACGTTTTAAACTCTTTCATTATTATCCTATTAGAATTTTTTATGTATTTTCAACAGTTTACATTCAAAATGAAAGTTAACCTGAAACTGAAATCAACCTGACAAGAGGTAAACAAGCCGAAATCGGTGATAGATTCAATTATTTTTTATCATCGCTGTGATATCCTCTTGGTACCCCGAATCCGTGCATCTCATTGGCTGAAATACAGTCTAGTTACCAATGCGTTATATAGTCAGTATTATCTTTTATCGACAGGTCAGTATGCTGTGTTCTGGAGCAACTTGCTTGAAAGCAAACAGCACCACTCTATTTTCAATAAAGTTGTTTCTCTCTCTCTCTACAAAAGTGAGCTCCAGATTTCATGGAAAATCGCCCCAAGAATAAAAGACTATAATAATTAAGATCCGCTGATAAGTACCAACTTACTTATGGAGATGAACATAATTTGTTGTCTGTTAACAATGCGTCGTTAATAAAACGAACTCGATACGTTGAACTAAACTGCTGGACAACGAAGCTGTCGGTATAGGAAACATGGTTCTACTTTAAAGGCCAATAACTTCCGATTGCCAAATGCGATTTCCATTTTGTTCGTTGCGTTGATTAGCTTAATCTTTCCGATCCATAATCCATCCAATAATAATGAATGTTGAGAAACTTTATGTAGAACTTCTACCAAGGTGGTATAGTGGTAGCGGTACGCAAAAAAAGTGGCATTTGATGATACAAGCAAGCCGCTTTGCATATTTGTTGTCTAGACCCATTAGAAAAACATGACCCGCAGTTCCTAAAAATTCATCCCTTAGGACCCAAGATTTGGGGAGGGGGAGACAATACTATAAAAAATACCAAACTTCTTCATCCAAGCCTGCTGAGGCATGTTTGGTGTCAATAATATATAACTCAGACCTCCTCGATACAATGACAATGTCAAAACTCTTGTGCGGTCAACGGAAGTCGAGTTGAGTCGTTATCTTTGAAAATTAGAGCTGAAGGTCAAAATTACAAAGTAAGCGTCAATTACCCATATGTTGGGTATCGATTCTTAAGTTTTCGGGGTCGCTGAAGACCTATGAAATGAAACAAAAACGATTGGGTACACCGTCCGCTCATATGGTTTACCTATGGGCCCAGAAGTCAGGCAAGCGAGAAAAATCCTACAAATTTTCGAAAATAGAAGTGAAATAACAATGTGAAATAGCTTCAATCTGTACTTGGTGATGATGCTGTACCAGCTGTTCTAGTGAAATTCATGATGTTCACCTGTGAGCTGTCAAAACTCCAAAATGGCGCCCATTTAAAACACAGAGGGGAATAATTTATCGTGGTTTTCTTTAGGGAGCTCCTACGTATCACTAGCTAAGCACATGTTGTTCATCAGTGAACAACGACTAAGAAAGCTCGTTACACTATTGGTGGTATCTTGCATCGTTTAAAAGATATCTGCCGCAAAACTGTTCCGGAACCGTTTTTGGACAATAGATTGAATACCTACTTGAACAGGAAGAAAAACTTTGCATGTAGAATTGAAATAACCGACCTGCATATATTTTGTCTGTTCCATGCAATCATGTCTTATGATGTATTTTGCCCGATTTGTCATTCCTGGTCGATGCATGGAGGGTCATAAATCCAAGATGTCCACTGCTGTGAGTTTAAAAATTTCATACCAACTTTATTGTTGGATTTGGATAAATAATAAATATCTACCGCACCTGTACATTACTTATATATTTCTGAAGAGTTCCTTACATTTTTATTTCTTTAATAATTTGGAAGATATAACCAACTACCTGAAGTAAATGTACCCGAAATTCAAATTGAAAAATGACACCTACATGATAGAAACCAATGGAAAAATCTTTCGCTTTGCTACCGTTTTATTCAATTATGTTGCACTGTTGCAGAAAACAGGAAGAAATAGAGTGACGGGAAAAAAATCTAATTACAAAAAGTCTAAGAAAATATCTAATGCGTTTGATCCAAAACGCAAAATATCTAAAATACAAAAGGTTACGGTACCTAAGATGTAAAATGTCTAATATACAAAAGGTCCAAAATATAAATACAAACCACCAAAAATAGAAAGGGCCACAAGTTCGTCCTTGTTTTCAGATCCACTGGATCGGGAATTGCTTTTTGACTTGAGTTCCCTCCGTTTGTGTTACGTCCACCAGATAAGGAGCTGCTTTTTGACCCGAGTTTAGTCTTCTTGTTCAAACCCACTAAACAAGACTTAGTCGACGACTCTAGAGTCTAGACGCATATCTAGAGGGCCTGAAAAGATAGAGGAAACCTAAATCATTGAGCAATTTTCATCTGGTGGGTCTGGAAAGAAGGAGAAATCTGAGTCAAAAACCAACTTTTTATGGTAGGTTTGGAAAGAAGGCAACTTGAGTCAAAAGCCGAGTCAAAAGCCAACTCCTCAACTAGTGAGTCAAATAGAGCAACTCTCTCGTCTGGTGGATTTGAAATAAAAGGGAGGAAACTCAAAACCATTTATATTTTTGTCATTTTCTACATTGTACGAATCGTGCTATAGATCTTTCAAATTTCAACCCTCATGTAATGTAGATTTTTGTACTCTGGATCTTTTGTACCTGATTTAGATATTTTCAGCTTTGGATCAAATGCATTAAACCATAAGTATATCGTTTGTAGACCTTCCATATTTAAGTTCCCCCCTCCCCTCCTCGCTTTTGGACAAAGTTAGCATGAAATTATCTGAATACCCTACAGCGGCGTACATCTTGGATTTATGACCCTTCATAACCAGGAATGACAAATCACGCAATCTAAACCATAAAACATGACTACATATAACAAAACATATCTTTAGGTCGGTTATTTCAATTATACATGCAAAGTTTTTCGTCCTATTCAATTATTCAATCTATTGTTCAAAAACGGTTCCGAAACAGTTTCGCGGCGGATATCTTTTAAACGATGCAAGATACCACCAATAGTGTAGAAACTTTCTTAGTCGTTGTTCACTGATGAACAACATGTGCTTAGCTAGTGACACGTAGGAGTTCTCTAAAGAAAATCACGATAAATTATTCCCCTGTGTGTTTTAAATGAGCGCCATTTTGGATTTCTGACAGCTCACAGGTGAACATCATGAGTTTCACATAGAATAACTGGTACAGCATCATCACCAAGTACAGATTGACGCTATTTCACAATCATGTTTCCCTTCTATTTTCGAAAATTTGTGGGATTTTTCTCGCTTGCCTGACTTCTGGGCCCATAGGTAGACCATATGGGCGCAAGGTGTACTCAATCGTTTCTGTTTCATTTTATACGTCTTCAGCGACCCAAAAAACCTAAGAATCGATACCCATCATAAAGGCAATTGAAGCCTAACTTTGTTTTTTTGATCTTCGGCTCTAATTTCCAAAGATGACGACTTGATTCGACTTCCGGTGACCGCACAGAGTTTTGACATTGTCATTGTATCGAGGAGGTCTTAGTTATTTAGTTTTGACAGCAAACACGCCTCAGCAGGTTTGGATGAAAAAGTTTAGTATTTTTTATAGTATTCCCTCCCCCTCCCCAAATCTCGGATCCTAAGGGATGAATTTTTAGGAACTGCGAGTCAGATTTTTCTAATGGGTCTAGACAACAAATATGCAAAGTGGCTTGCTTGTATCATCAAATCCCACTTTTTTTATCCTGGTGTACCGCTTGCACTAGTACGACTGGTATGTGAAATGGTGCAAAATTGTAACGACTTCATCGATCGTACCTAATATAAAGCTACGTAGTCTGTTCAAATTTTCAATGGGAAATTGTATTTTTCTAGTTCAAAGGTTTTTTCTTTACAACAAAGCAACTTGCTTATACAATGCTTATATGCTAGGACTAAACTTGCTAATGATAATCATTCCCCCCCAGATATTTACAAGAGACTGACTGGTAGATTAAAATGCACACAACATCAATTTGGGTTGCCTATGGATTGCTAATGTTTTGAAATTTCCTCGGAAATTTCACTGGCCAAGAAATACGAGGAGGTCTAATATAAATTAAGAATGTTACCACAAATTAGGGAGCCTCAGCTTCGAGCAATTAATCAGCCGGTTGGGTTTAAGTAAACAAAACTTACGTGAAAGCAAGGATAAGCATATAAGGAGTCAAAAACAAAAACATTAATTAGCAAGAAGTCTATCGCGCCATGCACTCATTCTTGCATGACAGCACAGGTCCTCAAATAGGCTGTTATACCTTTTGCTGTAAATCGGCCAGAACGTCCGACTATATAAAATCATTCATTATTGTCAGAACACTTTACTCACCTTGCCACATACGAGTATTTTCACCTACTCCCCAATTTTGCCAACCCAAATTTAGGGTTCTAAAATCTCTAGGTTTTTTTTTAATGGAAAAGTTTAAAAGTTATTACACTGCATGCCTTCCTTTTCTTACACTGTTGTGAATGTAGGTAGGTAAACCAATTGCGAATAAGTCAAATAAATCCTTCAGCTGGAGGAAAGAGAATTATTTTCGTAACTGAAGGAGAGTGTTTGATGGCTTAAAGGTTGGAAGTTTGAAACCCTTTTAGGCAGGTCAGCTCTTAAGACCTCATCGTTGTCTCTTTCACTGAACTTTAACTGGACACGTCGGTAGTGCCGGGGAAGAAAATCGGCTTTCAACGTTGACGTCAACATCACAGACCGCCCGATATTTATTCATGATGGGGCAAGTATTTAAGCGGTATCGCACAGAGTAAAGGGTGAAAGTATGAGCACGAATAACGGTTTCAACACCGCAAAAGAGAACCGTGTCGATATTTGGTTTACGATGGTGCAGTTCGATTCGATAGGTGTAGGTAAAAATAATTTTATTTTATTTGATTATGTGAGAACACTGACACTTTTTTTATTTGACATGCCGGCAATGAAAATTCATCAGTATGGAAGTTATACAAAGTGGATTTTTCTTGTTTCTCCTGCGCGAGGCTTTTTCCAAGTTATTAAAAGTTTACGTTGTGTATTTTGAATAATCTGTTTATTATGAGCCCGCACACTCTGCCAACCTTGTAATAATCGCGGATTTTATGTTTCAATCTTTCGTGCATTTTACGGGTTCACTTTTATGATAATAATTACTCGGAATTTTTTCCCTCATATATTTCGTCACTTTGCACTATTCCAACTTGAATAATTTGTTGCCACATTTGCCTCCCACAACATTGAACTATTGAACATTCTGGTTAGGTAGATAGCACTCAGCAGCAACCGAGGCAGCAACGGACTTAGTCTTAGTACTAGTGGAACTTTCTGAACACTACTTCAACTCCGTCTTCATCCGGACTAACACACATGCCGCTGTCAATTTGTGGTTTAGTTTTGATGAGGTGTTTGCTTCCCTTTAGAAACAACCCGAGACATTGTGAATTGCTTGATTAATTAATTAATAATTCCTTACGGGAAATAGAAACAGTCTGACGGCGTTGTCAAGGGAAACGTGAATAGCACAATGCTTCTTGCGGTTATTTCAAGAGAAACAGTTGTTTGATCTCTTCCTCTCGTATAAGCCTTGTATCATCATCATCATCATCATATTCCTCCCCCTAATAATGTTTGCCACACTTTATCCACAGTTAGATACCCATGCTAGTAGAATTACACATCCAACTCAATCATCTTTATTTACAATTATCTTTATTGAGGTGATACTGATAACTTATTGATGTTTTTTTTTCTCAAAGAATCGTTGGCTTACTTTAAAAACACTTAATGGCTTTTTAATGGCTTTTTAATGGTTCCAGTGTTGTGGAACCATTTTCACTTTTGATGGAAGAACTTTTCAAACGAAAAGTACCTACTAAAAAGGGGAGTACTCTACAGAAATGGAAGCTGTACGTGTTTCTCTACAATATTTTAGCTCTTCAGTGTACGGCATATTATACCGGACACATTCTTAAGGTGTATTGTTTGCTCCCTAAAATTGAGAAGAAAAGTTTCTCTATACAGGCTGATTTTTTTTAAAAGGACCTACCTTCAATTTTTCACTGCAAAATTCTTTCCTTAAAGAACCCCGAAACAGATCGATTTACTCCTCGAAGGGGACATATTATATCTAGCGATTTTCCAATCTTGCCGTTCAACCCTCCTCCTCCAGGGTGACTACCCTTTAAAAAATTTTAAATCATCGCGCGTTTTCAAGGTCTTTCAATTCTCTTCACAACACTTTAAAAAAAAATGAATCGATCCGTTCCGAAGTTGAAATTTTTTCAAAATCGATTTTTTTCCTTTTTTTCTTGTCAACATTATACCTGAGAAATCAGTTGATCCCTTACGCGAACGTCTGAGGATTGGAAGAAATCACGAATGTCAAATTAAGCAATGGGTTTTTCACCCTATGGTCGCAACTAAGCTGGGGTGAGGGGTGAAGTTACTCTTCCAAATTTTCACGTATAACAGGAACCTCGATAGATGCTGATATAAGTTAAAGGTACTCTTTTTTCAAATACCTCGGATATGTTTTGAAATTCAAAATAAGGGGTTGAAAATTAGCCCCTAGCCTCTTCTACCTACCATAGCCTACCTTAGTTTATAACTTAGTTTCAACCATGGAGTGAAAAATGATAATAGAAACTTGGTGTTCGTGTTTCCCGCAAAAAAAAATTCGGAAAACACGAAAAAATGTTGTGAAGAAAATTAAAACTTTGAAAATGATGTGCAACTCGAGTCCTATTCCCATTTGAAGTTGAACGGCAAGATTGGAGATAAGCTAGTCATATTTCTCTCAAAAGGCTAATCGACTTGTTCCAGCGTTTTTTCAGGAAAAATTTGGGCCGCGAAAAATTGAGGGTGGGTCGGGAGTTCCTGGGAAACCGGTCGTGCCGGCATCTGACGAGGTTCTAACACTATTCAGGTAAATGAAATATACCGATATTTAGACCGCCACACTTATTCTCTACCTCCACCACTATTAACTAGCTAACTTGACCTAACCCGACCATGTAGGGAAAAGTGTACTAGTATGGGATTCAAAATGGCGGCCTGTCAGCTTTCAAAGATGATGGCCTGTCACCTGTCAATACTCTTACCCATTTCGAAGCTGTCACGCGGCCCGACATTCAGCAGAGAATGGTCGAACTGTCAAAGGCAACTCTAACCTATCAGTAGTGGGAAAGCATTGAACTACTATGATCGAATCTCATATATACTTTGGAGGACCCTACGAATGATCGGGATCGGCGGAGCCATCACTAGTCTAGTGGGAAAGGTTCGAACTGCCAAAAAGATATTGAACTGTTACCTGCCGAATCGGTCACGTAGCCGCCATCCAGCGGCAAAAATGTCGAAATATCGAAGATGGTGGACTGTCGCCTGCCAGTGACCATATTCCAAGAAAGGATGTGATGATCATAATCGTCACCTCTAATGTGATCCGTTCACAAATGAAGTTGCTAGGCAACCAGGGTGTTGATCATTCTCCTTTAGAAATAAGGCCCCTGGGATGGTCGGATTGCCACCTGTCATAGATTGTTTACTCTTACGCGGCGCACCATCTAGCGGTAAAGTGTCAAACTGTCATGATCCATTCCCATCCAAATTATAAGCCTCGTCAATAGATTTCTTTCATCTAGCGTGGGGGGGGGAGGGGGTTGAACGGCGTGGGTCGACAGGTGAATGACGATTATAACTCTTTTGCGCGGGGTGGTTTTTATGAAAACTGTATTTTCAGGATTTTTGAGTCACCCTGTTTGGTGAATAAAGATATTACACACACAATGAAAAGTTATTTTTTTGTGTCAAGTCTGTTCTGAAAAGTAACTAAAATCTCATCAAATTATAGAAATAAGAGGGGGCAAAGTCCCACCATTGAACCCCCCATGTTATTTTGATTCAATTTTCACCGTGAAATTTTTTACATAGGTATTTTCTTGGCACATTCGAAGCATTTCCTTGAAATGTCTTTCATTCTGGACCGCGCGCTCTGTGAGAGCCTCTGTATCGAAGAGTAAAAATGAACTGAAAGTAACCACTAGTTTCAGGATTTCTCAGAAACGGCTGAAGTTATTAAGACGCGGTTTATTTTAACTTAAGGACGGAGTTCAATTGGTAAAATAAGCGTTGCGAAATCAATCCGTCTGGGTTTATTCCTTGACGGATTCTTACCATTTTGGTCTCTTTCGAAAGCTACAAGGATGTACTCTAGTTTGAGCCCATTGGCATTTCCAAAATCCAATACTAATTTTTTCAAATGTCAAAATTTGATATTTTTTTTGGATTTCGGAAATGCCAATAAACTCAAACCAAAGTACATCCTTGTAGCTTTCGAAAGAGACCAATATGGTGAAAATCCGTCAAGGAATAAACCCAGACGGATTGATTTCGCAACGCTTATTTTACCAATTGAACTCCATCCTTAACAAGCAATGAATCGTGAATCTACTTTGTTAAGGGCTAGTGTTGGGCTGTCATTTGTCAGACGGAACATTAACTGTCAAAAAATAATAGAATAAGGTATTTTATTTCCCACGGAGCTCGACTTGTAAACATCAACCGCCGTATACATATACCTATAATAGCTTAGGTGAAGATTATTATAGTTGAGATTATAGTATAGTATTTTGTTTATTGCAATGTATATCACAGAAAAATACACACTTTCATGTGAATGAGATGACCTGCTGAGTGATGTATTAAATGGGAATTCAAAGAGCCAGAATTTCTTGTGGGCAAGTATAGGTATGGCAGAAGTCAAGGTCCGGTTAGGTAGCTGTTGTATATTTAGGAATCAATTGAGAAATTTTTCCGACAATAAAATTTTATTTTTATATTTTATTTAAATAGTGAGTTACACCGTGTCGAAATGAAAAATATTTATTTTGCCAGACTTGATTTTATTTACAGTGTAGGTATTTACACAAGCTCCTAATATAAATAATAAGCTAAGGTACAGTTAGACATAATTTCTTTTATCCAATCCTATTGATGAATAATGCACGCATTATCACGCGCATACATGCCTGCATTTTCCAAAAAGACTGGATAAAGCATAGTATTCTACTCGCGGGTAATGGCTATTACTCATTCGGATGCTTTACGACACTCGCCAAGGCTCGTGTCGGCAAACTGCATCCTCATGAGTAAGAAGCAATCATCACCCGCTTGTTGAATAATATACTATTAACTGGACAAACTCATTGTAAATTACTATAGGTTCATGTTCATAGTGTCGTGTCTAGTCGTGAAAAGTACCAAAAAGTTGGTCGTGACACCACAATACTTTCCCGACTAGTATCCAGGAACCTACGGAAATTCTGGTCCAAGACGTCGCGTCGCTTTGGGTAAAAAATTACAATCCTCATACTCAGTGAAATGAATCGTAGTGCAGCCAAACGCGAAATACACACCATCAAAATAATCTAGGTGACAAGTAAATTCAGACGATTTCTAAAATCATCATAACTTTTTACTGCCGTCAGCGATTTAGTAAAAAGTTCAATAAAGCGGCTCGAAAGTGATCGAAAGTGAAATTTGACCTTGAAATTCCAATTACTTGAACCGGACAGTGTGTTCAAAGTTTCAATGAAATCGGATCACATTCTTCTTAATTGGAAGTTCAACATGGCGGCACAAAATTATCAATATCTTTGACAATCCACCTTCGATTTTTAAAATTCAAGAACGTTACTGAAGCTGAAACACCGATCTTCATAACTGTTCTATTGGAATGCATGATTTTTTTTTGGGAAATCGCGCTCGTACTGAACTTTCGACCATTTTACACTGTTCCATTGATCACCCTGTCGCAACCTTATGAAACATTGTTCGTATTTGACGTGATCAAAGCATGGGAACAAAAGATTGGGCTACCGAACACTGGAAACCGATATGAAATCGCTGACGGAAATCAAAAGTTATGATGATTTTAGAAATCGTCTGAATTTGCTTGTCCCCTAGATTCTTTTGATGTGTGTAGTAGAAAATCGCGACTGCCGATTAGGTATAGCTGTCTGTATATTTTTGAGTTCCATCATTTGAGTTCGGTCTCAATATGCCAAGTCAGATTTGCATTTCCAATTGAAGAACTCTCGGAACCATCAGTTAGGGTCGATCGACAAGTGAGTGAACATCAACATCAACCTTATTTTGAGTGTATTGTTACGGTATTCGGGTTCATCTATTACGGAATTAAACGTGCTGATTTACTTGTAAACAAACTGCACTTTATTCACTACTACCGATACAACTAAATAACGCACTCTATTATTAATCGCTTAGAAATTCACAATGTCGTTTGAGATGTTATCGCCACGGTCGCTCGATTCCAACTCTCCCTGATGCCAGGTCGAGTTCCTTTCTTATACTGGCATCGAAAGTTCTGGATGCTTCCTGTTTGATCGTTGGAGTTACCAGCACACAAGGATTTTTCTGGTATCTGCGTCGAGGATATACGCATACCTTCTACGGCACCTCCACCAGAAGTCTAGACGTGTCGTGATCTACCGCTGCAGTCTCTCGATGCTTCCCGAATGCACGCGGAAATTTAGATTTCTCTGGAAAGAGCCGGGATGGTCGCGAGCTTCGTAACAGGATATTAAGGATAACTACTCACAATGGTTATATTCCAGTCGCTTCCCTGATAAAACCGCGCCTGCGCTTTACATTGTTCAATTCACTGTTTATTGTTTGGTCCGGGTTGTTCGTCCAGGTTACCAGCATGTTCATTCATCATTCACTGGATTTCAAGACTTATTGTGAAATAATACTTAATTAATGTTCAAGTTGAGATGGACTACAAATCTGATAGTTTTGTCTGATGTGGTTGAAATATTGCCAATAATAGGTCGGAGCGAGAATAAGGGGGAGGGGGCGGTTCTAAGTAGGAAAATTCAAATAAGTAGAGTCGAGGACGACGCAAAGTTTCACGTTTACGTTTTGATCTTGTTTTCAGCGCTAGATACGAAATAGTATTTTTCGATACAAGGCGCGTTTTCAGGCCCGAAGCCTTGTTTGCCACCATGAGGCGAAGCGGAATGCTGCAGAAGAGGCTGAGGGCCGTGTGTCAGACAACGTTTTTCGTAATCGTTGCTCAAATTGAAAGAAAACACAAATTTCTTGTAAATTTTAACACTACTTGTACAAATGTCAAGCGAGATACATAAACTGAAAAACTCATATTATTGATTAATTGATAATGTATTACTTTGCGCGTTATGTATTTATGAAACGATCGAAATAGTATTTTATGTTACTAGCGCCGAAAACCGGGCATAGCATATCGAACGTGGATGCAGCTCGAGGCCCTAGGCCGAGAGCTGCATGTAAGAGAGTTATGCTATGCCGTTTTCAGCGCGAGTAGCATACATCGTTTTTCGTGCTGCTTTTAATAAAATTACAAATAAATAAGATCATATCGCAATAATCATTTCAAGTTGGTACTTCTGCCATTCATCACCAAGGCACGAGGCATATACCTACTAGATGCAGATTTTTGTGTGTCAAATGTCGATTTGAAAAATTGCGTCCTATGTTTGAATTTTCTTGCTTAAAACCGCCCTTCCTCTCCCCAATTAGAAGGGCCATCTCCCAAAAATCCCGAAATCACTGAGCTCTAGTGTCTTGTGTGACGACGAAACACAGGAAATGGCATAAATTAATCACTTTTAAACCTTCGCGCCACAAAACGTCAAAAATCATTCTGCAATTGTACCAACAGACAGATATTAGAAAAATGACCCTAAATTGTCAATTTTCAAAGTAATTATTCATAATTTTAACTGATTTAAACCGAAAATTTCAAGCTATAACATTGGAAACGTGATCTCTCTTGAATTGTGAATGATTTTGCGAGGTTAGTTTATTTTTTACGTGTACTTTTCACTTTGCCGCTCTAGATCTTTTTCTGAATATTACAGTGCAGGACACCGAGCGTATATTGTCATTTTCGGTTATGGCTGCACGAAAAAATATTGTTATTAGTTAAAAGTTCAGTTTATAGTTACCATTAAGATTTTTGTAACTCATGCACTTATATGAGGAATCACAAAGGGACACACTTGTTTTTAGCATAGATAAACATATTTCCTTGCAACGTGTTTTCAGCTCAGATCTTAAACGCAACGTGCCTGGTGTTCCCACTGTCCCTAGAGGAGCTCTGAAAATAGTAGAGGGCTAATAAAATAATTAGCCGTGCCAGGAGGTTGAGAGACCATAACGTTGCCCAATTTGTCTCGTTTTTGCGTCCTAGATCTTTCTCAACGACCGTATAATGGAAAGGTGAAGATGCGTGTTGTGTGCGTGTCTATGCGGTCCAGGTATTGACGCCCTCCTCGGTAACTAATGAAGCCACATCTAGCTTTCGGACCTTAACCCGAAACTCACCCTTGGGGAACTCTCTTTACACGTGTTGAACTCCGTGCTTGGTGTCACCTTTTATTCGCTCTAGTCCTCGTGTGCCCCTTAGTCGATTTAACCTTGAGGTACCTGCATTATTTTTTCTGTTTTGCACAGAGGTGATTAAAATTATTTGATATTCCAATTTTGCTGCTCTAGCCTTATTGGTGATGATAATAGTAATAATGATAAATAATTGCTGGAGGAAAAGTTTTTCCGTCCTATGTCTTGTACACGCCTGGATATTACGACGTTGCGTGAACTCCAGCTGTTTTCTTCTCATGATTTCTGATTATGCTTGTGTGCTCTGAAATGATATAATAATTGTATACCAAATTACAACATAAATGCCGGTTTTCTGCTTGCATGGAAATGCCACGCACAGAAGACAAATCACACAAGTTTACAAGGCAAAGTTTGGATAGTGTTAGGGCAAGGACAAACTTCGTGATACGCAAAGATCTTTGTTTTTGAGTCCCAGTTTGTACAGCCAACCAAGATCTAATGGGATTGTCAAAAGACCTATACCTAACCGGGTAGGGGCAAGGTCGGGTAAAGTGCCAAAGTTGACGTTTGAAAAATTATCACTTCTTTGAGCTCGCTTTTGAGTATTCTCCGAAAATTCTAACTCATGTTCCTTTTACTTATTGTAACGGGTAAAAATTCGCGAAGAAATCGGAGGTTCCAAAAATGTTTAAATTGGTTTAGAGCCGCTGAAGTAGGTGAAAATCAGCACGAGGAAACAGCAGTACAGTCGCGATAAGGTTTTGCCTATTGTTCTTCGAGCGGTTATCAGAGAAGTTCTTTTGCTTTTTATCACTTTTTCGCCCGCCTCTCGCTGCGTGAAGAACCGCTGTAGCACCGCCGTCGAAAGCTTGGCTCGAAAATCGTCGAAATTAATTATTTTTCTAAAGCCAGAAATTGGAAATCGTTCTTCGCGTGTGTGTTACTTTTTAAGAGGAGATTTCAGCGCTCGTTTTCTTCGATTCGGAAGATTCTCCTTGTCGTCGTTATTGGAAGTACCTACAATTATTACTGCAGCGATTATTGCGAAATTATTGTGAAGGAAAACCCTTATTCGTTAAGGTAGTATTGCTGTGCTGGGAAATCTGATGGAAGAAACTATAACTGTGCTTTTCTTTTAGGGTTTTTATATTTTCCGTTTTTATCTGCCGAGGATTTTCTGCTTGTTATTCGATTCTAATTTCTTCCTGGTTCGTGCGGATTCCTCTTAACTGTGTACGAGTACTACGCATCACAGCACATGAAATTTGGAAGTCCAGAAACCTGAAATTTCGCTAAGAACACCCAACTAGTAGGTAGCAGACATCGTACAGGACCGTACTGGCAAGTTCACCCCACACCAGTGCCATACGTGCGTCGAAATACGTCACAAAAAGGATCTCAGATAAGTGCTAGTATAAGTTCGGTCTATTCTAGGGAAAAATTAGGGAGTACTTGCGTGAGTTTCGCTGTTGGCGCCACATACCGTCGGCTTCTGTAAATTTAGAAACTTAATTGCGAATTGCTAGCTGTGCACTGCGACCTAGGGCCCTCGGTACCGAAAAATAAATTTACAGTGATACTTACCTAGTAGCTCCAACAGTTTGCCGTTTCGTTTTCAGTTATACTCAGCGTTAAGAGTGAATTTTAGACCGTTTAGTCACTAGCATTTTATCAGACCATCTATTTTTTTTTTGTTCCTACAAAAGGAAATTAGCGAAATTGCATTTGTCTAAACTGCGCTATATTGTTATTGCACTGTTTACATTGCTAAGTTGAGTACGGACCTGTGTTAAATATTGCCACCCATAAGCCCAATTTTGCTGTATAGTTTTCCCTTCAGGAATCTCAAATTTAATTAATATTCTCTTGAGTTTCATTTCCCTTCAGGAAATTATTATTATCTTACCTTCTTGTGTTTATTAAAACACTCATATACAGTTTGATCTTTTGTCCAAATCTTGTAATAATTTACTTCGAATTAGTCATTTGAATTTCTTCATTCTAAATTATTTTTTTCACTACTAGCCGTGAAGTACATCATTATTAACCTGTTCCTCAACTAAGATCGCGATTTTCAAGTAGTAAAAAAAATTCTATATAAACCACGGTCGAGAAAATTATTATAGCTTCAGCGCCTTATATCCCTCAGCTACGCTTCGGGATCTAAACTGGCGCTTCAGCTATAATAATACTTTCTCAACCTTGGTATATAATATACTATTTATTCCTATTAAATCTTATCTAAATTATCAATTATACTTCAAATTCTCATCAATTTAATTCATCCATTCATAGTTCAAATTTCTGTCAAATTTATTCAATTTTTAATAAATATTAATTGTGCCAATTTTGTCGTGTTGTTAATAACCAGAGACACCCCTAACCCTAGACTGGGACGGAACCACCCCTCGAGAGTGACTACCTTTGTTTTTGGTTTGGTTTGATTTTATTTGTCTTTTGTAGTTGCAAAGGTACGTTGCATTATGATGATAAATATTATTGATCCTTAAACTCAAAAACACTGGACATGTTAGCAAAAATATAGAATGTATACCTAATAAACAAATAATAACTAATCATATATGACAAATTTCATTTTGTCCGTCGCAACTTGGTAAGAAAAAAACAGCAAATTAATACTTATTTCAACTAAGTGACAAAGGAAACACAAATCGTTAATATAATTCCAGAAACTTGTTTGGCCAAAATGAACACAACACATCATGACAAAAATAAGCAAATCTATGCTGAGTTTACCTCAGGAACTACAACAATTGCCGATTGTTCGAAACTCAGGTCAAAACCAATAAAAAATAATGTAAATTCAAATAACACTATACTCGACTATTTCGCTTTGCCCGGGCTTCCTCTACGTAGTTGTAATGATGCGCTTTAATATGAAGTTCACTAAAAAACATGTAACGTGACGCTGTGAAGAAGTAGGGGTTGATAGTATTTTTCGATACAAGAGCGCGTTTTCAGGCCCGAAGCCTTGTTTGCCATCATGAGGCGTAGCCGAATGCTGCAAAAGAGGCTGAGGGCCTGAAAAAGCTCAGCGCTCGTGTGTCGAACAACATTTTTCGTAATCGTTGCTTAAATTGAGAGAAAACTCGAATTTCTTGTAAATTTTGACACTACTTTGACAAATGTCAAGCTAGATACATAAACTGCAAAACTTATATTTTTGGTTATGTATTACTTTGCGCGTTATGTATCTATGAAACGATTACGAAAACAAAGTAGCATCAGGGACCCATTCCACAAAAATTACCAGTTATAATGAAATGATTCTTATCACTTTCTGAAAATGGACCGTTACTTGAAATGTGAAAAAAGGATTCCATTCAAGGAAGGAAAGTACGTCCAACCGTAGTGTGCTTCGAGTTGGCTGTGAGTCTCGCTAAGCTACGCTTCTGGAAAGGAGAAATTCAGGAAATAATAGCTCACTCAGATCACACTAGGGTTGGACGTATTATACCTACTTGTGTGCATGAGAGTGCAATGTGCATACAAATAAGTTGCATTATTAAATAACTGAAACTAAGTTATATTGCAGAACTTGGCACGTCAGACGAATGCATTGTATTCCCCAAGTTTGAAGAGAAAATCACATTTCGCGTGCCATTTATTCCGGTTGCGAGGAAATCCCTTACAAAGTGCAGCTTTCATGGAGTATGAAAGTGCAACAATCACGCAACTGGTGAGCAACCTGCCAACCTGGAAGCCCATCATTGCATTTTTGTTTTTGAAGGTAATGGTTTTTTTGCTGTCCAGAAGCGTCATATCATACCTCTCGAGAGCTGGAATAGTATTTCATGTTACTAGCGCCGAAAACCGGGCATACCATAACGAACGTGAATGCAGCTCGAGGCCAGGGGTGGATTTGGCAATAGGCAAAGTAGGCAGGTGCCTGGGGCGGCAGATCCAAGGGGGTGGCATCGACATCGTATTCTTGGAAAAAAATGTTTTTTTATTTTTATTCCACGAAAATTGCGTTCGCATAATTTTTTTCTGTTCAATTTTTGTTAATTTGTGTTTACCATTGATGAAAAACCACTTATTATCATTAACAGCAGTTAGTGCTCTAAGGGCCAAATTTCAAGTCCGAGTTGCAACTCGCGCAGCGTGGCGCAAGTAGTCACGTGATCCAATAATGGCATGCTCATTGGCACAGAGGGATCACGTGACTACTTGCACCACGCTGCGCGGGTTGCAACTTGGACTTGAAATTTAGCCCTTGGACTATAAACACAAACTAGATCTCTGGAACACACCTCTCTAAGGGGAAGGGGCGACCAATTCAGTCATGCCTAGGGCGCCACGAAAGCCAAGTCCGCCCCTGCTCGAGGCCCTAGGCCGAGAGCTGCATGTAAGAAAGTTATGCTATGCCGTTTTCAACGCGAGTAGCATACATCGTTTTTCGTGCTGCTTTTGATAAAATTACAAATAAATAAGATCATATCGCAATAATCATTGGAATAAATTTTAAGTTGGTACTTCTGCCATTCATCACCAAGGCACGAGGCATATACCTACTAGATGCAGATTTTTGTGTGTCAAATGTCGATTTGAAAAATTGCGTATTATGTTTGAATTTTCTTGCTTGAAACCGCCCTCCCCCTCCCCAATTAGAAGGGCCATCCCCCAAAAATCCCGAAATCACTGAGCTCTAGTTTATTGTGTGACGACGAAACACAGAAAATGGCATAAATTAATCACTCATGAACCTTCGCGCCACAAAACGTCAAAAATCATTCTGCAATTTTCATTTTCCAACAGCTATTTGAAAAATGATTCTAAAATGTCAATTTTCAAAGTAATTATTTATAATTTTAACTGATTTAAACCAAACATTTCAAGCTATAACATTGGAAACGTGATATCTCTTGAATTGTGAATGATTTTGCGAGGTTAGCTTATTTTTTACTTTGCCGCTCTAGATCTTTTTCTGAATCTTACAGTGCAGGACACCGAGCGTATATTGTCATTTTCGATTATGGCAGCACGAAAAATACTTTGCCTATGGCAACGTCCTCGGTTTACATGCATGATATGGCCTCAAGAGCAAAGAAAGCTCGCACTCTACATTTATTTTTAGTCCTCGCCCACACATTCTCGAGTTTCGTTGTACAAATTGCTTGGGCATAGTTTTGAAGAGTGCAATCAAATCGTTGCAAGGGTATTGATGGTTGGCTACAGGCTACAGGCTGTCAGTTGGAAACGACCAAAGTGATACTTAGGAAAAAGTAGGATTATTGTTTTATAAAATGCGGTACTGATGGAACAAAGCTTTATTTTCAGGTGCACACTGTGACAAACTTTTGTTGGTACATACTTCAAGATAATTGAGAGACAAACGCTTAAGCCTTTCTAGTACAGCGTCCTATACTGATTTGCAAACCACATAATTGTCCCACGAGATTTCCACTCGGTCGCTTTGAACTATTCAACTCCTTTCTCCGATGGTGAGCTGCTCCTTTGGGTATACATATTTGCATTTCTGCAGTCCAGAATAATATTCCGAACTTTTGCAGAAAGGCCTCGAAGGTCGTCCTCGTTTCCATTCATTGTTCCGGCATATTCAACCTGTATTCGCGGAAGCTCCAGAAAACTCGATTGACTTTGCGAATATTCCGACACGCTCTTGATGCACGGCTCCTCCGCCAATAGTGCAGGTGTGTCTTGTTTGCACGTCGTGGTCTCACCATAGGCATTCGTTATTCCCCCACGAGTTCCCCCATCAGTACCGTGTTAGTCGGTCCAGGTAGACAACTTTCATTTTGTCTCTATAGAGGCTCTTTGGATCCGGTACACGACGTCGTTGATCCTCTTGAAACCCAGTTTGTGCGGTTCCACCCACTATGGGATGAAGCTTGGAGATCTTCCTTTCTTGTGTTGAGAATTAATTGTGCAGCCACATAAGGTCGCTTGCTTGAAATCCCGAGTTCGCCATCAAGTCATATAGTGTTTTTATCCGGTCGCTCACAATTATATGGATTATGGATCCGATCTTTGCCTAAAGTAACTGACATACGGCGGATCAGTTTTTAGATCATTTTGCGGTCAGCGAAACTGCAAGTTACAAGGAAGACGAAGTTCACGGCCTAAAATAACACGTGAATTGTCTTGTTACATCAGAGATGGCAGCCAGATAAACTATTAGGAATAACTGTATAGATGAAGATCTCAGTCTCGCTTATGTTTGTCGAAGGCTTTTGACAGGTGACAGGTGTTGTTCCATAGTTCTTTTGTACCGCTCCATCATTCCATTATAACGTGGATGAAGAAGCATCCTTCTGGTTTTCTGTAAGTACTCATGTTCCGAGCAGGACACAGGATCGAGCTTTATAACAAATCCCATTCGAAATTCCGTCCTTGGTCGGAGTGAAACTCCACTGGCACTCCGAATCGACTGATCAGGTTGTCGATCAGTGTTTGACAAGTGATCGGTTGCCTAGGGCGTATGCTTTCGGTCACTTGACACTTGCTAAAGTATAGATAGTCAATGGCGACTAAAATTTCGTTCATAATGGCCGGTAACTTGAGCCGCATGCCGTATGCCGTAGGATGTAAGATGTAAACTTGACAGTACGGACCACGGTCCATAATATAAAATATGCACAGACTTGAAGGTTTGCGGGATGGGTAGTACTCGTAACTGGTAGTGTAATAGTAGGACTAGTAGCTAGTAGTATTAGTTGGTACTAGTCCCTTAACCTTGGATGTAGAACTCGAATCTTGGGCAAGTTTGACGGAACGGCAATAACAGCATAAGTAAACATCCCATTGTGAACCAAAACATTGACTTTCAACCGTTTAAGTTTTACGGTAAAGGAATAAGTTAAAATTAACAGCCATTATGAACGAAGCTTGGGATGCATTTGTTGGCATCGTAGGGAACGGTTCGGTCACATCGATGGAGATGCGTTTAAAGCATGCCCTTACCTGTGGTCTATTTTCTGACAGTGCTTGCCATCTTCCTCACCCGATCTTTGAGACAGAACCAGTGTTATCGTGACTGGTTTCTGGTCAATGAACTCTCGATCAGCACTTCGCCTTCCTGGCATGTAATATGGTCTTCTGAATGATATCGTTGCTAGCGATACATCCTTTTCGTTTTAAGACCATCTTAGCGCAAGCGTCAGCAGGGTGGTACAAATTCTGACAGACGACAGTTAACGGCGAAACAACAGAGAAATTTTAGCTGTGTTTTGACACATGTTTTTGAGGTTATGCCATTTCAGACCGCGATTTGCTTAGCAAAGCAGCTTTCTTATCAATTTTGCAATGCAGAAGGACCTTACATGGTAATTTCATGCTCCAATCGTCCTAACAAGCCCAACTGGAAAACAAATTGTCAACACGTCTACGACAGTTCCAAATGTTCGTATGGATATATTCGTAGGAATCAAACATGCAGTAATCAAAGTTGAAGCTCGTGATAGAAAATATTGTCAATATTTTTGTACTTTTTAGGAGCGGCACATACAGGGTGTCCGTTTTTCGAGGCTAAGCATGGGTATCTCGCTTATCTTCAGAAATACAGAGTCGGTTAAATTAAAAAATAAATTGCGAATTTTCATGACAATCAATGATCCAAAAAAATATTTGACTTGTCAGTTTTAGTTTTCGAAATATCGGGACATTCAACTTTTTTTTCTCTTATGGGCGCCATTTTGAATTTTGATATTTTTGATTTTGGCAGCTTTGAATTTCCCTTGAAAAAGTGCCCTGACAATGTCTAGATTAGAAAAGACCACCTTCAACCGTTTTTTGAATAAAAAATGAAAACAAAAATTCAAATTCTTGTTTTTTCACGATATCTCCAAAACTAAAATCGATACGTCAAATTTCTTTTTGGGTCATTGATCGTCATGAAAATGCGCAACTTTTTCCTAATTTAACCGACTTTGTATCTCTCAAGATAAGCGAGATACCCATGCTTAGCCTCGAAAAACGGACACCCTGTATAGACATTTTGCTAGGTAATTGGCAGTTATCGCTAGAGACAACCAGATATACCCAGGGTAGTGCAATCCTTTCATTCACATCTCCAGAGTGTTGTAAGTGTTCATATCATATCGCAGAGAAGGTCATTCGTCATTTGCAAAATCATTGCCTATGTTTATACGTTTTGAGGTTTATATCGAATGTGAATAGTAAAATATGGTGGATGAATATAAATGGAACAAGAAATCGAGGAACTATTTAGCTTTGGTGGTTAAAAAATCACGCCAAAAGTCACCCAATGCAACGGTCACTACACTACAATCCGGACCGGCGCGTATGAGCATTTCTGACATGCGCACACATGATTTTTGTACTTAACATCGCTATCAATCACTTTCGCGTATGTTCTAGTTCAATTTGTACCAACCTGGTCGAATATTCAATTACGCGCCGGATATCTCACTCATTTGACAAACGAACGCAAGCGCACTGTAGTAGGAAAATGGCTTCTTCTGAAGTAAGGCGGTTTCCCGTTTGTTCTTGCTGCGTTCTGGATTTCTCAATAGATTTCTTCGATAGATTTGTTGCAAGTAGCATGTGAGTCTCCGAATACTTCAAAGTTCACCCTCTTGACTCGACGAGTACCTATGCATCTTTGGCTGTCTCTATGCGGATCGTCTACATAAGTGCTTCGCTCATATCGACTGGATTACTGACCATCTGAAGCAGATTTTGGTCTCTTTTCCATCATAATTTGGTAGTTTCATGCAATTAGTACCTGAAAAAGTGACTATCGTAGCACTAGTGGCAGTTTCCTGGACTCGTTGCTCCAAATTTATCGCAGTCGCTACCATCTTGTTGCTTTCTCACACTGCCGTCGGAATATTGCATTTGTTTTTGGGTGATGAAAATAAATGCTCTTCATTTTGTGGGGTGAAGTCTAGCATTACCGCTATTCTACTCATCCCCAATAATCGTCATCAGTTCTTCTAGGTGCTTCTTCTACTTTTCTTGTTCCCCTTCTTGTTCGCTCTTCTTCCTCACTCTTCTTCCTCACTCTTCTATACGCTCCTTTTACTGTCCATCGTGACAATTTGTTACGGGCCAATTCCCGCCGTAGGGAAAGGGAGCCGCAACAATTTGAGAAGTGGCATATAGAGAAAAGTGCCAACATTGTTAGAATGGATCTTTTTTTGAGGGGAATCAAAAACAATAAAAATTGTTGATCAGTTATCCTGATGCTGACGTTCTGACGGGACCTACCAGAACACGATGGTGGGTGGAACAACGGAATAATGTATGGTGCAAATAATGAAGCCAAATTTCTATCGATTATGCCACTTCTGACACCAATCATGTAACAAATTTGATTTGGATACTTTGATGATAATAATAGAAAACCAAATGTCTGGACACGCCATGTTCATTACGGAGTACTCAATGGCTGTACACAATCACATAAGTAAATTGACAAAATATCGCACCCTGCTGTATTAGCACTTTGTCGCTCTGAACTCAATTATTGTCTTCTTTACTGAGCCGCTCCTTTATATGCCTGCTTCTGCATTCCAGAATATTCCGGACTTATCCCGGAAAGGCCGTGAAGTTGCTTGTCGTCTCTGCATTCATTATTTTATCATATTCCATTTTTTCGTGAGATCCGTATGTGTCTTGTTCACGCGTCGTGGTCTCCAGCGAGTTTCGTAGTAAGACGTTAGTCATACCTGTAGGCCTGTAGGTACCAAAACTGACAATACAAAGGATATAAATGAATTCTGAATAATAGTCCGGGAGCTTATACAGGATAATGTATGAATAATCCGAATCTTCTATAATCCGAAGTACCCTATAATTCGAACACCCCAATGAAGTAAAATAATATGCGCAATCCGAACTCCATAACTCTTGTATTCTGTATATCACTTATGAATCTTGGAACGGTAAGGGGCTTAATCTTCTCGTGAGTTCGTCGTATTCTCGAACTGAACCACTTTCAATCCATCTTCATGAACACCGCCACGCGGACACACATCACACAAAACCTTGAACTAAGCATAGATAGGTCAATTTTACACTGTTCGCAAACAACCCAAGGTACGTTACAAGCGTTCGTTACATAGGTTCGTTACATCCACTGATGCGATGAACCGATTTCACTCTCATGTGTGGTTCTGCGTTAGTTGTGTGCTGTGAGCTAGGCGCGAGTATAAAAGTTTTACTTCAAAAAGTGTCCAAAACTTATGTGAGTCTATAATTTTTATTATGTGACTTAAGAATCGCATGGTGTAGATATGTTCCATGCGCGAAAGCGGGCTCTTACAATTATTAGTGGCTTTCAAGTCGAAATTCACCAAACGAATTTCTGAGAGTTTCAAAAACATTCTGTATGCCAGAACCGGGCATCCAACGAAGCACAAATCCTTTTACTTTATCGCGCTGTGTTACGTAAACTTCAGTTTAATTAAATCTCCACTACACTGACGTGAACCTAAAACCTCATCCCGAAAAGCGAAGCGTACTCCATTGTGCGAGTTTAATGCTCTGTTTAGAATCGGACGCAATAAACGTTGTGAATATCACCTTGTTAAACTTATTGCTTGAGCCCGTTACCACCAAACGGCTCGAAAGGGGTACTGTATAATAATATATTGAATTTTCAGCCAATAATGCCACTATGTGTGTATAGATGCTCACTGGGGATTTTTTTGTTCCAGTTCCTAAATCGAATAATTTCAACAACGGTATAGATACCTAACTTGCAATAGCGCACCGTTCGATTTGTGAAAGTTTCACGTAAACATTTTTTGATGGATCTCTTTGTATTCCATAAGGAAAAGGAGTTCTGTTTTCCGGCATTTTAGAATAAATGCAAGGACTTCCCGAAGTTACTAGTAGTAGCCACAACTCATGCCAAGTATAAATATAGGAACCCTGTTAGATATTGTGTCTTGTCCCATGGGAAGATTGTTTCTTATTATCTCAAGAAGTACGTGTGGTGACTGGTGAATACTTCTTTTGAACATCCAGTTTTTACCAGTCGATGCGATTCCAACTCTCACCGGACGAATGTCTACTTCATTCGGGTCGAAATCTACCCTTTCTTGTTCTTCAACATTTTCATCATTTCCACTAAACTGACTGAACTCTTATTATATTTATATAAAAAAATCTGTTGTGGCATCACAATACTTTCCCGACTAGTATACTTATCTGAAAACCTACATTTTTGTTCGAAACATTCCCACGGCTTACAGGTGTGAAGTTGAAACTTGATTGCAAGATTGAAAAAAAATTCAGAATCCTCATGATCAACATAATTTGTAAGACATTGTATATGTACCTATGTAATAGTATGTTATATGCTTGTATACCAAGGTTGTGAAGAATGCTATTTCATAGCTGCGCCGGCGCCAGTTTAAATGCCAAAGTCCATAGGCACATTGAGGACACCCATATGTGCACCATGGTATGTGCCCAATGCACCCATTGACTTTGCTTTTGCACACATGGGTGTAAATAATGATAATAATAATAATAATAAATAAATACGTTGGGCATATCCTGTCTCATGGCATGAAGATCATGGTGCAAATGGGTACATTGACCACATGTGGTGCACATGGGTAGATAGGTCTCTTTCCTTTTGGTTTTTTTTTGAGGGCGCATGTGTGGCGCGAATTTCATAGTTTCGTACACCGATATTGAAAATTAAGGGTGCCCTTACCATAACCTAAAAGCAGCTTGTGTCACTGAATGACTTCATATAACTCAGATGCTGCAGCCTGGTGACGGGAGGCGAAAGCAACGTGTACGCTGGTTTCACAGAATAGAACTTGCACAACTGAACTACTGCTATTGATTAACAGATGGCGCGAGATGCTCCAGCAACATGTACACTGGTTAATCATAATAGAACTCTTGCCACTGAATTACTGCTATCGATCAACAGATGGCGCGCCCGCACATGCCTGTAATGCACGAACTTCAAAATTAATATGGACTGCCAGTCACCCGCATTTTTGGCCTAAAAAACAGCACCGACATAGCGTGCTGTGAGGCCGCCGCACGAACTTGGCCGCCGTGATAGCCAACCCTGACGTTTCCAAGGATCCTGACAACTTCAGAATTTGTCATTGTGACAACCTGGTGACAACTACTATTAAACGTTCTATTTCTTCAACGGCCCCCGGAACCGCTTGATGCTACCGCCGCTAGCCATCGGCTAGCCGTCTATTGTTGGCTATCGTTATCAACCTAAAATTGAGTTGTCATTACCGTGAGAAACCCAGAGGACCTCACAGTGGATAAAACGACGATGGAACCCAGTCGATGTGGCAAAAAGAAGCAAGAACAATCCTTGTGTCATCCAGGCTCATCGAAGGGGGAGTCATGGGGAATGGGACCGGCTTCATAGTGATCGTCCTTGAGTTGAGGCCGCCGATGTGACAAAGTGACGGGCCTAAGAGGCATTGTGTCAACGCTGTCGTCGACCTAAGTAGCGTTGTGACTGCTTTCGGTCTTTCGGATTTGCGGAGGACGATAGGCAACGAAGATTGTGATTGATCTAGAGAAGAGCGCCGGCGAGCGGTTGGATGTGGTGGTGGTGAAGGTGGTGGTTGTGCTGTGCCGGTAGTGTTAGGTGGACGAGCTGTCGCTTCTTGATGAATGATCTCTCGAATATAAACAATTTCGTGAATTTTTGAGTATTTTTCTGAAGAATCAGACTTGCCCAACGATCTAAAAAGTTTTATTATATCAAATTATTATATTGCACATGTCCTGTTTTTCTCAGCCGAGCAATCCTTGTTAGTAAGGCTACTCTTACAGTAATTTCAGGAGTAGACGCCAAGTGGTCTGTCTGCGCGGGGTTCGTCTAGTGTACCTACTAGGTAGTTGTTGAGTTTGGAGGTTATCCGGCCGACCCACAAACCCAAATGACGACCCCGTCGCGTCGTAAACCTTCCTCTGGACAGCCCTTGGGGTATTCTCTTCCCCTTCGCGCAACACAACAGGATATTTTAGTTACTTGTTATCACCAAATCTTTCACTTGCCGATCAGTTGGTTTGTGAACTTGATTCTTTGAACATTTTTCACTTCAATTTGGTCACTTTTGACGCGGTGAATACAGCCTTCAAGTTTTTAATACTATCACAACAGGCTATAACTGGCAAGGAAGAAGGAAGCAGGGGATAGTTAGCCATCACGATTCAAAAGATTGACGTTAGATTGTCATCATGACTGATACAGTTGCAGTGGATGACATTCAAATTTTCAAATGTACGAGCGGAGCCATCTGTCTTAGGGTAGCTAAACTGACCATGACCTGGAATCGGTAAAAAATAGGAATCGCCCAAAAACTTATCCTTCAATGCGACAGAAAATTCGGCTCCACTGCCGGAACTAAGCGGTTTCACGCTGAACCAGGGAAGGAATTGCCAAAGTCATAGCAGTGAAAGAAATCTGAATGTTGAGGGTACACTTTAAGATGCATTGCCTTTTTTGTGGGGTCTTATAAACTGAGAAATTCAGTAATAAGCATTGAAGTTTCTGAATTTTTTCCAGATTCTTGGAAATAAATCATGTTTCATCAACCAACTGAAGTATTCTATTTATACTCATGATTTTTATCTACATGTAGCCATCTTCCCCGATTTTTTCTGTTCAACGGTTACGAAGAAAACTGCTCTTTTCAGTTTGACATTTTTAGGCTAAGTAAGGGAGCCCTTAACACTAAAAAATATTGTAGTGCACCTAAAACTGCACAAATAATTTGGTTGGATGCTAGATACCATTTTTTATATTCAAAGGAAATGTTTTGTTGAAATTACAGTACATTTTTTAATCAAAAAACCACCACCTGTTGCTTTCAGTTGGTAGAAAAAAAAAATTCCTGTTGCACGATTAATGTTGTTATGTTGACCATAGATAAGATGATGACGTTAGGTCAAAGAAGAAAAAATGTCAGGGGTGTCATTGTCCAGGAATTTTAGAAAAAATAGCGAACAAAAATGAAAGCGAGCCGGATTTTTGTATATAAGCTCAGTTAAGCATGTACCGTATGTTCATTAAAAACTTCAATAAAGAGAGGCTGTGACGCAGGCCATTTGATCCGAAAACGGCCAGGTTATCATCGGTTCACGGCCTCCCATTATTGAATTTTTTAATGAACATACTGTAGTTTAACATAGTAAAAGTCCTCAAGAATCCGGTGTGAGCTTCGGCCGTTATGGCCTCGAGAAGAACTTGAGGATCAGTTTTTCGCGTATATCTCGTGAACGATGGCACTTAGGAAAAAAGTGTTTAAGAAAAATTGTTGAAAATTTTATTGTCTATGAGAAAGGTCCTTACACATTCCATCGTCAGTACGTCAGTCCACTTCTTCTTCGTCAAAACACAAGAAAATTAAAATAATCCAGATGCTCGATGCTGAAGACTGTATGGACCTTGAGCTTTATGATGGCGGGGTGCCACTTGGTGGAGGTGTTGTTCGATTTATTCTGTTTTGACTGAAACTATTTGCTTTCAATACCAACTATGCCGGCGGCATATACAGGGTGGAATAAAAATAAAAAGTTTAACAAATGTACCTCAAGAACCAAAATAGGTGAAGACTTATAAATCGACAAAAAGATTTCTTATTTCATGGTCATGAAGTAGTCGTAAATTTGGATCAAATATGTTGAGCCGTTTCTGACATATCTTCAGGAGACTGAAGTCGTTACGAAAAAAAAACTAGTTTTCCGTATATCAGTAATTTTTCAGATATTGAATCGAGACTTGGTGTTTCGAATCGAAACAATGATATATAACATTTAAAATCAAATAATAGTGAAAAACACTCTCTAGGCCAACTACTTTTAGGAAAAACACAGTCAACTTTTTTTCTGATGAGTAGGCGAAAACATTATTTTTTTCGGTAACAACTTCAGTAATTTGAAGATATTTCAAGAACGGCTCAAGATATCTAATTCAAGTTTACGATAACTTCATGACCATGGAATCAGAATTATTTATGGCGATTTACATGTCTTCACCTATTTTGTTTCTTGAGGTACAAATGTTCAACTTTTTATTTTTATTTCACCCTGTATATGCCGTCGGCATAGTTCGTATTGATGGCTTCAAGTTTCAATCAAGAAATAGTGGACCAACCAACAACTCTACGAGGTGGCACTCCGCCATCATAAAACTCAAGGTCCATACAGTCTTCAGTATCGAGCATCTGGATTATTTTAATTTTCTTGTGTTTTGACGAAGAAGAAGTGAACTGACGATGAAATGTGTAAGGACCTTTCTTATAGACAATAAAATTTTCAACAATTTCTTCCCAAGCACTTTCTTTCTAAGTGCCATCGTTCACGAGATATACGCAAAAAACTGATCCTCAAGTTCTTCTGGAGGCCACAACGGCCGAAGCTCACACCGGATTCTTGAGGACTTTTACTATGTTAAACTACATGCTTAACTGAGCTTATATACAAAAATCCGGCTCGCTTTCATTTTTGTTCGCTATTTGCGATTTTAACAGCTAAAATTCCTGGACTATCAGGCCCGTCAGGTCATTCAAATTCAAAACTCAAAAAGCCGCTTCGACAAATATGCCAAGAAAACGCGGAATTTGTTGAAACGCGAGTTGAAAATATCGTTGGTCAAATCTATTACGGTCGAAACAGAAGATAAAAATCGTGTCGCAAACCTTTGGCAAGAGGCACTGGTCAAGTTTTTCAGCAGAACAGTGGCAAAAAAATATCCTTCACTGCAGAAAATTGATTCATAGACTGGGACAGAGACATAAGGAATTTTAGCATCAAGGACATTCCACCAATTATGATAAGTTTGGCAGAATCCGACTCATCGGATGCAGAATTGGCTGATTCTTCTGCTTCAGACTTTGAAGATGACGCTGGTGATGCACATGAGGTTGCCACTGGAACTTCTGATAATGACGACAACGATATTAACGCGATCGCAGTATTCACGGGCACCGCAAATTATCTACAAACTCCACACAACATATTTTTTTGACATAAACCTGTGTCAGTGTGAAGTGCGACAATAACCTAAATAATTAAAGACCGTCTGTACATGGTCTGTACCAAGGAGGTTATAATTATAGCAGGAGGGAACATGAGCTTAAAAAAGTGAAGCCGTGTGACGTCACGTTCTGTGTATGCAACCCGTAAGTTATGAACCACACGAAGGCACACGACCACAAGTCACAGAGGTCCATCCCACAGAATCATGAATCTGTCACTGCGAATAGCGTAGTGACAGAATCAGTCAGTTTTTGTTTGTGTTTTTCGTTTGCCAATTTCTCATTTTCATAATGGCGGAATCAGTCGCTTTCATGGCTTTTGGATGCCGAGACCACCAGCGGTCTCCAATCAGAAACAAATTTTTCAAGCAGAAAAAGCAGAAGGGCATAGCGTAGCAGAAATGGAAAGCAGAACAGAAGAAACAGAGACAAACAGAAGCAGGTGCAGATAAACAAGATACAAGACTCTAGATATGCCAAACCAAAAATACAAAGAGCTACAAGGCAAAGTGCCTAGATGCACGCTTAATCCAAACGTGAAGGCTGATGGAAGCAGCGATTTGCAAGGTTGTGGTGTGGTGATGGGGTACAGACGAGTAGCTACTGGAAGCTACCAGAGTATATCGTGTTGTGGAAGGGAGTGAGACGATGGAGCACTTGAGGTCATGTCAGGAATTGCTGAAGAAGGGCAGGACTCTGAGGCAATTATTGGGAGAGGACGAAAAGGGGCTAGAATGGATGACAAAGATTGAAAGAAAGCAGAAGAGGTGCAACACTGACGATGACAAGATGTGGCAGTCGAATTTTGTTTTATATTTATCAACATCCTTTTATTTTGCGGCGTAGTGTGAATAATACAAATAAAAATGTAACATTCTCATAAAATATCAACAATAAAACTCAGTTTTTTCTCGACATTATCAAATTTTTCTTGATGTATGAACTTCTCATCGTCTCTTGTCTTCAGCGAGCGTTCTTCCTTTATTCCAGCTTAGTCAATTTTCTGTTACTATTGCGTTGCGTCCCATGGTTCTTTTTGTCTTCCCTGGTTTTTTATTCCTGTCATTCTCGCTTATCGTTCTACTGGTCTATCCTCGTTCATGCTCTCTAGGCGTTCTCAGCAACTCAGTTGTCTCTTATCTACAAATTTTCTTGCAGGCCTCATCTTAGCTCTTTTCTTACTCGGGGTTACGAATTGTGTCTCCTCAGTATTTTTGTTACTCCGCAAGTGCATACTTCATCCCCGTTGCTTCACGCTCTTCATTCTCTTAGGTAAGACCTCCATGTCTCACCTGTGAGTCATCAGTCAGTACTGATCTGAAAATCGTTTTATACTTTCAGCTTGGTCTTCTTTGTTACTTCTTTTTTATTTATTAGTGTCTTAGTAGTACATATTACTGGTGGTATTCTTGTACAGACTTTTTATAGCACTCTAGTTAGTTTCTTTTTCACTCCTCGTTGCTTTGAATTATTTGATCAACTGTGAAGATGAGGCTTTGCACGTACACTACCTTTTTTTCGAAGTCCACTTTGAGTGTTTAGCAACGTTGGCTCTATTGTCTTTTTCAGTTTCTTTTCCAGTAGTTGTATATTTTCATTGGCATATTCAGCAAGGTGATGCATCTATGGTTTGCACACTCGTTAAGAACCCCCTTTTCTTTCCTATGCTTTATATTGTAGATTTCGAGCAGCAATCTTTTCCCCTCTTCTCCCAAAGCTATTATCTCTGATGTAAATTCATCATGTCCAGGAGCTTTGCCGTTTTTCAGTTTCAGGAATGCTTTTGTTCTTTCAGGTCTTCTGTTAGCGTCCCTTCATTTTTGTCTTAGATCGTATTTTCTTTGTTAGTATCGTCTTCATCAGTCTATCTTGATTGTGCACTCAGTAACTCTTGGAAATATTCACTTCATCTTTCCATTACTTCTTCAGAGACCACTAGTAGAGCTCGATCCTTCCTTATTGATTATGGAACGTTCTGGTGAGGTTCAGAGATCTTGAATATGGAAAAGTTATTTTCAATTGTAAATTTTCAAGAGATTTACTCAAGTTTCAATAATAATTCTTAGGCCAAGCAGTATCGTTCTTCGGATTCATCATTATTCTGTGGTTTTTCAATGCCTTTCATCATGGTGCTCTAAACTAAGATCTAGGCCTCTTAAAGCTAAGCCTCACATCATATCCATTTCATCAAATCATCACTTATGCACAAAAGAACTTGAAGGTGGACTGGGTCGAGGCGCCCATACTTCAAGTGACTTTTTTTTGTTGTTCACTTTCTTCTTGAGTAAAAGGCAGTATCTTCTCTTCGATCGTGCATGTGAAATCCAAAAATAGGCATCCTTGAATTTGGAAAGATAAAACCAATATTATCAAAATTTTGTGGCATTTTTGACTCTCAATTACCTATTTGACTTGCTTCCATTTTAATATTATGAATTATCCAGTGTAGGTGCACACTAGTACAACACACACGTAGGTCCGTACGCACAATATTGGTAACTGTACTGGGTTAAATAGGTAGGTACACAGCAGCTGTGCACTGGGCAGTGCAGGAGGCATACTTTGGCTTGCTCGAGCTTTTAATTTCTTTGGTCTTCCATGAGTTTGCAAGGCGGTTATGTCCTTTTTAATTCGGCACTGGACAAGGGCACACGTCGTAGAGGATACAATCAAATCATTTGGAGCTGCAAATCTTGAATTGGGCATATTCGTAACTTCAAAATTTATTGTTCTAGGTTCACTTACTTGTGCAACAGTATTTTATAGTTTGGATTGTCTTCTGCTTGGAAAAACTGTCTCTGAACGGCGATCGCTGTGGTTTTCACATTCAAAAACTTCAAAAGCGATTGAAAATGCCACATTGAAGAGCGAAATTGACAAATGAAAAAATTTAACCACAAAAACGAATGATATGCTGTCATTTTGCTGTATAATTCTGTGGGATAGACTTCTGTGATTCGTGTGCCTTCGGGTGGTTCATAACTTACGGGTTGCATACTCAAATACATGATTTCCCCTCACCCCGTTCCGCATCAAATTTCCTCGCCTACAAGCTGGGTTACGTTCCCTCCTTATATTCTAACCTCCTTGGTCTGTACCCTTGGTCTGTACTCTCAACAGTGTCAAAAATTCCTAAATTTTCACACTAGACAGCGTTGTCGTTGTTCTTTTGGAGGTAGAATGCGACGTTGGTGGTTTTTCAATTAAAAAACGTACTGTAAGTTCAATGATCATTTGTGGAAGTTCAGGAACAACGAAAATGGCAACAGCGCTCAAAACAACAAGTCATCGGCACCAACTGTCACGTGTGACAATTATGAGGAAAATTCTCGTTTCTACGTGACCTACATCTCATTTGCTCATGATTTGACGGAAGAATACAACTTGTTGAGAATGGCTGTACCGAGAAGGAAGTTCAAAGAAGCTACAAAGAGATGCATTTACGATGCGTGTAAAAGTGACAGCCAGGAACCAGTAGTTGGTCAGGCGGCTAGACAGAGCATGCAGCGTTGCCAAGTTTCCATATTCACACTGACAGGTGTACGAAAGTTTCCAAAATCTGGCGCTTTTACACATGCGCACCTGCCCAAACGAAGTAGCCTATTGACCACATCCGCGTGTTGCATGTACATGGGTGGCCAAATGTGCCCGGGCACATACCCATTTCCCATTTCTGGGCCGCATTAACGACAATAACGACATCAAGAAGCCGGGATCTCATGGAAGCCGTCTTCAGGGTTTATGCTTCTTTCTGTTATTGATGGTTCGCCTGCGATGCTCATTTATGCTCATACCCAAAAACGTTTCTTAGTTTTCATTGGGCGTGCTGGGCGTGCACAATTTGAAAACTTTGCAAATATGCTTGTACAGCATAAATCGGCTCTTGACGCGATCACGGCTTTATCTTCAGTAGTAATATAACAAGTGCAATGGAAATTATCGATAATTTTTGGAAAATGTGCACGAATGCAAGTTTAGTTGGGAAAGAGCACAAGTGCACGTAGTAGTGCACGTAGTGCACGAGTTTAACTTGCATGAGTGAAGATTTGTCAAAAATTATAGATGCATTTTCATTGCACGAGTTATATTCTATCAGAAAATTTCATGAATCAAAAAATCTTTCACGCCTATGACATTGTCAACTAGTCACTCTAGTCATTGTCGTCAGGGAATGACCACCTACGACCAAAAAATTAACACGGGGTCAAAAGGTTCCTTGGGTGATGCACCTACTATAGCCATTCTCATTTACCTGGGGTACTTGAGGCGCAGGTTCACTCATATTCTCGCCGTCGCCAACCCCAACCCTAGCTTGCCCGATCGATAAGCGCTCCCGGTTAAACAACTGATTGAACCAAGCTGCGAATAAAGGGAACCGCCTATATGAGAAGGTCTATACAGATGAATTTGTGGAAAAATTGGCCTACATTGCCAAGCCGTTGCAGCACAGGACTCCGTTTTTGTGGTCCAAGAAATTATATCGGCGACATATATTCGCAATTAGTGCTTCCCAAGAAGAGTGAAGGAGGTCCTGAGGTGCACGATGGCACTACTGTATGACATATTTGATTTTATGTCTGCTGTTGATCTTAGTATAGAAACACAAATAAAAATATCGATTCATGCACTAGTGCAAATTATCGAAAATTATAGCAAAATGCACTTGTGCAAATTATCGTCTAATGGACCTATTTCTTTTTCACGCCCCTTTTGCCTCCTATCGCCGCTCATTGGCTAGATTTGCCTCACAATCTCCCGTAGCAACTCTGTCAGTGCCACTGACTTTCTCCTTGTCATTACCTCCGACAACAATATGTTACAATTTGTCATCAGTTGTCAGTAGAACAGAACCAAAAGTCTTGCCACGCTGCAACCTGCAACCTACAGACTCGACAACGCTTTACTTCTTTACAAAAGTGTAGTGTAAGCATCAAATGAAGGGGAACCAGCGTGATAAGGGGATGAAGTATAGTGTGAAAGGATATTTTGAAGACGTACTTGTGAATAACCTGGAGGTAAAAGCGGAGTGCTACAGGAGCCAGAAAAAGAAACAAGCTTCTCAAGAAAATGTCCGGAACAGCATTTGTTTTCAGCATCATCTTTGTACCTATCACTGGATGAATAGAAATCTTCCACTCTGAAGTGCCGTGAGCACACCAAAACTGAAGCAAAATATTGAGGTTTTGTTGTGAAGTTGTAGTGGGTAATCGCCAAATAGGAAGTTGAGATAGCATTCCCAGCACTTTGAACGGTAATTTGGGTGACCCCGCTTTTGGTTTTGTGCAACTTGTAAAACAGCTGAAATTGTTTCGTTCGCCTTCAAATTCTTCCTGGTGCCGGTGTCTTCCAGTGGCGGCCATCCATTTATTTCGCTTATTTTCGTCGGCAGGAAAACCGTAGAACGAAACATTTGAGGGAAATATTCCCTTGGACTAGTGCGGACAACTTTTCACACAATATACAAGCATTTTTCGAATTATTCGATCAGTGTAGCGACACGACACAGGTTGCAGTCATAAGTGACAGTGACAATTCTAATTCATTGTGACAGTAGGTTTGTTCGCGTCGCATGAACCTTTGGCACCCAAAAGTTCATATGAACCTTGAAGTACATGTACGAGGTGTAGTTGGTGCAGATTAAAACACCAAATCGACGCGAACGGTTTAGTGCAATAAATCTTGTAGAACCAGATTTGATAGTTGATAGTTGACAGTGTTGATACTTTCCGAATTCTGAGTGATAGCTTCAGAATTCATTTGTAAAATGTCGAGCAAAGCCAAGAGCTGTGCCAAGACTGCCAAGAGCGAAGCAATCGCCAAGCAGAACCGAAACGCTCTTATGATGATGTTTGGACTGATTACACACAACATAGCTTCTTCCGACGAGGACGATGACAGAGAAACAGACATTTTTACGGACGGACGTTATATTTCAACACAATGAAGAAGGCAAATAAAAATTATGTAGAACAAGTCTCTCCACTTCTTGGTGGATCTTTCTTCTTTGATCGCCAAAATATACGAAGTCTCCTTCTTCAGCAACTTTTCACCGAAGAGGACGATGACAGAGAAACAGACATTTTTTACGGACGGACGTTATATTTCAACACCATGAAGAAGGCAAATAAAAATTATGTAGAACAAGTCATTCCACTTCTTGGTGGATCTTTCTTCTTTGATCGCCAAAATATACGAAGTCTCCTTCTTCAGCAACTTTCCACAAGTCCATCGTACAGACAGAAGCTAACGTCAAATCAGGCGCTAAATCATCCAAATGTCATAAATGGCAAACTTTCTGGGTTCTGAACTTTTGGCACCACCCTCCGACTGGGTGTAGAAGGTGCAGCACTTTTTTCTGGCACTGAGAACTTTTTCGGCGACGCGAACACCACCAAACTGTACTTTTTCTGCGACGCGAACGGTAAAGTGCACTTAGGGCAGAAAAGTGCAGAAGGTTCATGCGACGCGAACAAACCTTATATCGCCTTCCTCGAATTTCGCGCCTAATAATTGAAGGCCTTCAATTGGCCAGGGGTGTGGCTTAAAATTGTTCATCCTTGTCTGAACGTCTCTGTTCCCCATAAGAAATAGGTCTATTCGAATCTAATGGGATGTTTTCAGCGTAGTTGAAGAAACTCTGCTAGATGTCCCTAGTGGTTCGTAAGGGGCTTGGGAATATTTGTGTTCTGTATGTTGACAACTCAACCGACTGCTTTTTGTCGTTCAAAATTGAAATGTAACCCAAAAAATTGAGCGACGTTTCTCAAAAGTGTCAAAGTCTGAAGTGTTAAGTCTCGCTGGCCATTCTTTGTTCGTTGAACAATCACAACGAACGTAAACTGGAGCAAATCATGTCTGTAAGGTCAAGGAATAAGAAAGTGCAACTGACGCTACTTAATTTTGAATTCAACACTTCGCCGAAGATGCTCAACAGAGTTTAGTTTGGGTATTATGGTTCTGGTCTCCTCCTGCTTCCTGCTGTGTGTGAGAGAAAAGGCGACATGAGAATACGAGTTAGAATAATTCATAAAACCTGGTAATTTTTACATAATCTTGTTCATTAAAAACGTTCCTGAAATAATTTGCATGGCTTTCACTCGACCTCCTTGCATAGCGCGCTGAAGTTTACGTTCAGTTCAGTGGTTGTGGCTACTCTCTGGTTGTAGTCTGCAGTCTGCACTACACCTTTTTGTCTCTTCAGCCTCTCAAGCTACGAAGTTATCCACAGAACCATTTGTGGCCGCGCCTTCCACAGGGTGCGTGCTTCTCTCTTCTTTGTGTGAACAGAAATTTATACCGCAATTTCGTCACATCACCCAGCAATAAGAAAATTGTGTTCCATGTTCAATCGATTTCTATTATTGTATCTTCATTTATACCAAGCTGTTCAGCACCAAGGAGCTTTCGTACAAAGGACGTGCGTGATGACACGGGAATGGGAAATCTGGAACTGACAACAGCTGCCACATAGACAATTTAGCATTCGGCATATTTGGCAACGACTCTATGGCAACGACCGCAAGCTGATGCAGAAACGTCACATTCAAAAATCCCGCTGAAATATCAGGGCAGCCGAACTGCGTCAGTGTCGCCAACTTATGATAACTGAATGTTTCTCAGCCCCTTAGGAACTACCAGGGACATCTATTGAGAACCTGTCAGGAAAACATCCCATTGGTTCAAACAACAATAGAAAACTGTCACTTCCATTGTTAGAATGTCAGATTTGACAGATGAATGAAATTTTCACCGTAATCGTGATGACAAGCATATCATAAACCCAACCCAAAGGCTTCTGAGATTTAAATGCATCAATAATTTGAAAAATCGGTATCTATCCGCAAAATTTATAGCGATTTAAGAACCTCCAGCCTGCCTCAACTCCGAGCGCACCCCATATATTGTAAGTATACAGGGTGGTCCGACTTTTATGTCATTAAATTTAAGGATCGATAGAGAATGAAGAATGAAGGGGACTTTCTCCAGAAAACATATTTGAGAAATGCCTAATAACAGAGATACAGCCCTTCAAAGTTGGAAACTAATAATCGTTTTTTTCGCATAACTTTTGAACCGTTCAACCGATTTGATTATAAATAGAATCAAAGGTTCACTAAAATTATCCCCTGTCGAACAATCATAACATTTTCCATAAAAAAGTTTCAGGGGCTTGAACATTAGGGAGTGACCCTACTTTTCCCCTCCTATTTTTTACCCCCCTAGTTATTTTTGGAAACTGTTCATAATTTTGAATTCAACGCTCAATTTTGAAGAAAAAATTACTGTTGCAAAATTTTGATTAGAGGCTTCGTTTAGGAGATATTTGGGTTTGAAATTTTGGGAAACATCCCGAAATCGCCACTTTCAAAGGTCTAAAAATTAAAATCCAAAGAAACTCATGATTTCTCAGCTGAAATTGGTTTTCAAGAATTTCTAAGTTGATAAACCACCATTTTTTCCAAAACACGGAAAATTTTCAGGAAAAAAACAATTTGGGTCCTGGAAAGTGGCGATTTCGGGATGTTTTCCAAAGTTTCAAACTCAAATATCTCCTAAACGAAGCCTCTAATCAAAATTTTGCAAGAGTGACTTTTTCTTCTAAATTGAACGTAGAAATCAAAATTATGAACAGTTTCCAAAAATAACTGGTGGGTGAGAAATAGGGGGGGGGGAGTAAGAACACCCCCTGATATCTACGCTCCTGAAACTTTTTTATGGAACATGTTATGATTGTTTGACAGGGGATAACTTCAGTAAACTTTTGGTTCTATTTTGAATGAAATCGGTTGAACGATTTAAGAGTTATGCGGAAAAAACGATTATTTATTTCCAACTTTGAAGGGCTGTATCTCTGTTATTAGGCATTTCTCAAATATGTTTTCTGTAGAAAGTCCCCTTCATTTTTCATTTTATATTGATCCTTCAATTTAATGACATAAAACGAGGACCACCCTGTATATAAATAGTTTGTTCAAATAAAATAAATTAACACCTTTCTATATGAAATAGATTGCCCAAGGACAAAGAATACCGCATCATATAGTGAATTTTCTAATTAAGTAAAATAAGTAATTTGATAAGTAAGTTTGTGATAAACCGCCCCAAAACGGCGAATTAACGCGCCACAGAGAGCACAGAGCAAGCGCGCGACTAGTTCCGCGTTCCGCCACGAGATGGGCGCGCGCGCTCCAACCTACTACGGCTGACCCCGCGGCTCAGCGTAAGAGAGTTTTAGTACCGTTCAATGAATCATTTACAGATGGCGCTGGCGCTCTTGCCTACAATTACCAGCCTCGCCATCACGCGTAAAGACATTTTTGATGCGTGGCATCTTTAACAGTTCCCATCCATACTGTTCACATAACCTTTCCCATTCCTTGTTCCATGGTTTCGGCCGATTTCGGTAATAGGTACCAGTCATTCTACTGACTCGTTGGAGTGTTGTTGCAATCAACTGGACGAACACTTCTAAAGCAGAACAACCATGTCCTTCATTGGACATAACCGCTCTCAAAAGGTCGTGGGGAAGCCAGATGACAATTAACATCTCCAAACGTTGTACCTAGGTACCAACTCCATGTCCACGGTGTTCACTGAGTCTTTTCTTCAAGATTCGCTGGTGTGCACCTGACTGGGGAGTATGAATGTGTTGTCTGTCCTGGCTACTGGCGTTCGTGGATACTCCGTGTCCTGGAGCAAGTCTAGTCGTGGATGACTGTGTGAATGAGGTCTGTCCTGGCTACTGGCGTTCGTGGATACCCCGTGTCCTGGAGCAAGTCTAGTCGTGGATAGACTGTGTGAGAGGTCTGTCCTGGCTACTGGCGTTCGTGGATACTCAGTGTCCTGGAGCAAGTCTAGTCGTGGATAGACTGAGTGAATGAGGTCTGTCCTGGCTTCTGGCGTTCGTGGACACCCCGTGTCCTGGAGCAAGTCTAGTCGTGGATGACTGTGTGAATCAGGTCTGTCCTGGCTACTGGCGTTCGTGGATACCCCGTGTCCTGGAGCAAGTTTAGTCGTGGATGACTGTATGAGTAGAGCTACTCCGAGTAACCGGCAGGTCGTGGAACCGGCGTGTCCAGGCCGGGTTATTGCGTGAGTAGTTACGATTGTTGCTGGGAGATCGGCTGGTCGTGGACACAAAGCTCCGGTAGTGTCCTGGCCGGATCTTGCCAGCACAGTCTGTGCGAATGAATGTGTGAATGAGGGGGTAAATTTGAGAGAAAGGTTGAGAGAAAGGTAGTCAGGTGCACGCTGCACACGTCGCACCGCATCATTATCAAACTCCCCTCCGAACTGCGCTCTGTACTACGTCACACCCTCCCCTCGCGTCAAGTGCTTTGTGGTAGGATCCTTTGCGGGATAGGTTTTTGTTATTCCCATCTCTTGGCTGTAATTATTTGTGTAACAATTGCTGTAAATATTTGTGTAACAATCATTGTCATTTTGTGTGAAACCCTTTTGTACGTAAATTAATTGTGTGTTCAATATACTTGTTAAACTATATGCGAGTTTACTTTCCCTGCGGTCAGTAGGGTGGCGCCCGAGCAATCTAAGCTGAGAGAAACTTGAACCTATGCAAGGAGAGTTGACAACCCTTGACTACCTGAGTAAAATCTGAGCATCAGCGCTCCGAGCATCAGCGCTCATCATAAATAACGGGCGAACCCAAAGAACCCCCGTTACAAGTTGGAATTTATACATAGAGTTAAGTTTTAAATTGAGAACATATATAGTAGGTTCACTTGTACCGTGATTCTAGTAGGCTGGGCAAATTTCACAGTTTGGCATTGTAGACTTCACGTCCAACTGCCTAGTGTGCGCCTGAGCGTCTGGCTTCGAAAGATAGGTTATGTTGGTGTGATGGTGTGTTGACTGTTGCTGTCAAAAATGGAAAATTTACCGAAGTCAACTTTGCAAATTGCAAATATGGAGTGGATGTTGTTCACCTTTCACAAGCTCCGCAAATTTCTTGTTCCAGTACGATGTCCTGAGCAGTGAAATCAAGTATTAACGCCGATGAATCCCATCCCCACAAAAATTAGGAGGGTTCAGCTTCCCATCGTTTCCAGCCTTCCAGAGTGTGGGTACTTCTTTTAAAAACCAGGAATAGTTCACAATGCTTCCATATTATGTGGTTTTTGAAAATAGATCCACGTCTTCTCCGCAAAGCTGAACGTTATGGGGTACATGCCCAGCACCCATCCGGCCATTTTTTCTCCCAGAAGCGAGTTCTTGATGGCACTCTCGAGGACTTTAAAATTGGCACTGGACGTTATTGTTCAAGACACAAGCTGAGGCGCAAACACAGTTTTCACAGTAATGGGCATAATTTCACCACAATTTTCGTGAAACTCGTGATTTTCAGTCTATTTGACACTCGATCTGACAAACGGTAAAGTTGTTGATCTTGTCATCAAGCTTAAACTTTCAAATATCAATGCAACCAACTGCCAAGTTCTAGGGAGTTTTCAAATATCAGATTTGAAAACTTAGAAACAAAATCTCACAGCCAACTAGAATCACGGTACAAGTGAACCTACTATATATATATGGTGTTTGAAAATTCTGATCGATACAAATAACTGACAGAAATTTGTGATAAAAAATTTGGGAATGGTTCCTCGAGCTCCTATAAGGTACCCGAACACCTGAATACTATCTATATATCATATTTTTCGCAATACCGTAACGATAACAACAACTTTGCTCCCACTTTTGCGGGACTAAAGTAGAATTTTAGTCCCGCTTTTTGAAAGCGGGCAATAATAATAGGTTTGTTCGCGTCGCATGAACCTTCTGCACTTTTCTGCCCTAAGTGCACTTTACCGTTCGCGTCGCAGAAAAAGTACAGTTTGGTGGTGTTCGCGTCGCCGAAAAAGTTCTCAGTGCCAGAAAAAAGTGCTGCACCTTCTACACCCAGTCGGAGGGTGGTGCCAAAAGTTCAGAACCCAGAAAGTTTGCCATTTATGACATTTGGATGATTTAGCGCCTGATTTGACGTTAGCTTCTGTCTGTACGATGGACTTGTGGAAAGTTGCTGAAGAAGGAGACTTCGTATATTTTGGCGATCAAAGAAGAAAGATCCACCAAGAAGTGGAGAGACTTGTTCTACATAATTTTTATTTGCCTTCTTCGTGGTGTTGAAATATAACGTCCGTCCGTAAAAATGTCCGTTTCTCTGTCATCGTCCTCGTCGGAAGAAGCTATGTTGTGTGTGATCAGTCCAAACATCATCATAAGAGCGTTTCGGTTCTGCTTGGCGATTGCTTCGCTCTTGGCAGTCTTGGCACAGCTCTTGGCTTTGCTCGACATTTTACAAATGAATTCTGAAGCTATCACTCAGAATTCGGAAAGTATCAACACTGTCAACTATCAACTATCAAATCTGGTGCTACAAGATTTATTGCACTAAACCGTTCGCGTCGATTTGGTGTTTTAATCTGCACCAACTACACCTCGTACATGTACTTCAAGGTTCATATGAACTTTTGGGTGCCAAAGGTTCATGCGACGCGAACAAACCTAATATTTGACGGGATAGAGTGCCGGCATGTCAGTTTGAAATAATTAATTTTTCAAACTGACATCTAGCTTCTGAGTTTCGTTGTGGTTGTTGTACGTGGGAAAGTTCGGCTTTCAATAACGAAAGTGATCGGCTATAGCAATGGATTGTTCCGATTCAGAAGATTCCTTTACTCCACCCGAGCTGGAAGAGACGGCAAAACAAGCGACATACGAAAGCTTAGTTATTACATAGTTATTTATTGATGTTCTACATTATGTATTCTAGGTATTTGTATTCATCTTCAATCTCGTACCTGCAATAAAAGTTTGTTTCTATGTTTTTCAATTGTGGCAAATATCTTTAATATTATTGTAATAACTTCGGCATTGCGGAAAGTATCGTAGGTGTGCACCACGGACCAACGTTCTTCTGAATCTCTTATGGTGATCTCTTCGCCATATGATAGGGTACTTTCACCTGAACGCCCCACAAAGTCCAAATAATACAGCAACCTAAAAAAAAAAAGGATAATTAGGTTCTCACTAAAAAATGGGGTTTACAATAATTTCAACCGTACTTATAAATTATTTCAAACTGCGGATCTACTTATGTATCTTGATTAGAAGGTAGTTATGTACCTATGTATAAGGTGAGTACCATCTGGAGCCTCCACCATGGATTTAGTTGTTTGTTCCCTTGTCAATCAATATTAGCGATTTCTTCGATTCATAAACCAAGCGACTTTGGCTGCAGATTTTTCTTTGCTTGGAAGGCTTCGTTCAAAACTTCTTGTGGAATGGAATCTTCATACATTTTCACTGAAAATGCCCATGTAGAAAATGTCGAACGTCAAATTTGTGTTCATTGTTTGACAACACACTTCAGTTTGCTATGGTTGCTATAGGTACCTACGTTTAGCGATTCAGCCGTCTTATTTATTGAAAGCACCAAAAACTGGAATTTCTTTTTGTAATTCCTCGGCTTCAGAAAATATTCCGGTATTGCGGAAAGTCTTGTATTCAACACGGGACTAAAGTTATTTTTAATCCCTTGGGGTGATTTGTTGCCCTCGGGCCCAAAGGGCCCTCGAGCAACAAACTTCACCCCCGGGATTAAAAATCCACTTTAGTCCCTTGTTGTATAAACAACTATTGTTTCAAAATAAGATATAGTAGGTTGTTCTTTGCTATTTCCAAATCTTATAGTCTTATAGTATGTATCCTTCCCGTCGCTTTCTGTCAATGGCAAGGACGTCAACACTCCGCCAGCTGCCGTTGTCTGCCAAACCCGGTACCTCTTCGTGTGTTTCCCAGCCTTTGGTTTTGAGAATTTTCGCAATAAGGGATGCTCGAATATGTTTCGCAACAATGTACATACAACTTTTCAAAGCATATTGGAAATACAAATGTTTCTTACACCATCTTGTGAGACTCTGTTTTTAGGCAAAAAGTTTTTACATCAAGTGCGCACCCAGCTTACAATAGTTTTGTTGAAAATTAAGAATTTCCCTGCAACACGTATATAGCTCTCTTTTTAAACAGTATTTTATAGCGAGTGTGGACCCGGCTGATGGAAAATTCTTAGAAACATTGTCCCGTAACATATTATTCTACAATAACAAACATGTTTTCGTAAGTGTATAGACCCGGCTTTTGTATTTCTTCTTCAATTTTGAAGATAGAATGACAGTGACGAGTCCTAATGGACGAAACATGTCTCGAGTATTGGCCAAATGGTGGATAGATCGAAAATTTGACTTTCATTCCGTCAGGTACCTACACATTCAACGTTTTTCTTTCCACTAAATAATTAAAAAGTGTTCAATTTATTCTTTCGGCGAGAACATTAGGCACCCTTGTTGAAAGTACAGCACGACACCATGTTCTCGCGTCGTGCTACTCTGATTCGCATACATTATCTTGCCGGGTGTGCTACAATTATGCAAATTTCCCGTCGTCTGTCATTAGACACCCTCACAGAAGACTTAGAGCGAATTAGTTCCAACTGCAAATAACGCCCTTAAGATTATCACGTCCTATAAATAAAACTGTACACAGTGGTGAATTAGGATTTGGGTGTACATTTTTTTAATTATTGCGACATCCTCCGCGGCCAGAAAGGCGTCCTCGGGGCAACTTTTTACCTGCTTATTCCGGGATTTTGTCACCGCATGGCCATTTCGCGATGATATACCACCGAGATTGCTCGGGGAATAGGATTATTATCCTGAAAAACCTTTACGACGACGACGCCAAATGCAGACGTGGAATAATGAAGCCGTGGAGTTTTTGAATTTGCGCGACTTTTTTTAGTCGGGACATAAAAAATAAAAGAGGCAAACATCACTGAAAAGTGTCGGAGGTGTAAAATTAATATCATTTTGCAACATAGCATCGAAAAAAGCACCTCCTAGGTGGGTGCCGCTCGGAAAAACAATTTCACGAACCTGATAACATGAAGTAGCAGGTAAGATTGTGATTCTGCGAAAAAAGAAAAGAAGGCTTTAAAAGCTTTCTTCATTACTTGCTGTGTTTTCCAAACGACAAAATGTGTATGCCGTACTAAATAATCTGAAAAGCCACTCTCCTCCATTTCCGGAAAATGCGGAGGCCAGAATCCTGTTCCGTATAGCATGCCAGCTCTATTTTTGAATCATTTTTAATAATGTCCCGCCGTTGATAAACAGGTCTGATAAATAACAAAAATATGTCTGCTTGTCAAGTTGTCGAGGTATATGCACTCCCTTTAAAAGCGCAGAATAAATCTCTATTATTTGGCGTTTTTGTAAGTAAAATATATTACCTGGGAACTAGAGTGCGACAGATATCCAATGCAAGTACCTACTTATCCCGAGCGATAATCTATTTATCTTGATAGCCCGCTGATGGATCATATTAAAGCGCACAGATTGGGAGATAGAAAGTAATAATTGAAAGTTTCATTCAATCAATAATAAACGTCCATTAGGAAACCTGATGGAAGCGCAGATATTTTTCTTTTTAACGACAAATCTCACTTCGAAGGAAATTTAATGAAGTTCAGCAGACGCAATATGCTAGTAGTGATTTGAAATGTTTTATGGATAAATCGTCGTAACGCTGAGGGATTGGAAATTATTTTTCGTGATTAAAATCTAGTGATTCTACGGAGACGTGTTCCATCATAGAAAGAGTTGCATACAATTCAAGTTCAAAAGGTGACTGATTCCCAACGTGAAATCTTAAAAATAAGCGTAAAGTAGGATTAACATTTTTTCTTGAAGAGGAGCTCGGCCCTAGAAGGATAGGTATCAAACGAAGTGAAACAGAGTTTTGATTAGGTATATGTTCGGGAACTAGGAACCAAAAAAGGTAGAATCTTCAAACTTGGCACAGGCACGCTCCATCACAGTGTGAATGTACAGGCAAAATTTCAAACAAATATGAAAATCAACAAGTGGGAGCGGAATTGAGGATGGTGTTGTAAGTTGACCGGCAGAAAAAAAAACAGCTGCAATGGGTGATTTTTTCTAAATAGAACAAGCACATTCCGTGAATTGAAAAAAATGCAGTGAAAACTCCGATCTGCGATGAGCCCCACGAAATATTGTTACGAGCGGCGATTCTGGAGAACACGCGATCTTTCTAGATTCTTCCCATTAGGTCGCAGTGTACAAATGCGGAGCTCTTGCCATTTCCAGAATATACGCGATGGCTTGGCGAATGACATGGTAGACTTAAACGGTCGAACGGCCGAATTGACTGAGGTGCCGACATTCCAAAACACACGGGAAGCACGCGAAAGGTGTGTGATTTTTCGGGAGTCGCCTAGAATTCGTATGCCGGGTCACTGTGGAATTTGTTGGAGGACCCATGAAACATTCGAGATCAATAATAGTCGGACCTATATAAGGCACCGATCCTCGGACTACGAGCAGTATTGAATTTGTAGTGATCAAGAGCGACAAAAAGCGAGTGGTAATCTGCGATGTTCCCAAGTAAAAAATTGTGGCGTGCATTTATTGAAGTACGCAGTAATAAACAGTGTGTGTTTTAAAACGACCGTCCAAATTATAGACCCGTACGCAAAATAAGTAATAATATTTTTTTTAAATGCAGAGTTGCTGCGAGTTAGTTTATTTATATTTTTACAATTGGAGAAGAGATTGGATTGATTTTTGTGAATTCTTGAAATCGGACCAACGAATATTGAGTTTTTCTTTTTGAAAGAACTGCAAATATAACTTTTCATCACTTGAACAGATTTTCACTAACTTTTCTTGAACAAGAGGTGATGGGCTCTTCAGCATTTTCCGACAATTTATCTCAAAATTCAAATTTCTCCGAATTTTTCAAGAGTTTCTCACTTAAAAATGCAGAGTCGGCTGATTGAGACGGGTCTCAAACGATGACGCTTAAAATAAAACCCAAACAACTTCGAGGTTTTACCGGAAGATTCAAATTTTTCTGGTAAATTATCCAATTTTTTGTTCACTTATCAGGAATGCTTCTAATTTGTTTCAATGTTTTTTCAAATTGCCAACTTCTCAACCAAAGTGACATCTCATAGGAGAATTTCCATCCATTCCGTGCTACTCGTCGGGAAAGTTTTGGGGTGACACAACCGAATTTTAGAGATTGCGACGATGTATTCCGCTTATCCAGTTTCTAACCCCATATTGATTTAACGTGCTTCTGAGCGATTTTCGGTCGGAAAATCGCAAAATAAATGAATGTCCTTTTTGAGTCTTCCCGTCGGCCACGTTAAACGCCCCTTAATGCCGCGAAAACCGTGGGAAATGATTTTCCCATCTGTGCATGCCGCTAAAAACAAAATTGATTGAAGATTAATCCTTCCCAGGTCCGGATGATTCCGGTTCTGCTGGGGAGGCGTCGAAATGCTGCATATTATCAATCAATTTCTTTCCACTGCTAGCCAAGCCTAGTGGCAGGCATCATGTCCCTCCTCCGCGGGGCGGAATGGCAGAAAACATCTAACCTTCGTTATTTTTCGTTGCTCGATAGTGGCGATGTTGCGATGCTTGCCACAAACGCGAGTCAATTCGAGACCAAGAGATGCCAAAGAATGATGAAAAATGGTTCGAATTACGCATGCCGGCAGCGGGGCAATATACCCACCACCAGTTGGTCTGGATAATGCTGGAACCATTAATTCCTGCTGGCGGGTCGTGCCATGCGTCATACCGAGTCGTAGTCCCGATATGCAAAGCGCAAGAAGCCTGCGGCATGCTGCCGTTTTATTATTAAACGAAAATTACACCCCCAACAGTTAAATTTACTCACCCCTTCACCCCACAGATTCTACATTTACGCTCTAACGCACAAATGGATAAGCCACGCACATATGTGTTCGATAATTGAGTTGTCCTGATGCCCTGGTCATTTGATGCGTTCGGAAAGAGACGATTTCCATTTCCAACAGTGGAATTTTAATTGCACAGGAGTATCGTATATGTATATAGTACAGGAATTTTAGCTGAAATATCACTTCAACCTCAAAAAAAAGACTGTAGTCGTGAAAATCACAGGTTTTGTTCAGAACTTTGTGCTCTTTCCAAATTTTTGGTTTTCAGAAAAATCCCATCGGAGGCTTTTTCTTTAGAGCTGTCAAAAGTCTGAAGACTGATAATTCTGAACAATTGCAAATTAGGCTCAATTTTTCATGAGATTTCAAGTAGGTATACACAGTTATGTGGAGACTTCAAATGTTGAGAATGAACATATGAACAATTCTGAACCAAACACGATGGAAAATTTCATAGTTCTGTTGGAATATTCTGATTTTTTCTGTCAAATGTATATGATACAGGAAAAATAGTAAAAAAATCGCTGAAACCTTGGAAAAAATATGGACGTCCTGAAAATTTTATATTCTGTTCAGAATTGAATGCCCTTCTACATACCTGAAATTGACAGAACTCCCACCCCGGGGTTTTAAGTTATTGGAGAGGGGGTGATCAGTTGCAACTCAAAATGGAGGGGATGAAACCCGTTAATCCATTGGATGCAAATACATCTCAATTCAACGCATCATATCTCGTTGATACCATTTTGGAACAAAAAGTGTCGACCATTGTTGAGGGGGGGTCGTGGGAAGGGCGGAGCTCGGCTAGGTGATTCTTTTTGTTTTCTTGGTCATATATAACCGATCACGACAAGTTTGGTATCTTTTCCGACTAAACTGAAACTCCTGACCTCGAATCCGATGTGTAAATTTGAATATAAACAAGTTTGAACAAGTTAACTAGAAAAAACTTGTTTTTTTCTTTGGCAATTTTGGCAGTTTTTTTGTCACTGTTAGAGGTCTGAAATCCTCAAAAATATTTCAAGAGCCATTAGATTCGAGTGTCTTCTTCATGAAAATCATTCACTCAACGTATTATTTTGTTTTTTGATATTAAAAAATCTATTTGAACCTGTAAGTCGATCTGGCGCGGTGTCTACTACTATACATATACCGTCCGTTTTTTATTTTAGGCCCCAGCCTGTAGCACCTTTATTATGGGTTTCACACCCAAGATATTATATATTTTTGAAATCAGAAAAACAAGATCCTTCGAGTGATGATATGTCAAATAATTTTTGACAGATGTCATTTTTTGACAAATGACAGAATGATACTTGTGATACATCATTTCAAAGCCCATTAAATTTAGAGGAGAACTGTGTTCTTATTTTTGGAATAGGATGTCTTTTACAGCTCCTGGGGGTCTTTCAATAGAAAAAAAAATGTCAATTCCAGAAATAGCCACTCAATAAGTAAAAGGTATTTTTGATATTAACTAATGGTGATGAACTGATTTTTAAATCGTCCAAATTATTGGGAAACTCTATAATTACCTTATCTGTCAGGTAAGCTCATAAAAAAATCGAGAAGGGTCAGATCTGGCAAGCTCGGATGTCATCGCGTTGGGCCGTTAGTTCCAATTCACTGATCGTCGAATCTTTCATTCAAGAAATAAGAAGGGCGGTCATTTCGAGCAACTTCTCAAGGACATTTTTTGTTTCATTGTGATTATTGATAATTATTACCATTAGTTAACATTAAAAATAGGTACCTGCTTTACCTACTCACTTATTATGTATTTCTAAAATTCAACATTTTTTTCATATTGAAAGACCCCTAGAAGCTGTAAAAGATACCCGATTTTAAACATGAAAACACAGTTCTCCTCAGAATTTTATGGGCTTCAAAATGATGTATTACAAGTACTTATCTGTCAATTGTCAAAAAATGACATCTGTCAAAAATAATTTGACATATCATCAGTCGAAAGATCTTGTTTTTGTGATTTCAAAAATATATGATATATTGGGTGTGAAACCCATAATGAAGGTGCTACGGGCTGGGGCCTAAAATAAAAAACGGACGGTATACTATACTGACCAGAACACTACAACATGAACCTGCAAATATAAATAGCTCAAACTCAAAACCCTGCAGAGCGATCCATAGCGATTTTGTTTTATGTTATAGCAAATTCAATTCTGCAGAGATCCTCGAACTTTCAAAGATGAGTTATTATTTGTTCAATAGTTTGAGCTACTTTTATTTGCAAGCTCATGTTTTAGTGTTCTGGTTATTAGTAGAAACCGCGCCGGACCGACTCACAGGTTCAAATTGATTTTTTCATATCCAGAAACAAAATAGTACATCGAGTGGATGATTTTCGTAAAAGAGACACTTCAATCTAATGGACCATGAACTATTTTCTAGGGATTCAGACTTCTAACAGTGAAAAAAAAATTGTCAAAATTGTCAAAGAAAAAACCAAGTTTTTTCAAGTTAACTTGTTCAAACTTGTTTCTATTCAAATTTACACATCAGATTCGAGGTCAGAAGTTTCAATTTAGTCGGAAAAGATACCAGACTTGTCGTGATCGGTTCTATATGACCAGGAAAACAAAAAGAACCACCTAGCTGAGCTTCGCCCCTCCCACGACCTCCCCTCAACAATAATCGCCACTTTTTGTGCCAAAATGGTATCAACGAGATATGATGCGTCGAATTGCGATGTATTTGCATCCAGTGGATCAACAGGTTTCATCCCCTCCATTCTGAGTTGCGATTTATTACCCCCCCTCCGATAACTCAAGACTCCGGGGTGGGATTTCTGTCAATTTTGGGTATGTAGTAGGGCATCCAAATCTGAACAGAATGTCAAATTTTCAGGACGTCTTCATTTTTTCCAAGGTTCCTGTGATTTTTTTACTATTTTTCCTATATCATATACATTTGACAGAACAGATCGAAATATTCCAATAGAGCTATGAAATTTTTCATCGTGTTTGGTTCAGAATTATTCAAATGTTCATTCTCAACATGTGCAGTCTCCACATAACTGTGTGTACTTAAAATCTCATGAAAAATTGAGCTTAATTTGAAAATGTTCGGAATAATAAGTTTTCAGATTTTTGACAGCTCTAAAAAAAAAGCCTCCGCTGGGATTTTTCTGAAACCCAAAAATTTGGAAAGAGGACGAAATTCTGAACAAAATCTGTGATTTTCACGACTACAGTGTTTTTTTTGAGGTCAAAATCTATTTTTCTTGGACTAATAGTACTAGCGGTTCACAACATAATCTGGTACAATCCTGCATTTTGTGATACAAACAAGAACTTCGGCACAATTGTTTCTAGATCCAAAATGAATAATTTGGCCCGCTGTTCTTTTCGATTACCCCCTGCTGGTCCGGCATTTTGAGGGTACAAGGGGGACATGACTATTTTTTGCGGCACTCACTAAACACTGCTTTCGAATCATGTTTGATGTCATTTCTGAATAACTAGAGCCTGCTGATCACGTTGTCGCCACTGTCAGAATAATGCACCTGTCGGGAGACAATGTGGAGCTGTCAATTTTACGATGGGGGCTTCCTCAATTATTAAATTTTGGTCATAGTAGGGGATGTGTGAGGTATCATTTCTAACATAATAGAGATCTGCGAACTCATTTGTTTTTGTAAAAATGTAATTGGTCTGGAACTGTGGAAAATATGAGGGGTCAAAGTTATGATTATTGATCATCAAACATAAACGATTCGCATTTAATCCACTTTTGTTGCACTTTTGATCAGGCTGAGCTTTCGAGTCACGATACCGCCATTGTCGAGGCGCTGCGTTCGCTAGAAGTCGAGCTATGACGGATTTATTCGAATTGGAAAAGTTCTCAAAAGTTGCTGCAGTGGCCTATCAAACAAAAGTGGAATATGATTTCGACCGCCTTTAGACTCAGGGAGTGTACCTCTTGGCATAAAAATGAAATTCTGTCAATATTGAGGGGGCTCATGAAATGGGAATTTTGCACTTTTTGGTCCACAAGCACTCGCCTTGTACCTTGAAAAAAAACATTTTAGCATAAAATGGTGACGCCGATGCGATGCTGTCATCGCTGAAGCGATACGTCAACCAGAAGCCGAGTGGGTGCTGTAACTCTTTGTACTTGGGGTGCGCGTTTTGAATTAGGTTAGTTTGGTCTTGAAATATGATATGTTGGGCATCATTTCTAATGTTTTTTGGGTCGCTGATTTCATTTCTCAATGCAAGATTTTGATTGACTTACAAGAGGAGTTGTAGCTGTCTCAGTACATGGGAGATATCTCTCCTCTCCCCAAATTCTAACCCAATCAAAATTTTGCTTTAAGAAATAAAATCAGCGACCCAAAAAACATTGGAAATGCTGCCCAACACATCATATTTCAAGACCAGTCTAACCTAATTCAAGACGTGCACCCCAGGTACAAAGAGTTACAGCCCCCACTCGGCTTCTGGTTGACGTATCGCTTCAGCGATGACAGCATCGCATCGGCGTCATCAATTTATGCTGAAATATATTTCTTCGAGGATTCGAACGAGTGCTTGCGTAAAAAAAGCGAAAAATCTATATTTCATGAGCCCCCTTAATATTAACAAAATTTTATTTTTATGCAAAAAAGTAAGTATGATCAGTCTAAAGGCGGCAGAAATTATCTTCCACACTTTTCTTAACTGTCAATATAGCCAGTTCCAGGAATTTTTTCAATTCGAAATTATTTGTCTTAGATCGACTTCTTGAGAACGCAGCGCCTTGGCAATGACGGCATAATCATTCGCTGACCCAGCCTAATATAAAGTGCAACAAAACTCATTTCAATGCGAATCATATGTTTGATAATCGATAATCATAATTTTGACCCCTCATATTTTCCACAGTTTTGAACCAATCACATTTTCACACAAAGAAACCAGTTCGCAGACCTCGATTATGTCAGAAATGATACCCCACACATCCCCTTCGATGACCAAAATTTGTTATTTCAGGGAGCCCCCACTGCAAATCTGACAGCTCTACCTTATCTTCCGACAGGCGCATTATTCTGACAGTGGCGACATCGTGATCAGCAGGTTCCAGTTATTCAGAAATCAGAAATGACATCAAACATGAATCGATGGCAGTGTTTAGTGCTTGTAGCAAAAGATAGTCATGTCCCCCTTGTACCCCCCAAATCCCGGACCAGCAGAGGGTAATCGAAAAAAACAGCGTGTCAAATTATTCATTTTGAGCCTAGGAACAATCGTGCCGAAGTTCCCAACATATACCTATCTATTAGTATATTTGAATTAGAATTTTTGCTTGAAGAAAGTAGTTCTCGAACGGTTTTTTGCTATATGAATAGCTCATCCCCACCTGTTCAACTTGTTAAAAGTATACATCTCTGTGACGCGTAATACTAAGTATTATTATTATTATTGTTATTATTATTACCCGGTACTCCCTTGCGGGACATAGGGTGCAAAAAACATACAAGTATATATACAGAAAATCATATTGTATGTATTATATTGTGTCTATATAATTTTTCCACTGCGTTCGGTACTGTGCAGTTCTTCTTAGCTGAGGAACAGTCTTTCCAGTTTCCTCAGATACGGTTATTCTCCAAGTTGTACGTGGTCTGCCCCTTGCTCTTCTTCCTTGAGGAAATACTTAGTATACAGGGTGAAAATTAAAAAATAAATCTTAAAACTTTCTTATTCCGGTGCAATAATTCTTGAAAACAACAGCCTCTCATTATTCAGCAACCTTATGGTCTCCTACTGAACGTGTGAAAAACTCACCTCTCGATAGCTTCGTACGGTATTCTACGTACAGGGTGAAATCAATTTTTTTTTTCAATAAATTTTATCTTGATCAAATCAATCCGGACAAAGACCAATTCCGGCTTTGTTAGAAGTCTATAATCTCTCATTCAAGATATAAAAATGTAACATTCCTTAAACTGCTAAAACATGACATACAGGGTGGAACACCCTTTTTTTCTTTTATTTTTTTCCTGAGTCACATTAATTCGGATGATAATCTAACCCACTTCAAAGGGGAGCCTAGAGTATCTGGCAAAACATATCAAAAATTTACATTTCTGCAATCACTGCAACTACTGGTTACTGTAGCATCAAGCATTTTTGCGATTTTGGTTGTGCGAGGAGTTGCTAAGGACAATTTCCTTAGCAACTCCTTGCACAACAAAAGTTGAAGCAACATTATGTTGCTTCTACTTTGTTATATTGTTATAACAATTTATTTATTTTTGTTGTCGGATGCTTTTGCGACACTCGCCAAGGCTCGTGTCGACAAACTGCATCCTCATGAGTAAGAAGCAAACATTACCCGCTTGTTGAATAATATTCCTATTGTATAATCTGATTCAGATTGTAGATTAGAGGTGGTCGTTTGGTCTCGGAGAATCCTTTCTGCACTGCGACCTATAAAATCTTTTGTGCGTATAATCTGATGCATGCTCATATTATTTGGGTGAAAAATGGTAATGCATGGCGTAATTTTGGGCATTTTGTTTGTCACCATGTACTTCTGCATATACAATTATGTCGAAACCAGCGGCAAAACGACGGTCGAGAGAGGATAATAAGGATTTCATGATTCAATTTTACTGAAAAATTCACAGTAGCCAGGCTCTGCTTCGAAGATTTGTGGAGTCTATTCCATCCTCGCCGTTCCCGTACAGGATTTATCACCGTTTCCAAATATATAGGTACAAGCAATTTAGTTTTTTAGCTGCGCCAGGAATAATAATGACGGTCAGAAGAGAGAGAGACTTGAACATTTTTTCGCTCTGTACGAAAAAATTATCTGAGTAGGTAAGTAAGTACCTTCGTATGCATACTTATTCGTTCCGTTTTACCGTCTCTTTTCCGGGACAAAATATTGTTAGAACACATCATAATATTCTGCCGGAGCTCAAAATGTTGTCGATTTCAATTTACGTCATGCAGGCATTTCTCCAGTAGAAATAAGTGGGCGCGCATGTTGCACGTGTAATAAGGTACCTACACTTTAGATATAGAAATTCTTTCGTCAATTAAATAGTAAGACAAGTAGGTACACCTACGCCTGAAAATTCATATTTTATACACATTATTTGAAATTAATTTGAATCTATAAAGTGCCAGTGCGAGGAAGAAGTAAGAGGGATCGGAATAAGTGGAGAAAATTAGCCACTTAACCTGATGCTTTCTGCCTTAACTAATGAAGTCATTATGACTAACACGCACATTATCACACAATGGCGATATCGCAAACAGGTTTTGATTTTCTCTTTGGGCTCTTGAACTGACAGTAATGCAACTGAAAATCTTACAGAAGAAATACGACAAGGAAAATTCATCATACAAAATCAAACGTCAGGATCCTGAAACAGCGAATAAAAACAACAAACAAAAAACGATAATGTGAATGAGAATTCCAAAAAGGATGAAATTGAAGGTAACAAAAATTACACCAGTATTTTTCTTGCTGTGATGGATGCAAATTGGTCAGTGATGGCGTCGAAGTTGGTCTTTTCTGTCTCTTACCTTTCTACGCACTCAACAGGGTTATAGGTATAAATGGTGTCACAACATAATATGCCATAGATCTTTCAAGTGTTATAGAACTGATGCCACAGATTTGCAAAATTTAAACGCAGAAATTCCAAACTTTGAACAAAATTCTTGAAATATTGAGTTTATGTTTCCGAGGGCTCCAATCATTAGTCCCAAAACTGTTATATCTTTGAGGCCATAAAGTTCTTTGAGAAAGGAAATATGAATCTCTGTTGGTTGTTCCTCGCTTGTTGCGAATCGAATAGTTCGATCCTCGGTTCGATCTATTATCCAGTCAGTGCCAATACTGGTGAATGTTGATTGAATTCTTTCAATCAGCGCTAGAGATTTTATTTCACATTTCCAGTCTAAAGAGCAAAAACTTGTGTACAATGTTCATACATCGGAAGCCGCCACTATAAGACATTAGACATGAAGAACCAGTGGCGCAGCCAGGATTTAGCCATGGGGGGGGGGCTAACGAACGCAAGCGAAGCGAGCTGTGCTAAAGGTGACCCCCCCCCCCTCCCCGGAAAAGGGGCCTTGTCATCCTATTTTCGAGTATAATTATTGTGGTACCAATGTTACCCACCTTAAAGGGGGACTGTGGATAGAATTTTGTGTCAATTTTAAAATTTATATAGCTGCGGGATGGCTTTAGTTGATTTCTAGTCAAAATCGCATCGAAAAATTCCAAGCCGTTACGAAGTTATCGTAAATTTTGTGGGCTGATTATGACGTCATACTGCGCACCAGAAAGGACAGGTCGGCAGGGCAAGGCACCACGCCAACAATTGACCTTTCCAATTTTAGGAGATAGAAGGTACATGGTTTTTCGAGGTCACCTTTGACGTTTTGATGTTTATGACGTTTGGACGTTTCGTTTCTGACTTTTGCGGGAATTTTGAATCGGTTAGCTATACTGTTCCCATTATCATGTGGGGAAAGTCACTAGAGCCCATAAGGGAGTTTTTAATGGACGAAGTAATACGAGTTTTTTCGTAGTAAGATGCACGTGTCTGGTGCAGCGTGATCCCTGCTGGTGCTGGTGCTGGTGCAGCCACACTTCCATCAAGTTTGGGTCTTTCGTGAACCGGTGCATGGTGATGCCGGGTGTATTCGTCTTATTCTCGCACTCGCATAGAGCGACACAACACCCTTGAACCATTTCTGTAAGTATCTTCTCAGTTTTCCACTACATATAACACACTTATTGGCAAGAACGAGGGTAAGAACGAGTGAAATCATGAAATCCATGCTGAAATCAAATAAATACACGACAGAGCGCTTGTCAGATTCGAAAAATCTCCCATTGTCAGAAACGAAATGTCATACCTCAAAAAACATGGGGCGCTTTCCAATAACTGCTACAAGGCTGATACGCAATGTCAAAGTGCACTTGCCAGCTCAATGCCAAACTCAGCCTCGCCAATGTTTCGATTGTGTCGACAAGTGGTGCTATTACTGCTATTGGAACGCTCGCTGTGTCAAATTGTGTCTATATGTGTCGAATTGTGTCCTTATACGCCTTATTGGGAAGCGCCCAATGACCTCGATTAACCGTATCTTATACGCATGACGTCACAGTAAAGAGAGACAACGGAAAATTGGAGACCTCAATTACTAGACCTTTATAAAATGAAACAAGTTTACCAAACGGTAGACGCAGGTCATTTGACTTTAATTTCAAAGTACGGTGAACCAAATTTCAGTAGATATTTTCAAAAACATAATTAAAGTGCGACTCTATCTGTCAATGAAATAAAGCGGCAACATGGCGAAATCGCGAAATGAAATTCGGCAGCTTGACAGAAGCTTGACAGTATAGGGAAGTCAAGTAGCTGTAGTCTATCGTATAACCCTGAAAACTTCCGTCAGAGAAATCTGTTGGTGCATGAAAATAAGAGATCAGGTATACCAGGCCAAAATGATAATGCTATAGGGTCAGAAACATGATGTCAGGAACGACCAGGACCATGTTCATTAAAAACGCACTGGTGTGGCTGACTCAAAGAAATATGAACGGATTCTGATATACACTTATTTCAAATTCCGACCCTAATCGGTAGTCGGTTGTACCACCGATTAGAAAAAAGTCCCATCAGCGGCAGCAGCCCTAAAATACATTTAATTATTCACTACATTATTATGTGGAAGCGAAAAGTATACCTGATCTCTTATTTTCATGCACCAACAGATTTCACCGACGGAAGTTTCCAGGGTTATACGATAGACTGTGACTTCCTTATACTGTCAAGCTTCTGTCAAGCTGCCGAATTTCATTTCGCGATTTCGCCATGTTGCCGCTTTATTTCATTGACAGATAGAGTCGCATTGCAATTATGTTTTTAGAAATATCAACTGAAATTTGGTTCACCGTACTTTGAAATTAAAATCAAATGATCTGCGTCTACCGTTTGGTAAACTTGTTTCATTTTATAAAGGTCTAGTAATTGTTGGCGTGGTGCCTTGCCCTGCCGACCTGTCTTTTCCGGTGCGCAGTATGACGTCATAATCAGCCCGCAAAATTTACGATAACTTCGTAACGGCTTGGAATTTTTCGATGCGATTTTGACTAAAAATCACCTAAAGCCATCCCGCAGCTATATAAATTTTAAAATTGACACAAAATTTTACCCACAGTTCCCTTTTAAATTGAAGTAGGTATTGAATTCAGTGTTCCCCGGGTCTGCGGGGAAAATGACAGTAATAAATGGTAGTAATGACACTTGCAAACTGACAGCTGCGCTGCGCGCACGTGGAAACATCATACGCGATTGTTTGGCACATACAAACGATACCTACGGCCGAACGCAGCTGTTTACGAAATAGGTTTTTCGTGCTCTTGTTAGATCTATCGATAGTGGCAGTCTGAACGATAATCGTTCGCTAACGAGTCGTTAGTGAACGAGAAGTTACAAAATAAGCCTGATAGGTAGGTGAGTATACTTGCTTAAGGACGGAGTTATATTGATAAAATAAGCGCGTTGTGGAATCAATAATCGCTGTTGGTTCATTCCGTGACAGAATCTCACCATTTAGGTCTTTCTCGAAAGCTACAAGGATGCAGATTGGTTTGAGCCCATTGGCATTTCCAAAATCGAAAAATATTTTCTTTGATTTTTGGATAAATAATTGATTTTTGGATTTTGGAAATGCCAAATGGGCTCAAACCAAAGTGCATCCTTGAAGCTTTCGGAAAAAACCTAAATGGTGAGATTCTGTCAAGAAATAAGCCCACAGGGATTGATTCCGCACCGCTTATCTTACCAATTCAGCTCCGTCCTTGAACCGGAAGAGCTTCTCTCTCCGCACCAATTGGAAAAAAACGCGCAATCCAATCGCAGTGCAATAACTCTTACACAGAGAGACTAATGATACATTTTCTAAATGATGAAGGAGGTAACAGTCGAACACAATATATTTTTTTATTTTGTTCAAAATTTTTCATTGTTTCGGTGAAAAAGCGAAACTGTCTGGGGGGGGGCTATAGCTCCCTAGCCCCCCCCCTTGGCTGCGCCACTGTGAAGAACTTTATACCTGAACGACGACATTGTGTAGGTATTAAGTCCAAAGAAAAGAGCCTCTAGAGCCAAGATGGGTAAGATATTGGGTAAATAACTAGAGATCGCGACGCGCGAATGCAGCCCAGTTGTTCACTTCGAGTTTAGGCTTGAATTTGGTTTAGTTGTCGTTAATTTAATTTTTGTAATAATTATTTACACAGTGACCTTATTGGACTTTTCTGAAGCCTCCGCGACTGAACTGATGCTCAATGCTGGAATACATATACAGTAATGTATGGATAATCCGAACCCTCTATAATCCGAACACCCCAATTCTGTAAAATGATATCTATAATCCGAACCCCTGTATCCTGTAATCCGAACTGTTATTTGTTTTTCTTTGTGCGTGCCTTCCGAAAGAATACCGAACATTTTACGCGAGCTTGTAAGTCTTAGCTTTCATTGTAAGCTGTATTTGAACCATGTGTTCAACACGGAAACATGTCACATTGATCTTGAACAAAAAGCTGATATTTTGCGTCCATTGGAGTTTGGATGTTCATACGCTACCCTGGCAGTACGCTTTAATTAAATAATTCAAAATAAATCTTTCATGGATAATTTGTATATTTTTAAATGCATATTGGCTATCATTTAGTCTGAATTCTATAATCCAAACGTTTTGGTAATCCGACCGGGGTCTGCAAACTTTCTGTTCGGATTATTCAGACATTACTGTATACCGAAACGACAACGAAGGCGATGAAAACGTTTGTGTCCTTTCCAGAGGACGCTTGGAGAATTCTCAAATTCGACACTCGAGTATACAAGTGTCCCCGAAATAGCTCGCATAATTCACATATTTAGTTAATGACTCCCCATTAAGTTTTCCGATACTAGATTTTTTTCTACGACCCCCATTTCCTTCCATACTATGGAACCACTGACTGGCTGGGTTTTAGTAAAATTCAATTAATAAGGTCTCTGGCAAATTTCAGCCATCGTGACATACCATGACTGGGGAGGAAGAGATACGAAGATATAGTAGTTTTACTTCTACAATTTCGACAATAGGTATTTTCAAAATTGAATTGGTCACATCAATAGCACTTTTTTGTATAAGTATTTATTTTTTAATGCAGGATTTGAAAAAAAATTCAGCAACAAAAAACAAAAAAATAGCTTTTTGATTAAAGTGTCCGATTTCGGATAACCGTTTTAAAATGTACTAAGTAGGTACCTAGTTACCTATATCTACCAAGAGTTTTTGAGGACGAGGGTATATTAGAGACATATATATATATATATCGTTGTGTCCTTATTTGTTCTGGCTTTATGGCTATCTAATAAATTTAGATTATGTCTTACTATTTCACGGTAGAATGGAAGAGCAAAGCAATCTGAATGTCTGGAGAAGTTTGTTGCTTGAATATGGTACGATCATTTCGAGCAAGGAGATATTGTAAAATATGGCTTCATAATGCTATGCATCGAAATAGGTGCTGAAACCCTACGCTATATGCCGGTCTAAAAATAAACGCTTCGTGCGAAATCTCAAGCGAAACTACAGCATTAGGTGAATATAGGGCGTTCGTTAATATTTTTGCAGATCATCATACCTATTTGAAATATTGTAGTAAGAATTACGTTGATTGAATTCCTCCAACTCCATGAAGAAGAAGAAGAGACGTAGCAGACCCTTCATGAATCTCTATGTTCTAATATTATTCATTTCCGATCGTAAAACCCTTGTCACTTGTCACTTGTTAGAAGTACCCGGTGAGTTCTACACCAATTTCTTTCATTACACTTCCACTTGATCTTTGGCGCTCGTCTCGATCGTAGAGCCGGTAGACAAAAAAATATTACTAGATAAGTTTCGTCATCATCATCGTCACTCAAATTAAAGCTCGCGAACCAATTTTTTTTTGTCAACGAACAGAGGCAGTATCAATTACAATTCATACGCATTAGTGGATGCAATAATGATGTTAGAGCGGTGATGCTTAGAGAACCTATTCTCAATCCTCCGTAAATGCATGGAATGCTTTCCACTAAAAATACTCACGCCATAATTATTATTACTCTACAGGGTGTCTGGTGTTTAATCAAGGAAACTTTGGAAATCTATGGAGCATCAAAAAATGAGTAGACTTTCCCCCAAACCTTCGCTTCAAAACATGCAATAATAGAGAGATAGAGAGAGAGAGAGATAATAGAGATAGCCCTTTAAAGCTGTGAATCCTGAAAATTATATTTTTTCTGAAATGCAGGCATCATTTTTATAGAATTCTTATGCATCTGTTTTTTTTCATGGAAACTGAACTTTCACAGTTCATAACTCATCCTGTATAAATAATGAAGATTTTGAGATGTTTTCCAAAGTATCGAACGCAAATATCTCGAAAACCAAACCTATAATCAAAATTTTGCTGATGCCAGTAATTTCCTTCTCTAAATCGACAGTTGACATCAGTTCTATAAAACCTGTAAATGGTTTTATGGAAAGCAATAAATATATCTAGTCTAATCTAATCTGAACGTAGAATTCAACAATTGGATGGTTTCTCAATGATGATCAGGGAAGTGTAAAATAGGGAGAAGGGGGGGGGGGAAGCGGGGAGGGTACCCTCTGTTATCTTTGCCCTTGATAATGTTTGACAAAATGCGTTATTATTGTTCAACAAGGACTTATTCCAGTGAACTTTGATTCTTTGAACGAAATTGGTTGAACGGTTCAAAAGTTGGGTTAAAAAGAACGATTTGTTGATTCCAACTTTGAAGGGCTGTATCTCCGTTATTGTACTTTTTTGAACAGAGTGTTTGGAGGAAAGCCAACTTATCTAATTTTTTCATGCTCGATCAGTTGGCAAAATTTCCGCGATTAAACACCGGCACCGGACACCTTGGATAAGTATTATGAAAACATCTTAACATTTTTATCCGATCCTATTGAATGAAATAGGATGCCAAAATGTATGCCTGCATTTTTCAATAAGACTGGATAAAGCATAGTATTCTACTCGCGGGTAATGGCTATTACTCATTCGGATACTTTACGACACTCGCCAAGGCTCGTGTCGGCAAACTCGGCATCCTCATGAGTAAGAAGCAATCATTGACCGCTTGTTGAATAATATACTATTATTCTGTAAAACAATATGCAAGATTACAATTAGAAAATTTCCTGCAACTCCTTGTTTACAGGCAATGTACCAATTATGTATATAGGCTACGTTTTCTTGCTGGATGGTAAGACTAATCAGCTGGATTAGGTATTCTTTTCTTCACCGGTTTGCTCTGTGATTCTTTGTCCAATTTCTTCTATGAGCTGGAACACCATCGCAACCTCATACTCCATTCGATTTCACCGCGACTGGTATGAAAATAAAGCGCGGTCTTGTAAAAAATAAAAATAAAATTCTAGTAGAATTATGAAATGAAAAAGAAGAATCCCGAAAACTTCAACTTTCGGAAAAAAAATTAATTTTGAAAACGTTTGGATCTGACATCTTGTTGGAATAAAACACAAATAACAGAATTAATTTCCTGACAATTACTTAACGCGCACGAGGCCGAAATGAGTGCTAACTTCCAAGGGGAATTCTCCCTTACTGCATCTAATTTAAACTCTGGTGTGGCATTATTTACAACTCCGCAATTTCTAAATACCATCAAATGGCACAATAGACTGAAATGAATAACGTCAATGATTCAAAGAAAGTTTTCACTTTTCCCAGTGTGCGTGGAGTTGTTTCATTGAAGTGCGTTGAATAGTTAATACACTCAAATGGATGGTGGAGGCGATGATAAAGAAATCCGCAAGGCATTTTCAAGTCCTCTTGAATTCTTCCGCCCTTAACTTCTGTGGACGACCAAAGCTTTTTGTGCAAAAAAAAGAACAACAACAGTCTGCTTTGGTCTCCAGGCTGATAATGTCAGTTTCGAGTGAAGGGTTTAGCAAACACGAAAAATTTACGTCACTTAATTGATGCACTTTTATTAGGTGATGCTTGCTAAGGTTGGAGTAGTGCATTATGTTTATTATTATGCTCTAGTTTGGGACTAATATATACACGATAATTGAATGATTTTGAGCACCTCACAATATTGATAACATTTGAGCACCAAATAATTAAAACTGTTTCGATGTTTACGTTACAGATGTTTCTAAATTGACTAGGAGGCATCGTTATCATTATTATTTGGGAAAAAATCTGACAAAACTAGGGAGAGTGAATATAATTAGACAAGTAGCTATAACAGGTGTAAATCCACGGAAGAGTGGTTTAAGTTTTTTGTAAAATAGTAGGTATTTGATGAAAGAATTCATTCGGTCCTTGTAGCGGAGACATAAAGATATAAATAGGTATACATACCTACATAAAATGGAAGTCTGCTTATATGTAGAGCATCAAGTGTCTTCGCCTCATATTTCCCCCAGTGATTCTAAGCACATGAGAATTTCGAAAAGAGAATAAGTGAAGTTGCGAAGCATTTTAGGTGCGAGTCAATGGAGCGTAACAGACATTCAAGAAGAAAGGTTATATTATTTGTATACCTTATACCAAGGTTGGTTGAATCGCCATATTCATAATATGTATGTCTAGAATTTCTTTTTATTTAAATCCAAGAAAACCGTGCAATAATAGTAGAAAAGGCGGTGGCAGCTTTATCAAAAGTCCATTGCACTTGGTGATACACAAATTCCACTTGGCGCAAATATGCACCACATTTGTAGGTATATTTTCAGAAAGGGATCCCAGCGAAATCTCCCTTAGGGCGTTTTCTTCAAGAAAGTCAAAGGTCAAAGAAGTTATCATTTTCAAAGTTGTCTTTTGTTTGTGGTTTTTTTCACCAATTGTTACGTTTTCGAGGTCAATGAACACGATGGAATCTGTTTTAATGAGATGTGCTGAACCAGTGGTCTACCAGACGGCTGCAAAGAAGATGCGGTTTTCACAAACAGTATATTTTGTTCAATCGACGGCAATACTTACTTACACCGTCTTTCTTGCTCGTGCGGTTCGCATAAAGATACCGCATTCAATAATTGAAGCAGCCGTTGGTACAGATCTCTTTAGACCTTTTTGACCGATTTGGCTCGTAGTTCTTCGAAAAAAATTCATGCGGACTCGAAATTGGGGGAAGGGAAATTAAAAATCGGAAAAAAATGTTTGAAAGAGCTCCTTTTGCTACAAAAAACCTCCACTTAGTATGATCTAAGTGTCCACCTCATGATCCAGCTACCAGAAGTGGAAAAGTGTGATCCATGTTAAAAAAAAAAGTCTTATTCAGAAAGAAACAAAAGGTCTTATGTGGGGTGTGTTTTCCAATGTTCTCTGGGTCGCTGAGTACGATAATGATAGTCAAATACGACTCTAGTAACGGTTGTATGCTATTGAAATTTAGTATACAGACATGGTTTCATCGTCGAATGAGCCTATCAGTTTTTGGCTGTCATCTGTCAAACGGAAGTGTCACTATCGAAAAATCACAAAAACTAGATCTCACGGAGATTGACTCGCGATATGCCATTTGAAAGCCCATGAAAAACTGTATTCAGAACAGTTGAAAGTTTTTTCCTATCTGTCATAATGTCAAATAATAAGTATTGTCAAAGTTCAAAATTTCACCATTTGATTATTCAAAATCTGTCTCATGGATTGGGACCAAATTTGGCAGGAAGCAACACAACAAAAGAGTCAAATTAGGTCTGTAGTTGTAATTCTCCACCATTTTCCAGTCGAGCGTTATGAATTTTCAAAATTTCTCCTAGCCGTTGCCACCCGAGAGGGCCTCTTGCCCGTATTTTGGCCAGGAACACTCGCTTTAGATGCAGGACTCCACTTAAAAATTCATTCCTGCTTGGGGATCGACTTATTTCGAAAAGTTCCGACTGATATCGAAAGTAGATTGGATTGGGCGTCGTGTAGACCCATTTTCAAAATCGGAACGGGTCCGGTTTTCCGACGGTAGTTTTTTCAAAATGAGATTAGCACATCGCACATAGCACATAGCACATAATAATAATAATGTTTATTCATGACCTTTACAGGTAACGAATATATAATATGAGATATATACAGGGTGTTTCCAAAATGGTGTTACAAACTTCTAGGGGAGATTCCCCATCAAAAATGGACAAGGAAAATATATACCTTTGATGTCCTAAAATGCTCAGTTGAAAAGTTACAGGGTGTTCAAGTTGACTTTTTAAAACTGATTTTTTGACATAAGCTTTGAACCGTTTAACCGATTTTGTTCAAGTTCTCACCAAAGTTAACTGAAATAAGTCTCTATCGAATAATAGTAACGTGTTGGAGAAAAAAGTTCAGGGGCGTAGATAATGGGGGCTGTCCTCATATTTCCCCCCCTATTTTTTACACCCCTAGCTATTTTCCCAAATTGTTCTAATTTTTTTATCCTACGTTCAATTTAGAGAAAAAAGTTACTCCTGCAAAATTTTGATTAGAGGCTTCGTTTTTGAGATATCTGAGTTTGAAACTTTGGAAAACATCTCGAAATCGCCACTTTCAATGAGCCCAATTTTTTTTCCCTGAAAAGCTCTCGTTTCTCAGAGGAAATAGTGGTTTATCAACTAAGAAAATTGAAGAGAACCTATTTCTGCTGAAAAATCATGAGTTTTTTTTTCTAATTTTTTGGCCTTGGAAAGTGGCAATTTCGAGATGTTTTCCAAAGTTTCAAACTCAGATATCTCAAAAACGAAGCCTCTAATCAAAATTTTGCAAGAGTAACTTTTTTCTCTAAATTGAACGTAGAATAAAAAAATATGAAAAATTTGGGAAAATAGCTAGGGGTGTAGAAAATAGGGGGGGAAATATGAGGACAGCCCCCATTATCTACGCCCCTGAACTTTTTTCTCCAACACGTTACTATTATTCGATAGAGACTTATTTCAGTTAACTTTGGTGAAAACTTGAACAAAATCGGTTAAACGGTTCAAAACTTATGTCAAAAAATCAGTTATAAAAAGTCAACTTGAACACCCTGTAACTTTTCAACTGAGCATTTTAGGACATCAAAGGTATATATTTTCCTTGTCCATTTTTGATGGGGAATCTCCCCTAGAAGTTTGTAACACCATTTTGGAAACACCCTGTATACAGGTGTCCCGAAATTAGCCTGCCATACTCCAGCACCAGATTCTACGGTCAAAAATAAGAAAAAAAGTTCGTATAAACTTGGGTCAAAAAATGCCCCATAAGGGAGCTACAGCCCCTTAAAGGTGGGTCCCTGAAGATGATTTTTAAATAATATCTCCGAAACTATTTGGAGAAAAATAATACAATTGGGCACATGCCCAGAAGCTTTTATGACTAACAAGATGGGGCAAAAGTCATTTGAACAATTTGCCCGGGAGTGGAGTAACTTGGTATAAGGTGGGGTAAAAATTACCCAAACTTTTTTGTGATTTTTTTTTTCAGATTTTATGCAACATTATGAGATTTCAGGGTAATCTGCGCAAAAAAGATGCCTTTGTTGAACTTTGATATCTTGCCCTGTTTCCGACTAAAATCGTTCTGAAATTTTTTTGCAGACTGAAGAATCAAATTTGTTGACGATCGACTTTTTTCTAGTTCCAAAATCAGCCCTGAGTATTTCATAAACATATTTTAAGGTCAAAAATAAGAAAAAAAGTTCCCATAAACTTGGGTCAAAAAATGCCCCATAAGGGAGCTACAGCCCCCTAAAGGTGGGTCCCTGAAGATGATTTTTAATTAATATCTCCGAACCTATTTGAAGCAAAATGATACAATTTGGCACATGCCTAGAAGTTTTCATACTTAACAAGATGGGGCAAAAGTCATTTGAACAATTTGCCCGGGAGTGGGGTAACTTGGTAGGAGGTGGGGTGAAATTTACCCCAACTTTTGTGTGTTTGTTTTTTTTTAGATTTTATGCAAAATTGTGAAATTTCAGGGTGATTTACGGAAAAAGGTGCTCTTGTTGAACTTCGATAGCTTGCCCCGTTCTTGAGCAAAATGGTTTTGAATTTTTTTTGCAAACTGAAGAATCGAATTTGTGGACAATTGACTTTTTTTGGTTCCAAAATCGGCTTTGAGTATTTCCTGAGCGTATTCTACGACCAAAAATAAGAGAAAAGTTTCTCAAGCAACAAGAGCCCCTTTTTTCCGTAAAACACCCTGAAATTTCATAATTTTCCCTAAAATTTTGAAAAAGAGCACACACAAAAAAACTGGGGTGATTTTTACCCCACCTCCTACCGAGTTACCCCACTCGCGGGCAAATTTTTGAATGACTTCCACCCCATCTTGTTGAGCATGAAAACGTCTGAGTATCTGCAAAATTTTATTATTTTGATCCAACTAGTTTCGGAGATAATTAATAAAAACCATCTTTAGGGGCACACATTTAGGGGGCTGTAGTCCCCTTATAAAGCATTTTCCGGCTTATGTTCATGGAAACTTTTGTCTTATTTTTGGTGGTCGTAGAATACGCTCATAAAATACTCAAAGCCGATTTTGGAACCAAAAAAAGTCGATCGTCCACAAATTCGATTCTTCAGTTTGCAAGAAAATTTCAAAACGATTTTAGTCGAAAATGGAGCAAGCTATCGAAGTTCAACAAAAGCACCTTTTTTCCGTAAATCACCCTGAAATTTCATAATTTTGGATAAAATATAAGAAAAAAAACAAACACACAAAAGTTGGGGTAATTTTTACCCCAACTCCTACCAAGTTACCCCACTCCCGGGCAAATTATTCAAATTACTTTTGCATCATCTTGTTAAGCATAAAAACATCTGGGCATGTGCCAAATTTTATCATTTTGCTCCAACTAGTTTCGGAGATATTGAATAAAAATCATCTTCAGGGACCCACCTTTAGGGAGCTGTAGCTCGCTTATGGGGCATTTTTTGACCCAAAATTATGGGAACTTTTTTTCTTATTTTCGACCGTAGAATACGCTCATGAAATACTCAGAGCTGATTTTGGAACTAGAAAAAAGTCGATCGTCTTCAAATTCGATTCTTCAATCTGTAAAAAAATTCAGAACGATTTTAGTCGGAAACGGGGCAAGATATCGAAGTCCAACAAGAGAACCTTTTTTACGAAAATCACCCTGAAATTTCATAATTTTGCATGAAATCGTGAAAAAAAAAATTCACAAAAGAGTTGGGGTAATTTTTACCCCACCTCCTACCAAGTTACCCCACTACCGGGCAAATTATTCAAATGACTTTTGCCCCATTTTGTTAAGCATAAAAACTTCTGGGAATGTGCCAAATTGTATCATTTTGCTCCAAATAGTTTCGGAGATATTAATTAAAAATCATCTTCAGGGACCCACCTTTAGGGGGCTGTAGCTCCCTTATGGGGCATTTTTTGACCCAAGTTTATGAGAACTTTTTTTCTTATTTTTGACCGTTGAATCTGCTGCTGAAGTATGGCAGGCTAATTTCGGGACACCCTGTATACAGGGTGTTCGGGTTTGGCTATTACAAACTTTGAGGGATGATTCCCCTTTAAAAATAAAGCCGAAAGAACAAAAAACTCGTGGTCCTAAAATGCTTCCTTTAAAAGATACAGGGTGTTAAAGTTGACTTTTTAATCGTTTTTTCACCGTAACTTTTTAACCGTTGAACCGATTTCAATCAAATTTGAACCAAAGTTTAGTCAACTGAGTCTCCATCGAATAATGATACCATAATCCATCAAAGATTCCTGGGGGCGTGAATAATAAGGGACTGTCTCCTATTTTCGCCCCTATTTTTATCTCCCCTGATTATTTTCCAAAATTGTTGATATTTTCGGATTCTACGTTCAATTCAAAAGAAAAAGTTACTCCTGCAAAATTTTGATTAGAGGCTTCATTTTTAAGATATTTGATTTTTAAACTTTGGAAAACATCTCGAAATCGCCACTTTCCAGAGCCCAAATTGTTTTTCTCTGAAAACGCCTCGTTTCTTAGCCGAAAATGGCAGTAAATCAACTTGAGCGACCTAGAAAACTTATTCCAGTTGAGGAATCATGAGTTTTCTTGGATTTTAATTTTTAGGCCTTTGAAAGTCGCGATTTCGAGGCGTTTTTCAAAGTTTCAGACCCAAATATCTCAGAAATGAAGTCTCTAATCAAAATTTTGCAGGAGTAACTTTTTCTTCTAAATTGAACGTAAAACTCGAAAATATCAACAATTTGAAAAAATAATTGAGGTAGATAAAAATAGGGGCAAAAATAGGGGACAGTCCCCTATTATCTACGCCCCCAGAAATTTTTGATGAATTGTGGCATTATTATTCGATGGAGACTCATTTGACTTAGCTTTGGTTCAAATTTGATCAAAATCGGTCCAACGGTTCAAAAGTAACGGTGAAAAAACTATTTAAAAAAGTCAACTTTAACACCCTGTATCTTTTTAAGGAAGCATTTTAGGATCATGAGTTTTTTGTTCTTTCGACTTTATTTTTGAAGGGGAATCATCCCTCAAAGTTTGTAATGGCCAAACCCGAACACCCTGTATACAGGTGGTCCGAGTTTTATGTCATTAAATTTAAGGATCGATAGAGAATAGAAAATGAAGTGGACTTTTCCCAGAAAACATATTTGGGAAATGCCTAATAACAGAGATACAGCCCTCCAAAGTTGGAAATAAATAACCATTTATTCCACATAACTTTTGAACCGTTCAACCGATTTGATTCAAAATGGAACCAAAGGTTTACTGAAATTATCCCCTGCCAAACAATCATAACATGTTTCATAAAAAAGTTTCAGGGGCGTAGACATTAGGGGGTGTCTCTACTTTTCCCCTCTATTTTCTACACCTCTGGTTATTTTTGGAAACTGTTCATAATTTTGGATTCTACGTTCAATTTTGAAGAAAAAATCACTTCTGCAAAATTTTGATTAGAGGCTTTGTTTGGGATATATTCAGGTTTGAAGGTTTGGAAAACATCTCAAAAGCACAACTTTCAAAGGTCTGAAAATTGATTTCTCAGCTGAAATAGGTTTTCTAGAATCACCAAATTGATATACTACCACCATTTTTTCCAAAACACAAGAAATTTTCAGGAACAAAACAATTTGGGGTCTGGAAAGTGGCGATTTCTGGATGTTTTCCAAAATTTCAAAATCAAATATCTCCTAAACGGAGCCCCCAATCAAAATTTTGCAAAGGTGACTCCATCTTCTGAATTGAACGTAGAGCTCAAAATTATGAACAGTTTCCAAAAATAACTATGGGTGTGAAAAATAGAGGGGTAAAAGTAGGGACACCCCCTAATGTCTACGCCCCTGAAACTTTTTTATTGAACATGTTATGATTGTTCGACAGGGGATAATTTCAGTAAACCTTTGGTTTTATTTTGAATCGGTTGAACGGTTCAAAAGTTATACGGAAAAAACGATTATTTATTTCTAACTTTGATGGACTGTATCTCTGTTATTAGGCATTTCTCAGATATGTTTTCTGAAGAAAGTCCCCTTTATTTTTCATTCTCTATCGATCCTCAAGTTTAATGACATAAAAGTCGGACCAGCCTGTATATATATCCTATTTGCCCGAAAGGTCTTTAACGATTCACATCCAAAATTTTGAAAATATGAATCATTGTTGTCGTGTATTCTAGACCTATCATGATTGAACCATGTGAATATGAATGAAATTGGAAGCAAAAATAGATCTGGGCATAAAAAAGTTAAAACACGTCTTGAAATCTACTTCCGTCCAAGACTGGTCTTGTTTCGATTTCATCTCCTCTGCATTCACACTCGTGGACCAAGTAAGCCCCGCTGCATTTTTTATTTTTCTTTGTCTCTTCAGCACCAGCACCTAGTAAAAGCGCCCGCTCTCCACCTTTACAGAGACACCCTTGCTGCATTGGTGACTTACCCGAGTTTCAAAACTATAGCCATTCTCATTTACCTGGGGCCCTCGGGGCGCAGGTTTACCCGTATCGGCAACGTCATTGGTCGAGTTCATGCAACAAGCTCGATTGATAAAGCGCTCCCGCGGTGAAACAGCCAATCAAACCAGTGGGCGCCCTTTTCGTACATCGCACGTTAAATGAACTCGACCATCATCACATGGCTACACAAACGCCAAAATATTTTTGAATTTTGATACGCCAACACCTGCGTACAAGCTGCGAGCAAAGGGGACCACCTATACAGGGTGTTTCAGTGACCTTGCATACTTCGGGAGGTGATTCTTCTCAAAAAAAAATAAGTGGAAAAGTAAGAGTGAATTTTTTTCCTAAAGTGCTCCCTGAGGGAGTTACAGCTCCTCAAAGGTACAAAATGCAACAAAGTTTCCAATGATTTGCTCAAAAACTGTCAGAGGTAAGAGCTTCAAATTTGATGTTTTCGATTCTTTCAATCCAAAACTTTTATTCCTCTTGCATTTTTTCCGTAGGATGCCTCGTTCTGAAGTAAAAGTGAAAAAACACGGACGTGTCATGAATAATTTTCAACATAATCCTAATCCCCTCTAATTTCGCTGCCACTGGTTAGATTTGTTTAGAACTTTGCATGTACATATTTGCACTGTCGAAAAAACTTCTCTATACCAAATTTGAAGTTCCTACCTTTGACGGTTTTTGAGCAAATAATTAAAAACTTTGTTTAACTTCGTACTTTTGAAGGGCTGTAATTTCCTTAGAAAGTATTATGCAAGGTCACCGAAACACCCTGTATAGGAAGAGGCCTGTACCAGATTTTTTTTATTTAATATAACGAAGCATGTAGGACTAAATTCATACATTTGATGTATGTGTATATTACCTTTTCAACTTTTAGCATAATACGAGGCATGAGTGATGAATATACCTACTTATTTTGTTAGTTATTTTATTACAAATTGTTGCGTCTCCACATGTAGGTGTGTGTATTTTGAAGTTAATCAAGTAAGGTGGATTCTGAGAGACTCAGAAATTTATTATACTAAATTAGATTAATGCATACACACATATTCACCCCAGTAGGTTGCACTGCGCATAATGGTGCTTAATTGCCCGTTATAATTGAAGGCATGCACCTAAAAGGTCCTGAACTCTCGACCTGGACTGCATCCTGCCAGTTAATTCTATTTGTACAAGTCGCTAACGATGATAATAATAACATCATTTTAGCTTTGAGTTGATGGTTTCAGTCTCGGTTTCAGTAACGTTTTACTTGAATGGTTACAAACTATAATTAAATCCATTCTTCATGAACGTCATGCGGAACGAAATGGCTGAATGTACCCTATCCATTTTTCTGCCCAGTTTAATTTCAAGCTATAAATTATTGCATCCTGATTTAATGTAACCAACAACATTTTTTGCTTCCTTGATTCGATCTGTACAGTAGGGAAAGGCAACTACAAATCTTGTCATTCTCTTCATTTTGGAGAAGCATTTGGCTTTCTGAACCAAATCCCACGATTTAAATAAACAGTTTGGAAAGATAATCAAACTTCTGTGGCAGTTCTAAATTGAACCTGTGATTAATAGAACATTTGCCGAAACAAAATGACCCCATAAAGCGAGCACTAAACATTTTGCAAGCGACCGATTTTTAGAGTCTCAGATTAAACGGTTTGCGTTTCTACAGCTCCACTTTGTTATAGTGCATGGCCAGCATCACGTCCATTTTTTTGCTTTGAATCACTGATGGAACATCTTCGCATATTTTTTTTAAATTAAAATGTGGTTGGAATTCGTCATTTTAAAAGCAAACTGTCGAGGGTTAGGGGTGTTCTTGTTCAGTTAAAATGATGCCGAGTGAAAATCTTCCTATACTAAACTTCTTACTGTAAGTAGGTATTATGTACTGCAAAGGGATAAGAACTGTATTGATCCACTTTAATCTTCTTCACGTACGCTTCGCTCCCAAAATTAGCTTAACCATCCATAATATGGAGCCGTTTATATTGGGCCTCGTTGCTGCTTCCCGAAAACTTCAAAGTATTTGAGGAAACTGTCTATACCCATATACGTATATAGGGATATTTCAATTTTAAATTGATTCATTTCAGGGAATAATAGAAAACTTGGAAAAAAGTGGATTTTTTCTAGAAAATTATCCCAGAAACGAGAAGTAACGAAGATAAAGTCTTTCAAAAATGAACCTTTTGAACTTCTTGGCCGATTCCAAGAAGAACAAAAAAACTTTGTTCGTGTGGACCTCTATTGATGTTAATCCAATAAAATTTGAAATACTTTTGTTATTCTCACAAAAATACAGGGCTGGATGCTGAATGATAGATAATTTGCAGAAAAATTATGGAAAACGAAGCCCTAAATCAAATTAATGTTGAGCAATTGAACGTACTTTCTTCCTAGCAATTCCTTGGCGCATAATAGTGTTACGAAGCTCGCGACCATCCCGGCTCTTTCTAGAGAAATCTAGAATTACGCTTTGCATTCGGGAAGCATCGAGAGACTTCAGCGGTAGGTCACGACACGTCGAGACTTCTGGCGGAGGTGCCGTAGAAAGTACGCATATATTCTCGACGCAGATACCAGAAAAATCCTCGTGTGCTGTAAACACCATCAGGAAGCATCCAGAACCTTCGATGCCACTATAAGAGAGGAACTCGACCTGGCATCGGAAGAGTTTGAATCGAGCGATCGTGGCGTCAACACCTTAAGCGACATTGTGAATTTCTAAGCGATTGATAATTCTGTGCGTTATTTAGTTGTGTCGGTAGTAGCTAATAAAGTGCAGTTTGTTAACAAGTAAATCAGCGCATTTAATTTCGAGATAGGCGAACCCGAATATCGTAACAATAGTATCGATTGCGATAAATAGCGATCATCAGTGGCGTAGTAAATACCATTTTAATATGCTATTTAATTCAATTAAATTTCAATATGTGACGACCCATCTCCATGGGTTCAAAATGTGGTCAAAATTCATTTTTTTGACCAAATTGATGTTTTGAATTCCATGATAGGGGAATTATTGCTTTCTACTCGGTATATAGCTGAATCTACCAAATCTTCCAAACTATTCACTATATCGAGTTTTTCGCTAATCAAAACTTACCTATTCTGGTTCGATACTTACTTTTGCATTTGAGGACGATCGGTTAACCTGTGAACAAATTTTTGAAACAAATATCATCCCTTGCTAGATAATTTCTTATTTTAGCTCGACACCTATTGCATATGATGATCACTCAATCATCACTATAATCACCAAATATCCATCTCCAAGTTACTTATTATATCGGACGTGTAAAAATTGAAAATTTATCCCTCGACTTATCCCAAAGTTCAAGAGCCACGCTTACATCAGCTCGTCACTTTGACGTGAAATTCATTTGAATGCTTATTACATAGATTTATTTTTCAGAAGTGAACCAGTTTTTTTGGCCGAAGCTTTCTATAAAACATACCTACTGCGAGGTGGGGAAATGCACTGGTTTATTACGTCAGACCAGCTTAGTTTTCCTGCTTGGGAGAAAAGATTTCCAGCGATTAGGGCTCCTCTTATTGCACTGAGTTTCAAATTATACGTGTAGGATTAATGTATTTTGAAAAATTGGGAGAATTCGTCTCCCCCATTCAGTAAGTACCTATCCACGGCAGGTAGGTATGACTCCAGTTCAGTCAATATTAAAAACTTGACATTTAGTTGGTGAGCAACTGGCCAATGGCCAATTCCCAAATGATTGGGAATTTTATCCCAACAGTAAAAAGCACGTTACAAAAAAGCCCTTGAGGAGAAACGAACGGCTCGCGTCTTGCGTCACCATAGGTACGTCATAATATTTCTCTATAACTGATTGAGTTATTGGCATGGTCTTCTTTCTGTAAGTAGGTAGGTATAGGTAATCCATAGAAACTTACATCCACTCATTTTGTTTGTTACAAAAATGGATGATCCCCAGGCCGCTAATGCAATCCATTAAAGTACCCAACGCAGAGCGCCTGCAAAAAGTTACCAACACGTACAACGCAAAAAAGCGTAAATAAAGGCGTGCCGTCTGTCCCATGGGATTCGCAAATTACATAGAAATACTATACGAAAAGCGCAACCTATATCCTCCTTGCATAACTGAACAGGACATGTTGACATGCAGCCAGCAGGATGCCCCCCAGGGGGGAAAGTAATCAATTCACGTGCTCATATTATAAAAATCAGGAAATACCGCAAAGCCCTCAGCTATTTATTCAATAAGGGTGAAGGTGAACGAATCCAGATCAGAGCTAACTGGATTATTGTCCTCGTCCTCTTCACCCATCCATATGCATATTACGTATTTATTTATCCCGATGATACGATATTATTCAAAAGCTCGATTCGGTACATAATAACTGATGCGATGAGAGAAATACGGCCAAACGGGATAGCTATTGGGGGTTTCCCCCCGTATTTCGGGGAACTCAACTTTATTCCAAACCACCAAACCTGAAGGAATATGGGTAATTTTTTTATACCTTTGTCTCGGGGAACAAGCAACCGCAGCCCGATTTGCATAAATAATGCGTCTACTGTGTGTTGAGTCAGACATTTCAATTTTCTAGATTGCGTTACTTTATAAGCTTCAAATCCTGGAAACAAATGGGAATATTCGGGATTATAAAATGGTTCGCAGCATGTCGATATTGGCGTTGGCATACGAAATGGAATTGTACAATAACCCAACCAAAATATGTGATATATCAGGGCGGTGGAAAATTCAAGTTCCGTTCTATGAATTTATTGTTCAGTATTACTTTTCCGCGACTCGATCCCCCCGCCCTCACTAATGGAAAAGACAGTATTGTGTATTGAGATTGTGTGGGAAAAAATCTGTTGTGGAGGACACAAAACTATAGTATTCAGGAACCTATGGAAATTTTTGTTCGAGACGTCTCTGAACGAGGACGAATTGAAATTTGAGAGAAAGTTTATACCAAATTTGCCAGAACTTGGAAAACTTTGACCAGCTTAGTTGGTTTGTTGCTTAGTTCCAGGACCAAGTACTCAATTGAATACCCAACATTTGGCGAACCAAATCAGAACTGTTGTTAATGAGCGTCCTGCTGGAGTTTTAACACAAATTTATTCAAACTTCTTGGTGCGAAAGGGAATGCAATTTCCTTAGTTCCGTTCTGACCTGAAAAGCTCGATTCAAGAATGCGGTTCAAGCATGTTCTTCCAAGTTCAAAAGTAATTGCCACTAAGGCCAATGCAAGCGCTATTTGTAACACTTCTAACTATTTTTTTTACTCATTAACGTCAACTTATTAGTATTACCGCACCCGCAGAAATGCAAATAGCTCCAGAACCGTAGCCTGAGTTACACAGTGAAATATTATCATTAGAAGCATGTGCGCAACATCTTGAAATATACGACGAATTGTGGCCACGGAGTTGGAAAAGTCTCATTTTTCTTTTTGCTCCGCTGTGCCGGGTAAGTGAGCGTAAGTATATTTTTTGAATTAACCTACGTCAGACTTTTAGAAGTAGGTTAGTATTTATTCAAGTTTATGAACAGAATTTTTGAATCGATTTAACTGATGAATAGTATTTTAGAATATTCCTGTTTATATAACGGGTGATCATTTGGAAACTATCCACTCCAGTAGGGACAAAATTCGACTGCAGCAACGCAAAGTAAAGTCAGAATTCGGATGGGTCGGCCATGCATTACCAAATTCTAAATAAGCTGATAAATTCTTCAACAGATGGCCTTGGACAAGCCTTTCCAAGTAAAGGCAGTGATAAGTGACATCGCTGCATTACCCCAGCCGGGGATCGTTCTCTCTGGGTATTATTTGCATGTTGCACCTTTCTTTCTCTCGATGGATTATTATTGATAATCGCCTATACCTACGCTTCGTAAATTACAGCCAGTCCAAAATAAATCATTTCAAATAGTAACACCCGTAAATCATTACGTAAATTGGCATTCACGTGATTACGTGTGAATGTGTGGATGTGTGCATGTGATGGATGCATGGTGGTGGTGGTACACGATAACAATATAAACTCCTAACTCTGTTCATCCCTCCCCGCCACCGCCATCCTCATTCTGCAATTTCGTCTGGAAACCTTACCTTACCTACTTTGCAGTCGCAAAACAATTAACCTTCCGAGGCGTTTTGCCGGAATAAAAGTTCGCCGATGGGTGGCGCCTTCCCTCCGAAACGTGCTAATTCCTTTTTAATGACTTGTAATTGCGTGATAATTTCTGGACGCGATTAATTCGTTTTCGGACGCACAGACGCGCCCGCCCCGAATACCTATCCGGGCGAAGGCGAAATATGTTCTCAACGGGCAATTGGACGAACATTAGGTTAGGCAGAAAGGACATATCTGTTTGCATTGTATAAAAATAGTGAAATACTGTTACAGCATTATAGCAGCATATAGCAACATTTTACGTTTTACCTCGTTATTAATTAGATATGCACTTAGCTGTTTCGCTAAACAACAGGGATGTAAATAACCCCAGATGCTTTTAGCGCATTTTTGTAAGAAAATGACGCTTATATGGCCGGTTCATCTGTCTGTCTGTCTGTCTGTCTGTCTGTCTGTCCGTCTGTCCATCTCTCCGTGTAGAAATTGAGAAGTTGTACTCCTCCTCAGGGAATAGAGCTAGAGCCTTGGAACTTTTTCCGATGGATAGCTAATGTCCCCAAGGGTGGCCAGTGGGCATTATTTTTTTGATCCATACATATTTACCATTATTTTTATCAAAAAACAAAAATCTCTTGTGCACTTCTATAAGAAGTTGAACTCCTCCTCGGGGAATGAAGCTAGAGCCTTGAAATTTTTTCCGATGGATAGCTAATGTCCCCAAAGGTGGCCAATGGGCATTATTTTTTTGATTCATACATATTTACCATTATCTTTATCAAAAAACAAAAATCTCTTGTGCACTTCTAAGAAGTTGAACTCCTCCTCGAGGAATTAAGCTAGAGACCTGGAACTTTTTTCGATGGATAGCTCAAGTCGTCAAGGGTGGCCAGTGAGCGGATTTGATTTTATGATTCCGTCGCCATTTTGGCCGCCATATTGAAATCTCGTATTAGTGGAACGATTGTCATAAAACTTCGAAATTACTCTTGTCAGGTATGATAATTCTTATTTTCGAGCTAAATTTCATGATCCCGCCGCCATCTTGGCCACCATATTGAAATCTCTTATTAGTGGAACGATTGTCATGAAACTTGGAACTTATACTCTTGTCTCGCATTAACATTCTTATTTTCAAGCTAAATTCCATGCTTCCGCCGCCATTTTGGCTGTCATATTGAAATTTCTTAATAGTGAAACGATTTTCATGGAACTTGAAACTTACTCTTGTCACGTATGATCATTCTTATTTCCGAATTGAATTTCATGATCCCGCCGCCATCTTTGCTGCCAAATTGAAATCTTATATTAGTGAACTTGGAACCTGCTCTTGTCTCGTATGCACATTCTTATTTTCAAGTTAGATTTCATGACTTGGCCGCCATATTGGAATTTCCCATTAGTGGAACGATTGTCATGAAACGTGAAAGTTTTCGACTTCATTCCTATCAATGACAGACTAAATGACAGACCTGGCACTAAGAAAATGCGCTATTGCGACTCACGCACGTGAGGGCATACTTCACTTGTTTAGATTACAGGTGACTTTGGAAGTTAACTGCACTTTCGAGAAATGTGAATAAGTATCAAGTTTACAACATTTTCTTTACAGCAATGTCATGCAACAGTTTGAATGACTGATCCACTGAGTAATGATAAATTGAAATCAAACTATACTTTTGATCTCAGTGATATATTTAGATACTATTTTTATTTCATGTTATTGTTATGTTTCTTTATTAGCTCAGAAAACAAGACATTGATTGCGTAACTAGCGTGAATACAGCTCGAGGTCCTGTAGTGGAGTCAGTACGCGACGATTAATATAGGTCCAGTTTTGTGCAGTTTTTTCAGACCATTCTAAGAGATTGCGGGGTACGAAAAATTTCCCTTAGAGGGCACTTTATCATGGGGGGGGGGTCGGCAAACCCAAAAATGTTCAATAATTGACCTTATTCGGCACTGATCCAATTTTTAAGCATCAAATGTAATCAAGTCGGGTCTTCTGAAATTGACAATTGTTGTTTGAAAGAAAAAATCCTATTAGGGGGACGAAGGGGAAGGACATTTCTGAAAAATAGCATGCACCCTATTTCCGTGCAATTCATGGTGTCATTCACAATTCCATCGACGAAACAACGTTTTGAATTATTGTTGAATGAAATATAATGGGTAAAACTGGCTCATCGGGTCAATAAAAATGTTCATCAGGGGCGGATGTAGAGGTCGACTTCTTAAGCGATATTTCAGTCGATAATACTAGAAAAAATCCCAGTGAGCATTTCTACGTTAGGACAAGTGCATTTTTGTTGTTCCTATAATTGTTGCTATAGTGGAATAGATATACTTGTCTTTGGTGGTTCTTAGACGCTATAGACGTTACATTTGAATAATTTAATTGTATCATCAACTTGAACTGATATTCGCCCTCCTATCGGCCAAGTGCAATTTTAAAAAAATTGTGTGTTGTTCAGTCATTAGTACGAATTAAATATTCAACTGAGAGTCCGGAAACCAAAGGAGAGTGTTCTTCCTATCTAATTTTCCAGAAAAAAAACCAGTTCGGTACAGGGTGTTTCATCCTCCACGGCAATCGCGTTTAACTCGACAACTATGCGTCCTAGAAAAACAAAATTTTCATTGTATCATCTATTAGCTGGAATCTCCCATAAAAAGAGGTATTTTGAAATACAGAGTGGTTTATAAACAACGTGTTAAAGAAATACTTGTGATTTTACATGATTCATCTCTTTACTAGGTCAATGATGTTGAAGCAATAAAAAGCCTTTTGCACTAGTTTTTATTTGAACGTATTCTGCCAATAATACATATCAAAGATATCTCATTCTGTAACTTTCAACTAGTATTCTCGAATGGTGTTGTCTGGGAAAGTGTCATTGTTATTGTCACTTGGAATTCGTTTATGATTGCGATCGTCAATCAATCGTCATCAATGTCAAAAATGGTATTGTCTCCTAGGGAACAATTGAAAGACATGCTGTTCTTACTGGCAGAGCACCAGAAAAACATTTCTCGAACCCAGAACTCTATCCCGATAGAAGGCAACCGAGCTTCAACTGTCTGAAGCGATTATACTTGGAAGATTCAACGAGGACGGCACCGTGGCATATAAAACACAAGTCTACCAGAACTTCCACGCACGACAATGATGAAAATGTGGTTTCTCCTCTTGAGGTTTTCACTGTTGATCCTAAAGTAAGCCAGAGGGATGTGTCTCAATAAATGGATGCATCCTTATCATCTGTGAATCGAATGGTGAAAAAGTGCCGTTTGCATCCATATAAGGCAACTGGTTTCCAAGAAATTTCCGAAGACGATCACCAAAGGTGTATTCGTTTTTGCAAACCGATATTAACCAAAATTGATGAAAACTCAACTTATTCAGAAATAATCCTTATTGTTGTACCATAATTGATTAACTTAGTATAGAGATGAATCATGTAAAATCATGAGCATTTCCTTAACACGTTGTTTTTTTAACTACCCTGTATTTCAAAAGTCCTTTTTTCTGGAAGATTTTAGCTAATAGATGATGCAATGAAAATTTTGTTTTTCTAAGACGCATGGTTTTCGAGTGAAACGCGATTGCCGTGGAGGATGAAACACCCTGTATACTCGAGAGTACCCAAGACGTATTGTCTCGTCTTGAAGACGAGACTTTTACATGGCGATCATTTTCTGAATTTTTTTAGGTTGTCACCTCGGTTGTCACACAGTATTCGGAATGTGTAGGGTGAAGATTTTATGTGTTTTAGTTATCATTGTTCAATAGAGACCTGTTCTTAATAAACTTTGGTTTGAATTTGAATAAAATCGGTTGAACGGTTTAAAAGTTATGCAAAAAAAACTGTTTTTAAAAAACAAATTTGAAGGCCTGTATCTCCGTTATTATACGTTTTCAAGTATGTTTATAAGCAAAAGTCCCCTTATTTTCTAATTTTCTATCCCCCTGTGAGTTTTGTTACACTTATTCCGGGACACCTGTAGATAAGAAAAATTAAGCCCCGTAACAAGAAAGATCGTCTAAATACGGAGCAGATATTCTTTTTTGCCCGGGAAATAATTTAGAAGTTATGTTCTGCTTCGAATGTACAGAAAAATTCCGTGTTCTCTTCATCTTCTCCACTTCTTTTTCTTTGTTTTATTACATTATAGTCGCAGAGTATGCAATAAGAGTTAGATACAGTGGAAGTTTGAAAAATGAAATTAAAAAAAAAGTCTAAAAAATTAAAGCAGTAACTTACTGACAGTCGTTTTGAATTTGTCGTACGATCACCATATTAGGTAACAGAAACGTGTAAATCAATAAGGTCATTAGTTTTTTGTAGACTATTAGGTATAACAGATCTTGTTTTTACTTTTTCGTCATTACTTGAGTTTCTGTTTTTTTTTTTATCGATTTAGTTCATACGCTCAATCAATGGAGGTACGAAATCACGACCTCTATGAGCGACGTCATCATAGGCCTTACTTCATATTTGATAATCAATCTAAAATAACCTAGATCTTATCTACATTGAATTTAAAGTTCAATAATGATTTTTCAAAATGATTTTTTTGTTTCTTGTGAAATTCATGTTTGGCTTGTGAAGCCCTTTCTAAAATCGATCAAATCGATCACCGATTGATCTACGAAGGAAAACGTCGCACTATGGTCAGTAATGGATGGATCTGAATCTAGATTCTAGTCCCCCTGAACCTGTCTTCGTTCAAATTTCAATAGGATTCCACTTTCACCAGCCTTTTGGTGTCTTCACCCACATTTTCTACTTTGGATATTTTATTAAAAGAATTATCTCCGTAAGAAAAAAATAAAAAGGAAGCAACGGGATTCGAACCTGGTCCGAAATTACCACCAATTTCTAGTGGCATTCTCTCCAATGACGGCTTTTCACTTGGGCTGTCGCCCTGACAGTTGCAGGTTGATTTTATTCCCTTTACAACAAGAGCAAATATTTCGCGAAAATTACTGCTTCTTTGTTCGCTACGACACCGACCCAGCGGCTCAAGTTATCATAAAAGACGTGTTTTGAAACCACGCAGGTTTTTCCAAGTTCAGTACTTTTGGCGCAATTCCTTTGGAACTTTCATGCATGTCAGGTTGCGGACATCAAGGGGAGGTATAGACAATACAAATAGAGAAGACACATGTCGTCACGGATTTTTACGGTTGCGTAGGAACCAGGTGAGTCCATCATTCAAAAAAAGGTTGGCTGATTTTTGATGCCCCTATATCCGTGACGACGGTGGTGATAACATATGGTCTTCTCTATTTGTATTGTCTATACTAATGAGCCTTTTATCTTGGTCGATTACCAAAAAAACTAATTATGGTAATTTTACATGACTGGTTGCGTGACAGAACCATTGACAGGGTCGTCCTGAGCTTCACTCTCGGATTACATTTCAATTTGCGTAGCTATTGGCCAAATTCATAATTTTTATGAATGAAAAATTGGCATTGCTTATTTGTTACTTCCGGAAATAAAATCTACATGAGAGTCGATCAAAAACAGGTTGTTAGTCATGAAATATAACTCGCGTTATTATTATCAAACGACAGTATTTTCTCATGAAACTGAAGCTGCATATTCCAGCTACGCACTACTAGCGCTGTGCGCTCCGCAATGTTCAGTCCGCATCAGGTTTGATTCCATTCGGAATTATAGGATTTGTTTCATTACCCTATTCTACCTACAACTATGACTTTGTTTATATTATGGTCCAGTCCAGATGACTCCGAAAAAGTATAATAATACACGTAGGTACCTGCTACCTATAAGTAAAAAATGACTCCAAATTCCGTAGGTGAAATGAAACTGAGAGATGAATGGCATTTTTTTTGATTGATAAGAAGTAAGTGTAATTATGTAACTAAGGTATATACTTGATAGATAATCAACAGTAATATCACAAGTGCTTGGATTTCCACGATAATTTTGGCCAGGCGATCGCGAATTCGCGAGTGTTGGTTGCAGCGATAAATATGCCCTCCTCCTAGGAGGAGGACATTTATCGGGGGATAGAGAACCAGCTCGTGCGAAACGCTTAGCCAAAATTATCTGGTAAAATCTCGAGCACGAGTGATATTTTGATGATTATTAAAAAAAAAAGTCCGAAGTGACAGCTATCAGATTTTGCTGTTTACATAAATTTTATTCCGTTGCCATTGACAGTGGGATATAGATGAGTGAATATTATCCTTGTAGGTCTATTATTCAAGGGCGTTGTGTGTGTGTAATAATCAACAGTAATATCACAAGTGCTTAGATTTTCACGATAATTTTGGTCAGGCGATCGCGAGTGCTGATTGTAGCGATAAATGCCCGACTCCGTAGGAGGAGGGCATTTATCCAGGGACAATCAGCCCGAGGGAAACGCCTGGCCAAAATTATCTGGGAAAATCTCGAGCACGAGTGATATTTTGAAGATTATTACATAAAAGAAGTCCGAAGTGACAGCTGTCAGATTTTGTTGTTTACACCAATTTTATTCAGTTGCCATTGACAGTGGGATTTAGATAAGTGAATATTATCCTTGTAGGTCTGTTAATCAAGGGCGTTGTATGTAATAATCAACAATATTGAACGGGTAACAGAACCGTCGAAGTTTACACGCAAACTTTTGCTTAACCCTGTAAAAGAACGGCGGCTGTTGCTCGGATGCTGGGCAGGGCGGTTTTCAGATCAGAGGGCGCGTGCGCCGCTGCTCTTATCTTTCAGGCGCGCGGGTTGCCTGTTTTCAGTTGTTTTCAGGACGCCCGACGAGCTTTTGAATAGATGCCAGTTGGCGCTCAACATCCTCCCGCCGCCGATAGCACCACAACTCTTTCCGAACTTTTCTCCATGTCCGCTTTATCCGTAGACTTAGGTGTAGCAAGGTAAATGGGGACCTGAAAAAATTCCTATTATTTACTAATCCCACCATGAGGACTCGGAAGCGAGACAGTGCATAAACACGTGACATTTTCGCCAAAAAAGTTGAAACTAGTTGAAATTCGTTCAGGTGCGGACTATTTTTTGTTGTTTATTTTCAACCAAATAAACGCATAAACTTTGGCCCAGCCGTTTCTCAAACACAACCTTCCTTCTTCTCTTTGCCGGCGCAGGAGAGATGTGAAGTTTCGAGGTGAGTTTTTCGTTCGATGTCGTTGCCCAAGCCCACATTAAACTTTCTGTCGCAGATTTTATCGACGGAGTTGTTTCAATTCACGAAAAGAGAATGCGACAGTGAATTTTCTTTTAACGCAAAGAGCAAAGAATTGCGAATTATATGACTGTGTAATGAAAACTTTTTTAAAACTCCGCTCTTTTATTGTTCTTGATAATTTGGAGCATCGTGAAAGAATTTCGAACAAAATGAATGGAATCAGACAGATGATCTGCAGCGAACATTGTGAAGGAAACTGGAAGTTTACATTATTATTCATCTTTGAAGCGGAACTTTACGGCGCAATGATTTATTTTTGCAAAAAAAGTTATCGACGTAAGAATTACAAATGTCAGTAAAACTGGAAAAGTTACTTATCTGCGTAAAAATAGTGCGATTTAATTACAGCCATTCAAATTCCATTATGATTAATTACTGGTCAAGTAGTAAAATCTAAAATTAGTTGTACTCACCATAAGACTCGAGTCGAGGTTGTCTTCTCAATTTTAATACAGAAATGATAGAATTGGTTGATTTTTCCAGTAAGTTTTCAATGTTATTGCATGAGTAAAACCCTCAATTTTCGAATTATTCTATCTAAATTATCAATTATTATCAAAACTAAACGTCATAGTTTTTTAAAACGTTGATGGAGAAATCATGAAGTTCAAAATAAAAGTATTTCATAGGGGTTTTCCGTATAAGTGCAAACTAAGAAGTATCGGTAGGAACCTATGTATATTATGCGATGTATTTTGACAGTCCGTATAACTCCAAGCAGCGGAAACTTCAATGCGGATTTCAATAAATTCACAAATTTACTCAAATTATGCCTATTTAAACAGGTACCTAAATATTTCGTATCGAAGATATGCAACTGATGTTACCTAGTTACCCTTATTCACCACATTAGAAAAAAATTGGGAATACCCATGGTGTGTATTGTTCCAAAAGTTCAAATCAAATAAATCCCAAATCATAATTAATAGGTAATAGTCAATAATCTGTTGCTTACAAATTCCATGTTGTATGCTGGAAACACACACAGTGTTTAGCTGAATTATTTTACATCATTAGTATGAAATCAATATCTATGGTGAAAATTATATGTGTATCGAAATTATCGGCTGTTAAATAAATCATGACAGGACTTTCGCTTCACAGCATCTACTATTATACGATAATAATTATTACATAGGCACATTTCGTCAGTTGACCGTTAAAACCGAGAGTTGTAAAACATTATTGGAAGGGGGAAAGGGAGTAGAACAAAGCTAAACTCCTCGGCTCTTCGATAAACAAACAGTTCCACTTTTATTGACAAGGAAGAGTAGGAAATAATTGAATTATGCCAACTGTACTTTTAGGCCAAGTTGGCAATGTTAGCGAAATTGTCAAATGAAAAGCACCACCTAAAGAATTTACACAGCTGTTACAACAGCATCAGGGTGCGATGAAGCAACTCGAATACAGTTCTCAAAATTTAGTTATAAAAATAAAAATTATAGCTGCGTTCTCTTTGCTATCTGAACTTAATTCAACCTTGAACAGAAAGAGCGAAAAACGCTTACTTCGATTTAACAACAGACTGATACAAAAATCGGTGTAACATTAGCCGATTTCCAGCAACAGTTTTTGATGCTTTCAAAGATTGGAAACAGGATGGAATATAAGGACGACTGAAAAGGTATATTAAAAGGTACTTAAAATACACTTTTGAGAGCTTTTTTAAGTAAATAAAACATTTGAGTTGGCATTCAATATCCTTTCAAAACAATATGTAGAAGCGTTATACTACTTGGAAAAAATTGAAATCTAAAAAAAAAAAAATAAATTTGAAAATGAAAGAGTTGCCACCACCTGTTTGAGGAAGTTCATGTCGAATTTGGATTTTTTATTTTCGGTTTCCGATGCGACGGGAAAAGTGGATTAGTGGAATACACTTTTGGTTATTTTTTTCTTGAAAACAGAGAAATTTGGAATGCGATAACTTTCTCACAGAAAGAAATAGATATATGGGCCCTATTTGATTTTCAAAATTTCCCAATTTATTCAATTTGAAAATTAATTGAATGATCCAGGGGCACTAGAAGAAACCCCAAGTTCAGCTGTCATAAACCGATTGTTTATTTTGAAATTCAAAGCAACTTTTTCGCAAAACGAGAATAGAAGGCCAGGCATTTTGGGGTTCGACCATAAAATAAATAAGTATGTCCATTTGGACACAAAGAGCTTTCAAGCAATGCCTAACAACACACTCAAAGCTCTCCGGTTCGGCAAGTGTCCGCGTCATAGATTTTTTGATCAAGAAAGGAGTAAGTGCCGCCAAATGAAATGAATTTTTGCTTCGTTAATGAAAAATAATAATAATAGTAATAATAAGGTTTTCCTCCTTATCGACACATCACGGCCATAGAAGTTCATTCTGCCTTTATTTATCTCGTTACAGTTGAAAAAATCCATTTTACAACACAACACCCAGACTCACATTACTGGGAATCGAACCCGGAGCTCCATTTTACCGAGCAGGTACGCATCCCACTCGACTAGTGAGCCGTCAACTTTTGCTTAGTTCAGAAAAGAGTACTGTAAGTCTCTACGTTGACCTATGTATCCCTCAAGTGATGCTGATCAACATACCAAAAGCTCCAGGTCTTTAATAAGGTGTGTGCGTCATCGATTTTTATGAGCAAGAGGGGAGTTAGTTTCGCAATAGTGGTAACTCTGTCGAATCTGATTTCCTCAACATTGACCCTGGTTGGCCTGAATGCCTTTCAAGTAATGCTTGATCCATGCACATTTCAAAACAGAGTTTTTTGGTTTTCCTTCTCCTAACCCGCCAACCAACGAGGAGGGAAAGTATTGTGACCGCGCTGAAAGACATTTTTCGAGATGAAGACGACAATCTCCATTTTGAGCCCCCCCTCCCCCCCTCAAGATGATTAAGACCATTCTCAGATGAAAGTCTGTCTGTGTGTCTGACTATGTGTGAGTCTGTGATCTTTCACGATAAATGCCGAACCGTTGATCTGATTGTCTTAAGAATTGATATGCAGACATGGTTTTGCTGTCGGATGAACCTATCATTATCTTCGCCATATTCGATGTTTCCTGTGATTGTTATTGCAGCGACTACATTTTATATCTCTATAAAATATCTATCTATTAATTTTTGGCTGTCATCTGTCAAACATAAGTTTCACTGTAAAAAGATGACAAGGGCTATATCTCACGGAACTTGATTTGCAATATGTCATTTAAAAGCCTTTGAAATACTGTATTCCGAACAGTTGGAAATATTTATTCATCTAATTTCGTTTCTTCTCTCGTCCATGAAGAATATTAATGTTCAAAACTCTTGGGTTTATTGGACAAGTTTATTTTTCTCTTTTTCAGATTGCCGACGTTTCGTCGAGGTATGTCGATTTTATCAAAACTTCCAAAAGGAATATAATATAAAAGATAACATGATGATTGTGTAAAGAGCTTAAAAGATGTAAATTGAAATTTGTAAATCATGGATGACAATGACATATTTTTTTGACAATTTGTGTGATATTGTTATTGCATTATATTATATTCCTTTTAGAAGCCTTGATTCAGTCGACATACCTTGACGAAATGTCGGCAGTCTAAAAAAGAGAAAAATGAACGTTGTCCAATAAACCCAAGAGTTTTAAACACTAATTTATTCATCTGTCATGCATCGGTCAAATATTATAAAAAAAGCTCAAAATTTTGCTATTCAATCATTCAAAATCTATCCAATGGATTGGAACCAAATTTGGCAGGCAGCAACACCCAGAAAAAATCAAAATGAGGCTGCAGTTGGAGTTTTCCACCATCTCTCAAACAGGCGCTACGAGATTTGGCGGTACTCATTTTTTTTTTGCTAAAAAAATCTGACGCGCACACTTGCCGAACCGGAGCTTTTAATTAACTAAGCTCAAAGTTTTAGCAATGCTGTTCAGCATTGCTTAGGGGCCATTTGTGCAAATTTTCCAAATGGACATATTATTATATAATAATATAATATATATAATATAATATTATATTATATTATTATCAATATATTCATTATAGGGTTCGACCAAAATTTCACCTAAAATGCCTGGGCTGAAACTTGTAATCGACAAATTTTTAGGAATATTTGAATTTTCTGGAAAGACGTAAAAGTCTTTCAAATAATTGAACGATAAGCCATGCTTTTGCGTTTTCATCTGGAAAACTCTCGGAAAACTGAGAAAAAAATGGTTGCAAAATGATCATGAACGAGTTACCTTATTTTGTTTCAAAAGAAATTGGTGAAAACTCGGGTGAAAATCTGCTGATGGGATAAAAAGTTAGAAATTTGCAGTTTTTTTTTCAGGGGGAAAACTCGACAACCGTTGGTCCGATTTCAAAACTTTGCCCCCTTTCCCCAAACCTACACTGATTAAATGTCTAATTGAGGGTATTAGAATTCTAAATACGAGTATAATATTTCCAATGAAAAGTTGGACGGCTATTTATCTTACACCAGTTCATAGAGTATGGAATGAAGTACCTTGGCATATCTATGACCTTTTTATGGCACCCTGTATAATCGGATGACCAGTCTCAATATTTTGGCAAAATCCGTGAAACCTATTCCTATTCGAGTGTTTTTAACAACAGTTGAGAACTGAAACACATCATTTCTAATGAGTTGGTAAAAACCTAAGTTAGTGCGGCAACTCGTAATGTTGTACTTTCCTTCAAACGTTCCAATTATTCATCTGTTGGAAATTGTGTCCCTAGTTTTTTTTTGCACCCCGTTATATTCATGTCGAGTATATCAGTGCTTATAAATTCAACAAGATTTGGACTGTAATTATTGTTACCTATCAACAATCTGATTATTTGATGTGTAAAAGGTCTTATGAGTAAGTTAGCAGGAATCGTTATTTCTAATTCACACTAATTTGTACTTACTGGCAGTGCTGGTGAGAGGTAGGTTCTCTTGATTATTAATGACTAGCGACTATCTGTCTTTAGACGTGAATAGATTTATTTAGAATAGGATGGAATTGATTGGAATTCGACAACTCAGTTTTAGGGAGGACTCACTTGAAATGTCATAATTTGTCACACTTCTTGTTACTCTAGCAGTTGAGTGAATAAACACAACGGGATGTTTTTGGCGTAGTTGAAGAAAAATTCCTAGATGTCACTAAGCGTTCATAAGAGGCTTCAGGGCATTTGTATTTTGTATGTTAACATCGCGGCAGACTGTTTATGTCGTTTGAAACAATCAAAAAGAACTTGATTATTACAACAATGAGGAACATGGTGACTGTGTCTTTATTATTGCATAGAATTTTATTTATTATTTTTATCAATTTTCTCCACTTGCGGAGATCATCTTGATGCAAAATAAATAAGAAAAATTGACAACTTCACAAATAAATCTGACACACAGCTGTTTCAGAAATAATAACCTAGTTTAATATCCTCGGATCCAGTTTTCAAAAATAATATGAAGTTTGAGATAAAACTGATTTGCAAGAGGTGCCTCTTGAGAAAGTTACGGCTCTTCAAAATTAAACTTGAAGGGGCCGTAACTTTGAGAACAACAGTGTTCTCCGAGGTGTTCCCTCAAAAGAAAACTCAAAGGTCAGGCTCCCTCCCTAATTAAAAGAAAAGTTATTTGTTGCCCTAATATTTTCTCCTTTGGTATTTTTTTTGCAAAAACAAGCTTGTATGTTCTGGCCAAGACACCCTGGTATGAGTACAAAACACTTCACGATGAAAGGAAAGATATCGCAATGCCAATGGAAGATGCAACACAACCACTTACCCTCGTTATTTGGTATACCTACTTACCCGAACCGAATCAAATAACGAATAAATTATTTATGCAAATCAGGCATCTCCATTAAGTACGAGTATATTTCCCATCCTAAAGGAATGTGCCGACGTCGACGTCGGCAGCAGAATATTGTAACCCAAATATTACTTATTCCATTATCGTATTAATGTTGTGCAGTTGGTAGATTAGCACAGGATCCTCTGTTCCGCACTGTTCCGAAAACTTACTTGATGGCTTAAACGCACCATTAAGTAATGCCAAATGGCCGTTTGGGTAAGAATCCATGTTATACAACAGAGCAAATTCTAAGTTGTCCTGCTCCTGTAAGGGTCACACTAAATCAGGGATGCGGGAGAAGGTCTGACGGTCTATTCCATGATGAATTCGTATGTATAGAACCTTGCCTCAGCGGCAGCCCGAAGAAGACTTCATCCCCTTTTGTGAGAATAGTTTTGAATGAATAAGTTCACCTCAAACAGTTAACATCCAACTTGAGAACCGCGCACCTCGCGATGGAATGGATCAACAAGCATTTAAAATTATTTTTGGCCGTTTCTTCATCAAGTTGTGGTCCATTTTTCAAATTAATTGCTTGGTAGTTCAAGGAGGTGTATGAACATTTGTAGGTACATTTTGGAAAATAGAAAATTTATTCAAGTATTGCCGACGCGCGACGTTTCGATTTATTGTTTACATTTTCTTGTTGGGCCAAGTAAGTTAAAATATACGTTACTAGGACTTTTTCACTTAACATACCTGGATTCTCCATAGCAATGAATACTGGCTGATGTGAAAATCAACAAGTGTGTGATCGGTGACGTCGTTATGAATTCCGATTATTGTGTTTGCTGAATTTTGAGGCAGAATTTCTGGCTTATTGGACCAGGTACAGACATCGGCGACACATTAATGGAAAGCCCAGAAAAAGAGGATTTTTTTTCATCTGAAGTTTTGTTTTGTCGGTCACAAATTTTCGAATTCTTGTGACCCGCCAGATTCAAATTGCATTTTCTTGGAAACTAGAGCACCTACAAGCATCGACGCCCTCTCAAAAGAAAGCTAAAAAATCAGGCTTTCCCCCAACTGAGAACTTTTTTTTGTTGCCTTGATATTTTCTGAGAAAATCGCGCTGGATTGTTTTAGCTGGCACACCCTGTATCTAAGCTATATTTTTCTGAATCAGGACAACGAGTTGCGAGAAAGATATTTTCTCAAAGTATCTTATGTTAAAAATAAATCGCCCTGTAGAAGTGTCGAATTGGAATGATGCGCATGAGGAGATACAACTGTAAAAAAATCTTCAAAATACTCTTACGAGCTGTGACGCTCGTGTTATTCCAGTATATTCCAGAGCAATCGCGGTTCTTCTGGATGCTCGATCAAGCTGGAGATTCCAATGAGCGAGTAAAACACATCCACATGATTGGCGGAGGTGCGAACTTTTCAGAGCATGCACTCAAATCTGATGGACGTTCCTAGAAGCCGCGGCAATTTACTGGCGGGCTATGCTGGAATATGCCGGAGAACGTGTGGAATGTTCCCGAAGGTAACACTCGGAGTGTATACGCGGAGATGAGCCTGCCGACACCAGGTTTCAATTCCAGCGAAAGCAACGAGTGATCGGCAAAGTTAATGAAAGCAATATACCCAGTGCGAATAATAATTGACGTGTATTTGGTAGCACGCAGTAAATAACATAGTGTGTTTAAACGTTCGTCTCTCAATTATGAAAGTAGTGAGCGCAAATTTGTAACAATACGATGTTTTTGTGTGTTCAAGTAAAGTTAAAATGATTGTATTGCTATTGTAGAGGAAGAAAAGACAGGTGTAGATATTCATGTATCAATGATTCATGAGTAGGTGATGAAGATCTAAAAAGGACGAAAGAATTCCCGGTTTTGCTTTTAGACCCCTATTTTATAAGACCACTTTAATAAAACTCTCTATTAATAGTCAAGAGCCCTCAACACCTAAATAATTGAACTAATTGGTGAACCCCTAGTTTATTCACAAGTCATAAAACTAGCGTTGAAGTTCATGCACTCTTAATATCTGTCGTCGTCGTCGCCGTCGTCGTTGTCATAGAAGAGTTGAAAATATTATGCCATCAATCTAGACATAGCCGACTCCAAGAATTTTATGAACTAAAATTATTAAAATTCCAATTTTTCTCTTTGTACGTAGGTACCTACAAAAAGGGAAAATCAATGCAACCACATTTCATTAAGCAAACCTTCATCCCTAGCGGCATATTAAACTGAGATATTATTGAACTGAGCTGATGAAATCAAACAAGGGAGCTTTTTACTGATTAATTAGCCGTTTCCAGTTATGTACTTTGCCGACATAATTTGAGGTGAAACCGAGGTGAAACCAAGCACTATACTCACATACTAAATGTTACATAGTCCTTTCTGTGGAAAACCAGTCGTGGGACAATAACAGTAAGTAGGTACGTCTTATGGAAATCGTGAATACTTTTTAGCGCATTTTTCGTCTTGATGAAAATCGCTATTGCAGCCGCTTTGTCCATCCGTCCGTCCGTCCGTTTGTCCGTTCCTCGAACTCCTCGCAAACTAGACGCCCTAGCTCTCTGATGATTTCGCTGTTACATAGCTGTCACTCCCAAAGCTAGGCTAGGCTACCCCATTCCGATAACAAAATATCACAATAAGTTTCGATTGAAGAGAGTGGGAGTTTCTCCTTTAACCAAATCTCTTGACATTCACAATATGTCTCTTCAAGAAAATGCGCTACTGAGACTAACGCACGTGAAGACATACCCCGAGGCATACTCACTTGTTTTTACTACTAGCCGTGGAATACCTTATTTATAACCTGTTCCTATCCGGCATTGACAAATACCGTGTGCTCCACAAAATTCGTAATCAGAGATGACTTGAAAACAAAAAAAATCGCTTTTATCCAGTCCACTTGCTTCAATCGATGAATATTTTTATTCCAAAGCCAACTCCAATTCCAAATTTTGCGAATCACATGATACAAGTAATCAATCCACACACCAATATAATAAGAATGTGATATCGAACTCAAATTACAGAGGCTCAAAAGGTATATAGAGGACTCTCAAGCCGCAACCATTTTGTGCATATATTTTTCTCGTACATTTTTTGCACTTTGTCCGTCTTTCCTTCCGTTGTTACAATTATGCTTCAACGAAAAGCTTCAGCTATTTAATTCTCTCAAATTGGTTATTGCTCTGAATATCTCACGCTAAAAGGCTAAATTCATTTTTACACTCCGCCGTCCTCTTCTATCCGCCATATTGATTTTTCTACAAAACTTTGATTCCAACGAAGCTAGAAACCTATGCCTACTGACACCTTATACAGATACTTATGTTACGAGCGGCGAGACTCTTGTGCATCCTAGGGCACACCTGATTTTTCTAGACTGTTCGCATCAAATCGCAGTGTTAAGCCTCTGTCACACGGTCATTGAAATCATATACTTGTCAAGTAATAAGCAGTGTGTGTTTTAAAACGATCGTTTCACGCCTGTTCGTTGAATTATCTATTATTTTATTTATGTAGCTACTTTGACATTACGTGCGGTCTATATTCGTAGGTATATCTGCAGCAGTTTACTATAGGAAACACTGAAATCGACAAAAGAAGTCGTTGTACTTACTGTCGTTTTGCGTGGTCTATGTTTTCAGAACGGAGCATTTGGAAGCTGAAATCCTTTTCCCGAAGCCTAAGGCAAAAGAAAAACAACATCACATCCGACTAATTTACGGAGAAAAATTGTTTTTACGTGAACGACATACTAAAAAAAAAATGAAAAATAAGTAAATGTTCCCCGCATCCCATCTAGGCATAAATATAGAAGAAACCTCTGGAGGGTACAAACAGCATAGCACTTTTTTTTTTCGGTAATATATGCGTTTGAGGGTATATGGACCCTGAGCTCCCTCCTGTCTACATCAGTGATCAATCATGCCGTATTGATCTTTAGCAATATCTTGCATCAAGAGATGCCATTGAAATAATACAGGGTGATCCAAATTTTATTGTTGAAAAGTCAACACCAACACAATGGCCAGAAATCACTAGATGCATTTTGAGATCTGAAAGATGAAACTGATTGTCATTCGGCATCTTGGTGGTCGAAGTTTTCATATTAAGTAGATTGCATGTTTTTTCCAGTTACACTTCGGTAGATTTTTAGTGCTTGGAAACTACATTTTGAGAATCTTACAGCGCAACGGGTCAACGCGAACTTACTGTGCTGATGGTCCGGTTCGATTGTCAGCCTGGACCGGAAAAAGATGAGTTCCTTACATAAATTTAGTTGGAATGCCTATTAGAAGATGGTGCCAATACCATGAATGTTGGGTGGTTTGAAGATCTCTATGCTATGCTCGGACACAGGGTTTGGCAAAGTTTCCGGTATAGTCGAGGAAAGCATTCACCGGCTTTGGTGCTGGGCCTTGGAGCGAAAATAAGCCGACATCAAATAAACGAGCAAAAAAACCATTTTTCAGATTATTGTGGTTTGCCTATCAGTTTAGTCTTTTCTTCGAGGTAAATAAACCTACTGAGAGATACACGAAAAATGAGCAGAGCTGAAGGATTGCTATTTTTTGTCAGATTTTCACAACTTAAACATCTAATGATATGTGGCTCGAAGTTAGCTGAGGGAGTTTGCGATCTCACGGAACGTATGCCGTAACGCAACGTAGAACGTGGAAACTCCCCTGTAACTAAGGAATTTAAAGTAACAGACTCGTTAATTTTCACGTTGAAAGTTACGTTACGTCTTACGTGCGTGTGCACGCATACTCCCTATCACGTGCTCAACTGCTTACGTACCGTACGATGTAACGCAACTTCCAACGAGCATAAGACAATTTCTGACTCAATTTATATGCCATGCCACAGGTAATAGAAAACCAGAATATCAAATTCCCGTCGAGCTGCAGGCATAGGCAAAAAAAATACCTACGGAGGTAACCGGCTACGCCACTGAAGATGATTGATTATGCACATATCAGTTTACACCTCGTCCCTCCGCAAACATAATCGGTTTTTGGCTGAGTGCGATTCGCGCGTAATGTGTATCCCCTGGATTTTGTGTGTAGTGTTTCCGTAATCAAAAAACCATTTGGTTTAATTAAAGACCATGAGTGGCAACAACAGGCAACAATAATTAGAGCGCAATTAAAATTAATGAAGGCATCTTTGCTGTCTTCGTCGCGTCGTCCATCCACAGGTTTCAGCATTGTGAGCCCCGAGCCATTTCAGGTCTTGATTTCCAGCACCATGTATTATACGTATATAGGTATATGTTGTGGAGGAAAGCGGGTAGTTGCTTATAGCACTGATGCTAGCTAGCGAAATAGCAAATAGAGGCTAGAATTTCGCTCGAAGACGTTATTTTACAAGCTGCCTGTGTAAAGTAGGTACTAAGTACCTACTTCAACTATTGAATAACTTAGATAATTATGAATGCTCTTGTATGCACAGAGGTATGAGAAGACTTGCATCAAGGTGCCCTAAAACAATGCTGCTTCAACTAAATACATAGCTAAGTGGAAGATGTTTTGATTTTCTTAGAAGCGATCATAAATACTTTGCTATTAGCAAAATGCATTTGAGTCAGAATTTTGGTCCAACTTCGCGGAAGCTGCATCAAGGTACAGGGTGTTTACGTATGAATTATACCCCTCTCTGGAGACTTTCTCTTGAAGATTATTTCAAAAATGAAAAAGAATCCCCATATGATTTTTTCCATAGGCTTCGAGTCGGTCCACAAAAATTTTCTGTAGTATGTATTTGCTTACAGGGTGCAACATCAAAATTGTTTGTCAAATGGGACACTTGTATTTCAATATGGGAATCGATTCCGCTACAGGGTGATTTATGAGTGACCTTACATAGACTAATGAGAGATAGATGACTTCGAGGCGAGTCAGGATCCACAGAAGAAATGTTGTTTTCTCCACTGGTTACGAAGATACAGGGGTGTTTTGTGTGTTTCGTATAAAACTTTGACAAGCGACATTTCTGAAAAGGCTAAAGATATTTCTTGGAATTTACCAGTGATATTTCTCTGTTGGAACTTATCCAGAAGCCATAACTTGGGCCATACCGTGTGAGTAAAAATCCAGAGCGGGCTAGAAACAATTTGCTCCTTTGTTTTTTGATCAGAAAGAACATTTTCTGCCCGCTTTTTTGAAAAAACTGCTATTGGATTCGAAAAGCTGAGAAAAAATGCTTTAAAAATCACTCTTCAATTAGGATGGCACCCAGTAAGCCAGATATTCTGCCTCACAGCCCAGCAAACACAATATAATCGGAACTCATGACGACGTCACTGATGAGTGATCACACACTTGTAGATTTTAACATCAGCCAGTTTTCATTGCTATGGTGAATCCAGGTATGGTAAGTGAAAAAGTCCTAGTAACGACTAGTGTTCAAGTTAACAAGTGTGTGATCGGTGACGTCATGATTCTGATTATTGTGTTTGCTGGACTGTGAGGCGGAATATCTGGCTTATACTGGGCATATCTGGCTTACTGGGCCAGGTACAGACATCGGCGACACATCAATGGAAAGCCTAGAGGAAGAGGTTTTTTTTCATCTCAAGTATTTTGTTTTGTCGGTCATGAATTTTCGAATTCTTGTGACTCGCCCGATTAAGAGTGCATTTTCTTGGAAACTAGAGCACCTACAAGCATCGGCGCCCCCTCAAAAAAAGCTTCAATGTCAGGCTTCCCCCAATTTAAAACTTTTCTTTGTTGCCTTGATATTTCCTGAGAAAATCGCGCTAGATTGTGTAGGCTGGGACACCCTATAGGTAGTTTAGCAATTTTTTTCAATGTTCAACAGTTTTTCACATGTGTTTTTTATCAACCTATCAAGTGTGATATAGATTTAAAATCAGGATAAAAAGCGGAATCGATTCCCATATTGAAATACAGGGTGTCTAATTTGAGAAAAATGTTCAATGTTTCACCCTGTAAGCGACATATCACAGAAAAATTTAGTGGACAGATTTGGAACCTACGGAGAAATCATGCAAGAATCATGTTTTTTTTTAAATTATGTTCAAGGGAAAGTCTCCACAAGAGAGGGGGGGGTATAATTCATACGTGAACACCCTGTACAATGTAGATACTTGATATAATTACTTATGACATGACTCGCCTACCTATTCATCATTTAGGGAAAAATTTTATTTATTATTTGAAAAGATCAGTTGCGCTCCCGCAGCACCCCAAACAACATGTTCTCTTGACTACTGTTGCACAAGCATTGAACATTCTTCTAGGATCCGTTGTTATTTCGTCTGTTACGTTTTGCGTCTTGTGTCACACGTCTCAATTTTTGTCAGTGTTGGATAAAACCGCTTGATCTAACAGACCTTTATACCTAAAAATTAGGTAGATCAACAATCCATGTAGTAGTGTATCTAGTATAGTAACTACCTGCCTAAGTTGTTAATGTCTTTGGTAAACCTCAATATCATGGATGAAGAAACAGGGAAATCCACAAAAACAACATCATTCTGAGTGCAGAGAAGTTCAACACGTTTTTTGTAAATGTGGACCTTGAAACGATTTTCAAGATCGATGTGACCTTGGTTTTAATTATAGTGGATACAATGGATCTCCTGTATCTCTCCTGCAAGAGCACTCCATCGGCCGTGAGGGTTCCCTGTATCTGCGTTGCGTATAATGAAGTTATAAATGTTAATATTTCGATGACTTTTCAGCATACAAAACAAAAACAAAAGAAAGATATATTTGGTAACGGCCTTGGATTTGAATTTTTCTTTCAATTTTTAATATGGACGTCTTATTTATTTTGCTTCCCGTTGGTACCAATTCTACCACAATCAATCAAAAAGTGGAGATTAAAAAAAAAGTGTTTTTTTTTGGCCCACTCGGTATGGTGCAAGCAGTACATAATTTCTCTATCAAAAACACACTGCGTTCGCCTTGCTGCACGCACTTTAAATTTTACATCCTCGACCCTTCACCAACATGGAAGGGGAAGTATTGTAATCGTGCGGAAAAAAGTTTTTGAGATTTCGCCGGATATACTTATCTTCATTTCAAGGTTCCCTGAAAGTGCGTTCAGTCAGCTTATTTAGCCGCAAGTTTTAATTTCAGTCGCAAGCGCAGCGACGCCCATTGGCTCTTATGAACCAGCCTCCTCGGAACAGCCAATAAGCGATGCAGCGCTTACGGCTAAAATTAAAATAAGCTGACTGAACGCACCTTAAGACGATTAAGACCATTTCCGGAACTTGACTTGCGGTATATCATTTAGAAGCCCTCAAAACACTGTATCTAGAACAGTTAAAAGTACCTATTGCTATATCTGTCATCTGTCAAATAATAAAAATTGTCAAACTTTAAAACTTTACCATTTGATTATTCAAAATCTATCACATGGATTGGGACCAAATTTGCCAGGAAGCAACACAACAAAAGAGTCCAAGTGTGCAGTTGCAGTTCTTCACCATTTTCCAGTCGGTGACGAAGGGACGTTTTAAACAAAAATTCCCTCATGTTCCTGGATACTAGTCGGAAAAGTTTTGGGGTGACACAACCGATTTTTCTACATACGAACGAACCCCGTCCAGGAGAAAAACTCAATGGCATCTATCTGTCGTTAAATTTTTTGTTTCATAACGTTCGTCACGTCACGTCACGTTCCCTTCAAAAATAACAACGATATTTTGGGGTGTTTTTCGAAGAAATAATGAGGTATAGTTACTTACCTGATAATAATATGCTCAACGCATCTGTTCTCTGTTCTATAACTAGGTACAAAATATGTAGTATATTATAATACAAGTTTTATAATACATCGTATTGTCACACGCGTCATTTTGAAGCACGAGGAGCGAAGCGACGTTTTATTCATGGGTTATAAAACGTGTGTTGTATACAATTTTTCCAATTTTGCAACTATTCCACGCTTTTTTTTTATAAAAAAAAGTGAAATATGTGCCTCTGCGAACAGAATAGTTGGGAATTGCTCTTGATGGTGAAAGCACAGTTCATCATCAGGAATGAGCCGTATTTTTCTGAAATAAACCCCTTCTGCGAAGTGATGTCACCTAAGCTGTCTTTTCTGTCAGTGAGTGCATGACGATGTCATGACCGCTGATATTGCCAACATTTGGGATTAAAAAAATGCGTATCGAAATGGAGCCCTTACGATACGCGAATGACGTCATTTGCATATCAAAATGACTTTCTTATATATGAACGCAAAATAGAAAAACTATAAAGTGTTTCTGTCAATGTGTATAAAGTAACGTCTGTGCTTTCGCAGCGCAGAGATAAATGCTTTAAAATTTTCTTGCCCATTGTCAATTTTCATAAAGTTTTAATACAAATGTCAAACTCCAAACGGAATCAACTGTATAACGGCACCTTCCCTTCTTTTCTCTAACTCATTTCGCATTTCCTCCACCTGAAAAATATTTTGTGTCAATATTTCAAATATTGCAGTCAAGTTAATGGAAGGACTTTAATTGGAAAACTTACTCTGAATGTTATATTAATGGAAATGGGGACTAGGTATTCCTTTCTTCGAATACTCGTTTATCTCAAGGTTAAATTACAAGATAGGTAGTGTTATTTCTTGCCATTTTGTTGATATCGATTTAATATCAGATGAAGTAATATTTAGCACACGATGCTCACGCGAGAGGACGCCCCCTTTTGAAAACTTTCTCATTACTACAACTTAAGAGATAAAAACCTCCCTCAAACTTTTCTTTTTCACAGTTCGCGAATTAGTCAACCCGAATTTTCTATTCTATGCCATTAAGTGTCACAAAATGTTTGTATCTTGAAAAACGGCATCTCTAGGATTTTTCTATTTTTTTGTTATTGGAGAAAATCATTTGGAAAGATTTGATTTTTTAAAACGATTGATCCAATAATGATGATACTCTGTTGCATTGGAGAGAAATGTCCCTACATCCTCAAAGTACGGATTTCTACAGCACTTTTGAATTTCAAGGCCCCTCTGCCTCTCCCCCCTCCCAGAGAAGAATTGCCCTAAATCAAAAGAGCACAATTTTTGTACCATCCGACTAATTTTCGTGCTGAGGTCTGGGTGCGGGGTCCACGACACCAACCTCCGGCCTAATTTAAATAATTCCAATTAAACAAGATCCCATCAGTATGTTAAAAATAATGCAATGCACAAGAAACTTTGCTCAGAATGCTAAAGCCGTCGTTTAACTAATTAAATCAGAACTCATGAGGATCTTGTCCCAACTTTAGAGAATTACGAAACATCAGAAAAATGTCAGACCTTTTGTTAGGGAAGAGCTGAGGAGAGAGCATCAAAATTCATAAGCTTGTGTCAGCTGATTCTTCGGAAAGGCTTCTCATGTTTGCAATGACAAAGCTATATAGCTGATGGAAAACACGAAAGCCCAAACTTATTCACTTTATTACGATGAGAACGGTAGAAAAAGAGGAATGATGGAAAAATACTCCGCGCGGTTACCGCAATGCCTGGTACACCTTAATTTGAATAATAATTACTGTGTAGCTGTTTAGCAGGTCGCTTTCTAATGAACAGGACTTGTTTCTTTCAGAGGGTGAGGTATATTTGTTCAGGACTTGTTTTTGTTTTCGAAATCCCCTCAAATTAGTTCCCATATGGATGGTTCCAGTGATTAGCGCACTTGTTCGAGTTTGGGTACATTTTTTTTCCGTTTCATGATGGGAATGGAATGCCTATATCGATTCCACCTTTTTTTCGGTCGGAAGTTGTCAACATAACTTACAGTTTGGACATTATGAAAAATGGTTCGATTTAGAATTCTGCCTTTGTTTTCGGGACCATTTCGCACTATTTTATTTTGAATGAGAGCGCTGAAAGCAATCGCCAAATAATTCTATGCATGGGTACTTTCGTACCTGCTAGACGCCACATAATATTTGCTTTCCAGAAACGTCGCTAGTTTCCGACTTAGCACTCAACTTGAACCTCAACTTGAACATAGTCCTTGATGCTTGAAGTATAAGGTGCAGTACTCGAATGTCATTGCTCGAGACGAATTCCTCTAAATAAGCACGTAACTGCCTCCGTCTTCCTGTATCATCGTCCTGGGAAACTGTAAAACGTTGAAATGGAATAAATGCGGAGGATGTGGCAGCGCGAGGATTTTCACGAACTAAACTACTTCTCTGGAAAGAAGTAAGTACATTATCCTACGTCACAGAAGACGAAACAAACATCACTCTTCGATTCGACGAGCTGCAAATTCTGTCGTCTAAGCTTTTTCAATTTCATGTTGGTAAAGGCACCAGGCAAAAATGAGTATACAGGATATCTCAAAACTGACGCCCACGGAGTCCAGGGCAGTTCTTCTCAGTGAGGATTGAAAAGTGTCCGAGATAATATGTTGAAAAAAAAGGAGTCTCTCATTTTTGATGATAGAGTCGAAGTGAGGTCTTTCGGGTCCTTTCAGTTTTGTTATTCCAAAAGATTTAGGTTATATTGTTGGTGACAGAACTTTGAATGAAAAGTATCAAATACTGGGTGCGGGTACCAAATTTCCATTTACTATACAGCCCGCAGTAGTCGAGTGAGATGCGCACCTGCTTGGCGAAGTGGGCCTCCGGATTCGATTCCCGGTGATGTGAGTCTGGGTGTGTGACGTGAAATGGAATTTTTCTATGTAATAAAATGAATGAATGACAAAACAAACTTCTATGGCCGTATGGGTGCCGAGAAGGAGGGAAACATTATTATGATTATTATTTATAATTATTATTTTCATACAGCGTGAGTCGTGCAATGGAAAAATCCCTAAAAATGTCCTTGGTACAAAACCGTGTGACGTTTTGCTCTGCTCGACAGTTGGACCAACCGAATGAATGGTGTAAATGCATTTTTAAAGAAAAATTATTTTCGAGATTTCTGACTCACCTTGTACAGAAAACAAATATTCAATACCACAATCATGCAGTGGTTGATGGTTTTTACACATTATTTGACAACTATTGTGCTCAAATTATTGTATGCTCATTATGTCATTTTTAAGAACGAAACTTGAACTTAAAAAACCTCATTTCGACTCTCCATATCTCCCCTCCCCGAGGATGTCCCGAAGTCATACTGGCTGACACGAAGACAATTTGTCCAATTTGTCAGTTTACAATCCAGGCGAAATCTGCACTCAGTCTTTTTTGGCGCAATTTCCCAAGAAATAGGAAGAGGCGCTTTTGTCCGTCCGTCCGTCCGTATTCGGGACAACTCTTCAGGAAAAAGAGATATCAATGTGGTGTAACCGCTCATCAATGGTACATATTATGTCCAGGATGTCAAGTTGACTTTTGGGTTTTTTGTTAGTTTGCCGTCATCTTTGATCTGCCATTTTGAATTTCTCTAAAAGTGTTCCAATTTGAATTAAATTTGCAGACAATGTAAAGCAAACAAGATACAAGATACATCAACTCGTACATTTTCGACAATTAATGTTCTGCCGCCATCTTGTAATCTCCATTAGTACAGGAAAAATAGTAAAAAAATCGGCCAAACCTCGGAAAAAATATGGACGTCCTGAAAATTTGATATTCTGTTCAGAATTGACTGCTCTACAACATATCCAAAATCGCCAAAAATCGCACACGGGGGTTTTGAGTTATTGGAGGGGGGGTAAGAAATTGCAACTTAGAATGGAGGGGATAGAACTCGTCAATCCATTGGAAGCAAATACGTTATAATTTGACGCATCATATCCCGTTGATACCATTTTGGCACAAAAAAATGTCGATCACTGTTGAAGGGGGGTCGTGGGGAGGCGAAGCCCTGCTAGGTGGTCCATTTTGTTTTTCTGGCCATGTAGAAGCGATCACGACAAGTTTGGTATTTTTTCCGACTATATTCAACCTCCTGAACTCGAATCCGATGTGTTAATTTGGATGAAAACAAGTTTGAACAAGTTAACTTGGAAAAACTTGTTTTTTCTTTGACAATTTTGACGAATTTTTTTTGCACTGTTAGAGGTGTTCATTTTTGAAAAATTTTCAGACGCCATTGAATTGAAATTATCTACTCGATGTTTGACTTTGTTTCTCGAGTTTAAAAAATCGATTTGAACTTGAATCGGCCCGGCGCGTCGTCTACTACTGACCAGAACACTACAGCATGCACCTTTCAATGAAAATGGCTCAAACTATTGAAGAAATAACAACTCATCTTTGGGAATTTGATGATCTGTGCAGAATTGAGTTCCCTATAACATAAACAAAGCCGCCATGAATCGCACTGCTGGGTTTTGAGTTATTTGAGGGGAAAGATAACAGTTCATAGAGTACGAATCTTGACAAAATGTTATCGTTCTCCTCGAATAACTCAAAATTCTGCGGTGCGATTGATGGCGATTTTGTTTATGTTATAGGGAATTCAGTTCTGCACAAATCCTCGAATTTTCAAAGATAAGTTATTAGTTTTTCAATAGTTTGTGCTACTTTCATTTAATGGTGCATGTTGTCGTGTTCTGGTCAGTAGTAGAAGCGGCGCCGGGCCGATTCAAGTTCAAATCGATTTTTTAAACTCGAGAAACAAAGTCAAACATCGAGTAGATGATTTTCGTGAAGAATACACTTCAATTCAATGGCCCCTGAAATTTTTTCAAAGAGGAACACCTCTAGCAGTGGACAAAAAAATTGTCAAAATTGTAAAAAAAAAACAAGTTTTTTCAAGTCAACTTGTTCAAACTTGTTTTCATCCAAATTAGCACATCGGATTCAAGTTCAGGAGATTGGATATAGTCAGAAAAGATACCAAACTTGTCGTAATCGGACCTTCATGGCCAGAAAAACCAAATGGACCACCCAGCAGGACTTCGCCCCCCCCAAGACCCCCCTTCAATAGTGATCGACATTTCTTGTTCCAAAATGGTATCAACGTAATATGATGCGTCGAATTATAACGTATTTGCTTCAAATGGATTGACGGGTTTCATCCCCTCCATTTTAAGTTGCAATTTTTTACCCCCCCTCCAATAACTCAAAATCCCCGGGTGCGATTTTTAGCGATTTTGGATATGTTGTAGAGCACTCAATTCTGAACAGAATATCAAATTTTCAGGACGTATATATTTATTCCGAGGTTAAAATCTATCTTTCTTGTACTACATACTAAACATGTTACAAAGTGATAGAATTAGGAAAATTATGTCTCAACGGAAAGAGATATCGATGTGGTGCAAACGTCAATCGAATGCGTACGTGTCCACCATATAAAGTTGACCAATAGTTTTTGTCACTTGGCTGCCATCTTTGATTCGCCATTTTGAATTTCTCTGAACGTAGTCCGTCCGAGTTTAGTGAAATTTGCAGGTGATGTGGACATCATTAAAGTACATCCGATTTTGGACAAGAAATGATTCGATTTGAATGAAATTTGTAGGCGATGTGAACTTCACTAAGATACATTCAATATTTTCTAGATGATGCTTCGCCGCCACGTCTCAACGAGAAGAGATATCGATGTAGTGCAAACACTAATGGATAGCATTTGTGTCCAGCATTGGATTAGTAGCGAACTGATGAATGGTTTTGTCACTTCTTGGCCGCCATATTTGATCCACCATTTTGAATTTTTTTGGAAGTGGTCGGATTTGAATGAAATTTGCAGGCGATGAATCGGTCAAAAGTCGTTCAATCTTAATGAGGTCCCTCTCAAAATTAATATTAGCCTGTTTTTGCTCGAAAATCTGTTTCTCAAGAATCGGGAGTTAATAGGGGAAAACTTCCCTTTAATTAACGTTGAGAGAATTTTGAGAAGGATTGGGGTAGGGGTGGTTTGAAATTTTCTAAATTATGTTTTACTGAAAGAATTTTTTTACTTTTGATTTGATGTTTCACAAGATTAGCTAATGTTATTTGAAATTTCAAAGTAGGGTACTCATTTCAGTGGTACAACAGAATTGAAATATGGTTTGGTAGGAGCTCTTGGACCATCAACTCGACAGGCCTTCCTGCGGCCCCCCAAGGGAAAGTTTTTGTGATTACCTGTGATTAATTTCTTATATCGTCCGGTAGGCCTTGTAGCGTACCCTCTTATTGTGAAGAGAATTTTGTGTATCATCAATTGCTTCATAATTGAGGCTGTAGGTATTCGCAGGGTATCAATATTACTCTCTCAAAAGTGAAGCTAATAAGATATAGAGATTTTGATGAAGAGGGGAGTTTTCAAATTCGGACCAGTGGTTTTTCGGGTGTCGTTCTTTAGAAAAACTGAGCATTTATAATTTTTTATCCCAATTACAGATTGTCACACTTTTTTTTAGTCAAAAACTAACTGGTTCTTCAACATTTTCAAACTTTTTTCCAATTTTCCGGGAGTTCTCCAGTTGAAAATGTAAAACCGGCTTAGCTTATCGAGACCGGACTCAAATGATGGAGCCTTAAATGAAGCCGTAATAAAAGATTCTCCTGAAAAATTCCTAACTATTGACCCGTGGGTTGTATCGATGTGACGTTTTTGTTGAAACAAAATTTCAATTTTGCTCTAAATACTTCGTTTACTTGTCCGCATCTTGTAACTTTTCAAGTCAAGCCGGCTTGATTGAAAAGAAATACTACCTCTTGAAAAATCAAATTTCGTCAAATTTACATTGTAGCATGTATAGTAGTAAGTATAAAGTTTACATTGTATTATGCCATTTCTTAATTGACTGTTCACATATAATTATATCGGCCCACAAGAGGAATGCAGACGATTTGGGGTTTTGGTTTCACGCATTGCTAAAATGGTTAGAAATATAAGTTCCGGCAAGGGTGTTTAATTGGTTGAGTCTCCTACGCTAATCGATCCAATTAAATTCAAATGAGTAGCGATGCAAATGCCGTGGGTAAAGTTACACTGAGCCTAAAAAATCGGATTACGTTGTACGCATCAATTGGAAATTTATAAAGTATAAAGTAATACCTACCTATAAGCATTTGAGGATATTGAATTTCCGCTACATTTGGCTTCAACAGTGCCGCGCGCCGCCACCAAATGCGGCATTAATCTCTCAAAATCGGCAAAATTTAACATTAACATTATACCGTTTGGCATGGGCAAGGATGTCTGCCGGCTACGGCTGGTGGCGGTTTATTGGCATCATTCGATCAGACGAACGAGTTTCCGCAATGTCCTATTAAAAAATGCTTTCTCGGAAATAACGGTCGGTGGAGAGCGTCCGGAAAAAAAATGCGAAAAACTGCGAAATATATTGCCGAAAATAACCTAGACAGAAACTCGGGGCGGTTTTTGCCCCTTGTCCTTTGTTTTCGTGAACTTAATGTTTCGAACGTTCGGGCATTATAAATTACGGGCCCGTCGCGTCAGCCTCCCAAAAACGCTGTCATAAGATTCGCCTTATGATTTTTCGATGTCGGTGCTAATACCTCAGCCATTATCTGGGCGCTTTGTGTTTTTATACTTTGCGGGGCTCATCCACGCTAATGTATGGGTAATTAATTACTTGTTATCAGGGCAGTTCTCCTGTAGACAGCCCGACCTTCGCGCGCTTACCAAAGTTTCCTAACGCAAAGCCCCAAAATTATAAACTCTATTTATTAAGTTTAATTAAACACGGAAAACGGTGATTTGCCTTCCACAACAACTTCAAACTTCATTGAGCAAACTATCGAGTAGCTTTTCTTTCGCGAGTTAGTTTGACTAAAGTTTAGCGCTCATTAATAAGTCATTTGAGCGTTACGGTGCAACTTCAAAAATTAATAGAAATGAGAAGTTTTATCGCACATTTAGGTACCTAAATGATGCACTTCTGTAGAATTTGAGCGACCCTTGAAAATGTGAAAAGTTTAACTAGAAAATTTCAGAAATCGCCTTTACGATTGCAGCTCTGTTATTTTTCACGGGTCTTTTTATTCGTGATATTATGTCTCAATTCACAGATGAGTAAACATAAAATAATTTTGCAAATTTACGTTGGGAACCTCAATAATAATTGACACGAACACATACTATTTATTATTGCATATACATACACTAAATTACATGTTTCAAATCAATCTTCGCACTTGAATATCGCTTTGCTTAATTTCGCTGATGTTCCCACTATTCCTGTTGATTCAACTCTGGCTCTCCCTGGTCATGCCGCACCTTATTTGTATACTCGCGAGTTGCATTAAAAAATATTCGAGGTGTCTTCCGGAAAGCATTCGAAGGTTTTCGTCGCTTCGGCAGGGTAGTCAGGGAGGCTGACAAAGTCAGGAACGTACCGGCGCAGGGAGCGTGGATGTATCGGACATCCACACCTGCGGTTTGGGGGTCAAAAACGGAGTCTAAGTCAACCGTGCGCTTGTTGGCCCCACTGCTTGGATGGACCGACCATCAAACATCCAGGCACCACATTGTGACTCGATGCTGGTCAGGGGTCAGTCAGGCTGGTCTGGGAGAGGGGTACAATGGGCCCAATAATTAGGCCTACGTGTCAGGTGAAACTGTCCCACCAACTCCCCAAATGGAATCCAGAATCCAGACTGAAATGATGGAGCTTACAATTAAGCCTTAGTTGAGGATGTTCACAATAGAATTATTCGGAAAAGGCTTTGAGGTTTGCCGGGAAACACAAATTTTTATAGAAAGTTTATCTTTTTGTTGGATAATTATGAAAATGCTTCACACTGGTTCAGATCTTCCTCTCAAATTCCAGTTTCTCACCCGAAAAGACGTCTCGAACAAAATTGCCATCCGTTTCTTGTTACTTACCGGGAAAGTTTTGGGACTTTCGTGGTGACACAATCGATTTTATTTTCAAGTTGTTCCATGGCGATTTTGAATCGACGGCTATGTGTCCCAGATACAGGCTGTCTCCAAATTGATAGCGAAAAAACTAATGTATGAAGAGTTCTTGTGTGATTTTATTATACTCCTCATGAAGTTTATTCTTTGAAATTTCTTACAACCCCTCCCCCCAACCCCCAACTTTGCAACCTTGTGATTTTAGTTAAAATGGACTTATAAGTGAAGATATTATTAATATTCGGATACCTCAACCTCTTTAGATATGGAGCATTTATAGAAAACCATCAATTGAATACCTAGTCGAATTTTTGAAGAGCTGTATTTCTTTTATGAAGCCGCTATTTTTTGAAACCAACTTTTATCTACGGCTACTTTTTTCCATCATCATAATTCTTGAGACCAGGAGAACTGCATTATCATATCGTAATTTTCCTTTGTTTCTCTTCGAGCGCACTCTCAAGAGTCTCAAGGTTCGAGTTGTAATATATTTCTTTTTCCAGCATTGAAGAGCACAGATTTGCATTTCGATGACATACTTGATCAGCGACACCGTTTCACGAAGATTCCTCCGGTTTCGATGCTTAAATTTTCACAGCCATTGTGATGCAGAATTGGAAATGCGACGCGGACCGGCCCCTTAAGATAACTCATCTTGAACTTTATGACGCCGTCCTCTTTACGTCGCCGCCGCGTACACAAACACGCCGCGATGCATTTAGTTTGTTTTTCCCTATTTCTTTTTGTTCATGTTGTCCTTGTCCGCTTTCGAAAATCCGTTTATTTTTCAATTAAATCCTGGCCCGGCCATCCTCCATTAATCGTCCAGAGGGATGCCGGATGAAGCAGCTGCACAAAATTATTATCTTCCGAATTATCTTGCCTTTCGAACTATTATACTGTAACTGTAGCAATAATAGCAATAGGGTAGGTATATCCCATACACTTTCTATTTTCAGTAGAATGACTTTTTGAAGCAAAAATAAAGTGACAAGCTGGGGTGCTACGGCTACGGCTGATGGAACCTCCAAAGTTTTGTAGCGAAACTATCAGCAGCCATCGGCTTTATTCTCCCAGCGCCCCAGGTTGTCACTTTTTTTGCTCCAAAAAGTCATTCTACTGAAAATAGAAAGTGTAAGGAATATAGGTATACCTGATACCTAGTATTCTATATATGCCGATCACGTTTTAAATTCAGCAGAAAATAAAACGCGGTTGGCCATGTTGCCTAGAGTGTAACGGACGCTCATAGACCAAGTTGCGCGAAAACGGGCTGAGTTTAAAGAGGTTAGAAAATTTTGACAAGAAATGCCAGTTCTGGCGTCTCCTTGCATCATATCCGCTGCCCTGTTGCCTTGGCCGTTGTTTGTCATGATGTCAGGTGAGTGTCATAGTTGTTTACATTCCTGGGAAAATTTCATCAAGTGTTCTGCCCTCGGTTCTGCTATTGCTATATTCATGGTTCTGCCTGTATATTTATAAGGTAAGTACGAGTAACACTCTTGTCTGAGTACTTAAGTTCATGTAAATTTTTTCTTTCATTCAAAGTTGACTTCAGATGCAAATGATCATGGGGTGAATCCTCGGGTGAATTACTGGGACATCAGAACGTTCAACGGATTGTGATGGATTGCCACGGGATTACCACGGGATTTCCACCGGATACGATTTCTTCAAATTAAATGGATAGCCACGGGATTCCAGGGAGTTTCCACAAATTACCAACGGCTTGGGGCCACGCATGAATCACCACCAGAGAAAGGCGCTCTTGCTTTGCGGCGCTTATTATCACCTGAGGTCTCCACGCTATAAGGTTATTCATTAACGTTACATAGACCAATGGCAGATAGGGGATTTCAATTTTGTTTAGATTTACCAGCAATATTTCTCTGTTAAAACTTGTCAAGAATTACTGGGTAAATCAAAGTCTAGGGCCGCAGATTCGGAAAAATGTATCCCTGTGTTATTTGGTCAAATTTACATTTTTGGGAATACTGTTATCGGGTTCGAGCCATATTGAGGCAAATTTAATGGTTGACCTGCGATGTGACTTGATTGAAAAAAGTTGGCTTCTGTAATTTTAGCTTTTTAGGCCAGCCCTTCTGTCAACAGAGACAAGCCATGAAATGAATTTGAACCAATTCAGTCGAACAGTGAGTAGATTATGACCAGCCAAAAATGAAAACTTGATCCAAAGTTTTATCTTGTATTTTTTTGTCAAAACTGAAAACGAACTTTTTGGACAAATAACACAGATGTGCAAAATAAAAACCCGCCGATTCTGTGATTTTTCACTATGATATTTCTGCACATAATAAATATGTATTACGATTTTCCAACAGAATTTTGTCATCTTTCAGAAATGAGGATTGAATCCGAACTCTCTGGAGATAGAGACTAGAGCCATTCATCTGAACGACAGAAGCAGTTCGTCACCTCAATGTCAGCTTTGATGGCCGGACTTCATCTGCAGCACAGTCCCACTCCAAGTACCTCGGTGGGACCTTCGACCAAACATTATCCTTCAAGATCAACTTGGAGAGACTCACTGCCAAGACGAAGACACGAATGAACCTGGTTCAGAGACTTGCGAGAACTACATGGAGTGTCGACGCCACTACTCTTCGGATATCCACCATTGTCTTGGTCTAGTCGACAGCGGAATACTACGCTCCTGTTCGGATGAATAGCACACACACACAACATCATTGACGTCATTCTTAACCAAGCATTGAGAATCATTGCTGGAGTTGTCAAATCTACCCAGACTTTCTGGCTGCCAATTTTGAACATCGCAGCCAAAAATCCATGCTGCAGATTTCGAGATGAAAAGACACTGGAAGGAAATATGGGATACCGAAGCCGCCGTCAAGAACAGAGCGATTGTAGAGGATCCGAAGAGCTTCTCCCTTCCAAGGAAAGTATGGATTCAATAGGATACGAACAGGGCAGGGAAAATGCAGATTTCAGTTCTATCAGTGAGGATATGTAGAAGATCCGAGTTCTGAGTGTGGAACTGAGAACCAGACCATGAACCACATCGTCGCGGAGTAGGTGTCCGCGGACAATGGCTATCAAAAACTGCATCTGAGCTAGACCTGTAGTTCCTCAACATCTCCATCGTCAACTTCGCACTCGCCCACTTGCTGCATCTACTCTACCCTCTGTTCCCTGAGATCTTTTCATCTTTTCCTTTTCTTTTTGCATTAAAGCTACGTCGAGCAGTTTTTCTGTGGTTTGCCTATAGATCTTCGAGCGAATGCTGTAGCTGAAGTTGATTCATCTCACAGGTTTTCAAGAATTGTTGTATATATTTAGTTATAGTATCAATGTATCTTAAGTACCTACATATAGTGATACTAGGTACTATTGCACTATATGAGTTGATTTACGTTGTCACTAATATTGTATCCTTAGTACAGGCATAGCAATAAATTCAGAAAAATTGTGAAATTTTTGATTATTACCTTCAAGAGCTTGTAAAATCTATCGCCTAGTGTTAGATTTGAAGGGCACAAATTAATTTCAGATATCAGCTATTGACCTTAATTTTTGACCAAAAATTAGACCATTTTCTTCAACGTAATTTATTATTTTATTTGAAAAAACATTCCACCAGTCGCCCATTTAAACTGGCGAAAATCTACCAAAATCAAGACGCCTTGAAAGTTCATACAATCTTGCAACAGCGCTTTACTCGATTGACAATAAAAATTCAAGGTCATCTAGGGAAAAAGTGATCCAACCAAGGAGGTTAGAATATAAGGAGGGAACGTAACCCAGCTTGTAGGCGAGGAAATTTGATGCGGAACGGGGTGAGGGGAAATCATGTATTTGAGTATGCAACCCGTAAGTTATGAACCACCCGAAGGCACACGAATCACAGAGGTCTATCCCACAGAATTATACAGCAAAGTGACAGCATATCATTCGTTTTTGTGGTTAAATTTTTTCATTTGTCAGTTTCGCTCTTCAATGTGGCATTTTCAATCGCTTTTGAGGTTTTTGAATGTGAAACCACAGCGATCACCGTTCAGAGACAGTTTTTCCAAGCAGAAGACAATCCAAACTAGAAAATACTGTTGCACAAGTAAGTGAACCTGGAACAATAAATTTTGAAGTTACGAATATGCCCAATTCAAGATTTGCAGCTCCAAATGATTTGATTGTATCCTCTACGACGTGTGCCCTTGTCCAGTGCCGAATTAAAAAGGACATAACCGCCTTGCAAACTCATGGAAGACCAAACAAATGGAAAGCTCGAGCAAGCCAAAGTATGCCTCCTGCACTGCCCAGTGCACAGCTGCTGTGTACCTACCTATTCAACCTAGTACAGTTACCAATATTGTGCGTACGGACCTACGTGTGTGTTGTACTAGTGTGCACCTACACTGGATAATTCATACTTATAAAATGGAAGCAAGTCAATTAGGTAATTGAGAGTCAAAAATGCCACAAAATTTTGATAATATTGGTTTCATCCTTCCAAATTCAAGGATGCCTATTTTTGGATTTCACATGCACGATTGAAGAGAAGATACTGCCTTTTACTCAAGAAGAAAGTGAACAAAGAAAAAAGTCACTTGAAGTATGAGCGCCTCGACCCAGTCAACCTTCAAGCTCTTTTGTGCATAGGTGATGATTTGATGAAATGGATATGATGTGAGGCTTAGCTTTTGGGGGCCTAGATCTTAGTTTAGAGCACCATGATGAAAGGCATTAAAAAACCACAGAATAATGATGAATCAGAAGAACGATACTGCTTGGCCCAAGAATTATTATTGAAACTTGAGTAAATCTCTTTGAAAATTTACAATTGAAAATAACTTTTCCATATTCAAGATCTCTGAACCTCACCAAAACATTCCATAATCAATAAGGAAGGATCGAGCACTACTGGTGGTCTCTGAAGAAGTAATGGATAGATGGAGTGAATATTTCCAAGAGTTACTGAGTGCACAACCAAGGTAGACTGATGAAGACGACATTAACAAAGAAAATACTATCGAAGACAGAAATGAAGGGACGCTAACAGAAGACCTGAAAGAACAAAAGTATTCCTGGAACTGAAAAACGGCAAAGCTCCTGGACATGATAAATTTACATCAGAGATAATAAATAGCTTTGGGAGAAGAAGGAAAAAGATTGCTGCTGGAAATCTACAATATAAAGCATAGAAAATAAAAGGGGGCTCTTAACGAGTGTGCAAACCATAAATGCATCACCTTGCTGAACATGCCAATGAAAATATACAACTACTGGGAAAGAAACTGAAAAAGACAATAGAGCCAACGTTGCTGAACACTCAAAGTGGACTCCGATAAAAAGGTAGCGTGCAAAGCCTCATCTTCACAATGCATCAAAAAATTCAGAGAGCAACAAGGAGTGAAAAAGAAACTAACTAGTGCTATAAAAAGTCTGTACAAGAATACCACCAGTAATATGTACTACTAAGACACCAATAAATAAAAAAGAAGTAACAAAGAAGACCAAGCTGAAAGTACCTATAATACGATTTTCAGATCAGTACTGACTGATGACTCACAGGTGAAACATGGAGGTCTTATCTAAGAGAATGCAGAAGGAGCGTGAAGCAACGGGGATGAAGTATGCGTCTGCGGAGTAAAAAAAAATACTGAGGAGACACAATTCGTAACCCCGAGTAAGAAAAGCGCTAAGATGAGGCCTGCAACAAAATTTGTAGATAAGAGACAACTGAGTTGCTGAGGACGCCTAGAGAGCATGAACGAGGATAGACCAGTAGAACGATAAGCGAGAATGACAGGAATAAGAAATCAGGAAAGTCAAAAAGAAGCATAGGACGCAACAGTAAGATAAATAACAGAAAATTGACTGAGCTGGAATAAAGGAAGAACGCTTGCTGAAGACAAGAGACGATGAGAAGTTCATACATCAAGAAAAATTTGATACTTAATTTCGAGAAAGAACTGAGTTTTATTGTTGATATTTTATGAGAATGTTACATTTTTATTTGTATTATTCACACTACGCCGCAAAATAAAAGGATGTTGATAAATATAAAACAAAATTCGACTGCCACATCTCGTCATCATCAGTGTTGCACCTCTTCTATTTTCTTTCAATCTTTGTCATCCATTTCAGCCCCTTTTCGTCATCTCCCAACAATTGCCTCAGAGTTCTGCCCTCCTTCAGCGATTCCTGACATGACCTCAAGTGCTCCATCGTCTCACTCCTTTCCACAACATGATATACCCCGGTAGCTTCCAGTAGCTACTCGTCTGTACCCCATCACCACACCACAACCTTGCAAATCGCTGCTTCCAGCCTTCACGTTTGGATTAAGCGTGCATCTAGGCACTTTGCCTTGTAGCTCTTTGTATTCTTGGTTTGGCATATCTAGAATCTTGTAGCTTGTTTATCTGCACCTGCTTCTGTTCGTCTCTGTTCCTTTTGTTCTGCTTTCCATTTCTGCTACGCTATGCCCTTTTGCTTTTTCTGCTCGAAAAATTTCTTTCTGGGCGGTGACCGCTAGTGGTCTTGGCATCCAAAAGCCATGAAAGCTACTGATTCCGCCATTATGAAAATGAGAAACTGGCAAAGGAAAAACACAAACACAAAAACTGACTGATTCTGTCACTACGCTATTCGCAGTGACAGATTCATGATTCTGTGGGATGGACCTCTGTGACTCGTGGTCGTGTGCCTTCGTGTGGTTCATAACTTACGGGTTGCATACCCAGAACGTGACGTCACACGGCTTCACTTTTTTGAGCTCATGTTCCCTCCTGCTATAATTATAACCTCCTTGGATCCAACATTACAAATTTGAGCATCCCCAATTATCGCAGAATTGCCAACTTGACGTAAGAAAATTACCGTTCTAGTGCTGAATTTAAAAGCTGATCGGCATATACTTATAAAACTTCATATTTCTTGTACCGGTGTTTTTTGAAAACAAGGTTTGATAAATAATTTTAATGACATCATTAATTACTAATTTTGGTCGTTTTCTGGTACCTACCTAATGCTGCTGTTGAAAGAACGTTAACACCTGAACACGTGCTGGTCAGGTCCGGTTATCCTTCAGTAATCAAAATCTGTTGTGGTACCACAATAGTTCCCCGACTATAGTACCCAGGAGCCTATGGAATGAAAATGGGAATACATATGCGTTCCTTCGGCTTCGGGATGAAAGATGAGAGAAGAGATTCCTTCGAGAAAAAGTTTGAAACAAATTTGCAGGGAATTGGAAGATTTCTCAGGAGAATTTGAATATTCCGGAAAAACTTCAAATAAAGCCTTTCCAAATTATCTCATTGTGAAAATCGTCATTTCCATTTTCGAGTCATTTCACAGTCTTTAGTCCGGTGGACTAGCGCCAAATATTGCCCAAACTATGCATTTTATGACTACGGAACAATTTTGTGCAGGCATGTTCAGGAACCCTTCCTCTATCATTTGAGAAGTGCTGCCAAGCAATTTTTCAATGTGGGGGGCCAGGGGGGGCCCTTTTTCGTCAACTTGAATCGTTTTTTGTCGATATAATCCGTGATAAAAATGCTATAAAAAAAACTTTAACAGATTATTGAAGAGCAACTTAAAATATCACTTATGTGTGATGAGACTTATTACAGGGTGAACAGGTTCCGAGAAAGATGACTTTCCGTCAACATGCACTATGATGAAGAAAAAATTGCGCCAATGACCTTTAGTTTCGTCATTGAAAGATGCCGATTGGAATATTTGTTGATTATACGCACCTGAACTGGTTGAGAACCGAACCCAACTGCGTCATTGGTGCCGGAGCTATATACAAGGTGGAAAAGAAAAATATTTTTGTTATTATTTATTTCAAAAACCACGATAGATGAAGTGATCGAAATTTAGGGAATGATGCTTCATTCAGTGCGTGTGAAGACATAACAAACCGTTTTGAAATATCTTGAAGTGTTCCTGAAATATATTGAAAAAACTGAAGAATATCATAAAAATTTCACTTTCTACTTTGATTTCGTTATATAGAGGTATATACTATAATTCAACAACAAATTACGGTGAAAATTAAACAGTCACATCACTCACCGGCATCAATCATGTATGCGTCAATGCGTCATATACAGGGTGTAGGAAAAAATGGTTGTTTTCTTTGCTGTTATAGAAAAATCAAGACATAAAAAGTGAAAAATCAGGGAGGTACGAAGTTTCCGGGGAAACAAGCCAAGCCAAGACACCTGATAAGGTAAATTACTGACGTGAATCTGTAATCCACTCTTTTTTTTTTGCTTGTTTTTTATATACAGCAAAAAAAACATTTTTTCTTACACCCTGTATACAACGCATACATGGTTGTTGCCGGTGATGGTTCTACTTAGTTTTAGCCATAATTTATTGTATATTTGTGTATATTGTGAAATTTGTTGCATAACTTGAGGATATACATCTGTATAATGGAAAATGCGAAATCAAAGTAGAAAGTAAAATTTTGATGATATTCTTCAGTTTTTTAAGAATATTTCAGGAACGCTTCAAGATATTTCAAAACGGTTTGTTGTATCTTCACATGCATTGAATGAAACATCAACTCCTCAATTTTGTTCACTTTATCTATCTTGGTTTTTGAAATAAATGAAAACAAAAATATTTTCCTCTTCCACCCTGTATATAGCTCCGGCACTGTTGACGCTGTTGGGTGCCGTTCTCAACCAGTTCAGGTGAATATGATCAACAAATATGCCAATCGGCATTTTCCAATGGCGAAGCTGAAGGTCTTTGGCACAATATTTTCTTTAATATATTGCATGTTGACGGAAAGTCATTTTTTCGGAACCTGTTCACCATGTAATAGTTTTTATCTACAAGCGTTGAATAATACCCGCCACTTTTAGCACGTCGTCATGGACGACGTGAGAAAATGATGATTCTGCGCATTCCTGTCATATTTTCAATAAATTCTGACATTTACCACACATTTCAAAGACCATTGTAGATAAAATCCTGTACGATACACGCGTTAAAAGTGTCTTATTTTGTTCGCGGGCTTGCTCTACTCGCTAATGCTCGTTTCGCAAGCGTCCCCGCTCACAAAATAATACCTGTCACTTTTAACACTCGTATCGTAAATAGCTATTATAACACATAAGTGACTTTTCGAGTTGCTTTTCAATAATCCGTCAGAATTTTCAATTTAGCATTTTTATTACGGATTTTATCGACAAAAAACGATTCAAGTTGTCAAAAAAGGGCCCCCCTGACCCCCCACACTGAAAAATTGCTTGGCAGCACTTCTCAAATGATAGATGGAGGCTTTCTGAACATGCCTGCAAAAAATTGTTCCGTAGTCATAAAATGCATAGTTATAACCCTAGTCCACCGGACTACTTCATCATAGCTCGGTCTTGATAAGCCAGACGACCGGTTTTCATTTTCAACTGGAGAACCTTCTATTCGGGAAATAATTGGGAAGATAAATTGTTGAAACTCGTCATGAAAACGTTCAAGAACCATCAGTTACTTTCAGTTGGTGAAAATATATTGGCGGAATAAGAAGTTAGAAAACAACTTCTAGAGGGGAAAACTCGGAGACCCTTGATCCGATTTTTGAAAAATTACTCTCTCAAAAATTAATCCACACTTTTCTCCGACTATAATTCGAAGCAAGTCTGCACCTAGAATGGATGTTCCGTGGGGCTTTCGCATGTCGAATTTACACAAAGTTTTTTGTTAGTTCACGCAGTATACAGGGTGTCCGTTTTTCGAGGCTAAGCATGGATATCTCGCTCATCTCAAGAGATACAAAGTCGGTTGAATTAGAAAAAAGTTGCGCATTTTCATGACGATCAGTGATCCAAAAAGAAATTTGATGTATCGATTTTAGTTTTTGAGATATCGTGAAAAAACAGGAATCTGAATTTCTGTTTTTATTTTTTATTCAAAAAACGGTGAAGGTGGCTTTTTCTAATCTTGACATTGTCAGGGCACTTTTTTAAGGGAAATATCAAGCTGCCAAAATCTTTATTTTAGCTTCCAAAGCAACCGAGATACGACATTCAACTTTTTTCTCCAATGGGCGCCATATTGAATTTTGATATTTTTGAATACGGTATTCTTTTCTGGTTACAACGATGTGCCACATGTCACTGTTAAATAAATGTTTAACATTTACGTTTTTTTATTGTCGGTGCTGATTTTGTTTCCAAAGCACTCTTTAAAAAATTAAAAAATTTTTTTTCGCTCAAAAGCATGAATTCAACAATGGCATGTGACACATCGTTGTAACCAGAAAAAAATATTGTATTCAAAAATGTCAAAATCCAATATGGCGCCCATAAGAGAAAAAAAAGTTGAATGTCATCTCGGTTGTTTTGAAAGCTAGAATAAAGATTTTGGCAACATTGAATTCCCCTTGGAAAAGTGCCCTCACAATGTCTTAATTAGAAAAGGCTACCTTTAACCGTTTTTCAAATAAAAAATAAAAACAAAAATTACAAATTTGTTTTTTCTCGATATCTCGAAAACTAAAACTGACAAGTCAAATATCTTTTTGGATCATTGATCGTCATGAAAATTGCAACTTTTTTCTAATTCAACCGACTCTGTATCTCTGAAGATAAGCGAGATACCCATGCTTAGCCTCGAAAAACGGACAGCCTGTATATGCAAGTTTCATTTTGAAAAAATCACCCCCGGCAACCCAAAATCGTGTTGCATTCAAAAAAAAGTCTACATGACGCCCAATGCAATCTACTCTTGATATCTGTTTGAATTTTTCGAAAAAAAAGATCTCCCAGTAGGAAAGGACGTCTGAGTCAAGTCCTGCACCGAACGCGAGTGGTCCTAGTCAAAACCGGGGTGAGCGGAGCGGCCGTCTTGGGTGGTAACGACAAGGAAAAAGTTCAAAATTTTGTAGCACCTGGGAAATGTTGGGAAACTCCAACGCATACTTGATTTGATTCTTTTAACTTTGACATTTCGTAATGTTTGACAGATGACAGAGGAATACTTTACAATTTTCTGAATGCAGTTTTTCAAGGGCTTTCAAGTGACGTGTTGACGTGTCACAACCCAGGGCTTTCAAGTGACGTATCACAAGTCAAGTTTTGTGAGATAGCTTCTCAGTCCCATAAATTCAAGTGAAAATCTTATGGAGTAGATTTTCTTACATTGGTGCATTTCAAGTTAAGTTACCCTGTAGCGTTACGGTACACAAACCTGCGTGTTTGAGGAATTGAGCCGCATCCACATAGGATTAGTGCAGTGGCAACGGTATGGTAGAAAAGCTAAACTATAGGTTTTTGCATTGAGCGTTCACATAGACTTACGGTAAGAAACGAGTGGCAGTGGGAGTGCAGTTGGAATGGCAGAAGTTTGAAGTTTTCTGGCATTCTGCACTGCCCTTGCCAATTTTCTTGCCATCGCTAATCACAATTCACGATTCCGTTGCTAAGCTATTATTGCGGCGTGATGACTTCACTGATAATGCGGATCTGCTACTGTAAGATGCAAATGCCAAATTGCAGACGTTACCAGAAAGAGCCGTTTGACGGTTGTTGCGTCAGGCCGGCAGCTGACGTGTCAAGTTGCTAGTTCTGCACTAATTCTATGTGAACGCTCGTGGTAAAATTGGTTTATTACCTACGCAGTCCCCCTGCAGTCCAACTGCACTAATCCTATGTGGATGCGGCTTTATGGAACACCTATTGTAAACTTTCTTGAAAAAAAGAGCGAATTGCCAACAGCTTATTCGTTTGAGGACCTTGAGAAACGTCTTCTTTTAATCCTGATGGACGGGTATAGTATTTACTGGGAATATAAAAGAGTTGCAAAGTTGATTCCTGTACACTGTGTAGATATTTCCCGGCGCACAGAAACCTGCCGCTGCTCCTGCTTCCTCCACGTCGTCGCCTATAACGAGCTTTCTATATCGTGACCAACCGGTGGTTGAGCTATTTTGCTATTCTTCATTTTTATCCGTTATTTTGCTGCGCTCTATTTCTTTGAACGTCGCCGCCCGGGATACTTCCGATGTATGCCATTAAGCGGAGCCCCGTTTTATTATTAGATGGATTTATATACCACTGCCGATTATTCACTCGCAAACTCCATACAATATGGTGAAGTTAAACAATGATTATGATTGTACTACGCCGCAGCGGCAACAATATTTCGTTTAATTAAATTGCACGACCGTTGTAATACGGCACAACGGCAGAGCTCAATTACGGACGCGCAGACCTGGTGGTGCATCAGAGGATCCCAGTCCAAAGGGACCGTGTGCAGCACGAAAAATATTTCCAGCACTGATGATCAAGAGCAGTGGTGAAACTAATTTACAAAATGCGCATTTTGTTCGACGTTTTGTTTGAACTGTTAAAACAAGCAGAACATGCCGTTTCACTCGCAGTCGCAACCAAGGATGGAGTTAAGGACGGAGTCATATTGGTGAAATAAGCGTTGCGAAATCAATCCGTGTGGGTTTATTCCTTGACGGATTCTTACCATTTTGGTCTCTTTCGAAAGCTACAAGAATGTACTTTGATTTGAGCCCATTGGCATTCCCCAAATCCAAAAAAATATTCAGTTTTGACATTTGAAAAATTATTTTTGGATTTCGGAAATGCCAATGGGCTCAAACCAAAGTACATCCCTGTAGCTTTCGAAAGAGACCAAAATGGTGAAAATTCGTCAAGGCATAAACCCAGACGGATTGATTTCGCAACGCTTATTTTACCAATTGAACTCCGTCCTTAAATTGGTGAAATCAGCCGTTGCAAAATCAAGTGCTACGGGCTACAGAATATGATCATTCAGGTCTCTTTGGAAAGCTAGAATGTTCTTTGGTTTGAGCCCGGGAACATTCCTAAAATCCAAAAATAAATCTTTCAAATTTGGTAAAGAATTGATTTTTTTTTCAAATGTTGAAAATACCAATAGGCTCAAACCGAAGTATATCCTTGTTGCTTTTCAAAGAGACCTGGATGAACAATTTCTGACAAGCAATAAGCCCGTAGCACTTGCTTTCGCAACGGCTGCGATTCTACCAATTTAACTCCATCCTTAAATTATTCTTCTATCATTACCGTATATCTGCAAGTGCCCGGTGTTCAATTGCAAAGCTTTTACCGGTCGATCGAGGGAAAAAAAGGGACTTTCTTCGGAAAACACATTTTTACAACGCATAATGACAAAGATACAGTCTTCCCCATTTGGTAATGGAATCGTTTTATACATGGTTTCTTCATTTTGCGACTTAAGCCACTGATGCAGTGTTTTCAAAACTATGCATTCAGTAGAGCCCTTATGACCTGATAAAAAGGTGGCCGGACAATTCTTCGCGCGGACAATTCTTCACCGGACACTCTTCGCCGGACAATTCTTCGCGCGGACAATTCTTCGCCGGACAATTCTTCGCCGGACAATTCTTCGCGGGGAACTTTGGAGCTCTTATGAGGCCTAGTGTGATTGTGATATTCAGAGCCCTATCCCCTACTAAGTTTTCACGTGGAGTTTCAAGCCTTGCTGAGCCCCCTTTTCTCTACATCTACAAGTTTCGTTTGGGCGGGTCTTGATGAACCCCCTTGAGTATCTCCAAATTTTCCGGATATTTGCTTCGCCCTTGTGCCTTGGACGGCTTCTCAGAGCCCTATTAGCCCCCCCTGTCTTCATGTTGCATTTGTAGCCCTGCTGAGCCCCTTTTTCATTGTTTCAGTTTTCAAAGCTCTAGAAAGCTCCTGTGAGTCTTTATGTGATGGTTGAAGTCCCATAGGGCCCCCTTTGTGTCTCTTAGTGTCATTTGGAGGCTTAGTGAGCCCCACCAGACCTTTTTGCGATTTTCAGAGCCCTATCCTCACTTGTGTTCTACATCAAAGCATTTACAGCCCTGCTGAGCCTCCTTGTGTCTTAAATACCTTTTGGAGCCCTATTGCGCCCAATGCGTCTTCAATTATCGTTTGCAGCCCAGGTGACCCCCTTCTGATTTCTCGAAGATTCTGGAAGCTTAGAAAGCTTTCTTGTGCTCCTTCTCAAGTTTCTCGGAGCTCTATATGTGCTCTGGGCCACTTTTTTATTGCTTTAGTTTCCGAAGCTCTAGTTAGCTCCTGTGAGTCATAATGTGTTGGTTGAAGTCTCACAGGGCCCCCTTTGTGTCTCTAAGTGTCATTTGGAGTCCTAGTGAGCCCCGCCAGGCCTTGCGATTTTCAGAGCCCTATTCTCTCTTGTGTTCTACATCAAAGCAATTCAAGCTCTGCTGAGTCCCCTTGTGTCTTCAGGTATCGTTTGGAGCCCTATCGAGTCCCATTGTGTCTTAAATTATCGTTTGCAGCCCCAGTGAGCCCCGCCAGGCCTCCGTCCGATTTTCAGAGGCTTCTGCTCTCTTGTGTCTACATTGAAGCGTTTCAAGCCCCACTGAGCCCCCTTGTATCTTCAAGTATCGTTTGGAGCCCTATTGAGTCCCCTTGTGTCCTCAATTGTTGTTTGTAGCCCCGGTGATCCCCTTCTGACTTAGCGATATTTCTAGCGTCTAAGAAAGCTCTTTTGTGCCTTGTCAGATTCCTCAGAGCCCTGTCAGACCCCTTATGTTTTTGTGTGTCATTTGTACCCCTGTTTGGCCCCTTTTCAACCTGTCTTTGTTTCTGTGTTCTAGTAAGCTCCTGTTGTCTTCATGTGCTGATCGGAGTCCTATAGGCCCCCTTGTGCCTTAAAGTGTCGTTTGGAGCCCCATTGAGGCCCTAATGCCTTTTTGTGTTACTCGAAGCCCTATATAGCCTTGTGTCTACATTGTGGCGATTTGAGCTCCGCTAGCCATCTTGTGTCTGAAGTATTGTTGGGGACCCTAGTGAGCCCTACCAGGTCTTCTTGTGATATTAAGAGCCCTATTCTCCCTTGTGTCTACATTGTAGGATTTCAAGTCCTGCGGGGAAGAGTTGTCCGCGAAGAATCCACGTTTACCATCACGTACGTCACTTCAGCGCATACATGAGAACGCATACCTGCAGAGCGCGGTAATTTCAATTTTGACGCACAGAGTCACTGTCAATGGCAGCTGTCATTCAATAATCGAAATGTAAACAAACATAACCTCCTAACCAATCAACATTTAATATGGCTCAAAATGAAATGTTACGTGCCGCAAAAAGATGCAGGAAAGATTCAGGTGATACGAAACACAACGAGCTGCAAGGCGATCACCGAAACAAGATCGTTATTAGGTTAGGTCTGTCGAAACGTCAAATCGACGTCAAGCGCTGTCAGCTGCTATTTGCGCGACATTACACACGCACACCGTATTACAGTGTTGTCAACTTGTTGTCGTGATATGAGATATGGCAACGTCCTACTTCCACAGGTATGCGCAGAAGCCTTTCTGGAAACGTGGATTGTCCGCGAAGAATTGTCCGCGCGAAGAATTGTCCCAGCACCGATGAAAGTTGGTAGCTACTGCCGTAATCATGCCGATGCCATATACAGGGTGATACAGATTCTTTCAAGACGTTTTTTACCTGTTCTTCTAGAAGATTCTCCAATACCTCATTTTCTTCAACACGCCTGTTTTCCTGTTCTTCCAGAAGATTCTTTCAACCTCTTCTTTTCCTGTCCTTCTTAAAGTTTCTTTATATATTTCCCTGTGTCGTTCTAGAAGCTTTTCCAATTCTTCTTTCTTTTTTAGTCGCTGCCCTTGTAGAAGATTTTTTATGTCTTTCTTCTCTTCTATACGTTGTCTATCCTGTTCCTCTTTTTTTCTAGGCGTTTCTCTTCCCGCTCTTCTATAGAAGATTCTTCTGCTGCTGCAGCTCTTGCATGCTACCTGAAATGTTTCCGACTTTTCAATTCCTCTCTTCAGTATGCTCCTCGTTCCCGGCATTCACAAAAAATCCATCCTGAATGTGTTTAACTTTCTGTAGTCACAGGCCAAATTTTTCTTGATTATGTCGCTCTTGACACCAGTGTAACGAATTTGCGTTGAGGTTATGAGTACTTTGATAATAATGGGATGTTTTCAGCGTAGTTGAAGAAACTCTGCTAGATGTCCCTAGTGGTTCGTAAGGGGCTTGGGAACATTTGTGTTTTGTATGTTGACAGCTCAACCGACTGCTTGTTGTCGTTCAAAATTGAAATGTAACCCAAAAAATTGAGCGACGTTTATCAAAAGTGTCAAAGTCTGAAGTGTTGAGTTTCGCTGGCCATTCTTTGTTCGTTGAACAATAACAACGAACGTGAACTGCAGCAAAACCATGCCTGTAAGGTCAAGGAATAAGAAAGTGCAACTGATGCTACTTAATTTTGAATTCAACACTTCGCCGAAGTGCTCGTCTGAAGATGCTCAACAGAGTTTAGTTTGGGTGTTATGGCTCTGGTCTCCTCCTGCTTCCTGCTTGGTGTGAAAGAAAAGGCGACGTGAGAATACGAGTTAGAATCATTGATAAAACCTGGTAGTTTTTACATGATCTTGTTTATTAAAAACGTTCCTAAAATAATTTGCATGGCTTTCACTCGACCTCCTCGCATAGCGCGCTGAAGTTTACGTTCAATTCAGTGGTTGTGGCTACTCTCTGGTTGTAGTCTGCAGTCTGCACTACACCTTCTAGTCTCTTCAGGCTCTCAAGCTACGAAGTTATCCACAGAACCATTTGTGGCCGCGCCTTCCACAGGGTGCGTGCTTCTCTCTTCTTTGTGTGAACAGAAATTTATACCGCAATTTCGTCACATCACCCAGCAATAAGAAATTGTGCTCGATGCTCAATCGATTTCTAATATTGTATCTTCATTTATACCAAGCTGTTCAGCACCAAGGAGCTTTCGTACAAAGGCCGTGCGTGATGATACGGGAATGGGAAATCTGGAACTGACAACAGCTGCCACATAGACAATTTAGCATTCGGCATATTTGGCAACGACTCTATGGCAACGACCGCAACCTGTTGCAGAACCGTCACATTCAAAAATCCCGCTGAAATATCATGGCAGCCGAACTGCGTCAGTGTCGCCAATTCATGATAATTGAATGTTTCTCAGCCCCTTACGAACTACCAGGGACATCTATTGAGAACCTGTCAGGAAAACATCCCATTGAGAGGCATACATACGTTCGAACATTATTATTAATCACTGCGTACTACTGAATTACACTTCAAATAAATCGTTGCGCTTAGATATTGCTTTGTCCATCTTCGCTGATCTACTCATTGTCGCTGCGAGTTCAAATCTACTCGCTCTGACCGTGTCCCCACATTATACAGGTGTCCCGTTTTTCAACGCTCACTATTATTGGTATCTCGGAAACGGTAAGAGATACAAAGTCGGTTAAATTACAAAAAAGTTGCGATATTTTATGACTATCTCAAATATGTCAAGATATCCAAGATATCTTTGGTCATTTCTGATGATCCCAAAAAACTGAAAAATGCCGAATTCGAACATTTTAAATCATTACCTTGTTATGACAGCTATCAATTTGAAAATTGGTATTCTGACATTTTCGAAGGTTTTTGATCGACTGACGTTGATAATTTTTTCCTGCATGCGCTTACTAGTTTTTGAGATATGACAGTTGACTTCATTTTTTGTTATGGACACCATATCATTTGTCCACCCCATAAAACCCACCTTTTCTTCCTCTTCATAAAGATATAAAACACTTGTAGCATTTTTGTCAAAATAACCTGTAAAAATTGGAAAAACTGTTTTTGAGGCGAAAAAATCGAGTTACCGCTTCGGTTGCCATGTGGTTGCCATGCTCTTGTGGCATATAAACAATGGCATTTGGTTGCTATAGTCTGTTGATTTTGAGAAAAGTTGAGTTACATTCCGTTTTTGTGTATTTGATAATGATAATAAATAACAATAAAACAAATACAGAGCCAAGTATAACACAAAAAAAATATAGCAATAGCAATAAACATTAATAATTTACAAATGCTCGAATTGGAGTCCATTCTGCTCTATGCAGAGTTGTGTGCCTTTTAGCCATGTTTTCAACGGCTGCGCTGATATCGTGCGGGTTATTAATTGACTGAAACGCATCATCAGCTCCTTGCTTCCAGCTCTTGGTTGCTTTGGGATGTTCTGTCATGAACCACAAATTCGATCTTTGAGCGTTCCCCGCAAAATGGATCCCATTTCGATTAATTGTAAATTATAAATGTTTATTGCTATTGCGATGTTATTTTGTGTTATACTTGGTTTTGTATTTGTTTTATTGTTATTCATTATCATGATCAAATACATGAAAACGGAATGTAACTCAACTTTTTCCAAAATCAACCGACTATGGCAACCGAATGCCATTGTTATTATGCCACGAGAGCATGGCAACCGAACCGGTAGCTGGATTTATTCGCCTCAGAAATGGTTTTTCCAATTTTTGCAGGTTATTTTGACAAAAAAGCTACAAGTGTTTTATATTTTTGTAAAGAGAAAGAAAAGATAAGTTTTATGGGGTGAATAAATGATATGGTGCCCATGAGAAAAAATGAAGTTAACTGTCATATCTCAAAAACTAGTAAGTGCAGGAAAAAATTATTGACGTCAGTCAATCAAGGACCTTCAAAAATATCAGGATTTTGATTTTCAAATTGATAGCTGTCATAATAAAAAAGTTATTTGAATTTTTGGAATTCGGCATTTTTCAGTTTTTTTGGGATATTTAAAAAATAACTAAAGATATCTTTGATATTTTGACATTTTTAAAATGGCCATAAAATTGCGCAACTTTTTTGTGGTTCAACCGGCTTTGTATCTCTTACCGTTTCCGAGATACCAATAGTGAGCGTTGAAAAACGGTACACCTGTAGGTATATGTATACTCGCGTGTTCTATTCGAGAACATTCCACGCGTCTTCTGATGAATTGCAGCATTGGCCGTTCGTTCATTCCCGGGAGCTCTAGAGAAGTCCACCGGATTAGCGTCTGCTCCAGCGTCTGCTGCCTTACTCGCGCGTCGTGATCTCCAGCGGATTTCGTAACAATAACTTTCTCTGCTTGTTTCCGCTTCTTTTCTTTTGATGGTCTTTCATCATTTGGAGAAAAACGTTATTCTATTATTCTTTTGTTATATACCTACATCAAGTCGACATTGGTCTAGTTAATATAAGGTAAGGTAAACAGTTATATTCAACGTAAGTCAATAGTTAATTTTCCTCTTATTTCATAGTATAGTCATTGTCATTAGACGCTGTAAGCATACTTGGGTTGATTTTATACAATAAATTTTAAATTTGATTTCCTAGATATAAGTAATAATATCTACTCCTACTCACTACTTACTTATATACTTAAACTCAAAAGAAGCTGTGCTTCAAAGTATTATAACTTTCATCCAAAGATATATGCGAGTACGCATAAGATATACGTATTACTTGGGTGAGAAAACTCGACGCTGGGCTTTTCGAATTAAATGCGGCAGATTTGTCTGGCAGGGTTGAGAAACGTTTTCAGCGCACTGCTACCACCAACTCTGCCACCACCAATGCCACCACCACCATCATCCTAGAGCCGCCTGTATCTGTGAGACGACGCTAAATAAATAGCCGCGTGATGGTTTGAGCGCTTCAAGATTTAAAGCTGCAGTGTCGTAAAAAGTTAATGCTGGCCTGAAATATGAGGCTCCTGACAAACAAACTGATGGTAGATAGTACTTGAATAGTTTATCCGGACCGGTAATTCAATCAATTTCTCCGGAAAGCTTAGCGCTGGCCGCCCGTCGGGAATAAATCAGGGACTCTTAGCTCAGCGGCTGGTCATTAATAACGGACCAGCTTGTAAGTAACAGTGAAACTTACTTATTTACGACTGAGAAAACGCTACCATGAGAGTAATAAATAAATTTTTGGTTAATACATAATATTACGTTTTAGCACTGCTTTGCACTCCTTTCATCAACGACAATCTACCCGCCATGTCAGTTTTAATAAATTTAATTAATCTCTGGATGAAATGCTGGCATAAACTGTTTTATTGAGTCGTTCATATTTCCCTGTATTGCCGAGGAGAGAAACTGCTTTACTGCAAGTTTGTAGTCTTACACATTTCCTGTTTCTGAGCGTCTTATTTTGTTAGCTTCATCAGGGATAGGTACCTACCTACATTATTTATTGCACACCGAATAAATATGTATAGGTATAGGTATACTTGATGAAACTTTCAACATACATTTCGACTGATTACTCTTATAGCCCACTTACCCACTTGAAGTATATAAATATTTTGCCTAACTAGATGGATTTATTTCCGTATAATATTCTCAATATAAAGCTGTCAATCTGGAATGAATTTCTGCCTAAGAAAAACTCATAAGTTCTGAAACTAAATTTTTAAACGAAGATTATTCCATCAAGAGGTATACAAGATGTTTTAAACTTAAATACAGGTACGTGTAATTGTTGTAATTGTACGTTTACTTGTGATTGTTTAAAGAAAAAAATCAAAGGCTATCTGATGTTTGACGTTGACGTGTATCCCAGTAGGCCTTGGAAGCTATATTAAAGAATCCCGTTAGGGTTGGCTTTGGAAACAGACATGCGTTCAATTCGATTTTTGTTTCCAAAGCCAACCCTGATAAGATTCTTCGTTGATCGCGCGGTAGTGTTAAGCCGCATCCACATAGGATTAGTGCAGTGGCAACGGTATGGTAAACAAGCTAAACTATAGGTTTTTGCATTAAGCGTTCACATAGACTTACGGTAAGAAACGAGTGGCAGTGGGAGTGCAGTTGAGATGGCAGAAGGTTGAAGTTTTCTGGCGTTCCGCACTGCTCTTGCCAATTTTCTTGCCATCGCCAATCACAGTCCACGATTCCGTTGCTAAGCTTTTATTTATTATTTTCAATGGCAACATCTGTCTTGTGGAATATCAGACTGAAGGTAATAAAATTGTCTCTCTGTAAAAAATTATTTCAAGTTTTCTGAACCTCCCTCTAACCCTGTTCAAAAATTCTTTTGATTGGGTGGCGAAGAAGTTGAAGATACAAATTTGGCAATACATGTCTTAAATGGCCCCTCCGAAATAAAAATAGACCTGTTTTTGCTGGAAAATCCATTTCTCAAGGATCGGCAGTTAATAGGGGGAAAACTTCTCTCTATTTGACAATGAAAAAATTTTGAGAAGGATTTGGGGTGCTTTAAAAGACTTCAAAATATGTTTGACAAAAAGAGAATTTTATTACCTTTATTTTCATGTATTACGACAACATAGGTAGTGCTATTTGGAATTCTAAAGCAGTGTAGGGTGGGGGCGAAGAGGTTGGAGATGAAAATTTGACAATGTGTGTCCTGGATGTCCTCCTCAAAATAAAAATCGACCTGTTTCGGTGTTTTCCTTAACTAAAATTTGGCAGCGAGAAATCTGGGGTGAGTCCTTTCCAAGAAATCACCCAGTACAATATACTTGATTATGAGAAATTTAAATATTTGTTTGTCTATCTAATAATTATTTTGGTCAATAATAATAATTTTCAACTAAAAGTAACTTTCTATTGCAGGTATGTACGCAGTCCAGTTGATTTTCCTCTCAAAAAGGACTCAAGACGTCCATAGAGGTAAGGTAAGGATTTCATTCATTTCAATTCGTCAACAAAACCATCAATGGAATTCAAAACAATTATAAACATCTCTTTCCGCGTCTTTTGTGAGAATTAAAAAATGCGGAATTAGGTCATAATGCGGAACATAAAGCAATGGTTGCCCATTAGGCATCGCTATGTGATATTCCCTTTGGATGCAATGGATTCTCGTTGGATTCAAAGTTCAAAGACGGAAGAGAATATTCTGGCGGCGCTGTTGGATAAATGGTGAAGTTAAAGATTTAGTACGCGTTCATTTGTTAGAGAGACAATAGCGAAGTGAAAGAACGCCGGGGAATTTATCACTATAGTCGGGATCTCATGCGTTTTTCCGCAAACAGACCGACACAGCGGTCTGCAAAAAAATAACCAATTAAGCAGTTTTGCCTCATCGTTAAGGGCCCAAAAAAAACGTTATTTGGTGAAAAAATTCGAAGTTTTTACCTTAGCTAAATGGTGTGATCATTTGTTAGATTCGTATATGCGTGGGAGCGTGAGTTTGTTGAGAGAAATGGGTCGTGGTGCATGGTCGCTTTCGAAATTCGTTAATTTTACATAATCAGAATGTCAATCACAAAATTGGGTATGTACAGTGTTAACGACGGCATTTCGAATTATTGCTAGCGCAAAGCTTTGTTTTGCATTGACACGTCCCTCGTGCAAAATCATGCTAATTTTAAAATGCTTTGATGGACGTGATTGTAAACGATAATATTTTTTATGCAAATCTCTTTCACCTTGATGTAGTAAACCTCACATTGCAAAAAGTCTACGTCTACCATACTGACAACTATTCAGATAACTGGTCTAATAGTTTAAAAGTGTTTTGATGGGGCACATCAGTTGGTAAAGGAATATAATTTGAGGTGCTTGATAATTTTATCTTTCAGCCTATAAACTTATTATGGGGATGATCGAATTTTTTTTTCAAATCCCAAAATAATTACAATCTATCTATTTGGATAATAGGTGATTCGTATGAGTAGGTAAAAGTCAATAGGTAAACAAAATAGACTAAGAAAAAGTGATGAAAAGCGCCGCCTCAAATGACGTATGATTGAAAAAAAACTCAACACCGACCTCAAATAAAATATTAACGTCGCGTCGAACAGTTTAATTTGTTTATTTAAATTTGTGCGTACTTCGATAGGTATTAGGTATAATGTAGATTAGGTAATGAGCTTGAACCGAGGCTTGAACCAGGGATGCTTGAACAAATAATACGAAAAGTCAGAAAGGTGTATAAAAATTCGAAATTCGCCCGAAGACCGTTGGTCTGATTTCAACACTTATTTTTTTATACACTTTGTTTATTTAAATTTGTGCGTACTTCGATAGGTATTAGGTATAATGTAGATTAGGTAATGAGCTTGAACCGAGGCTTGAACCAGGGATGCTTGAACAAATAATACGAAAAGTCAGAAAGGTGTATAAAAATTCGAAATTCGCCCGAAGACCGTTGGTCTGATTTCAACACTTATTTTTCCCTAAAAAGCGAATTCAGTCCCAATTACGACTCGCAGCAAGTCTGCATATGAAATGAAAATTTTGTGGGGCCTACCGCATGTCGAACTTTGATTGCAGTTTTCTTTTGAACTCACGTAATGTGCAAGTTTCATTTAAAAAAAAAATTACCACCGGAAAACCGAAACCGTGTCCATTTGAAAATGGGCGTACACGACGCCCAATGCAATCTGTCAAAATGCAAAAAAGATAGGTACTATGCTGAAACAATATGTGATGCTTCATTCCGAACTGTAGGTACCTAATGCAGTCTGTAAGGGGCACCTATTACAATGGGGTCTTATACGATTTTTTTTTATTGCTTCAAAATGTTCTACAAGGTGAGTTTGCTACATGAATGATGATAGTTAGTCTCAAAAGCCTCTACCTTTTTTTTTAAATGTTGAAAATCGACGCGGGAATAACCCCGATTAAATTCCAACGTCTGATGACGTAGGCGGACGAGTTGAGTTTGCGCAATGGGATGGTCGTAGCTGGAGCCTTGTTGTCAAATTGTGTGACAGACAGTCAAGATTTTCATGAATATTTTGATATTCCTTAGAAAAAAATCACTTCGACAAAACAACACGTTAGGTAGTATGTTTTTGGATACAATGGAACACATTTTTGAGATATGAACAATCAATTTTGGTGTTTGCAATGGGAGTCCATTATAAATCTGGCAGCTTTGCAACAAGGAAACGTCATTTGAACGACGCTGTTGCCACCTTGTTGATTTTTTTTTTGACAGAATGGTGGTTAAATCTAAATCATTTGTTCGGTACATTCTGCAAATAAACAATAATGTCATCGAAAACATGCATTTTCAAGGGATATCCCAATACCTCTTCAAGTGCCCCACAAAAAATTGTCATCAGCGTACCCAAGTCTCAACCCCTCAGAAACAAGTGGCATACAGCTACCGGTGACAAAAGCGCAGCCCCATGGGGCGGCGGATATTTTTGCTGTGAAGATCATTTCAATGTGGGTAGAATCGTTGAACTTTGTGACCCCTTACCTGCAGCAGTTTGTTTTTTCACAGCTGGAATCCGATGCCCCAAACTAGAAGTAGTAGAGTATGTATAAGGTTGTGGGCTTAAAAACCATTCAAGGAAAATATGTAGTACCTCCCTTCAGAAATTGAGCTGAAAAAGAAACTTCAGCCAACTCCTTTTACAAAGAAAAAGAAATATGAGCTCACTACCTCACTGGCAGCAGATCGTGGAGGTATGCGAAGAAAATGATTCCAAGCAACACTTCGAAATGGATGTGGCAGGAGGTGAAATTATATGCCACCATCTAGGTAGGTGTTAGCAAGGGTCTACAGCAGCTATCGTCACCATCAGCAACATAGCAAATCGACAGGCCGTAGAACTTAATGGTTCTTCCAACTTAGTAGAACAACTCACCGCTTCGCTTCTAAAACGAAGATTTGGTACTCTGCCTGCAAATTAGCCACACCCAACATGTTCTGTTTTTACATTTGATCCAACTTTATTATAACATTCAGTTGTCAACTGTATAAAAATTAAAACAAATGAACCTGTTCTTCATATACTATTCAGTTTTCCGCAAAATAGTATTCAATTATTTATAATATGCATTACAGTGTACTGATACTAATTAATAACAAATCCTAAATATGTACTAAATACTCCACTAGATCCTTTACGCATGGAGCAAAAAACTGTTTGGGAACTACTCTTTTCTAAGCAAAAGATAATTTTTTGACTCTCATGTACCTACCTATACTATTTTGTCAAACTGGCCACTTTTTCACACGTCACTTCCAATAAAAGATCACTGCAGTATTTTAAATAGGTTTTATGTCGTAACTTCTGTATTGTTTTACAGTGTACTAGTGTCCTTTATAAACAAATGATGAAGGGAAACCTTCTGTGCATCGGTTTCCTTATCACTATAAAAAGTGAATAAAATTCCATCTGAATTTGTTTTTAATCCACTTTCAACTACTTATAACTTTGAAAATTTCCTGGAGTGTTTGTCCTTTGAGGGTATAGTTCCCACTTTGGCTAAAGAAGATTTTCTCCAATAGCACTCTGTGGAGGTTACTGATGGATTTTGGCTTTTGTTCAGTAGCCAATATAGGAGGGCGACGCTATGCTTACAGCCTCCTGACAAAGTTACACAATAAATTTCAATTCAATTCAAACTCATTGATACCAAACTACAAAACAATGATATCCTTCACTTCGTCAAACTTGAATTGTAAGAAGTTTGCTAACAAAATAATACCGCACCCTACTTAAACTAGCCGCACAATCTCCACAGGTACATGAGACAACCTCCTCTGTTTCTTCTTCAATGATGACTGTAACAGCACATGGAGTACTTCGGACTTTGTGCTCCGGCGTTACTTTGGCTTTGACAGTACATAATGTTTTTACACGTTTCACCTGTACAAACCCTATTGCTTACTTCTGCAAAAAAAGGAATGATCAATTGATTGAGATCAGGTAGGTGCTAGAGGCTCGCTTGCCGCTTGCTTATGAGTCACAAAGCCTTACCTGCTAGTTTTAACATTTCTTACGCCATGTGCGAAAAAATCTGCGTTTCTTCTATATAAATTGTCTGCCATGTCCGCATCGACTTTTGGGAGATTTCTGTCGTTGGCTTGTTCGAAACCAGTTTCCATTTTTTTTTAAATTTAGCACAAAAAACAACTCAATACCTTCAGCAAATATAATAGCAAACTCTCACAACAAGAGAAATCAGGAATGTGAGGTTAGTGGGTTAGATAAATGACTATTATTATTATGTATTACTAATGATACTGACTATTGTGATAATATAATTATCAAATAATATATAATCATTATTTACATGAGTATATGTATATAATGACAACGTGGCAACACTGCTTAATGTCAACTGCGGTATTGCTTCCATTTCATTGGTGGATGAGTTTAGCCGCAAATTCAGTCGATTTAAACAGAGGGAGTGTGAAGAGCCAACTTTCAAGTTCTTTTCCCTGGGCCGATTTTTTTTTGTTTTATCTCCAGAGTATTTAGTTTTAGGTACTTAAGCATCGATTTACATAAGAAAATCGCATTTTGTGATTTTCGTATAAGACCCCATTTTTAACGATCACGTAATCATGATGACACTTTCAATGATCAAGAGGTTGATATCAGTCAAACTACACATTCCTAATCAATAATGGTATCCTGGTAATTGGTGAGTAAGATAAAGAGGTTGAAAATGTTAAAATAAAAACGTTTCCGTCCTTCCGTTTTCTATTATCCATTCTGCGTCCTTGTACTCTCACCATCCTGCTTTACCGGAGAGTTGTGATGTTTCTGGCTTCGATCAATTTGCTAGTCACTGGTCCGTTAACTAATTTAATGGAAACGATCTGCTCGGTCTCCTGTTCGGACGGCGGCTCTGTGTAGGTACAGGTAAGTAGACTGATGGGCAGGTATCTTCGTCCCCGCATAAATTTCGAATAATTGAAATTAGCGCGAGAGACATGGCACAGGCACATCAGGATGGGGATGGTGGAAAGTGGTGGAATATGGCCGGAGGGCAACACGCCCGCAGATGGTGTGTGTGGAGAACTCGAGCAGAGGCAGAAGCAAAAGAGAGCGGTTGGAAAAACAGAGAGACGGCTAATTGAATTGGGAAAACGGGAGTTTCGGGGGGTGCTGGCGAAACGGAGGGGTGGACAGCACCGCCACCAGCCACACGTGATGTTGAAGAATGATACGGGCCGGCGCCTGCAGCGCACAACTATCTGTCAGACAAGAGCGACACGTTACATCTTTCATAAGTTTTCGCACCGCTTACGAAATGCCGGAGTTCCATTTTATGGGATTATGGCGTGAGCTTCTTTTCGGTCTTTTTCCGTGTAAGGCCATTATTTCGTATGACAATGAGGGCGCGAACCGCGCGGCCAGACGCGTGTTTTACAAACCCAAAAAGTCACTTCCGAATCACAATGGTAGGAGGTATGCGACTACTGTTGCTGCACGAAAAACTCCTGACAACCATCATACTTTTATTATTGATAGGTATGTTCCAGCCTCGGTTCCAGCGATACGTTCCTATCATACTCAGTGGGTTTTCTTATGTTCATTTTTTGACGCCCGTGTGCAACTTAAAACATAGTGGTTGGTGTTCCATTGTTCCTTAGAGTCCTTTGATCATTACGTGACGAACAAATATCGCGAGGGTGTATATCTGAGACCCGCGAAAGGACAACAGAAGAAAGAGAGGAATATACTGAAGAGATTAAAAAACGTTAACTCATGAACAGAACGAAGTGAAATCATGGAAGTTACCGTACGTTTTTGTCATTTGATAACAATTAAGGCTTAGCAAACCGTTTCTCGATATTTGAACCTTGAAGAGATATTGTCACGAATAGGAAAAGGGCACCCTTGGCCCTACCCGTGAACAGGGCTTTGCTCTTTATTGTTGTTCAAGCAAAATGAAACCGGGAAGATGGTAGATGGATGGATTATAGAACCGGGAAGAAGTAGACTCGTGCATTCTACTAAGATAATAAGTTTATTATAAACGATTATTGAACGCACACATCACACTCAACACCTTACTCGCATGACAGATATAAAAAATGGTTTTACTTACATTGCAATTAATTAACTTGGACCTGAGGGCACAGCCTCAGTCCTTTAAAGAACATCGCACATTTTTGTAACCAGCAGTACCGATGACCACAACCGAATCGAAATCATTAATCGAATGCCGTGCTCAAAGCTTCGAACCCCTTTTATAGAATCGTCCAAATCAGGTCAGTGACGCAGCTATGCCTTGCTGATCCTGCAAAACCTTTAGTATGGGGGCATAGGTCATGCCGTGTGTAGCTTCGTGAAGATATATAGAGTTATGTCTTAATCGATTTCTGGGGGATCAAGGACCATGAAAAATTATGGTGGAATATTGGCATCTACTGCAGGCAAATATGGTGGAAGCGCCAAAATGGGCTACATCTGGTAATAAAAAACTGGCTATAGCCCTGTAGCTCGTTTGTTTTTCAACGGATTTCTACACCTGTAATGTCGTTTTTTGGACAAAAGAATTTTCTTTTTATTTCATACCTGAATTTACAAACGTCATTCCGGGAAACTGTCAAAATTGTTTTTATAAGATATGCTAAATTCCAGCCTTTTTTGAAGGTTATCTGATTTTTTGGAAACCTGGCAGTATTATAGATCTCGAGATGCCCTTTCCAATTTCTACTTTTTCACTTCGTATCTTTGCCGTTTTGGCCGCCATATTGAAAAGATGACGCCCAAAAAAACAGTTTTTTGTCAATATCTTGAATTCAACTGACTCAAGATTGAAACGTGTTTATGTGGAGGAAAGCACATTCAAGTCTCTACAATTTGACATATCAATCATTCTTGTGCGCCTCACGGTTCTTGAGTTAGAGCTTTCAGAACTTCCGGAAGCATCAACTTTCGGCATTCAATCAGTATGTTAAATTGATACGGCCGTCATGTAGTAAGCAAATTAACCATGAATAGCTTTTGGCTATTGACCATAGACAATAAAAAATCAAAAAATCTATCATGGTGATGTTAATTATGCAATTACAGGGTGAACTGTGGAGGCAAACTGACTCTAGAATGAAATAAATGTAATATAGCATTTGAAGGGTATCAGATACATTCGAAACTCATTATTATAATGAAATTTGAGGTTATTATTTAGAATATCCACTTTTTCACTTTGTATCTCTGTCGTTCTGGCCATAATTTTGAAAAGATGGCGCCCAAAAAAAACATATTCTCAAATTATTTTTGGAAAATTCGTCATAAAATTTTAGAATTCATAATTAAGTGAAGGTCCAATAAATTCTCTAAAATTTGACATCTAAATCACCTATGTGCGACTTACGGTTCTCAAGCTATACTTTTTCAAAGTCAATTTCCCCTCAGATTTCACCCTGTAGTTGCATAACAACCGTTACCATGATTGATTTCCTGTATACCTATTATTGGTCTGTGGTTGACAACTGATCATTATTTATGGTTGATTTGACTGCCACGTGGAGTTAAGATCAACTTAACATGCTTATGGGATGACTAAAGTTGATGCTTCGGGGAATTCTAGAAGCCATAACCCAAGAACCGAAAATAGCCTGTCCACGAGTAAGGTGTCAAATTGTAGACAATTGAATAAGCTTGCATCCGCGAACAAACGCTTCTACCTCACATTGATTGAAATGAAGATATTGACAAAAACTGTTTCTTTGGGCGCCATCATTTCAATATAGCGGCCAACACGGCAAAGAAACGAAATGGAAAAGTGAAAATTCGGAAAGGGCACATCAAGATCTATAATACTGCCAAGTTTCAGAAATATTGGATAACCTTCAAAAAAGGCCGGGATTGAGCATATCTTATGGAGACAATTTAGACAGTTTCCTGAAATGACGTTTGTAAATTCAGGCACGAAATAAGAAGAGATTTTTTTGTCTACAAAATGACGTTCCAGATATTGAAATCCGTTGAGAAATAAACGATCTACAGCCAGTTTCTTATTACCAGATGAAGCCCATTTTGGCGCCTCCACCATATTTGCCTGCAGAAGATGTCAATATTCCACCATGATTTTTCATGGTCCTTGATCGCCCAAGAATCGATTAGGACATAACTCTATATATCTTATGAAGTTGCACACGGTCAAGCTTTTTTTGACCCTATGGACCCGGACTTCTTTGTCTTCAGTCTATTCCAATGTGGAAATGACCTAGCGTCTGCTGATTTGGACGATTCGGCGATACTTTGGCTACACGTGCCTGCTTTTCGACGTGGATACGTCTATGTTTTCGATCCATAAGAGGGGTCATTTCATGAACAGGAGTATAGAGAGACCTGGATCTGGTCACCCAGAGAGTGACGAAAGCCAAGTCATTGAGCGAGAGGGTATAGAGAGAGAGAAAGCTAGAGCACTAGGGTATTTGCGCGTCAGGGTGTGGTGCCATTGCTTGTTACTAAACCACCCTGCGTCACAGTCAAAATGCATGACATGAGCTGTCAATATTTTTGTTTAGGTTAAGTCGACTGTTTAATCTTTCAACACAGATTTTTTCACTAAATTTAACAGAAACTCTTGAAAACTGTTCTAGTCATGTATATTGTGTTCCATACATAGCAGATGCTTTCGATCACCGTATTTCAAGTACTGCTGGTATTTCGTCGAACGTAGGTTTCATCATCCAACTCATTCCGTCGAACGCAAATTCCGTTGATCGTTGAATGCAGTAACCGTCGACGTGGTGACCCCATCGTGAAGATATATTTGTAATTGCCGTACGCGCAGTAGGTATATTATGTATTTCAGTGGGTACTGGCCCCGAACAGCTGGAAAACCCAAAAAGTACAATAATAGAAGTTCATCAATTTTGCAAAATTCTATACCTGATGGTTTCTTCGGCAAGGAAAACATCACATCTTCCCGACTCTTGTACTGCTTCACGGTGCACCTTTTCCGTTTTGGCACTTTTAGCCCGGATTTCGGCGATTTCGGCAAGCAAAATAATGACAATTCAAATTTGTAAACAAATCGTGGAAATGACAAATGTCAATAGCAACCACGCCCACCCCAGCTAACTATGTTTAAAATTTTGACGAGGCCAGGAAATGCCGAGATACTGACAGAGAATACCGATATATCCCTTTCATAGCTTCGTCTCTCTAGGTACCCTGATTCAGGTCTCTCTACAGGAGTATATGCACGAACGCCATCTGTTGGGGCAGTTGTGAATAAAGCCGGTAAGTATGAGATCTACTGAAATAGAGTGATGTCAAATTAGTTGTATACCTACATACCTCCCTGTTTGCTCCTGTCTATGTAATTATGTAACGAAAGGTAATCTACCTATCGACAATAGTCAATATCTATTTTATATTAAAATAAAAAACTCAGAAGCGTGTCCCGGTACGATCAAGGGAGTTACATGGTGTAGTAGCCTTCTATCCCTCATTCATTAAGAAGGTACCCGGTTTTACCTGGAGGACGTGCTTATGAAGATACAAGGGCTGAAAGTTTCGCCCCCTATAAATTTCTAGAACAGTCCAGAACATTCGAGAGTATTCGAGATAATTCCACAACATTCCAGAATGTTCCGGTATGTTCTGAATGTTCGGGAATAGTCTGTAACGTACGGAAACATCTCGGAACGTTACAGATCATTGTGTAATATTCGAGATCATTCGACAGCATTCCAGAAAGCTCCGGTATATTCTGGAATGTTCAGGAATGGTCTGGAACGTTCGAAAACATCCCGGAACATTCCAAAGCATTGTAGAACATTCGAAATTATTCCAAAACTTTCCAGAATGTTCCGGTATGTTCTGGAATATTCACGAATAGTTCAAGACGTTCGGAAACATCCCGGAGCATTCCAGATCATTGTGAAACATTCCAGATTACATAATTAAGTTTTCCCTTACCCATGCAGAAGGTTCCCGGTTTGTCCACAAGAGCGTGCTATTGAAGATATAAGTAGGGTTGCTAGATTATCGACAGCTTTGGCTGTACAAGGGTTACGCAATCATCCGTTGCTAAGGGCCGATGGGAGGGGCTAAAATTCAGCTATGTGTCAAAATTTATCATGACCGGAGAGAAAAGGAAATTTGGGGGGTCCGGTGCTGTTGCTTGATGTCCGCAACCGAACATACATGAAAATTTCATTCATATAGCGGCATAAAAGACATGTTTTGAAACTCATCGGGCAAGTCATATCCACCTCTCACACGAATTTGTACACCTAAATCCAAAATAAACACGCTCTTGACAGCTAGAGCCCGTTGAGACGGACGCCTATGGCTTTCCGTGAGGCCGACAGACGTCAGTCCCTAACTCCGTGAGGCCAATCGGTAAACAAACGCTCAGCCAGAATGCGGTACCCTTACGCCGGCCGACCGGTCGCGTGATAATTAGGTTCCCTAGATATAAGGACTGGAAGTTTCGCCCCCTAGAAATTTCTATTAAGAACAGCAGTCCAGAACATTCGAGAGTATTAGAGATAATTCCACAACATTCCAGAATGTTCCGGTATATTCTGGAATGTTCGGAAATAGTCTGGAACGTTCAGAAACATCCAGGAACATTCCAGAGCACTCTCGAATGTAAATCCAGAACTATTATAGCGGTCTGTAGTAACCATTTGTATTAGCGGGAGTATGCACTCACGAGTATGCGCGCAAGTGATTTCTGTCATGGGAAAGGTGGATTGCTCAAATATCCTCTTATACATAGACGTATCCACGTAAAACTTAGAGCTGTATCTAGATACAGCTGGTTCCCGAGCGTAGCGAGGGCACTCTTTTATGTTCAAGGAATGAACTTTTACCTAGGGCTCTTATGTCACTACCATGACAATATCTCGGGAAACCTGATTTTTGTGAAAATTCAGTTGTTAAAAAAAATCAAAGAATTCTGAAGATTAGTCAGGGGGCATAGGGTCAAAAAAAGGTTGGCCGTGTGCAGCTTCGTGAAGATATATAGGGATATGTCCTAATCGATTCCTGGGCGATCAAGGACCATGAAAAATTATGGTGGAATATTGACATCTGCTGCAGGCAAATATGGTGGAGGCGCCAAAATGGGCTTCATTGGATGATAAGAAACTGGCTGTAGCTCGTTTGTTTTTCAACGGATTTCAACATCTGAAACATCATTTTGTAGACAAAAAAATTCTCTTCTTACTTCATGCCTAAGTTTACAAACGTCATTCCGGGAAACTGTCAAAATTGTCTTCATAAGGTATGCTAAATTCCGGCCTTTTTTCAAGGTTATCTGATATTTTTGAAACTTGGCAGTATTATAGATCTTAAGGTGCCCTTTCCAAATTTTCTCTTTTCCACTTCGTATATTTGCCGTTTTGGCCGCCATATTGGAAAGATGGCGCCCAAAAAACAGTTTTTTGTCAATATCTTCATTTCAGTCAATGTGAGGTGGAAGCGTTTGTATGCGAATGAAAGCTTATTCAATTATCTACAATTTGACACCTTACTCGTGTACGTGCTATTTCCGGTTCTTGGGTTATGGCTTCCAGAGCTCCCTGAAGCATCAACTTTTGTCATCCAATCAGCATGTCAAGTTGAGCTTAGCTCCACGTGGCAGTCAAATTAACCATAAATAATGATAAATTGTCAACCACAGACCATTAATATCCAGAAAATCAAGCATGGTAACGGTTGCTATGCAACTACAGGGTGAACTCTAAGGGAAAATCAACTTTGAGAAGGTATAGCTTGAGAACTGTAAGTCGCACATGAGTGATTCAGACGTCAAATTATAGACAATTTAATAGACCTTCACTTTTGATATGAATTCTCAAGTTTTATGACAAATTTTTGAAAAAAAATCGAAAATATGTTTTTTTGGGCGCCATTTTTTCAAAATTATCGCCAGAACAGCAAAGATACGAAGTGGAAAAGTGGATATTCTGAATGATGACCCCAAATCTCATCATAATAATGAGTTTCGAATGTATCTGATATCCTTCAAATGCTATATTACCTTTATTTCTTTCTAAAGTCAGTTTGCTTTCACAGTTCACCCTGTAATTACACAAATAACATCACCATGATCGATTTTCTAAATTTTTGTTATCTATGGTTAATGGCCAAGAGCTATTGATGGGTTATTTGCCTACTACATGACGATGGTATCAATTTAACATGCTGATTGAATGCCGAAAGTTGATGCTTCCGGAAGTTCTGAAAGCTCTAACTTAAGAACCGTAAATCGCACATTAATGACTGATATGTCAAATTGTAGAGATTGGAATGGGCTTTCCTCCGCATACACACATTTCAATCTTGAGTCAGTTGAATTCAAGATATTGACAAAAAACTGTTTTTTGGGCGCCATCTTTTCAATATCGCGGCCAAAACGGCAAAGATACGAAGTGGAAAAGTAAAAATTCTAAAAGAGCACTTCAAGATCTATGATACTGCCAGGTTTCAAAAATATCGGATAACCTTCAAAAAAGGGCGGAATTTAGCATGACTTATAAATACAGATTTGACAGTTTCACGGAATGACGTTTGTAAATTTAGGTATGAAATAAGAAGAGAATTTTTTTGTCTACAAAATGACGTCCCAGATGTTGAAATCCGTTGGAAAACAAACGAGCTAGAGCCAGTTTCTTATTACCAGATGAAGCCGATTTTGGCGCCTCCACCATATTTGCCTGCAGTAGATACGAATATTCCACCATCATTTTTCATGGTCCTTGACCCCCCAGGAATCGACTAAGACATATCCCTATATATCTTCACGAAGCTGCACACGGCACGACCTATGCCCCCATACTAGATGGAAAAGTACAATAGAGGGTACAATTTGATATTTTGACTCCAGTGCTTGGCGACAGTGAGAGTTGCATAGCTTAGCAGCTCAAGAGCAAGAAGAGCACTCTCGCTTGGCAACTACAAACGCGCATAACTGTGAATAAGTACGGTGCGCTTTATTTGGAAATTGACTTTTGAGTAATTGGGTCTGTCGTACTTTGACCGAGTTTCAATGGTTGAAATAAAGCTTCATGAAATTCCCAAATAACTGGGTTTTCATGCATTCTTTGTGAAAAATGAGCACACATAGTAGTTCGGTTATTAGCGCTAGATTTCAAGTCGGAGATCCGCCTGCGCGCGCACTTTGACTAATTGTCAAAATGTCGAATTGCATACCTTTTCACCTTCAACATTTTTGATTTCACTTTTCCGGTCCCTACAGCAACATGGAAGGGAAAGTATTGTAATCGTGCGGGAAAAAAGTTTTGAGATTTCGCCGGATATATCCATTTTGAGGTCCCCCAAGACGATCAAGACCATTTCCAGAATGATGTCTGTCTGTCTGTGAGTGTGTCTGTAATCTATCTTCCAATTCTTCGGCTACAAGCTGCTCACCATAAGCATACCCACTAATATTGGATTCTGTAGGCGAATCAATATTTGGACTTCAAACTGGAACTGGAATGTGCAGGTGGCAGCTTCCGGGCCTGATGCCTTAAAGTCGCTTTGATCCAAACAGCGATTTGTGCGTGATCGTAAATTATGGACTTACATCTGTGCCTGTGTGGTGTGTTGTTGTTGTATACGTCCACACATGCACTCGACATATATCGAGTGGGATCGGACTACACATATTATGAAAATTGGCGGAATATATTCCGCCTGGCATGGCGTACTTGTGATGCAATAAATTCGGGTTCGTGTCTCGCTTTGTTTGTCGCGCATATGACATCCGCGTACTGAACTATACTGAATACAGTCATCCCGTCCATGCATACGGTACACGGTTCAAGCTTATTTATTTAGATATTGCTTTTCCGTTAAGGCGACGCTGTGCATCAGGTATGAGGGGGTAAAAAGGTGGCGAAGAAGCAAACCAGAAAGAACCGTTTGTCTTTGAGCGAAACACTGGTATGAAACTCGTCACGTAGCTCTTTTTATGAGTTCTAAAACTCGAACGGCTTCAAGTTTTCGCCTCGCACATAAGAAAAAGCTGCTGTATAAAAATGGAATACAATAACAAATCATTTCTTGAACTGCTATTCTCATGCAATTGATTTTGAAGAAGGCAGAGGGATATGCATACGCGGCAGGAAATTATAAGGACTTTTGATATGTTTAAGGGGAACTGGAAGCTTGCAATGAAAAAAAATCGTTCTATTTTTAAATTAATTCCAGTTAAAATTTTATTTCCAATATACTATCAAAGGATTATTGAGGATTCATGAAAGATTAAGACAGGCCAAGGACCTGCATGGACCGTAGAGCCATTCAAAGTTAAAGTAAGAACATAGGTGAGACAGTCAACTTTTTTTTCGCGACCGCCATCTAGAATTTCCGTTTCACTCAACACTTGGAAAAATGACGCCGAATGTGAGAAAGTTGACATAAGTATATCTAGTCACCTTATTATGAAAAAGATAGTCTTGAAGCAAGGTGAGGGTCTCTTCGTCGAGCAAAGATTGTCACCCAAGGTTTTCATGGTAATACGGCACTTGCAGCGCCAGGCGCCAGGGAACGTCCGCTCTAAAATGACTTATAGCGCCTTTATTTTTGAGACGCAATCCCAGGTTATGCGAAACTTTATTTTCAGTAGAAATCAAGAAACTTTTCTGTGTAAGATTACTCCAAATCGATGTCGTGAATTTGAAAGTTCCCAAGGGAATAAAAAGCAAAAAGCTGCTTTTCTTCCCGCAAAATGAGGACGAAAAGTGTTCTTTTTGTCATGGTATTGCGAAATAGTTATTTATGTACCAAGGCCGTGAAGGTCATCCTTTTTGGCCGCCCGAGGCTGCAAATTAGGTGAGGTCAAAAAAAGGGCCTTCAGCCGAAGTCCATGCAGCATTTTTTAGGCGATTTACAGAAAAAAATCATGAAAATCATCCGTTTTTATCTCTCATCTAGTATATTTTAATTAGATTTTTTGCTTGAAGAAAGTAGTTCTCAAACGGTTTTTTGCTATATGGTTAGCTCATCCCCACCTGTTCAACATGTTGAAAGCATTCATCCCTGTGACTCATACTACTTAGTATACAGGGTGAAAATAAAAAAATGAATCTTCAAACTTTTTTATTCCAGTGGAATAATTCTCGAGAAAAACAGCTTTTCATTATGCATGGTCTCCTATTGAACGGGTGAAAAATTCACCCCTCTGTAGCCGCTGGTATTCTACGTACAGCGTACAGGGTGGAATTTGATGAATGCTTGTTTCAGGAAGGGTATATCTCCTGACTCATTGGAGCAAGCAATTATTGTGCCGGTATTCAAAAAAGGAAATAAAGATGACAAATCCAACTATCGCCCAATAGCGCTTTCACCAATAGTCTCCAAGATTGTTGAGAAGTGCATTGCCAATCGGATTTCTTGTTACTTTGAGTCGGGTGGAATCTCGGGTGGAATATTTGGAGGCAGCCAGTTTGGCTTTCGTAAAAACTTAATGGATGGCACCACCACCGCTGTGATCTCGAGGCTGGTCACTGATATTTTGAGAGGGTTTGAAAATGGTCAATACGTAGGTGCATGCTTTTGTGACTTAAGTTCAGCTTTTGATTGTGTTTCGCATGGTATCCTCATTGAAAAACCAAGATGTGTAAGCACTGTACGTGTAATCATTAGCACCCAGCACCAATAAACTATTATTATTAAGAAACAAAGCTCTCCGACCAACCACAACACCAGACGATCGAACCGAACAACTGCACAGACACGTGTTTCGCCCCTACTGGGGGCTCATCAGTGCGCAGGCGTGATCAGCTCAACCATCCGATGCCGTGGCAGTCAGAGAACTCATGGTAATATACACCCAAGAGGACTCCTAATATGTGAGTCCTCCAAGCGGCGCCATCTATCAAAGGCATTCCGCAGATGCTATATTTCAAGGCATCAGGCATGCGAGGGAATTAACAGAATTCCACGTAAAGCAACACCGTCGCCAAGAGAGCATCGATGGTAGATGTACACATGTATACTCAAGCCGAGTAGAGCAATGTTAAACACAACAAACACGCGAATATAAATAAATATTGCGCCTCTTAGGGCCATATAGCGGCACCTCGCATTTTTATGAAACAAAGCTCTCCGACCAACCACAACACCAGACGATCGAACCGAACAACTGCACAGACACGTGTTTCGCCCCTACTGGGGGCTCATCAGTGCGCAGGCGTGATCAGCTCAACCATCCGATGCCGTGGCAGTCAGAGAACTCATGGTAATATACACCCAAGAGGACTCCTAATATGTGAGTCCTCCAAGCGGCGCCATCTATCAAAGGCATTCCGCAGATGCTATATTTCAAGGCATCAGGCATGCGAGGGAATTAACAGAATTCCACGTAAAGCAACACCGTCGCCAAGAGAGCATCGATGGTAGATGTACACATGTATACTCAAGCCGAGTAGAGCAATGTTAAACACAACAAACACGCGAATATAAATAAATATTGCGCCTCTTAGGGCCATATAGCGGCACCTCGCATTTTTATGAAACAAAGCTCTCCGACCAACCACAACACCAGACGATCGAACCGAACAACTGCACAGACACGTGTTTCGCCCCTACTGGGGGCTCATCAGTGCGCAGGCGTGATCAGCTCAACCATCCGATGCCGTGGCAGTCAGAGAACTCATGGTAATATACACCCAAGAGGACTCCTAATATGTGAGTCCTCCAAGCGGCGCCATCTATCAAAGGCATTCCGCAGATGCTATATTTCAAGGCATCAGGCATGCGAGGGAATTAACAGAATTCCACGTAAAGCAACACCGTCGCCAAGAGAGCATCGATGGTAGATGTACACATGTATACTCAAGCCGAGTAGAGCAATGTTAAACACAACAAACACGCGAATATAAATAAATATTGCGCCTCTTAGGGCCATATAGCGGCACCTCGCATTTTTATGAAACAAAGCTCTCCGACCAACCACAACACCAGACGATCGAACCGAACAACTGCACAGACACGTGTTTCGCCCCTACTGGGGGCTCATCAGTGCGCAGGCGTGATCAGCTCAACCATCCGATGCCGTGGCAGTCAGAGAACTCATGGTAATATACACCCAAGAGGACTCCTAATATGTGAGTCCTCCAAGCGGCGCCATCTATCAAAGGCATTCCGCAGATGCTATATTTCAAGGCATCAGGCATGCGAGGGAATTAACAGAATTCCACGTAAAGCAACACCGTCGCCAAGAGAGCATCGATGGTAGATGTACACATGTATACTCAAGCCGAGTAGAGCAATGTTAAACACAACAAACACGCGAATATAAATAAATATTGCGCCTCTTAGGGCCATATAGCGGCACCTCGCATTTTTATGTAACAAAGCTCTCCGACCAACCACAACACCAGACGATCGAACCGAACAACTGCACAGACACGTGTTTCGCCCCTACTGGGGGCTCATCAGTGCGCAGGCGTGATCAGCTCAACCATCCGATGCCGTGGCAGTCAGAGAACTCATGGTAATATACACCCAAGAGGACTCCTAATATGTGAGTCCTCCAAGCGGCGCCATCTATCAAAGGCATTCCGCAGATGCTATATTTCAAGGCATCAGGCATGCGAGGGAATTAACAGAATTCCACGTAAAGCAACACCGTCGCCAAGAGAGCATCGATGGTAGATGTACACATGTATACTCAAGCCGAGTAGAGCAATGTTAAACACAACAAACACGCGAATATAAATAAATATTGCGCCTCTTAGGGCCATATAGCGGCACCTCGCATTTTTATGAAACAAAGCTCTCCGACCAACCACAACACCAGACGATCGAACCGAACAACTGCACAGACACGTGTTTCGCCCCTACTGGGGGCTCATCAGTGCGCAGGCGTGATCAGCTCAACCATCCGATGCCGTGGCAGTCAGAGAACTCATGGTAATATACACCCAAGAGGACTCAACAGGACTTGTTTAACATTGCTCTACTCGGCTTGAGTATACATGTGTACATCTACCATCGATGCTCTCTTGGCGACGGTGTTGCTTTACGTGGAATTCTGTTAATTCCCTCGCATGCCTGATGCCTTGAAATATAGCATCTGCGGAATGCCTTTGATAGATGGCGCCGCTTGGAGGACTCACATATTAGGAGTCCTCTTGGGTGTATATTACCATGAGTTCTCTGACTGCCACGGCATCGGATGGTTGAGCTGATCACGCCTGCGCACTGATGAGCCCCCAGTAGGGGCGAAACACGTGTCTGTGCAGTTGTTCGGTTCGATCGTCTGGTGTTGTGGTTGGTCGGAGAGCTTTGTTTCATAAAAATGCGAGGTGCCGCTATATGGCCCTAAGAGGCGCAATATTTATTTATATTCGCGTGTTTGTTGTGTTTAACATTGCTCTACTCGGCTTGAGTATACATGTGTACATCTACCATCGATGCTCTCTTGGCGACGGTGTTGCTTTACGTGGAATTCTGTTAATTCCCTCGCATGCCTGATGCCTTGAAATATAGCATCTGCGGAATGCCTTTGATAGATGGCGCCGCTTGGAGGACTCACATATTAGGAGTCCTCTTGGGTGTATATTACCATGAGTTCTCTGACTGCCACGGCATCGGATGGTTGAGCTGATCACGCCTGCGCACTGATGAGCCCCCAGTAGGGGCGAAACACGTGTCTGTGCAGTTGTTCGGTTCGATCGTCTGGTGTTGTGGTTGGTCGGAGAGCTTTGTTTCATAAAAATGCGAGGTGCCGCTATATGGCCCTAAGAGGCGCAATATTTATTTATATTCGCGTGTTTGTTGTGTTTATTATTATTAAATAATTTATTTTCAATAAATTTGATCTAAATCGAATCAATTTGGACAAACACTATTTCCGGCTCTATTACATGTCTATAATCTCTCATTTTATATATAAAAATGTGACATTCCTCAAACCGCTAAAACATGACAAACAGGGTGAAACACCCTTCTTTTCTTTTCTTTTTTTCCGGAGTAACATGGATTCGGATGAAAATCTTAAATCTTACCCACTTCAAAGGAGAGCCTAGAGTCCTTGGCAAAACATATAAAAAATGTACATTTCTGCATCCAACTGCAACCACTGGCTACTGCAGCATCAAGCATTTTTGCGATTTTGGTTGTGCGAGGAGTTGATAAGGACAATTTCCTTAACAACTCCTTGCATAACAAAAGTGGAAGCGATATAATTATAATTCATCCTGTGTATCAAGTCAGAGTGATATTAGAGATGCAAATTTTTCATATGGCTTGCGGAAAGTTTCCCAGTGAACCAGATAAGATTGTTATCCGAAATAATTCCACCCAGAAAAAAAATTAAAAAAATAAAATATGTTTCAACCTGTAGGTTGTGTTCAGGGAGTTTTAGTCCAGGAGGCAGTAAACATTTTTGGTACTTATTTTCTCAGTCACCAAATATATGTAGATAGGATTGTTCAGTTAGTGATAGGGGAGAGCAGGTGAATATCGACCACTTAAGGCAAAAAATTCAAAACCAGTCGCTATGTGCACTGTCAAGGCTGTACGTTTTGTACCATATTCCCCAACCATTCAACTACCCAAAACCTTGAATAGTCACTCACTAAGTAGAAACATTTTTGTGAAAAAAATTCGAAAGCAAAGTGAAAATTTCAGCGGGTAATATCGACCAGTGGGGTAAAATCGACCACCAGGTCGGATAATATCGATCGCACGTTTTCTTAGCCATTTTGTAGTCTGCATGCTTAGCAAAAGCACAAAAATACAAGTCGAAACATTATTTTTGGAAAAAAATCTAGTTTTTGATTTTGTCCCTTTTTCCCTAACATTTATCAAGAACGATTCCCATGATAGGAACCTATAAGATTAACAGATAAAATTAAAAATAATTCTCAGGTAAGTACTCTCAGGAACCTCATCAGGTCATTTTCGCACCACACGAGGCGCGATTCGTTTTTCGCCGATATTTTCCGCGAGGCATCTGAAATGATGTATAAAACTCCATTTGTACAATATCGACCAACCAGGTTAGATTATGGAACTAGGCCTACTACACAAAGTTACTATCAATGATCCTTGGTACATTACACCAGGAGACCTAAGTCTAACTACCATGAAAAGTCTGCAATACGTTATCATAAACACTCCTGAACTTGAATCATATTGGCTGGAAACAATAATTCGTTTCTGTCAGTCAAGCGCTTCAAATAAATGGCTGACCGACAGCTGTGCTGGAGTTCACTTGCAAAATGCTAGATGGCAGCCTGTGTCATGATTCCAAAAAACTTACAGGGTGGGCCACAGTGGTGCGGTTGATATTAGACTGCCGGTCGATATTCGCCTCTCTTCCCCTACTAACCATCTATTCTTGAGTCTGGCTAAAATTTTCCGATCGATTGAGACAGAAAATGCCTTAGAAAATTCAAATGCGTTTCACTTATTTTCACACAAATGAAAATGATTTTACCAACAAGGCATATGCTGAAGTTGACTAGAAAAGATAGTCTGGCTGATCTCTGGCCATGGAAAATATGTCTGGCACGTCAAAACCCAATGTTAAAAAAATTAGTTTTCAAATTCGTAACGGATTCGTTAAATTCGTAATCACAGATCAGCGAATTATCTTTTCTGAAAACGACTGATAGTGTTTCGAGCTTCGCCGGTAAAGTTATAATTAAATTCATAAGTATAGTCAATTCAACACTACGTTGATCGATACGAAACTCTATACCTACTCTAAACTCTGTAAGTTTCAGCAGTTAAGGTCATAGCAGTGATGAGCAAAAGCTATAGTACATAAATACCTACCTGTGCTCATGCCGCTTTTTCACGTAAAGCAAGCTGATGCATTCATAAATGTGTAAACATTAATTTCGGATAGGCTTTTGCGATGCACTTTGCACAATTTACTATGCGAATGTAGCTATGTAGCGAGCTGAAGTTCTTTCAGGGGAAAGTAAGTGCGGTGGTGAATTATGTCCTATATAGTGTGCAATTGCATGGACATCATTGTTTGATGTCGGCCGGCCTTTTTTTTGTGAATGAGAGATGAAAGAGCCAGCGGACGAATTAAAGAGCAAAAAGGTGGCGTTCGGACAGAAGTCCTTTGTTTTGGAGTTTTTACAGGGTTTTAACTCACAGACGAAGTGAATTCCACAACATTATTAGCTGTCCTTTGGTTCGGTAAAATGGAAAGAAAAATTCTTGGTATCGTATCCCACCCCAGTGCTACCCTGCCGCTACCAGCAGTGTGTTGGGCGTTCAAATAGCCATTGCCAAATACATGCAGACCATTGGCCATTGGCGGAATTAGCAGGTTTGAAAATGAGGTTGGAATGACAAATCTATTCAATGGGGCACGGGCCACGAGGGTATGCAACCCGATATCTGGAGGAACTGGTGGCGCTCTCTGCCAGCTAATAGCACAAGCTCATGCGTCAATCTACTCAAAAAGTCAAATTAGAACCGTCAACGCATCAACGTCAATTAAAAAATTCAAAACTCGTTGGAAAAGCCGGGGTATTTGTTTGTTTTCGCTGCTTTTCATCATGCTCCCACTGCAGGTAAATGATATTGATTGTATTTTATTTATTGTGTCTTTGCTTGGTGGAAGATTTTACGAAATCTGAAATTTAGCTTTGCAGTTTGTCCAGTGTGGAGGTGGTGGTGGACGTGATGACTTTAGAATGCACGAACTACTACTATTGGGTCAGACCGACGATGGTACCTAAATCTCCTCTTTGCCAAGAACCAGACGATCTAAATCACCGCATCTGGCGCTGCCAGTGCCCACTACACCAGGCAGGAGTGCAGATCACAACTGACAACATCCGCTTTGGCCCGATCGCTCCAGAGCCTAGCAGTCCTAGCACTCTCTTGAAGACCTTGATGGCCAGAGACCACCTGGACCTGCTGCAGCTGACCGCTGACTGCCTACTGCCTATAGTAGGACCGATGTGGTCTATTTCCATAAATGCCAGACTGGCTCCCACCTAGAGAAGCGACATCTCCAACTTCCAGATTGGCTTTGGCCTTTCGAGAAGAGAGGACGTTAAACGTTATGTTTATGATAATATCTTGTAGTGGAATAATAAAATATAATTATGTATAATTAACGCGCAGGACGAATTTAAGGTGCCGTCATTATAACAAATGTATATACCTAGTTTCTGAATACTGATATTAGGAAAACAATTTATTTATTAATAACGTCCTACCACCATCAACAGTGGTCTGTATAATACAAGGAATACTTGACAATAACAGTTTAAACAATTCAAAGGCAATAAAAGTTCCGTAAATATACATCGGTCCTACTAGGTAGTCAGCGGACAGCTGCAGCAGGTCCAGGTGGTCTCTGGCCATCAAGGTCTTCAAGAGAGTGCTAGGCTCTGGAGCGATCGGGCCAAGCGGATGCTGTCAGTTGTGATCTGCACTCCTGCCTGGTGCAGTGGGCACTGACAGCGCCAGATGCGGTGATTTGGATCGTCTGGTTCTTGGCGAAGAGGAGATTTAGGTACCATCGTCGGTCTGACCCAGTAGTAGTAGTTCGTGCATTCTAAAGTCACCACGTCCAGTCAGCATCAGTGATCCCATCAAGTCCACTACTTCATGGAGCAGTCGTGATCGATCACGAAATTGTACGGGTCTACGGTTCAGGCATTCAGATACACCATTTCGAAATTCGAACGTGAAGGAAGAGAGCACCAAACGATTCAACTGAACGTGAGGCTGGACAAACTGCAAATTAATGCTAAATTTCAGATTTCGTAAAATCTTCCACCAAGCAAAGACATAATAAATAAAATACGATCAATATCATTTACCTGCAGTGAAAACATGATGAAAAGCAGCGAAAACAAACAAATACCCCGGCTTTTCCAACGAGTTTTGAATTTTTCAATTGACGTTGATGCGTTGACGGTTCTAATTTAACTTTTTTAGTAGATTGACGCATGAACTTGTGCTATTAGCTGGCAGAGAGCGCCACCAGTTCCTCCAGATATCGGGTTGCATACCCTCGTGGCCCGTGCCCTATTCTTGTGCAACTGAAAAAGATATTCTAAATCAGTTTTGCAATACCTACATAAATCGCACTTCAAAAGAGTTTTCAGCTGTTTGCGGTTTATGCATTGCAAAGCAGTTGTTTTCAGTTTTGTGTTTGCAGTATAGGATCAAAAATGTATCCGTTCTAACCTTACTTTTAACCTGATGAGATGACAATCCTATACCTTAAGGCTGATAGGTATATTATTTCGTAAATTTTCGAGTACTTACCTGCTTATAAGTCTTGCTTTTTGATCTGACACACGAGTCAAAATTTATTTGACAAACACCTTACCTGTCAAGTTTCAATAGACTATTTCAGCAGCATTTTGGCCGTGTGGCGCATGAGCAACGCTCTTGGCTGGAGCAGTTCACCAGACACTTTCACTTTGGTGACTATGACAACAACCGTCAGCTTCCCATATAGCACAGGATATCTTATGGACGTCCATTTCAAGTACATATCAAGTCCTCATGTCCATGGACTTGATTTGGACATCCATAAGACATCCATTTAGGGAACATTCTATGGATGTACAGAAACGATGACCCATGGACGTCTTTCATGGACCACTTTATGGACATTCTTTATTTTCAACATCTAAACATATAGAGTCCATTGCCATGAAAAAAAAAGTGTAAAAATATGTGACAAGGTACCTACAGCTATTATTTTTCAGCAACAAAAACAAGTTGAGAGTTGACTCACAATTCAAAAATTAGGCCACTGGGCCTAATATCATATTATTATCATTATTATTGCGGTAATTTGAAAGAAAAGCCATTTTTCTCAATTTACATAATTTACGTACATCAACAATCAACAGTACCTTTTACTCCTTTTAGTAACTTTGATTCTTGTCGGTTGGCAGAGCTGCGAATACTTGTCATCCCTGAGTGTCACTCAGTGTCACTACTATCAGTACTGTCACTGTGATAGCGTCGCGTCGTTTTCCTCAAACCCGCATTTCTTTGTGCAAAGTTTCCTCCGTGCTTTCCAGTGATTTTTTAACCAAGAAGACTTTATAGTGTTTATTGAAAATTGACAATGCCGTCCTGTTCTGTGCCCAGTTGCAAACATTTCGACAAACGGAGAAACCCGACATAACCTACTATGTACGATTCGGATGTTTTTATTCCATTTTTTATTTATTACAAAAGAATCGTTTCAGGTTTCCGAAACGACTTAAAGTGGAGTAGCCATCCCTAGGCCAGGGATCAACAAACATCCATTATTCAGCAGAGCATGTTCGTTCAGATCATTTCTTGGATGATGACTACGAGCGAATTGGATTGCTTAAAAAACTGAAACCAAATGTAATTCCTTCACTTAATTTGCCTACCCCGAGGCCGAGACCTATTCCAGTAGCTTTAGACAATCAAGCTATCCCAGAAGCTCCAACAACAACAACAAGCCAAGTTATGTTGAAAGCATCAACAACCAAGCTATGCCAGAATCGTCAGCAAGTCAAGCTGTGCTCAGGGGCTGTGCTGAAGGCAACAACAACCCAAGCTATGCTGGTTTGCTATATTGTTATTTGAAACTTTAATTTTTTTGAGAATAAATATTTTCAATGATTGAAACGCCTTTTTTTGAGAAACGTCTTTTGAATGTCCAAATTTATCACAAATGGTCATCTTATGGACATCCCATAAAGGACGTTTTAGGAACGTACAACTTAGTGCCAAATGGACGTCCATAAGCTGTCCATAAGACATCCACTGGACCTTTTATGGACGTCCTATGGATCTCCGTATGTCCATTTCAGGATAGCCTATGGACGTCCATTGGATGTACTTGTGCTATATGGGTTGGCGTTTTGGCAAAATAAACGAACTTCAAAATTGTATAACCTGCAGTTCCTTGTCTTTCGCGTTATTTTGTGATAAATATATGTCAGAACAACGAAGCGAACGAACCGGAGCCACTAAGCATTGTGCATTTGGCGAATGTAGGAGTGACAGACGATCGAAAAACGCATCATCCTACACATTCCAGCTGTTTCCTCAACCATGCTACCATGTGAGGACGTTCGGCACATCCCTGTTCGGCACTAAACCTACTCCGGGACACGTGTGTCTGTTGTCAATTTTGCGAAAAAATGTTTAGTGTGGATAGGGAAGTGTTGTCGAAGTGATGGTCGGTTCGATAAAATCGGACATGTGACCAAAAATTCATTCATCTGCAGCAAACATTTTGCCCTCTGCATTTCAGCATTCTTTTCAGCTGGGAAACACTGTGAGCTTCCACTGAGGATTTCCGCAGTGAAGCACCCGGAACATGCTCTGGTAGTAACACAGGAACAGAAGCCATTACAGTAACAAAATCTAAACCTGCGTCTTGGCGTGAACAGCGTCTGTAAACAGATAAGACTTTGACTGTTTATCTGAACTTTGACGCTGTCTTCATTTATTTTGCATTGTTGCGTGTTCTACAGGTATTGTGCACCTGCTGTCAATCTGAGAAATTTGAGAATTTCGTGTTTTTCCACTAGAATAAGCGTTTGTTGTCTCTTTTTCAAGAATTTGAGGTTTTTTAACTAGTTTTTTCCATTTATAGTGGCACCTGACGATAGCATAGCCAAAATAGGTCGTTAGGAATGAAAAGAAAACTGGCGAAGGTACACGTACGCACCTAATAGTATTTTATGTTACTAGCGCCGAAAACCGGTCATAGCATAACGAACGTGAATGCAACTCGAGGCCCTAGGCCGAGAGCTGCATATAAGAGAGTTATGCTATGCCGTTTTCAGCGCGAGTATCATACATCGTTTTTCGTGCTGCTTTTAATAAAATTACAAATAAATAAGAACATATCGCAATAATCATTGTAATAAATTTCAAGTTGGTACTTCTGCCATTTATCACCAAGGCACGAGGCATATACCTACTAGATGCAGATTTTTGTGTGTCAAATGTCGATTTGAAAAATTGCGTCCTATGTTCGAATTTTCTTGCATAAAACTGCCCTCCCCCTCCCCAATTGGGAGGGCCATCCTACAATAATTCCGAAATCACTGAGCTCTAGTGTCTTGTGTGACGACGAAACACAAAAAATAACATACATTAATCACTTTTAAACCTTGGCGCCACAAAATGTCAAAAATCATTCTGCAATTGTACCAACAGCTATTAGAAAAATGACCCTAAAATATCAATTTTGAAAATGATTATTTATGATTTCAACTGATTTAAACCGAAAATTTCAAGCTATAACATTGGAAACGTGGTCTCTCTTGAATTCTGCATAGTTTTGCAAGGTTAGTTTATTTTTTACGTGTACTTTTTACTTTGCCGCTCTAGATCTTTTTCTGAATATTACAGTGCAGGACACCGAGCGTATATTGTCATTTTCGGTTATGGCAGCACGAAAAATAATCTTATCTATATTGAAACTATCAACCAATGCAACGAATATCAAATCATTGAAAACACTACCCATAAAAATAAATTCAACTTCATTAGTGAGAACATTCATGTCGTCTCGTCTCTAGCTTCTTCTCCAATACAGTGAGAACTGCCACTCTTTCAGCACAGCACTCACAGCACAGTTCGACTCGTGTAATCCACGCCTCTTCTTGCTGATGCATGCGTCTCTGGTGTGGATTAGTTGTGTTTTTGTTCACTTTGCTGTCCTGTCGTTGCCCTTCAGCCATGTGATTCAACTTGGGTTTGCACAGGTACCAATTTTTCTACCGTCTTCCTCTTAAAAATCAACAACTAAGTAACAAGGACAAGCTTTCCGTCAGCAGCGTAGGTCTTCATGTCGGAACTGTGTCATGTCTAGGACCAGGGATCACGCTCTAGGACTCAGAATTAAGACTGACTGACATTCGTGCATATCACAATGACACTGACTGAATTTGCCGTGGCCATGGTGACACTTGCAATCCGCATGACTTTGTCTGCTTTAGCGCGCACGCGCACCTTGGGCTGAAATAGTCTAATCAAAATTTCCTCGAATATTTCACTCATACGTCAAAAACGCGATAATTCGGACACAAATTTTGAGGATTAATAAGCGATAATCCGAAAGACCATATCGATAATTCAATCGATATGTCATTGTTTAAACACCTACTGTCAAACAAACATGATGCGTGCCCAGTGTTAGCGTTGGACTCTGGACACAGTATGGGGAATGGGGATGCTCATGCTCAAGCGAATACTCAAGGACCCAGAGGAATGTGCAAGAAATTGAAACGATTTGGGATTGCGCAGTCATAATGATTTCACACTTTTTACGTCAGCCTCCGGTTCTCTTTTCTGTTCTGCGGCTCAGTACAGTTAGGTGGCTATCCATGTATCATCAATTTTATTGTCGTGTGAAATAATATGTGAATAATTTGTAGAATGATTCGGGAAATATTCTTTCGAATACCCGAAAATTTCAAAAAAATTTGATAACCTGACCTAGGCCACTTTTCCCATGCTACACACATGACGAAATTATAATTATGTCGAAAAAGACATGATATTTCTCTATACTACGTTAGTTTTTCTTTCAAAAGCGTAAATGCCATCAAACAAAAATATGCGGAATATTTACAAAATTCGCTCAAGTTATTTCTTATTATCCTTGTTCTCACCTCATGGTTTAATGAATGTCTGGCAACGCTTTGCCGAGCCCGATATTAGATTTCTTGTGAGCCGTTGATAAGGGCATTTCTCCCGGTTAATCCTCTCCGATCTTCTCCCCTCCCTGTCATTTTTACGGCGAGCCTCTATTTCACGGGATGACGCCAATGTCTTGGCTTTTGAATTTAAAAAATCTGTTGTGGGGCGACACAAAACTTTCCCGGCGGTATCCTGGGACGTCAGTAATGATTTTGATCGAAGTGTCCCTTCGGGAGGGTGGGACTTAATTCGGAAATTGATGAAAACATTTTACTCAGTTGTGCGTTACGCGATCATTCTGCATCCATTGTTGGGCCTACAGAACAAGTGACAGGTTCTTAAGTTTCCATGGTGATGAAATATTTCGAAAGGTAGAACTAGGAAGAAGACAATTGTTGCGAAATTTGAAGAATGCAATACTATATCCAGACAAGCCCAGACCCAATGTGTCACCTGAAGGCTTCCGATCAAAATCATCTACCTGAAGTCTAATCAGGTCATTCCAGGCTGAACTTATGCTTTCGTACCTGATTTCGATTTGATCGAATCAATAATTCGGTAATTATCGTGGCAGAACCGCTTAATTTGCACGATCGCATGAGCGGTTTTTTTATTTTCAGTAGGAAAATTCCCGGGAAATTGGAGAGAAATTATTGGAAAATGTTCAAGAACCAGTTATCTATTCTTCAAAAACAAATGGTAGAAATCTGTTCACGGAATGAAAAGTTGGAAAATTTCCAGTTTTTCCAGAGAGGAAAACTTGAAAACCGTTGGTCCGATTTTGAAAACTTTTCCTCCAAAAATTAATTCAGTCTTTTCTCCAATTTTCATTCACAGCATGTCTGCATCTAAAATGATCATTTCGTGTGGCTCACCGCATGTTGAAGTTTACGCTGCAGTTTTTTCAAATTCACGGAATATGTAAATTTGTTATTGAAAAAATTACCGTCGGAAAACCGAAGCTGTGTCGATTTTAAAAATAAATCTACAAGACGCCCAGTTCAATCTTCTTCCGATATCAGTCGAAATTTTTCGAATAAAGTCGATCTTCGTGCAGGAATGAATTTTTGAGTGGAGTGCTGCATCAAAAGCAAGTCATCCTGGTGGGAATCCGGGTGAGTCGTTCTCTCGAGTGGCAACGGCTAGGAGAAATTTTGAAAATTCATAACGCCCGATGGAAAAATAGTGGAAAATTGCAACTGCAGACTTAATTTGACTGTTATGTTTTGTTGCTTCCTGCCAAATTTGGTCCCAATGCATCGGATAGATTTTGAATAATTGAATGGTAAAGTTTTGAACTTTGAAATTTTTTATTTTTTGACAGATGACAGACAAGGCACAATTTTTAACTGTTCTGAATACAGTTTTTCATGGGCTTTCAAACGGCATCTTACAAGTCAAGTTCTGTGAGATATAGCTTCTGTCATATTTTGATAGTGACATTTCCGTTTGACAAATGACAGCCAAAAACTAATCAGCTCATTTAACAGCAAGACCCTGTCTGTATACCAAATTTCAAGTCGATCAGACTATCGGTTCGGCAGCTATCGTGTCAGAACGTTTTTCCTGCATCCTGCATCATCACATAACTTTCCCTTGGACGGGCCGGGAAAGTAAAAGGTGAAACCATAGTAAGGACCGGTATTCCCATCTCCGGATAAAGTTCCCGACAACTATCCGCCAGACAACTTTATCCGAAGGATTTATCCGGAGAGTTGTATCTGAGCGTCTTTCATTCGCTTTTCTTTCAACCGGTATCTACCGGATTGCTGTCGGGCGGATGGACGTTAGATATACCGCACAGTTGGCAACCATTCTTTGTGGATTTGGGAAGCCAGCCAATCGCAGAGAAATTTGAAAAGGTATAGAGCTATCCAGCCTTCCTCATGTCGGAGTGAGATGCGAAGTTTTATGTCAAATGTGCGCATGTGTATTAACCTCAAATCTGTCTTCGTGGTGTAACAAGTATTCGCTTCGGCGACGGTTGAAAAAACGAGAAAAATGCCCACAGAAAAAGGAAAACGTGTACACACAAAAAATTTCAGCAATAATCGCGAAACCGAGAGATTGATGCGGAGGTAGTTTTGAAACAAATTAAGGATGCGGAGTTGAATTGGTAAAAGAAGACATTGCAGAATCTATCGCTGTGGGCTTATTCCTTGACAGAAGTTTATCATTCAGGTCTTCTCCGAAAGCTACAAAGATGTACTTCAGTTTGAGCCAATGGCATTACCAAAATCAAAAAAAAAATCGGAAATTTTGAAATTTGAAAAGTCATTTTTGAATTTTGGAAATGTCAATGAGCTCAAACCAAAGTACATCCCTGTAGCTTTCGGAAAAGACCGGATTGATAAATTTCTGTCAAGAAATAAGGCCACAGCGATTGATTTGGCAACGCCTTATTCCACCAATAGGTCGTATCGACGTGACGTCACGCTCCTGAAAATCGGCCATTTTGTAGAAGCTGATCAAACTGACTTTTATCACATCAACTAGAGTGTCACAAAGTTCATGTTTTCAATGACCCAGAAGGTGGTAATTTGCTCTGTTCGCTGTGTATATGGCTGTTCGGCCACCTACTCCCGCATGGGAGCATCGGTTTTCACTGTTTTGGACTACCCTGGAGTGTTGATATCTCGTGGAGATCGAGCGCAGGATTAATCTGAACAACGGAATCCTGATGGCTTTATCGAGCAAGTCGAAGAAATTATCTCAACAGAAAGTTCACAAGAGACTTGAAAGCTTGCAGAGAACACTTCTTGCGTGCGGTAGGTCGTGTGCTTCTTCTGCTTTATGGGCTATGAGTTGCTTGACTGAGAACGTTTCTGTACCCAACGCAAGTAGCCTACAAGGGCCTCCCGCGTTGTGTTTTTGCATCATATACAATGTGTAGCCGAGATTTTGATTCACCGGCTCAATTGGGTCACACTACAAACACAGCACCGCAAGTTTTTACTCGCGGCTGGGCAAATCATCGTCAGCAAGCGCCTTGCTGAAATTGCTTGACAACTTCGCCATGTCAGTTTTGATGTAGGTATGTGACAAATCTAAATCTCAGTCAGCTGTTTTTGATAAGCTTCTACAAAATGGCCGCCTCGTCAATACAACCTATTACTTCATCCTTATAATGTACCTAATTGAAAACAAATAACCGTTGACTCAAACTTTGATTGGTAAAATTAATAATTCCAATAAACAAGCAAGAATTGAAGAAAAATAAAATCCCGGAACACATTTTTGTGTCAAATTATGGCAATTCATGCAGTCAACTGCTGAAAAACCAATCCGATGTGTTTTGCAAACAAATTTTTTGCAACTTTTGCAGACACATTTTAATTCCTTGTTCTGACTTCTAGAAGGCTGTTCTATATCCCATACCACCCCGGCTAAATAAAAATTGTTAATTATTTTGAAGAATCTGGGATATTTTTCTAGGTATTTTTGGAATTTGATACATTATTGTTATGTTTTGAACAAATATGTGGACTCCGATTCCGAAAGTTACTGACAAAAAATATGCCCTTGGGTTAAGAAATATATGCTCCACCGGCGTGCTTCGAAGAATAAAACTCAAGTTATCAGCATGTAATTCTTCACCATCTTGCATCTTCGTCAAGACAATATTTATCTGGTGGTCCGACGGACAACTCTATCTGGATGTGGAAAGACGCATATTGACACTTAACCGCCGGACAGAGTTATCCGGAACTTTAATCCGGAGATGGAAATACCGGCCCTTTAGTAGTGGTCGTAGATAAACATTTCTACGCTTGATTCTGCCTGACCTGACAAAATTCAAAGTGGAGATAAATAGTAGTTCTCAACCGAAAATAATTTTTCTTATCATGCAAGGATTAATTCACATTTTACTAAATCATGCATGACCTTGTACGTCAAGTTAAAAAATATATATAGAAAGCGACAATTTGACGAATCGGTATTTGTTCCACGTTATCTTTGTAGGTATATAATATAATATACCTTTCCCATAAGTATACCTATACCTGTCTGATGCATAATACCCACCTACCTATCTGTCCATTTTATGCTGTATCTCTCCTAATTATCTGTACTCCCAGAGAAATATCGATTTACAATTTAGACAAAGTGTTTCCCCCTGTCTAATTTGCGTGTCGCTTGTTTTCGCCCTCACTAGTATATACAGAAGAAACTTCCGACCCGGACATTGCCAGGAAAACAAGTGGGCGGTAAACTATCCATTACCCTACCTGTTATACGCGGGTATAACAGTCGGCTTCAGAGACTTTGCGCCCCATTGCTTCTAGCCTTCAAAATCTTCCACGCCCCACGCTTTAGCAGATTTAGACATTAGGTACCTATAGGTATACCTACGTGTGGTCTATACAATAATTATAATTGTTCCTTTAAATCAAGAAGCGTGGGGATTTGACGAGGGTGAAAAGACGCCGTTGGGATTGTTGTTTCATGCAGAACCAAACCGACTTGAAAATACTTTGAAGGAACAAATGGATCTGATGTGAGATTCTACCAACTGAGGAATATGAAACAGTAAGCTGACTATAGTCACTAGAGATACCTGTCTATACTATACCTGTTTTTTGTAGCGCAATTACCCGAAAAAAATTGGAAAAAGGCGCTTTCAGCTTCATTTTGTCCGTCCGTCCGTCTTTACCCGGGATAACTCTTTAGGAAAAGAAACTATCGATGTGGTGTGAACGCTGATCAACATCAGTAGGTACATAATATAATGTCCATAATGTCAAGTTGACTTTTGGTTTTTTGTTACTTCTCCGCTATCTTTGATCCGCCATTTTGAATTTTTCTGAAAGTGGTCTGATTCGAATGAAATTTGCAGACAATGTAAATCACATCAAGATACATGCAATTTTCGACAATTGGGGCCCTGTCGCCATCTCCATATTGAACATGTTTTAAAGTGATATAGAATTAGAAGAATTATGTCTCGACAAAAAAAGATATCGATGAGATGCAAACGCCAATCGAATGCGTACCTGTCCACCATATAGAGTAGACTAATAATTTTTGTCACTTGGCCGCCATCTTTGATCCGCCACTTTGAATTTCTCTGAAAGTGGTCCGATTTGAAAGAAAATTGCAGGCGATGTGAACTTCATCAAGATTGCCCGATTTTTGACCATTTATTTTTCGTCGTAAACTTTTTTCGTCGTATTTGCCATATTTTCCAATTTTCACTTCACATTCTTCACGTATGAAAAGTCCATTATACTAGGTATAATAGTACCGTATGATCAAAAACTGTCTTACCTAAGGGAGGCTGTGGTTGTGGTCCTGTGCGGGAAACACGCCGTCTCAGTGATGGTAACCTTTGAAAATAAAGTTCCCTACAGTTCGTTCAAATTTTCCCTACAATTTCCCTACATAGCTTTGAACAGCCTCAGCAATCAGCATATAGCCACCTAACAGCCGCGGACGCGGCGTGGAGCATAGAACGCGCGGAATAGCGGAATAGCGGACAAGGACAAGAACGACGTTGCGTTGACAGTTGGTTGACGTGCCCGTCACCCCTCACCGGTGCCCGATTGGTCGGTTCATATTTGTTGGCAACTCTGCAACTTTATTACTCAAATGGTGAAAAATTGCAAAAATTATGTGAAATCGATAGTTTTCCCAATTTTCACCTACAAAACTTTGTTCAAAACGTATTCACTCAACTTTCCCCTACAAATCCCCCCTTGAAAAAAATTCCCTCTTAAATCCCTACACCTCAAAAATGCATCAACTTTTCCCCTACATGTAGGGAATTTTCCCTACGGTTACCATCACTGCGCCGTCTGTTTATGAAATTCCTATACGAAGCTTGCGTATTTTCTATTGTATATATAAACTTGCGTATTGTGATTCGTCTTTGCAATCGGAAACGATCGTAAAAAGTCGGGTATGACAACGAGCTTCGTAACCGTTTGAACGCATGCTCTGCACAGGGCAGAAGATGCAAGGGATTGGGCGATATTTAGGGGAATTGCGCCCAAAACGGCATATCTGGGCAAAATGGCATATTGTGGGTTTTGATCCTATCGTACACATTTGGATGTCGCCACTAGTACAAATATACTGTTACGTCACTAGCTGCCGGCAGATCTACATGGCTGCACTGTGCGTCGCCGTTGACGGTTGATACATCGACATTGAGATAAAATCATGTTCACGAAACTATTTTTTCATCAATTATCAATGCATTCTGTGGCAATAAATTCCACTTCTCATTTGAGAGCTTTTATAAGAGGAGGCATACATACTAGTAGAATGTACTTTGTGTAGTTTCATCTCTGAACACCTAGCCTATATAATCTTACTAACACAAAAGTCAAACTGATGCAAAACGGGCAAAATGGCATATTCTACGGCTGGCCCAAAACGGCATACCATGGCATCATGGTATTATTCGACCATAAATACCAATTTTGTTTATGAGCCAATAGATGCATGTCCCAACATAAAATATCATAACCAGAATATTTTTGAATTATAAAGCAACCCATTCAGTTTCACCCTTGGGTGTAGAACAAAACAAAGTGTACGTTATGAGAGAGATCTATTTTTGTTAGGTACCTAGGTACTCTACCAGTGAATTTATTCTTATTTTATAAAAGTTATCTTTGTATTGTTGAATAACTGTTGAAATGTATATTATAATACGGCAGAAGGCATACCTTCACGTCAGTATGCCATTTTACCCAGGACATCAGGGCAAAATGGACTTTTACATCATATTTCGAAATCTCAAATTACAAATCTATTCATTCATATACAAATGAAAGTTTTTGTCGCAGGTAAGGGAAATAACCATAGATTCTATTACAGTTTTGGGTTTCATCAAATTGTTATTGGTTTCACCTTACCACGCCTTCAAACAAAAAGTATGCTGTTTTGGGCGCAATTCCCCTACTAAATATTTGCGAAACATGAGAGTGGCGTGCTAGCAAAATTCGTATACGAACACGGATTTCGTAACCGATTGACGGCGTGCTTTGACCACTGGTCATTGGCAGGCAAGATTTTAGCCAGGCCCCAACCTCCCTTGAGTAAGAAAGTTTTTGGTCATACGGTAGTTATTTTCTTGAAAGAAATTCTGCTATTGTAACTCACCAATGGGTACTTTTCGCTTGTTTTGGTTTCGAATGGTTTTCGAATAGTCCTACATAATTCTTATAACACTGGTTTGGTTATATGGGCCCCCGGAAGAGTGATCGCACCAAGACGAAACATGTAACATAAACAATCATAATGTATATCATGTATTGTAATGATGTAAGGCCTCTCTTTTGTCACTACAGAGATCTCTGGTGCTGCAGCAGCAAATGGCCGTTTGCAAGTTCTTTTGCGACAATTGCAACGCTGTATGTTGGTGAGACTGGTAGAACTGGTGGAAGTTTCTCCATGAAATATCAAAAACGGAGCACGTGAAGAGCCAACCGTCTTCAATAGGGTGTTTCATTTTGAAAGATAAGATTACTTACTATTATTTCTATTTGGTGAAACACATCTTGGCATCACTTGGTACGGATTGTAGACCGGTGAAAGTTGGACTTGAGGCCCATCGTAACGATTTACCTGTTTTTTTTTTAAATTTTTAAACTAATGGAATCTCATGTATTTTTCGCCTCATTTCCATGAACGGAATACAGAGAATAAGTTTTTTTTTTTGTATTCGTTGAACGAAAGTCGAAGGCGTTTTATTTAGGCAGTAGGTATTGCTTCGCTCGAAGACATTTTATATATGAAAATAAAAACTCGTGTGTTTTCCAATATCGTTTCCATATCTAGAGTAAAATTTAATCAGACATAGTATCACGATCAAATTGGCAACTGCTGACGTCGAATATAGCGTACGAAAGAACGAGACCTTTCGAAGGTAAGATACAAGCCATTTTCTCTCATGACTCGTTCGAGAAAGAATTGAAAACGTTTTTGCTATGCATACCCGCAGCAGATATCATTTTTACTGGGTATACATACCTACGGACGTCGGACGTGTACCTATATACCAGGGGAAATAACAATAAAAACTTACTCCATATTTTAAATCCTTTTTTTGCGAATATAATTTCGTCGCTAAGAACTAAAGAATGATAATAAACATGCCTGCGACACATTTGCGCCACGGCACATTCTTTGATGTTCGAAATGACATATTGCACCCCTGCTATTTTACATGACCTCCCATGAGCGAGCTTTCCAACTTTAGTACACTCTCACTTACTTTAAAACGTAATGTGCGTGGTATGATAAATTTTCCCCGCACGCACGTCAAACTCTGTGGCCTAACTTTTGAAGTTCATGCACAATTAACTTTTTTCACAAAAGATTTTTTTCAGTAGCATATAAAAAACTTTTATGGGAGCTCAGCATATTCAAAGTACAAATTCATATACCTAAGTAAATTGAAGTGGATTATTGGTGATAGCACTGATAGCTGAAAGTCTGAAACTCGGTAATCTCCGATCAGGATAGTAATGTGATGGAAGAGCTAAGCCTCGTTCTCAAGATCACACGTATGTTTTGGCGCTCGTTTTGAATAGAAATATGAAGTAACTGTTTCATAACCATGCCCTTCTCATGCCACTATTGCCACTTCAAACTTCAATAGCCCACTCGCCTATATTATTTTGTTTAGCATTAGCCCCTTATCACTTTATCAGATCGCGTTCTTCTTGGGGTTGTTCAGGAGAGTGGACGGGTGTAGGTAATTCTTTGGAAGGGACTATCCGTATAATTGAGAATTGAACTACCTTACAGGTACAGATATACAAGTACAGGTATACTTACAAGTCGTCTAAGGTTTAATAAATATACATACATTGATAGCCGTGTCCTCAAGATGACACATGTAGATGTTTGAGTTTAAGACGCGGTCTACACTCTACATCGCTGTGGTTTCTTGAAACTTCGCACGATGCCATATTACTGCTCAATAAAGGGCTCTGAAAGAACACAAGAAACACGAACGGACCCGGTAGGGCTGCAACTATCAGACGAAGGCGCAACGGGCTTTCAAGTGAAATATATAAGGAAGCTCAGATATATCTATTTGCACGGGAGATCAACGATTATTATTATCGTTCAGGCGTGCCGCAGGACTCGGTCTTGGAACCTCTAATATTAATCTGTTTGTCAATGGCCTCGTCTTTGGCTTTGGTTTGAATGCTGTTTGCTTGATGTACACTGATGGTCTCAAAGTATATGGACCCATGAAAAGCGAGGAGGACTGTATGCCTACAGGTTGCGCTTAACCACTTTTAAATCTTTTTATCCTGGTGCAACTTCAATCAAATTCGATATTAACGTTTTCAAGTGCCCACTGCCCAGTCATGTATTCCAATGAAGCTGGAGAGGTTATAGTGCTAGCGGTACGCAAAAAAAAGTGGCATTTGATGATACAAGCAAGCCACTTTGCATATTTGTTGTCTAAGCCCATTAGAAAAATTTGACCCGCAGTTCCTAAAAATTCATCCCTTAGGACCCGAGATTTGGGGAGGGGGAGGGAATACTATAAAAAAATACCGAACTTTTTCATCCAAACCTGCTGAGGCGTGTTTAGTGTCAAAACTATATAACTCAAACCACCTCGATACAATGACAACGTCAAAACTCTTGTGCGATCACCGGAGGTCGAGTTAAGTCGTCATCTTTGAAAATTAGAGCTGAAGGTCAAAATTACAAAGTAAGCCTCAATTACCCAGATGTTGAGTATCGATTCTTAGGTTTTCGGGGTCGCTGAAAACGTATGAAATGAAACAAAAACGATTGGGTTCATCGTTCGCCCATATGGTCTACCTATGGGCCCAGAAGTCAGGCAAGCGAGAAAAATCCTACAAATTTTCGAAAATAGAAGTGAAATAATGAAGTGAAATAGCTCCAACCTGTACTTGATGATGATGCTGTACCAGCTGTTCTATGTGAAATTCATGATGTTCACCTGTGAGCTGTCAAAAATCTAAAATGACGCCCATTTCAAACACTCGGGGGAATAATTTATCGTGATTTTCTTCAGGGAGCTCCTACGTGTCACTAGCTGAGCACATGTTGTTCATCAATGAACAACGACTAAGAAAGTTCCTTACACTATTGGTGATATCTTGCATCGTTCAAAAGATATCCGACGCGAAACTGTTTCGGAACCGTTTTTAGACAATAGATTGAATACTTGAATAGGAGGAAAACCTTTGCATGTAAAATTGAAATAACCGACCTAAATTTATTTTGTCTGTTCCATGCAATCATGTCTTATGATGTATTTTGCCTGATTTGTCATTTCTGGTCTATGCATAGAGGGTCATAAGTCAAAGATGTCTGCCTCTGTAAGTTTAAAAATTTCATACCAACTTTATTGTTGGATTTGGATAAATAATAAATATCTACCGGACCTGTACATTATTTATATATTTCTGAAGAGTTCCTCACATTTTTATTCCTTTAATAATTTGAGAGATATAACCAACAACCTACCTAAAGTAGATGTACGTGAAATTTTAATTGAAAAATGACACCTACATGATGAAAACGAATGAAAAAATCTCTCGCTCTGCTACCGTTTTATTCAATAATGTTGCACTGTTGCAGAAAACAGGAGGAAATAGAGTGTCGGAAAAAAGATTTAATTTCAAAAAGTCTAATAAAATATCTAAAATGCAAAAGGTTACAGTACCTAAGATGTAAATCTAGTATGTCTAATATACAAAAAGTCCACAATATAAATACAAACCACCAAACATAGGAAGGGTCACAAGTTTCCTCCCTCTTTTCAGATCCACTGGATCAGGAAATGCTTTGACTTGAGTTTCCTCCGTTTGTGCTAAGTCCACCAGATAAGGAGCTGCTTACTGCTTTTTGACTCGAGTTTAGTCTTTTTGTTCAAACTTACTAAGCAAGACTTAGTCGACGACTCTAGAGTCTAGACATTATTTAGAGGGCCTCAAAAGATGAAGGAAACCTGATCAATCAGTAATTTTCATCTGGTGGGTCTGGAAAGAAGGAATCTGAGTCAAAAACCACTCCTTCTGGTAGGTTTGGAAAGGAGGCAACTTGAGTCAAAAGCCAACTCCTCAACACTGGTAAGTCAAAAAAAGCAATTTGCTTATCTGGTCGATTTGAAGAAATAGGAGGAAACTCAAAACCATTTATATTTTTGACGTTTTCTACATTGTACGGCTTGTGCTATAGATCTTTCAAGTTTTAGCTCTTATGTACTGTCGATTTTTGTATTTTGGATCTTTTGTACCTAATTTAGATATTTTGTTTTTTGGATCTTTTGTATTCTAGATATTTTGCGCTTTGGATAAAATGAATTAAATCTATCGTTTGTAGATCTTCCATGTTTGAGTTTTTCCGCCCCCCTCCCCCCTCCGCTTTTGGACAAAGTTAGCATGAAATTTTCTAAATAACCCTACAGCGGCGGACATCTTGGATTTGTGACCCTCCATATATCTACCAGGAATGACAGATCACGCAATCTAAACCATAAATCATGACTACATAAAACAAAACAAATATCTTTAGGTCGGTTATTTCAATTATACATGCAAAGTTTCTCCTCCTAATCAAGTATTCAATCTATTGTTCAAAAACGGTTCCGAAACAGTTTCGCGGCGGATATCTTTTGAACGATGCAAGATACCACCAATAGTGTAAGAAACTTTCTTAGTCGTTGTTCACTGATGAACAACATGTGCTTAGCCAGTGACACGTAGGAGCTCCCTAAAGAAAATCACGATGAATTATTCCCCCGAGTGTTTGAAATAGGCGCCATTTTGGATTTTTGACAGCTCACAGGTGAACATCATGAATTTCACATAGAACAGCTGATACAGCATCATCATCAAGTACAGGTTGAAGCTATTCCACTTTATTATTCCACTTCTATTTTCGAAAATTTGTAGGATTTTTCTCGCTTGCCTGACTTCTGGGCCCATAGGTGATCATATGGGCGAACGGTGTACCCAATTGTTTTTGTTTCATTTCATACGTTTTCAGCGACCTCGAAAACCTAAGAATCGACACCCAACATATGGGTAATTGACGCTCACTTTGTAATTTTGACCTTCAGCTCTAATTTTCAAAGATGACGACTTGACTCGACTTCCGGTGACCGCACGAAAGTTTTGACATTGTCATTGTATCGAAGAGGTCTGAGTTATATAGTTTTGAAACCAAACACGCCTCAGCAGGTTTGGATGAAGAAGTTTGGTATTTTTTCATAGTATTCCCTCCCCCTCCCCAAATCTCGGGTCCTGAGGGATGAATCTTTAGGAACTGCGGGTCAAATTTTTCTTATGGGTTTAGACAACAAATATGCAAAGTGGCTTGCTTGTATCATCAAATGCCACTTTTTTATAATAATCCTGGTGTACCGCTTGCACTATTATAGGTACTTTGGTAACAGCTTGAACGGTGTCACGCTGAAGCGCCCTCAGTTCGTTCGTGATTGGGAGCTACTTTTGACTCCAAATAACAGAGTTTCAGTAGACATATAACGAGGCATGAAAAAAAAAACACTGCATTCAAGAGCCAGTCAAGAATTATCTTCCAATCATGATAATCATAATATAACGTTTTGAATTAATCCCGAGAAATGAAAATGCCTACCTTCTCCTTCTCCATTAAGTTAAACCAGTGCAAATTATTATGAGTGCAAATGATTATGTGTTCGACTTCCATGGAATTTAGAGCTCGCTTCTGTTGATGTTATTACCCCCCGTCTGATTTCAATGGCAAATGAAACTATTAGTATTTCAAATCGATTTGCAATTATTCTGACCCCACGAATAAAAATTTAGAACTTTTTCTGCAATTTCTCCAATTTTTCAGGTTTTTCCGGCCTTTGGAATAAGTACTTGGTACTTAGGGCATACCTAGGGATATACCTAGGTAGTATGCGTATTATTGCAAGAAACTTTTTGAAAATGTTACAGTGCATTCGGAAGCGCACCCAGCACGTAATAGTCGAAATGGGGAACCATTATGATATAAATTTGCAACAACCGCAAACGCGTTTATGTTCCGACACACGTATCGCAATTAGACTATTGAATAATTTATCCTCTGGATTCTGCCGTCGTTTTATAGGTGAACACTGAACATTCATTCGAATACTCCGGCACGGTTCCAGCCCAGAGATGATTAATAAAGGTAAAATGGGTCCCCCGTCAAGAACTATAATAATAGGACCTACTAGTGCCAACCTAATTTGTCTCTCAATTAACTTTATTCACAAGCAAGTTCTTTATACGAAAAGATGAGTGACAATTAATCGCAATAGGTAACTATATCCCGTTCACCTTTTATTTTCAGTAGAATGAGTTTTTGAAGCAAAAATAAAGTGACAAATTGGAGCCCTGGGAAAATACTAGTGATGGCCGATGATAGCTTCGCTCCAAAACTTTGCAGGTGTCATCAGCCGTAGCCGTGGCCCCCTAGCTTGTCAGTTTATTTTTTTCATGACCATAACAATCATTCCACTAATAAGAGATTTCAATATGGCGGCCAAGATGGCGGCGAAATCATGAAATTCAGCTTGAAAATAAGAATATTCACACGTGACAAGAGTAAGTTTCAAGTTCTATGAAAATCGTTCCACTAATAAGAAATTTCAATATGGCGGCCAAGATGGCGGCGCAACCATGAAATTCAATCTGTCTACTGGCCACCCTTGAGAACCTAAGCTATCCATCGGAAAAAGTTCCAGGGCTCTAGGTTTATTCTCCGAGGAGAAGTTCAATTTTCTAGAAGTGCACAGGAAATCTTCGTTTTTTGATGATTATAATAGTAATAACTATGTACCTATGTATAAGAAAAATAATGCCCATTGGCCACCCTTAAGAACATCAGCTATCATTCAAAAAAAGTTCCAAGGCTCTAACTTCATTCGTCGAGGAGGAGTACAACTTTTTAATTTCTACACGGACAGACAGACAGACAGACGGACAGACAGACAAACCGGCCATATAAGCGTCTCACGAAAATGCGCTAAAAACAGCCTTTATAAAGCCATGCAAGTTGCAGGTATTAGCTGAGGGTAGGGGTACCAGTAATAGATACCTACGTGAATCGAGCAAGATTTTGCAAAAGCCAAAATTTACAACAGTGAACTGATTTTAAGATATGTCACAATCTATGCCAGCTATTATTGAAAATAATGAAAATAGGCACTCCTCCAACGTCCCACTTCTGATTGTACTTTGAAGAGCACTGGGAATCCGCGACGGCATTCTCTACTTCTACTGTTACGATAGAAGATGACGTTAGAAACCTTACTTTAAAGGAGACCACAACACAAAATTCGAGTCTATATTTTATTTGACTAACTTATGGGGAAGGTAGTTCAAGAGTATACGGAACAAATCTAAGTTTTCTATACGAGTCCGATCAGCCGATAAAACGTTTTGAAAATATTATCATGACGTCACTTGGGAAGATGTTTCTACCTAGATTTTCTCCTATCACGTTTCCATGGTCTTGTTATTGCTGTTATTGTCGTTCTGACAAACGTCATTGTCTTCAAACAAGCAGTAATAATCATTACAGGCTTGAAACCGTCGTCATCTCATCGGCAACGGAATCAAGTACAGGTATGCCCGTGAGTGGCTATAGTTAGCCCGTGAAAGTTCGCCCCTATGACGTCATTGTCGTTCTTAATCATAGCCTCAGCGCCCGCCACGAGATAAGTGAATTTTCAAGACCCTGTGCAATCGTTCTAGTTTTTTCAACTCTTCCATCTGCGAGACCGACTTGTATTTTGTGTTGTGGTCTCCTTTAACGATCCACCTATCTGGGAACAACGCAGCAAAAATGGCGGAAAACTTGTGTCAGGAAAGAAAACGTGAAAAAAAAACATGATTGAAATTATAATTGCCTCGCGCGTGCACTTCAAATTGATATGGCATAAATATGCGATGAGTTTGCAATTACTTTCTGTCTGTTGGACAGCTGCGCTGTGATTTGTGGTTTTGTTTGTATTTTTGTTCATGCAAATTGGAAATATAAATTTCCTGCATAAGTATTGTTATTTAAATCCTCTAATAACTTACCTACTATGGCTATAGCATGATTTACTGATTGCTAAACTGTTTTTGACATGAACAACATGGGCACACACCCCAGTCCGTTAATGAATCTAATGAGCCCTTAGGGAAAATATTCGACTGCTGTTACTTGCAAGGTACTGCTGCTACTACTACTCGTAGACAGTGGCGTACCTAGCGTATTTGGCACCCAGGGCGGACTACCTGTGACACCCCCCTCCCCCCAAACCTACCTAGAGAATGAGCTAGAGACTGCGTAGTGCTACTGACACCCCCTGTGCCGAATTAGGCAATTTTGCGGCCTTAGATTTTAAGGGTCGAGAAATCGCACTCAATTAGTGACATGGTATTTTTGGACATTGCGAGAAAAAAGCGCCGCAGTCGAAATTTTTCCGGAAGACGGGTCTTCACCAGCTTGTTTTGCACCCTCCAAGGCCTTGCGTCCCAATTTTGTAGACTTCTTTTGCACCACGAATAATCCAACACTGACACCCCCTTACTGTTGGTACCCGGTGCGGACCGCATCCCCCGCCCCTCGTTGGTACGCCACTGCTCGTAGATTTAGTTGACTTAAAGTACATTTAGTGTACTTGAAATAGTCAAAAAACTATCTCTTTCTTGAAGAAAGTAGTTCTCATTTGGTTTTTAGCGCATTTTCCATCTTGATGAAAATCGCTATTGCAACCGCTTTGTCCGTCCGTCCGTCCGTCCGTCCGTCCGTTCCTCGAACTCCTCCCAAACTAGACGACCTAGCTTTCTAATTTTTTCGCTGTTACATAGCTGCCACTCCCAAAGGAGGGCTAGGCTATATTGGATGTCTATATTGCGCCGCCAACATAGAGAAAACCGCCCCCGATAAACTTGAAATAACATAATATTGCACTTTCTACCAGACCTGATGCTCTGGTGTTCTCATTTTTTGTATAATACATAGTTGCCACTTATAAACGTAAGCCAAGAAACATTCCGTCTCCAATATGCGCCGCCGACATGAAAAAACTGCTAAAGACCGCCCCCAATCACTTTAAAATAAAAAACATAAACCCGAAGACATAGCGATCTGATTCTTTCGGTAAATCAATAGCTGACTAAAAATGGGAAAGGATAGGCTACCTTTGGTTAGTCGCCGCCCCCAGATTCCGCCCCCAAACGATAAAAAGTGCAACTTTCACAAATGTTACTGATTGAGATGTTCCCTTGAACATTTAGCAACTGTCAACTCAAATTGTGCAACATTTGCTCAGCCAAACGCTGCCGCTCCCACACGCCGCACCCACACGCCGCCCCCAAAGTAAGAGATAAATGAAAAACATGAACCCGAAGACATAGCGATCTAAGTTTTTCGCTATATGGATAGCTGACTAAAAATGGAAAAGGATAGGCTACTTTTGATATGGCGCCGCCTCCAGCTTCCGCCCCCAAAAGAAAAAAGTGCAACTTTCAACAATTTTCACTGATTTAGCTGATAATCTTACCTCGAACATTTAGAAACTCTGGACTCAAACTGTGCAAGAATTTCTTTGCCAAACTCTGCCGCTCCCACACGCCGCCCCCAAAGTGAGAGATAAATGTAAAACATGAACCTGAAGACATAGCGATCTAATTTTTTTACTATATTGATAGCTGACTGAAATTGGGAAAAGATAGGCCACTTTTAATTAGCCGCCGCCTCCAGCTGCCGCCTCCAAACAAAAAAATCTGTTGTGGGGCGACACAAAACTTTCCCGGCGGTATCCAGAGACGTCAGTAATGATTTTGATCGAAGTGTCCCTTCGGGAGGGGGCGATTCGATTTGGAAATTGATGAAAAAATTCTATTTAGTCGAGCGTTTAGCGAGCATCCTGCATCCATTGTTGAGCGGACAGAAAAAATGACAGGTTAGGTCAGTTTTCCAAGGTGATGAAATGATCCAAAAGGTAGAACTAGGTAGCTAACTGTTGTGAATTCTCAAAAATGCAATGCTGGTTCCTTATTGAAATTTTTGTTCCTACTTCAGATATGATGATGAAATTACAAAAACTTGATTGAAAACTTTCACTGCATCTGTGTGTCAAATTTCAACTCTATATTTTCAATTTAGTGCTTGGGCAGACAAACCCAGACCCAATGTGCCACCTGAGGGCTTCCGATCAAAATCATCCACCCAAAGTCTAATCAGAACATTCCAGGCTGAACTTAGGCCTCCGTACCTGATTTCGATTTGATCGGATCAATAATTCGGTAATTATCGTGACAGAACCGCTTAATTTGTACGATCGCATGAGTGGTTTTATATTTTCAGGAGGAAAAATTCCGGAAAATTGGAGAGAAATTATTGGAAAATGTTCAAGAACCAGTTATCTTTTCTCTAAAAAAAAAAATTCCAAGAAATCTGTTCACTGAATAAAAAGTTGGAAAATTTGCAGTTTTTCCAGAGAGGAAAACTCGGCAACTGTTGATCCGATTCCGAAAATTTTTCCTCCAAAGATTAGCTCAATCTTTTCTCCAACTTTTATTCACAGCATGTCTGCACCTAAAATTGATATTTCGTGGGGCCTACCGTATGTAGAAGTTTGCATTGCGTTTTTCTCAAATTCACGGAATGTGCAAATATCATTTTGAAAAAATTACAGTCAGAAAACCGGAACTGTGTCGACTTTGAAAATAGACCTGCACGACGCTCTATCTAATCTACTTTCGATATCAGTTGAAATTTCCCAAAAAAAGTCGATCCCCGAGCAGGAATAAATTTTTGAGTGGAGTCCTGCTACAAAAGCGAGTCGTTCTGGTCGAAACACCGGCGAGAGCCCCTCCTGAGTGGCAACGGCCAGGAGAAATTTTGAAAATTCATTACGTCCAACTGGAGAATGGTGGAAAACTGCAACTGCGGCCTCAATTTGGTTCTTTTGTTTTGTTGCTTCCTGCCAAATCTGGTTCCAATCCATCGGATAGATTTTGAATAATTAGTTGGTAAAGTTTTGAACTTTAACATTTTTTATTATTTGACAGATGACAGATAGGACAATGTTTTTAACTTTTCTGGATACAGTTTTTCAAGGGGTTTCAAATGACATATTGCAAGTTGAGTTCCGTGAGATATAGCTTCTGACATTTAATGATAGTGACAGTTGGGTTTGACAGATGACAGCCAAAAACTAATGGGCTCTTTTCAGGAAACAACCATGTTTGTATACCAAATATCAAGTCGATCCAGTCAACTTTACGGCAGTTATCGTGGAAGATCACAGACAGACATACACACACACACACACACACATACACACATACCGGTCGCGTGGGACTTGTGGGGACGCATGAAATAGACCCAATTGTGGGGATATCGAGATTTTTACATATTACAGTAGAGTTTTCCAAAATGTAAATGACCCTTTTTGTAGTTTTTTGATACACTAGAAAAATCGTGGGAAAATTGGTAAAACCTTACTGTGGGGTCCGTCCCCACAATTTGGTACACACATTTTTGGTGTGTGTTAAGTGTGTGGTCTCATCACACATCTGTTTTGAAATTGTGTGGACAATTGGACATTCTTGACAATAGTACCTATTTACTTATTATGGGCACGAGGTTAAAATTCTACAATGAAGTCAATTGGATATGGGGGTTTACTTTCGGGAAGATAGGTACTGCCAATTGAAAAAAAAATCTAGTTCACTGTCACAAAACTGCCAGTAAAATAATAAATGATAGTGTGTATTATTACTGCAAGACTAAGGAAATGCCCCTCAAGGAAAAGAGCTATCGATCGATCGTAGGTAGGTGCACTGAACATAATATGGGTAGGTACCTACTAAAAGTAAAATACCTACCTACTGAACAAGTAGAATGTAAACATTTCTAGTTCAAGGGGTCGTTCAAGGGTAGGTGCAGTTTCAGGGGCAAAGCCTTGAAAAAATTTTGACGCCCTCTGATGCTATCTCATAATAGCATAAAATTTGAGATGCAGATTTCTGTACCAATGGACAGGGAGCTGGTGCCCCGAAACTTACGTCATAAGGTACATGATTTTAACCCTGTAGGTCTAATGTGCGTTGATACGTTTGTTGAAAATTTCTTTGTCTTACATGTCAGACCGGGAGCTTCAGGCTGGTATAGGCTTGTCACATTCCTAAAAATGGCCAAAATTCACGTGATATAAGGTACCTGAAAGAAACCAACGGGCTTTAGTGTGGGAACATCCCCTCAATCAGAAATCGAGTCGTGAGACAAAATTTTTGAGGGTCCATGAAACAAGTTTGAAATTTTCAAAAAAAGACAAAATTCATCCCGTTCTGGAGACTTTTCCTCAGACATAATTTCAAGAATGAACAACGATTCTTACATGATTTTTCACGTGGGTTTCGAACCTGTCCACGAAAATTTTTAAGGGTATATCGCGCACAGGCTGCAAATCGAAACATTCTTCTCAAATCGGACACCCTGTATTTAAACATGGAAATCGATTCCGCTTTTCATCTTGATTATGATTCATAAACATATATCACATAAAGTGGGTGAGTCAACAAAATATCTGAAAAAAATTGATGAATGAATGCGAATTTTGGTTCTTTTTTTGAAAATTTCGAACTTGTCATCTGGACTGAAAGGTCCCAAAAATTTTGTCTCGCGACCAGATTTTTGATTAAGGGGATGTTCCCTTACAAAATCCCGTTGGTTTCTTTCATGTACCTTATTACGTAAATTTTGGCCTCTTTTCTCGACAACTGACAAGCCCCTTCCCTCCCCAACCAGCCCAAAGCCCTGGTTTGACATGTAAGAAAATAGTATACAGGATGTCCCAGAAATGAGTACACAAGAAAAAGATATCATATATTCCTGACAACAAAATAGGTCGATTCCAACCGATTCACTTGGGATTTTCAGTCAGCGTCAGCGTCATGAGAAATTTCAATATGGCGGCCAAGATGGCAGCGGAATCGTGGAATCGCTGATCAGCTTGAAAATAAGAATGATTATACAGGTGTCCGTTTTTCGAGGCTAAGCATGGGTATCTCGCTTATCTTGAGAGATACAAAGTCGGTTAAATCAGGAAAAAGTTACGCATTTTCATGACAATCAATGATCAAAAAAAAATTTGACGTATAGATTTTAGTTTTTGAAATATCGTGAAAAAACAGTAATTTGAATTTTTTTTTATATTTTTTTTTTCAAAAAACGGTTGAAGGTGGCCTTTTCTAATCTAGACATTGTCAGGGCACTTTTTCAAGAGAAATTCAAAGCTGCCAAAATCTTTATTCTAGCTTTCAAAGCAACCGAGATACGACATTCAACTTTTTTCTCTAATGGGCGCCATATTGGATTTTGATATTTTTGAATACGATATTCTTTTCTGGTCAAAACGATGTGCCACATGTCACTGTTGAATAAATGTTCAACATTTACGTTTTTTTAATTGTCGGTGCTGATTTTGTTTCCAAAGCACTCTTTGAAAAATAAAAAAATTTTTTTTGCTCAAAAGCATGAATTCAACAGTGACATGTGACACATCATTGTAACCAGAAAAAAATATTGTATTGACAAATGTCAAAATCCAATATGGCGCCCATTAGAGAAAAAAAATATGAATATCATATATCGGTTATTTTGAAAGCTAGAATGAAGATTCTGGCAACATTGAATTCCTCTTGGAAAAGTGCCTTTATAATGTCTTAATAAGAAAAGGCTACCTTCAACCGTTTTTCAAATAAAAGATAAAAACAAAAATTACAAATTTCTGTTTTTTCCCGATATCTCGAAAACTAAAACTGACAAGTCAAATATCTTTTTGAATTATTGATTGTCATAAAAATTCGCAACGTTTTTTTAATTTAACCGACTCTGTATCTGTAAAGATAAGCGAGATACCCATGCTTAGCCGCGAAAAACGGACACCTGTATGTACCTACGAGACAAGGGCAAGTTCCAAGTTCCATGAAAATCGTTCCACTGATAAGAAATTTCAATATGGCGGCCAAGATGGCGGCAGAATCATGAAACTTAGCTTGAATTAAGAATGTTCATACGAGACTAGAGTGAGTTCAAAGTTCCATGACAATTGTTCCACTGATAAGAAAATTCCATTATGGTGGCCAAGATGGCGGTGGAATCATGAAATTTAATCTGCCCATTGGCCAGCTATGAGGCTATTCATTGGAAAAAGTTCCAGGACTCTAGTTTATTCCTTGAGGAGTTCAACTTCTTCGAAGTGGACAGAAGGTTCTTTGATGATGATAATAATAATAACTATGCATGAATCAAAACAAGTGGAGATCATCACACGTGCGTGAGTTGCAATAGCGCATTTTCTGTGCAGATTTGTCGTCCATGGAAATGAAGTCCGGTTTGAAAATAAGAATGTTCATATGAGAGAAGAGTAATTCCCAAGTTTAATGACAATGATCGTTCCACTAATTAGAGATTTCAATATGGCGGCCAAGATGGCGGCGGAATCATGAAACTAGCTTGAAAATCAAAATACTCGTCGTACGAGACAAGAGTAGGTAATTTCCAAGTTTCATATGAAGTGTCCCATCCATTGGAGATTCAAATATAGCGGCCAAGATGGCGAAATCATGAAATTCAGCTTGAAAATAAGAACGATCATACGAGACAATGGTGAGTTTTATGTTCCACGACAATGAACGACGATGATAGACGATGATAGCCATGTATCGTAAAAAAAAAACACTGGCCACCCTTGCGGACATTAGCTATCCAACGGAAAAAGTTACAAGGCTCTAGCTATTTTCCCGAAAGGGCAGTATACCTACAGCTTCTTAAATTCTACACGGACAGACAGAAACTAGCAAAAATGCCTCATGGGCATGAGGCTCAGTAGCGCACTTCCTTTTTGAAGGATTAGTGAACGCAAGATGTTAATTAGAGTTCTATCGTTATTTGGGCAGAAATTTCAATATGACGGGACAAAATAGCGTCAGAATCATGAAATTTGTCTTGAAAATTGAAATGATCGTACTATAGACAAGGCTTAGATCCAAGTTTCATGAAAATCGTTCCACTAATAAGGGGTTTCCAATATGGCGGCCAAGATGGCGGCAGAATCTTGGAATTTGGCTGGAAAATAAGAATGATCATACGAAACAACGGTAAGTCCCAAGCTTCATGAAAATCGTTGAGTGATAAGAAATTTCAATATGGCGGCAGAGCATCATTTGTCCAAAATCGGACGTATTTTGGTGAAGTTCACATCGCCTGTGAATTTCACTCAAGTCGGACCACTTTTGGAGAAATTCAAAATTGCGAACCAAAGATGGCGGTCAAGTGACAGAAATCATTGGTCACATTTATATGATGGACATGTACGCATTTGATTGGCGTTTGCACCACATCGATATCTCTTTTTGTTGAGGCATAATTCTCCTAGTTCTATGATTTTGGAACATGTTTAATATGAAGAATACAAGATGGCGGCGGGGCATCAATTGTCGGAAATTGGATGTATCTTGATGAAGTTCACATCGCCTGCTTTCACTCAAATTGGACTACTTCCAGAGAAATTCAAGATAACGGATCAAAGATGGCGGCATTGGCGGCCAAGTGAGAAAAATCATTGGTCAACTTTATATGATGGTCACGTACGCATTCGATTAGCGTTTACACCCCATCGATATATTTTTTCGTTGAGGCATAATTGTCCTAGTTATATCATTTTGAAACATGTTCAATATGGAGAATAAAAGATGGCGGCGGGAAATCAATTGTCGAAAATTGAATGTATCTAATCTAAGTTCACATCGCCTGCTTTCACTCGAATCAGACCACTTCCAGAGAAATTCAAAATGGCGGATCAAAGATGGCAGCAAAATGACAAAAATCATCGGTCAACTTTAGATATATGGTGGACACGTACGCATTTCATTGGCGTTTGCACCACATCGATATCTTTTTTCCTTGAGGCATAATTCTCCTAGTTCTATTTCTTCGAAAAATATTCAATATGGAGAATACAAGTGGGCGACGGGGCACCAATTGTCAAAAATTGGATAGATCCTGATGTGGTTCACATTGCCTGCAAATTTCATCTTAATCGGATCACTTTTAAAAAAATTAAAAATGGCGGATCAAAGATGGCGGCGGAATAACAAAAAACCAAAAGTCAACTTGACATCCTGGACAAATGTACTATTGATCAGCGTTTACACTACATCGACATCTTTCTTCCCTGAGGAGTTATCCCGGGTACGGACGGACGGACGGACGGACGGACGGACGGACGGACAAAGTGAAGCCTAAAGCGCCTTTTTCCCATTTTTTCGGAAAGTGCGCTAAAAACGGCAATATAAACGTAATGGACTCCTTCAGCAGAAAAGAGACAGATGCGTGCGCGTTCGTACCGCGCAGCTGGTGGTGTCTAGCCTTGTGTCTAGCTATAACGGCACCTAATATCTCCAAGGGAAACTCCGTTCGTTATGATGTGCGCGGCACCACACTGCGGTCATGTGGGGCTGTGACGTAAATCGTGCGAAAGAGACTGCCTTTATTGAAAAGATCTATTTACCTACCCCAATTCGGAATGGTTTGGATCACACGGCATAAGATGTCCTTCTTCATTGTATCAATACTTATTCACATCCAACAATACCTATGGGTACCTACACATAGTGATCGGCAGATTTCAGAAACTGATGATTGCTGAAATTTTCTATGAAAGTTACATGAAATTTATGGAAATTTATGAAACATGGCAAAATTCGAGGCAAAATTGATGTTTTATCTTATAAAGCGTAGATGTGAGTGTAAAGGTATGACTAATTTGAGTATTTGGGACATTGAACGACTGTCTAAATTTTGATATTGTTATTATTGCACATAAACAAGACACAAATGAAGTTATTGAACTTTAAATAAATAACAGGACAAAGTTAATGAAACTGATCAAAACAGGTATCGTACGAGTACCAGTTCTTACATGTAGGTAGTTGAGTAACAAAAATTAATTTCAAAAACTAGAATAAAAATTCCAAAACAGAAAACATCTTAACTAACCCTAGAGTGTGGAAGAAAAGGAATTTCTAGTTTCATAACTCTTGGAAATTTATGACTTGGCTAGAAACTTTCGAAAAGTTTAAAAATGAAATATTTCACAGCCCATCACTACCCACACACCACCTCATAATATAACCTACATAATATTGTGTAAATTCAATTCTGGATGTCCCCACAACAACGAGGATATTATGGGGACCTCGATGAATCTGGAACAGTTCGTCACTAGAAAATCAGTCAAACAGCGCCATCTAGCGATTCCGACTGAGGTCCCCACAATTTGGGTTACAATTATATGGTTTTACACACCATTCTTGACCTATAATTGTGGGGACATATTGGGAAATCGTGTTTTCTACGGTAAGGAGGCCCCAGAGAACACGTTAGAAGCACTTAAAATTTGTGGGGACGTGTGTATGTCCCCGTAATTGGTGAAGTCCACACAACTATGGTTACATTCTTGCCAAAGTCCCCATAAGCATAGCCGCACACGTGCATACACACACACACACACACACACACACAGACAGACATCATTCTGAAAATGGTCTTAATCGTTTTGGAGGACCTCAAAACAGATATATCCGGTGAAATCTCGAAACTTTTTTTCTGCACGATTACAATACTTTCCCTCCGTGTTCGTGGGTGGGCCGGGAAAGTAAAATGAAAGAGAAAAATTACCGAGAAGATGTAAAAAGAAAATTGCAAAATCATCAAAATTATAAGAACAAGACTAAGCCCAAAACGACAACCACCAATCAAAACGTTACAAGTAAAAAAAGAAACTTCTCTAAAAAATTTAAACCAAATTCCAACAAAACGAGCCCTTTCACCCACGATTTAAGCGATAGTGAAATGGATTGGCAAGAAATTACTGAAACACACTTGAAGAGGAAAATGACGTTTGATGATGAAAATGGGGGAAAAAGACAAAAGCTGCAGGGTTACAAAAGAAAAATTAATTATGATGACGACGATGAGGACCAATTCAGTGATGTGACGAGAGCATCTAAAAAGGTTAAACTAGCATCATTAAAAAGGAAAATTAGTGATCATTACGCGATTCGATTTGGAAATTGATGAAAAAATTCTATTTAGTCGAGCGTTTAGCGAGCATCCATTGTTGAGCGGACAAAAAAAATGACAGGTTAGGTCAGTTTTCCAAGGTGATGAAATGATCCAAAAGGTAGAACTAGGTAGCTAACTGTTGTGATATCTCAAAAATGCAATGCTGGTTCCTTATTGAAATTTTTGTTCCTACTTCAGATATGATGATGAAATTACAAAAACTTGATTGAAAACTTTCACTGCATCTTTGTGTCAAATTTCAACTCTATATTTTCAATTTAGAGCTTGGGCAGACAAACCCAGACCCAATGTGCCACTTGAGGGCTTCCGATCAAAATCATCCACCCAAAGTCTAATCAGAACATTCCAGGCTGAACTTAGGCCTCCGTACCTGATTTCGATTTGATCGGATCAATAATTCGGTAATTATCGTGACAGAACCGCTTAATTTGTACGATCGCATGAGTGGTTTTATATTTTCAGGAGGAAAATTTCCGGGAAATTGGAGAGAAATTATTGGAAAATGTTCAAGAACCAGTTATCTATTCTCTAAAAGAAACATTCCAAGAAATCTGTTCACGGAATAAAAAGTTGGAAAATTTGCAGTTTTTCCAGAGAGGAAAACTCGGCAACTGTTGATCCGATTTCGAAACTTTTTCCTTCAAAAATTAGCTCAATCTTTTCTCTAACTTTTATTCACAGCATGTCTGCACCTAAAATTGATATTTCGTGGGGCTTACCGCATGTAGAAGTTTGCATTGCGTTTTTCTCAAATTCACGGAATGTGCAAATTTCATTTTGAAAAAATTACAGTCGGGAAACCGAAACCGTGTCAACTCTGAAAATAGACCTGCACGACGCTCAATACAATCTACTTTCGATATCAGTTGAAATTTCCAAAAAAAAGTCGATCCCCGAGCAGGAATAAATTTTTGAGTGTAGTCCTGCTACAAAAGCGAGTCGTGCTGGTCGAAACACCGGCGAGAGCCCCTCCTGAGTGGCAACGGCCAGGAGAAATTTCGAAAATTCATTACGCTCAACTGGAGAATGGTGGAAAACTGCAACTGCGGCCTCAATTTGACTCTTTTGTTGTGTTGCTTCCTGCCAAATCTGGTTCCAATCCATCGGATAGATTTTGAATAATCAATTGGTAAAGTTTTGAACTTTAACATTTTTTATTATTTGACAGATGACAGATAGGGCAATGTTTCCAACTGTTCTGAATACAGTTTTTCAAGGGCTTTCAAATGACATATTGCAAGTTGAGTTCCGTGAGATATAGCTTCTGACATTTGATGATAGTGACAGTTGGGTTTGACAGATGACAGCCAAAAACTAATGGGTTCTTTTCAGGAAACAACCATGTTTGTATACCAAATATCAAGTCGATCCAGTCAACGTTACGGCAGTTATCGTGGAAGATCACAGACAGACACACATACACACACACACACACACAGACAGACATCATTCTGAAAATGGTGTTAATCGTCTTGGAGGACCTCAAAACGGATATATCCGGTGAAATCTCGAAACTTTTTTTCTGCACGATTACAATACTTTCCCTCCGTGTTCGTGGGTGGGCCGGGAAAGTAAAAATGCATTTATCACAATTTTCACTGATTGTCATATTTCCCTTTCATTTAGAAACTCCCAACTCAAGCTGTGCAACAGTTATTTTGCCGAATGCTGCCGCCTTCACACGATGCCCTCAAAGAGAGAGATGAATGAAAAACATAAACCCAAAGACATAACGATCTAATTCTTTCGCTATATGGATAGCTAACTGAAAATGGGAAAGAATAGGCTACCTTTGACATCGCGCCGTCTCCAACTTCCACCCCAAAAGAAAAAAGTGCAATTTTCAAAAATTTTCACTGATTTACACTTTAATGTGTCCTCAAACATTCAGAAACTCCCAACTCAAACTGTGAAAGCATTTCTTTGCCAAACTCTGCCGCTCCTACACGCCGCCCCAAAGTAAGAGATAGATGTAAAACATAACCCTGAAAACATAGCGATCTAATTGTTCCGCTATATAGATAGCTGACTGAAAATGGGAAGAGATAGGCCACTTTTGATTAGTCGCCGCCTCCAGCTCCCGCCCCCAAACAAAAAAAAAATGCAAATTTCATAATTTTCACTGAATGTCATATTTCCTTAAACATTTAGAAACTCCTAGCTCAAACTGTGCAACAGTTACTTTGCCGAATGCTGCCACCCCCACACGCTGCCCTCAAAGTAAGAGATAAATGGAAAACATAAACCCGAAGACATAGCGATCTAATTCTTCCGCTATATGGTTAGCCGACTAAAAATGGGAAAGAATAGACTACTGTTGATTAGTCGCCGCTCTCAGCTCCCGCCCTCGAACAAAAAAATATATCAATGGGTGAAAGAATTTCCATTCAAATCTATTTCATTGGCAAGTACCCCATTCTGATAACAAAATATCACAATGAGTTTCGAATGAAGAAAGTGGGCAAGGAATGGTGTTTCTTCTTCAACCTTTCTTTACGTTCACAATTTATGCCTCTTTGAAAAAATGCGCTAATGAGACTCACGCACGTGAAGGCATACTCACTTGTTTGCTATATAGCTAGAACATCCCCACTTGTTCAACATGTGAAGAGTATACATCCCTGTGACGTGTACTATTTAATATAGGTACAGGGTGAAAATTGAAAAATAAATACTCGAAAATTTTTATTCCGAAGAAATAGTCATCGAGAAAAACATTCTTCCATTATTTAGCAACCTTGAAGCTTTCTATTGAACATGTGGAAAATGTACTCTTCCATAGCTGCTGATGATACTCTACATACAGGGTAAAATTATTTTTTTTATGTGTCAATATCCTTGTCGAATCAATCCAGACAAAAATCATTTCCTGCTCTGTAACAAGCCTATATTCTCTCATTCAAGATATAAAAATTTCACATTCCTCAAACTCCCAAAACACAATTCCCAGGGTGAAACATACCTTATTTGTTTAATTTTTTTTCTAAGTGAAGTTATTTTAGATAACAGTCTTATCTGCCTCATTGGAAAGCTCAGAGTTTTCCGAAAGCCATATAAAAAAATCTGCATTTCTACTGGCACTCCGACTTGATATGCCGATTGGCACTCCGATTTTATTGTGCGAGGAATTGCCAAGGAAAATTTTCTTCAGCAACTCCTTGCACAACAAAAATCACAAAAACGCCTTATGCTACAGTAGCCATTAGTCACAGTGATCACAGAAATGTAAATTTTTAATATGTTTTGCTGAATACTCTACGACTCTACGCTCTCCATCGAAATGGATAAGATTATCATCCGAATTAATGTGACCCAAGAAAAAAAGAGAAGAGAAGAGAGGTATTTCACCCCATATGTCATGTTTTAACAGTTTGAGGAATGTGACGTTTTCATATCTTGAATGCGACATCATAGACTTGTAACAGAGCCTGGAATGGATTGATTCGATAAAGACAAAATTGATTGAGAAAAAAATTGATTTCACCCTGTACGTGGAATACCAGCATCTATAGAGGGGTAGATCTTTTACATGATCAACAGGAGACTAGGAGACAGGTTGCTAAATAATAAAACAGTGTTTTTCTCAAAAATTATTTCACTGAAATAAAGAAATCTGAAAATTATTTTTAAAAATTTTCATCCTGTATACTAAGTATTACGCGTCACAGGGATGTATGCTTTAGACATGTTAAACAGGTGGGGATGAGCTAACAATTCAGCAAAAAACCGTTTGAGAACTACTTTCTTCAAGCAAAAAATTTAATTCAAATATACTAATTTGCCAGTGATACTGACACAATAATAATGTGGTTTCATTAGCTGACACTTCTAGTCATTTTTGTCGATGACTAATACGTAAATCCATCACTGCTAGTCATATTAATTTGAGTTTGAGTTTGAGCATGTAGTTTTTCCGCTGTAATTTTCGCTGTCGCTATGATGTTGGACTGTCATTTATTTTTTATCATGAGTCGTTAATGCAAACTGTTGTATTGTGTTTTGGAAGCTGCAAAACCTTTTGCTGCCACATATCATTACGAACATCATATTCTGTATAAGGCGAAAACGAGCGTAAAACAGAATATCACCCTGCGCTGTTTCTCTATATAGGCATCAGTTGATGCCAAAGTTCAAACTGTTGGAGTAAATGGTCCCTGCATTATGACTGTCAAGGGCTCGAAGTTTGGGATTTTTATTCGCCTTGCGCCCGAGAACAAATGATGCCCAGAAAGGTCGGCCCCGAAACACGACCAAACTCCATAAGTTGTGTGCAGTTCAACAACTAAAACCGCGCTTTAATAGAATTTGTTTCAAAGTCAAAGCATCATAGGAAACTATCAACTGGCACCAGGCCGCCGCAATAGTAACTTATCATGATTTTGTGAAGTTTATTCCGAAGTCCAGCCCATACACACAACAATCCAATTTCCATACAGAGATCACGTCTGGGTGTTCTGTCGAGGGTTTATCATTCCAATTTCCTTAATTCTTGTTTAAAGTGCAATAATTACAACACCAACGTTCTCTGGATAATATACCTACAGAGGGAGCGGTTAATATTTCGTTGACTAGTGGTGAGCGGCACAAAGTTAAATTTCCTTGATAACATCAGCATCCCCCGAGTAAATGGGTTTTTGTGCAGAGCGACCGTATTTATCCGCTCTGATGGATTTATTTATGTGATGTTCATTGCTCCGTCGAGATTCGCCCAAAATCGCCTAAATTTCTTGGTCTAAATCCTTTGGCGAACTCAATTTTTCTTCGGATTCGGCGGCCCAATGGTACACTAAGAAAGCACATAGAAAAATTATGTGCTTAGATATTTTTATTGTGCCAGAACTGACAGATTTTCCAGCAAAATGATGCAACAATCCGCAATAATCTTTTTACCTGTAATAAGCTGTATTCAAGTGCAAATGAAAACAGTATTTCAAATGACAAGCTTGTGAAATCTTTCTGTTTGAAACAAAATCTTCAAACGCCTACAGGCTTTTGAAGTAGCATTTCGCGGACTCGAAAACGGACCCTACTATAGTTTAGTGCGGGCGTGTACTGGAATAAACAAATTTTCTACGACCTTGATATTCTCTCATCAAACTATCACATTTTTCACTCGACCTTTGAAATCGTCTCACTAAAAAGTCAAAGCCGGAAGTAAGTAGAGCTATATAAGTTTGAATGCAAAAAAGCATAAAATAGTAGAAGTCTAATGTTTTAAGTGGCATGTTGAGTATACAATAATAAAATTTCTCTTGAAGTCCGCACCACAATTTAATTAAACAAGGGACAAGAGGAATTTATTATTCCAAAAAAGCATAGTGTATCATCCACCTTCGGCTCGTGTTCAAAATATCATGCGTGTGAAGAAATAGGTAACATTCTCTTTTGCTAACTCTATAATCGATACTATTTTATACTATACTATAATATTATATACTATACTATTCGGCCAGGTGCAGATGTATCTAATGTTGCTGCCAACATTTCTGTATTATCATGGACACTCGAAAATTATAAAATACCTTAGGATAAGGTCATTGTAGTAGAGTATAAATAAACTAAACTATTCTTGCGTTCGTACTCATGTGATTTTCTGAAGCTCGGTGCTCGGAAAGCCCCGTTCATACAATTTCACGTTCAATTCGTCCTTTTTGAGGCTTTATATAAGACGGGTTTGGGATATTTTATTCAGCTCGCCTCTTTTTTTCTCAATATTTTCTCTGTTCAGTATCTAATATACAAAATAACTATAGGCGCTCTGCACATTTTGAATATCCCGTCCGTTTCAGCACCCTCATGCGGCAGTCGCGAACATATGTGTGAGGAAAATTGTCAAAATTGAAGTTTATGCATTGTTGAAATTGACATTTGCAGGTGGTATGATTATTTAAATGGCATTGTTGTTATGGAAATAGGTAACTTCCTGTAGGAAAAGTACAAAAAAACCGCAACTTTTGGCGCTGAAGCAAATCCGCACAGTGCCTATTGGCTATCTGATTTCAACATGATTCTAGTGGGCTGTGTTTCTGGTCGCCATCGGTCGATCGCGGCCTGAATCGCAGCCCACTAGAATAATGTAGAAATCAGACAGCCTATATACAACTAAATAATAACGTTGTATAGCTGTTTTGTAGATTGAAGAGTGCCCATCATCCCCGTCCCCGTCAATAGTTTCATACTGGATTTACTCAAGCCGTGGAATAGTAAGAGGGCAGATCGGTTAATCTTTGCCAGACTCTCTTGGTGGATAAAAATAATGCTGACTTGAGTGAAACTCCTATACAATAAAAAGGCCGCTTTTTTGCACTCAGGCCTATGGGTTCGCGACGGCTAACAATACTAGTTATAGTATACGTTCGACGTTCGCTTTCTTCAAAAGGGAAATGTAAAGCACGTGTAAAAGCACTTGTTACTACTTAACGAGAATGTTGGCTAGATGCCAGTGCTGTAATATTAATCAACAAGTAGTTCTAGAGAGCCCCACGCGCATGGAAAAACTTCATTGCAAAATGCTCGGAAATTCTGCAGAATCTGCTAAGTATGTACATAATATAATAGTACCCACCATAGAGTTAAGATACCTAAGTACCAAGTATTTCGGAATTATGTTTGATAATTTGGTATAGGTGTAGGTCGAGGTGTAGGTTATTAGTATTAGTGCTACATATCATCGAGCAGGTAACCCTATGGATCGGCCGGCCAGATGACGCCACAGTTGCAGCTTTCGATACCAGGTGTGCAGCTTTCGATACCAGGTTTGCAGTGAGTTAACTTTTTAGCAAAAATAAAGTGACAAGCTGGAGCGCTGGAAGGATACGGCTGATGGCCGCTAATAGTTTTGCTTCAAAACTTTGCAGGTGCCATCAGCCGTAGGCGTAGCCTCCCAGCTTGTCACTTTATCTTAACTGCTAAAAGTCTGTCTACCAAAAATAAAAAGTGAACGAGATGTGAAGTGGCACGTGTACATGTGCCATTTTGCCTTTCACTTCTGCAAATTAATTTCTTCAGTAAAATCTGCAGGTCTCACCTCACTATGTGGGTCGCAGCTAGCGAATACCTTTTCAAAATCGATCCCAGCTTCAGAAATATTACCGGTTGCGCCTCTTTATTATCATCATCCATAATATGCAAAAATTATGAAAAAACCCCATTTTTCTACCGTTTAATGGGTGATGAGTTCAGGAATGGAATAAAGTATCAACTCCAGAACTAAAAAGATAACCCCTTGTATAACCCCTTGATTTTAAACGCTTGAGGAACCAGTATTTCTATCTTGGGTTAACTCGGCCCTGAGATTAAATTGAGGTCAAATGCCATAGATGCCATTTCCCGACAATCTTTGCAATGTCATGTAGGTAGCTTTTGGTTCAAATTAACCAGAGTGGAAGTGGCGTAACTAGAAGTGCCCGATGGGATGGGGGGGAGTCACGACTGAAAAATATGCGAAAATGCGAGAAAAACAAACAAGAACCCATTTGGAAATTTTTCCGGAGAAAGGGAGAGAAAAAAGTTCCGATGGCTAAAGAATAAATAAATAAAAATAAATATTCTTTCGTTGACCCTCTTGCACGTATAATTACAAACAAGTGAGTATGCCTTCACGTGCGTGAGTCTCAGTAGCGCATTTTCTCAAAGAGGCATATTGTGAACATAAAGAAATTTGGTTGAAGGAGAAACACCATTCTTTGCCCACTTTCTTCATTCGAAACTCATTGGGATATTTTGTTATCAGAATGGGGTACTTGCCAATGGAATAGATTTGAATGAAAATTCTTTCACTCATCAATATTTTTTGTTTGAAGGCGGGAGCTGGGAGCGGCGACTAATCAACAGTAGTCTATTCTTTCCCATTTTTAGCCGGCTATCCATATAGCGAAAGAACTAGATCGCTATGTCTTCGGGTTTATGTTTTCCATTTATCTCTTACTTTGAGGGCAGCGTGTGGGGGTGGCAGCATTCGGCAAAGTAACTGTTGCACAGTTTGAGTTACGAGTTTCTAAATGTTTAAGGAAATATGACAATCAGTGAAAATTGTGAAAGTTGCACTTTTTTCTTTTGGGGGTGGAAGTTGAAGGCGGCGCCATATCAAAAGTAGCCTATTCTTTCCCATTTTCAGTTAGCTATCCATATAGCGAAAGAATTAGATCGTTATGTCTTCGGGTTTATGTTTTTCATTCATCTCTCACTTTAAGGGGAGCATGTGGGGGCGGCAGCATTCGGCAAAGTAACTGTTGCACAGTTTGAGTTGGAGTTTCTAAATGTAAGGGAAATATGACAATCAGTGAAAATTGTTGAAAGTTGCACTTTTTTCTTTTGGGGGCGGAAGCTGGAGGCGGCGCCATATCAAAAGTAGCCTATTCTTCTCCATTTTCAGTCAGCTATCCATATAGCGAAAAACTCAGATTGCTATGTCTTCGGGTTCATGTTTTTCATTTCTCTCCTACTTTGGGAGCGGCGTGTGGGGGCGGCAGCGTTCGGATGAGCAAATGTTGCACAATTTGAGTTGGCAGTTCCTAAATGTTCAAGGGAACATCTCAATCAGTAACATTTGTGAAAGTTGCACTTTTTATCGTTTGGGGGCGAAATCTGGGGGCGGCGACTAACCAAAAGTAGCCTATCTTTTCCCATTTTTAGTCAGCTATTTATATACCGAAAGAATCAGATCGCTATGTCTTCGGGTCTATGTTTTTCATTTTAAAGTGATTGGGGGCGGTCTTCAGCAGTTTTTTCATGTCGGCGGCGCATATTGAAGACGGAATGTTTCTTGGCTTACGTTTATAAGTGGCAACTATCTATTATTAAAAAAATGAGAACACCAGAGCATCAGGTCTGGTAGAAAGTGCAATATTATGTTATTTCAAGTTTATCGGGGGCGGTTTTCTCTATGTTGGCGGCGCAATATAGACATCCAATATAGCCTAGCCCTCCTTTGGGAGTGGCAGCTATGTAAAAGCGAAAAAATTAGAAAGCTAGGTCGTCTAGTTTTGGAGGAGTTCGAGGAACGGACGGACGGACGGACGGACGGACGGACAAAGCGGTTGCAATAGCGATTTTCATCAAGATGGAAAATGCGCTAAAAATAAAATTAATTCCTCCCTCTGAACTTCAAAGCCCAGAGAGAGGTCTGATCTTCCATGATTCTCTTTGAAGAAAACGAAACTCACCAATTATTATAGCATCGCAAAAACAAACAAAAGTTGAACTTGATAAATAGGACTCGACTAAAAAAGAATTTCCAATATGAAACAACATGAACAAAAATCATTATGAAGTCCCCCTAGTTACGTCACTGCTAATCAGGGCTATAAATACCGGGCCTGATATCCTAGACAGAGGCGTATCTATGGGGGGGCAAGTGGGGCACGTGCCATGGGCGCACTTTGATCCTCAGGGCGCAGGAGAGGAAAAGATGAAAATATGAAAAATGAAAAATGAGAAAATGAAATAATGTAGATATTTGAACTGTTGGGCACGAGGCTGGGCATGATTCGTGTGAGCAATAATTGACAAGCGAAATGGGAAAGAGAAAGAGGGAACAAGCCAAAACCAACACATCCAAACAGACGATCAACTTTCGACTTTTTCATCTGATCCAGATAAAGCCAAATAGGAGGGCCGAATTTGTCGTTGGCCCGCCTGGATTCTGAAAAAAGCCTAATTCAGGGGCGCAATTTTCATGTTTTGCCCTGGGCGCAATTTACCTCAGATACGCCCCTGATCCTAGACAGACTATACCTTGAAATAAATGTGGCGATCAATTTTCCCTCAAAATATTAATGTCTAATTGTCGAATAGTCGGAAGTATTAGGCTATTATTGCCATTATTATGTATAATTATAATATTAATTCTATATTGGAGGTGAGGTGTGTGATATTTAGCTTAGATTCTACCGGGTGGGCCATAAAAAACCGTGCTCTGAATTTTTTCCTTCTATAAAATTTTTATTCCTACATCGATTTTATCGAACTTTTTCAGCCTTGGATAGCCAATTGAATAGGCTATCATTCCTGTATTTTAAAATGGCCGGAATACCAAATTAAAGATGGCAGAAACAATTGAAAATAAGCCTTCTTTTGTTCTCGTTGCTTTTTATTGGAAGTTGCCCAGAAAGTCCAAACCAATAAAATACTAAGAAGGATTAGACCGTCCTTGTCAATTCAAGACCACAACCAATGAAATTGGGTTATCTGCTGAGGAGCTATTGCGAGTTGAATAAGCGAAGTCTACTTTCCGTTTTTTTCATTTCCGCATAATTGACCCAAATTTAGGTTCCTGCCCGCCAATCCGCCATATGCTCGTTTCTCAACCGATTTTCTCAAATTTGTTATCAATGGCTAGCCAATTGGACAGGCTACCTTTTTCAGATGACAAAATGACAGACCTGTCAAAATCCAAGGTGACGGAAGCAATTGAAAATAGAATTTCTTTGGTCCTCATTGCTTTTTAATAAAAATGAGCGGAAAGTCAAAACCAATAATTGTTATGAAGGAATACACCTTCTTCGACAATTCAAGACAGCAACCAATCAAATCGGTTCATCTGATGAGCAGCTACGGCCAGTTGAAGCGGAGCCTACTTTCCGGTTTTGTCTATCAACAAGGACGAATAAGGCCCGTTTTCAATAATTTCTGCCATCTTGAATTTTGGGAAGTTAGCCATTTTCTTTCATAAAAATGGCAGCCTGTTCAATTGGCTAGCCATTGATACCAAATTCGGAAAAAAATCGGTTGAAAAATGAGGATATGGCGGGCAGGGTTCCAAAACTTGGGTCATTTATGCGGGAATAAAAGAACCGGTAGGTAGGCTTTGCTTCATCTTGCCGTAGCTCCTCAGCAGATGACCCAATTTGATTGGTTGTGCCTTGGATTGTCAAGAAAGGTCTATTTCTTCATATTAATTATTGGTTTTGACATTCTGCTCATTTTTATTGAAAAGCAATAAGGACAAAAAAAAGGTCTATTGTATTTTCAATTGCTTCCGCCATCTTGGATTTTGACATGTACGTCATTCTCTCATATGAAAAAGATAGCCTGTCCAATTGGCTAGCCATTGATACCAATTTTGAGAAAATCGGTTGAGAAATGAGCAAATGGCGAATTGGCGGACAGGATACTTAAATTTGGATCAATTATGCAAAAATTAAAAAAACGGAAAGTAGGCTTCGCTTCAACCCGCAATAGCTCCTCAGCCGATGACCCGATTTACTGGTTGTGGTCTTGAATTGACAAGAAAGGTCTATTCCTTCATAATACATTATTGGTTCTGACTTTCTGGTAAATTTCAATAAAAAGCAACGAGAACAAATGGAGGCCTATTTTCAATTGCTTCTGCCATCTTGAATTTTGATACGTCGGCCATTTTGGAATAGGGGAATGATAGCCTACTCAATTGGCTAGCCAATGCTGAAGAGTTCAATAAAATCGGTGGCGAAAGGAAAATTTCAGAAGGAAAAATTCTGAGCCCGGTTTTTTATGGCCCACCCGGTATTTAAGCAAGAAAACAATTATTATTATTATTGCTTGCAATGTTCACACCACACCATACTAGGTAAATAAGTATACCTATGCCTATATTTGTTGTCAAAATATATGCTAAATTTGTCTTGAGTCGATGGAAATGGGGTAACGGAGGAATAAGAGATTGATGATTTTTTTTTCCAAAGTCGACCTGATCAAAATCGCATAGTCTCATAGTCTAACCAACTTTCAACTTTGCGCAGCCCTGGTTCAGGTGCGCGGCTGGCAAGGCAACCGAAAGATGCATGTTATAGTTCATAATGTTCATATCGATCCTGTGGTTAACTTTAACTTTTTTGCAATTTTTCAACTGCTTTTGCGATTAGTACCTTCTATTTCGCTTGCTTTCGCAAAATTTCAAATTTTTCACGATGAACGTCTTGAAATATGCCCAATCTAGGCAGCATGGTGAAAAGCTATCAGCATAGTCTCAGCTTATTCATGAAATATTCATGAGAATGGATACTTATTCAATACTTATACTTATATACTATACTTATATCCTCGATAAATTCGACTTTGCCAAAAATCAAGTGCCACCAACTTATATGGTGCTACGAGTTTGCAATGTTCGTATCATCCAAATTTTGCGAATAAGCGGTCATATCTATTGTAAAGCTAGGAGTTTGAAATTTTTCGTACGTACTTATACGTGCACGCTACAGGGATTATATACCTACTTGTCTCACGGATACTTACGGAGACCTATCTCCTCATCAATAAATTTGACTTTGCCAGAAAATAAAGTGCCGCCAACCAATATTGTGCTACGAGTTTGCAATGTTTGTATCATTCAAATTCCGCGGATAGGCGGTCATTTCTTATGTGAAACGAGGGGTTTTTAATATTTCGTACGTGCTCATACGTGCACGCTACAGGCATTCTCTCATAATTATTCAAATTTGGTACAAGAGATGCTGTTGCAAGAGGCAAGACACAAAATCCAGTTCCTCCATTCCAGAAATACGTGTCTGGAAGGGGCACTGGAATGACAGACTTAATGGCAGGTGACAGAATCGCGATTCATTGCAGAAAACTTGACCAATTGTATTCAAAAATCAAAGCGATGATACACGACCACCGGCGATTACTCGGCGATCATAGTATTTTGTGTTAATGATCATTAAGGGAAAAAGTGAAGAAAATGGGTCCCTGAAATCGAATTCGCTAGTCGAAATAGAAATTGTCAGTCCAGACAAATGCGAAATATTGGCCGAAAAAAAATCTCCGTAGTAATGGAGGTTTATAGTACGAGTAGTAGTTGCGCCAGTGTAGTTGGGTGCCTATTTTTTCTGCAGATATAACTAGGTACTTATATTATGTTATGTTCTTGTACGTATTCTCAAATTCCAATAACTTGAAGACCCAGTATTATAAGGGACTTCAACCTCCGTTTGAGAGCATATTTGAGAGCTGTCATTGGCTCAGATATCCGTCATTCTCCGGTTGGAATGCAACCGGCGCCGGCGCCGGCGCGGTTGAAATACTGGGCATTTAAGTAAACTGCTTGACAATTGAACTGCAACACCTAAAAATTAGGTGCGTTTTCAAATTGAGATAGCTCAAAAAATATCTGACGGATTCCAGAAATTCAAGCATGTGAGGAAAGATCATTTCTTTGACTATCGAGTGCTGGTATTGATGATAAGTTTGATTGCACAATTTGTCATATACAGGGTGCCAACGGAGAGCGTGCAGATATGGGCAATCTTTCACCTTGTGCAACTTTCGAAAAAAAAGTCCGAGATTTTTTCTATCGCATGCTTTTGAAAGGTTGAATCATTATGCCGAAACGGTTTTGAAATTTTGACCCTAACTTTTTTTTTCAAAAAATTGTGCTCAATTTTCTGAAATATGCGCTTTTTGATTAAGAAAAAGAAATAGAGACATTGTTTGTTTTCAAACGGCGTCCATATTGAATTTATTTACGAAGATTCTCATTGGAGCCTCCACATCCCCCAGAAACTACCCCTTTTGGGACACCGTCTCACAACAAGATATGCAATGCTTCATTCAAAAGGTCTAAGAAAAGTACTCATCAATAGTTGGACTGAAATAAGTATACTACGATGCCCCCACACGTACAGCTCCCTAAAAACCACCCCTTGACTTCAAGGGACAGGGTTGGTATGATAAGACATGCAATACATGAAAATTCCAAAAAACGTCTTTTTTAACTGTTCCACTAACAAAGTGATGCTACACGATGACCCTTTACGTAGGTCATCCCAACAGTAGCTACCCTCTCGAAAAAGAACTACCCTTTAAAAAAACAGTACTTCCGCAATACCTCATCAGTTAGGATTTTTTTAAAATCTGTCGCAATAGTTTGCCGCTACGATGATTTCATTCACATATCTACCCGAAACTACCCCTTCAACTACCCCGTTAATATCGCATAGCCTCTACCTTGATGCGTTATTTACGAGTTGAAAGAACTTTTGTCTACTAACCGTTCCATTGAAATGATGATGTTTTCTACGATGATAGTACAAAACCTTTCCTGAAACTACCCCTAGAAATCGCCCCTTTAGTTAAAGGTATGCAAACCCCATTTGGAAGCTCAGAGAAGGTGCGATTGAATAAGTTCAAAATGATTTCGCGATGACCTTACACGCATCAAGGTAAAGGCTATGCGATATTGAAGGGGTAGTTGAAGGGGTAGTTTCGGGTAGATATGTGAATGAAATCATCGTAGCGGCAAACTATTACACATATTTTGAAAAAATTCCAACAAATGAGGTATTGCGGAAGTACTGGTTTTTTAAAGGGTAGTTCTTTTCCGAGAGGGTAGCTACTGTTGGGATGACCTACGCAGAGGGTCATCGTGTAGCATCACTTTTTTAGTGGAACAGTTGAAAAAGAAGTTTTTTTGAATTTTAATGTACATATTGCATGTCTTATCCTACCAACCCTGTCCCTTGAAGTCAAGGGGTGATTTTTAGGGAACTGTACGTGTGGGGTCATCGCAGTATCCTTATTCCAATATCCAATTATTGATGAGTAATTTCCTTATGTCTTTTAAATGAAGCATTGCATATCTTGTTGTGAGATGGGGTCCCAAAAGGGGTAGTTTCTAGAGGATGTGGAGGCTCAAATGAAAATCTTCGTAAGCAAATTCAATATGGACGCCGTTTGAAAACAAACAATGTCTCTATTTCTGTTTCTTAATCAGAAAGTGCATATTTCAGAAAATTGAGCACAATTTTTTGAAAAAAAAAGTTAGGGTAGAAATTCCAAAACCGTTTCGGCATAATGATTCAACGTTTCAAAAGCAGGCGATAGAAAAAATCTCGGATTTTTTTTTCGAAAGTTGCACAATGTGAAAGATTGCCCATATCTGCACGTTCTCCGTTGGCACCCTGTATATGACAAATTGTGCAATCAAACTTATCATCAATACCAGCACTCGATAGTCAAAGGAATGACCTTTCCTCACATGCCTGAATTTTTGGAATCCGTCAAATATTTTTTGAGCTATCTCAATTTGAAAACGCACTTAATTTTTAGGTGTTGCAGTTCAATTGTCAAGCAGTTTAGTTGAGTATGTCCTGTGTACTTGTACCTACGAACCTACGTACGTTATATAATTACGTAGGTGGGTACTTATGCCTATTTATTCAATAATCCCTAGTTGCGCTATAACTACAAGTTACCATTATGCATTCATGCAACTCGCTTGAGGTAATTTGCAAATTCAGATGTGGAGATATTTCAGACTGGGTCTCTGGAACATAAATTGTACGATATCGTCGTTAACTGCATTCTGCATATTATAGGAACATTATCAAATCTCGGCGGATAATTCTGCAGGTAACGTTATGAATTGTGGATTTGATTTATGGATTGACGCTCAAGTTCGGTTTAATAAATTTTCGATAATGCTTCAAGTGCATAACTTTTTCAAGAACGACTCCCGATCGATTCGCATCAGCCTCCCGAGAGGGTTGGATAAAATGCGTTCCGCTGAGTGTTTATTAAACGGAATAACATAATTAACAGCTAGCTGAGTGCTCCACTAATTAGTGCCATAAATCCAAACGAAGGCAGTTTCTCAAAAGCCCGCGACTTGGCAGGCCGGGCACAATAATAAGTGCGGCGTGTGCGGGTATAAGCCCGGGCGACATATTAAGGAGTTTGTACTCCAAATTGAAATAAACCCCCCTGTTTCTATTGATGTCTGGTCTGGAATGTAACTTAATCAAGACCTAGCATAGACAATGTCATTAGAACAATGCCACTAGCCGCCGTTATCTTGTAACAATGAATGAGGTGGTGCGTTTGAGAGAGGCGACGTCGTCGCAGACATCCACGAGCAAAGATAGCCTTTCTGATAGGGCCTTGTTGGCCCCAGCCGATATCCAAAGAAGAACAAGAGAGAATAAGAATGGACTTCTAATTGAGGAAATTACATGGGGATTAGGGTTCGAGGGCAAGCTCTGCTGCTGCTGTTGGCCAAACGAAATCCACCACTCTACTCGACATAACTTATCTGGAGCAGAGGAAGCAAAAAGGGCGATGTTTTGTATTCTAACAAGTGGCTAATTAGCCGGAGCGTTTTAAATTCAGCCCCGATATAGCGAGAAAGCACGCGAATCGACTCGTATTTTTCGATAGAGCCGGTATAAGTCTCTCGTACTCGTGAGAGTGAATTACATGCGAGCTTTTGCCAATAATAATTACGCGCACCGCGTTCGTAATCGGAGTCTGATGTTGAATACCTACCCCTAGGCCAAAAATGAAAAGCATGTCGAAATTACAATCTCAAAGTAATAATTGAAGTACTTAAGGTACAAGAATACCTTTTTCGTAATTGGATCTTTCAAACGTCAGTTTGCGAACGGCAGATTGGATCAAAAGGGCAATTGGCGCCTGGGCAATTTGATGCCTTGGGCAATTTCTGATCTGTGTAATGGGTATTTTAAAAAATGTACAGGTATTCGATTTCGCCGAACGTGAATTGACTGGTAAGTTTTTGATCCTAATGGATTTTTACATCTGCCTTCGAAGCCTGTTCGCATGAAAAGTAAATGAGACAATCCCAGAAAGCACAAGTAAGTAGGTACGCTACAGTGACGTCGATTACATGTCATGGTCGACGATCTCGAAACCCTCAACCCTCACATATTTAGTTAAAACTTCTGTACCTATATACCAACTCAAACTTCTTAACGTGATAGAATCCTCGCTATCGGACGTTGTGAGTAGTTCAACCGGTCGAAACTCCCATTTTCGTGCTGCCATAACCGAAAATGACAATATACGCTCGGTGTCCTGCACTGTAATATTCAGAAAAAGATCTAGAGCGGCAAAGTGAAAAGTACACGTAAAAAATAAACTAACCTTGTAAAATCATGCAGAATTCAAGAGAGACCACGTTTCCAATGTTATAGCTTGAAATATTCGGTTTAAATCAGCTAAAATCATAAATAATCATTTTCAAAATTGATATTTTAGGGTCATTTTTCTAATAGCTGTTGGTACAGTTGCAGAATAATTTTTGACGTTTTGTGGCGCCAAGATTTAAAAGTGATTAATGTATGCCATTTTCTGTGTTTCGTCGTCACACAAGACACTAGAGCTCAGTGATTTCGGGATTATTGGGGGATGGCCTTTCTAATTGTGGAGGGGGAGGGCGGTTTTAAGCAAGAAAATTCAAACATAGGACGCAATTTTTCAAATCGACATTTGACACACAAAAATCTGCATCTAGTAGGTATATGCCTCGTGTCTTGGTGATAAATGGCAGAAGTACCAACTTAAAATTTATTACAATGATTATTGCGATATGATCTTATTTATTTGTAATTTTATTAAAAGCAGCACGAAAAACGATGTATGCTACTCGCGCTGAAAACGGCATAGCATAACTCTCTTACACGCAGCTCTCGGCCTAGGGCCTCGAGCTGCATTCACGTTCGTTATGCTATGCCCGGTTTTCGGCGCTAGTAACATAAAATACTATTTCCTGCACATTTTTTGCATGAAACATTCACGGTGCTACTTATATCCTGACAATGCTGACATATACCTAAAGTTGTCGCTACCTATAGCGAAATTGAATTTCATTGCAGGCCGTCTTGATCCAGTGGCTTTATACTTAGCACGTCTGCCGTCGTCATCCAATGTAAGATCATCCGAACCTTTTCTTTTTCTGGAATATTGATAAAGTAGCTATAAATATACAGGATGTCCATTCAAAAACTTCCCGCCCCTCCATTTTTCGCAAAAAAATCGTAGCAGCCGAACGGGAAATGGCATAAAATCTTGAGTGCTGACTCAAATTTATATTTTTGAGCTTCATCATTTGAGTCTGGTCTCGATGTGCCAGTCTGGTTAAGAACTTTTAATTGGAGAACTCTTGAAAAATTGAATTCTGTAATAACTTCAGTTTTTTGAAGATACTCATTCCAGGAATGGCTTGAGATATTTGATTGAAATTTACGACGACTTCATGACCATGAAATCAGAATTAACAATGGCGATTTACATGTCATCACCTATTTTAGTTCTTGAGGTACAAGTGTTGGATTTTCCATTTCTCTTTCACCCTGTATATGCCGCCGGCATAGTTGGTACTGATGCAAACAACACTTTCACCAAATCATAAAACTCAAGGTCCATGCAGTCTTCAGCATCGAACATCTGGACTATTTCACTTTTCTTGTCTTTTGACCAAAAAGTAGTAGACTGATGAATGATGATGTGATATGAGAGGACCTTTCTGAGAACAATAAAATTTACAACAATTTTTCTCCACTTTATTCCCAAGAGCCGTCGTTCACGATATCAACGGAAGAGACTGATCCTCAACTTCTCTTTGAGGCCACAACGGCCAAAGCTCGCACTGAATTTATGCATGGGGACTTTTTAGTATGTTGTTAAACTTTCTGTCTAACTGAGCTTAGATACAAAAATCCAGCTGAGTTTAATTTTTGATCGCTATTTTTTCTATAATTCCTGGACTACTAATCGTCTTGAAGGACCTCAAACGGACATGACATAATAATATATGTGGTTATACAACAATTTATCTCCAGCACGATCACAATACTTTCCCTTTCATTAGTGGCTGATCGGAAAAGCGAAAAAATTCTATGGGAACACGTGTCGAGCTATACCGTATGTTCGTTAAAATCATGAATTAGGGCAGGCTATGGAAGTAAGAACGTATGTCGTGAATTTATCAATGATCACTCAAATTTGATGTCAACATGATGGGCCGTCGTCATGGAATACATTTTTGACATACGTTCCGAAGTTCACAGCCTGTCCTGATTCATGATTTTTACGAATGTACGGTGTGATACGGTACATTGTGTGGGTTTGTCGTTTATCGGCTATCGGAGTCTCCACGCTGAATTCAGAACTACGCTGTGTTGCCAAATTGCCATTGTTGGGAAAGCATCGCCTGTTTGCACACTGACATGAGCCGCTCTCTTTTGATCAGGATCACAGAATTCACAGATCATGATCTTGGAACAGAACGTGATTTTTGACTTGGTATACATATAGGTCAGTGCAGTGGTCAGTTACCTAGTTCTTATGGGGCGTCAACGAGGTCATCTGTTCTAGCTCGTCCGGCGCGAATTATGATCTTTTTGCAGGAAAATCTGCATTTTGGGTTATAGACACTCCGACCTGAACCTTCACAAGCTGACCTGACCCCGTGCGCCCTGTTGGTTGAAAGTGAGGGGTCATAAACTTATCTCATAAACGAAATCACTTCTGACAAATTCACGCTCCGTCGCTGAAAATGGGTCTTCTTCGGTCATTTTTGAAACTGTATATTATTTTCTGCCAGTTCTTGAGCTAATATTTTTATTATTGTTGCACCTTCCAACACTTCTAACTGTCAATGGCAACTTGATGAAGGCGTTTCCAAGACAAAATTGAAAAACATAGAAATAATGGCTGAGTGTCGAAATCTGACCGTAACAATTGAATTAAAAATGGCAATTCAGCATAACAAATATCATTTCGATAAGTTTGATTCAAATATCATGACTTCTTTCATACATCATTTCAGGAGATTATTCAGATTGTCCAACGGGAGACGTATGAGTATCATATTTATTAAAATAAGTTTATAGGTACCTACGACAGGAAGAGAGCTAGGGCAGTGTGGCCAACCAAGAGCTTTGCAGAATTCCCTCAAAAAGGATGAAGCATCCGGCAAATAATGCCTCAATGCCTGGACTGTGAACAAACTTGCTGAAATTAAAATTTTGTTACATTTCAAAATTCGATTCAATTAACCATCTACATAGGTATTTGCTTGCATGACAGAGTACATAGATAAGGTAGCTACCACACCTCGAACTTTTTTATGGTAACGAGGAGTAATACCGTATTGTCTGGGGTAAGAAGTGCACTTATTGTCGATAGTCTTTCGGCAATATTATGAGTTATAATCCCAGAGTTGAAAAGACAACGAGTCCGAAGGATATATAATTATTTGGAAGTTTAAGGGCACAACTGTCATGATGTCGGTCCTGTAAACGGAACACTTTTGGTCGCCATCGCCACATTGAACTAGTTATTGTTAGCTATTTTCGAGTCAAAATCGCCAATACTGGCAGCACAACCGTGCACCGACAACCGACACTCCATCAAGTACGTAGAGTAAAACTAGGAGGAGGTAACTCGAGATCCCGAACTGACAATAGGTACATGAGTAGAATAGTAGTAGCAGCGTATTGCCGGAATGGTACAAGATCATTGACGGTCAGTTTGCATTTGAAGCATTATGATTGATTCGAGAATTGGTTCTTTGCATAATGAAATATATAGTCTTTTAAATTATATGCTCTTTCCAGCTTTAAAATATCCTCAAACAAATATATACTAATAATGCATAAATATACCTACTAGAAACTATTTATATACCTACTTTATTATTTTCGGATTTTGGAAATGCTAATGGGCTCAAACCAAAGTACATTCTTGTAGCTTTCGAAAGAGACCAAAATGATAAGAATCCGTCAAGGAATAAACCCACAGGGATTGATTTCGCAACGCTTATTTCACCAATATAGAACTCAGTCCTTGAGTAATAGTACAGTCGACCGATACATTAAAATAGGGTTCACCTTGCAAAAGGTCGCGGAGATTCGAAAATTTGCAGTCTGGTACAGTTTTGTGTCCTGATCAACATACTGAGTTTTCGAATTCGGCAAGCCGCCGCTCGCTCCTCCACATTGGAAAGATGGTGCCGAAGGACCAAAAATGAGCCAATTTTTACCAATTCACTGTTTATCGTCGTCTCACCTACCGCAATGGAGCCCTATGATTTTGTTGACACTATTGATGCATTTGCTGCTAGCCCAGTCCCATTCTTCGCGGTTAAAGACAAATAATTCCTTCGGAAAACATCACGTTTTTCTTGATTTTGAAAAGATTTTTTTCTCATGCGGAAATATGACCAGCTGACCTAACTCAAGTGAATTTCGATCAGCTTTTTCCTTCTTGAGCTAGTTTTTGTCTCATAGTTTTCATAACATCATTTGTTGACAAGGTGCACTGCAAGAAATGTTAAATTGCCAACACCAAATTCAACGTCATTTTTTCATTAGGTATTGCCATCGATCATGAAGCTCAATTTTAACAGGAATTGATAGTTTGGACTGTTTTCTGTTTATTCAGCATACGATCGAGTTTCGAAATTCACGTGGGAGTACGAAAAATCAATTTTTTCTTGAGCTCGCGTGAATCTGCAAAACTGCATCTAAGCACCTGAAAATAGTTGTAACCAACACAACATAAATTTGAACAATAAGTAACCTGAATTGGTTCTTCTGTCACTCATTGTTTTGGGTTTTGTAGTGTTGGTTACGACTATTTTCAGGTGTTCAGATGCAGCTTTGCAGATTTACGCGCACTCTGAAAAAGAATTTATTTTCCGGTATTCCTACGGGCATTTGGGGATTCGGTTCATGCTGTATAAGCAGAAAACAGTCCAAGGTATCATTTCCTGTGGAAATTCAAATTCCTGATTGTTGGCAATAATGGAAAAATGACTGTTGATTTGGTGTTGGCAATTTTATACTTCCTGCAATGCACCTTGTCAGCAAATGCTGTTAGGAAAATTATGGGATCAGGACGAGCTCAAGAAGAGAGAAATTGATCGAAATCAACCTGAGTTGAGTCAGTTTGTGATATTTCCGCATGAGAAAAAAATCTTTTCAAAATCAAGAAAAACTAGACGTCTGCCAAGGGAATTATTTCTTTTTAACCGCGAAGAATCGCACTGGCGTGGCAGTGAATGCTATCAAGGGCTCCACTACAGTCATGTGGTTCCATTGCGGTAAGTCAGACGGCGATGCAGAATAGATTAGTGAAAAGAGCTCTTTTTGGGTCTTCCGGCACCAACTTTTCGATGTGGAGGACCGAGCGGCGGCTTACCGAATTCGAAAACTCAGCATGGGAATTAGGACACAAAACTGTACCAGACGGCAAATTTTCGACTCTCCGCGACCTTTTGCAAGGTAGAACCTACCCATTGCCTGGACTATAATATTATTATACAATATAATGTTTGCTCCGTGTATGACCACCATCACAGTTGGAAAACGGTGGTGTAGCGTAGCTCATCAAAAATAAAATTTCTCGATTGTCTAGGCTGCAACAAAGCTTTCTGTCATAGTATTATGATCACATCTATCATTTGAAAATTTTGAAACCGCAGCCAATAGCCAATCAAGAGATCGTCGGACATTTACTACGTTTCCATGGAGAATTGAAATCGATTTGAAAACGGTATCGGGATTGAAGACGGAAGTGTTCACATGAGTGGTTCGAACTCGGTATTCAAATCGATTTGAATTCTGTTTACATATCTGTCATGTAAGTTTAACCCTAACCTAAAACTATCCCAACTTAACGTATCAAATGGTGGATTCATGCATGGAAATTTAAAATTTAAGATTTAACATTATCAAGTGTTCATACCCATTGGTTTCGTGTGTAAATAAAATCAAATGTTATATCTTGAATTTTAAATTTCTATGCATGAAATCCACCAAAAGACAGTGCAAGTAGGTACTCTGCAAACTGCAAGTGTGCAGAAGGCAGAAGTGCAGACAACAGGTGCAAGGTGCAAGTATGAATGCGACCCTCGATGCGACCAGAACAGCGGTTTTACTCATTGCTATGTATCAGTTTCTGTTTGTTGATGTTTCGATCCAATCCGATTGGGTTTCCATGAGTATTATTTCGATCCGATCCCGATACGATCCCAGAATTTGCCGAATCGACCTTGAGACTCAAATCGATTTGAATACGATGTTGCAAGCGTTTACATGCAGTTTTCAATCCCGATACCGTTTTCAAATCGATTTCAATTCTCCATGGAAACGTAGTAATTATAGCTTATTCACACATAGCAGATGGAAATCTCAATATTTTTTTCCTCTTTGATGCATGTCCATTAGAGCCAATGTTTCCACGTTAGGTATACCTTGATGTTAGTGGATTTCTAATGCGATTGAAAAAGTGGATTTTTAGAATTCAATTGTGGAATTTTTTTCAGAAAATCGGAAATTCAAAATCAACATGCATTTCATTGAAGAGAAAATAAATTTTTTTGGAAAAAACAAATTTTTCTGGCAGAAAAATACACACCAAAAGTAGAATATTCTGAAAATAATTTTTTTCTGTCGCATTAAAGACCATTAATTTATCCCCGGTTGTACCAAAGAATTTATTCATGATGAGCATTTTGTTGATGAATTCGAGGACAATCCCGCAGTTGATTGACCACAGGAAACGCATACAAGCTGTTGCGAACTGAGCATTTTATCCTCGATTTTATCATAATAGGTATTCAGTAAACTGCGTTTTCTATTGGGGACTACTCTGAAATTCATCAAAGAAAATGCTCAATTACCAATTACCTATTTCATGATTATATTTTTTGGTGCAACCGGGGGTAGTAGATGTTTATATATGTAGTCAGTGGCGGCTGGTGCAGGAGGGCTCAAGGGCGGCGCCCCCCCCAACGCTAAAGGCGGCAAGAGATTTTTATCAGTAGGAAGACATGGAATGCATTTTATTAATTATACTCATTCCAAAAATTTTGTTTAGAGCAATATTAGTCAATTTTAATTGTAACAAAATAATTCTAAGCGATCGCACGGTCGAAGAAGTTCGTCTTGGGCTCCGCATTCAGCGCCCACCGCCGATGCGGTGATGCCGGGGTGCACCCGCGCAAAACATGTGCCGTAACCATGGCAACGCGAGACGCGGCTCCCGCTCTATATGCGCTCCGTCGCTCGAGCCCCCAGCCGATTGAAATAATCGATATAGTTATTTTTGTACTTTTCGATTAGTTAACATTTGCAAACATGAAGATAGCTGACCTAAAAAAAGTACATTTAGGTCATCAAGCCTGCAAGAAAAAATGAATGCAAAAAAACAACAGACGTCCGACTACAGCATTGATTTACTGAATATAGAGCAAATCGAACCAAGAGGCAAGAAGAAGAGTCGTGGTGCATTCACACGTAATTTCGCCAAAACAGTAATAGCTGAAACTCCATGGTTGTGATGCGGATACGACGAAAAAAATTTGTTGTCCCGAGTTTCGTCATTTCGCGAGCTGAGAACTGTTCTATCTGCACTTTTTGTAGAAAATGTTTTTTGAACTTCGAACCAGCAAAACATGGACGAAATGTTTCATGATATGAACAATTAGATCAGAAACGGAAAAGGAAGAACCTCTTCTCTTCTCTAGTTTCTGATCTAATTGTTCATATCAGGAAAAATTTTGTCCATGTTTTGCTGGTTCGAAGTTCGAAAAACATTTGCTACAAAAAGTGCAGATAGAACACTATGGTTCTCAGCTCGCGAATTTGTTATTAACTTGAGCCCTCCTTGCAAAAACCCCACGAGCCGCCACTGTATGTAGGTATACAGTTACGGTACGACAATAATTTAGCCTTAGGGTGGGTAGGTACCTCGATGGGTGTCTACTTGCCTACTTGCCTACTTACCTGCCTTAATTTGTAGTACCTATTTAGGACTATGAAGACGTGAAGGTGCAGCTGAAATCCTGGAGGCGACATCCTGGTCCAGTTTTTATTGTTAATTATTTAGGGTCCACGAGCAAGTTTTAAGGTCAAGGGTCGTGCTTCCACTGCTCCCGCTTCTGAATTATGACTTTCAGGTGTACATATACACGATGTGGCCATTGTACGCCGTGGGTGTGTCAGCTTTTTTCGGCGAATTTCCATTTCAACGGCAACAACAGAGTTCCCTGCGCCTAGTGCCTCCCAGTCTTGTTTTAGACCGTATATTTGATGTTGCAGCAGCAGGTTTCTTGGTCGTCTAATATAACCCTCGCCCTCGCGTTAGTCGGCTGCTCTTATAGCTGCTGCTAGCTGCTATTATTGTTTTTCTAATGGCGCAGCACACCGTTCCACCTCCTAGCAAGAAGCTTGGGGTTTTCAGTGATGGAATGATAATGACTTCTGAGCAGTTTGCAGTAAACTATCAGCAGGTTTGTGTTAACACCAGGAGAATATCACAACACAAGAGAAGAGGGTCGCTCGTACGGGGCTTAATTGTAGAAATATAAAGTAGACTTGCTTTTTCATTCATTTTAACTAACTCGCGTACTGCCTCTGGTGCTTCTTGTCTTCTGTGTGATGCCGGATGCTGGTGTTTTGTCCTCCGTCATATAGCGCACGCGGAGTACCTGATTATTCTACTCTAATCTTGCCGTTCATATAACATAACTTTGTTCAACCAAACAACCCAAAGCAGTAGTATACATATAAGTAGTTTTGCTATGAAAACAACTGTTCTGGGCAATGTAGGAGAGCGATGACGAGACGGACGGACGGACATCAAAGCTCCGGTACCTACCTAATAACCAGGCCTAGAGGCTAATCCCACGTTTAGACTGGACTGCTGACGGCTGTCATCATCAGCGGCTGTAATGTATATAGTTACCTTTCATCTTTGGTGAGAAGTGAAAATAATAACAGGTCTTCAAAATGACGTGGGAAAGAAAAATGTAGATTTTGATCTTTTAGCTGCAGGCTGGTGTAAGTTTCGTACGTCCTCAGAATTGCAAAGCGTCGATGTTGGATATTAGATTAGATTGTCAAATTCGATCTGACTATCAATCATTTTGGACCTCGGTTTAAGGTCGTAACACATACACCTTGACATCGAAATTCAATTTGGCTTAGTGTTGATTGAGAACTAACTGGATTGCTGGAAACTGGATTAAAGGTTGCATTATATGAGGGCTGTGCGAAAGTGCCAAGTATCAGGAGCGTCTTTCCAGTCATCTTTCCTGAGAAAAAAAAGCTGTGGTAGGTATAAATAAAATGTATAGGTGGGTATAGGGAAGCTGGAAGTCGTATACTTACGGGGAAAATTCGCAAAAGACATTACGAAAAAACACGTTCCAATCTAATCAAGCTAACGATCTACTTTCGTGCCACATACAGAAAGTGAATTAGAACATGGCTGAATGCCAGCCATAACTCCATTATTGGAAAATTAATATCACCGACACAGCATGAGCCCACACAATAATCCACAAAATTCAGGCGAAATATCGGGCGAATTCCTCACAAAGTCACATAAAATTCGAAATGAGATAAATTAAAATAGATAATATACCTATCGGTCGCTTATGGAAAATGGTGAAAAGTGTCTGGAGAAGTTCTTCAGAAATTGATTATTCATGCATGCATGCATCCATATTAATAATTATTATTATTATGAAAAGCGCCATGAAGAATATGATGAATTTCATCTGAAGCTTCCAATAATAATTTATTATTCGATTGTGAACAAAAAGCTGACCTAGTACAGGGTGAGTCAAAAATCAGAGTAGGTTTTTAAAAGCAAAGAACTTTGATGTGCAATCGTCCTTTGATGCTTAGGTACTTGGTCGTATGTGATACCACAAGAGCTAATAGTTTTATCGATTAAATTTTCGAACTATCTCGAAAGCTTTATTTTCAAGAAATTCACCAAGTGTGAAATGGTCCCTTTATCATGTATTATAATAAAGTGACCATTTGCACGAGTTGAATTGCTTTATGAAAACAAAGCTTGAGGAACAGTTCGAAAATTTTGATAAAACTCTAGCTCGACTAGTATTTGCGAAGAATATCTCACAAAACGTAAAATTTATCAAAATATAAAAACCTACCAGACCCAAATCCAAAAAGAAATTTTGCAATAGAAAACGCAGTTTTACTATCAAACTTATTTCATTGGTTCGACTCGAAGGTTTCACGCTCATTGATTGGTCAGAATGTTATGTGGAAAAGTCGCAGTAATAAACTCCAAACTGTAGGTACTGCAGCATTAGGTTCTGAAGCTGAAATCCGCGCACTGCAGCCATAGAAATCTGAGGAGTTGCAATGGAAAATGTTCTCAAAAGAGCTGAGCATTGCGAAGCAGCATCAAACGGAGGGCATTTAGAAGATATCGTTTTTAATAACTGTTATTGATCAAAACTCCATTATTTCTAGTTCATTGTTAGAAGAGAAAATTTCAAAACTCTTGGCATATCAAGGACTCAGCTTCTCTTCAAGACCTGCTCTGACTTTAGGCTCGCTTTGTACTGAAGTGCTCGCCAATTGAAATGGTCCACCTAAAAAATTTAGTCACATTCGAAGTGACATAACTCTTGAATGAACAAACTATTTTGAATCGCTTTATGTTTTCTGATTAGCTCACGGATTGGATTACAACATGTCATGGGCCGTTTTTGGTACAGGTGTTTCGTATTAATTATACAGGGCGCTCAATCAGGTACTGCAAAGATGGAAAAGTTTGAACTGATCCCATTTCACAAAAAATGTTTTTTGGTGTTTTCCAAGTGTTTTAGAAAATACCGGGTGATCATTTGAAAACTATCCACCTGCAATATCTCCAGATTCCTAATGCAAATGTCTTTGAGCATAAACAGGTCGATTTTTATATCGAGGGGGACATCTAAAACATACATTGGAGAATTTATATCTCAAGCCCCCTTGCCCCCACTCACCCCAACTTTGAAATTTCAAATGACACCACCTATCTTGCGATACATAAAGTTAAAGAGAATTGAATTCTCTTTCTAAAAAAAATATTTTGAAATTTTTCAACCCCACCCCCCGTTCTTCCTAAAATTCTCTGAGTGTCTAAGTTGATATTCTTGACCTCCATTTCCCTCCAATACAGTAAACGTCATCCTGCACAGCATCGAAAGAGAAAATTTTCTATAAAAAAGTGCCACCCAAATTTACCCCTTCGCTCCCCCCACCTGACCTCAAAAATTTAAAATGTCAATACCCACTTTGTAACACATCAAATTGAAGGAAAATGAATTCTCTTCCAGAAAAAGATTTTTTCGCAATTTTTAAAGCCCCGCATTTCCCCCTAGAATACTCCAAATGGCCAATTTATTGGGGGAGGGGTAGAAAATTTCGAAAAAATTCTTTTCGGAAAGAGAATTCGATTCCCTTCAATTTGATGTATCACAAAGTAGGTGGTGTTTCGTTAAATTTGGGAGTTGAGGGGAGGGAGAGCAAAGGGGTGAATTTGGGTAGCACTTTTTCCACCGAGAATTTTCTTCTTCGATGCTATCCAGGATGACGCCGACTAAATTCAGAAAAAAATGAGGGGTCCGGAATATAAAGTGGGACAGTCAGAGAATTTTTAGGGGAAAGGGGGTGGGGTTCAAAAAATTTAAAATATTTTTTTCAGAAAGAAAATTTAATTTTCTTCAATTTGATGTATCGCAAGGTAGGTAGTGTCATTTGAAATTTCAAAGTTGGGGTGAGTGGGGGCGAGGGGGGTGGATATAGAAATTTGCCAATGTATGTTTTGGATGTCCCCCTCGATATAAAAATCGATCTGTTTTTGCTCGAAAAAATATTCACTAGGGATCGGGAGTTATTGCAGGTGGATAGTTTTCAAATGATCACCCGGTATGTTGTTCCTATGCCTTGAGGTAGTTTCCAAAATTTTGAGTCTGATGCCTCCTCCAATTACACAGTGATCTCAAAAATGCAACCTTCTTTTGTGAAATGGGACCTGTTCAAACTTTTCCATTTTTGCGGTACCTGATTGAGGGCCCTGTATAACTAATACGAAACTCTTGTTTTCTTGTACCAAAAATAGTCCATGAAATGTTGTAGTCCAATACGTGAACTAATCAGAAAACATAAAACGATTCAAAATAGTTTATTTATTCAAAAGTTATGACACTTTGAATGTGACTGTATTTTTTGGGTGGACCATTTCAATTGGCGAGCACTTCAGATGTGAATACAGGGTGGTACAGGTTATAGTAGCAATAACTCACCATTCGATGGTCCATTGAAAACTAGGTCGACATGCATAAATTAATTTTTCTCCAAAACGCTTCCTAAGGAAGATAGAGCTCTTTAAAGTTCAGTTTTTTAAATCATCTTTTTGCCATAACTCTCAAGTCATCGAAGCGATTTTTACCAAATTTGATACAAATACTTATGAAATAAATACCCATCACTTGACGTAGATAGCTTTTGTCAAAATTGTCCAGTGGCGTAGATACCGAGGGACTGTTCAACTTCTCCCACCCCATTTTCGACGCCACTGGATATTTTTGAAAAATTGTACTGTTTTTGAATTCCTTGTTCAATTCAAAAAAAAGTTTCCCTTTTAAAATTTTGATTAGAGGCTTCATTTCTGAGATATTTGGGTTTGAAACTTTGGAAAACGCTCCGAAATCGCGACTTTCAAAGGTCTAAAAATTAAAATCCAAGAAAACTGATGATTCCTCAACTGGAATAAGTTTCCTAGGTCGTTTAAATTGATTTACTGTCATTTTTGCTGAGAAACGAGGCGTTTCCAGAAAAAAAAAACAATTTGCATGGGCTCTGGAAAGTGGCGATTTCAAGATGTTTTTTAAAGTTTAAAACCCAAATATCTCAAAAATCAAGCCTCTAATCAAAATTTTACAAAAGTAACTTTTTTTTCTAAATTGAACAAGAAATTCGAAAAAAAAATAGTTTCCCAAAAATATCCAGTAGCGTAGAGAATAGGGCGTGAAAAGTAAAACAACTCCCCCGTACCTACGCCACTGAACAATTTCGACAAAAGTTATCTACGTCAAGTGATGGGTATTTATTTTGTAAGTATTTGTATCAAATTTGGTCCAAATCGCTTTGATGACTTGAGAGTTATTGCAAAAAGAAGATTTTAAAAACTGAACTTTGAAGAGCCTTATCTCTCTTAGGAAGCGTTTTAGAAAAAAATAAATTATGCATGTCGACCTAGTTTTTGATGGACTATCGAATGGTGAATTATTGTTACTATAACCTGGACCATCCTGTATAGTATTTTATCTATCTACGAATGGTCAGTAATGGGAAATATTAAACACCCATTTGCAAGTCGTCTCAATCCGCAAGCGCAATAATCTATTAATATGGCCCTTTCTCAGCGTTACTACATAGACCTAGCATGCAAGTCATTCATAATTATTAGTAGAAATGAAGTTGAGGATGGAGTTGAATTGGCAAAATAAGGTGTTGCGGAATCAATCGCTGTGAGTTTATTCCTTGACAGAAATATACCATTCAGGTCTCTTTCGAAAGCTACAATTAAAGATGTACTTTGGTTTGAGGCTATTGGCATTTTCAAAATCCGATCCGTTTTTTTGACGCCTCAATTTAAAAGATGCGATGCCGCCTGCTGCGCTTTAAAAAACGTGTCGCAATGAAATCACTGATCCTTTGGCCTGCAAAAAGACGCTTCAACCCCTGAAGACTTATTGGCACAACAAGGAACGGCCCGGTCCGGCGGGTCTGCCGTGGATTTGTCCATCTCATCAGGATTCACTTGTAAGAGATTTATCATTCCAGATTTCAAAAAACTCAGCCGTTTAAAGCTGCGTATTAGACCGAAACTAATGTGATGACTTTCAATTTGTCATTTGCTTCCAGTTTTTTTTCTTCCAAATTCGTGTCGGCGTCGCCTGGCCGTCAAGAGGACGCCGTGAATGCCCGAATCTCGAGTGCCGTATAATTCTAAGAGGGACCGTGCGGTTTTGATGTCTGAACGACGGTAAGACGCGTCTCTGCGGCCCCCGAGTCGCATTTTCACGCTTGCCGCAGTCAATTTGTCAAATATTCCAACATTTCGTTGTCAGTTTGCAACACTCAACTTTGGGCAAGCCATCAGTTTCACAGCAGGTAAGAAGGCGGGGGCTAGCCTACAAAGCTGAATTAGAAAATTTTACCAGGTCCCAGGTCACTTGCATCACAGTTAAGCTGGACGTACTTTATCATATTATCAGAAAGATGCAATTCTGCCCGCTTACTTGATTCTCTTTTCCAGTTAGAATGATTATGTCTGTACTACCTCTAAAGTGGAGTGAATCTTCATGCACAAAACTCAAAACTTCGAAAGTGAGTACTACATCGGTACATTCTTTTCTGTTTCTAAAGCGCGCCGAATTGCTGCCATACAAAATACGGCCTATGCTCAACGTCCAGAAGAAAATTTGCGGAGGACAAGGGCACAAAAATGGTCGTTTCCGTTTGGTTACTTTCATAATGTAAATTGTAAACTACAACCACAGCTGCACACATTCACAATAACTGTTTTAAATGAGGACCTACAATTGTACAAATTAGATTGTTCCATTATCCCTGTGTGTGAGAAAATTTAGACGCATTAATTATAATTTACTGCGGACAAAAGCATATTCCGCAAATTGTGCATTTTGTTAAACCAAAAACAAAATGAGTGTATCTCTGCATCGTACCGTATGCTTAGTTTCGAAAACCGCACGGCGCGCTTACCATGCACAAACTGGAATTTATAAATACAGTTATCACCACGACACATCTAAATTTCGCCCCTAACCCGAGGACTCAATTATCGAGGGACATTATCTAAAACTAGAATAGTTATTATTAGTTATTAGCAAACAGATAAGAGATAGAGATAGTTCGAGCGGATATTCGAATAGGTTCGTCGTTATTACCTAGTCCCTTTTATCTTCGCAATATTCCAAAATCGATGTTTCGATCAAACGTTTTGAAAGGGTGGAAGTGAAAGTTTAATGGTCACATCCGTGGGCTATGGGCAATTCTCTTTGATCCAACTGTCACCATAGCATTCTTGGAAAATGCATGCAAGCTCCATAACAATGAATTAGGATGAAAAACGGTCATCGCGTAATAAATTTTAGCATCAGTGATCGCTGTTCAGTTCAATGTATAAAGTTGAATATTTATTAGGATTAGTACAGGATTTAAATTTTACGGCCCAGAGCCCAGAGACAAAATAGCTTTATTGCCATTTTGAATTGCGACTCCATGCCCTATCACTCATTTATTCCATTTCATACCCCAATAACAAATATCCTTAGGGACGCGTATTTTCAAAAGCATCAGTCCTCTTTTTAAATGTCAGAAGTCTGAATATTCATTATTCATTAATAATGATGGGCATTATTGTTATGGTGGAAAGTTTTGTGAAAAATTAGATTTTTCTCATATTTCTATGAAGAATTGTCTGTTTTATTGATCGCTTGCAAAAAATCTAGTACAGTGGAAAAGTCTAGACATCTTGGTTTTCCTGAATTACAGTATAGTGGTGGTGTCAGTCGACTATGCTCAAGTTCCTGACTTTCAGACTATCCCAGAGGCGTATCTACGGGGGGGGGGCAAGTGGGGCACGTGCCATGGGCGCACTTTGATCCTCAGGGCGCAAATGAGAGAAAAAAGATGGAAATTAAAAAAAATGGAATAATGTAGATATTTGAACTGTTGGGCGCAATTTGTGTGAGCAATAATTGACAAGCGAAATATGAACAGAGAAAGAGGGAAAAACAAAACCAATACTTTCAAACAGAGGATCAACTTTTTCACCCGATCCAGATATAGCCTAATACGGGGGCCCAATTTGTCGTTGGCCCACCTGAATTCTGAGAAAAAACGCCTGCGGCGCATTTTTCAAGGTTTCTAATTCAGGGGCGCACTTTTCATGTTTTGCCCTAGGCGCAATTTACCCTAGATACGCCACTGGACTATCCTCCTCGAAGCTTTTTGATTCCGCCACATAATCGAAGCCAGATTAAATCTGCCTTTGACTCCTATAGACTTTTTGCACGTGATATGGTGCGGGGTGCGGGTTACTTCTATAATCCAAATTTCAAGTTTCCACACGCACCATTACAATAAGTCTTCCGGCTTGCAAACTCTTTCTATAGACGTGACGATTTTTCTAATGATTTTAATGAATTCTTAGCGCCTTTCGGTCTTGCCGACTATAAATTAGTTATATTATTTTTGGCACGGCGAACCGGGCTCCCGGAAACTGATCCCAATTCGACCGGATGATTTATCTTATTACGCGCATGCTAGTTTTCAGTCTTCCCAACCAACGGTTTGAACGATATTACAGGTTTAATTTTCGCTTGATAAGCCTTATGCGGATTACGTTGAGGTGATGAGTTCAGTTGAGATAGATTTATGTCTTAAACGACGAGGATAACTGGATATAATATCCCATTGACTTTGCGAAAAATCACCCCGGATGTATACTTAATGTCTAGGTAATTGCATTTCCTGGTACGAGTACATTGAATTAGAAACTCAAGTCGGATAAAGCCATGAAGGTTTATTGAGTTTTAGTAGGTATTATAAGCAACTTATTTTGTATAAAAACAGGCTATTCTATAGCTCGTACGTGCATGTTAACGCGGATAGACCAGAGAGAAATTTATACATACAGACAAAGATAAAATGCACATAACATGCGCATTACGGTAAGGTCAAACAAGAAAATAAAGATGCGATTATGATCATGATTATGATTATGATTATTATTACGCAATAGAGAATAGTCAGTCATAGTCATGATTGTCTGTTTTAGTTTGGAGCATTGAAGCAATTCATCGTTGCGAATTGGCTTTCGTCGTTTTCTGACCTCAGTTTTGCGCCGTCCTCAAGAGCAAACACCAGTAGGTAGGCAACCCACTTATAAAATGTCACAGTTTTTAGCAGTTATCGGAAAAATACAGATACAAAGTCGGGACGATGGTTCCATATATTGTGTGCCTCTGGTGCAAAATCTTGCGTGGCGCCACATCTGGAATCGCAAAGGAGGTGAGGAGGGTCTTCTGAACAAGTATGTCATATTACATGCTTTAATCACAAAATGCACAGACCATTTCGCTAACCCCCCACTAACCTATAACAGCTATGCTCCTTAATACAACACCTAAATATTTTAGTTTAGTTCTATGTCACGAGATACCTTGACGCACATGTAAATTGATATAGAAATTTTTGAGAAAATAATTTATGAAAAGTGCCGTTTGGTCGAGCTCGTGATGTTCGGAATTTTCAGCTAGCTTCGAATTTCCGTAATTGAACTAGATCAATAATGAAAAATTATTGACCTATAGGTAGAGAAGATCGATCTCTTCTTGGGTCAAAAATCGGTCGGTAATGATCTCGATAATGATGATTGTGTAGACTAGTAGTGTTTGGAATTTCTCCATCTAAATTTTGCAAATCTGTAGCATCGATAACACTTAAAAAATCTATACATATGTTGCGACACCATTTATATAAAATATCTTAGTTTATAGTTTATACATGATATCTATACTTAATTAAGTTTTTATGCACGTTAATTCTTTAACTTTTCTATGTTTATTTACCTATTTGTATCTATTGTATTCTTTGTTATTCAGCAGCTCAATGTGTTGAGAAGATGTTTTAATAAAAACTATATATAAATGATACCTACCTGTCAATCCAGATTTGTATTATAATGCGGTGAGACATTTTCTTGAGAACCTTCTTTCACGAATTTTCATTTTTATTATCGGTCCCGGGTTTTAAAGCAGCCCTAAGTGCCATTCATCAGGGAAGAGAAAATCGAATTACCGTCAGTCGATTATAATAAACCAATTTCCCTAATTAATTTGCAATATCTGCAGGCAATTAAGAAGAATTTGGCTTACGCAGGGCCAGAGCATAACTTTACATCCCTCAAGCTAGGTTACCTACAAACTTGAGCATTTTTGCGCACATCGACGTGTTGCCGAGAAATTTACTGGGTCTTTCCAATATCAGTTGAAAAAAAAAGTTGGGTAACATTAACATATCGAAAAGTGGCCAGATAAAACTTTTATCTTCTCCCGTATCGTACTGGCCACTTTTCGATACGCAAACGCGTGTCGTACTATAGCGCTGGATTTTTATGGCAATGAAAGGAAAAGCATTTCTACCTTTAGAATTTTTCTGTTTCTCTCAAATATTTGCGCCAAAATAGATAAAATAGCATACTACACTCGTTTTACGAGACGTTTCGTCACACTTCTTCCTTTAGGACCCTCCTCACTGCGTTCGTCGTGCCCCAAAAACTGTCGTGTGACAAACTTCGTCTCATTAAACTCATATAATAATATATTATTATCTACTTTGCGATTATAAGGGAGTCATTCCGATAGAGGCTCCATTTCGATACACGTTTTTTTATTACTAAGGGTTGGCAATATTATCGACATTCGACATGACAGCACTCACTGGCAGGAGTGACAGCTTAAGTGACGTGACATGATTTCGCAGAAGGGTGTGTCAGAAGATTTCGAAAAAATCTGGCTCATTTCCATCACAGTGGTATGTGGCTACCAACCACAATAAATCACATCAAAATTTTAGCAGAGGCTCATATTTTACATTTCATTGAAAAAAAGCATTGAATATTCGTTGCAAAATAATTTTTTTTTTATGTAACACGCGTTTTATAAGACCTATTGTCACACTCGTAAATCGTAAAATGACGCGTGTGACAATACGATGTTTTATAAAAATTGTATTATAATATGAGTGCTCTTATGTGTAAATTGATTTCCTTTGTAGTTCGTACCAAAGGTATCCTTCCGTTAACGACGAAACATCGTCTCTTACATAAATTAAAGTGTGAAGAAGACTTGAAGTTTATATTACAACCATTTGAAAACGTTTTAATGCACTAAGAGAAGGCAATAATCGTTATCAATTCTCATTATTATCTACTCGTATACATACCTACCAACCGCTCGTCTTGCTTTTGCCCTTTGACACTCGGGACCGTATACATAATACATATACCTACTAGGTTTGTTCCATCGTTCCATCAGAAATCCCAAACTAGTCACCGACAGTTTGCAAACTGTAAGCAATGCGCAATTGCAATGGCCCACTTTGGACCAGTTTCCGTCTGACTGCTGCTCGTTGATGGAACAGTAAACATGGCTATTGGCTAGGTATACTAAATTTTCTATCGTTTGGCAGTTTGCAGCTGGGAATAAGCCGTATTTTATGAATAAAATGAATAAATAATGAAACCATCAGTCTGACCTACATTATTTGTAAACATTGACCAGAGAAGGCTCAATGCCAAATAAATGTTTTCCGTTGCGCAAAGCGCAAGCCCGGACGTGAAGTTTCCGTGAAATCCGCAAACTTTTCTAACCGTCTCGAAACTAGTTTGAGCCGCTGATGGAACAGCGGATCGTCAGTCAGGGGATCGTCCGAGATTTTGATGGAACGTTAAAATCGGATTGCGCATGTCGCTGACATCCACGGACCGTCAGGGACTGCTGGTGCTACAAACCTAATAACTAGAGAGCGGATTTATAATTTTTTACATGATCTATTTGCTAAGTTGGATGCAACTGTCGACTTGCAGCTTGACGTTTTCATCTATAAGGAACCTAAATACCAAGTTTTATTTCGCATATAATTTATTATTTTGAGTTTTTACTGCATACAAATTGATAGTCCATATAATCGCATATAGTTGCATATTTAGTCCATATTTTTGCATATAATTGAAAATTTGTCAATATTTTGGCCATTTTATCTAGATGTGTCAAAAAAATCACGATTTTCTCATTTTAAGAAAAAAATAATTGAAAATTTTCGAAGAAATTTTTTTTTTTACTCCGATGGTCAGAGTTGGTTGGTTGGTTTTACATGGAAATGTTAAAATTTTCAATATTTTTGCAGCTTATATCACATATTTACCCGCATATATTGCTTTATTTGAACATTTTTACCGCATATTTTGATACTTTTTAAGCGCATATAAACTACATATTTCGAGCTTTTCTTTTTTCCCGCATATAAATCCGCTCTCTACTAATAACTACTGAATACTGATCAATGACATCGATTCACCAGTGGCTGTTTATCAAAGGCATCCGCATCCCCGCGAGGCGATCCGAGTCGACTAAGCTAACTTGAATCTGTCAAAAGTATTACTACTGTTAATTTTTAAACTCGATCGAACGGACGAACGGTGCTGATGTCAACAAGAAGGCATAGTCGTGAAAGAGGTATGGTATACATACCTACTACCTACCCACCGACAGATATCATAAGTATCATATCACATAATACATCATTCTGGTTTTGGCAACCTTTCTCTTTGTTGGGGTTATTTTCTCTTCCTGGAGTGATTCGGGATGGGGACCCTAAAAACGAAAAGACGGGGTCGGACGTCCTTTATATCTTTTTTAAAGGTGCTGATACGATGTATTACTTTGCATGATATGTTTAGGAATGAAATGTAGAGTTTCCCATAAAAAGTCACTATTCTGAGTTTATTTCTATATCTCAAAGTTTTATGAACACACCGCAATTCGCATAAAAAAGCGAACATTTCATTGGAACTCTTTTCCTTTTTTACTTGAAAACATGTACGAATTCAGGTCTACGGGAGCATCGAAGGGCCCGTCAACAGAACCTGTTTTACTAAAGCATACTTGCATTTTGAATAAATTCACGCCAGTTCAGTTGTATTAGTAATAGGCCTCATATTTGTTACGAGCAGCGGTAAACACGCGATCTTTCTGGACTCTTCCACAGCCGCAATGTACAAATGCGCGGAGCTCTGGAGATTTCTAGAGTAAACTCGATGGCATTAAAATACATGGAGACTGCAATGATCAATCAAGACACACATCTGTCCATTTTGGCGGAGGCGCCTTTCCAGAGCCTGGCAGAATTATACGGGTAATGTGTGTGATTATTCAGGAATGGTCTAGAAACCGCATATGCCGGGCCACTATGGAATTTGCTGGAAGTAGACAGAAAGTTCGGGAACACTATTCGGAGGCCTTATATAAGGCATCAGCCGGCAGCTCAGGGCAGTATTGAATTGGAAGATACAGCGAGCGGATAAGCGAGCGATAATTCCAAATCGATAATTGTTGGCGTTATTTATTGATTGTAGTATGCAGAAATAAACAGTGTGTGTTTTAAATCGATCGTCTCAATTATATTCGAACCCGTACGCGAAAGATCGTATTAATATTGCTTTTTTGTTGGATAAAACAGAGGACACGGCAGACACCAAAGCTTCGTTTACCTTACTTTCACAACTCAAATGTAGGCATCAATTGACAATTTCACGTTCCGTCACTGGCTCTAGTGTTGTCAATCCAAATTCCAATTTTCAACCTCACTTGAGTATTTGGGAGGAAATCTATCAATGTTTGTACAAAAGAAAAATTTCAAAACTATTTTAAATTAAAATCATAAAATCAAGCATAAAAATAACATTAACATAACAAAATTTTTGACATTTCTATAAGCTGGACCACGACAGTTTCCATTTACCGTGTTAGGTGATTATACTCGATCTGACCTCTACTGAATACCGCTTTACAGGTCAGGTACAAAGCTATGAAAAAATTTCCCAGTGCATAATATAAATGCATAAAATATTGATGCTTCGATCCTCTCGTGCTTCCCACATGTTGCAATGCAAGCAAAACCGTTTTGTAGATATGTATTGTTTGATTTACCGCCAACAGTGCCAACTTCAAAGTGATACACTTTATCAAATAAAACAAGAGGGTGTGCATAGTGCAGTGTTGGGTTTCTCTGCAATGCCTGCAGTGTATGCACCGCTGACCTCTTCTTTGCCATGCGATTGGAAACTTCCGCACACTACCTACTCCATATTTATACTATATTCTTGGTTAGATACAGCAAACAGTAGGTCATCTAAGTGTTTGTGAGTAGATCCAGCGAAATTCGATGGTATAAAAACTTGTTGACGATATTATATTATGTGCGAGGTATAGTGTCTGTGTGTGTCTTGTTCCGGTAATCAGCGGAATTAACTTTTATCGCCAACTCTTTGTACAACATGTGAAGTTGATATAATGGTATTGCCGGAGTGAAATATGGCCAGCGGTTGTAATAAAGAAGGAGATGAAGTTGGATAGTGAAAAAGGGAGCCAAACCGCCAAAGCAGGGTTGGTTTTGCGGTTACTTACAAGGGAGTCCTCTGGGCACCGTTACTATTCCCCCTCGTTTTCTGGTGACGTCATTGCCGCTTAGTGCCCTGGTTGCCAAGCTCGTTGCGGTTTGTTAAAAATAATAAGCCCACCGCGCCAGATTCAAATCCGGTGAGGTATTATTTTATGGAATGCGGTTTTGAACTCGAAACAATTCAACTTGTTGTGGATTATAAGCAGTAAACCAATAACAACGACGCTTCGCATTCTCTTCAACATTTTCAGTACTTTATAATTGATTGAACTTTGGTAGGTATTTTGCCATCGAGCGACCTTGATTAAGAAGATACCTATACGGAAAATTTCAGTAATGATCCGTACTGAATAAAGGCAGATTTCCCTTGATAAGTAAAATGAAAAATATTATTGAAACATCCTCTGATAACGCAATCATTGCTTGTTCATTCTATTTAAAAATAATTTTTATTATCGTGATTTTAGTTTTATGGCATTTTCAACATTTCTGATTCGCTTTATGATAAGTACATTACTTTTATACTCCTATGGCACAAGAAGTGCCGATAAGGAGGAAAACAAAACAAACTTTTAAAAACATTACTTTTATAGTCACTTTATTATTTTTCAGAGTTTTTGCTATTAATAATTTTGTGCTGTACTGCCGCCATGCCAGGCGGAAGAACAACGGTATACTGTACAGTGAAACTGATTTTTATTGGAGTCATTTGAACTTAGGAGTCTTTTTAAACCGTCTTATTTTCATCAGCTATGGATATTTTGCAGCTTTTTTCTTAGTAGTCTTGTTTTGAGGAGCTTGTTGTGTGGTGGTTAGCGCGTACGACTACCACTCCAGAAGTCGCGGGTTCGATCCCCGCCGGGGACGGATTTTTGCCTCAAAAACAAGCTTCTTGGTTTAGTAGGAGTTCTTGCTGAGTGCAAGACGCATAGCACGTAAAATACAAACGATGGTGCCAACTCCATGCGATGTTAGTGGTCGTTAAAAATTCCTATCCTGTGTTGGAACAACCAGGGGTTCGGCAAAACTTCCGGTATAGTGGAGTAAAGCATTCACCGGCGTCAGTGTTGGGCCTCGTTGCGGAAATAGGCCGACGTTGAATGAACGAATAAAAAGTCTTGTTTCATAGTGAGCTAACATCTTGGGATGCCACAATTAAAAAAAATATTGCTTAGGTACTTGAAATATATGTAGTTACTTATGACACATGCAGATACGGCAATCCATGCGTTGCACAGGCAAACTATAGGTGATGGTGGTATTCGTGATAGCGATTAATTGCAGAAGAAGATTGTTAGAGATAAAGGCAAATAAACGGTAAGTGACAACATGTGTGTTGTTTTTGTTAGGTAGTCCAAATCTATATTATTGTTCACATACCTACCCCAAAATCTTCGAGCAAAATACACATGCGTTGTATCTCCTTAGCGAATTTATACCATTTATCCTCTCATCTTTCCGACAGACTGACATATCTGAGTCAAGTCAATTCAATTAGCTTGAAAATCAAGTCAGGCCGTCAGTCCATAAACATCACTCTTGAGCGAACTATAAATAGCCACTTACACTTCGGCGGAGTATGAAAAACTCTGTCACCCTAATTATGTGTTTCTACAGTAGGAGCAATCCAGTGAAATAGCAACAGTAATATTTTTGCCAGCTTGATGTTCACCTAAATGGTGGTGCAAGAGTTCAAAGAAAAAAATCTTGTATCTGGAGTACCTATAAGTATGGATTCAACTCACTCTCTTTGCTCGGAGTTTGAAATTCCATACTCCGTTACGTCAAGTCTTATTACTGAGGGGTTGATTTCCCAAGAAAAAGGAGACACAAGAATTCTGACTTCCGGAATTCCGAGGATTTCCGGTGACTTCCGGGAATTCCGGTGATTTCCAAAAGAGTTCCAATGACTTTCGAAAGATTTCTGGGAATTGCGGTGATTTCCGAGACTTCCGGGAATTCCGGTGATTTCAGTTTTTTTTTTGGAATTCCGGTGATGAGATTTCCGGAAGAATTCTGGGAATTCAGGTAATTTCTGAACGGTTTCCGGGAATTCCGGTGATTCCCGAAAGGATTCCGGGAGTTGCGAAATGAAATGTACACTGAATTCCGAAGAAATCAACCCCTCGCTTATTACTATACTCCTAATGCTCTGATACAAAAAATATCTGTCATCCTTCATATACACAACTTACAAGAGTGTCATGTAGGCAATAAAGTGATACTTAAGCATTGTCGATTTAGCAATTTAACATCACAACTTTTTTTACAACAACTGACGTTTGAAGAAGATGTAATAATTTATAAACTGCATGACAACGTTGAGGACCTCTGGTTTCTTCTCGGGGCGCATTGAAGCAAACCGTTTCATCTGATAGCCCTAATTCCTAATCGTTGTTACGTTCTATTCTCACGACACACTACGAGTAGGTATACTTAACTAATAGGTGATTATTATAATTCCACCTCGCACCTCGCTGGGCACCTTCGCACCAGCTGATGTTCCTTCATAAAACCACATTGATGTCATATGATGCTCTCGAGATAATGAAGTACAGGTACTTACTTTAAGCGTATAGGTTTCTCTTCATTAGAAATTATTCATGAACCCCGACTAATTTTTTAATGGAGGTTTCATTTTATCGATAATTGGCCAGTTACGCGACCAAGCTCCATCAAATGCTGACGAGCCAAACAGGTCAAAGCTCTTAGGGTTGCAACCCCCAAATCAAAAATACATAACTAGTTTAACGACTACCCATATTATACTAACCGGTCAAGGAGTCAGATTTAAATCGGGTAGTAATATGTTAACAGATTCCGGGATGGGGCTACCTAATCTTCATCGGATGATTTTAAGTATAGTTCATACCCATACCCCCGAGTCTATACCAAAATATTTAATGTATTTAGTTATTTATTTGCTAGAAGAAAATTTCAGATACGATTTATTGAACACATCAAGTAGGTACCTAACTACCCACTTGCCGTCTCCATAAAATTTTCACTATATCTATATAGTGCCGAATTTATTGTCAATCTTATGGCAATAAGGACGTGACATGCTGCACCATGCACCTTAAAGTGTGGATTTTACTCGTTCCGTTTCTGGAAGGATGATTGGATTATTGTTTTTTTTTTTCACGTTTATTTAACGTCGGCCTATTTCCGCAACGAGGCCTAAAACTGACGCCGGCGAATGCTTTCCTCCACTATACCGGAAATTTTGACGAACATACCCATGGTTTCATTTTAGGAGGTGTTGCCAAAATGGCGATCTGTGCAGACTCCATGTACATAGGTGTAGTGAACAAAAATTGAAAAATTCAAGTATTGAATCAAAAGAGGTGTCATAATATATTTAGTTTTCAATTTATTGACTATTGGGATGAAACAAACCGCGTCGAAATCACATACGTCGAAATATCTACAGCCATTTCTGGAATATTCTGGAATTAATGGTCGCCTCCGTGGAAATGTACATTTTTCAATAATATATAGTGATTTTTGAAAATGTTTCGGTGAAATTTGGTATTAAAAAAAACGTAAGGAATGAAACACGAGTTGTTAACACCGCCCCGGCGTAGATACTAAATATTTGCAAAATTATGACAGTCACAATTTTCTTCTTATGACCACAAATCTTGAACATTCCATTATGTACTGAACTCGTCACTGAACAAAGTGAGAAGTCCTTTTGAAGAATTTCGCTGAGGTGTGTGACGCTTTCCACAATTTTACATACATATTATGTATAGGGAAAGGCAAGTATTTGTGGACTGTGAGAAATGAATCTTTGCATTTTACATTTTACTATCTGATGCTTGATACACTATGAGAGTTCTATAAATCAACCTTACCTAATAAGTAGCATTAAATAACAACGCTGAGCTTTTCCTGTGGATAAAACATGTACCTTTGTTGCAGATACCTGTATCTTCTAAATGGGATGGACTGAAGTAGCATCAGGTGTGAGAGAGTAGCAGTAGGTTGAGGTGAGTTTTTGAAGTGAATCGATATAAAATAGTATTTAGTATCATAAATTCCAACTACAACAGTCCAGATATTCGATTAAATCATTAGTTTTCACGCCCTGCTAATTTTTGATGCCTATTCCCGATCTCTGTTTCAACGAATGTATCATGGAAAATTCAATAATTCCAATCGAGCAGATTCAGTACAATCAAATTTGTACATCACTCCATCACGGTTTGCACGGGTGTAACAACCAGTGAACAGAATGGGAGAGAATAAAACAAAAGTAAAGGATAAACAAAATCCTGGGTACGCCTATAGGGATGTCGGTTAAGGGCTGTCTGTCCGCCTGTCTGTTGGACGCAACAACGGCAATGTGATACTTGCAAATTAAACATTATCGGTGCGGCAAAGCCAATTATTGGCAATACAAACTGGGGAGAGCATTACGCGGTTATCTACGAGCCAATCAAATCAATCACCCTCGACAAGTTCGGAGTACCTGTTCTCTCTGTGTTGGTTAGGCTTGCTTGTTACCTTTGCCGACAGCCTATTCGCTATCCCGAAAATTTATAGGGTGTTTTTGCTGCTGAATGAAAATGTGAAAACGCATACCTGTATACAAAAATAAAAGCACTAGTGGCTGGAAAAAGAATTACAAGCGTCGTTTCGCTCACGAGAGCTCCAAAGGTAAGCTGGCATCAACGAGTTGATCGCACGTATACATGACTGATGGGAAATTGAAAATGTCACTCGTATATCAAGAGGATGAAACATCCCTTGTGTGAAAGTGGGTATATGGGTAGGTAGATAAGTACTACCTACCTATACCTACATGACATGGCATCAGCTATTATTGCAAACTATAATTTCAAACACAAGTGAAAGTTGGCAGTAATGCCACAACAACGTCTATGTCTATCAAGTCGATACGCAATATCTCTTGATCCTTGAACTGAACTGCTTCTTCCGTGGTATTAAATAATTAATTTACTCGGGATGATGTTAATAGCTCGCTCTTCCTTCTCAACTCTTCTGGTTGGTTGAATAATTTAGTTGGCAACCTGCTGATCCAGCAAGAATCCGTCAGAATGTCGTGTAAAGTGGCATTACCGCCAGCTGGCTGGAATTAAAGTAAATAGTTCCACCTCTTCCCCGTGCTTGATACCTATTAATTAGTAGGTACGTGTTTCAAGAATAATAATAACTTCATAAATAGATCTAAGTATAATGCCTAGGTATGTTCAAGTATTCTTGATCTATATTATACTCATGTACTTATAAAAATTCTTATTAGGTACCTATACCGGGTGGCCCACCGAAAACGGAACAGACAAAGTTTTGGGCCTTGACCTCACTTGTTTGTATACTATAATATATTTACTAAACGAACATAAGCCCCGTCATGGGCTCGGCAGCTACAAGTCAGCCTCCTAGAAGACGCTGTAACCCTCCGAAAACACTAAATTATCATTATCTTGAAAAATTTACATCGAATCGAAGAAAAAAATAACACCGCTATAAAGACAATTGAACTAGCTTTGGAATGATGTATCACTCAACCCCAATTGTTATTTGAAATTTTCGAAGGGGCTGCCACCCTGATAACGGGGGTGAAACTCCACGGTTAAATTAATGGCAGTTGAACGTCCCCCTTGAAAACAAAGTTGACCTGTTTGGGCTCATTTCGAAAAAATGAGGGCAAACGCCCGAAAATCTGTCTGTTTCGTTTTCAATGGGCCACCCTGTATATTGTATTGTTACCGATTTCGTGTTCAAGTTCTTTTATAATTGAGACGAAGGTTTAAACAATTACTGTTTATTACTGCGTATACTAATGCAAATTCACCGTCAACAATTATTTGCGCTTGGGTATATATCGCTCTGATTAAGTTCGCTGGTTACTCGCTGTTGTCGCTCTGAATTCAATACAGGTGTGTGTGTGTGGCACATTCCACAATCATCGTAGCATGTGGCTCCGCGACGGCTCTTGAACAGTCCAACAGCTTCGCGTAATCAGCGATTTTTGGAAGCGGTACCTCCGCCAATTCGGCAGATGTGTTCTACTCGCACGTTGGGGCTCCACTTTGGTCGGACGGTCCGAAACCTACACGTATGTTGTCGAGTGCACTAGAATTGCACGAGAGCTTCGCAACTCGTAACAATATAGTTGTTCTACAACTGAATGCTAGTTCTGAAAAAAGCGTACCAGTAATTTTGTTCGCCTGTTCATTCTATTATTTGACCTAAGTACCTAAAATATACCTGACGTTGGAAATAGATAATGTAAAATGTAAGCACGCGTGCTGGTAAACTATTCAATGGAATAAGGGTGATTGTGAACTATAAACAAGCAATTTACATCTGTAACTATGAGCCAGCAACGATGAAATTGTAATATTCTAGGATTTCATTATGTCATATCAGTTTCTAACAGCAACGTACACGTACCCACTTGTTCCTTTACTACTTGTGTAAGTGAGCCATGAAATGTAATTGTGTGATACAGATTTCAAACAGATCCCAGGATTTCAGGAACGATAATAATTATATTCCGCTAAAGTAACAAGAGACTACCTGGATTTCCTGGATCCGTTTTTGCTCGACGTAATATCAGCAAAATATCGTTTTTTGACCTCTCGTTCATTTTCAATTCACCTTTCAGTTTCAAAGAGCTCACGTATAGGTACTTTAAGACTAAAACTTTTCTCTAAATCAAATGATTCTATAAAGTACAGTCATTATAGGAAAAATAGGAGAAATAAAATATAACAGGCTGCTGTTTGGCGGAAAATACGCGTTAGGGGTATACTTACCTATGGTCAAAAGTTGCCATCTGGCAAGTGTTAGCGTCATCTTCAAAAAGACTGAAAAGAGGTTTTGAGGCAAAACCACGAAGCTTGAATAGATGTGCACGGTTTTTGTTGATAAAGCGTTGTTAGGCGAATGGTCCGACGCGTTGATTTTTGCCCTACGACAATTGATTAATGACGTCAAAAAGCTCGCCGCTAAACTTGGAGGCTGTACGAGTCAAAGAGAAAGGATCATGGCCGTCCTTGAGTACACCTCCTCACTCAACTAATGGCAGTCAAACCCCTCTCGATCACGCAGTGGAATGCCAACGGCATCATCACAAAAATTCCCTCCATCAGACAGTACTTGGCCAGACACGACACAGACATATTCATGATAAATGAGACCAAAATTCGACCACATTTTAAATTAACCATACGCGGATACGAGACACACAGGACTGACAGAGCGGATGCTGTTCATGCATCTGGAGGGGTGGCTGTCCTGGTCAGGAAGAGTATTCCGCATACGAGGTTGCCACAGGTAGGTAATTGTGGAATAGAGCATGTCGCTGTGCGGCTAGCTGATGGAAGTGCCATCGTGGCAGCGTACAATCGGCCGTCTAACATGATTGACGCAACCTCGCTCGACGGCTTGTTCGGCCTGGCTGGCACCACCCTTGTTGTCGGTGATTTGAACTGCAGGCATTGCAGTTGGGATCCGGTGAGCTCAAACAATACAAACGGAAACATTCTTTATCAGTACGCCATCTCCAACAACCTACAGATCTACCACCCGGACACACCGACCAACTACCCTCCTAACAACACGACGCCCTCCATCATCGACCTCATCGTGGCCAAGAACACCAAGGACCACATCTACCCTGTGTCGGTGGCTGAACTCGACTCTGACCACAATCCGGTCACTTTCCACCTGAGACCGATGAGAAGACGTCAAGACAGACTGACCATTTCCTATAAACAGACAGACTGGAAACAATACAGACGTACGTTAGATAGACTGATCATCATCAACAACAAAATTGACAGCGAGGAAGAGCTCGAGGTAGCAGTCAGCGACTTCACGGACTCTCTCCTGCAAGCAAAGTTGAGACATGCACGCCAAGTGAACGTGACGGCACTTGACACCAAACCTCCAAGCCTTCCTCAGCACCTTTTAGATCAAATAAAGGAGAAAAACAAAACGAGACGGCTTTGGCAGACCCACAGGACACCGTACTTGAAACAGGAGCTGGACGACAAAACGCGACAGCTCAAAGCAGACATGCAAAGGCACACGAACAAAACATGGCAAGCCAGACTGACAACACTTAACGTGCAAAACGGCAGTTTGTGGCGGCTCGTAAAAAATCTTAAAGGCACTCGACAACCGATGCCGGCGCTAAAACGTCCAGGCGCAGGCGGCGTCGTCGCGTTGACGGACGAAGAAAAGGCCGAGCTGCTGGCCGCCGAGTTTGCGCGTGTCCATGACTTAGACCTGACGAACATGACGGAAGAACAGACGCAAATCACTGAGAATTACCACAACATCACGAAGACGACTCTTGACGACAGACAGTACGCTAAAATTATGACCAACCCGACAGAAGTACGCAAACTGGCGAGCAATTTGAAAAAGAAAGCTCCCGGACCAGACAAAGTAGATGCTGTGCTGATAAAGAATCTCTCCAAAAAGGGTGTTGTTCAGCTCACCTATATCTTGAATGCAATGCTGAAGTTGCAACACTATCCGGCGATGTGGAAGAGGGCGACGGTCGTGCCGATACACAAGAAAGGCAAGGCCGCCGACCTTCCTCTTTCGTATCGACCGATATCGCTGCTTAGTGTGCTGGGGAAGCTGGCAGAGAGATTGGTGGTAGACAGGCTGACTAAGCTGGAAAACAAGTTGAAGTTCCTTATCCCTGAACAGTTTGGCTTCCGGAGGCAACTGAGTACGGCGCTCCAGGTGTCCAGACTCGTCGATAACATCGTCAGCGGTTTCAACGCCCAGAAGGTCACCGCAATGGCTCTTCTGGACGTTGAAAAAGCATTCGACCGCGTCTGGGCACCTGGACTGCTACACAAGATGGCGGGATACGGGTTCCCGTCATACATACTAGCGCTGATCAAGTCGTTTCTGGAAGACAGGGTGTTCAGGGTTCAAGTGAACGACAGCTTTTCGAGTGAGAAACCAATCAGGGCCGGTGTACCTCAGGGAGCGGTGACAAGCCCCAAACTGTTTATATATTACATCAACGACATCCCCAAGTCACCGAATACCAAACTGGCACTTTTCGCCGATGACACTGCGATCATGGCGCAGTCTTTCTGGGCAGTGGCTGCCAACAAACAAATACAGATACATCTGACAACGTTAGACGCGTATTTCAAGCGTTGGTTCATCAACATCAATGCCGACAAGTCAGAAAACATCATCTTCACAAGAAAGTTCACCAATAAGCGTGTCTTCCAAAGCCTGAAGATCGCCGGGCGGGAAGTGCCGGTTCGAGATTCGGTGAAATACCTAGGGGTACATCTTGACGGTAGGTTAAACTTCCATTTGCACGTCAAACGCACGGTGGCATCGGCGTACGCGGCGCGTAAGACTCTATACCCTCTTATCAATGTCAAGAGCAACCTCACCAATGCAAACAAATTGCTTCTTTATAAGACCATGGCCAGACCGATTTTGGCGTACGCTGCACCGGTGTGGTGCAGCATCAGCGACACCGCCATGAGGCCCCTCCAGGTGTACCAGAACAGCTTCCTAAGGCTCATCACGAACTCAGACAGGTACACACGTATAGAAGACTTACATGACATGACTGAGATGCCTCGACTTAAAGACTATATATACGCACTCGCCGACAAATACTACAGGACAAACATCAAAAATTCAACACTGACGAGACACATAACAAGACTACGCTCTCATAATACAGGACATATAAAACACAAATTTCCCCACCAAAGGCTGCCATTGTTTGACGAGCGGGTCTCCTCCGGGGAGGATGATGACCCCGGACTCAGCGACTCTGACAGCAGCCTGCACGATGAAGGCGTCACGAGCGCCGACGACGCGAATGACAGCGATATCACCGAAATCGCAAGAAGCGACTACACGCGAAGCTCGATATCATTATCCGAATAGCTATTAAACAAATGAAGCACAAGCCAACAAGTGGCATCGCCTGTCATAGGTAAAAATCAAACAATGACTATCACTAGGCGCAGGGTTTTGTCCAATTTTCCCTGACAATCGAACACACCGAAGTACAATAACGAAAGCGAGCAAGAAAATCATCTGCCACCCTCCAGGGATGAGTCATCGCTGTTACGTGAGGCCAGCAGGCCAGGAAGTATTTAAATCAGTTCAAATGTACGGCAATTGCCATCCAATTAATGACCAATAAAGAACCATTTTATCGTATCGCGTTGATTTTTGCAAACTGACCGACCGATCTATCGAAGGTTCGAATCCCGCAGTAAACGTTATCAATTTTTTTTTGCTAAAAAATGCTTTTTAGGGGCTACAACTACTTTTCGTCCAAGTTTTCATCATAGCCTGTGAATTTCTCAAGTTTTAGGTGAATATCATCAAGTTGAAAAATACTACGGTATTTATTGCTAAGCCAAATTCCTTGAGTACCTACTAGTAGGTTTTCTGATGGTGTCCCGTGTGCAAGTTGGAACTAGAGTATAGGCTTAGTGCCAAATTGTTCCTTAGATCATGCTGAACTAGGACCGCGATGGCGAACATTTGAGACCCACGACTGGGCAGCGGGAGGGGGGGGGGTAAAATGTGAAGAAGACATAAAAAATGTTAAACCATAAACCGAAAGAGGTACAGTTATGAAAATTACCATACGTATTGGCCATTTTACGCTAATGAAGGTTTAGCAAACCGATTTCATAAATATCAATCATTCCCAGAGATATTTCCAAAAATCTATTTTTTTTGTCAACATTTTATTGTTAAAAAATCGAAGAATTTTGAGGATGGAAAGATGAAACTTGATGTTTTGACAATTAGTGATGTTAGAAATATAGTCGTGATTGGCGAAAATTCCTCGGCATACTATTTTAGAAAATAAGACCGTCAACTGTTTTCACCAGCTTGGCCGCCAGCTTGGATTTCCCTTCGGTGCAGTAGTCGCAAAAATGACAGGGAACTGTGAGTATGGTATGGTATAGCGTTAGATCATTTCAATACGAAAAGTAACTTCTCAGAAAGGGTTAGTTGCTTCTTTGGCGAGAAAAATTGCCATTTTATTATCTCCGGTGGCTGTACGAATCCAGTACCAATGATGGCTGATTTGAAGCTGGAAGCGGTGCAATACGTTTTGTAGGTACCATAAAACTTGATAGTTAGTGAAGTCGACTACCAAAATTCATGATCATAAATCAAATGGTTTATTGTTGGTGATTGGTTGAAGCAAAGTGTGCTCATTTTTGGCAGAAAATGCATGAGAACTGTGTTTTTAGTGGACATTACAAAGCTCTGGAGGGAGACCTGCGGCCAAGATTGGAGGCGAAAGTCATGTTACTAATTAAAGTGAGCATGCTCTATAACAAGTAGCTGTCATGAATGGTGTAGGTTTCTTGAAGATTTCTAGGGAGGTCGACAAAGATGTTTTTTCATGATAATATTCTCAGGTACAGTCCCTTCCAAAATTCTCTCTCTTCACTAGGGACTAACTCTTTCGACCACGGTACATTTGCAAGACTGGAACAATTCATTTGTTCGGTTAACTTGAAATCACCTTCATTCACGGAGCTGAAAGATTTGTGATGGTGGTTTTTTACAAACTTACAGACTGTACTTGAAAATATTATTATGAAAAAACATCTTTTTCGACTTTCCTAGAGATTTTAAAGAAACCTACACGATTCATTACAGCTCCTTGTTAAAGAGCATACTCACTTCAACTGGTAACATGACTTTCGCCGCCAATCTTGGCCGCAGGTCTTCCTCCAGAGCTTTGTAATGTCCACTAAAAACTCAGTTTTTATGCATTTTTCCCAAAAATGAGCACACGTTGCTTCACCCAATCACCAACAATGAACCATTCGATTCATGATCATAAATTTTGGTAGTTGGCTTCACAAACTATCAAGTTTTATGGTACAAAACGTATTGTGCTGCTTCCAGCTCCAAATCAGCCATCATTGGCGCTGGATTCGTGCAGGAGCCGGAGATAACAAAATGACAATTTTTCTCGCCAAAGAAGCAACTAACCCCCTCTGGGAAGTAACTTTTTGTATTGAAATGATCTAACGCTACCATACTCAGAGTCTCCTGTCATTTTTGCGACTACTGCACCAAAAAGAAATTCAAGATGGCGGTCAAACTGCTGAAAACAGTTGAAGGTCTTGTTTCCTAAAATAGTAGGCCAAGGAATGTTCACCAATCACGACTATATTTCTAACATCACTAATTGTCAAAAGATCAAGTTCCATCTTTCCATCCTCAAAATTCTTTGATTTTTTTAACAATAAAATGTTTACAAAAAAATTATATTTTTGGAAATATCTCTGAGAATGATTGATATTTATGAAATCGGTTTGCTAAACCTTTATTAGCGTAAAATGGCGAATACGTATGGTAACTTTCATAACTGTACCTCGTTCGGTTAATGGTTTAACATTTTTTATGTCTTCTTCACATTTTACCCCCCCCCCCCTCCCGCTGCCCAGTCGTGGGTCTCAAATGTTCGCCATCGCGGTCCTAGTTCAGCATGATCTAAGGAACAATTTGGCACTAAGCCTATACTCTAGTTCCAACTTGCACACGGGAGACCATCAGAAAACCTACTAGTAGGTACTCAAGGAATTTGGCTTAGCAATAAATACCGTAGTATTTTTCAACTTGATGATATTCACCTAAAACTTGAGAAATTCACAGGCTATGATGAAAACTTGGACGAAAAGTAGTTGTAGCCCCTAAAAAGCATTTTTTAGCAAAAAAAAATTGATAACGTTTACTGCGGGATTCGAACCTTCGATAGATCGGTCGGTCAGTTTGCAAAAATCGCGTCGGACCATTCGCCTAACAACGCTTTATCAACAAAAGCCGTGCACATCTATTCAAGCTTCGTGGTTTTGCCTCAAAACCTCTTTTCAGTCTTTTTGAAGATGACGCTAACACTTGCCAGATGGCAACTTTTGACCATAGGTAAGTATACCCCTAACGCGTATTTTCCGCCAAACAGCAGCCTGTTATATTTTATTTCTCCTATTCGCTATTTTTACTTCTAGAATGACTGACCTAATAGCTCGGAAACGGTTACGTGGCTGATGAGTGATGACTATAGGTAGAAATTACAGCGCGGGCATCCCAGATTCCATTCCTGGTTATAGTTATTGTGTTGTCTCAAAACTGGCAAGGACAACAAGTTATACTAAGGTACAAATAATATTGTTCTTAGGTATATCAGAATTACTATTTGGTCAAAAATGATTTGATTATGATTCTACAGAGTCTTTTTTATGGATGTCATCATTTGAATGGCTTCTGACAGGCGAAGTAAAAAACTTATCAACAGGGGCATGGCGGCATCTTGTAACTTATAGTTTCAAGTTTTGTTTGACACTACAACCACAGTTGTCAGCCATTAACTTTGTCCGCACGGTGCGACAGAACCGAGGACAGAACAAAATGATGTGCTTGGCCATAGAAGGAAACAGTGTTTAAAAGTCGCTTTGTCTTTTCTTTGTAGGCATTCTCAAAGGATTGAAAATTTCAGAAGGAAAAATTCAGAGAACGGTTTTTGATGGCCCACCCGGTATTATACCATACCAAGCTCAAGAAAAAATCTGAATTTTGGAAAATGTTTATATGACCCAATGAATCTTGTTGATGAACTAGTGGAAGGCTGTGGAATCGTATCACTACAGAATGGTAGGTGGATATAAGTAGGTATCCAACTATCCACCTTGCTCAGCCGAATGCGAGCCGGTAAAAGGAAACGGCAGTGCAAATTAGAAGGATGCGTGAGCATTACTGTGCCTCGCTGGTTTCGACGGCACAGTTAAATTGGCAGAAATAGAATCCAATGGCACTTCTTGGAGCACCCCTACTTGCGAATGACCTCCGTCAAGTGCTCAGACAAAATAATATAAAAAGTCGTCTGATGGTCTTCACCGGCGGTCCCGATGTAACAACGCAAGTTTCAAGTCCTTTGTTGTTGTCTTTTCCCCGCACCTCTCTGCGTGGCGTCTCGAACTTTTTTGTTCCAACACGATAAAGTCTATATCAGATATTAGCTGTTGATTCAAAGTAACTGTCGAGGATATCACCAACAGCTGGAGGTTAAAAACGTCATTTTCTTGCAATAGATCTTTTTTAGACGACGTAGTTTTCACTCGGTCAGGCCTGTATGACATGAGATAATATCATTTATTTCCATTCTCGTTCACGGTATTTATTAAGTTATAAGTACCGGGTGTTTATAAACGTCTGTGATCGCGGCAGGCTTTGGTCAGGCCAAAAGTCGCAGTGAAAGGCACGATTCGAAAGAGTGATAGGAGATTCCAAAGGCGATATGATAACAAACGTTTATAAACACCCGGTATATCACCATTTTAACTGATCGTGCGCTCTCTTGCGAAAAAATCGTCCGATCAATAGGGTAGTGACCGATTTTTTTTTATTATTTTTTTTTTAAAGTTCACTTCTTGATAAGTGACGCTATATAGTTGACAGATTTTTTTTCGTAAGTTTTCTTGGTAAAAAAAATATGAAAGTTTTCGATCATTTAAAATTTTGCGCGATGACGTCAGAATCTTTCATATGCGGAGAAGCAGGTTTGACAACACTACAGAACTTACTACAAAAAGCACAAGCGTCAACCCGTCAACGCTCATAACAGCTGATTGTTATATTATTGTTAACGCTTTGTTAACGAATATTTCAAAACTACATCAGCGATTTCAATGGTTATGTTATGCTGGCAAACGTCAACGTCAACACTGACACACAGGCAACGGAGGTGGGATCATCCCCACTACTGTCAAAAGATTGAAACGTCACAGCTCGCCTTACAGCTCGGTAGATTTGAAATCGTTCGCAAAAGTAGCCACTTTCAAGGCAGATTTTGAGCCACTTGGAACTGTTTTTTTTTTCGAATTTTCACGAAGCGTAGTCTCGTTATTAAGGCTCTACATTCGATTAGTATGATTTTTTTTTGTATTTTTCGATGGTGGTCACTACCCTATTCAGACAATAACATAACTGAATAAACATCGTGAACGAGATATAAGTACAATTTCTCGTTTACTGTCTTTGACGCGTGCAGACATTTTATGGCGTGGTCATAACCATAACATGTCTGCACGCGGCCTAGGATAGATTGCACGAATTCTGTTTAAGATCAAGAAATTGCGAGAGATTGTCAAATGTAATACGGAACTTACCAACCTCGCATTTCTTCGGAATTATGATGAAGAGATAGATTATCGAGAGAATAACATCTCGATGGATTTGGCAATGGCGGCTTGAGCCAAATACGCGCTATCTGGCAAAAATGCGGGCAGCTAGCCGACGATGGTCAGCAAAGCCGCATATTATATTCACCTTATTTGCAAAGCCTGGTTGTGCTGAAATTTGCTGATTCCAATATTATTGAGGTGAGCCCTCTATCAAAATTGTCTTAGATTCGAAATCAGAAAAAAATTGAGCCTAGGTAGTCTTCCGGTCATCGAATAAATGCTTGCAGCTTGTTAGAACATTCTCGAGCAACAGCAACAGATAACATTTTCATCAATAAACAATAGCACTGTTTGTGGCGGTAATTATAACTCGGGGGCATACAATCTGCTACTGGTGCTTTGGGGGAGAATCTCCCAAAACTGACCATGTATATTGTATCGATCAGCAGCATGCGGAAACGTGTACGAATTATTAAGGTCGGTTTTAATCATGTAGTGCATCAACTATTTAGAACGCGAATTTCCAGAGACGGTTTAGGCGGAGCAGCTTTTGGAACTGAGCTTTACGGTTGACAGCTCTTTGGCATCTGTCGAGGTAATTAAACTCCACGCTCTGTATAACCGCATTTCCAAGAAACAAAATAAAGTCAATTTCGGTCGTAAAAGTTTTAAAGTTCACCTTGCACTGAGTTGCGCGATTCTTCCTCCGCCCTCCCCCCCTTGATTTTTTAGAGATACTTATATCTAACGTGCAGTGACAAACACTCGTTTTTACAACACAAATTATAACTTGTACGCCACAAAAGTGGTGAGACAAACTTTTCACTTTGTCCATCAAGTCGTAAAATAATCCATACAATCATCCAAACTATATATTTATAAAGTTCAGAAAATCCAGTTTTTTAGAGAAGAGAGTCGAGGCACAAAGAAAGTAATGATTTATTTAGCTATTTCCGCATATTAGGTATGAAAATGTGGCAACTTTATAATGGAAAAATTTAATGCCTGAGTGTTAGGGCAGTTAGTGTGGATACTCGAAACAAATTAAATTAGGGAAACTTTCCCGTTTAAGCTCTGTGGATGATTCTAATTAGGAGCGTAGTGTTCCTTTAACTCGCCTGAAACTAAGTTTTGTAGGAGGCTTGAGAAACCTATATCCTATATTGTATACAATAAAGATTAACCAAGCGATAGAGTTTAACTCTTCTGAAAAGTAAAAACATCAAGAAGAAATCCAATACCTACTTAATAATGTTATCTTGTAGTCCGGACGTTAAGGGCAAAAAATCAGAGGGTACTTACCTTGCACTTTTATAAAGAGTGATCGAAAAAAACCTCCTCAAGGTAGGCCTTGATCTTCTCGCTAGCCATGTTTTTTCGCCAGATTTTCAGGAATCAAAGGTGACTTGAGCAGAAATTTATTCGATCACTCGTTATACCAAGCATTGTCACTTTGCATGTTTGTGGCTGGAGACCACCCTGGACCAGTCTGGATGTAAAGACATCGATGCAAATCGTGCAGACACTTCATACAGGGTGGAGTTGAAGAACCGGGTGAACCATAACCGATGGACGTACGTAAATCAGGATATTGATGACGGATTTCATGCTCATGAAGGTGCTACAAATAGTTTTTAATATCTTGAGGCGTTTCCGAACTACGCCTTTTTTCATTTTTTTTTCAATAAATCACTTATTTTCGGAGATATCAAGCTGCAGCTTGATATTCCGACAAACAATCATGTTTTTAATGAAACGCGATGTGGGGACAAAGTCTATACTAGATTCAAAACTAAGATCTTCAACTTTTTTTCCATCTTCAAATTGCCCTTCGTGGAACTGTTGGAAAATCAACAGGTGACGACTTAGTTGGACACACACGATCGTTTTACAATGAAAAACCTGGTCCTGAATTCGCCAACGACCTCTACGCCGAAGAAACGTCATCAAGTTCGTTTTTCTTGATTTCTGTCCACTTACGTGACAGTCATGATCAAATAATGGAATTTTGGATCGATGACATGTTTGTGATATTATAATCTACATTATTTTGTTGAGCCAGTCACTGAATTTCATCAACATCAGCCAAGTGGTGCTTTTTTGGCAAACAGTTGAACAAAAAGTTTACCTCGATTTTTGTGAAAATGGCAAAAACGGCAAGGTCACGTCGTCCCCTCAAACCCGATTGGAGAAAATATGTTACCAAAAATACTACCAATACTATGCTACCTGATACTGTGAAGGGTTCGGAAGAATGTGCTCTGTATTTTAAAGCTAAGCTGGAACAGATTGTTCCATCCTAGTTCTGCAGGAGGGACCTAAAAATGTTGCTACAGCTTATATTTGAAGCGTTTCTATAAACGTCAATGAACGTGGCCGTATCCTGTTAAATGAATGTAGGTGCAAAAGAAAAAACTTATAGTCATAGTCATTAGTCATGCAATGTCAACTCAATGAGTCGAATACCCTATTACTTATGCCTAAAGGTACCGTCTATAAATACGGTAGCACATTTTTAATTCTACTTGACTTTTATAGTGGGATTGGTAGCCATTCCTATACGGCATTTAATGATACAGAAAATTCCTTTTGCATGAGTGTTCTACAAGGCCTAACGAACGATATTAGAAGGGGAAGCACAAAAGCTTCCCCTTAGGGGGGCTGCAGGGGGGCCTGTAAAGCTGACAGCCAAAGAACTCCTACCAAACCATCTTTCAATGTCGTTGTATCACTCAAATGGGGATGATGTGACTCCATTGTGAATCTCGATGGCACTGATCGCCATGTCTCTCCCATCCTTCATGCTTGAAAAAATAATTTCTTCGGGAGGTCAGAGAAATTACTTTTTATTTTTTCAGATATACAAGAGGACGCAAAGGTGGCATGTTTTGTGTCTTAGCCTGTTATTTGGCATTCCCAAGATTCTATTATTAAGTCAATTTTTCAAATTCTCAATTTCGGGTTGATTGGTAGGCTAAGAAGTAGGTATTTTTTAACATCCAGTTAAGACGTACTTTTTTTCAATGTCTGACTGGATGTTATGGAAATAATCGCAGGAGTGGATAGACTAAACTATTTTCGAAACATTATGTCGAGAAAATCAATCCTAAACCGCACATGGAGAGTATACAAATTATTTTTCTTCCGGTCGGTCGAATTGCGATGCCTACTACGCCTGTCAGGGAGAACGCTGAGCATCGCCAGACTAAACTAGTATAAAAACAGCCTAAACGAATTCAAAACTGCCCAAAACACTCATTCAGGCCGATTCACTAACTATATTGCTTGCTCAGCTGACTAGCAAGCAAGTTGCCAGAGCTGAAACTCTGAGCAATATTGCTGAAAGATGTTGCACGATCCGTATTCAGTAACCTTTACGATAAGCAAGTTTGCTTGTGTTTTGGCGCTAGCAATCTTGCTTCGCTTTGCAACCGAGCACAGGCGCGAAATGTCATTATTGTCATTCTGTCAACGCCAATTATATGTCAACAGAGATGTCATTCGAATAAACCGCGATTTTTCTCTTGAAAGTTTTCCTTGTTTTGTTTTCGATGGCCCCGATATGATAGTGTTGGGAAAATTGAGTGTAGTCAAAAACCTGCATGCTGTGAGAATTAGAGACTTTGAAGATGGGGAAATGAAAAACAATGTTTTCGAAATGAAAAAAGTAGGTGGGTACGCTGTGGCGTACCTAGCGTATTAGGCACCCGAGGCGGACTATCCTGTGACATCTCCTTGCCCCCAAACCTACCTATAGAATGAGCTGCAGACTACGTAGTGACACCCCCCTGTGCCGAATTAGGCAATTTTGCGCCCTGAGATTTTTAGGATCGAAAAATCGTGCTCAATTGGTGACATGGTATTTTTGGACATAGAAAAACGATTTCTCGACAAAGCGGATAATACAATGAATAGTGAGTAGGTACTTAATGTGAAAAAGAAGCGCCACAGCCGATATTTTTTCGGAAGACGCGTCTTCACCAGCTTGTTTTGCACCCTCCAAGGCCTTGCGCCCCAGTTTTGTAGACCCCTTTTGCACCGAGAATAATCCGACACTGACACGACCCCCTTACTGTTGGTACCCGGTGCAGTCCACACCCCCCGCACCCCTGTTGGTACTCCACTGTGGGTACGTAACTGAACTTTTCGGTAATTAAAATTATGGACTTCGTTAAACAGGCTGAAGCTGCGTGGACTAGTCCTCCGGAGTCAGGTACCTACCCATTTGAGTTTCAGACAAAAGTAGTATACTCTGTACCAGAATTATACTTACCTGTTTAAGGCATTGTCCATCTCATGTAAGAAATCTACATGAAAATTCAGTTCTACAGCATCCATCTTCAAGCTCAAACACTTCAGCAACAACCAAAACTCGCTTGTTAGCTTTAGTGCACAAGCAAGCAAGATATTGCTCAAATGACATTAAGAATTGTTACGAAGTACGTTGGTGAATAGCAATTTCGAAGCAAGGGTTGCACAAGCAAGAGTGTAAGCAAGATTGCTGCGATGACATTTGTTCTTGCTTAAAAGTATTTTGGAGAATACAAAATCGTAGCAACTTGCTTGTCACAGAGCTGACCTTGATTGAAGCAAGCAATAACTTTGCTATCTCTTGGCAATGTGATTAGTGAATCGGCCTGATTATGTGGTTCGGCATTCAATTCTGAGTCAGCACTCAGAGTTTTAGTCAGTTTTGAATTTGTTTAAGGCTGTTTTCATACCAGTTTAGGCTGGCGATGCTCAGCGTTCTCCTTGACAGGCGTAGTAGTGGGGGGGTTAGCGGAATGGTCTCTGCATTTTGTGATCAAAGCATGAAATTTGGCACACTTGTTCAGAAGACTCTCCTTCGCAATTCCAGATGTGGCGCCACGCGAGACTTGGCGCCAGAGACGCTGTATTGCGGTTAATATACCTGCTAGGGGTAAATTCTGCAAAAATGGTTCCTGGCCGGTCTCTGGTAACGCAGTCGGTATTTTTCAGTTCTGTTTAGTTGGAACTACATGTAGAAATGAGTGAGGAGTACATTTTCACAAGCAAAGTTCCAAATGCTGCCTTTATACGTTGTTTTAATACATTTTAAGGCCAACTTTGTTTTAGTACACGAAACATGGTAAAAAAATTGCCAAAACCTCGGCAATGATTTGAACGTCCTGAAAATTTTATATTCTGTCCAGAATGATGTGCCCTACTACCTATCTGAAATTGCCAAAAATCACACCTCAAAGCTTCAAGTTATTGGAGAGGGGGTAAAAAATTGCAACTCAAAATGAAAGGTATAGAACCCGATAGAACCCGTCAATCCAATGGATGCAAATATGTCGTAGTTCGACGCATCACAACCAGTTGATACAATTTTGGCACAAAAAGTGTCGATCATTGTTGAAGGGGGGTCGTGGGGAAGGGCGAAACTCGGCTGGGTGGCTCTTTTTCTTCCTGGGCCATGAAGAATCGATCACGACAAGATTGGTATCTTTTCCGACTAAATTCAATGTCCTGAACTTGAATCCGATGTGTAAATTTGGATAAAAACAAGTTCGAACAAGTTGACTTGAGAAAACCTGTTTTTTCTTTGACAATTTTCACAAAACTTTTTTTCACTGTTAGAGGTATTCATCTTTGAAAATATTTTAGAGGCTATTAGACTGAATTGTATTCTTCACGAAAATCATCTATTTGATCTGTAACTTTGTTTTTCGAGGTAGGAAAAATCGATTTGAACTTTAGTCGGCACTGCCCGGCGTCTACTAATGACCAGAACACTACAGCATGCACTTTCAAGTAATAACTTAATACCCTGCATTGCGATTTATGACGATTTTGTTTATGTTATAGGGAATTCAGTTCTGCACAGATCCTGAAACTTTCAAAGATAAGTTATAATTTTTTAGATAGTTTGGGCTATTTTCATTTGAAGATGCATGGTGTAGTATTCTGGTCAGTAGTAGACGACGGGCTGTGCCGACTAAAGTTCAAATCGATTTTTTCTATCTCGAAAAACAAAGTTACAGATCGAATGGATGATTTTGGTGAAGAATACAGTTCAATCTAATGGCTTCTGAAATATTTTCAAAAATTAATGCTTATAACAGTGAAAAAAAGTTTTGTGAAAATTGTCAAAGAAAAAACAGGTTTTCTCAAGTTAACTTGTTTGAACTTATTTTTATCCAAATTTATACATCGGATTCAAGTTCAGGACAGTGAATTCAGGCGGGAAAAATACCAATCTTGTCGTGATCGATTCTCCATGGCCCAGGAAAAAAAAGAGCCACCCAGCCGAGTTTCGCCCTCACCCGCGACCCCCCTTCAACAATGATCGACGCTTTTTGTGCCAAAATTGTAGCAACGGGATGTGATGCGTCGAACTACGACGTATTTGCATCCATTGGATTGACGGGTTCCATCGGGTTCCATACCTTTAATTTTGAGTTGCAATGTTTTACCCCCCCCTCCAATAACTCGAAGCCCCGGGGTGTGATTTTTGACAATTTCAGATATGTAGTAGGGCACTCCATTTTGAACAGAGTATCAAATTTTCAGGACGTTCATATCTTTGCCGAGGTTTTGGCAATTTTTTTACCATGTTTCCTATACTAAAACAAAGTTGGCCTTAAAATGTATTGAAACAACGTATAAAGGCAGCATTTGGAACTTTGCTTGTGAAAATGCACTCCTCACTCATTTCTACATGTAGTTTTAGCTAAACAGAACTGAAAAATACCGACTGCGGTACCAGAGACCGGCCAGGAACCATTTTGCAGAATTTACCCCTAGCAGGTATATTAACCGCAATACAGTGCCTCTGGTGCGAAATCTTCTGTGGCGCCACATCTGGAATTGCAGAGGAGAGTCTTCTGAACACGTATGCCAAATTTCATGCTTTTATCACAAAATGCACAGATCATTCCATTTTTGGCCGTTAACCCCGCCACTATAGTTAGTAGGCATCGCAATTCGACCGACCGAAAGAAAAATAATCTGTGTACTCTCTATGCGCGGTTTAGAATTGATTTTCTCGACACAATGTTTAGAAAATAGTTCAGTGTATCTACCCCTGATGACGATTTCAATAACCTCCAGTTGGACACTGAAAAAAGTACGTCTGAACTGGATGTTGGAAAATACCTACTTCTTAGCCTACCAATCAACCCAAAATTGAGAATTTGAAAAATAGACTTTATAATAGGATCTTGGGAATGCCAAATAACAGGTTAAGACACAAAACATGCCAACTTCGCATCCTATTGTATGTTTAAAAAAATAAAAAGTGATTTCTCTGACCTCCCGAAGAAGTTATTTTTCCAAGCATGAAGGATGGAAAAGACATGGCGGCCAATGCCATCGAGATTCACAATGGAGTTACATCATCCCCATTTGAGTGATACAACGAAATTGAAAGATGGTTTGGTAGGAGTTCTTGGACCGTCAACTTTGCAGGGCCCCCTGCGGCCCCCCTAAGAGGAAGCTTTTGTGCTTCCCCTTCTAATATCGTTCGGCAGACCTTGCAGAACACTCATGCAAAAGGAATTTTCTGTATCATCAAATGCCGTATAGTACCGTTTTTTGATGTGTACCGACCCCACTATCACTGGTACAATTCTGCAGTTTGCGTAAGCGAACGGCAGATCCTTGTTGAGTTTTGTTCAGTGCCCCCTAACATTCAGACAGTTTTCGTTTCGGAATTATTTTGATAACTCCTGAACTTTATTGCATATACTAGTTGTGACTCGTGTCAGGACCACTACTCGGGGATGCTCAAAGCACGAATCTCACCTTTGCGCTTTGCGAAAATTACACGTAAGCGTGATACAGGTAAACATCAACACAAACTAAGTTTTAGATCTCAGAGTTACCATAACCCCCTCCAGTGGAAGAGCACTTTCGGGCAACTAGATATATAAGAAAAAGGTCATCCAGGGATGATCCCGCATCAGCCATAATGAAAAATTTAATGCCTCACTGGGGGGAACTATCTCTGAGATAAAACCCATTAAACTCCCGACTTTAAACTTTGTAAAAGGTTCATCATATACCCGGCGGTGGATATTGACTCGAGTGTTGACATGGCTTCTTAAGTGATATTACTTATATGAGACTCTTGATCAAACACATGCAATTGTAATGAGAGCTCGTCTTCAACAACTCACAAAGAAATTGCGTCTCTGCCTTCTCAGCAAAATAATGCTGCTAAAGACGAATTTCAGTTTCGGAGAAAAAACTACACAATCAATCATCTTACATCTGTTATTCTTTTTCGGGTATTATTTCCTGTTTGTTGCGCGATAACTTGGAGAACTTAAATTGAAGCTTACAGGATTCACCAAGCACGTTTTTACAGCAGTTCCATCCCATCATCCCCCGCTCCTTATTTATTCAGAGACAAATTTCTTGAAATTTGAAAGGTTGAATCAGATGAATATGTTATGCCGAAATTTTTCATTTGCGATAAGATGTAAAATTGGTTTTTAATTTTAAATGAGAGTGGACATAATACGGTGCTATTTGAAAAGCAGAACACCGAATGCTCCGATCCAAAGAACCGTGATGTGGCAATAATGTCTGACTCATACGTAAGACGGGTGATCTGATGGGGATATCGGCAAATAACAGGAAAGGCGCTAGTCGAAAACGTGGAAATATAGGACGGAGAGGCTGGGTTATCCTTTGAGCTAGCGAGGCCATCTGCAGGACCGGAACCAGGAAGCTAACAGGAACAGAAACACAATTTGTTCTTTGTCGTCACATCATTAGTGTTCTAATGACACCTCCGGTCAACCCACGCGAGTACTCTAAAGAAAACTTCTGGTATAACAAGTGCCCGTCATCAGTGCAAAACGAAGGAAGACCTGGACAGCAGTTTTACTTTTTGAAATCTCTTCTTCCATTGTCGTTGTCCCTTTTTTTAATTAAAAGCGCCAGTGGAGAATGTCGTAAAACCCGAGTCGCGTTTATGTGAAACTTGGCTTTCCCCCGGCGTTGTACACAACGCAAAGTTATTTATTTGCGAAATTATTTGCGAGCGTGAAAAAATTAATGGGCCAGCAGCAGCATAGTAGGGGCTGGAAGTTTTAGTCATGTCGGATTTTATGATGTGATGATTTAGGAACCTCTCGAGACAGTTACTGCAGTAAGTACTGATATACCATGTGTAAACTTTACTGACTTAGGTAGGCATAACTCTCGATATAACTCAATGCACAACTGCACACCCCATAATCGATCATTTTTACTGATGATTCTGTCAGAAGCAATGCGCCAAAATCACTTTGAATAACGAAAATGGAGGAAGTGGGGGTGAATTTCCACCCTTTCACCGCCCATAATTTTTTTAAATATTTTTCCGTGCTCTTGGCTCTTGAGTGGATTTTTTGATGGATATCGCTTGAACCTGGAATGCGATACTTTTGAAATACCTTCTATTTCACAATGATCAGTTTTGTTGATCAAAGATTATTATTGAAAAGTGAATCTTATACTGCATGTATAGTGTATACTGTGGCTGTGGCTGTATTACACTACACAATTTCTTGTACAATTTCTTGTACAATTTCTTGTACAATCTGTCAGTAAAACAATCAAGTTCATTGTTTTTTGACACTATTTTGGCAGATTGTTCAGAAAATTGTACAAGAAATTGTGTAGTGTAATACAGCTAAGAAAATGTACGACTTTTTGACGTTTCAGCATCTACTGTAAGTACTTCTTATTAGATACCTCGCGGTAATTGCATGTTCAGCTCTTACCGTTTCACCGCCGTTTGTACAATCACCATAAAAGATGTAGATTGTGACAGTAGGTACCTATTGTAAGAGGTTGTTGGAGATAGTGTCTTCGAAGCCTTGTTCGACTCTATAGTGGATTTCATACTAATTTTGACCGTGTGGCGCATGCGCACTCTTTCGAACAAAGTCGCAAAAAACTTTTCCGAGCGAGTTACTTTTCATGACCGATTACACTTGGTTATATAATTTGACATTTCAGCGAGGATTGGTCATAAGTGGAAAAGGAAGTGCCGCCATATCATCATCGGTTATTATACATTATTTCATGACCTGGTCATGGGAATGGTTATTGTTATAGTGGCGGTAACAGATTTGAAAGAAGTGGTCCGAAATTTTAACTCTGTCCTCAATACAAAGGCGAATCACAAAGTGTACAATAATAGGTACATTCGTTTTTCTCCCCGTACCTACTTAGGTAGAAGACGTTATTGCGCGTTGTATGAACACAAATTACTGACAAAACAATGACAAAACACTGTGAGCGATGTATTTTTTTCTTCTGTAGTTGATGATTTCAAGTTTGACAAACGTTGATACTATTCCCTACACTCTCCTTGACCCCTATGGTCAAGTTTCAAACGGATCCTACAGGGTGCTTCCAAGCTGGTGCTACAAACTTCAAGGGGCTATTCCCCTTACAAAAAGATAAAGTGCCATTTCTGCCGTTTTTTAAATTGTTACTTCATTAAATCACTACCTAGATATCACCCTTTTAATTTAAGTTGGAGTTTTTAAATAGTTTTCTAAAACCGTTGTTTTAACTTGATCTAAAGTTTACTGAAATGAGTCTCTACCGACCAATAGTAAGGTGTTTCATCGAAAATTTTCAGGGGTGTAGATAATAGGAGGTGCTAGCACTTTCTCTCTCCTATTTTTTACCCTCTTCAATTTTTTGGAACATTGTCCATAATTTTGGATTATGCATTCAGCTTAGAAGAAAAAGTTATTTCTGCAAAATTTTTATTGGAGGCTTACGGCTCGATACCAAGTTGGGGCTGAGACCGCCGTACCTAAGTGTGGTTACTATAGCAACGGCCAATCAGACCGCTCTATTTGGCAAGTTACGCCGTCCTAACTTTTGGGCCTGCAGGCCTGCAACTTGGTATCGAGCCCTTAGTTGTTAGAGGCTTGAATGAGATATTTGCTTTTCAATTCTTGGAAACATGTTGAAAACACCATTTTCTAGAGAATGAAAATTAAAATCCAAGTAGACACTTGGTTTTTTCACTAAAATAGATTTATTATGCGTTTTCAATTAAGTTTCGTTCATAATGTCCGGTAACTTATGCCGTATGCCGTAGGATGTAGGATGTATGATGTAAACTTGACAGTACGGACCACGGTCTATATAAATATAAAATATACACAGACTCACAGACTTGAAGGTTTTCGGGGTGGTAGTACTGGTAACTGGTTGTATAATAGTAGGACTAGTAGTCAGTAGTAGTTGGTACTACTTAGTCCCTTGATCTTGGATGTAGAACTTGAATCTTGGTCAAGTTTGACAGAACGGCAGTAACGGCATAAGGTCACATCCTATTATAAACCAAAACATTGATTTTAAACTGTTGAAGTTTCACGGCTACGGAATAAGTTAGAGTTAATAACCATTATGAACGCTGCTTTAGGATACCAATATTTCAGATGAAAAACAAAAAGTTTCCAGAAAATGAATTTTCATTCTCTTGTCGGTACAGCCAATGTACCGCAGAATCTTCTCCGTCAATTAAATTCACTCTTTCCCCGCCAAATGCTGATAACCAAAGTTATAACCGCAGCGTTTTAGGAAGAAATGTCAGATGTCAAAAAAATGACAGTATATGTCAATCTAATGTCAACCGCCAATAACCAACCGGTTATAAAAAGTTTCTCGCTCGAGAAATAGGCCAGGCGGTAGGTCATTCTGGATAGAAAAAATTCCGACCAAAGCTTTTATGGTGTCAAACTCTTCGTAAAGTCAGTAGGTATCTACCACTGAGTTTCCGCCCAAAAACGAGTTGTGCTGATTCCTCCACATCTGCCCAAAGGTAAAGGATGTCTTGAAGGTGCAAAAAGACCTGTTAAACCCCCGTACTTTTTCGTTATATTTGTCTCAATGGAATCCCTCAACTCTAACGCAAACATTGGAAGCATTTGTCATCATCTCTGTGCCACTCTTACTGTTGAAAAAAAAGATTTCTTTGTGCGGGTCAGATAAATCACATTTAATTGTTTTTCCACACAAGAAAACGATGGAGCAACATGTATTTCGGATGTTTTCCAATAACTTGTACTCATTTAACTCATTTATGGCGTTAAAATTTCAATAACAGCAGTTTTGAAGATGTTGCCCGCTCAGAAGTGAAAAATTTTCACCCACCTGTTCAGCAGCAGTTTTTTCAATTTTACCAAACACCGTTCTTGAAAATTTTATAGGGAATGACTAGCTGGAACTGTTTTCTAATGATATTATATCTGGCTTAACCGCGGCACGCTTTTTTAAAGTGTAGGAAACTGATTTCTTCTCGAACGGTTATATTTTACACGCGTGCGGCCGTGCCTACTTGACATAGACCGGACTGATTACACAAGCTTAGAAATATACTCTTTTTCAGCTTTAAAACACGACCATTAATGATAAAATAATATATAATTTCTTCATAAATCAATGTACAAAGTCTTAATAATAATGGTTGCGTTTTAAAGCTGGAAAAGAGTACATTTCCAAGCTCGTGTAATCAGTCCGGTCAATGTCAAGTTGGCACGGCCGCACGCGGGTGAAACAGGACCTTTCGAAAAAAAATCAGTTTTTTAGACTTTCAAGTGCGTGCCGCGGTTAAGCCAGGCACGATATCGTTAGAGAAGAGTTTGAGCTTTTCATTCCTTATGAAATTTCCGCAAACGGTGTTTGGTAAAATTGAAAAAATTGCTGCTGAACAGGCGGGTAAAAATTATTCACTTTTTTGCTGGCGAAATCTTCAAAAATGCTGGTATTCAAACTTGAATGCAATAAATGAGTTCAATGGATACGAGTTATTAGAAAACATATAAAATACATGTTGCTCCATCGTTTTCTTGTGTGGAAAAACGATTAAATGTAATTTATCTGACCCGCACGAAGAAATCTTTTTTTTCAACAGTAAGACTGGTACAGAGATGATGACAGATGCTTTCAATGTTTGCGTAAGAGTTGTACGTTTGCATTTAGGCAAATATAACGAAAAAGTACGGAGGTTTAACAGGTCTTTTTGCACTTTCGAGGCATCCTTTACCTTCGCGCAGATGTGGAGGAATCAGCACAACTCGTTTTTGGGCGGAAACTCAGTGGTAGATAACTACTGACCTTACGAAGAGTTTGACACCATAAAAGCTTTGGTCGGAGTTTTTTCCAGATTGTAGTGATTTTACCGACATACCGCCTGGCCTAAAAAGACTAATGGCGAATCCACTTGGCTGCCCCATTAGTGCTGCTCGGCTGCAATCGTTGCCAAGGAAACTCCAACAGGATGAGCTGTTCCCTGACAACGAGTGTGACCGAGCAGTACTGGGGCAGCCAAGTCAATTGAGGTCTCCAATTTTCCGTTGTCTCTCTTTACTGTGACGTCATGCGTATAAGATACGGTTAATCGAGGTCATTGGGCGCTTCCCAATAAGGCGTATAAGAACACAATTGGACACATATGGACACAATTCGACACAGCTAGCGTTCCAATAGCAGTAATAGCACCACATGTCGACACAATCGAAACATTGGCGAGGCTGAGTTTAGAATTGAGCTGGCAAGTGCACTTTGACATTGTGTATCCGTCTTGTCGCAGTTATTGGAAAGCGCCCTATGTTTCTTGAGATATGACATTTCGTTTCTGACAATGGGAAATTTTTCGAATCTGACAAGCGCTCTGTCGTGTATTTATTTGATTTCAGCATGGATTTCATTATTTCACTTGTTCTTACCCTCGTTCTTGCCAATAAGTGTGTTATATATAGTGGAAAACTGAGAAGATACTTACAGAAATGGTTCAAGGGTGTTGTGTCGCTCTATGCGAGTCGAGAATAAGACGAATACACCCAGCATAACCATGCACCGGTTCACGAAAGACCCAAACTTGATGGAAGTGTGGCTGCACCAGCACCAGCACCAGCAGGAATCACGCTGCACCAGACACGTGCATCTTACTACGAAAAAACTCTATTACTTCGTCCATTAAAAACTCCCTTATGGGCTCTAGTGACTTTCCCCACATGATAATGGGAACAGTATAGCTATCCGATTCAAAATTCCCGCAAAAGTCAGAAACGAAACGTCCAAACGTCATAAACGTCAAAACGTCAAAGGTGACCTCGAAAATCCATGTATTTTCTATCTCCTAAAATTGGAAAGGTCAATTCGCCTGTCGCCATAGCCAGTCAACCAGCCGGTGTCAGCTGTCAGTGTGGTATCTTGTCAGTAGTCAGTGACTGGCTATGGACAGGGAGCTGGTGCCTCTAAACTTACGTCATAAGGTACATGATTTTAACCCTGTAGGTCTAATGTGCGTTCATAAGGTTGTTGAAAATTTCTTTGTCTCACATATCAGACTGGGGGCTTTTGGCTGGTATAGGCTTGTCAATTTTCGAAAAATGTCAAAAATTTACGTCATGAGGTACGTGAATGAAACCAACGGGCTTCTGTGTGGGAACATCCCCTTGATCAAAAATCGGGACATAAGACAAAATTTTAGGGGGCTCTCGGTCTATAAGACAAGTTTTGAATTTTCAAAAGGGGCCAAAATTTACCTCCTCCTGGAGACTTCTCCTTTGACATAATTTCAGAAATGAAAAACGATTCTCATATGATTTTTTACGCAGGTTTCAAATCTGTCCACCAAAATTTTAAATGGTACGCCGCTTACAGGGTGCAACATCGAAAAATTTTCCTCAAATCGTACACCCTGTAGTTTAACATGGAAATCGATTCCGTCTTTCATCCTGATTACAAATATATGTCATACTTGGTAAGTTAGTCAACAAAACGCCTATAAAAAAATTGATAAATTTTGGTCCTTTTTTTGAAAATTTCAAACTTGTCTTATGGACCGAAAGCCCCCAAAAATTTTGTCTTACGACCAGATTTTCGGATTAAGGGATGTTCCCACACAAAATCCAGTTGGTTTCATTCATGTATTTTATGACGTAAATTTTTGGGCATTTTTTCGAAAATTGACAAGCTTATACCAGCCTAAAGCCCCCAGTCTGACATGTAAGACAAAGCAATTTTTAACAACCTTGTCAATGCACATTAGACCTACAGGGTTGAAATTATGTACCTTATGACGTAAGTTTTGTCCACTAGTTTGCGAAGAAATATTCAAATAGCCAAAGAGTCAATCGATCAAAAGAATATGCTTTTCGGACCATGCCTATCCAATGCCCCACGTCAAAAGTGGGTACCTGACTTGTGTGTGTTTTACTGGCAGCTTCCATCGGCGAATTTTCGTTATTCTTCTTACTTCCAGCGTCTGTCACTTCCCTCGACAGTGTAGGCTTGCGCCATATCTTCGACTTTTGACTGACTGACGTTCATGCGTATCAAACTGACACTGACTGAAGCCGCCGTGGCCATGGGCATGGGGGATACTTGAAGTCCGTAATATCGCTGTGCTAGAATGATAGTAAGATAACTTCAAATTTCTGATTCTCGGATTAATTCAAAATCTATAGCTCCAAGCTATTCTCTACCTAGTAAAAAAATCGAATTACTCAGAATCATCATAGAAGTACATAAAAAATGAATATCTCACTGTTATAATTATCTGTTTTTTAAACAGTTCTCGTCTAATACTCGGACATCTCAAAATGTTCTATTTCTTCTACTGAGAAATAGATCGAATTTGATCTTGCCTTCTGGTATAATACGAAGACATTTCAACATGTCCCAATTTTACAACAAATCTGATTTGGAAATTTCAAGTTGTCCTTGTTTTTCATGTTATCTCAGTATTTTACTGTGAAAGATATCTCACTCTTATACCAAAAAACCAACCGAATCAATGAAAGTCTTCAAATATTTCATTTTAACTTACTATTGCACAAAACATACTCTCATGCGTTTGTAAAATATCTTACTTTTCTCTAAGTTGTCCCACTATTTGACCAGAAATGTTCCGTAAATTGTTTGAAATGACTTAATAATTTCAACTTATCTCCAATGTACATTGCCATGATTTCGTTATCCACAGGTCAGTTTGTATTGGGTAAAACTGAACCAAAACGATGGATAGATGCGGAGGCAGACGTATATTGGTTAAAGCTATGGCCAAGACTGCCAAAAGTAAAATAAATCGTGAAAATTGGTTCACAGGATGAAATGTTTGATGAAAAATCTTGAATAATTGAATGACAAAGTTATAAACTTTGACATTTTCCAATATTTGACACACGACAGTTACCGAAACACTATCTACTGTTCTGAATACAGTTTTTCAAGGACTTTCAAATGAATTTTCAGTTTCCGATAGTGACACTTCTATTTGTCAAATGTCAACAAAAAACTTATGGGCTTATTCCATGTCATACAATACTTAACGATAACTATGAAAAATATGTTGAACCAGGCTATGCTTACTGTGCAATACTCGGACAACTTGAAAAAAAAAGAGGGATAAATTTAAAATCACCCTACGAATTCCTGACGAATAGTAGGATAACTTACATGAAAAGACGGACAACTTCCAACCGAACCATTATTTCTAGCGATATACAAGGATATGTTCACTTTTTGATTTTTTTCTCAAAAAGTGAACGTGATTTCATAATGAATTCTTCACAGGCCTATCAGGAGCGATATAATACAACTGGAAAATGAAAAAATCTCCGAAATTTCGAGAAGAAGAGTGTTAATTGTTCTTCTGAAATGTTCAAGTGGCGATTACTCGAAACTATGTTTTTCAAGTTGTCTTACTATCATTCTAGTACAGCGATATGATACTCTTCAAAATTTCGCGCATGCGCTGTTTAGGAAAAAGTGATCTATTGGTCATAGTGCCTATATACAGGGTTATTCAAAAGTCCGGGATAAATTTATCAATTTTTGACCATATTTTTTCCGGAAAAAACGCTCGAACAGGTCGATTTTTCAAAAAGACAAGTCGTTTTTTCATGACACGTGTCTTGATCTACCGGCAATCCCTTGACCCCTAGCCACCTTTAGTATTTTTTTTTAATGGCACCCTATGGCTTGTGGGGGCTCTTTGGAAAGCTTGTCAAAATCTGTATTCAGATCTACCATTGAAAGTTATATCTAACGCTTCACCATGAAGTTTTGAGAAACCCCAGGGTTACTCAAAAGTCCGGAACAAAATTCATAATTCATTACCATATTTTTTCCGAAAAAAAAAAAACGCTCGAGCAGGTTGATTTTTAAAAACAGTAAGTCGTTTCTCCATGATACGTGTCATGATCTACCGTCAACCCCCTAGCCCCCAGCCACCCTTAGTATTTTTTTGAATCGCATCCTATGGTTTGTGGGGGTTCGTTGGAAAGCTTGTCAAAAACTGTGTTCAGATCTACCTTTAAAAATGGTTGGACGCTTAAGGGGTTGAAGGTCAAGGGCTAAAGGGTTAAGGGGTTGACGGTAGATCATGACACGTATAATGGAAAAATGACTTACCGCTTTTAAAAATCGACCTGTTCGAGCGGTTTTTTCGGAAAAATATGGTAAGAAATTATGAATTTTGTTAGGGTTACTCAAAACTTCATGATGAAGCGGATCTGAATACACTTTTTGACAAGCTTTCCAACGAGCCCCCCTAAGCCATTGGGTGCCATTCAAAAAAAATACAAAGGGTGGCTAGAGGTCAAAGGGTTGACGGTAGATCATGACACGTGTCATGGAAAAACGGCTTGCCCTTTTTAGAAACCGACCTGTTCGAGCGTTTTTCCCCCCAAAAAAAGGTCAAAAATCATGAATTTTATTCCGGACTTTTGAATAACCCTGTATACTAAAAGAATTCGAAAGAAAACTGGTTTCGCGAGCATGTTTAAAATGACACTTTCACGGTGACATTCCTCCAATTCTTGATTACCCATTACTCCATGAATGGTCATGAGTCATGACTAACCCTATTCAAAACCCAATTTCTGGTGCGAATTTTTAAGATTCATTTTGTTTGCAGAAAATGGCCAGATTTTGTAAAATCCTCAGCAGAGTCCCCTTTACATCTATATTAGCAAGGAATGAAAAGTATTTTCAGCTAAATCTGTCCCATTGCCTAATGCAAATAGTTTTTCTCACTTGACTTGAAACTGTGACAACTTCATTGGATGAGTTGGCAATGGTACCCTCCTGTGGCCGTGCACAGACGTTAATTAATGAGAGTTGGGATTTCGCACCGTTTACGTTCCTTAGCGGCAAGTTCTTTGCTCATTCTTCATGAAATCATGGTTCGGTCCAGAGAACCAAAATAGGCAAAAAGAAGGATGTCTGGGAGCATGTGCAATAAATCGCCCTCGCTCTTGTGTGTTGGAAGGACAATTTTCGAGGCGCGGCTCTTGCCATCATGGGTCTAGTTAAAAATAATTCGCCAGCTATTATTTTTCGATTCTGCCATAGCACGGAATTTGTGGGCAAAGTGGAGAGCGCAGAGGCCCGCAGAGTAATCGACGTCAATGAGCTGGCAAGTGTATAATTTGTGTGAAAGTCTAATGCCAGTCCACCGCCGAACATGTATAAATGGGCACCCCTTCAAAGGGTTTAAAGTGACACTATGGCAGACCGGTCAAAGCGGCATAATTACAAACGGAGAGCTCGATGGTCACGCACTGATTGTCTATTTGTATACGTCTCCGTCTGTGAGCTGATGAACCGTTCACGTTCACACTACGAGTATGTCTATGTGTACTGTATAGCATATCCACGTCATGCATCGCACGCACAACAAGAATATACACACACGCCGGAACGTGCCTGGGACTGGAGTTTTCGGTCAACACTTTGAATTCTCGAGTTCTCGAAAATAAATCGCTTCGAAATCTGGACGACAAGGACGTATATATACGCGAGGATTCCGGAGTTTCGAGAGACAGAGATACCGTCGTTGCCGTCGAAAGAATTTAAAAGGGGCGCCTTCTCTCACTCCGCGGAGCATCTTTTCCTGATGGAAGTCGCGCCAGAGAGTTCGGGGTGGATCCCGGAGCTACCTACTATTTTATGAGTCATGTGGCGGTTTCATCTCTAAGTAGTCAGCCGGAGGGTCATATACGCTCAGGCGGCTATAGAACGTCAAATTGAAACTACCGACAGGAATTATGTAAATTTCATCCTGTATCATTTAATCTCACGCGGCGGTGTCGTATATTCGCCAACAAAAGTGCCCGAGAAATCTATATTATCTTCGCGTGAAGCTCGTATAATTAATTCTTGGGGTTGGTTCATGTTCTCACACTTCCTAGATGGTTTTCTCGCTTAAGGAAAGTAAGGATAACCTCTCATACTTCAGGAAATGGCTTGCACCTGCCAGCCTATAATAATTATTAATTATTGTTTTTAGGTCAACGAACAACTACGGTAATAACCCTGGGTTGCACCAACGCTCAATTAATATAATACGAGATAAGTGGAATTTCTTTAGGTCAGTACTCGTTGGGTGAATAATAGAAATTCTGGTTCCACGAAAGAGAATGATCAACCTACTAGGATTGGTTGGATTCAATGATTGGAATCCCTTCAATCTCGTATAAGTATGCATTAATTGAGTATTATTCTTTTGGTGCAACCCAGGGTAAGTGTTTTTGTGCAAGCTATTGCAAGAAATAGATACGTGATAACTGATAACTATGCCCTAGTAACGTCCTAAAGCTCGACATGTACGCCACGTCTCTTCAAATATTCATGACTACATTAGGTACTATAGTTAGATATCAACTATACACAACTTCTAATTTTTCAACCGTGTTTCGGGCATGAGTTTTGGGTACCTACCTACCTACTTCAAAATCACAAGGCAAAGCCATCAGTTTGTCAAATGCACGTTGAAGTTCGAAGTTTATTAGTAGTACCTAGCTGTTCCCACTAGGACACCTCCAGTGCGCACTTCTTGTCTTTGTCTTCTGACATCCGGGAAACTCGCCAAGAAGCATCATTTATGCTCACAGTCAGCAAGGGCAGTTTAGTGCATGTTCACTGTCTACATAATTATTTTCCCCGTACAAAAAACGTTATAATAGATCCCTAATAACTGAGAAAAAATAGGGGAAAACATCACAAGTCAAATCAAAGCTCAAACGTCAATATCGCCACATCCGTAATACAGCTACTATTTATGCCAATGCCACCGGAGCTGACCGTTGTTGTCGGAAAATTATTTGCGTTGTTATTGGCCTGGTTCGGAGTCTGTTTGTGATTTGGATTTAAGCGAGCGGCTGCAATTCTTTAGTTGGCTCACAAAGCCTCACATGACCGATAAAATGATATAGGTATACATGATGGACAATCGGTTTTCCAATTTCCCTTGAATCCTTGGATGCAAACGTTGTGCGGAGAGAACTCGAGTGGTCCAACCTATTTAAAATGGCATTTCTGTTTTAGAGGCTGTTGAGTATAAAGTTTCTTTTTTACAGCAGTTGTGAATAGCATGGATACCAGTTGCTGTTTCGACTAGGTAACTTTAATCTGCATTTCAAAGTAGGTATTATATATAATAATAAGGGTGCATACCGGGTGCGGCTATCGAAGTATCATACAGGGTGTTCATTTGAAAATTAACCACTCCCGACTTATGCATTTTCCATTTTGTAAAGTTCGGTCTAATGACAAAGATACATCTAATCCTTCACGGCAATCGCATTTCACTCGAAAACTATGCATACTATCGTGTGATACAATGAATTCTTATTTTAGGTGGGCTGTGGCTGTGGCCTAGCCGAACGTAGCTTCGCCCCCCTGGAATTTGACCAAGCCACAGTCTACTCAAAATAAGAATTCATTTGATCACACGATAGAAAAACAAAATTTCCATTATATTTTTTATTAACCACGATCTTTCAGAAAAATTGTTTTTTTACAATAAATGGTGGTTCAAAAACATTGTGTTAGAAAAGTTCTCATGATTTCATGTTTCTTCTCATCTCATTTTTTGTCACTGTGAAGAGATATCCTTGAATCGTGATATTTGGGAAAGTGAACTCATTATTTTTGTGACTTGAATTTTGTTTATTGTGTGTGACCGTCAGTCCATTGACACCTTTATCAGCAATGGCATATTATACCCAAAAGAACAATTGAGAGACATGGTGACATTGATACGGTTGGAATAAACGAAATACGATTGACAAAATCGATGAATTTATTTTTTCCAAAACACCACGATTCAAAGATATTAAAGAGTTATCAAATAAATTTCTCCTCAAAGTAGGCCTCGGTAGGCTTGGTAGCCATGTTTTCCCGCCAGATTTTCGGAAATCATAGGCGACTTTAAGAGAAATTTATTCGATCATTCGTTAGTTCAAAGTTACAAATACCTAAGATATTCTCAACATTTATTGGTAAAATACATTCAAATGAAAACTATAGTGTGAAGCCTATTTATTGCTGAATGTAATAAAATTATTATCCTAGTGTAATAGATATGAATCGTGTAAAATCATAAGATTTTTTGGCCGCTATGTTTTTGAGCCACTCTTTCACCTCCATTCCATTGCATTCCAAAAGGCTTCATTTTCTGAACGATCGTGATTATTAGAAGATGCAATGAGAATTTTGTTTTCCTAGGACGCGTAGTTTTCGAGTAAAACGCGATTCTGGAGCACATGCGGTCTTTCTAGACTGTTCGCATCAGACCATTCAGACCGCAGTGTACAAGAGCAAAGCTCTGGACATTTCAGAACATACGTGATGGATTGGCGATTTGAATTACATGGGAGACTTCAATAGCTGAGTAGGAAAGATCAGCTGAATTGGCGGAGGCGCCTAGAAACCGTATGCCGGGTCATTGTGGAATTTGCTGGAGGACTTGTGGAAGATTCCAGAACAATAATCGGAGCTTTATGAAGCACCGATCCTCGGTCTACGGACCAGTATTCAATCGAAAGCGATCACAGCGAGAAGTTGAAGCGATCTACCCAAGCGCAAGCAGTGATTGTTGACGGGTATCGTCATAGTAGTACGTAGTAATAGTCCGGATGTTAAGGTATAATACCCTTCATTTTAATAACAAGCAATGCCACTTGGCATACCTGTTGCCGAGACCATGTTTGACCGATCAAGATCAGGAGCCAAAGTCGCAAGCAATGCAGGCGGCATATACAGGGTGTCGTATAGAAAAAAAGTAAAACATTCGTATATCAATAACCAAACCAGATGGATTCACGTAAATAGGCGTATATATTCACAATATATTACCCATCAAGGAAGTGTCAACGGTTTTGGAAAATCTTGAGCGGCTCCTCAAATATTCAGGAAAAACTGAATTTCCTTCTGAATATCTTATTTCTTGGTAAATCAGTGAATTTTCAAGATATCGAAGTGTAGCTTGGTAGTTCTATGGCCAGTATGGTCATAAATCAAAAACGATCAGGAGCCAAATGCAAGGCCTGCCATTTCCAGAAATAAGACAGTGAACTTTTTTTTCTTCGCGATCGCCATCTTGAATCTCCGTTTCACTCAACAGTTAAAAATGTGACAACCGCATGTGAGATAGTTGACATCCAGTCACCCCATTATGGAAAAGATAGCCATGAAGCAAGGTGGGGGTCTCTTCATCGAGAAAACAGTGTTACCCAAGGTTTTCAAGGTAATACGCATTTTCAGCACCTGTGATGGCTAATCGGAGATTTGAAAGAGCAGAGTGAGCTGTTTGTCACAATCCTACATTCATTATCAGCTGAATTACCAAAATTCATGATGATCGGCTCAAAGGTAAATTTTTGGTGGCTTGCTGAACCAAATATGTGGCGCATTTTGGTGAAAAATGCAAAAAAATGGAGCAATCATCATCATGTCATCCCTCACTAAGAGAAAGCTATTGCAAGAACTGAAACTAATCAACGCTGATATGTTTTGGGAGAGTCAACCCTATAATCTTGAGCCATAAAATATTGGACACATGCGTCCCTTTGCTAGAGAGAAGACATGAGAGACTTGAATGCAGAAAGTTTTTTCCAAGTTCTGAGCTACGTATTATTTTCAAAAAGCTACCAAAATTTTGTCTCTGGATCGATGATCATGAATTTTGGTACTAAATCTCAAAATGAATGTAATGTTGTTAGTCATCAACTTTTGGTGGGTTTCTGAATGAAATATGTGAATAAGAATTTTGAATTTTTTTTCTGCATGCACGCCTTCCATGTCTTCTTTCTGGTAACTGGATGCATGTCATTGTGTCCAACATTTATTGCCTCAAGAATATAGGCTTCAATCTCACAAAACATTCCAGCGTTAATTTGTTTTAGTTTTTGCAACAGCCTTCTCTTCGTGAGGGATAACATGATAATGATAGCCCGATTTTTTTTGCATTTATTTTCTCACCAAAAAGCGACACCTGTTTTGTTCAGCAAGCCACCAAGAGTTTACCTTTGGACCGATCATCATGAATTTTGGTAATTGAGCTCAAATTGAATGTAGGATTGTGACAAAGAACTCACTCTGCTCTTTCAAATCTGTCATTAGCCATCACAGGCGCTGCAAATGCGTATTTTCATGAAAATCTTGAGTGACCATGTTTTCTCGATGAAGACACCCTCACCTTACTTCAAGGCCATATTTTTTGTAATAGGGTGACTGGATGCCAACATTCTCACATCCGACTGTCACTTTTTCAACTGTTGAGTAAAACGGAGATTCAAGATGGCGGTCACGAAGAAAAAAAAAAGTTGACTGTCCTACTTCTGGAAATAGCAGGCCTTGTATTTGGCTCCTGATCATTTTTTATTTATGACAATACTCGCCGTAAACTTATCAAGTTGCACTTCAATATCTTGACAATTCACTGATTCACCGAGAAATATAATATTTAGAAGAAAATTCAGTTTTCCGGAATATTTCAGGAACCGCTCAAGATTTTCCGAAACTGTTGACTCTTCCTTGATGGGTAATATAGTGTGGATATATGTGCCTACTCACGTGAATCCATCTGGTTCGGTTGATGATATACGAATTTTTGACCTTTTTTCTATACGACACCCTGTATACAGCGCCTGCATCACTCACGACTTTGGCTCCTGATCTTAATCGGTCAAATATGGTCTCGGCAACAGGTATGCCAAGTGGCATTGCTTGTTATGAAAGTGAAGGGTGCCCCCTAAATTTTGACCTTAACGTCCGGACTATAATAAACAGTGTGTTTCAAAATGGTCTTCTCAATTGTAAACGAACCGAAACGCGAAATCCGTAACAGTTTGATGCTAATAATGGACCTGGTCAAGCAACAGCATCAGATAATGAGAGTCTCATGAAAATGTGATACTTGCGATACATTATAATTTTAAAATATTTGATCCCACTAACCCCCGGGTTGCACCAAAAAATGTTATCATAAATAGTTGATTAAACATTTTCAAGAACGGGAAAATGTTCAGTTCACGCATTTTCTCTAGTCAATCAACTGGCATAGACCACACCAGATGGTGTTCACTAGAGTAAATTCTCAATTATCTATTTCATGATCAAATTTTCTGGTGCAATCGGGGGTAAATCAATTTATAAATTATGAATCCAGACTATTTTCATCGATAAAATGTCAAAGGTTTTATCACAAACAGCAAACAATTCTATTTAATGAAATGTAATAAGTACTAAGTATATTCGTGAGCAGTATTATTGCGGCTAATAATGCTAATATAGAATACAAATTGTGATAAGTATACATTAGTGAAATATTACCACAAAAGGAATGATTCCGTTATTAAAAAGACTTGGTACATTATTTTTATTATCAGATCACTTACTTTAACATACTATGTATCTTATGGTGAACATGAGATACAAAAATATGTATTATGTAGCAGTAAACCTATACTCTGATACTGAGCCGCCTCGAGCCATCGAGCATATCTTCATCTTACCGGTGTTGCGCTTTTTTTCCTAGCGCATGTGTGAAAAATGGAAGTACTTTTCGAAATCTGCAATCTGGGAGAGCTTGACCATTGTTTCAAAGTGAGTAAGACATGTTTTTGATGATGAATGTCAGGTAGCTCCCGAATTTACGTACGTACCACAATTTTTTATCGAGAAAATAGAGGTCATGTTCGTAGATAGGTTTATGGGAAACAGGTTATGCCGTATACAAGCTTCGGCTCAGTGAAGTTGGCATAGTTCAAGGCGGCATAGTTAGCTAAGCTCAGTTGTTCGGTATCAATCCCAAACATTTTTAAGGTCGATGTGGAATAAAAAAAGGGGCTTTTTGAATAAATAGTATATTATATACCAAGGTTGTGCAAAATGCTGTTATAGATCTTCTCATATAAGTGGTTCCCTTTGCTCGCAGGTCGTGCGCGGATCTTCAAGTATATAAGCTCACTGGTTCAATTGGCTGTTTAACCGAGAGCGCTTTATCCATCAGGCTGGTTGGCTGATCGCATGAACTCGGCCAATGGATGGTAAACGGCTATAGCTGCGGCGCCAGTTTAAATCCCGAAGCGCAGCTGAGCTACCTGCTAGCAGCTCAGCTATGTTATTGTGGTTTTTGAGATTTCTGGAAAAATCCAAAAACAATAAGAATTTTCTTTCTTTGACTATAACTTACTTAATGATGATTTTACTCCCTCTACTAAACGCCGCAGGTTTAGTATCTTTTCGAATATTGTATCCTGAAGTCAGTTTCGTGACTTTGATGATTTAGTAAATTCAGTGACTTATTAGTAGTAGTTTATAATTTAACGAGCATTATAATGATAGTTAGGTGTAGTAACGGACACGAGCGATAGGGAACTCTTTGAAGCACACCCAGAATTGTGTCCTCCGAAAAAGGAGTGGCATTTTTCTTCTAGCGCCATTCCATAAAAGTTTTATAAACACGTTCGTAATTTTTATGTGATTTCTCAGACCGCAGGCACAGGTGCAAATAAGCCTGTAGGGTTGCTTCCCTCATTTCCGGCGGCGTTCACTCGAAATTTTCAGAATCAATTTTTTTTTATTCAACGTCAATTTGATAAACTTGACAATTGATAGCATTTTTTATGCGAATGTTCATCAGGCCGTGAATTATGAACCGAGGATTATGGGCAACATTAGGTAGCTACAGGTAAATACATCTATAATATAACAGCTGTGGCTGTAGACAAACTTCTTTTCCAGCATATCCATATGGAAATTATGGACTTTACATTTTTCGTGAAGTTGGCAGCGGTGTGACATACATTGTGAGGTTTCTTGACGTTAATAGAGCGATATTCTATTGTTTTTACTGCCGTTGTACCACTGTATTGTAATGGTCACTTTTTTATACTCATATATCAAAAAGTCTCGGCGAGCAGCAAACAGAACCTAGTGCGAAGTATCAAGAGCCGCTGGAGTAATTGCAGTCCCACAGAATTCAAAGTGAAAACGATTCGCCCTCTGATTAGAGACACCGATTGTGAAACCAGAAACTATACCTACTACAGGGTTGGGTTGAGGATAACAACACCGCGTTTATTTTTGAGATAAAAACTCCAGCCAGAATAGTTTTATCCAATTTTCCAATTCCAGCCAAAGCACACCAAGCCAACGACAAACATTATCATGAGCGCCTGGTATACAGTTAAGCAGCAGGGGTAACTAGGTTACTGTACATTGAATGTGCTCGTTGTTATGAGAACAGCACAATGCCTTTATTATTAGTGTATATCAAAGACAAAGAGAATTCTGCGTTTGCGAAAGATATCGCAAATCATGCCCCGTAATATTATAATTAGTCGAGCGAAACAAAATTATCACAGAATTTGACTAGCCAACTGCAAGAAGAGTAGTTTAACTACTATCTGAAATGTATGTGATGAAACAGAACACCCCCCTCCCGCGCCTTCCGAATAGAAGGTTTTGATTCGAGAATCGCTCTTATCTCAAACAAACTAAAGATTTGCGAATTCGTTTTATTTTGCTGTAGGTATGTTCAGGTGTCCGGAGTTCGAGTGCGAAAACTTCACCAGTCGATTAAGAATCGAAAACTATTTATCTAGACTGCACTCAGGGAACGGATTTGCAAAAATCTAAAATAACAGGAATTGGTACCTACACTGGTACAGCAAGGCTGGGAAAGAAAAATCGTTCTCTATCATAACTCTGAAACCGCTCGACCGATTTCGCTAAATGTGAGAAGACATTTTAGAAATAGTCTAAACTCTATCCTCTACGGCTCACAGCTCTCCATGCTACCGAGGCAGACCTGGATCGTTGTGCACCCCCGCGGTACTTATGTAGCAGGTCCTTTGTTTCTTGAAACTCGGGCTGGAAGTGCTGGAACACCGCCAGCAAACCGAAGGAGGTTGCAAGTTACAGGGTCGTCCCTCGGTACAGCTTCACCCTGCTAGGAAAAGAAACCAGACCTGTACTGTGTCTGCTGACGTGGATCAGAGCTCGGCTCGGATACTATCTATACTGTCTTAGACCCCCCCTATCCTAATTTTTTATAGCTCAAAATAATTTCGTCGAGCTTGTTGAAAGTTGAAATTTTCCGACGCAAACATTTATCTTGCAAATAAGTGCAGAATTAAAAAAACGCCGCCGTTATATTGCTTCTTACCGAATTGGGCTTGGTTTTAAACTTTGACATTTCAAAAATTTCATAGATGTCCTGGCATAATCATTATCGATATCGTTAAGTACCTAAGCACGTTGCATGCTATACGACAACCAATGGGAAGAGCCCTTGTCCATAGCAACTTGCCAACAATCCACGAACAGAATAGGACTGGAAGTCTGGGGATTTCCCAGAAGAATAAGGGATGCTCTAGATGTTAGGGTATGAGGATGCATAGGTAGGTTAGATCAGAAACATACCGGCTCCATCCAAATAAGAAAAGGAAAGGAATGAAAGGATGGAAAAGCCTAACCTGCCTTACTTGACTGTTTGGGGATAAGGAAGGTAATTTACTGTTAGGTACTGATGCGATGATGATGATGATAATAATGATTGATGTTCTTGATGACGAAGATGTGATTAGTGTAGAAATAAGATTCTTGGTAGTCAATAATAATAATATTTATTACGATGTTTATACTGAAGTTCACAAATAAAATACTTCCACGAGTTCCAATAACATTGATAATTTTACTATATATAAAGTATAGGAATTTGAAAATCACACACGACATCGCTGTGAAAATTTAATTACATAAGATAGGTGGTAATAAATTGCTTGGAGATTTTAATTGTGGTATGCGATATGACAAGCATACTTTACTCGCACATGGGCGATGTAGCAAAAATACAATTTAAGTATATTGTATCGTTCCAGTCGCACGCACACGACTCCGTATAATGTCTTATTTAACGTAATTTACTGGAAATCGGCCGAGGGATGATTATTCTCTCAAATTCCGAGAGCAGAATATCCCGTACATGTGAAGGAAACGGTCTGGCGTGGTGAATTTAAATTATTACTAACGAAAACATAGGCAGAGGGGCTCCTCCATAAATATTTCCAGAGAGCCATTTTGGCCGCGAGCTAGTTAAACAGGACATAGGCCTTTGGAGTTCTCGTTGAAGTAAGTACTGGTTTTAGGGGCTTATTAACACCTAAGTAAGCAGCTGGAATTATTATACCTTTCCGTTTTAATTAAGCCGCAGGTTTAATGTAGGTATCTGCTCAAAAACACACATAAACATACCGAGCGACAGTTTTTGATTAGGTATACCTACTTTAGTTTGCCCGAGCATGTTGTCCATACGCAGGAACGAACACTGTGCATTGCTTTGAATACTTTAAGCAATTTTGTTCACGAAAAACCTGGAAATCCGAATACAGTCAAGTTTTTGGTCACAACTATCAGATAAAAGATCAACACATAACTACCACAGGTAGAAAAATCCATCGAGTACTATTTCAATCACATAAAAATAAAAACAGTTCACAGAAGGGCACATAGAAAACATAGGAACTCAAAAGTCAAACGAAAATTAAGTGAAAACAAAATAGGACAAAACAATGATGCTACTGAATAGAATATGCAAACTCAAACAGCATAAATGATTTTTTTCAGTTTTTGGCACCACATCTGCGCACTCGCAATGTGCTCAAATCTTACATGTCAATTTCTATGTCATTTTGCCCTGATGAATGGTATGTCATCTTCCTCAAACCAATAAAATTTCATTATATAACCCTGTGTTGCTTGCATATGAGATGGCCCCGTGAATTTGCTGGGAAAATGAGCTTCCCACATTCACAGAATTTGGGCTCAATCGGAATGAAAATATTACATCGGGTACTTGAAATTCTGATGTTATGTAGTTGCAGCAAAACCGTTTGAGCCAGAATGATGCGGTTTGGTGGTAATGTAGTTCTCCCAACTTGACTATCGGTAAACAACACCCGAGAACTATCCTAAGCAAGTATGTCATTTTAGGCAGATCTCCTCTACCTACTTTTTACACACGTGCATGAAGTCTCTAAACCAAACAGACCTATCTATAGCGACAATAAGTAAAGACTTAGGTGTTCTATGACGGACCTTACAGCTCTTTCTCCGCTTCTCTCATGCTTGAGTACTTACATCAAAACTCTCCTAATAGTCCTAATCGTGTTTTGTGTTTGTTACCTGCAACTTCATGCTCTAACTGGGGCTACTTCTTGTTTCTTCCAAGTTTACAGATGGCTTAGTGTTTTCTCTAGGGCTGTTTGTACAGATAGAAGCTTAGCGATAGTTTAACTAAGCCGAGCTTACACTAAAATCAAGCTTAAAAAGGCATGCGGCGTTGTACATCCAAAACCAGGCGGCCGCTTAGAGAAGCCCAAGTTAAGGTTAACATTTTGTTACATTGACAGTACTTCCGCACAATTCTTCACGACGTGAATGTCAAACAGCTTATAAAAATTTTACTTGAACGATGAGCATGTTCAGCTAAACACGGATTTCAAATTAAACTCTGCTCTGTCCGTTCATAAAAAACAACTAGTACTTACTTGCTTGGAAATTTAGAACAAAATTGCGAATATCTCTGCGAATAATCTCAAGTTTTTCCAAATATCGCTACTCGTCCCGGGGATTACTTATACGTCATCAATATTCTGTTGATGTTTATTTTTTCCAGCTTCATGGTTTGAAATACCAAAAAAATAAAATGTATGGGTCACTAATTTTTCATCGCAGATTCTGGATCATGACAAAAATTTCGCCAGCAATATTCATACGAAATGTAGGTACATGTAGATTGTAGGTGTATAGGTAAATACCGTTTTTCGGAAGGCGAGACTATTGTAGAAATTCCGTATTATTCAATTTTTCGATGTGAATGTCACTTGCCAATAATTTTTTCAACTCGCACATTTTGATGCGATTACTCAATTCACTTTTCAATATCTTTCAATTCCAGCAGGTCTACGTCAAAGGTTAATTATGTCCATAAAAGCTTCTCAAATTATTATTGAAGGCGGAGTTCAATTGGTAAAATAAGCGTTGCGAAATCAATCCGTCTGAGTTTATTCCTTGACGGATTTTCACTATTTTGGTCTCTTTCAAAAGCTACAAGGATGTACTTTGGTTTGAGCCTATTGGCATTTCCAAAATCCAAAAATAATTTTTTCAAATGTCAAAATTTAAGTTTTTCTCCTGGATTTCGGAAATGCCAATGGGCTCAAACCAAAGTACATTCTTGTAGCTTCCAGAAGAGACCAACATGGTAAGAATCCGTCAAGGAATAAACCCAGACGGATTGATTTCGCAACGCTTATTTCACCAATATGACTCCGTCCTTAAGTACATATTACTGTTATTAGGATGCTAGACCAAAAATTGAGCCTTGAGCGGCCAATTTCGTTGGTTTGAGATTAGGCGGTGCTTAGACCTGATGCGGGAACAGGATTAAGCTTTTGATCGTACAGATACAGAGTCCGGCGGTAAGGACTTAGACACTTTGATTTCGCGATAGCAATTAATTGAGAATGGTTACAGGAGAAACAATTATACTCACTATTCAAATTACAACTTGAGAAATTTTTTGACCGAAAATAAAATCTCGCGATAGTTTATTATTATTATTATTGCGGAATCAGAATATCAATCGCTGTGGGCTTATTCTTTGACAGAAATGTATTATTCAGGTCTCTTTCCTACAAGGATGCACTTTGGTTTGGGCTCATTGGCGTTTTCAAAATCCAAAAATAATCTGAACATTTTTAAAGAAACAAATTTAGTTTTTTCAAACAAGAGGTAAATGGTTTGTAATAGTACGCCCCCACCCTGACATTTGATTTGTTCGGCCTATGATCGTCTAAACTTTTCGCTGTGCCCGCTTTTGTTCAGGAGTGAAACGACTCGAGGGGGAAGAAGTTGGAGTGAAATGAAACAGCTCATTGCACAGAAAGTAACATTTTCTCAAAGCAAAAATCCCACAGGTTCTTTTCATTTTCCAACAATTTCTTTTGCTGTGTTCGGGGATGAGCTTGAGGTTAAGCCGGCTTAAGCTTCTATTGTACAATCGGCCCCTAATTAAAGTGGCAACAGCGTGCTTGCGCTCAGGAAAAGCAACCTAGATAAAGCAAGCACGCTGATGCATGTTGATAAAGACCGGACAAGTCTTTATTCGTCGAATATTGTACAAGCGGTGCCAATCACGTCTTGAATTTCTTGAACCTTTGGCTGAAGTCATCACTTTTACCCACAAAACAACAAGTAATTGATACGTCGACTGCCATCTACCCGGTATGTAATGATTTACTCACCATGCATATAATACGCGAAGAAAATGACAGGTGCGCCCAGCTTTCTTTGATTGCTATCGTTGACATTTGGGCTTGACGCCGCTGTCAAGACGAAAATAAAAACGGCTGCATTTTCAAATCAACGCAAAAAAAATAGATTTAAAAGCACTGGAGCTTTTTGAAAGACCAACGACACCTTCCCCTGGCGATTTTCTTGAGATTCTTTTCTGAAAATTTCAGGCCGGCCCAAAGTCCATTTTCCAGATAGGACAGGCCTGGCAAATTCAGTATTGATGATATTCCATTTTATATTTATGGTGTTCCGCAGCATGGAATAAGGCGTCCAAAGCGTCGAAGATTTTATATTTTTTGCTAATCCATCGAAATAGGACGTTTTCATTGACGTCTGCGTCTTTGCGGCTGGCTCAATCTTTGAAAATTCTGCAGGCGCTTTCGCGCTGGCCGCGATTTTTGGTTGGCAAAAGGTTTTCTACCTTTTTTTGCGCTGCCTCTCGTAATTTGGACGAGGTTGATTGCGTTTCGATTTCCAAATCGGACTTACCTATATTCCATACACTTTCTATTTTCAGTAGAAAGACTTTTTGGAGCAAAAATAAAGTGACAAGCTGGAGCGCTGGGAGAATACGGCCGATGGCCGCTAAGTTTCGCTCCAAAACTTTGCAGGTGCCATCAGCCGTAGCCGTGGCCGTAGCCCCCCAGCTTGTCATTTTATTTTTACTCCAAAAAGTCATTCTACTGAAAATAGAAAGTGTATGGGATATACTTATTATTCATTATAAATTGACACAAAAATGCCTCAATGTCAATTTTCAAAGCCACCCATGCAACTTCCGTCAATGCTCACTCCGTAGGAAGTTTTGTTCAATAATTATCATTTTATTCAACCAATTTTCATTAGTTTATTGTGTTTTGTGGGTAAAATCGTATACATACCTCCACGGTTATTGCGTTATCATCATTGCCCTTAGCGGTAATAACGCATTTCTCGTGTCGGTATGTAATATAACGGGTGATCCATTTAGAGGTACTTTTTTCAAAAATTAAAAAAATATCAAAATAATAATTTTACTGGGTAACTTTAATCATCGTACGACAAGAGGATTTTTGACATTTACTTCTTAAATATTATTTCTTTCAAATGTTGGCCGTTACTACGTCTAAGGAGGTCCATTCTGGAGTTCAGTCTTGAAGGCTTGATCCGGCTTGATCTAGGAACTGAGGCCTATTCGAAGGAGAATAAAAATGTGCTGCGTAAGTATATTTTGAGTTTACAATAGAACAGTGAAGAAAACACTGCGGTAAAACAAAAAATTAAATCATCCTGGAAAATATGTATAGGGACCAACCATACTGAAACGGCGGAATCGATTTCGATTTTGAACATGGTATTATGATTATTTTGTGAATGTTGGTCCTAAAATAATGTTGTGGGCCAAATACCGCATAATCCAAATTAAATATCTTCTCAACTTGTACTGTAACACAAAAAGAAATTTGTATCATATTCATGCCATTGAGAAACACATCAGCAGTATAGGTATGGGGGATAATAATGGAATTCCTATCAAGCTAATAGAGAGCGTTCCATCGTATGTGGCTGACCCATTATGTGCCATATTGTCATGCATAGGGCTTGAAGGGCCCTTCTCATGAACCCTCGAAGAGGGTTAGGGGTTTTTAGCTCTTGAGCAATGATGACTTGCAAGCTATGGCCTGACTCTACTATTGCACTGAAATAGAGTAAGGGTGAGTGATAAACTACTAAAATTTAGTTTTCCTAAAAAAAACAGAATCAAAAGAATTCTATTGCACTGAATCATGTTTTATTATGCTTTACATAAATAATTATGAGACCATTAGGTTTGTTTGCAGGCACTTTTAAGAAAAAATTAATTTCCAGGACTCACACTATATACAAAACAGAAATTTATTACAGATTCAGAAGTTGACCTTTTGTACTCATTGTTTTTCCATAAACAGTTTACTAAAATCTTTGAAACGAAAATAGAAGCAATCGAAGGACCAATTTTTTTTTGTCTCGTCATAACTTCAAAACTGAAAGATATAGCATTTTTTCAACAATTTTGCAGCACTTTACTACATCTTCGTATTACGCAGCATCAAGATGACTGGTCAGTTTTGAATCACCCTATATGCACTTCCAAATTTTATTTTATATTTTTGTATTTACCTGTATTTATTTATTTTGAGTTACACATTCAACGCCTCCACAAAGGCATTTTGATGATTTATACCTACTTGTCGCAATCTTGAACGAATAAATGATTGCATTCATCTACCTATCTAACATCTTGATTCTTGAAGCAGTGTACTACTTTCGAACAATGCAACACTGTATAGAAAAGTCAACGGCGCGGCGTTAAGCCAGATCAAGTGTTATAAAGGTACCTACCTCAGTTAAAATCAGTTCATCACTCAATTTTTATACGACTCTTCATTATATGGGGCGGCGTATATTTTACGATAAAATTTTTATGATATCCGCGCGTTTAGTGGCTGTATAAAATAAATATCATAGCACCAGTATCATCCTGCAGCTTTGCACTTGAAGTGAATTATCTTCGTAGATTGTGAAAGAACAAAGCTAATTTGTAGAAAATAGCACATGGGTAACACCTATACAATGTATCATATACATCGAACAATGCATTGGTGATGGATAATCATTGGAATTGGTCGATTGATCAATGTGATTTTTATTAGATAGCTGGGTACTGAGGTTTGAGTCATGACAATTTGGAGTTTAGATGAAAGGGGAAACTGAGGAAGCTGAGGCTTCAGAACTTAGAGTAAGACTCTTAATTTGGAAGCTTTTGCATTCCAGTTCCCAGTTTTTCACTGTTATCCAGCTTCCAAATAGGAAATGAGGTAGGCATTCTGAAAAAACGCATTATCGCAAAGTGTTCTCTGGAAAAAATCACTATTGCCCATTACCGCCAACTAACCCTGAGCATGGTAACAATGAAATTGCGGTCGACTCAAAGTGCAAAATAAATCCCCCGCTAGCGCACTGTAATCGGAACATTTTTAATTCCGGCAACGGATCCGCCGGAGAGATTCTCCATCTAACTCGAGCTAGAGATGATGACGGGGGCATGAAGTGTGTTCGGGAATTGGTCGAGGAATTTGAGAAATTGGCGGTGCCAGTCTGAATTGGAAGAATGGCGAATGGGGCGCGGGCAATATTTCGTCAGAAAGTATTTAATAAAGCTCCAAAGATTTATCGGAACAGTTTAAGGTCCTCGGTGTGCAATTTACGATTTAAAAAATTAAGCTCTTCTGGCGGTGATGGCGGCGCGCGGTAGTTGGATGCGGTAATTGCGTTTTGTCAGTTGTTCGCGGGCCTCTCAAGAGCTAAATGGCACGCGCGGGGATAGCAAAACAGTTCGCAGTTAATTTAACCGGAAATTAACGGTGCATTTATATAAACAATCCTTGTGGTCCCTTGAATTTATGTAAATTTAATTAGGGAGCGGCTCTGCGTCGTAGTTTTGAGAGATGAGGGCGCTATAAAGGGTCACGGCACTTTTGCGAAGCGACGAGCTTGGAATTGAATTTTCAATAATATGGAAAGATACAAGCTGCTGTCCAGAACTTCGCAGTTTGCAAAGAGTGTTTGAAAACGTTGTCATGGACATGGTCCATATCTTTATTTGTTGTTGACATATATAACAAGCGAATATGCCTCATGGGCATGAGGCTCAGTAGCGCACTTCCTTTTTGGAGGATTAGTGACCGCAAGATGTTAAGTTGCAACGGACTAAACGATTTTAGCCGCTTTCTCAGGGAGTGGGTTGGCTCAGTGTGGCCACCCCGATTCGGAATTGCTGGACAGGAGACAATGATACAAGTACATCAAAATTTCAGTTGGTGTATTTGATAAAACAATCAGGGGAAACAATTATGACATGAGATGTTATATTTTGAATTGGAAGTGAATTAATAATTTAAAATCAATGAACAACGGAATTTACGATAATATGTTTTCCCTCAAGTTACTATAATAGGAAAACTGGGGAAAAACTAACACCAGTTAGGTTGAAAACTTTACAATAATTTGGTACACAATTTCGTGAGAAAATAGATGGAAATTTGGTCAGTAACTACGCAAAACAGAGTGACTCCAAGAAAAAATAGTACAAGAGTGAATGTAATTTAAAGTGACACGTGACTGTTGTCGCTAATTCGCAAAAGGGGCACTGTAAATTTATTTGTCGGTACCGAGGGCCCTAGGTTATACGCGGCTCAATTTTGCTTTGCTCGAAGCTTCTTTCTATGCCACCGGTACGGAGGCGCCAACAGTGCAATGCGCGAATAACAATTTACAATTCGAAATAAAACACAAATAACTCTTTATTTTGCGAACGTTATGACTTAGCTGACTTTGTGTGGCAATTCGCGATGATTCACGAAACTGTTCACCGCTTCCAAAAAGGTCTCAAATTTCGGCAACGTCTCTGGACTTTTCGCTGATCTGGTTAGGTACCTATCCGTGGTTTAGGTGGACTAGTGTAGTAGTAGGTGGCACTAAACGAACGACCTGCACCAGCTATTCGACGAAATTTAGGCACTACGACGCCACGGGACTGAACCCAATCTAGGAATACTCTCCTACAAGGAAAAACCCTAAAACAAATCGGTGAATCGGACGCACGACAATTTAGATTTTCCTACTACCTTATATCCAATAAGGGTTTTTAATTTGACAAACGGAACGGCTTTTATCGTTCAAATATTTCACGTAGGTAGCGCTTTCAATCAATCGACGACTCGGCGGACCTCAACCTGAAATATTACACCATAATTTCCAGGATGATGCCTATTTCGAAAATATCTACCTGATGTAGATAGAATTCCTGTTCAACAGACAACGAAACAATCCCTCACAATCAATTCCGAAATGGAATTACGAAAGCAATCCGCAGCGGCTATTCTTCCAAACTAAAATATCAAACATTAAATGCTGAAAACAATTACTACCTATTTGATTCTTACCCCGGCGATAATATAAACGACGACAATTAATGAAATTTTATAATTCGACTTCAAATTCGGATCTTTTGCCGTACACCATTAATCCGCTCGAACAGCGAGGTGCTAATTTCAATCACGGCCAAGACAAAAACAAAGTGTGCTCGCGGAAGAAATCCAACAAATAGTACGACAAAAACTTATCGTCCCGGCCAACGCACAGGAAAACCCGTTCATTTTTGCGAGCACTAGAAATTATTTTCAATCGAATATGTTGAAATATACAGGGTGAGTCTGCGAATGTTCTTGAAAATTTTAACTGTTACAAAGTGATTAGGGTTCTACCGTCTTGGGCAAAAAATTGCAATATGGCGGCCAAAATATCGACAGAATCATGAAATTCGGCTTGAAAATCAAAATGATCGTACTAAACAAGGGTAAGTTCCAAGTTTCATGAAAATCGTTCCACTAACAAGAGATTTCAATATGGCGGCCAAGATGGCGGCAGAATTATGAAACTCAGCTTGAAAATAGGAATGATCGTACGAGACAAGCGTAACTCTCAAGTTTCATGAAAATCTTTCCACTTATAAGAGATTTCAATATGGCGGCCAAGATGGTGGGGCAATCATAAAATTTGGCTTGAAAATAAGAATGATCATACTAGACAAGGGTGAGTTTCAAGTTTCATGACAATCGTTCCACTAATAAGAAATTTCAATATGGCAGCCAAGATGGCGGCCGAATTATGAAAGCCAACCTGCCTATTTGGTCCTTGAGGACCTAAGCTATCCACCGGATAAAGTTCAATCTTCAACGGCTGTAGCTTTATTTCCCGAGGAGAAGTTCAACTTCATCGAAGTGCACAGGAGATCTCTGTTTTTTGAGAATAATGATAACGATGTATGGATAACAAAAATAGTGCCCATTGGCCACCCTTGGAGACATCAGCTATTAATTGGAAAAAAGTTCCAAGACTCTTGTTTCAATTCTCGAGAAGGAGTACAGCGTCTTAATTTCTGCACGGACTCGGACAGACAGACAGACAGACAGACAGACAGACAGACAAACCGGCCACATAAGCGTCATTCTGTTACTTATATAAAAAAATGTGCTCCAACTGATTTCGACCTCCTGAACACGAATATCGGGTTCACTTTTGAATTGGAACATTTCTTTTTTATCGAAAAACCGAAAAAATGGTAGCCTTGTCACATGATTTTTAGTGATACCTACCTACTTTTTTTTTGTTATTGAGCGAACATGTTTCGTAATTTGAGTGCCATTATCCTTCAGGTACCTAGTATTGGCTATTTCAAAATGTTCAATTACTATTTCGGCACGTCTGATTTTAAATTTGTAGGGTCGTGTAATATGCGCCGAGCCGTGACTTTGCGGCCGTTTTCAAAAATCGATAACAATTGACCCAACGGTCGGATCGAAGTGGGGTTTTTGTCAAAAGAAAGTTCAAATTGTTCTCTAAATATAATGCCGTACATGCAGTGATGTATTTCATTAAGAAATTGTAGTTGCCTGCATATCGCAACTTTCTACATCTTACCGCGAATGCCAGCACTTGATCGGCGAAGGCGCCCTACACCAAAATGTTATTTTTGTAATTGTTCATGATTATTTCGGCAACATTTTTCTTGATTCGCGTACCAAGGCCATGAGCTACCCATTCGAGTTGAAATATTTTCTGTATTGAATTTCGTTTTGTTCGGAGGAAAGGATATCAAGCACCAGCAAGCAACGAATAAATCATTTGCGGCCGAGCCGTAGTTTCGGAGTCATGTTCAAAAATTAAAAACTACTAATCGGCACCTCGCACCGATGTAAAATTTTCATTAAAATAAAGTTCAAATCATCCTCTAAATATAACTCCGCATATGTATTATGGTAAAATGATAAGATCGGGTACTTCCTCGCATGTGATAACTTTCGAGATCAGGCCGGCTTCTGAAATGCAGCATTCAACGGCGATGCCGCGTCACACTAAATTGTTATTATTGTCATTGTTTATTATTATTTCGTCGAGATTTTTCTTGGTTCGGGATACAAGGTCATGAGCTACCCAATGGAGTAAAAATTTTTCGCAAAAACCTTTTCGTCTAGGACTAGATGCGGGGACGGACGGACGGACGGACGGACGGACAAAGCGAGGACAAAAGCGCCTTCCCGTTTGGAGAAGTGCGCTAAAAACTAAATTCATCAAGTTGGGCGATTCTACATTATTGTTGACACAATCTGTAAGTGTAAGTATATTCTGGGTGATGTTATACAGGGTGTCCCGTTTTTCAACGCTCACTATGGGTATCTCAAAAACGGTAAGAGATACAAAGTCGGTTGAATCACAAAAAAGATGCGCAATTTTATGACTATCTCAAATATGTCAAGATATCCAAGATATCTTTGGTCATTTCTAAAATATCCCAAAAAAACTGAAAAATGCCGAATTCAAAAATTTCAAATCACTTCTTAATTATGACAGCTATCAATTTGAAAATTGGTATTCTGACATTTTTGGAGGTCCTTAATCGACTGAATGTCATAATTTTTTCCTACGCCTACTAGTTCTTGAGATATGACAGTTAACTTTTTTTTTTATGGACACCATATTATTTCTCCACCCCACGAAACTCACCTTTTCTTCATCTTTACAAAGATATAAAACACTTGTAGCATTTTTGTCAAAATAACCTATAAAAATTAGAAAAACCATTTCTGGGGCGAAAAAATCCTGTTACCGGTTCGGTTGCCATGCTCTCGTGACATAATAACATACATAATAACAACAATGGCATTCGGTTGCCATGGTCGGTTGATTTTGATAAAAGTTGGGTTACATTTCTTTTTCATGTATTTGATAATGATAATAGATAAAAATAAAACAAATACAAAACCAAGTACAACCCAAAATAACATCGCAATAGCAATAAACATTTATAATTTACAATTACTCGAAATGGAGTCTATCTGCTAGAAACGCTTCAAGATCGAATTTATGGTTCATGACAGAACATCCCAAAGCAACCAAGAGCTGGAAGCAAGGAGTTGATTATGCGTATTGCGTTTTAGTCAATTAACCCGCACAATATCAGCGTAGCCGTTGAAAATATGGCTAAAAGGCACACAACTCTGCACAGAGCAAAATGGACTCCAATTCGAGTAATTGTAAATTATAAATGTTTATTGCTATTGCGATGTTATTTTGTGTTATACTTGGTTTTGTATTTGTTTTATTTTTATTTATTATCATTATCAAATACATAAAAACGGAATGTAGCCCAACTTTTTCCAAAATCAACCGACCATGGCAACCGAATGCCATCGTTATTATGTCACGAAAGCATGGCAACCGAACCGGTAACTAGATTTTTTCGCCTCAGAAATGGCTTTTCCAATTTTTATACGTTATTTTGACAAAAAAGCTACAAGTGTTTTATATCTTTGTAAGAAGAAAGAAAAGCTGAGTTTTATGGGGTGAAGAAATAATATGGTGTTCATAAGAAAAAATGGAATTTACTGTCATATCTCAAAAACTAGTAAGCGTAGGAGAAAATTATGACCGTCAGTCGATCGAGGACCTTCAAAAATGTCAGAATATCAATTTTCAAATTGATAGTTGTCATAATAAAGCAGTGACTTGAAATTTTCGAATTCGGCATTTTTCAGTTTTTTGGGATATTTCAGAAATGACCAAAGATATCTTGGATATCTTGACGTATTTGAGATAGTCATGAAATTGCCAACTTTTTTGTAATTCAACCGACTTTGTATCTCTTACCGTTTCCGAGATACCCATAGTGAGCGTTGAAAAACGGGACAGCCTGTATACCGACAATGCTAAATATACATTATGTTCATGTCCAGAAAATGCAGATGAGAATATTGAAAATGGCGGCCATCATCAACACAAAGTGCATTAGCGTAGTTTTTGTTGAATATCTCAGTTTTGGGTCGTCTGACAGCAAAAGGTTGAAATTATTTTGAAGCCCATGAATTTTCCCACAGTTTAGTTTTTGACTCAACCCTCTGCGATCTATGGTTCTTGAGATAGAGCTTCTGAAAATGAAAGCCATTGTCATGGAATCACCATGGCCACTTGACGCGAAAAACAAAACTTACAATGTGACAAAAGCTCTCACTCATCAAGATCCATGAAATACATAGAGTTGAGTGAAAAATTGAACTGTTGAAAAATTTATGGGCTTCAAAATACTTTTTCAGCATCTTTTGTTCTCAGGTGATCCAAAATTGGGATGTTCAACAAAAACCAAGCTGATGCACTACTTGCTGATGATGGCGGCATGACTCCGCCATTTCTGAAAGGAAGAAAGGGGAGAAACCGGTAATTTCATCAATGAAAACTCTTCCATGGAACAAAACAACACAGCAGTTCCAGTAACTTCATTTTAAACTTAATACGGCACCAACACCTCGGAAGACGCACTACGGAGGACGGAGGACCTGTAACACGGGAGGATCCACACCACAGAGAACCCAAACAGTTGTTCATGATTTTACCGTCGGTTCGTATAGGGAGTTACAGTAACTTCAATTTTCACAGAAGACCCTAGGACCCTCTGGTTGAATTTTGGTGTAGCGCCATGATTGTTTAAATCTGAAAATGAGCATGAAAACCACTCATAGTCCAGTCACTATGCCTTCCTTCTTCGGAAAAATTAGTAGAGGGTTGAAATTTTGTACACGCATTCCTTTGATTGTCATGAACGGCCTGTAAAAAGTCCTCCAAAATACGAGCTTAGGAACTTTGGATAAGCGCCATCAAGTGTTAAAACGTCGTTTTTTCGGCGAAGAAGTGATTTCTTTATTGCAAGATGGTCCTTTTTGTAATTGAATGATTGCGTAATACCATCTTGATAATCGCCAGACACTATTTCTACTTTTGCGTAGATGGCGGATCCAAGATGGCGGCCAAGAAGGAAAAACAGTTGACTGTCTCATTTCCATTAGTAGAAGATCCAAAAAATGTATGATGATTGCATTTTATTTCTGACATAGTTGATCATGGAAATACCAAGTTACACTTGAAAATATCTCGAAAAATCACTGATTTATTGAGAAAAGTTGACGTATCAAAAATTTTCAGTTTTTTCAGAATATTTAAAAAACGATAGATATTTTGAAACCGTTCACAATATCTTCGTAAGCATAAAGTAACGAATATATAGGGTGATTTTTATGTCTTCAGCTATTTTGGTTCTTTTAGATTTTTTTCTTCATTTATTTTCTCGCCGCGTTTGATATTACCGTTATTTAGTCTGAAGAAATTGCCACAATGCAAAAATTATTTGCACATCATGTTTTTACTAGTTTTTGATCAATTGTAAATGTAGTTGCAGAGTAAATATCAGCTATACCCATGCAAATGCCCATATTCAGCAGGTTGAGGGAAGTGAAATATAAAAAAAAAAATACCTCAAGAACCGAAACAGCTGGAAACATTTGAATCACCATATATATTTGTAATTTTATGCTCACGAAGATTTTGTGGACGGTTCCGAGATATCTTTGACCGTTTTTGAAATATTCTGAAAAATCTGAAAATCTTTCACAATTGAACTTTTTTCAATACATCAGTGATTTCTTTAGATATTTAAGTATAACTTGGTATTTTCATGACGAATTATGTCAGAAATAAAATGCGATCATCCGACATTTTCTAAGTCTGCTACTATTGGAAATAAGACAGTCAACTGTTTTCACTTCTTGGCCGCCATCTTGGATCCGCCACCTACGCAAAAATAGAAATAGAGTATGGTGATTGTCAAGATGGTAATACGCAATCATTCAATTACAAAAAAGACAATCTTGCTATGAAGAAGTGACTTCTTTGCCGGAGAAGCGCCTTTTTAAAACTTGATGGCGATTATCCAAAGTTTCTAAGCTCGGATTCCAAGGGACTCCGGTCATCCGGTTTATAGGTCATCCAAGACTATCTAAGGATTACGTTCACAAAATTTCAACCCACTACTAATTTTTTCGAAGTTGATACTATTTTTTGAAAATAGTGACTGGACTATCATCCCAAATTTCATGCCTTCATCACAAAATGAACAGTTCATGTCCAGCCTCGTGTTCTGGAGTGCCACAGAATGCAGTGTAAAAGGCTATAGATTCAGGTGTATTTGATGGGTATCTGACATCTTGGAGAGCTACAAGGTATTCTATGGCTACAAGCCTAGTTTTGAGCGCTGCAAATCTCAAATGTGAAATCACACCTGTCATTGTGCGTTGTATAACGTTTGTATTTGTGGTATTTGGGTTGATTAATTATTGATTGCTATTTAACAAGAGTTCATTTTCTTGAATAACTCGATCCCTTATACGAATCTTTTGTCAATTCGCGTGATTGTCACTGGTTATCTCACAGAATACGCGACAGAACAGAACTGACGTGAGAACTTACAAACTAGCTTCGCCTTTTCAGCCGCCAGAGGACGTCTAGATTTTTGAAATCGCGAATCTGGCGGTTCGATTAGAGCTCGCATAAAGTTTGAGAATACGAAATTTCTTCCCGCCGTTGAGATTTCCGAAGAACCCTTCCGTGGTGAATTACACGAAAACTTTCATTTTTATGAACCCTTCTGCTTTCGAACGACGGCATCATCGCCACTTTCTTCATAATGACAATTCGCAATTTAATTGACATATCTGGATGAACTGTCATTTAAATTTATACTCACTCCTCCCAAATGATGGGGCAAGGTCTCCTGAATAAGCCTGAATATCTCATTTTTTTCGAAATGTGAAGTCGCTGGAAATTGCAAATAGATTGTGAGTACCTGCCAGACGTGTTTTGCCCTCTCAACATATCTGTTTTTGTGAAATACGCCGTCAACGTCTGGCCCGGCCTGAGAATTTTCAACCGAAATGCCGTCGAATTTGAAGGAGATGTTGGGTTTGTGGTGTCTGGTGGACGCTCAAAAGTCTCCTCGAAACCACAATTCAATTTCGCACGCGCACACGGTACATTTTCTCAAAAAACACTGTTCAAATGCCCCGAAGTGTTGAGTTTCCCAAAATCCATAGCGTCAATTGACGTTCCTGTCACTTTGGCCGTACCGTGGTCGAATTTGATCAATTATACGGCAAAATTTCAAGAAAAATGCCACCGCATGGCTCGCGCCGGCCGACACTAGGTTCCTGAAACCCCCCGGTCGGCATTTCACACCAAATTTCTCGAAATTCTCCCCGAAAAGTCGAGTTTTTGCCGCGAAAACGTATCAAGGTACTTGGAATGGATTATTCGAACATCGGTTCCCTTGTAAAATTTTGAATGAATCATGAAATTTCAAAAAATCTTGAAAAATTCAGCAACAATTTTGAAAAATTCTCACCATTAACTTGAGATACGGTTCGTTTGCAAATTTTTTTAAAAAATACCCCGCCAAAATCCGACGTCTGGTTTTTACAAATTCTGACGGCAGGCCGTTCGGTTGCCGTCAGCGGTTTCTATGAGTTGATGATGATAGCGCGTGAAAATGAACTCAACACCTCCCCGATCTTGCGGGAATTTCCTCATACGGGAAGGCCGTATTACAATAAACAATAAAATATAAATACGGCGGTTGCAGCATTGCATTTAAACTCGCTGGTGTACCTAGCTACGCAAACTACCATTCAGAGAACTTTCTCTTAAGCTCCATTGTATATATCTGTGTGAGGGTAAGGGATAAACTTCAGCGTCGGCTGCTATTTTGCGAGTAATTACTTTCCAGGGTCCATTCGGACACTTGGTATACGCGCCGTTACTTGCGCTACTCCAGGTGCTAAGTGATTGTTTCGGCTTATAAGCAAATTTCAGGGGTGAATCACTTTAACTTGATTAATTCCTTGTCGTTCGTTAAACATTTTCGCTGTGAGTTTCAACGGGAATGTCGAGGAAATGACAGCGAATGCAGGGCAGCATATTAGGGCGACTGCTGTACACTTACGCACCATGGGTGTAATAATAAGCGATTCAGAATGTTCTCAAGTTCGAGTCTAAGGTCAGCCTCAAGAAAGGGGTTAAATTACGTGCCAATTAGTCGAGCTACTCTACAGAGAATACACGGGCACTCAATGTGCCATATTGTTATTCCACACCTAAATATTGAATCACATACTGCCTGTTGAACTCGGAAAGTCCGTGAACGTAAAAACACCCGCTCTAAGGTCTATATAGAGATCCTGCAGTCTGACAGAGGTCCTATTTCTGACGCGTTCCATCCATGACCCTGAAAACTTGAGCATTATTGATCTTGAATTGCAAGTGACATGATGCGTGTGGAAGTTTCGTCATGCAGTAATTGTTGCAGTTAAATGCATCCGAACCGGCAATAAATTGAAACTAATCATTATGCATGGGAATTGGGACTATTGGAGACAGGAGGATTAATTACCTCCCTATATTATCATCAGGTTTATAGGTTTAGAGTTTAGGCTGTCAATTTTGCTGAATTATGAGCGTATTTACTCAAGTCACTGGGGAACATTCAGGATTCTCTGATTACGTGAGAGCAATAATTTCCAATGATGATTCTAGCATTATGACGTTTCACGTATCATTTTTAGGTGTTCGAATAATACAGAGTCCAGCAGTCAAAAACAGTGAACTTGACAATGAACGAGCACTTCCAGCATTTTATGAAGGAAGGGGATATTTTATATTTTTATTCTGGAAGACCCGTAGACAATACTAAGGGGACTACGAATTGAAGGAACTGCTACTCGAAAATAGTTCGCCAGATGCACTAACGGAGTCAGCAGAAGAGTAGGTACGTACCCACTACAGGATGGTAATGCCACTCATTATGAGTGCCTCACGGCGTTACGTTGACATCGCCTAACAGGGAACAGGATCAACAATTTTCTATAAAGCGCAAAGTCAACCAGAAGTGGACAAGATGCCGGTAGATTGATGATATGGCAGGAAGCAACATGCGTTTCAGCGGAAACAGCCAAGAAAACTTAATGTACACATCGAAAAACGAAGGAAACCCCGTCTTTTGCTGTCTCTTTTAAGTGCAGCGCGTTGAAATTTTAGGTCGTTGATTTTGAAAATTGTTATTTAGCGTTTATTTCAATCCATTGACTCCATGCAAGGTATCCGCTTCCATCACTTTCCATATAAACCGACCGACATAAAAGCCCAGGCTTCAAGTCGAGGACGTATATCGCGTCCGCTTTACGGCACCCTTATGCAGGCAAATCAGCCATTAAATGTCAGTGAACAGTGCAAATACCCCACGATTGGGCAAAGTATCATATCAACGGCAATAATGACATCCGCATCATAATTTTCTTATTTTCAGTCATCGTCATCATCGCGACTAATACAGACTCCCCTCAGTCTCCCGTAACGCTTGGATTACTTCTTTAGCTCATGCAGTTCAGGCTAGACAGAGGAAGTCTATACTTTTTGTGTGTGAAAGCTAATATATCTCTTCGAAGATAAGTTCTCGAGAGCAGCTCGATTACTTTACAAATAAAAATGAACAGCATCACGGTACTTGAACTCTCCACCACCTCTGAAATGCCTTGCAGCAAGTTGAAAGTTCACACCACTGAAATGGCTCTTAGAGTTTCTCAGTTCCTGTGACCATCAAAGGTTGTTTGGAACCTTTGTGAAGTGTTACATCCAGGTACCGACAGATAAACCGTACATAATACTTATTCATACAGGCTTACAATAATAATTATAAAGGTAAGCGAAGTCTCCAGCAAATACCTACCTACGTCACACAAAAGTGTGCTAGGTAAATCCTGAAGATCATGCAGTGGCGTAGCCTACGGCGTTGCGCTTCAAAATTCAAAAAGTAAATATCACGAAACGCTTGAAATATGCGTATTATTATTATAGGTGATGATAGGTGTATCCGAGAAATTTCGCCTGAGTTTTGATACTCACTTCACTCGCGGACTCATGCCCCCGTCGCTGCCATTTCAGTAACTTGGAGATGTACATTTTTTTTTGTCCAAAATTGTTTATAGTCAACCGATCATTCTCAAATCAAGAAGTAGTGTCGAGCCAAAGAATTACCAGAAAAAATCACGGAAAAAAGCGGCTATCAACAACCTTCATGTGGCGAGGCTTGAAAAGATCGTCGTCGTTTCAGCCGTAGAACCAACTCGTCCCGGTCATCTGTCACTGACTGTTATTATGGAACTTCCCACCGGTTCTCTGGCAAATTCCACATTGATTGTGGCATGTGGCTCCGCGGCGACTCTTGAACAGTTCAACTTTCGCGTGTTATTACCAGCGCGATCTAGATTGGCACCTCCGCCAATTGGGTGGATGTATTCTACTCGCGCGTTGATATCTCCATGTAATGTTGAACGGTTCAGAGTCTACGCCTATCCTCTCGAATGTACTAGAATTGCACGAAAGCTTCACAACTCGTAACAATACGTAATAAGTACCGTTTCGTTTCATCTATAAAAGTAGTTTTATAGAATCATTTCAATTGTGGCAATTTCATTTGAGTGAGCTAAAAAAATGTTCTGCTCCATGAACTATTTTACTATTGTATCAAATTTCATTGCATTTAGTAGAATAAAATGAACAAACACATAAAATTGAGGGAGCACTTTGTTAACGTTTTTTTATCAAAAAACCGGTGAGCTGATTTCCTTAAAATTTTACATGGAGCAATAAGCAGAAGCGGTATTTCGAAGGTCCACAAACTTTTACATCCCTGAATTTCTGCATTCCAGAGTTACATGACTTTGAATGTGCCCATGTACCAAAATCGACTTCGTAAGATTTACAGTTGAACTTTTGAGATTCCCCTATAACCACCAGAAGCTCAGCTCCATTTTAGATTCACATGATTGATTTAAACTTCTTGCAGTTGTTTTGTAATGAATTGTGGCCGATATCATCACTCACTGTGAAATAAGAGTTCGAAAGCTTGCCACATAGTGACAGAATCATCAAAAATGATTCAAGTCTGAAGCAAATGAATTTTTCTTATCATAGAAAAAGGTCACTGGATTGAAGGTTATTTGGAACATATCCACGGTCTTTGCAACCTCTCCATCTGGTAAGGTACTGTGTTATCATTGCTCTTTTGAGCATTTGTCTTCAATGAACAATACACTAAGTGGCACGTAGGAACTCACTGAAATCTCTGGTATCCATTGCTTTCATCTTTTGAGTTCGTGCCCCGCTATTAGCTTTGTTGCAGACCCTTATTGCTCACTCATGCGGGAATGGTGAAGAAAAAGTTGTTCTGAAATCGGGCTGATGTAAGCTTTTTTTGATATAAAATCATCCATTGATACTGTTGAAAACCCAAGAAGTCCCCTTTTTGTCCTCGAAAGGCTAATTTTCATTGTTTCACTGAGGATCGAATTGATGAAGTAGGTTCACTCCTACCGTGGTTCTAGTTGACTATGAGATTTTGTTTCTAACGGCTCAATACCAAGTTGGGGCTGAGACCGTCGTAAGTGCGGTTACCATAGCAACGGCGGATACCAACCAATCAGACCGCTGTATTTGGCGAGTTAAGCCGTCCTAAACTTTGCGCCTGCAACTTGGTATCGAGCCCTTAGTTTCCAAATCTGATATTTGAAAACGCCCTAGAACTTGGCAGTTGGTTGCATTGATGTTTGAAAGTTCAAGCTTGACAACATGCTTGACCACATCAACAACATTATTACCGTTTATGTCAAATAGACTGAAAATCACAAGTTTCACGGAAATTGTGGTGGAATTATGCCCATTACTGTGAAAACTGTGTTTGCGTCTCAGCTTGTGTCTTGAACAGTAACGTCCAGTGCCCATTTTGAAGCCCTCGAGGGTGCCATCAAGAACTTGCTTCTGGGAGAAAATTGGCGGAGTATAGGTGCTGGGCATGTACCCCATAACGTTCAGCTTTGCGGATAAGACGTGAATTTATTTTCAAAAACCACATAATAGGAAAGCATTGTGAACTATTCCTGGTTTTTAAAAGATGTACCCACACTCTGGAAGACTGGGAACTTTGAAAAGCTACCTACACTCTTCTAAGTTTTGTGTGGATGGAATTCTTTGTTGTGATAACTTGATTTCACTGCTCAGGACATCGTACTGGAACAAGAAATTTGCGATACTTGTGAAAGGTTAACTACATCCACTCCATACTTGCAATTTGCAAAGTTAATTTTGGTATTTTTTTAATTTTTGACAGCAACAGTCGACACATCAACATAACCTACCTTGACAAAAACGCACCAACATGACCTATCTTTCGAAGCCAGACGCTCAGGCGCACACTAGGCAGTTGGACGTGAAGTCTACAATGCCAAACTGTGAAATTTGCCCAGCCTACTAGAATCACGGTTCAAGTGAACCTACTATAACAATATGCATCATGTCAGTGAGTGAGGTCTGGTCAGTTGAAATTAGTCAAAAGATGGAGCTTTCTGATGGTTTAACGTTAACAGTTGCAAGTTGCAATGGAAGTTTGCTATGCGATTGTGTTTTTCGTGTACTTTGGCAATGCTTGCTTGACCGTGGAGGCTATGTTAGTAACGATGCAGATGTTAATCGGTAAGATTCCACTTGGATTCTTGTTATTAATTTGGCTTTTGATTTGACATTTTGCCTTGAGAGAATTGGAATGTTATATGTGACAATTTTTCTCACTTCGCTCAATATCTAGTTTTCCGTCAGAACTGTTCCCGAGACTGTTCCGTTCTTTGGACAAGAGCTATTTAGGTAGTTAGTATAACTTGGACTTGTTGTCCAAAGAATCTGAACACGAACAGTTCTGGTGAAGAACAGAGACAGAGAGAAACGGAGAAAAATGCAAAGTAGAACATTTCAATTTTCACAAGGGCGATTTGGACAGTGTTCTTGAATTCGCACCAGAACCGTTCTAATGTTATAACTTTTGACCAATAATGTCAATATCTAAATGTCAACCGACCTGTCGTCCAACTTTAGCTATAATATCGGAACTTGTAACATAAGTTGTTTGAGGCTTGCCGTGGAGGCATTTCAGAAAAGTAACATGATTTAGCAGGTTTTGAAAAAAATTAATACTTAAGCCACGGCCAAATGCAATCTCGTACTTGCGATCTGTTTGTTGTGAAAATACGCATCATCGCGTGGAATCGGACGGCGATCTCCTTGTTGCTATGGTATTCGCACCTGGATCCGCCAAATTCTAGTCATAAAGTGCTTCTCGGAACCCCGGCAATTCCTGACTTTGATGTAGGTACTTTGGCTTTGGACAAAGAAATGTCAGGATAATTGTGGTTGATATTTTCACGTTTAATTTATTTATCATGAAGAAACAAATTAACAAACAGAGCAGAACAATTTAGTAAGTAATTATTGTAACATGGTCACCGATACGACATAATGCTCTGTAATGTGGACGTACACAATGATACCCATAGGTAAGAAGTCGATTGAGAGAAACTTGGACGTGCAGGGCCATATGTTTGACATGAATAAATAAAACCACACAAACAAGGCGTAAATAATAAATGCTCGGGGTCGTAAAATCCGCCATGGGTCAATTCAATTTTCACAGAAGCAACAAGGAAGTGGAACTCTGTGTACCTACATTTCAAGGTGTGCGGATGCGGTGTGCGGTAAACATTGGTATTTCTCGCGTTACCTCTGTGGTGATTACGTCCAGAGAAACTGACATCTCAGGGAGAGTCCCTGGCAAATTCTAGAGGGATATGCGCGACTTACAAGGAGAGACGTTGGAGAGACGTAATCCCTCAACAAAGCTGCAGGTATGTATGTGCGTACTGTGTGTGGTGACGCTGGGGGGCATCTGCGGCCATCACCGCAAACTAACTTGCCCCCGTAGGATATACCAAGGATGCCTCGGGCTAGGCCAAGCCAAGTCACACGACATCTTGTTCTTGTACGTTATTGATTAATCGTCTGTCCGATCTTTGGTCGTTCGTCCATAATTTGTCGGTAGATTGCAGCCATTCCCGATGCTCTTGCGCCCTCTTTTACCCCTCTGTGTTTAATTTAAGATGATGGAGATAGCGCATACGTGAACGTGCGAACCCACGTTTCACACTCGTGCACCTTTCAAATTTAGTACTTATGGCGTGTTAAATTGGACCGAAATCGGGTCCTTTCTCGCTTCATACGATTCCGTTTATAGTTCACCCCTTAAACCGGCGACCTAAAGACTCGACCTTAGGTTAGGTAGGTATCTTTCCTCGCTAAGTTTTACTGTGCCAGGTTTTGCAGACCCTTCCATAACGTCCGAGCAAAATCTAATTTATCATGCAAGGTGGCGCACGACTCTTGATTGTTTTCCGAACATATGTGTTGGATACCTAAGCTATCTTCAGTTTCCTGTCCTTCAGATTAGATATGTCATCTGACCGTCATCAGTGTCAAATCTCGGAATCATCACCCTAAATATCCCACTGACAGGGAATCTGGCTGCTAAAGTCTCTGCCATTTCAGACTGGAACGCGTAAAACTTTTGACTTCGACTATCATGCAGCCACATAGCGGATAAGAGATGGCCTACTCTAAATCATTCTCAGATATATAGGATGATGAGGCCTTTTTCGCCAGACCAAGAGCTTGAGGTCACTATGGGCTATGTGCATGACCTTGAGCTGTCAACGCGTGGGACACAGAGCCCCATGGTGGTGGAAATAAGAACGTCCTGTGGATATCTTTGACACCAGACAGCTGGGCAGACGACAGCTTTGACGTGGTTGTTGCAACTTGTTTTGACATCAGAGATGACATTATTCATTTCTCGTGTATTTATTGATTGTGCACGTTGAGCCACCACGTAGAGGAAATTTGAAATGTTTAACAAAATGTTTTTAATCGACACAAGCGCCATCTAGTGAGATGTTCGCTAACTAAATCGCTCCCACAAGGGTTTTACATTCCGCGGCGACGCTACATGTCATGCACGTAGCCCATATCAGTTTTCACTGTCATAACCAACAAACGTTGAAGTTTTTCAGTTCTTGGTATTGGTAGAAAAAAAAAAGAACCCGCATATTAGTTACGCTGGAAAGGCTCCAAGCAACACTATAATAGCAGCTTCACGTTGACCTATAGTTATATATATATATATATATATATATATATATATATATATATATAGTTAGAGCGTGAAGTGACTGTTTTTGCCCCGAAGAAACATGAGTTATTGTGCCCGAGCGTAGCGAGGCCACATTCAGGCCGAGAGCCAGAAACAGGCTCTACGCCGAGCTAAATATGATTTTTTTACACGACCCACCGCTTCTTCAACTTTTTGTCGATACTATTCAATGCGCTGGAACCGAGGCTGGAATAGTTGTCACATGACAGTTGATCTAGTGGGAATATGGGATATGTAAAGTCAAAGGCACCTATGACTTTTGTTTTCGCTTGTCATTCAGTTTGTTAGGGGCGTCATTGTCAAAGATTTTGGGAAATTTACGAAAAACTGTATGATACGTACAAAAAAGGCCTCTTTCGAAAAACGCCAGTAGGTACATCTGAAAACGTTGTTTTGGTGGTTTATTTCTTGGAGAAATGTGAAACAGCGGAAGCTTCACCGTTGTGGTCGACATATATTCAATGCAAAAAACAACACTGACCCTTAAAGAAGACTATGAAATTATTTCTTGATTGATGCTTTGGTCTAGACATGACCAATGGGGCATCCCTCAAACCATTATGGACATAACCTCACTTCAATTTTAACTATTTCCAAATTTTGTTCTTTGTGATTTAGTAAATCCCCCGCGAAAGCTCCACAGGTATGAATATAAATTATCAGTATCGTCAGCGCTCAAAGACAGAGAAATGCCTATTTTCATTATCAAAAGAGTTTTCCAAATAATGTCATGCCAAAACAACCATGCCTCATATTTTAACAAACTCCGCGATAGAGAATTTGCTGAAACTGTTGACATCGGATTTTTTCACAGCCAATAATTTAGACTATGGACTATGTGCCAAAACATTGCAGCGAACAGACACGGTGTGTAGAAGACATTTACGATCAATTCGGCGAATCTAGAATTACTGTAGTGCTATTATTAAGCTCCGATTGTCGGGCATCACATACACACGCCAGACACAATTCGTGCGTGAAATTCGTCATATTGTCCTTTGATTAATTGGAAATTGTTACGTATCATTAACTCTATCGCGTTTGTGGTTGTTGTGTTCAGAATGAGAGAAATGCCAGGATATAATGTTGAATGTTCGGAAGTCACTCGTAAATTTTGGAAGTTTCATCGTAGTTGTGGATACCTATATCATCATTTTATTAAGCAGAATCAATAAAACGTTGGAGGCAATTTAATCACCTATTAGCACTCATGATTGCATAGACTTGATTACCTATTACACAGGGTGATTCAGAAGTGTCCAGCCACCTTGAAGCTGCGTAATATAGAGATGTAGTAAAGTGCTGGAAAGTCGTTGAAAAAATTCTATCTCTTTTAATTTTGAAGTTACGAAAGGACAACGTTTGGCCCTTCGATCGCTTCTATTTTCGTCGTTTTGGAAGATTTTAGTAAACTGTTCATGGAAGAATAATGAGTACAAAAAATCAACTTCTGAATTAAGCTGTATGAAATTTCTGTTTTCTATACAAGGTGAGTCATGAACTACAAAAATTAAGTTTTCCTAAGAAAAATGTGTTTTATTGCGCTCTACATAAATTATGAGACCATTGTGAGTGTTTGCAGGCACTTTTTAGAAAAAATAATCTCCAGGATACATAAGGTTGATCTTTTGTAAGTACTTATTGTTTTTCCATGAACAGCTTACTAGAATCTTTTAAAACAACCAAAATAAAAGCGATCGAAGGACCAACTTTTGTCCTTCATAACTTCAAAATTGAAAGAGATAGAATTTTTCAACAATTTTCCAGCACTCTATACTACATCTCCATATTACGCATCTCCAAGGTGGCTGGACCCTTTTGAATAACCCTGTGTAGAGCAAATAAAAATTCTTATTTGTTTCTCGTCTTGAGGCTGACTTGATTCATTTCAACTTCAAAGCTAAACAGGTTATACTAACTTATACTTCACTTTGGCGTTGTTATGCCATAAATTAAAATGTTGCCACGATTCAAATCATCAAGTATACCAGTGAAGTTGATCTACAACTTGGCTAGTTTGTAACATAGTTTTCTGAATCACCCCGGAGGATTCGATAAAGCATTCCGTCAATATTTCTTCTTACCTATACTGCTCTACCCGTACAGGGTGTTCATGATAAAATTTACCCCCCATCTAGGAGAATCCTCCTTTGAGATATTTTGAAAAACTTAAAACTTTTTTCTCACAATTTTTCTTGGGGACCTTAAATTGATCCTGCATTGCAATGAATTAGGTACAAGGTGTTCACAATAAAATTCACCCTCCTCCAGTAGATTCCCCTTCAAGATATTTCGAAGAGCTACAAACTTTTTCGTCACAATTTTCCCCAGAGACCTTAAATCGATCCTCTAGAAGTTCCTAATTGGTACCGTATACAGGGTGTGACATGTAACTGTTTTTGTTTAAACGCAACACCATATATTTTATTACGTCATTCGATGGATCCTTTTTGCTGATTACAAATACTTATATAACACTTATGATTTATTCTGACAAGTAAGCTTATTATTATTCAAAAGAATGATAGAATAGGTAGCCAAATAATTTTGTTCCGCGGTAAGATGGCTTTGGTTTGTACAGTTCACTCCAAAATAGTTATCGCATCTCGTAGAACGTAATTAGACAAAATGCTGCGAGAAGCACCTTTAATTTTAAAGTGAACTGTAGATTCCAAAGCCACCGCGAAATAAAATTATTCAACTACCTATTATATAATTTTTTCGACAGCTTACTTGTCAAAATAAATCATAAGTGTTATGCATATTTGTAATCTGAGAGAAAATTTCGATCGAATGACGCAATAAAATATAGGGTGTTGTATTTGAAATAAAAAAGTTGTATGTCACACCCTGTATACGGTACCAATTAGAAACTTTTAGACGATCGATTTAAAGTCCCTGGAAAAAATCGTGATGAAAAAGCTGTAAACTTTTCAAAATATCTCGAAGGGGAATCTCCTAGAGGGTCAACAACCCTGTACCCTCTACCCTTAGATGCCCCTACTTCTACCTGTTCTCCGTTACACATATTTATTTTATTTCGTACTTTCCTACTGAATTCACTTCTACATCTTTTCCTCTCGGTCATCCGACTTTTAGGTATAGTAGAAAGGAATAGGTCGACATATAGGTAGATGTGCAATTATTTATTCGTGGCATTTCGCCCTCGCTAAAGCATACAGTCCATTTATTTTCCGGCAAGTTTGTTATCCGGAAGTTATTGCGGCTTCCTCTGGCTTAGGTATTTTTCGTACGAAATCAATCGCGCGTTCCCCAGTTTATGCTTTCTGATAACGCCATCGAGTTTGTCTTCGTTCTTACTTAATGGTTAATCAATTTAATTGAAACACCTCCAGAGAGGTCCAATGAGGAATGGCAAGAAAAATACCTACTTGAATGAATTTTGTCTTATAAACAATGTGCGGGATTTCTTCCTTTATGGTAAACAAGAAAACCAATTTCGAGCCTTTGAAATCGTGCGACACTAGATGACAATCACAATTAAAACTTTGTGACAGGAGGGAAGCGCTCATTGTGAGCTGTTTAATTTATTTCATCATCCAGTCCGCTCATCACAAGAGACAATAGCGTTTCGGAATTATTGCTTTTGACTATAGGCCGTAAAGTGACGAAGGGCTACTCGATGAACTCTGCTGTTGGCTTTCCATCGGAATCTTGTCAAATCAAATCCGTCTTCATCGTTAGCAGAGGATGGAGCTCCAATTTCGTTTTGCACTTTGATGAAACCAGTGACAGTGCAGATTTACAGTTTTTTTTCCAAACTCAAGCTCGAGGCACTTTTCATTGAGTCCCGTCTGGCGAAATGATCAAGGAAATAATTCATTTGAATTATTGCCGCGTCTCCTTATACTACAAAGTACTTACCTAACTAAAGTAAGCAGAACTCTCCCGGAAACTTTTCAGGATTAGAAACAATGGCATTAATTGGAAAAGTTACGCAAATAATACTGGAAACGGAATCGCAAAGAAGACAAAAACTACTTTAGTTAAGGTCATTTCGAGACATTGTTCATCAATTTATATGACTCGGTTATGTTGCCCGCTTGCAGAAAGAAACCTCCAGCGTCATTGTTGTTGTTGTTTAGATTTTATCGTATCCTGATGGTCATGATTAGAACAACACCTATTTATTGTAAAGATTGCATTATTCTGTTTATGCATGGTATAAAGTTGTGAATTCTCAAGTACAAATCTAACAGGAACATCACTCCTGTATTATTCAAGATCTTGATTTTCGCTCAACACTTTGTCACTCACTATTAAACGTAGGCACTGAACCAAATAAGTGACTTGATGTAAAGTGACGCAGTAGTATTTTGATGATTGTCACACGTCAGCAAATCTGTAAAATGCTGATAATATCAAAAAAACTTGACCAATAGCTTTCTCACTCAAAATAGCTCCTGGGAAAAATACGTATATAACTATTACCGTGGGTTCCACCAAGATATTTAACCAGCTGATAGCTAACTCGAGATTTATTTTGATGGATTCTGGCCAAATGATTAATGTAAATTCAGGTTTCACGCTGAGTAGTTAACCAAAGGGTGGTATACTTGCGATTGAACGTATTTCCCAAAATGAATCTACCAACATTGACCAGAAAAAAAATCCGTTTAATCTCGGTTTAGCTTAAACCGCTCTTAAATTTTTTGGTGGAACCCGTGGTTAGTGTTTTAAATTTCAACATGGTATTTTTATTAGCTGGAAAATTCGTCAGTTGCACGACATAAGTGACACTTTAATACTTGCCGCGGGTTTAACCAGAAAATTAACGCTTACACGCTGTTCAGTAGATTTTGTTCTGACCAATGCTAGTATAATGATTGACCACGGAAAATGCGTAAAATGCAAAGAACACCGATCATTGTATTTGTAGATGCAATTATGATTTGAAAACAAAATTTACATTGGTCAGTTAGTCACAATTTCCCAAAAAAAATCTTGAATGAGCTATTCCTCAAATAACTATTTCACTCGCGCCGCGGTTATACCCACATACTCTGTCATAAATCTGTACCCTGTACTGTAGTCACCTAGTGGATGAAGGATAGTCGCAGAAATTTCTTGCCCACCAGATTCGCAGAAAAAAATCCTTTTTGTTATACCTACCCCAGGCAATAGCTCCAAGTTTTTACAACAACTAACAAAAGTCTAATAAAGTGAAAGGCAAGACGGACGAGCCAAAATAATTCGCTGACGGATTACTTAGCCTCATGCAGCCGCAAAAAAGGTCTAGTATTTAATTTGCTCATTGTTGCAGTCTCCAGAAAGTTCTAAAAGTGAACCGTAGAATTTCTTTTATTGTATTCCTCTCCATTCCTAACTTATACGTGAATACGTGTGGCCGCATAACTAGGCAAACACAGCCAGGACCATTATTACTTATTATTAATTTCGAAACATTTCGACGGGGAATTCGTTCAGAGTTCTTACAATCATACTGTAATTTTGTTCCTCAATAGGTCTACCCTCGGGTCTACCAGATACTAAATTCTTTTGGTCACGAATCGTTCCAGCACGATCAAGCCAAGTCAATATTGACAGAGAAAATATACGAACAATTTTCAAAACCTAATGATCTTCCGTATCAGGATCAGGTATATAAGCTTAATACTATTCACGCACAGGTGTGCGCATAGATCGTGTACGCGGATCGAGTTATTATCAAATTATCTACCTATAAGTTATCTCCTCTGGTGCCTGTTCCCTTTAATCTATTTCCCAGTGCACGGCGAGAGAACCAGTTCGATCTAATGCGGAATATGTTTTCCTTTATGGTTTACTTTATCGATTAGCTTCTCTTACTGGGGCCCATTGAAACTGCCTTTATCGTCGAAACGAAACATGGGCATATGATCAAACATACTTAATTTACAGAAATCATATTTCTTTCTTGAACCAAAGCCATCTCGAAGATCATATACACGCGCCCACTCCGCACATGCCGTGGCATTTGGGCCCGCTTTTATTATCTTAACGGTCACTAAAGCCGATTTTATTGCATCGAAGGCAGATATAGGGAAAGTCGCTATTGATGGGCCTAGAATTGTTTTCCAGACGCATTCAAACTGCGAAGCAAATATTTTATATAATGTACTAATGCCGGGTGATTCATACTCTCGTTCATATCATAACTCTTTCAACTTTTTTTGCCATATTGCATTATGATTCGACAGAAGAGGTAAAGAAAAGTTCTAATATTACTGGTTGAGTTTGGAAAATGGATAGGTACAACTACTAGTACTTACTCAGAACAACTGAAGATTGAGGGAAAAAAGTTAACTACAGTTTCGATCGGTCGCGAGGTAGAGGGTGAAGGCTCCTCAAAAAAGAGTGCATCGAGGAGTGCATAGAAAAGAAAATGATCAGCAGATTTGAGTGTTGATTAAGAATCACCCGCTTTAATTTTTGTTGTTTTTTCGGCCGATGACCTAATAATGTTATTCATCTACTTAGCAGTACTAATGGATTCATTGATCCATCGAAAACAGTGCTATAATGAAGCATATCAATATAGGCATATGAACTGTTTTTTAACCAACAGAAACGCAATCTATTGATATTAGAAGGTAGGCGAACGTCAGTTGTTTGAAGTGTCACCCGTCAAACGTTTCTATTTTCAGCAGCCAGAATTTCCAATTTCTGGGCGATTGCTTATCAAAAAAAAAGGTGATAAGAATAGTATATTATACTAGTTTTAAAAGACGCACTCCTTATTTCTTTGGTGCATTCTCCGCAAAACCAGTTGTATGACAATACTGTATTATGAAACTCGTATAATAATATACTGTTACCTATTACCTACTTTGCGTTACTATAATGGATTCATTATTACATCGGATCATAAGAGTGCTTCATAATTTAAGCATATCATGGAACTGTTTTCAACTGATATAAAAAAATTTATTGCTATTAGAAGATAGGTAAACGTCAGTTCTATAAAGTGTCACCTGGTAGAACGTTTTCATTTTTAGCAGCCAGAACTCAAAAAAAAAAAAGTAGATAAACGTTCAAGAAGACGTATTGTCTCACTCACATCTTCATTTGTCATGTCATCTTCACATTTGTGAAGATTTGATTTGTCATCTTGTCTTGTCATCTTGTCACATTTGTCATCTTCATTCTTCATCTTCACATCAAAACCAATCGTGTGACAGTATCAAGTCTTATGAAACTCGTATAATAATATACTATTTTGATTGAAAGTAAAACTATGATCTATAGCTTTGCTATAATTATACCGTCAATCGAGCTCACAATCTCTTTCTCACTGTTCATTGGTTCTCAATAAACACAATGCATCATACGAGTACATATACACTTTCAAGAGTATAGAGGTACCTATAGTGTATTATTGTATAAAGCTTTTGTGTGTAAAGCTTATATAAAGCTTATGTAAAGCTTATATAATATAGGCGAGGGTGATAATCAAAGTCAAAGACCTAAATAAACAAGCGTACATGCAAGCCGTCACGGCTGTGCGAAAATTTTGTGAAATTTATTGCGAAAACTTTGCATACCGAGACTTCAAGTATAGCACACAATAATAATTATTGCAAGCAGGGACTAAAGGGTGTGTATAATTAATTATTTTGCGAGCTGAGTTCTGCTTGTTGGATTTTTCGATAGGGCGGAAAGGAAGAACAATAGTACCTCCTGATAATAATAACAATAATAGTAATACACAACACAACCTTGAGGGGAAATCGGGCGGGCGAAATAATGTCGTATTGTTTCACTGGAGGTGGAACGACGCGGACAGTTTTCGTAATTTGCTCATCACGCGTTCCTAGCGATGTCGTCGTCCGAAAAGTGTATAAATGAAATATGGCTGACTTACACAAAATGAAGCTAACAGCAATAATAATCTTGTATTCCAATTAACATCTCACGATTTTTGCAAACAGTATATATAAAAACTTGAATTTGATGGTTTGACTATGACATCAATTACTGCTACATCGAGCTTGGATTGTCATCTTGGACTACAACATCGTTTATATGGAATGACCAGCTATACCTCCTGATTGCAATCCTATCAAACATGGTGCGGTCGTTGAAAAAAATCGATCGTGTCGAGGAATTCTCAACATTGGAGCAATTTGCCGATGCCGTTGAGGAGAAATGGAGAAACATCGTACAAGATGTTATCAGTAGTTCAATCAACAGCATGCCCATTGTCCAGGCATGTTACGGCAGTATCGAGGGCTCGAGACGGGGAAACAAATATTGACATTAAAACTTTCAATATTTACTCAAAGTTACTATTGTTGAGCATCTACTTCATTTTTCATCATTTGAATGTTTTTGTGCGTATTCAAAAATTGGCTTCACAAAAAACGCATATCTCCTCCGAGATCTCCTCAAGTACTCAGTGTAGGGTGAAAAGTCGATCTGTTATGAGTTACTGATACTACAAGCTACCAGATAGAGTCAAATTCGAGTATTTGTATACAGGGAGAGTAATGGAACTACCCTTACTCGAAAAAAATTATGTGAATTTACCCTCATGGGCGTGAGGCTCAGTAGCGCACTTTTTTTCAAAAAATCAGTGGATGCAAAATGTTTAAGGGTCCTACGGTCCTACCGTTATTTAAAGACGATTTTGCCTTGTTCGAATCTTAAGACTATAAGGTAGCTACCAAGAGTACCTACGCTTAAATACAGGAGATGAAACACATACTTGATACTTATGTCTAGAGATCGGATTTTAGGTTGTTGGAAAGTGGAAATCAGAACAACTGCTTAGGAAAAGAAAAGCTCTAGTAGAGCCGCTACGTGACAAAACAAAGTGATATACTGCACTTTATGTTAGAGCTATAAATTTTGGTAGACATTTTCAGAGAACTATTTGCAACAATTCTGTCCAAGGTGCCCACGAAAATAATTGCTACATCCGAAATGGCGGCCGTTTTCCAAAATGGCGACTTGCATTATGTGAAAATGTCATATTCGTCCCATTGTATACCGCCGGATGTCGATTTCCACACTTGGTATTCTTATACTGTCGGTAACCACAGTAATTATTGTGACAGATGCTCAATTTTCTTCATACACGGTGTTTGCGCGCTATGAAACCCTTTCCTCCACCAAACGCTTCTTCTTGGAGGTATTTTGAAAAACTAAAAACTAATCCTTTGTAATTTTTTCTGTAGTTTTCGAATGCTCATTATATATCTCATTATAATATACAAGGTGTATGAGAAAAAATCAATTTTTGCGACACCCTGTAATTTCTCATTGTACTCTATGTAGTTTTCTATGCTAATTACAAAAATGTGAGACATTTATGGGTTTTCTCTGAATAATTTTTCAAAAATAATTACGCGAATTAATAAATCTCAATAATTGCGAAGATCGTATTTTTGGCAGCCAGGCCAGGAAATACACTACACTTCATGTTAGAGGTACGAAACTTGCTACGCTCCTTTTGGAGAACTATTTAAAACAATTCTGCTCGAGGTGCCAATTAAAATTATGGCTGGGTCCAAAATGGCAGTCGTTTTCCAATCAGTAACTTAACTAATTTGACAAAGAATAACTCTGGAAGGAAGCAAGACATTTTTTTCTCACCAATTCTTGATACAAAGATGGGAATTATGTGTAAAATACAACATTTATCGAATGGCTTCCTTCAGATTCCATGCATGCAGAAGGGAATACTTTTTCAGTGAACTTTTCACGACTTTTTGACCTCCTATTTCTGGCTACATTTCAGCTACCGTTGCTCAAATAAAGGCTTTGAAATGTTGGTCGCTCATTTCCAACTTGTTTCTGCAAAGTTTTTTCCCAGAAATCCCACAGAAAAAAGTCCAATGCAGAAGAATCAGGCGATCTCGGAAACCAAACAACGTTACCAGATTTGAAAATTTGGTATACCAATAACTACATCACCATTGTATGTGTCACTCTTGCTGTGAGTCCGGTAGCACCGTTGTCTTAAAATCTCCGGTGAAAATGTTCTGGATCATCTCACGGTAACACAAACTTCTAACCGTTTGAACTAGGGATCGTTGACTTTGTTTGGTCTGAGAGATATGGGGGAGTCGTGGTCACTCTTCCAAATAGTATAGTTTCTTCTTGAACACGCTATAGTCTGGGTACCTGTCCGTCCTTCTTTATTTCTTCTTTGGGCCACTCAATGACTCACTACATCATCAGGGTCTGCGTAATTATTATAATGTATCTCGATCTATTTAGGCCAGTCAATGAAGCTATTAAAGGAGACCAAAACACAAAAATCATGTCTATATTTTATTTAACTAACTTATGAGGAAGGTAGTTCAAGAGTAAGCGAAACAAATCTAAGTTTTCTATACGAGTCCGATCAGCCGATAAAACGTTTTGAAAATATCATCGTGATGTCACTTGGGATGATGTTTTTACCTAGATTTTCACCTGTCACGTTCCCATGGTCTTGTTATTGCTGTTTTTGTCGTTCTGCATCTGACAAACGTTCAAACAATCAGTATCACTTATAATAGCCCAACTGTCTTGATAATTCGAAATAAAGTACGCAACAAAAGTCGTGTCACCCCCTAAATTTTCATCGGATTTCAAAACTGATTATCTTCAAATTCTTCCGGGCGATTTTGGATTCCTTTGAACTGGCAGATAGAAAAATTCTTTGACTATCAGATCTTGCTTTTGCGAAGTACGAAATATGTCAAGTAAGGTTTGTACAGGGTGACACATTAAACAGTGCCAAATTGATGGAAGTTCCGTGATCCCCCAATTTCTCAAAAATGTTTTTTTCTCAATTCGGAAACAAAGGCTATGGAGATTGATGTCTCACCTCGGGACAGTTTTTTATTGTCAGCCCTATTTTAATTTTTTTGAAAAATATTTGTGTCTGTTCCTAATTTCCCAGAAAACAGCCGAACTGTTGATCTGATCGATTTTAAATTCGGTATACAGATATGGTTTTGCTGTCGAATGAGCCTCTCAGTTTTTGGCTGTCATCTGTCTAACAGAAGCGTCACTGCCAGAAAATGACAGAAGCATATTCTCACGGAACTAGACTTGCAATATGTCATTTGAAAGCCTCAAAAAAAATGTTTTAAAAATTTTTGAAATTTTGTGTCTATCTGTCATCTGTCAAGTATTAAAAAATATCAAAAGCTCAAAATTTTACCATTTAGTTATTCAAAATCTATCCCATGGATTGGAACCAAATTTGGCAGGAGGCAACACAACAAAAGAGTCAAATTAAGTCTGCAGTTGCAGTTTTCCACCATTTTCTAATCGGGGCGTTATGAATTTAAATTTTTTCTCCTCGCTGTTGCCACCCGAGAGAGCCTCTAATATGGGTTTTGACCAGAACGACTCGCTTCTGATACAGGACTTCACTCAAAAATTCATTTCTACTCAGGGATCGACTTCCTTCGAATAATTCCAACTGATATCGAGAACAAATCAGTTGGCCGTCGTGTAGACCCATTCTCAAAATCGACACGACTTCGGTTTTCCGACGGTGATTTTTTCAAAATGAATTTTGCACATTCCGTGAATTTGAAAAAACCGTAGTGTGAACTTCAACATGCGGTGAGCCCCATGAAATATTTATTTTAGGTGTAGACATGCTTGGAATGAACGTTGGAGAAAAGATTGATTTAATTTTTAGTGGAGAAATTTTTGAAATCAGACCTACGGTTTTTGAGTTTTCCTGTATGGAAAAAAAATGCATATTTTTCAACTTTTGATTTATCCCGTGAACAGATTTCCACCTTTTTTTTCGAACAAAAGGTAACTGTTTCTTCAACATTTCCCAACAAGTTTTTTTTCCCAATTTCTCGGGAATTTCCCTGCTGGAAATTTGAAGCCAGCCTGGGTTATCGAGATCGGACTTGAATTATGGAGCTTGGAGTGAAGCCTCAATTGACGATTTTTGCAATAAGATGATTTGGAAAACGATTTTAGGTTTTTCCCGAAAATTCAAAGTTCCTAAAAACAATTTTCAATTCCCTGCAAATTGTTTTCAATCTTTCTTTCCAATTCCAAGTTTTTACCCGAAAAGACGTTTCGAAGAAAATTTTCCATAGGTTTTTGGATACCAGTCAGGAAAGTTTTGGGGTGAAACAACCGATTTTTTAACATAGTGCTGGTGGATTTTGGCAAAAACTACCATTTAAGGATAGGAAATGAGTTTGGCATAAAGGGTGTTTAAAAAAAATACTCACCCGTACAGTGATTGCCCATTAAAAACGTGTACAGCTTTTGACTGTAGCATCTGCAGTTTTTCAAAATTCATGGAATGAGCAAAATTTATTTTGAAAAAATCATCGTCGGAGAACCGAAGCTGTGTCAATTTTAAAAATGGGTCTACACGACGTCTAATCCAATCTCTAAGTTGGGATTATTGAAAAAAAGTCGATCCCCGAGAAAGAAATGAATTGTTGAGTGAAGTCCTGCATCAAAAGCGAGTCGTTCTGGTCAAAACCCGGGTTGAAGGCTCTATCGGGTGGCAACGGCGAGGAGAAATTTTGAAAATTCATAACGCCTGACTAGAAAGTAGTCGAAAACTGCAACTGCAGACTTGATTTGACTTTTTTGTTGTGTCGCTTTCTGCCAAATTTGGTGCCAATACATAGGATAGATTTTGAATAATGAAATGGTGAAATTTTGAATTTTCGACATTTTTTGATATTTGACAGATGACAGATAGACACAAAATTTCAACAGTTTTGAAAACATTTTTTTGCGGGCTTTTAAATGACATATTGCTAGTCAAGCTCCGTGAAAATATGCTTTTGTCATTTTCTGGCAGTGACACTTCTGTTTGACAAATGACAACCAAAAACTGATGGGCTCATTCGACAGCAAAACCATATCTGCGTACCGAATTTTAAGTCGATCACACCAACAGCTCGGCTGTTTTCTGAGGGATTACGATTAGACACAAATATTTTTCAAAAAAAATCAGAATAGGGCTGAAAATCCAAAACCATCCCGAGGTAAGACATCACTCTCCATGAATTTTGTTTCTGAATTGAGAAAAAAACATTTTTGAGAAAATGGGGGATCACGGAACTTCCATCAATTTGGCACTGTTTGATGTATCACCCTGTACAAACCTTATTTGACATATTTCGTATTTCGCAAAAGCAAGATCTGATAGCCGAAGAATTGTGCTATCTACCAGTTCAAAGGAATCCAAAATCGCCCGAAAGAATTTGAAGATAATCAGTTTTGAAATCCGATGAAAATTTAGGGGGTGACACGACTTTTGTTGCGTACTTTAATTTGATACATTTTCGAAAGCGGGTTGCTCGGCAACATCCCGACGCCGAAGGCGGAGGTATGTTGCCACAGAGAAACCCGCTTGAGGAAATTTATCAGTTATGAGAATTTGTCAAGACTCGAGGGCTATTCGGTGAGAAAATTTTTTGCCCAAAAAGAAAAAGAAATTAAAATTGAAAAGAACAATATGCTTAATAGAACATATTTTATTTATTTGATCAAGTTCAGTTGAACTCAACGGCTCCGCGCTTGTTTTTCTTCTCAATGGATATGCATGAAGTCGTTTGCGTGTGGCATCTCGGGCATTTCTTGCTTGTTTAAAAATCACGCTGTTGAAAGGATCTGTGAGGATGTTGAACTCGTTGTAATATTTTTCTTGCAGAAGTTTGCTTGTAATGTTCCAAACTGTCTTGACCATCGTTTCTTTGAATTCGCTTCCATCTTTTTTCTTCATATTACAAGCCCAATCCTTGAGTATCAGCGCTAGCTCTTGTTCGCTCCGGCTTCCGTTTAGGACGTATTTTCTTTCTGTGCAAATGTCCAGGAACATTTTCCACGTGTACTTCTTACTGTTCGCTGTTGTTTTTGCGGCTGTCGCTTCAATCGTTTTGTCGATTTCTTCCATGGATTGATCTCCGAATCTTGGAAATGACATTTTTCCGTTGCTACAGTAATCCAGATGACATAAGTGAAAATAGCCCATAAGCACTCTTAAGTTAAATGTTCTCTTGATTGGCTGTCTTTGAACACGTGACTGTAGATACACAAATTCTATTGGATTATTGTATAGGTAAAAAAATTTCAGTAATTATTTTGGCAGGCTTGAAACCGTCGTCGTCTCATTGGCAACGGAATCAGGTACAGGTATGCCCGTGTGTACTCATAGGTAGCCCGTCAAAATTTGCCCCTATGACGTCATTGTCGTTCTTAATTATTATAGCCTCAGCGCTCGCCACGAGATAAGTAAATTTACAAGACCCTATGCAATCGTTCTAGTTTTTTCAACTCTTTCATCTGAGACCGACTTCTATTTTGTGTTGTGGTCTCCTTTAAGCATCGCAAACGCGCATGTATCTACGATTTTTAAATATATTGTTAGGATCCTTAAGAGTAGTTATTACCCAAGTTTGCAAGCCTGAAAACCCTGTGCTACTCCCGTGGTGCTCGAAGAAGTGCGAAATTCTGGCACTTATTGCAATTTTTTCGAAAAAACTATCTTAAGGAAGCTGTTCTCGGTATTACTTTTGTAATAAGCAAGCGAGGTTATATTTTTGTAAAGAAAACAAAATTTGCTAACATTGGAGCTCAACCCGATCTCATCTCTGTAGGTATATTGGTTGCGGAACTACAGTTAGTCAAAGATGCGCATTTTTCACAAAACGTGGAAATTCATCGGCAGGTTATTTTCCAAGGCTCGTGCCAGCTAAACTAATCATCCTAGGGATTAGTCATCCCATAGAAATTTGTAGAGAATTGCATTAGCTTCAATTTGATTCCAAGATCTTCTCGCCAGCATTTCCTACTTCTTCTTGGTAAGAATTTGAATCAAGGAAAATGCTGGCGAGGTCTGCTGCTGTTTTTTTTTGAGGATGTTGCACCACATCATCTTGCCTTGCCCGAAAAGGGCAGAGGTGTTGTCACATCCACTGATGGCATGCAGGAACAAAACCGTTCCTCGTGGAACCTGAGTTTCTTCATATGTTTCTTCAAGGATTTTGCTGAATATTGGGCGCACTCTGACCCAACGCTGCCGCGTTTCTGGAGGTATACGTTTGTCTGTCCAGAGGTTAAGCCGTTGAGGAGAACCAGTAGGTCGACGTCCTCCCCAATGATAAAAACTTGGTCAAACGATCAACTCTTCGAGAGGACAGTCCTTACTAGGTATATCAGCATCGGCGTCTTCTTGGGATTGATGTACCTTGATACCCTGTCTCTTGAATTTAGCACGCATCATGGTGATTAGTCGGCGTTTGTTAGATTCATATTTGAAATCAGTTTCTTTTGGGGGCACTTTGAAGGATGTTGCTTCATCAAATAAAACGTCACTACAGGAGAGAGAAGCAAAGCGTTGCGTCGCAGGCGTTCAGCTGGTTTAGTGCTCCTCATAGCTGCATCTTGTGGGTATCCATCAAAAACCACAGCTACATTTTTACCAAAATGGTTGGAAACGTAGCTGAGGTATCTCGCCACACCACAATGGCTTTGGCTGAATGATTTCGATGCCAGATCACCTTGTGCAGAAGGTAACCACCATCGATCACTGTGAACGCTGTGTTTCCTGGGATGATGTTTTCAGTGAGCGGCGTAAATGCTGAATATAAGGAAGATTTCGTGCCTTTGCGCATTCCTTCTTCAGTGAACAAGAAAAAAGGATACGGTGTTAGCTCATACGCGAAATGCTGCTTCAATTGTTCATCTGATTGTTTTGTGACGCAGACCCTCTGGAATATGGTAGAGGGATCGACATCAACTCTTTTATTGAGCACTTTTATAGAGGTGGTGACTGATGCCAGGGTCTTCGCTTGGTCCTTTCGTTTGAAAGTCACTTCACTAATGGTGTTACCAACTCACCAACAATTTATTTGGTGTTTAACCATATATTCAGTTTTTCGGCTTTTGCGGTATCTCTTACAATTTGGGATGCTCTCATATCAACATGCTGTTCTGATGTTGAAGTCGCAGTTCCAGTGAAACGTTCCACCCCCTCGAAAATGCTGAGCATGGAAACCATCCCTACTGACCAGCGGACCAGCACACTGCTTGATATTTCCCGGCCATTAATCAGCCCACCCTAGCTTTTTATGGACCTCATCAGTACTTGTTCTATTGTCAAATCTGTCCACAAACGAGACCAAAACTTATCGGAGCGACGTATTGCGAAGGCTTCCCCTGTGCACATACGAAACTCGTCTGACTTCATGTGCTCTTCCAGATTAAGCATGTCTTGAAGGTAGAGTCGGGCACTTTTCGCGTAAGAGAAATGTCCATCTGAATGAAAGAATGGGGGCATCTTGCTTACACACTCCAGGTGAAGCTGCCAGTCTCTCATTTGCTCCGCCTGGATAAAATAAATAGCTTCCTGAGAGCAGTCATGCGATAATATTGGCATGAGAGCTTGAATCTGGGCCTGGGCCCATTGTGTTCAATTTTTTTTAATGCAGTTCTGAACTGGCACATCGCTAGTTGAAAAACCTTATTCTCGTTGGCAAGAAAGATCTCGTTTCCACTTATCAATCCTGTCAATCCAGCACGTTCACCATTTACCTGTTCAATCTATCTCACTCGTTATCATTTCTGCTAATACGAGAGTGGTCAGTATGGTGCTCTTACGGCCCTCGAAGAAGCATGACAATGGAGCATTTTTTTTCTTTTTTTTTTTGAATGTTTTACGACGCATCAACTACGAGGTTATTAGCGTCGACGAGACATCCAGTGGGTTTTGGGTATACGTTTCAATTATACTTGAATTGCCTACTGTTAACTACTATGTGAGGCCTCAGTACTCTGATAGCACTCAACTCTGTAGTCAGAAATCAATTTTTTCTGTAACCGCTGTAGTCAGACAGGTGCAGATAAGGCATAGTAAGATAGGAACAATTTTTGGAACAATCGGACAACCCAAAATATCCATGGACGAGGCGGGATTCGAACCCGCGCGGTAGATCACGACTGGCTTGGCGCGCCGACACCAAAACCACTCGGCCACCGCCGCTCCATTGAGCATTTTGTCAACGCTGTTTTTGGCGTAAATTGTTGTGAACATCTCCTTCAAACCACTGCGAGCCTTAACTCCACCAATACACCCAAGGAAGGACATAAGAAGGGGAGATCTGGCACTGAGGGCAGTACGTCACTGGCCAATTTTCACGTTTTGGGAAAAAAAGCGCTCCTTTGACTGGCTGTATCTCCGCAACCAATACACCTAGAGAGCTCGGGTTGAGTTCAAATTGTAGCAAATTTTGTTTGCTTTACAAAAGTATAACCTTGCTTGCTTATTACAAAAGTAATACCCGAGAAAAGTAGTAAGATAGTTCTTAAGATAGTTTTTTCGAAAAAATTGCAGTAAGTGCCAAAATTTCGCACTTCCTCGAGCACCACGGGAGTAGCACAGGGTTTTCAGGGTTGCAAATTTGGGTATCAACTCCTCTCAAGGGTACCAACAATATATACAAAAATCGGTGATACATGCGCGTTTGCGATGTTTATTTTTTTTGTGTCGATACCTATTGACTGGCCTAATTATATTGGCTTCACATTAGAGAACATGAACAAATTATGAACCCACCAGAGTAAAGAACAAATCTAAAATTACACTTCGCTTTTTTGATCCTTCTTTCTAAGACGACAAATAATTGGTTTATGCATTACGACTTATTTTTGCTACTCTGCAGTTGGCGAATTAATTCGTTATCGATATGGGTTTTCCATTGGCAGTTTTTGTCGTCCAATTCCAAACGATGAAATCAAGTTTTGTTTTCCGCCTCCAGCTTATTTTGTGCCCAACACACTTCTTTTTGTCCCCGACGCGCTCCTCTTCATTTTCAGAAAACGTCGATGAAGTAGTTTCTGCGTGTTGAATTAAAGATGAGTTATTGATATCAACTCGGGTTAGTGGAACGGCGGCGGCGGCGGTATAGGTGCGGTGGCCCAGACCTCCAGAGAGCCAAACGGCGCGGCGCTCACGCCTCAACCCTCTCAGCTCCCGAGACACCCCTCGTCCCACCTTTGCACACACACACACACACATACAGTTGTTGGACCATCATCCTCCCGCACTTTTCGCGCTTTATTCGATTGTCCAAATCGGGATTCCCGACCATGCCGGCGGTTCTGCTGTTTCGTTCGCTCCCCGCTGTTCTGCCAAAGCGCAAAAAAGCCACAGAAATTCGCAAGTACATATGTTTTCGTTTTTGCACGAGCGGCAAGAAATTCAGAGGCGGTAACAACGGGGCTGGTGGCCAGCAGCAGCAGCAGACGCAATACGATGTTCACTAGCCAAAGCGACTGCTGTTAGTGATATTATTAAAAAAAGGTCAGGGGGAGGGGTGACTTGATGATCATCGAAACGCTGTGGTTTGGGTTGTGGATCCGAAAGTACCTACTTCAAATTGAAATGATTCACTGACTTAGTTCCTACATTACCACGCAAATGAATATGTATATCAGAAGTTAGTAGTGTTTCCACGCCTATGAAATTACTATTTCACCACAGCAATTCGTCTGTCTTTTTCTCTACCAACGCGCTTGATGTGGTTTTATGTCATTATCAAGGTCCATTATTCATTTTGGTTGGGAATGCTCGGAGAAGGTAAAGTGTAAGGAAGGAGCATTATGTAAAACTGCGTGCGACCGGGATGGCTCTTGTGCCCATGGAAACGGCTCTAACATTATGACACGGCTGATATAGACACTTCCTGGAAACTGTCAAACAAATCAGTGACGTGCCGTCAATAAGAAAAGATGGGGGCAAAAATAAACCAAAAATTAGTTTTCATATCAGATAGGTACTATAGGTCACAGCTATAGGTATAGTATATAGTACTATAGTATTATAGGTATTTACAGACATACTTCATCACCATAAAATAAATAAAAGATCAAAGAAACGACAGACGACGATAACTACAAAAATGGTTTAAAACATCCCATTCTACGCCTATGCAAATGTGACAAAACACGTCAAAATTGAAATCCAAAACTTCAATTCAACTCAATAGGAATAAAATCATATAATATGTACTTACTGGTGCAAAAGTTCTTTGTCACATGGGGTTCTCGAGTACCCGCAGGCCGAGCAGGTAACCATTCGACCATTTAAGCACTTTTAAACGCAGTTCTGTTCAAATTTCGAAATTTGTGCTGACTTTTGTGTCAGATTTGAGTACTTTGACGCTTCCAAACACATTCGGGTTGCTATTAGCAATTTGGCTCTTAAAAGTAGCGACTTCCGTCGCACTTTTTTTGGCTAGCCAGAGCCTAATGCTCCTTCCTGACACTTTACCTTCTCCGGGAATGCTTCAATCATTGATCACTACTTACGTCTAACGCATATCCGCTTCTGAACCTCTTCTTGTAAGAAAATTAAATATGAATCCAAACACCTCCCTCATAATTTTATTATTTATCCTTTATAAATGTATGATGTACCCCCCCCCCCCGTACGCCAGATCAACTGAACACCACCACCGAAACCTGACAGACACGTGTTTCGACCTTATTTGGGTCTCATCACTCATCAGTGTCGGGGCATTCGACATGCATTCAAAGTATACAAGGTGTTTTCGAAAGCAATTGTTTATTACGGAGTAATTTTTCACTTGAAGATTGAAAATTGAAGAAAAAGAACAATAATTTTGAGGTTCGATTTTATCATGACTGTTTTATGATAGCTCGACATGGCAAGCAATAGCAGCATGTGAAAAGAAATAACTCAATTTCAAGAACACCCTGTAGAGTGACAGCTTTTTGCTGTTTCTTCAACTTCTATCCCACTCCTACTATACAAAACGAGATAAGAACTGTTTCTTTACGTCAATTTAAGGTCGGCCTATTTCCGCAACGAGGCCTAACACCGACGCCGGTGAATGCTTTTCTCCACTATACCGGAAATTTTGCCGAACCCCTGTGTGTTTCAGCACATGCAGGGTAGGAATTTTTAACGACCACCAAAATCGCATGAGGTCGGCACCATCGTTTATATGTATTATACGTGCTATGCGACACACGTCTTGCATTTAGCAAGATTTCCAACTTAATCAAGGAGCTTGTTTTCGAGACGAAAATCCGACCGCCCACAGTGGGAACCGAACCCAAAGCAACTGACAGAAGCACTAGTCAATTGTACTAAGTACATGTAGGGATATGAGTATACTCACCCGACCCAGGAGCCAAAACCTACCTGCTATTGGTCCATATGTGCCAGATTTGCTTTGAAACGTAGTTTACATAATACACTCAATTAAATACTGAATCGGTGTTCGTTCTACAATACCACGGAAACAACATCAAAAGCTGGTTGCTTGTGCAAACAAGAGAAATGTGTTAGCCGGTTTTTGGCATCGTTAACGAAATAATAATATATTCCCCCGCATAGGCACGGTTTTTTTTTTATATTTGAATGAAAAATATACGAGTATTCCAGCTTTTTGTTAAGTCGAAAGCTCCATTATGTTTATGGTATGTCTGTCTAATTTTGCAAACAATTCAAAAGCCCTTAGCCAGATTCAGACTAACTCTGTTGAAAATAATTTCATGTTTGCTCCCGTCAAAACTGAGCTGAGTTATTGGAGCTGAATTAAACTGCTGGACAACGAAGTTGTCGGTATCGGAAAAATGGTTCGAGTTTGGAGGCCAATATCTCCTGATTGCCCATTGCGATTTCCATTTTGTTTGTTGCGTTAACTAGCTTGATCGTTTCGTAACCCATCCTATAATAGTGAATGTTGAGGAACTTTATTGAATTTTCTACAGGGTGATACGTGAAATTGTGCAAAATTGCAACGACTTCATCGTATCCCCATTTTTCAAAAATATATTTCTTCAATATTCTAATACAAAAATCATGAAGTGTGGTGTCTTATCTCGGTTTTGGAATTCCACAGATTGGAAGTCGGACATTTGAGATATACATCTTTATGTTAAATGTTAAATGCAAATCCTGTCACGGAATACAAAATATGGCTCCATGTGGGGATAACACCGACTTGTCGCTTATTTTTTTTATAAAAAGAAAAGATGTGATAGTTCCGACAAAATGTATTCTACAAGCCAAAATATGGGGCTGCCTCACGTATGTTTTGGTATCAGAATAAACGCTTGCAGTTGCAGCTTTATTTTGTACTCCCATCATATTCCATCCTTGAAGTAGATAATGGGGTTTCATTTTTTGCGCCTTAGAAAATGTGGTCCAGCGTTAGGTACCGAACTAAAATTTGAGTCCCGTAGCCTAGCTTTCATTGCCATGCCAGACAACGTGACGTCATTATCATAGTATAGACAATACAAATAGAGAAGACCATATGTTATCACCACCGTTGTCACGGATATTGGGGCATCAAAAATCAGCCAACCTTTTTTTGAATGATGGACTCCGCCTGGTTCCTACGCAACCGTAAAAATCCGTGACGACATATGGTCTTTTCTATTTGTATTGTCTATACAACTATCTATAATATCTAGATCTAGTATTCTAGTCCTCGTGCTGGAACGACCCCTTCCGACTGCCGAAGTAGGAAATAATAATGAACTGTTCACAAAACTATCAATCTAGACTACACTAAAATACACCCGGCATAGGCAAAATAACATGACGAATGGCTTATTCGCGTCGACTCGGTACCTTATGCATTTTTATCGCCAAATTCTGCAGCCAAATGAACTCGCTATCAATCGCCTGTGACATGTCTGTATGACGCTGAAATCGTTCGCTGCGATTTGCAATTCTGTCCCACTTTTAGTGCAGAAGGTAATGGGTCCCGTGAGCTAATCTAGTACATTTCAACATGACATGTGGCCTCCTCCCGAAGAGACTCCCTCTTGCGAAAATAGTTTAGTGTACACCTATAGATTCCGCCAAAAGCAGTAAGGACGAGTAGGTACCTACTATTCGGGGTCGCAGGACGTACATATTTATGTTGATTGTAAACCTCATCCCAAGTTAACTTTCCGACTTGCCACCTAGATAGGTATGTGTGTCGCCCGATAAATTAAATTCAGTATAGGTAGCCACCTAGGTACTCGTACTCGAATACCTGGAAGTTTGCAATTTGCGAGGTGAGCTGTTTTTTTTTAACAAACCGTAAACTGCGGCGTGCATCACACAAACAAGGTTAGAAAGCAACAATACGCAATAAAATATTGCACCTCTTTGGGCCATAAAGCGGGCACCTCGCATTTTTGAATAAAACAAAGCTCTCCAACTACCACAACATCAGACGATCGGACTGAAACTGCACAGACACGTGTTGCTCTCTGGCTGCCACGCCACAGCATCGGATGGTTGGACTGAACGCGTGCGCACTGATGAGCCCCTAGTAGAGGTGAAACACGTGTATGTGCAGTTTCGGTCCGATCGTCTAATGTTGTGGTAGTTGGAGAGCTTTGTTTCACAAACAAGTGTACTTAATCTTAACAAGGTGTTAAGAAGTCATTCTCTGGTGTTTTTTTTTAAACGTGAGTTTAATGGAAACCATCGGAGTAGGAGAATTGGAAAAAAAGAAAGTAATCTAAAATCAAGTATGCAAATGTATCAGAATTTCAGAATTTTGAAAATCGAAAAATTTCTATTTTTCCTGTGAGAATTTCATCAAAAATCGGTCCACGACATTTTGAGGTTTGTACAGGTTTGTACCTTTTCTAGGACTCAGTATACCTAGATTATATAGTATTCAAAAAAATGAGGATAACACATCTGTTGCGTTTTCGTTGGGCCACCCTGTATATTATGTAGGTGAGTTAGTATAATAATCCTTCTAGATCTTTAAATTGAACAAGAACAATACTTGGACTTTTGATTTTACCTTCTATATTTTGATTAATCCCATCTCGATTAAATTATCTTTGATTAAAAATCAATTTAACATTACATAATGAATTCAAAAATTTAGTATGCCTTCTTCCTACATCAGCGATCCTACTTACTTGCGTATTGTTGAAACTTCAACTTGGAATAGTATATTTACACCTACCAGAAAAAATGCAACACATCTAATTCCGGGAAAAGGCCCGGTTTTGGTGTAAGAGCGGCATTACTGGACTGTACTTGATATCAATTTTTCGGAAATTCCTTGCAACAACAACTACAAACATTCAGAACATCGGTAGCACCATGCCACCGCGACCACCGTGTGTTGAAAATGTGCGTCATTAATTTACCCTTGTCTGGACCAACAGCCCCCTAAATCAAAGAAAACCCTCCTCACCCGCTCTCCACCAAACGTTCCAGTTCAAACGGAAGATGCTCTCTAAAATGCCGACAAAACAAATCGACTTCTCGCATCCGTCCACCATTTATTTAGAATAGCTGAAAAGGTGAAAACACTTGAAAATTTAGAAGTTGGAAATAATGAAGGAAAATACCTAGTAAAAGGCAATGACATGATATTCTGCCGTGTGCGGCAAGCTCCAACTTTCTGCAACCTGCGACGTGCTTGCGGCTGCATAGCGTCAGCCAATCAGCTGAACCCGGAATAATTTATCAATTTTCCTGTATTTTGGGGCATGAGATGGTGTTGCAACTATCAAAACAGATAGGTATGAATAAAATAAAAACCTTTTTTCAAAGTGAAGGTAGCGGTGAAGTTGCAGACTTCGATAAGAATAATTCATGCCTCGACCCGCAGCTTCACTCAGTATATAGACAAGCTGGCTGAGGAGGATCAGCAAAGAAAATTCCAGAAAAGATTTTCAACCTGCCCTGTACCACAACGGCATCAAAGAGAGGCTCTGATATATAGTGACATAGGTCCTGGGCTTCATGCCAGAAGAGAGAAAGTTGAAATGCGATATCAATATTTCCAGGTTTGCAGAAGCCCATCATAAGGGGGAGGGGTTGAAGTGACCATCCCAGAAAAGCAATTGAGTATGAAGAAATAATTATAAAAAAACTGTCGTTGTATACAGGTGATCCCAATAAACGGTCAAGAGGATATCACCAGGTCTTTCTGGACTGAAGATACTCATTTCTACCATTTTTTTATCATCACGTCAATGATTGGTGTGATTTCCCCGAAAATCTTGCTCCATTTCTAATGAGAATATCTAGAAAAAATCCACCAATTTCAAAAATTTTGTTTTTTTGGATAGCGTATTCTGTTGACTATAGGCGATTGACCTTATTGGGGAAAATGGCTGATTCGTCGAGGACGATTTAGGAAGTTAATTGTTAGAAAAAGTGTAAGTTGCCGCCCGGCAACGTCGGCAGTTAGGTCAATTGGAGGCACGTCAAAACTGTCACTTTGCTGTCTTGTCAATGCACTGCCGCATTTTTTTTTGTTCCTGTGAACCCTTGGGGCCCCGCAGGCTCCTTTATTGGGCCTTAAATCGATGACCAGCGTCGTCGCCGTCGTTGCAGACAGACCTTTCTCTGCATCATCTCTAGCTTTCAGCCAAGGAACAGCAACAACGACACTGTGGATCGAGTCCTTCGCACACACCAACTGCTGGCACGCCAGAAAAGGTCACCTCTTGGGCTGGCTGCGTTGTCAGTCTCCTTTTTTTCAAGATGTTCTGCTTAAACCCCACATGGAGATCCGCATTCTATATTTTACAGTTCGCTACCATTGTAATTGACCTTTCCAAAAATAAAGGATAGAAAATGGTTTTGACAGTTGTCCCAACCTACGCAAAGCGTTTCGCGCATTGCGCACATTTCGCGGTTGCATGATGTCACGTTAACGTCAGATTCCATGCGTCATGATCACGTCCTCAAAACCTCTGTTTGTTTTGGTCGGAAAAACGATGAAAAAATCATAAGTGAAGTGCACACTGGAAGAAAATCCTTCCAGATGGAGAAACAGAGTATCAGAAGAAGTCATAGTGAAAGCGAAGACAGGCGGAAATACCAATGCGTATTCATTCAGGCAAAGCTGTATCTCGACAACTTCTGTTGATCTATCTGTAGAATTAGTATAGCTGCAGAGGATTCACCACTCACTCATTCAACATTATCGCAGTTGAAGAAATTTCAGTGCCCTGATTTATGACAAGTGCTAATAGTCCAGTAAAATGAGGCGATTTTTAGGCCAAAGTTGGAACAAATTAGGGGCAGAATGAAAAAAATATGGCGATGTAGAGAATAAAAAACTGAATAAGAAAAACCAAAGTTTCATTTCCAGTCATCCCGGGAACCATGGAAAAAAAATGGAGAAGATGGAAAAACATGCGCCGCGATCTTTCTTTTGAAACGGTGAGAGAACGGTGAGAGATGTGTGAAAACTGTCAGGGACAAAGTTGTAAGGAATTTAATAATCTACAAAAAAGTCCCTATAGGGCATATGTCTAACTTCTATAGTTTAGCCGTTTATCGCAGTCAAAGTTGCGCGCCGGTCTAGTGAAGTGGAAAAACTGTCCGCGTGACCTTCCTTCCTGAATACTGTGAGAACAACAAGAGATATCAAAAATTTGTGAGGGACAAAGTTGAAGAAAATTGAATGCTTCACTAGAAAATCTTCAAGGCCAATCATTAACTCTTCTAGTTCAACCGTGAACCACCTTTGAAGCTGCGCGACAATCCTGTTGATAAAGTGGTTCTTCTGGAAAACTTACAAAAACCCTAGACTCGATGAAAAAACTATGGCAATGTAGAGGATGAAAAACTGGATCCAAAAAACCAAAGTTTCATTTCACACCGTTTCGGGGAATCTAAGAAAAAAAAAAAAGTTGGAAAATAGCGATTTGCACTCCCAGATTCCTCATTGAATACTGAAATAAGTGTAATGAATATGGAAAATCTGATTAAACTAGCTTGCAGAGGATTAAATTATCTATAGAAAATGCCGTGATGACATGTATGCATCTTTGTCGACTTAGCTGCGGAGCGCTATCAAAGTTGGGGTACATGACTAGTGACGCGTCGCATATGTGGTCAAACTGGCACGACGTTGTGGTCATTATTCAATTGATTACAAAACATGATTGAATGATTTGAAAAAATTGCGTGCTTTGTTGAACGTCTGGTAACTATTGTTGGAAATGTAACTCCGCGGATGAACGCTTTGTTATGTATAAAGTTTCTTGTTTGGCAAAATTAAAGTCGTGAATGTCACTGTACTATTTTCGTCATATTTTCATTCTAGAAATCTAGGACAGGAGACTAGGTTGCTAGGGAATTTCTGAATTTGTCGTTTCTAATCATATATTTATAGCATCACAATAGTTCGAAAATAGTATCGTGACACTCAGGCTTAAAACTGAGAAAGTACTCGTATTTTGTAACACAATATGTATAATAATTGAAAAACGTGATCTACGTTAGATAATGAGATGTTTTTCAACTGATTTCTGATAAACAATAATCATTCAACAACAGCTCGGAGATAATGAACAACTGTCCACCTGAACAATGGGGTTGGAAATTAAACATTTCTCTGTTGATGCCTATTAGAACCTAGGATAACGTAGCTCTCGAAAATCTGCTACGGTTGATTTTCTGCAGATGCTTGAAGAACTGCGAGAAGCTTTGTGGATGCAGAAAAGCTGACCTCAAGTGTACCAAGTTTTGCCATCACTGCCGTAAAGTCACCTGCTCTGACGCTTCCTGCATTGTCGGAAGACGATGATGATGACTACAATGATAATTCTAACAATAAGTAGCTACCCAGACGTTGAACAAAGCACGCAATTTTTTCAAATCATTTGATCATGTTTTAAAATCAATTGAACAATGACCGCAACGTCGTGCCAGTTTTACCACATATGCGACGCGTCACGAGTCATGTACCCCAACTTTGATAGCGCTCCGCAGCTAAGTCGACAAAGATGCATACATGACATCACGGGATTTTCTATAGATCATTTAATCCTCTACAAGCTAGTTCATTCAGATTTTCCATATTCATTACGTTTATTTCAGTATTTAATGAGGAAGCTGCAAGTGCAAATCACTATTTTTCAAGTTTTAATTTTTTTCTCTCGGGTTTCCCGAAACGGTGTGAAATGAAACTTTGGTTTTTTAGATCCAGTTTCTCATCCTCTACATTGTCATAGTTTTTCATCGAGTCTAGGGTTTTTGTAAGTTTTCCAGAAGAACCACTTTATCAACAGGATTGTCGCGCAACTTCGAACGTGGTTCACGGCTAAACTAGAGAAGATAATGATTGGCCTTGAAAATTTTCTAGTGGAGCATTCAATTTTCTACAACTTTGTTGCTCACAATTTTTTGATATCACTTGTCGTTCTCACAGCATCCAAGAAGGAAGGTCACGCGGACAGTTTTTCCACTTCACTAGACCGGCGCGCAACTTTGACTGCGATAAACGGCTAAACTGAAGAAGTTAGACATATGCCCCCAGGGATTTTTTTGTAGATTATTGAATTCCCTACAACTTTGTCCCTGACAGTTTTCACACATCTCTCACCGTTCTCTTACCGTTTCGAAAGAAAGATCGTGTAGCATGTTTTTCCATCTTCTCCATTTTTTTTTCATGGTTCCCGGGATGACTGGAAATGGAACTTTGGTTTTTCTTATTCAGTTTTTCATTCTCTACATCGCCATATTTTTTTCATCCTGCCCCTAATTTGTTCCAAGTTAAATCCTTATTTTACTGGACTATAAGCGGAAAAGACAAATTTGGTGGGTACTGGTCCATCAAAACTTCAGCAATTCCCAATTTTGGATGATGCCACCAGAAATACTGTGCGCCACTATTACAGTTCCAGAGGTAAAAACTTCGACGAGTGGTTCCGTAGGAAGGAGAAGCCAGATGAAAGTTTGAACAGCCCTGGGGTTCTCTTGCAGAAAATGAGTCGTGTCTTGCCTAGGTGAATTTTGTTTCTTCAACTCTCAATAAAGCCACATCGGTGTATTTCGTAAAATTGTACATGGAAACATGAGGCTTCTTCAGATTATTTTCGCACAAGGTAACACAGCAATGAGTAACCACTTTTGCAAGTCTTTCCTTTCTACGTTCGGTGCTTGCCTATGCCTCTGACACTTCCACTATGAGATGACTGTACACTGACAGTTGTCCCAATCTACGCGAAATCATGACGTCATAATAGAAAAGGACAAGCGCCAATTTGGAAAGGTCAATTGGGACGCAAACGTGTGTTGTGTCCCCGCACTGACATCAAGGTTTAGGCTCGCTTTGTGACCCATTTGAGATTAGGGGATCAATCAGCAGGCAATAAATGGCAGAAATGGCACTAATCGCAGTGGCGAGAGCTACTGCGCTACTGGAAAAGCAGCATACCATGCTTGCATCTGCCTGCGGAAGGTGTAATGTAACAGCCACCAGTCGCAATTTTTCCACCGCACCTGCCATGTACTTAATGCATTGCTGATAGCGCAATCTTCCAGCCTCTCACCTCTGGAACTAGATCTACTACTAGCCTGCTAAATACGCCAACCACAAGATCAAATACGGGACACAACAACAAACCCCCTTTTACATCATTCCTACTTGTCAAATTTCATGTTATTGATGTGGGTATTGCAGGTATCCACTAGTGCCCACCTAGGCTACTAGACGTCGGAGTATGTGTTTCTCCCAAAAACGTCCTCGACGATCAAGTACCGAACTCTCCACCAGGTGGCGTTTTTTAAATGTAAATCGCCTAGGGCCACACGGAGTTCCACGGGTAGAGGTTTCCGCATACTTGTCTTTGCAAGGAAAAGAGCCACAAGCCGAACTAAATGATCAAATTTTTGCAGCCAGATTCGCGTATATCCGTAGAACATTTTCATGGTCGTTCTCTTTCATATACCTAAACATGCAGGCTGTGATAATGACCTTCTTCACGGCGATTACAATTAATTGGCCGAACCCAACATCTACGATGCTGATGTCGTCGTTGATTCTGTATTTGAGGTAGCCATATCCAGCGTTAAACGGAACGCTTGTAATAATAATAATGATAATGATAATAATAGTTCATTGATTCTAAAGGGACTTTCTTAAAAAAAGCACTTCAATATAAATACAACACTCTACACAATAAAAATGCAATACCTACTTTATATACTTAAACCAAGACACTGTACAGTAGCAAGCGTCTCCTCTCTCCTCTACAACTCGTTCCTGACAAAAGCGCGCAGCCCCAGACAGTTGACAAGGTAGCGATCCAGGTTGCAAACGCTGCATACTTCATCCGCTTTAACCGAGTAGCAACATCCGTTGACAGTAAACTTCAAGAGCCTTCGACCAGACAGACGCAGCTGAGTTACTCTTTTGACAGTCGGAAATCTGATGTTGAGGAAGAGGTGCTGAGCAGAGAGGCCAGACAGCACAAATGTATTGTAGAACATCGAGTAGCCAAAGCTAAAAAGGGGCGACGATATCTCGTTGGTACAGCATCTCTTTGTCCTTCATGAGCAGATCTCTATTATGGTGCCTGAGCGAAGGCAAGCTGAGAGACCGCAGGATTTCCAGGGAGTTGATAGCAGTGAAGTAGGACCCAATTTGTGTTATAACCCAGTTGTATTTTGGGTCAGTCTTCTATGGCAGGGAACTCAGCTAGGTGTGGCAATCTGTCGAAGCAAATCCTTGGGTAGCGCTCTGACGCCATGGAGAGAATCTTCTCTAGCCAGGAAAGTCAGGAATGGCTCTGGAGATGAGATACTCAAGTTTAACGACTCCAAACTCCAGTCTAACAAGATGGTCGGGGCCGTGTAGCAGCAGTGAGAATAATCTCTTGAAGAACTTCACTTGTATTCTTTCTACGACGTCTAGATAACGAATGCCCCATGTAGCCATGTTGTGTGTTAACACTCTTCAACACCATCGATTCGTACAGCTTGACCCGGGAGTGCCAGGAGTTCAACTTCGCCCTGCACATTGTGAATATGACAGATCCTACACGGTAAAAAATTTTGAGTGAAATTTAACTCAAACCGGACTCAAAAGTGATTCAATCCAGGTCCACGCAAATTTGAGTGAAAATTCAACTCAAATTTTTTGAGTACATTTCTGTATTTTTGAGTTACTTCCTGTTAATCAATATTGAGTACTTTCAAGCCTTTTTACACTCGAAATTGAGCGCAATTGGCACAAAGGTGAGTATGCATTATAACTCAATATTGATGCAAAAAATATTTCAAAGTGATCATTATTGATGATTGATAATAAATGAATCAATTTTGATTATTTTTAATTTGGACAAAAAAAACAGACTTTTACTTTTTTAGGCATTTATTCAGGACATTTTTAATGTGACATGTTATTAATACATAATTTGTGTAATATATCACTGTAAAAGTACCGAAATGTATAAATTATACCTACAACATTATTGAACAAAAATTTGAACAGCCCAAAACCAAAAATATAAAAAAATGTGACAATAATTTAAAAATACATGTATTAAATGCAATAAAGGAAAAGGAAACCAATATTCCCTACACTAAACGAGTAATATAGTACCTAGCAGTAGAAAACTAATAAAAGTGATTGATGTGGAAGGTGTTGGACCTTTGACCATACTGTATTTTTGACGACCCTCTAAAGGCCATCCGTGGACCAATGGAGAAAGCAGTTGTAACATGAAGTTCACCTGTCAAAAAACAAAAAGTCAAAGTCAAAACCTGCTGTTTCCTGTTGCAAAGTAAACCGTACCGCTGCTGGTTGCGAACCAGCATAATGACTGCCAGGCAGCTGAGCAGCGAATGCGGGCACTTTCAATCAAAAGTGAGCGTAGCTGACTCAAAATTTAGTGAAATGTACTCAAATTTGTGGCAATTTAACTCAAAATTGTGTGAATTGACTCGAAAGTGAGTAGGTATCAACAACAAAAATTTCCCACACTCCATTACCCACACCAGGAGGACATTCATATTAACATAAGACGGCCTATCTATTTTGTACTATAGTTAAATCAAAATTTATCTGTTATTCGTGCATTATTCGTTAATCGAATGAGCTCTGAGTGCTGGGACTCAGGCCGGAGGGATAGGTAGGTACGGCTGATAACCGCCGATGATTTTACGCAAGGTTTTGCTCCAAAACTTTTCATCGGATGCTATCAGTCGTACTAAGCGTGTCCCTCAGCCTGACACTTCATTTGTAGTGCAAAAAGTCCCAGTGCTGGGTTTAGAAGATGAATGGGATATATAGATCTATTAGTGCATCATATTAAGTGCATCGGATTTTTTACCGTGTAGGGAAGCCGCCGACCTCCTCACAAAAGTGGCCGATGCCTCCGAAAAAAGGCCAGGGGATACAAATGGGACGCCCAGATAGGTGTAAGAGCGAACGGTCTCCAGAGGCTTTCTTTTGTAATAGAAGCGCAGCGTCTTCGTCCCTGCATAACCACCTCTTCTGAAGCACTTGGATTTGTCGGCGTTTATTTCCAGACCAATCATCACAGATGTTGGTAATAAGTTGCGTGTGTTTCCATTTTCATCCATTTTGCCACTGCCGGTACAGTAAACAACGATCAGCAAAGAAAATGCGAACAAACCACATTGACAAGAACTTCAAATTTTCCGCTGCGACGGCTCTGCGACCACTGTAGTTTGCGTTGGAATTTTGCGACTAGCCTGTGTCAAGCTTGCGTTCTTGCGTTCTGCGACCATTGGAGACGGGTCATTACAACTCCTTTGATTTTTCAACTGGTAATTTGACAAAATCAACCGTCTAGGCTGTCTGTACTTTAGGGTAAATACCCGTGTTTTTGATCCACAAAAGCTCAGTTCATTGCTGAAAATTTCAAAGCTACTTAACAGCAGCCCAATAGAAACCTAAAACATCATTGCGAAATGTGAAATTCGTGCAGAAATGTAGGAATCACTCAAATTTTCAATTTTGCCTCAACGAATGTGTTGTAATTCACTATTTTTGTCCAAATTGTTGGTACTAATGTTTTAGTAGTGCAACAAAACAAACATACGTCAGATATAAAATTATATACATCCTGTTTTGCTTATTGATTCTGCAGTGTGAGGTAAATATTGACTTTCAATTTTATAATCATTGGAAGAATGAACACGTCACAAACTGATTGCATCAAAATTGAAAATGCATGCCGCCGTTCTCCGGTTCTGTCCCTCCTTCCATCTGAAATTTTAATTCTTCAATCGATTGTTTGTGGTGCATAATTCATGGTCTATGTAGGATGCGGGCAAAATTATCGCCCGCTAAATGAACTTCCCGAGGAACTTCCTATATTTTCCCCAAAAATTGCAGGGTGAATTTGCATCATATAAATACTTATTAGATAACTGGATTAGCACAAGCTTCATGAAAGTACGAATGAACGATGATTGATAAACTAAGTCATGTTGCCTGATTCGTATTATTTTAAGCTGCCTCTCATCGAAGACTGTAGTGACAATTCAAGAAATTGTTACTTGGATACTTGGATACCATCCTATAGGACTGGCGGAACTTCTCGACATACCCTTTTTCACATTCAAAGTACCTATCGTTTCGCCCGCATCTCCCCTACCTATCTTACTGGTGTGCAACTTTTTCTTTGAAAAAAAAACGCTGCATTTCAATAAACATCGCGGACCCTCCTGCTCCGAGACCGAGTTCCCAGACTAATTTTATAAGAACTTTTGAGTACTTCGTGCTCGCAGCCGCGTTATATTGACATTGAAATTTTAATAATTAGCTTAGCAAAGTCCAACGAGTTTTGTTTGTTCTTTAAACTCTTGTCGATTGATATAAATGAGAAAACAAAGAACAAGTTAAAGAAGGATTTGGAATGCTCCAGTTTGTCCTGCTATTTCCCAGAAGAAAAAAAATGTTCGTCTTTATCGTATCGCATTCGCGTGTTTTCACATCGAACGCGCCCCCTAAAATTGAGCAAGTTGTCCGGGAAGTTTGATAAAAAATCCCCCTAATATAAAATCCATTAACTTGAAAGCAGTATTTAAATAATAACACAATCCTTGTTAGAATTACGACAAGCATCGTTCTGCTTGTCCGTTCCGGACGTTAGGCGAAAGCACCCTGCCTTTTATGATTAAAATATGTTCCTATAATGAACCATGATCTTCTGATATAGTAGTGGTAGTATTGTCGTATGTAATACACCGATAGGTGAGGTGTATTATCGCTACATCGAGGATTTTCACGAGGGGATCCGAGTGTAAATCGAGATGTGAGGCGATAATATATCGAACCTAGAGGTGTATTTGTTAAGACAATTAACCAAACAACACTGAAAGTCTTCCTAAAAAAGTGGAAACTACTCGAATGTTTGAGGTTGGCCATTCTGGAGGGGTGTTTTCACCAATGACCTTGGTGGTGATACACTTATACGGCCTACTATTTTAGGAGTGAGGTGAATTGTCGTATGTAATACACCGATAGGTGAGGTGTATTATCGCTACATCGAGGATTTTCACGAGGGGATCCGAGTGTAAATCGAGATGTAAGCGAGAATATATCGAACCTAGAGGTGTATTTGTTAAGACAATTAACCGAACAACACTGAAAATTTTCCTAAAAAAGTGAAAACTATTTGGAATGTTCAAGGTTGGTCATTCTGGAGGGGTGTTTTCACCAATGACCTTGGTGGTAATACACTTGAACGGCCTACTATTTCAAGGAGTAAGGTCAATTGTCATTGGTGGTCACCCTGCAGGCTATGTAGTATGTATACATGATGGAAAAGAAAAAAAGCAAAGTTGCAGCTCATGAACCAAGAGATACGGAGTCATGTAAATCAACATCATTTATATTTTGATATTCATGCTAAGTATAAAAAGAATTTACACCTTAAATTTTAAATGTCACCGCTTGGAGTTCTGAAATTTCCTGAAAACGTTAATAAAAACTGTTTTTTTTTTCAATAAGTCATTTATTTTCATTGCTTTTAATGCTTTGAATTTCAACTCTCCGTGACCTTTTGCAACTATCAAATAGGCGATTCTGGACATTTCAGGCGTGCCAATAAATTATATCACAACTGTACCTAGAACCAACCCATTGCCTGAATTATTCTAATGCCGTCATATTCTGTCAAATTAGTATATCATCATCGGTGGGGAGTTCTGCTGTTGGAAGCTGATCAAATAACATATTGTGCCATTTTTGTATAGAACATGCAAAAATTAAAAGGTCGCCAATAAAAGTTTCTTGGCGGGAGTATACAGGGTGATTCAAAAATGGCGCATTTCCTTTCGGGCACGTTATAATGGACGTTGACAGAGCATGGGAAAAATAATGAAAAAAATTAATCGGCTTCGATTTGCAAGTTATTAACAAAAACAAATCTGTCCAATCTGGCAGCATTGCATTAGTACCTACCTGGCACCTTTAGATCAAAGAGGTACATCACAATAGCATTATTGTATTGTTGGGATTGTTACCCTGGAAACTCTGTAGAACCTGCCAGACCATACCAAACATACTTGCCAAATGTATTTTCACGGCACTTTTGGGGTGGAAGACGAATTTTGAAATATGACTATATAATACATTGAACAAGAACCAATCAAAACTCTTGAAATGCGCATAGGCAGCCAATCAGCACGTCTCTACGCTTACCACCCCGGCAATACAGGCGTCCTCCTTGACGTAAATATTATCGCTGTGGTACCGTGGTCCTTCCCCCTCTCCCAGACCAGGGCAGTGGCTGTCATTCAGAGCATCAGAGCGCATTTACGCAATGTCAGTGCTGTCAGTTGTCACAATCAAAATAATTATATGAAACTGAACATTGCAAGAACGTTTTCCATGCATTATAGAGCATTTTCTACCATTTAAAGGTATAAGTATTCCCACTTTCCTAGTGAATTTTCATTCCACACCGTTAGTTGTTAAATTTTGTGCTTTTTGATTTATAGGAGAAGAAAAAAAGAAGCCCAAGTTTTGTTGAACTGGGAACAGGACACACGCTGTTTAATTTTCCAAGAGGAATCTCAATTTTATCTACTCACGGCCTTCACCAAAAATGGCTTATACAAGGGCTTTCAAATTACAAGCAGACGCTTCTGCTACATCAAAGAAAAATGTCCTTCGGTTTCATTAAAAACATTGAATCAAGCAAGATACAACTTTGCATGTGAAGACTCTCCCCAGCCTGTTACAATATTTGAGTGAATTGTGATAACATAAAGTGTAGGCAATAGTTTTTTTATCTATCCATGCATGCTTTACTGGAGTATGTGTCTTGAATCTCAACTTCGTGTCACTAACTTACCGTTCATGCAATAATCATGTTTTTTTAAGTATGTTCCTCGACTCTCAACTTTGTCTTACTTCCGTATTGTTTCATTAAATTATTTAAACAAATTCAGTACAAATATAACGCATTTTACTCAATTGCCTTTTACAAATAATTTGTATTGAGAAAAATTGTATGCTACAAAGTGTCAATCGATCGAAACGTTCCATCTCCATTGCTTCATTAAGAGAATTTCTTGAAGCTTCTGCACTTTCCAAGATCAGTCTAAGGTTCCCTTTATGCTGAAGAAGAAAAAACCTTCAAGTATTTCAATAAAATCAATCATAACATTGTATAACCTGTCGCCCTCTTGTCCATTCTCTGGTATAATATCCTCTGATTTGTCCATTTCGCAGTAGCACCCTGAATTTGGTGAGAAATTCCAGTGTAGCTGGATATACATATGGCATGAAAGCCACTTCTGATTCTGAATAGGTCTACTGCACTTTTTCATAGCACTTTTTGTTTGAAAGCGTTTTTCATCTTCCGATTTCCAACATTCCAACTGCAACTAACCTACAAACTCGAACGTCAAACAATGACGTTTCCAACTTTTGACTTTTACCGACGCAGCATCTCGAGATCTTCCGTTGCCAACGTTAAGAAAAAAGCACTATTGCGCTAATAAGAACGCAGTTTATTATGATGATGAAGTGAATATTAAAAACCATTTTGAGTAAAGAATAAGATTACCCTGATTAATCAGTGTATACCACAAAGTTCTTTGTAAAATTTCAACCATTTGAACAACACTGGTAGAACCCAGAATCTTGGGTAGCGCTCTGTCAATTCATTATATCGATGGCCCCTAATAAGACTAGCGTAACTCGTGAGACACGGTTAGAACCAGCGTATCTCTGCGCTTACCAAATGAACTAGCGTAACTCTGCGTTCACCAAATGAACTAGCGTCCCTCCCATTTGATTTACACAGGCTATACGCTAGTTCATTTGGTGAACGTAGAGATACGCTAGTTCATTTAGTAAACGCAGAGATACGCCAGTTCTAACCGTGTCTCACGAGTTACGCTAGTCTTATTAGGGGCCATCGATATAGTCTTATCAAATACAATGCGTTGTACGCTTAATCGTCAGATAATTTTTTAATAATATCATTTCGTTATAATCCCAATGCAAGAAAATACAACTCGCCCTATGGGCTCGTTGTATTTTCAGCTTTGGGATTAGAACTCATAATATTACTAAAAAATTATCGACAATAATCGTACCACTCATTGTATTACTACTGAAAATACGACTCAAATCTCAGTTGCAAGAGAAATTTTCAATCAGGAACTACTAACGACATGTGACTCTTCGCAAGTAACAATGCTTTGCTTTGAAATCATGCAAATTGAAGAAGTTAAATTCTCAACTTCACCTCTTCATAACTCGAAGGATAAATGAGCCAATTTTTTTTACTATTTTTTCCGTGCTCCCTTAATGTCTCCCACAATGTACACGGGAGGAAATGCGCCATTTTTGAATCACCCTGTATGTAGCCACAATAGGTACCTACTACCTACTAATTAGGGATGAAGTTGCATCCTTTTTTAAAAATTTCAAACTTGTCTTATGAACCGAAAGCCCCCAAAAACTTCACATTACGACCCGATTTTCGACTAAGGGATGTTCCCACACAAAAGCTCGTTGGTCTCATTCATGCACCTTATACAGGGTGATTCATCGATATGGGCGAGCTCAATTACACCCACGCCATCAATTATATCGAAATGAGCCAAACGGCACTGCAAACGGGAGGTCAAAGTGCAGTTTGTAAAATTATTTTGCTCTATACAGGGTGCCCCATTTTTGCAGAGCAGTTTTTGAACAAGCTTTTCTTTTGCAGTTCGCTTGAACCGTTCAGAAGTTATTGATTTTTTTCTAGAAATTAATGCGTTTGTAGCACTTACTAAATAAATCGCAAGATACTTGATTTTTAGGTTATCAAGTTGGAACTTTGCTCATGTTCAAGCAATAGCATAGGGTATCTTTTAGCGGTAATGCACCGCAATTTTTTTTGTGCCTCCAGCGGATAGCGAACGCACCCGCTCATCACCCTCACATGCATAGACACCCGAGTAGACACCTTTGGATTGGTGACCTAGCCGGGTTTCAAATATACATACATATCGACTACATTATTTCATTTGTTATGGGAATTAATTATTGGGCAGACGACAAATAACTAATAGTTATTCAAGAGTCCGGTTTCTCACAATACGAATAAAAAATTATTGTCAACGAAATATTGATTCTAAAATTCGTTTTCATGTTTCAGATACACCTATTTCAAAAAATGCCATGAATCCGAGCGGCGGCGATCACAAGAAAAATGTAAGTATAGCTCAGCAGTTCTCTCATCATATAAACATTTTGATGGATCAAAGATGAACCTCACTTGAGTGTTGTTGTCAGCAGGCGCTGTTAGTTTGATGGAGTGCCGTTTGGTTCTGTTAAAATAAATTTTGAGAGGTTATAATGGGAATTTGATGTTTATTGAAAAAGAACTGAGACAATTTGTCTGTATATCGTGAGTCAAAATTACATCGAAGATCAAAACCGTGCTTTTGGTTCTAATTTTAAAATATATTGATTTATTTCAACAAAGCACTTGTGCGTATGTGTACCCGCAACACATCCAACATGATGATTGGAATGTTTATCTAAACGAACGTTGCCATGAAACCTCAAAGTTTGTCTTCGGTTTCGAGCAATATATAATTAATATATCATGATGATTATTGAAATAAGGTTGTAATAGAGCATGTTTGCGTTTTCGCTCAGTAACAATAATTGTTGCGATTTTATGTGTTCATTTATTTTGGTTGGAGGGTAAATGGTGTGGAACGCGAATTGTGTTTTGGGTAAAGATTACAAAGCTATATGCCAAGTCTGATTTATGCCTACTTATTAGTATTAAACGGTGAAATACGACCTGAATAATTCCAGTCCGTTCTACCAAATAATACCAGGATTTAGTTCGTTGTAGATTTCCTTTTTTGATCCATAACCACAACAGTCGCTACAGTCACTGAGCTAACAAAAAAGTGATTCATTTTCATTACATTCTGTGGTTAACTTATCCTTTTCCAAGGACTATTTACATATATCGTATTGTAAACAAGGAGCCAAGTAATTGCGAATATTACCCTTGGTGGCTGCGTGGTTAACTTTATGCTACTGTTTGACTTATAGACTTGAGTGAAGACTTGAAGAAAATGGATTCTCGAAGCTCTCTCTCTCTCTCACACACACCACGCACTCGCCAGACATACACGCACACTCTTTGAATTATACATTACTAGTGGAGCGAAATCGGCCTGGGAAGTCGTCGTTTTTTTTTAAGGTATAACAGCACCAAACCTTATATAGCCCAGGCTTTTTAGCATTTAACATGAAACAAATTAATCCACGTGCAATCTTCACGGTATCGTACCCACTTAACCTTACTAAACAACATACTAAAAGTCCCCAACTTTCCTCCGTGTGCGTCATAATTTTTATGGGGGGGGGTCAAAATTTTCATTAAAAAAATTCTAGGACAAGAGTAATCTAGTCATTGGCTTCAAATTTATTATATTTGGATACAGTGGGTTATAAGTGAAACTTATTGACAAACTAGATGTCTACGGTCCCCGTGAGGGGAGCTCGGGAGGGGGGCAATTGGTGACCTATGCAAGAAATTTGGTTTTCAATAATATTGAGACAATACTGGCATGTTGGGTATCGTTTCCCACTAAATCTGACCTTGCAAATCCGATTATGACATTTAAATTCAGTTTAAAAAATCTTTTGAGCAATTTTTGGCAGAAAAACGTGATTTTGGGACCAAAATAAAGCCGGTTTTTCAATTTGGGTTATTTTTACGTTTGATGCATTAATCATTTGGATTTAAAATTGGGTGAATTATATGGACTTTTCTGCATAAGACTATCATATCATAAACGCGATGTAAGTGATTACAAGGTGGAGAAAATAATTTATTGAAAAAAATGTCGAAGTCCTAAATGTCACTCAAAAATATCTCCGCGCAGTTGGAAAAAATGTATTGTAGCTGTAATATGGGTTTGATTCCATCTTTCAAGGTTTCTTCTTGTAGCCAAAACAATTCTCTAGCTTCCGAAAAAAGAACACTCTACATTAAAATAATAATAATATAACAACAGCAACTTTCCCGCGAGTATAGCCACATTTTTCAGTTTCAAGCTGGCTTACACCGAACATCAAACCAACTCGATTTTATAGTATTCAAGAAATGATAATTATGTCGAATGCCTGATGTAAATGCGTGAAATAGTTGCAGTTATCGATCCTATTCGAAATTTTGAACATTGATGTATTCAACGTGAAAATATCGTAAATTAAAAATCCACAATTTTCAAGAGCAAATTATCATTTTTTTCAAATCAAAAATGCTCACAATCTTTCCAAAACAGAGCTTCAACATTGTATTTACATATTAATAATGTATTGGAAGTCTAGCACAGCACAGGAAGATTTTTATAGCCATGCTCTGCAAAAAATATCAAATTATTATTATTTTAATCTTAAGTTCACTAGTAGTCAAAAAAAATCGCATCTAGCTTACCATCCGTACTCTTAGCTTATTTTGTCCAATATATTAGTTTCGTTAAAACCCGTCTGTTGATTCCCAAACAATAAATCGATAGTTACCTCGAATACCTGCCGATAGTACCTATACCCATCTAAAATAATAGTCAAATTATCTAGCACCTAAAGGGACTAAATACATAAGTTTATAAAAATAACAGATCGTCCTTAGGGTCATACTCAACAAGGTGGGGTAGACTCTCACATGTTGTGCACCTACAGAACTTACTTACACATCTGCGAACAAGACAAGGAAGATCGCCTGCATCTATATTTTAGACCGCAGTTCTTCTTGCAGTTGCAAGACACTATCTTCAAAAGAGTCTCCGGAGCTGGAGGAAGATGCGTCTTGACGGGGACCAACTACACGTGGGTGCTCCCACGTAGCCAATAACCGTGCTGTTTGTTTACACCTAGAGTACCTTAGCTATTATTATCTAGCGAAAACCCGGGGTTGATCCGAGGTCTAGGAGCCGCGATATTGCGTGAAATGACAGACACACAGACGGACGGACGAATAAATGAAATAAAATATCTTTGCTGTTTGTCTGTCCAGAGTACCAAGGATATCATCTAGCAAAAACCCAAGCGCAATCCGAAGTTTAGTAGCTGAGATATTGCCGGACACTGCAGACGGCAATAACAAGAACAAACTATAAAAACATTATGCACAAAGAGGAAAATTGAGAAACTGTACCTAGTACCTACTCATACGAGTACTACCAGACCAGATTTAGTCAGTACGATGCTGTGCATATTGAACGTAGAATCAATTATTACAGATCAAAGTCTAGGTTAATGATGTTGAAGTGATTTTCCCCATATAATGCGTTTGACGTAACTTCATAGAATCCTTATTGGAATTGCTGGGCAATTCACAATGAAGCTAAAAGATACGTCATTTTGAAGCTAAAACTGTAGGGAATCTACTGCATATAATAATACCAAGTGATATTAAGTGGTCGATGCAAAAGTAAAATGTTAATGGAGCATAAGAGGAAAAAACACGAAAAAAGTGTCATTATCAAGAAATCAAGTCTGTTAGTGTCAAATTTTGAACAAAAGCTATCCCATATCATTCACATTGATTCATTATCTTTCATTCAAGACCAAGATAAGAGAAATCGATTGGGTGGTTGAGAACTAGGAACATTTTTAATCGGGGAGTGCATTTTGAGGTGTCTTCATCTTTGCCTGTCAAAAAACAATGACGCACACGGGGGAAAGTTGGGGACTTTTTGTATGTTATACAGCAAAGTCTAGTGAACCCAAAACCGAAAAGATTGACCGTGTTTTAATTTGTTTCATGTTTTGCCGTTTTTTCGACTAAAAAGCCTGTATTTATTGTAGGTCTTATAGAGAATCAAATTCCACGTATTATGCATTCAGCTTTTATTTGCAACAAAGCAGGCGAGCCTAGTTTGACAGAATCCACTCTGTAAAAGCGCTGTCAGTGGAATGCCACAGTTTAGGTTATGCAATATTTTCTGGGGTTATCGCTTTACTTCAAAATCCAGAACAGCGTTGCAAGTTCATTTCTGATTGATTAAATGTCCGAATGACATACACTATCAACCGCTTGTCATTCCTCAAGAGCAGTGGAAAAGTATTTGTTAATTCTACATACGGAACAAACGAAGTTGTACAGGGGGTGCTATACAAAGTAAGAAGAGGAATTTAAAATTTGGCTGTATTTAACAACGAGGAAGCTGTGTCATGGAAGCCGTGTTTCTTTCAGTCGATAGAGATCGATCTGGTACTGGCATTTACCAATAACAATAAAAGTGAAGACCTTTGAATTGAAACGAATGATGGCTTTGGCCTATTAATTTTTATTAGGGTAGGTACTTTTAGAAACAAGGTACTTGAACTCGGAACATTTCGGACTCCGGAAATTTGTGGAGATAGGTAGGGACTGTCAATCACTTGAGCTCGCCACATGAAAAAGCTTCTTAGTTTCTTTTCAGCCATCCTGTCTGAAACGGACTTCCATCAGCTAGGTCCTCGCTCCGTTTTCATTTTCATTGATTTTTCCATTTCGCTGCTAGCTTTACGGAGCACTGTAGGTAGCTAGCCGAAAAGTACTGAAGAAAGGAGTTTCACACAATGTGTGTAGGACTGTAGGCAGAATAATAGCTTTCACTTCTGGTGATCTTCAAAAAGATTTTCTCATGTTATTCCAATCTTCCTTCAACCACACCCAGGGATCAAAATCCACCTCACACCAACTGTGTAACTGCTTTGACATCAGAAACTGTCAGAAACATCAGGCTTTTTTTTATCAAACACAGTGAGCGTGAGCACCTACCCTGATGTGATCACAAAAATTAAGCGGCAAGGGGAAAGGCAACATTGCTTCATATCAGCTGGATAGATTGACAGAATTTTAACACTGACACTGGCTGGCAGCTGTGATAGCTGAAGTGTCAAGTGATATCTAGGTATTTTCAGTAGTAATACAATGAGTGGTACGATTATTGTCGATAATTTTTTAGTAATATTATGAGTTATAATCCCAAAGCTGAAAATACAACGAGCCCATAGGGCGAGTTGTATTTTCTTCCATTGGGATTATAACGAAATGATATTATTAAAAAATTATCTGACGATTAAGCGTACAACGCATTGTATTTGATAAGACTATATAATGAATTGACAGAGCGCTACCCAAGATTCTGGGTTCTACCAGTGTTGTTCAAATGGTTGAAATTTTACAAAGAACTTTGTGGTATACACTGATTAATCAGGGTAATCTTATTCTTTACTCAAAATGGTTTTTAATATTCACTTCATCATCATAATAAACTGCGTTCTTATTAGCGCAATAGTGCTTTTTTCTTAACGTTGGCAACGGAAGATCTCGAGATGCTGCGTCGGTAAAAGTCAAAAGTTGGAAACGTCATTGTTTGACGTTCGAGTTTGTAGGTTAGTTGCAGTTGGAATGTTGGAAATCGGAAGATGAAAAACGCTTTCAAACAAAAAGTGCTATGAAAAAGTGCAGTAGACCTATTCAGAATCAGAAGTGGCTTTCATGCCATATGTATATCCAGCTACACTGGAATTTCTCACCAAATTCAGGGTGCTACTGCGAAATGGACAAATCAGAGGATATTATACCAGAGAATGGACAAGAGGGCGACAGGTTATACAATGTTATGATTGATTTTATTGAAATACTTGAAGGTTTTTTCTTCTTCAGCATAAAGGGAACCTTAGACTGATCTTGGAAAGTGCAGAAGCTTCAAGAAATTCTCTAAATGAAGCAATGGAGATGGAACGTTTCGATCGATTGACACTTTGTAGCATACAATTTTTCTCAATACAAATTATTTGTAAAAGGCAATTGAGTAAAATGCGTTATATTTGTACTGAATTTGTTTAAATAATTTAATGAAACAATACGGAAGTAAGACAAAGTTGAGAGTCGAGGAACATACTTAAAAAAACATGATTATTGCATGAACGGTAAGTTAGTGACACGAAGTTGAGATTCAAGACACATACTCCAGTAAAGCATGCATGGATAGATAAAAAAACTATTGCCTACACTTTATGTTATCACAATTCACTCAAATATTGTAACAGGCTGGGGAGAGTCTTCACATGCAAAGTTGTATCTGGATTCAATGTATTTAATGAAACCGAAGGACATTTTTCTTTGATGTAGCAGAAGCGTCTGCTTGTAATTTGAAAGCCGTTGTATAAGCCATTTTTGGTGAAGGCCGTGAGTAGATAAAATTGAGATTCCTCTTGGAAAATTAAACAGCGTGTGTCCTGTTCCCAGTTCAACAAAACTTGGGCTTCTTTTTTTCTTCTCCTATAAATCAAAAAGCACAAAATTTAACAACTAACGGTGTGGAATGAAAATTTACTAGGAAAGTGGGAATACTTATACTTTTAAATGGTAGAAAATGCTCTATAATGCATGGAAAACGTTCTTGCAATGTTCAGTTTCATATATTTTGATTGTGACAACCAGTGACAACTGACAGCACTGACATTGCGTAAATGCGCTCTGAATGACAGCCACTGCCCTGGTCTGGGAGAGGGGGAAGGACCACGGTACCACAGCGATAATATTTACGTCAAGGAGGACGCCTGTATTGCCGGGGTGGTAAGCGTAGAGACGTGCTGATTGGCTGCCTATGCGCATTTCAAGAGTTCTGATTGGTTCTTGTTCAATGTATTATATAGTCAATTTTAAAAAACGTAAAAACAAAATTCCAAGGCTTGCTGCGTTGCAAATAAAAGCTGAATGCATAATATGTATGGTCATTTTTGGGATGATCTTGTGGTAGGGACCTTTTTTATGGGCAAAAAACCTCAAAAATTGGAAATTAGCAGTTCAGCATTCACAACGTTATATTTCTGGATCCAGTTGAGCTATCGGTCTGCTCTTTTTTTTTAAATAAAAGTACATTGAAAAACCTTTCCAATGGTACATCACTGACTAAAGATAATTGTTCACGAACGTGTTTATAGAGCGATAAACATTATATTGACCAAAAATGCAGTCTTTTTTTGACCATGCAATGAACTTCTTGCCTCGTAGGAATTTTTATATACAACCTGCGAGGAAAATGAAGCCGAAATATTAGAGAAAATTTTAAAGAAAGTTTCATTGATCTAGGCCGTATAGTTTGTCAGTTATGAATTTTTTTCTGGCGCATTGAGTTTGAACGTCGCCTGGCGTGTGCTTGCATACAGTAAATCGCCGCATAACAAACAGTGAACGCGGCACAGCGCGGCGATTTACTGTATGAAAGCACACGCCGGGCGACGTTCCAACTCAATGCGCCAGAAAAAAATTCATAACTGACAAACTATACGGCCTAGATCAATGAAACTTTCTTTAAAAGTTTCTCTGATATTTCGGCTTCATTTTCGTCGCAGGTTGTATCTAAAAATTCCTACGAGGAAAGAAGTTCTTCGCATGGTCAAAAAGGGACTGCATTTTTGGTCAATATAATGTTTATTGTTCTATAAACACGTTCGTGAACAATTATCTTTAGTCAGTGATGTACCATTGGAAAGGTTTTTCCATGTACTTTTATTTAAGAAAAAGAACAGACCGATAGCTCAACTGGATCCAGAAATATAACGTCGTGAATGCTGAACTGCTCATTTTCAATTTTTGAGGTTTTTTACCCATAAAAAAGGTCCCTACCACAAGATCACCCCCAAAATGACCATACATACGTGGAATTTATTTCTCTATAAGACCTATAAGGTTTGGTGCTGTTATACCTTCAAAAAAAAAAACTACGACTTTTCAGGCCGATTTCGCTCCACTATACATATAAACAACAAGATCACCGAGGCGATGTGTGTTAAACTCTCCTCAGTCGCGCAAAGTAAAAGCACTAAATTACACTTTCCGACTGTTGATAACTGAATTCACACAACATTGTTCGCTTATACGATCTCCATATATCAAAACTTATACATATATTCAGTCAATCGCGCTGTTCGTCGCTTCTTATACCATCATTTCTGAATTTGTTCCTTCCTTTTGAGCTAACTTTCGTTGATCCCCTTTCCTCGTCCATAAACTAAACTGGAACTGAGAAAATAGTAGTTGATGTACAATGACTACAAGTTTCTTACCCGCACTATGGGCTATGTGCAAGACACGTAGCGCCGCGTAGAGCACGAGCGTAAAGTGAAGCTTTCGTGGTGTATTGCCTAGATACACAAGATCCGTGATGCGAACACCCTAAGCATTCCCTCCACTTTCTCAGTCCACAAGTGGTTCTTATTTTCACCACCATGGGCTCTGTGTGTCATACGCCTTGATAGCTAAAGGTCACGGACGCTCTCCATATCAAATTGTGATTTCCACTATCAAAGGACGTGGATGTGGAACTGTCAGGTTAAATACGTGATCCATCGATCATTAGGTATACATACCTACCTACACTCCAGTGAAGCTTGCCAGGTAACCGAAGAAGTTGAAGCTGGAAGATTCCAGATTCTATTTGGTAGTTGATTAGGATCGATAATTATTGAGTTGTCATCTTTTAAGAAACCTTTTAATCTCATGCCTTTGGGTATGAACAGATGTCCCATCCCATATTCAATGTTAGGAACAGTGATCGTAGATAGCCCGGTTTATGTCATAGGTAACTGGCTGTCACGTAGCTTTTAAAAATTTGGCTCCGTAATGGAGGTCCAGTTCTCTTCAAAATTTGACATTTTTATTTTGTTTTCCATGAACAATTATTCATAAACAACTTGATATTTTCTCTGTAACTTGCCAAAGATTTTTTTTTCTAAAGCCAAACAGGGCCTGAAAAGGGTCTGAAAAAATTCATAGGGAGCCATAGTGTTACATGCCAAAAAGGCCTTGTGCCTTTTCGGTGCGACTTACCATTGGTCTGTCTTATCTAAGAACACGGCCCGCCAGCTGATCAGTGTAGATAGGCCGGGGTTCTTTTGGATGGAGGAGGGCGCCACAGTATTGTTGACAAAATTCCCCAAAAAACAACCTTTAGCACCAAACAATGACTAGTACAACACTAAAGACAAATCAATGAATGGATTTCAAACACAAATTTATTTACAAAAGGTAATGAAAATTAACAGGTGCCGGTTGGCTAATTTTACAATAAAGGAAATAAAAGAGGTTGATGTGTCGAATAATATTGTCGAATAATGTAGTCGAATACTGCTACAACCAAAGTTAACGTTACAGTCGAAAAAGAATGAAGCCGGAATCAAAGTGAACGTTATCCGTTCCAAAGCGTAGGTACCTGTCGTCCGGTTTTTAACAATGCCAGATAACGATTCACGACGAGGTGAAACTAAAACGGCGCGGTAGGTACCTAAGTTGATAAGCCACCCCAGAGAGTTATTGGCTCCTTTTTACACGTTAACATATGATACAAAAACAATAATAATTTTATACAAGAAACCTTGTGAATTCAATACAGAGATTCTCCTTTCGAAATTAATAATTATTGATTACAAGCCAAACTAGAACCTTTTGCCCTATAACATCTACGTTAATTTCAAAATCACCAACAAACAACAAGGTACCACGAGACTGTCGGTGGCAAAACTACAGAATTTGTGTACGGATTTCAACCGATAAAGAATGATATTAATTTAAACAAAGCGCATATACACTTCGCTAATGGTCGAATTCGCAACAAATGTAATTGCGAGCTGACTGAATTTCAAATTTCACTCTTTATTGTCCCCTGAAAACTGTCAATCTATTTTTCTTCCGTCTTTTTCTAGAACGGTACTCGAGTAGTGTTCAGTCAAATATCAACGTGAAAAATGATTACCGTTTACGCATTTTAATGTAACACAAGTAAAAGAGGGAAAATAAAGCCAAACAATGGGCGCATTATCGCCGGCTTACTTGATCAAAACGCAAAACAGCTGTACACACAGTGACGGCCTCCTGACGGCCGCGATCAACAGGTCGTCGTACGCTGAGACTTCCAGAGAGCAGGCGATAGCTAGACTCGGTGTCGTGTGAAGATGGCGTCCATGCTAGGGCGACAGGACTCCGGGCGGTTGGGAAAGTCTTGCACTTGAACCAAAAGAGTCGCTCGGGAAATTCATTGTTGCGTAAATGCGACGATGTCGATAACGGTGACGTTGACGGCTTGCTGGTAAAATCTCCAGATTTTGAAACGGAATGACAGGAAAAAAGAGACTTAGGGATTTTGATCGTAGAAAAACTCGTTATGTAGCAGAAAAACTGAGTTGTGGGTAAGAAAAAGAATCCTATAACAATTCACTCAACTGAGTATCGACTCCAACTCTAAAATATGACAAAAAGAGGAACCAAATCAGACTTTACTTTACCTCCAGGTGATAGACGGTTTCGTTTGATGCGCCAGGTGTGGTTGTATTTATTTAGACGGCGAAACAATGCCTTTTTCGGGTCCAATACCCGGATGATCCAACGTTCGCCAAATAAATCCGCAAAACAGGCGGTTTCTGGCTTCGAAGACCACTCAATAGGCAGAAACGTGGATATACAGCACACACCAGACGTCAGCTTCGATGCCAGTTTCAAATCATAAAGAAAGAATCAACCACATCGCTCCGCTTTATCAGATTCTGCCCACCACACGCGCTGGACTAGTTCTTATCTATAGCCAATTGGAGAAAAGCACGCGGTACTCGCTTGCCAGAGCGGCCACTACAAGATAACGAAATTCCCCAAACTACTAGAAAATGAACGGCAGGGCAGCACTGGACTGGCCCAATCGGTCCAAGTACCAAAAACAAACAGAAGCAGAAAACGAGGTAACAATAGGATCAACTAGAGCTCTATTTTTACTTTTTCTGACATAACTTCTGGGGACGTCCTGCAAGTAGGTATGTATATGATCATTAGTGCGAGGGAGAATATCAAAGGAGCCTTTTTCACAATAATAAACGTTTTATTGTGTCTAAAAATTTATCCGCCATCGCTCACAGTGGGTGTGAATGTAAAATTATAAATAAAAGGCGGTCTTCCCACAAAACGTGTATAAAAAATTCCCTACTGCAGTTTCCGGAGGCTCTAGTCTTTCGTCGTCAGAGGTAAAAACTAAAACACTTTATTTCTTTCTGAAATCGGATGTATCCTGGTACTGACAGGGAGTTGTTTTTTTTATAAAAATCAGTATAGGTCTGCCTCTGCAGTCTCTGTCATGGATCGTATACCTACATATTATATCGATATACAATAATTTGCAAATAATGCGGCTGTACAAATGGCCAAAAGACTATAAAGAAAACAACTATTATGGTGATAAAAACATCCCTTTCATAATGGAAAACGAGAACGACTGTTTTGTTTTAATTTGAAATTTATGAGATACCAGACGTTTGCGATCCTCAATAGCTACTGCTTTTGTAAATATTAATAATATGAACTTATTTACTCTCCTGAAAATGAAATAACTCGGGGGTATTTAATTTGGTTATTTGTGTGTTTTCTTTTGAACCGTGGCACGCAGAAAGCTGGCCTAGAAATTATCTGCGGTTCATTTTGTACCATCTGATGAAAAGACTGGTGTTGTCATTATGATGCGTATAGGTTTTTTATACAATATTATTTCATTATTCAAATTATTTTCCTCCAAAATAATAACCTTGACCCCTCACCTGCGCGCACAATGCTTGATCATCAGTTATTTTGATAATTAGGGAATTCCAACTTATATTTAATTACAAAAAAAAAATGGCTTCAGCTCCAGGATTTTGCTTTCGATTATTTCCACCATCTGCATCTGTGAAATAAACAGATCGATGACTGAAGGGGTCCACCCCAAAAACTCGCTTAGGTTCGAAAGGGGATGGCGAGACAAAAAAAAGTCGGTTGTGTCACCCCAGAACTTCCCCGACGAGTAGCAAGGAATGGATGGAAAATTTATTATGAGATGATGAAATTCCTGCCTTCTGAGTCTGGTCTCGATATGCTAGGCCGGTGAATTTTAAAGCGGAAAACTCTCCAAAAATTTGAAGAATTGCAAGAGAAATTGCCTGGAAAAAATAATCGAAAAAGTAGAAGTTGACGCTCGTTCAAAAACTGGTAGACATAGCCATTTTCATTTACCTGGGGTCCTCGGGGCGCAGGTTCACCTATATTGGCGCCTCGATTGGCGCCGTCATTGGTCGAGTTCATGCAACCAGCCCGATCGATACACGGCCCCCGGTTAGAAGACCTGCGCACGAGCTGCGAGCAAAGGGAACCGCCTATATGAGAAGGTCTGCGAAACAAGGGGCATTGAAGAATCAGTTATATCAGTGAACTGTCAATCCTGACTGTTATTTCAAGAATGTGCGTTCAGCCGCTCCTATATCTCTGATCACTTAACATCACATGACCATTAGTAAGCGCTAGGCTAATGCTACATTGCGGATGAACGCAGCTAGTGAAAGAACGGGAATGGCTGAACAGCCGATTGCGCAGTCGAGTCGATGTAAAAGAACGGTTATCAGCGAAAACTGCAGCAGTCACTACGTAAAAGAACGCAGCCTCGGTGTCAGTGTGTGAAAGTCACTGGAGTCACAAAGTTTTTTGACAACTGGCACGTATAGTTGACATCATGTTGACGTTGCCCCGAATCAGTAATTCGACACGTGCGTGTGACGTCACATGAAAATGGTCTATTGTGAATTTATTTTGTCACATGATAGATGAATCGACGTTTTTAGAAAAAGTCATACTCGGCAATCGGCGTAGATACCGATTCCATTCCAGCTCTTAATACCATTGACGTAGTGACTTCTTTTGTGCTAGACCTCTGAATGTCCATTCTTTGTTATAAAGCTTGAAATTAGCGAAATATTCTGCGACCTGCTCCTAGCGAAAGTTTTGCTCTTTTAAGGGAGCTTTTAATGTCCCTATATTCGTGTTGATATTGAAAGCCGATCCGCTACCATAAGGTGAATGTTTGAGCAGTTGCCTCACATTTTTGCTCCCCCAGAAACTCGAAGGCAAATAGACGTTAGTATTTGCTCTGAAAATTTATTTGACGGAATTATTATGTTCTATATCCAGTAACTGGATATGTTTTGAACTCACTCGTTCTGGCGCTTTATCGATTCGGGAATTGAGGAGCGGAGGCGTTTTTCTGATAATTGCTGGTTAGGGAGGTTTTGCGGTCGCCTCTCTATAGGCATCTAGTTTTTTTTTGTGTGGACTTTCCTACATATACGGCCATTGCACAATGCACCCAGGCCGCCGTGTGTAGGAGAGACTTTTGGAATTGACATGTTGGAGTGTTCTTCTATATGCTCCCAATATCTCCAGGAGAATTGTTCGCCTTTGCTCGCTGATGCTTCATGGGAAGGCGTTTGAAATTCTCCTGCTGCTGTAAAGGTTGAGTGTCTTGGACTCTCGGCAACTCGGAGAACCATTGTCTGGTCTTTTGTTGTGTAACTAAACAAAAAGTGGTATTTACCGTATCGAACAATTCAACTTTGATGGGGAAAGTGTAATTGATTTGTGTTCTGCAAGGAATTAAAATCTTGAACGCCCGAAGACGCGCAAGGAGCCAGAGTTTCTCGCAATCGAATAACATGTTGACGTGCGTTGTCTCATCAACAACAAACAACACTTGAATATGCCCTCACGGTCGTGAGGTTCAGTAGCGCACTTCCTCTCTGGAAGATTAGTGGACGCAAGTAGTTGGGCAATTGTCGCAACGTTATTTAGACACGATCCCATCTAGTTCCGGTTCTAAGATTATAAGCTACTCGTTTACAAGTATGCTGGAATGCGGAAGACGAGATACATAATTATAATATTTAATAAATGTTTCCAATTTCCTGATTATGCCTAGTTTTGATATGATCTGTTCAAGAACTAGGAAATTTGGATTACTATCAATACACAAATTCACGGAAGTACCTTGTATCTAAAAAATTGAACTTCTTACAGGAGAGCAAAAACAATTGATTTCAAGTCCGGGAATAGTACAGGAAATTACGATATTTTGCAATGTTATCAAGTTACATTGCAAAACATCGTAATTTCCTGTACTATTGGATTTTAAATGAGGTTTTTTTGGGCTCTTGTAAAAAGTTCCATTTTTCAGTTACGAGGTACTGCCGTGAAGCCCTCGAAATGAATATGCCCTCACGAACGTGAGGCTCAGTAGCATACTTCCACTTCCTTTATGAAGGATCAGTGAACGCAACATGTTAACTAGGGCTCTACCGTTATTTAGACAAGATTTTGCCTAGTTGAGTTCTCAGCTATCCATCAAAAGGATGCTAAAATGTAGGAGGTGAAACACATGGTCTCTTGGTCAGCAATATTGCTTTTTTGTAACTTATTTGCTTTTTATAACAAATATTAGATTTTTTTTTAGTTTCCGCTAGATTATTGTCTACGTACTCCTCGACGTACTCTATGTTCCCTCAACCACAGAATCCTCAACACTCGATACCAGAAAAGTTGCGCTCTGCTCCGACCCCAAAATGTTTGCCAGTTTATCCAGGAACCCCGCCAAGATGTATATATCTATACACGAGAACAATAATAACTATAAATAGCTGTAGACCACTTTACACAAAACTGGTGCGCGTCCTGTAAGTACAATCTATTAATAAACTCGTATCGGTGAGAGCCCGAGCGCAAACAGGATGTCGCTCTCCTGGCGACATGAATATTTTTGTTGATGTGTTTAATGAAGGACACTATTAATGAACAATATATTCGCCAACACCTAAAGGTAGGTAGATGTCCACAGTCCTTCGTGATAAGATAAAAATATCCACATATAATATTGTCTCGAAAGCATCTATTACGAGACGTGAAATGGCAGAGCACTTAAACCAGTACCAAAAACATAAAACTCAACATACGACCTATCATAAACGTTATCGTTCCATGCAATGTCGTTAGACATCACTCCCGTCTTCACTGACATTGCTTGTTTCGCTTCTTGTACATTTTCTCTAGGGCGCGCGCCCATCAGGCATCAAGGAAACGAAAATATTCCACTTCTTGCATTTCAAATGGTTATAACACGCTATTTTCTTGCCGCCTGCCCTTCGAATATGGATTCTCACACGGTTCGCTGAACTAAGCGCAATATTTTTTACCATAATACCAATGAGACTTTTATCTGATATGTTTTGACGAATTTTCGGAGAAACTTTTCGTCCAATAATGCAATTGAAGTGACAGGTGTCTTCTTCGAGTTACATCTTGGCTATCTGTGAAGGCGATATATCTCTCACTCTCATATACCAACAGTTTTGTTTGCTTTCAACCGGCTAGATTTAATCTAAGACCAATTTGAAAAGTTGTGCGAAAAAATAGCCCCAATATAGGCCAGAGAATGGAGCGGAAACTGCGGAAGTTGTAATGACGCAAAGTTGTTTATGTAGTCGATATATCCGGGCAAGACGCACCTCCGGAACATCATCCAGTTTTCGCGGATAAATTGAAATGTTCCGTTTTGGATCGTCTCATGTCCTTCTGCCTATTTCGTTCCTTATTTTCTTACATTTACGAGCAACAATACGGGGTGATTAATGAGTGACCTTACATGTTACACTGATGGCAATAGAGGACCCCAAGGCAAGTCAAGATCAAAAGAAAAACATTTTTATCCATTGATTAGGAAGATACCAGAGGGTGTATTTAGTACGAAATTTTGATAAGCGATATTTCTGAAACGGTTCAAGATATTCTGTTGAAATTAACCAGTACCTAATATTTCTTCACTGGAACTTCTCAAAATAACATACTAGATGAATAAAAATCGAGAACCGGACTAGAAAAAGAATGCGTCATCGTGTTTAGGGTAAAAATCCGACGTCTGGCTGAAGGAAAACTGGTACTTGAAAATTTTTGAAATTTCATTGTCTGAAATGGCCCATAATTGAAAAAAATTGCAATTTTTCCCAATTTCCTCCAGAATTATTCTCCAAATCGGTTTCCTAAGGAAATAGTATTTAAATTCTGACTCCATTCACTGACACCTGCCTAACTGTTGTCTCGTGCAATTTCACTACATTCGAGAGCATACGCAATGAATTCTGAATCGTTTCCAAAGACTGGAGACCCCAATAGGCGAGTAGAACACATCTTGGCGTTTTTCCAGAGCATATGCGAAAGTGAAGGACGTTTCGAGAGCCATCGCGAATCTATTGGCGGCGATCAATGTGGAATTTCCGGAGAACTTGTGAGATGTTCCCGAAGGTAACACTGTGTATACAGGCTGACCCAACGAAAACAACAGAGGGATTTTTGGGCACTTCACCTCATGTTTTTAAAAGCTCGGACAGGTCGATTTTTATATCGAGGGGGACATCTGAAACATACATTGGCGAATTTCCATCTTAAGTAGCCCCCTCACCCTCATCTTCCCAAACTTAGAAATTTCAAATAACACCACCCACCTGGCGACACATCAAATTGAAGAGAATTAAATTCTCTTTCTGGAAAAATATTTCTATAATTTCCAACCCCACCTCCCATCTTCCCAACATTATCTGAGTTTCCAGTTTAATATAAGAATATTCAAGAGTCAAGGGACCACCTCTCGTCAGTACATTCAGCGTCATGAAAATTTAGAATGAAAATTGAAAAAAAAGTAATAGGTAGGGGAGATCTGTCTAAAATGACATACTTGGGTAAAATGACATACTGAGCTTATTTTGATTTAGGCGTTTGGGATGGTACTCGAGTGCTGTTTGCCAGTGTAGTCTAGTTGGGGAAGCTACATTTCTACCAAACCGCATCTTTCTGGTTTGAACGGTTTTGCCGCAGTAACAAAACTCCAGAATTCCAAGTACCCGATATAATATTCTCATTCCGATCGAGCCCAGATTCTGTGAATGTGGAAAGCTTATTAAACCGCGATTATTGCTGATGGTAGTGTGTCGTTTGGTAGTCATTTTTTCTACGAATGTACAAGGCCATCTCATGTGCGAGCAACACAGAGTTTTGTGGTTAGAATTTTGTTAATTTGGGGCAAAATGACATACTACTCATTATAGTCCAGTCACTATGTTCAAAAAATAGTTTCAACTTCAGAAAAATTAGCAGAGGGTTGAAATTTTGTACACATAATTCTTTGATAGTCTTGAATGACCCAAGTCCCCTAAAATCCGAGTTCAGGAACTTTGAATAATCGCCATCAAGTGATAAAAAGGCGTTTTTTCGGCAAAGAAGTCATCTCTTTCTAGCAAGATTGTCCTTTTTGTAATTGAATGATTGCGTATCACCATCTTGACAGTCATCATACCCTATTTCTACTTTTGCGTAGGTGGCGGATCCAAGATGGCGGCCAAGAAGTAAAAACAGTTTACTGTCTTATTTCCAGAAGTAGCAGACTCAAGAAATGTGGGATGATCGCATTTTATTTCTGACATAATTCATCATGAAAATTCCAAGTTTTTCGTATTTTATGCTTACGAAGATTTTGTGGATGGTTCCGAAATATCATCGACCGTTTTTGGAATACATATTCTGAAAAATCTGGGAAATTTTCACAATTCAACTTTTTTCAATAAATCAGTGATTTCTTTAGCTATTGAAGTAAGAAGAAAGAAAGAATCAAAGAAAATTTTCAGATTTTTCAGAATATGTATTCCAAAAACGGTCGATGATATTTCGGAACCATCCACAAAATCTTCGTAAGCATAAAATACGAATATCTTGGGTGATCTAAATGTCTCCAGCTGTTTCGGTTCCTGAGGTTTTTTTTTTATATTTCACTTCCCTCAACCTGCTGAATATGGCGTTTGCATAGGTATAGCTGATGTTTACCCTGCAACTACATTTACAATTGATCAAAAACTAGTACAAACATGATGTGCAAATAATTTTTGCATTGTGGCAATTTCTTCAGACTAAATAACGGTAATACCAAACGCGTCGAGAAAAGAACTGAAGAAAAACAAGTGAGTATGCCTTCACGTGCGTGAGTCTCAGTAGCGCATTTTCTCAAAGAGGCATATTATGAACGTAAAGAAATTTGGTTGAAGGAAAAAACACCATTCCTTGCCCACTTTCTTCATTCGAAACTCATTGTGATATTTTGTTATCAGAATGAGGTACTTGCCAATGAAATAGATTTGAATGAAAATTCTTTCACTCATCAATATTTTTTTGTTTGAGGGCGGGATCTGGGAGCGGCGACTAATCAACAGTAGTCTATTCTTTCCCATTTTTAGTCGGCTATCCATATAGCGAAAGAATTAGATCGCTTTGTCTTCGGGTTTATGTTTTCCATTTATCTCTTACTTTGAGGGCAGCGTGTGGAGGTGGCAGCATTCGGCAAAGTAACTGTTGCACAGTTTGAGTTAAGAGTTTCTAAATGTTTAAGGAAATATGACAATCAGTGAAAATTGTGAAAGTTGCATTTTTTGTTTGGGGGCGGGAGCTGGAGGCGGCGACTAATCAGAAGTGGCCTATCTCTTCCCATTTTTAGTCAGCTATCTATATAGCGAAACAATTTGATCGCTAGGTTATGTTATACATTTATCTCTTACTTTGGGGGCGGCGTGTTGGAGCGGCAGAGTTTGGCAAAGAAATTCTTCCACAGTTTGAGTTTGGAGTTTCTGAATGTTTGAGGTAACATTAAAATGTAAGTCAGTGGAAATTATTGAAAATTGCACCTTTTTCTTTTGGGGGTGGAAGTTGGAGGCGGCGCCATATCAAAAGTAGCCTACTCTTTCCCAGTTTTAGTTAGCTATCTATATAGCGAAAGAATTAGATCGTTATGTCTTCGGGTTTATGTTTTTCATTCATCTCTCACTTTGAGGGCAGCGTGTGGGGGCGGCAGCATTTGGCAAAGTTACTGTTGCACAGTTTGAGTTGGGAGTTTCTAAATGTAAAGGAAACATGACAATCAGTGAAAATTGTGAAAGTTGCATTTTTTTTTGTTTGGAGGCGGCAGCTGGAGGCGGCGGCTAATTAAAAGTGGCCTATCTTTTTCCAATTTTAGTCAGCTATCAATATAGTGAAAGAATTAGATCGCTATGTCTTCAGGTTCATGTTTTACATTTATCTCTCACTTTGGGGGCGGCGTGTGGGAGCGGCAGAGTTTGGCAAAGAAATTCATGCACAGTTTCAGTCAAGAGTTTCTGAATGTTCGAGGTAACATTATCAGCTAAATCGGTGAAAATTGTTGAAAGTTGCACTTTTTTCTTTTGGGGGCGGAAGCTGGAGGCGGCGCCATATCAAAAGTAGCCTATCCTTTTCCATTTTCAGTCAGCTATCCATATAGCGAAAAACTTAGATCGCTATGTCTTCGGGTTCATGTTTTTCATTTATCTCTTACTTTGGGGGCGGCGTGTGGGAGCGGCAGCGTTCGGCTGAGCAAATGTTGCACAATTTGAGTTGGCCGTTCCTAAATGTTTAAGGGAACATCTCAATCAGTAACATTTATTAAAGTTGCACTTTTTATCGTTTGGGGGCGGAATCGGGGGGCGTCGACTAACCAAAAGTAGCCTATCCTTTCCCATTTTCAGTCAGCTATTTATATACCGAAAGAATCAGATCGCTATGTCTTCGGGTTTATGTTTTTCATTTTAAAGTGATCGGGGGCGGTTTTTAGCAGTTTTTTCATGTCGGCGGCACATATTGAAGACGGAATGTTTCTTGGCTTACGTTTATAAGTGGCAACTATGTATTATTCAAAAAATGAGAACACCAGAGCATCAGGTCTGGTAGAAAGTGCAATATTATGTTATTTCAAGTTTATCGGGGGCGGTTTTCTCTATGTTGGCGGCGCAATATGGACATCCAATATAGCCTAGCCCTCCTTTGGGAGTGGCAGCTATGTAACAGCGAAAAAATTAGAAAGCTAGGTCATCTAGTTTGGGAGGAGTTCGAGGAACGGACGGACGGACGGACGGACGGACGGACGGACGAACGGACGGACGGACGGACGGACGGACGGACGGACGGACGGACGGACGGACGGACAAAGCGGTTGCAATAGCGATTTTCATCAAGATGGAAAATGCGCTAAAAATCGTCAAGAATCAAAATAGCTGGAGACATGAAAATCACCCTATATCCCTATATATTCGTTAATTTATACTTACGAAGATATTGCGAACGGTTTCGAAATATCTTGGACCGTTTTTGAAATAAGTATTCTGAAAAAACTGAAAATTTTTCATAAGTCAACATTTTTCAATGAATCAGTGATTTTTTGAGATATTGAAGTAAAACTTGGTTATTCCATGATAAATTATGTCAGAAAAAAAATGCAATCATCATACATTTTTTAGGTCAACTGTTTTTCCTTCTTGGCCGTCATCTTGAATCCGCCATCTACGCAAAAGTAGAAATAGTGTATGGCGATTGTCAAGATGGTAATACGAAATCATTCAATTGCAAAAAGGACCATCTTGCAGTAGAGAAATGACTTCTGCGCCAAAAAAACGACTTTTTAACACTTGATGGCGATTATCCAAAGTTCCTGAGCTCGGATTTTGGGGGACTTTTTACAGGCCGTTCATGACAATCAAAAGAATGCGTGTACAAAATTTCAACCCGCTACTAATTTTTTCGAAGAAGAAAGACATAGTGACTGGACTATTAGGGCTGATATAGAAATTGACATGTAAAATTTTGGCACATTACAAGGGTGCAGATGTGATGTCAAGAACTGGAGAATCCATTTGTGCGGTTTGAGTTTGTAAATTTAATAGCATTATTGTTTTGTAATGTTCTGTTTTTGCTCAACTTTCATTTTACTTTTGTGTTCCTATGTTTTTTATATGCCCTTAAGGTGCGTACAGACCTGAGCACTTTTTCGCGGACGAACGTCCGTGCGAACAGTGTTCGTGCGCGCACAAATGCTCAGGTCTGGACGTGTAAATACGGAATTCCAACGCGCACGAACACTGTTCGCGGCGGACATTCCGTGGAGTGGAAACAACAAACACACATTTTGTGTGCGTGCGAACGCTGTTATGTGCGTGCAAAAATTGATGCCGAATTTCAGTAATTATTTCGATTCAACTCAACTGTGAGAGGTCTGGTGTTATTGATGGGTCTTGATATTGATTTCGTTGCCTCAATGAAGATGCCCAATAGGTTCAGTGCGAAGCTTTTCTCGATATATTGAGCGCGAGATAATTTTCTTAAAAAGTTCAAAACCTTACTGAAGAGAAAAAAATGAAGCTTACAAAATAAGAGAAGGCAGAGCTAAGGTCATGTGGAGTGATACTTGATACTTGGCGTCATCCAGATTTTCAACGAGTCAGTGTATGTAACATAGGAAAGCAGAAGAACCAGAGTGGTTCCACCAATAATTGAACCTTTCGGAAAAGCCAACGGCTGTGAAGAAGAAAAAGTTACCATAAAAAAGCCATCTGCGGAAGACCGAAGAAATGGGACATGCAGAACTTGAAATTGGGTGTTCGACGCGTATGTACAGTTGGGAGCGAAATGATTCATACGGCACCGCTAGGAAGTCGGTTGGATTTCAGAAATGTTAGCTGCTTGGATCGTTCTTGAATGCCAGTTTTGATTACGATCAATCTGTTAACAAAACTGGCATTCAAGGACAATCCTAGCAGCTAACATTTCTGAAATCCAGCCGACTTACTGGCGGTGCCGTATGAATCATTTCGCTCCCAACTGTACCTTACTTGGAAAAATATTACACGTGTGCCGTCCAAAAAACCAGCGATTCTGGAGAGGATGGAGAAGTTGTCAATGGAGAGAATGACCATCTGAAGAAGGCTACTGGAGGTAGAATGACTGGGCATAGGAAGACACCAACGGCCCTGAAAATCTAATTTTGAACATCTCCAGTAAACCATATGATGGCGGTGGAACGCATTGCGGTTGCGGAGCCATGAAATGGACTTACAAGTTAGTTATCAGCGAGTGATTAAACTTGTCAAGAACACCCAATGGCTCAGAAAACTATGTTCCCGAAAATTTCAAATGATTGAAAGACCATCTGAAGAAGAACATCAGAAACGGTATTTTATATCCTCCTAGACCATCTGAGGAATAATTACCTTGAGAAACAATATTTTGTGACCTCCTAATAGGCCAATAATAAGTCATTGGCCATTATTTCGACAACCCAAAGACGCCAACCAACGGGTCTGTAGAAAAAAAAGATAAGGTCTTTGATCACCTCTTCCCAAACGGCCATGAATCGATTTATGGTTATGGAAATAGGAAATGTCATTCAAAAGTAGGTAGTTGAAGATCATCCGAAGACAAGCGGACATGACAACAATGTTAATATTGATACGAAACTTGTTGGAGACCACGACGCGCGAATAAGACACGTACCTACACAATTATGAATGGTGGAGCAGCCGTGCATCTGAAACTTGCCAGGATATTCGCGAAGCCGATCGACTTTTCCAGGGCTATTGCGAATGGATTGCCGCTTAATGCTGGAGAACACAGCAACGACATTGGGAGCGACGAGAACCTTGGCGGCTTTTCTGAGTAAAGCTGGAATATTCTCGATTACCTACAAGACGCTATACAGGGCGGTCCAGGTTATAGTAGCAATAATTCACCATTCGATGGTCCGTCGAAAACTAGGTCGACATGCATAGTTTAATTTTGCTCCAAAACGCGTCCTAAGGAAGAAAGACCCTTCAAAGTTCTGTTTTAAAAAAAAAATTACAATAACTCTCAAGTCATTTGAGCGATTTCAACCAAATTTGGTACAAATGCTCACGGAATAGATATTCATCACTTGACGTAGATAACTTTTGTCAAAATTGTCCAGTGGCGTAGATACGGAGGAATGGTTCAACTTCTCCCACCCCATTTTCTACGCCACTGGATATTTTTGAGAAATTATACTTTTTTTGAATTCCTTGTTTAATTTAGAAGAAAAAGTAACTTATGTAAAATGTTGATTAGAGGCTTCATTTCCGAGATATTTGGGTTTGAAACTTTGGAAAATGCCTCGAAATCGCGACTTTCAAATGCCTAAAAATTAAAATCCAAGAAAACTTATGATTCCTCAACTGGAATAAGTTTTCTAGGTCGTTTAAGTTGTATGATGTGAGATTAACTTATGCCCCAGTTCCCTTCAAAGTTTATATATGAAAGATTCTCTCACAGACTCAAAAATTATGGCAATAATATTTTTTTTTGCCTCTTGCGTATTTTCATGGGACTCATGTTCAGTGTTCCTCGCGGAAGAGCCTTAATCCTCCACCTTCCTTCACAACATAATACCTGAGAGAAGGACCGACACAATAACATCCAATAACATTATTTGCTTGATCTGGTGCAGAGCCGCTCATTTCTTCGTGAACCATTTGATTACAGCGTCAGTACTCATTTGCGGCACTGAATGAAGACTTTTTACTTACATTGTTGTACTCAAGAAGCTTTTTTCTATATAATAATATAATCTATCGAAGCTATGTGATGTATGAGGCCTAATATTTGCAAACCATCCTTAGTAGGGCCTGTATCGCATGATGTTTTTGATTAAAAGTTGCATTGTCTTATTCCGAAACTATTTTTTCACGTAACCTCATTTGTTCTAAAATTCAAATACACCACATTGTCTAACACTGCAGAGGCAATTCAAGCAGATCAAAATCGTTTCAGTAACGAGTAATGACCAAAATTTTTGCTTGACCGGAAATTTGTGGCGCTTGGCTTGTACAATGAAATACCATCAATGACCTTTTGGTTCAATTTTAGTGTTGAAATTTTTCAGGACTCTGCCAAGTCCATTTGATAAAGAGTCAGCCTTGATACTTATGATAATGATTCAGCAGTCAAGTTCCAATAATTATGTTTCCACTGCATAAATATGTATTTGAAAGAAATTTAGGAAAGTAAAATGGAACGCAAAAGCACAAAATATTGATAACACTAATAATGACACAAGAAAATACAAAAGAGCCTGAGGGACAATGGACGTTTCAACTCTGTAGGCAATAACACTTTGGGCATTGAAAAAAATTGCTCATCATTCTAACTTTGGCGGAAGGATTAATTCTTTATTGAAGAATTATTTAACATGAAGACATACGCCACCAGCCATCTTTGAATCAGAAAACCACTGCTCACTTATTCCACCATTTATTCTATTTTTCAGAAAACGTGTTGGCATCTTTAGGTGTGAACTACTTTGAATATTGATCCAAGAAACAAGGAATATTTCAAAACCTAAAATTACGCATCCGAGATCTACCTTTGAAAATAAGTACCTTCCAGAGGACACACCAAATTGGCATTTTCTTTGAAGATAAAACTTTTTCAATGTCTTCTTCAAATATAACGTCGCATATATACCCTTCTATTTTGAAAATTTAACGTAGTCCATCGCTGGTCGAAGATTTCGCGTCTTTTTCATTTTTTGGCTGTGCAATTCTTTGATTTCCAATTTTTGTGGGGCCACCTATTAACGCGAACCTGAAAATATGCTCAACGTGAGCACCGCAGAGCTTGGCTCTAAGCGCCAGCGAAGAAATTTTTCTGATATTGCTTTTAGCTCTTGAGATTCGACGAGTTTAGTTCAAATTCACGGGATTTCGTGATATTTTCTAGAAGAACCTAAAAACGGTAATTCCAACGGAAATCCGTAAGGTGAGTGAAAGATAAGAAGATGGTACAAGCCCATTTTGAATACCTATCGAATGAGTATGTTTTGGGTTTCCTAGTCCATCATGAATTTTGAGCGTTTTTCATGTGCGGACGGCATTGTGCGTCGCGAACACGAATCCGTGCCTCGGGACGGGCTCTGTGCGTTGAAACTGTGCGTCTGCGAACATCATGCGTGCGTGTGTCCCGTCCACACGCACGCACGTGTCCGCGAGCACTGTTCGTCCGCGAAAAAGTGCTCAGGTCTGTACGCACCTTTATGTTGATTAAGTATTTTTCGAGTTCTCTTTATTGCCTCTATAAGCTTATTCTTGGTTCTATCAGTTCTAGTGGTTTTAAATAAGTTCCCTCAATTTTGGATATGTTTTTGTATATTTTTTATGCCTATGTCATTTTACCCACAAATAAGCCTAAAATGACACAGTGAGGCTATTTTCTAGAATTGGCTTTTTCATGATTGGAACTGTTTTCGATGGAGTTTTTGTCCCGTGGTAGTTATGTGTTGATCTTTCAACTGACAGATGTGACCAAAAACTTGGCTGTATTTGGATTTTCAGGTTTTTTGTGAACGAAAATGCTTAGGGTCAGGTCATTTCAGGCAGATCTCCCCTATTACCCAAGCTGGATTTTGCGCCCCTGAAATTTTTGCGCTTGTGGCAAATGCCACCTTGGCCACGCCCTAGTTACGGCACTGCTCAGTGCAAATAACAACTGACGCGTATTTAGTGTGTGAGAGCTAACACATCAATGAACAGTGTGTGCTCAAAAGTTTGTCTCTCAATTATGAGAGAACGCAACGCAAATTCCGTAACAATATAAGTTATCCACCAGTAGGTGTGCAATAAATTTCTATTCACGATACAGGGTGAATCATAAATCAAGAAAAATCCAGTTTTCATCATCAACTTTATACCGTGTGATCAAAAACTTTCCTCCTCTAGGCAGGCTAGGCAGCTGATTTTGGCCAGGCCACAGCCTGCCTAGAGGAAGAAAGTTTTTGATCATACGGTACTTATATTCCCAAAATAATTTAGAACAAGACATGTCTCTTGTTTCCAATGAAAAAATGCAGTGGTTTTCAAGGAAAATGAAATTTAGAGAATTATTATATCATAGCATCGGCCGAATCGATTTTCTACCATTACCTGTTCGGCCGCTACAAATTTCTATGAAGTTTCTCCCGATCTGCACTTGGCAAAGAGCGGCTGGAGTAAACGTGCATTTGACGGGGAAATTTCGACATGGTCAAAAGGCTAGGCATGCTATGCGTCCAAACGACAAGTCGCGTGCAATCGCGTTTTTTTTTTAGGATAGAGGATACAATTCTGCATGCGTATAAGGCCCGTTTTCAATTATCAATTTTTCCGCAGAAAATTAGATTCCTACAAGTCGCAGATGTTTAATCCTGGAAATCATTGATTCCGCGTTTGCCCTGTTTACTTCCAGGCTATGCCTTTATACAAGCTATATCACTAACATTCTTATTAACATTAAATCTGCATTTCCCACCTTTGACGTGCGCGATTTTTCCTTCCAAGTTTACATGGTGGAGCAACTCGTTTGAAATCTTGAAGCTTGCGCTCGGCAACGATTTATACTTCTTTGTGTAACTGTTACCTTGTTACCTATAAGCTACCGCATTTTCTATTACCTATACCAACCATCCAGAACTCATTCAACCTGTTCAACCTCCTAGACTAGCACCCATTGCTCAAGAGGAATTTGTTATGCAAACGTATTTTCATACTTTGTAGAATTTTTCAAGACTCAAAAGGAGGAATGTAACATGCGCCTTTTAATAGCAGAGTGCGCTTTGAGTACCTATTTGTTTGCTCCGTTGCCTTTATCCGAAGCGATATTGGACAATGAACATACCTTCAAGTGAAGCCATTACGTATAAAGTAAGTAGGATTGTCAATTTGACCTTGACTCAGTTTGCCGAGAAGTTTCACCCGGAACTTGCAACTTTGAAATAAATGCAATCACTCTTTCGTTCCCTCTCGCCAGATAGTCCGGATGCTAGTTGAAAGTACCTTGCATTTTTTGATGAGAAGATGCCATTCGGTGGAACAGTTCCTTGCATCGTACTCTTCCGATCCAAAAAGGTAGCCATCAGCGCCATCCATGCCGGCAGCGTATACAGGGTGATACAGAGAAAAAAAGTTGAAAAATTATATTTAATCAACCGAAACATGTGGAGACGTGTAACGCACCACATACATTAACTATTTTATGCTCATGAAGTCACAGCAAACTGTTCTTGATTACCTTGAATCGTCTTTGAAATGTAGGGGAAAACAAGATAAAAAAACAAGAACACTCTTTTTCCCATAAATAAGTAATTCTTCGAGATAATGACACAATACTTGGTATTTCTACAAAAAGTAATGTAAGAAATGATATGAGCTGGGTAGCCAATTTCTAAGCCAACTATTTCCAGAAATACGATTGTCAACTTTTTTTCCTCTTGAGCACCATCTTGAATCTGCCTTGTGAGGCATAGTTGAAAAAGTGATTGGTTATTATAATAATGGTAACATGAAATCATTGTATCGCAAAAACAACCTCCTCATCATAATTTAGTGACCTCTTCAGCGGGAAAGAATCGTCATTCACGTATTTTTTGGCTCTTCAAAGCTTTAGTGCCCATGATGGCATTTGCAACATCTGGAATGGTGAAATATGTTACGCATTATGAACCTTGATATACTTTGAGGTAGCTCACCAAGTTTCATCATTATCAATTGAGAGATTTGTTCTTAAAAGCTGTTTGAACAAAATTTGTGTCGTTTTTTTAATAAAAAATACAAAATATTGGGTCTCTCACCATTATTCGATCCCTCACTGAGGTTAGCCTGAAACCGAAAGTCTCGGAATTTTTTATGATAATGGTTCAGTGGGAAGTGCTCTTCAATGTTTAGTTGTCAAAAATTGCAAAGTTGCGTTCAGATTCCAGACAGAGAGCGACAAAGAAATTCATGCAGTAAAAAAGACATACATTACAGTGGAGAAAAAAACTAGCCCAGAGCTAGAGTGAAAGCTGTCTGGAGACCTTGCTTTTTATAACATAAATGTGTAATTTGGTACACTGCTAGAGCCTTAAGTTAGTAATGTTTCAAGGTTTCACCCACGCTTGAGAGTCTCACAGAACCTGTGTATTGCGGGAAGCCTATCTAAAAGGGACATTTCCGGGATTTCTCCGTTGCATTAAAAGTTGTCTCTTTTTTCACTGCATGAACTTCTTTGTCGCTCTCTATCTGGAATCTGAACGCAACTATGCAGATTTTGACAACTACACATTGAAGAGCAGTTTTCAGTGAACCATTAGCATAAATTTTTTGCAGACTTTCGGTTTCAGGCTTTCCTCAACGAGGGATCAAATAAGGGTGAAAGATCCAATATTTTGCATTTTCCACAAAAACATTAAACAAATTTTGTTCAAACAGCCTTTGAGAACAAACCTTTCAATTGATGATTGCAAAACTTGGTAGGCTACCTCAAAGTACATCAAGGTTCATAATGCGTAACATATTTTACCATTCCAGATGTTGCAAATGCTATCATGGGCACTAAAGCTCTGAAGAGCCAGAAAATACGTGAATGGCAATTCTTTCCCGCCGAAGAAGTCACTAAATTATGACGAGGAGGTTGTTTTTACGATGCAATAATTAAATATTACCGTTATTATGATAACCAATCACTTTTTCGACGATGCCTCACAGGGCAGATTCAAGATGGTGCTCAAAAGGAAAAAAAAGTTGACAATCGTATTTCTGGAAGTAGTTGGCTTAGGAATTGGCTACCCAGCTCATATCATTTCCAACAATACTTTTTGTGGAAATACCAAGTATTGTGTCAATATCTCTAAGAATCACTTATTTATGAAAAATAAAGTGGTTTTGTTTTTTTTTCTGTTTTTCCCCTACATTTCAAAGACGGTTCAAGGTAATCAAGAGCGGTTTACTGTGACTTCATGAGCATAAAACAATGATTGTATGTGGTAAATTACAGGTCTCCACATGTTACGGTTGTTAAAATATAATTTTCCAACTTTTTTTTTCTGTTTCACCCTGTATACGCTGCCTGCATGGATGGCGCTGATGGCTATATTTCTGGATCGGAAGAGTATGATGCAAAGAGCATTTCCACCAAGTAGCATCTTCTCATCAAAAAATGCAAGGTTCATTCCATTTTATGCAACTAGCATCCGGACTAAGACTGATGCACAGACATTGAGTATTGGATTTTTTCGTCATCCCCAACAGAGTGTGAAGAATCACCTTGACGCGGCTATGCTTGTGCCTTGTGCCTTGTGCGTGTCAGTTTCTAGGACGTTGTACACTTTTATTCCCGCATCGCAGTGCCAGTGCATCAAAAACATTGATGTTTTGATCTAGCGTGTCATGTGCCGGGATTCTCATCGGGTTGATGGACGACTGAAGCGCCACTATGCACAAAATATGAAGTTAGTCTGCGAGTAAGGTATCGCTTGATGACTTCGTGCTTCCCAAGTTCAACTAAGTATAATAATAGGTCAGGCAGGCGGACTCCAGCTCAGGGAAGTCTGCCTATACTCACACTCCTTGCTCTCCCTGTCGTCTTCTCTAATCTTATCTCTCTGTGAAGGAGTTAATGGATTGACCGGAAACAAAGACAACGGAGATGGGCTCTGCTTGGCGTGCGAGTGTGCAAGAGCCTAACCGCCGTCCAGTCCCATAAACCGCCGTGATGTACTGCTAAACGGCCAGCTTACATACAATGAAGCTAACGAGCGCCGAGACGCACAACTGATCGCCATTACAGAGTCTCTCATTAAATTCCAGACGATGGCTGTCGTTGCCGGTGATGCTGCTGCATCAAAAAGGAAAGAAATCTGTTTGATTATACACGACTGCCGCTACCCACTATACCCGCTGCTGTGCTTGCTGTGGAATGGCCTGAGTTATTTGTGACCACTATAACTAGACGGTTTGCTAGCAACAATGTTTTGTCCAACGGTACGGTAGCTCTAACCTTCCGCTTTTTTGGCCAAGTTTTGTCTATATGGGTGGGAGAATTCTGAAAAAGTCCAGCAGCTTCGCTTTTGGAAAACTGTCGAACGGCACCTCTGCCATTTGTACGGGTTTGTGGCTTACCTCTAAGTTGGAGTCTCCAGCGAATATCGCAGCTATGATCCATATCTGCCACATGGATTTAAACCTATCTACTTGTTTTTTTTGCTGCATAATCGAGTTTTACCTACAAATTTTGGCTCGACGCAATTTTTAACAACAAACATGTATTATCCATTTCACGCCTATTTCAATTACATTGGCACCCCTAAGACACACAGGTGGTTTCACGCAGTGAAAGTTATGTTAGCTCTGACGTTGATAATCCGAAGACTGATTGTTTCCAAGCGGCCAGTCTGACGGTTTTTTATCATCACACTTCACAATCAAAATAGAAAGTTCAGCTATGAGCTTTTCACATAGGTGATGGACAGGGAGCAAGTATGGAGCTAGGTTTCGAGGCACCAGCTCCCTGTCGATGAACTAAAACTTGAACTGTTTGACTCTAAGTCAAACTTGAGCTGGAAGGAAACAAATAGTGGCCTTGTTTACGCGAGGTTTAAAACTGGTGTTAAGGTCCGTAACATCAATGTTATCGTCCGCATAAACACCCCTAAACGCAAGTTTCGCAACAGCTGTTGAGCTTAGCTAAATGTGATTTTAAATTGCATTTAGTGAGCAAACAAGTGTTGGCAATCGCACGTAAACGCCCATGCCCATCCGCAGTACACTGATGTAACGAATGTTGTCTAAAATCGTGGTTTTTAGGCAACTTTCACTACAGAAGTGTACTGGGGAATGTATTTTACTGCCAGGGACTTTTCTCACACGATTCAAGAATAGCGGCCTAGGTTAAGGGGCTGTCGGCTGTCATTTTGGTCGGCGCGCGTAAACACTCCTAACTAACCACTGTTGAAATCTCTGCTAAGCCTCGCGTAAACAAGCTCATTAAGTCTTTACTTATACCACAAAAATTTAAGCGGCCCCATTCACTGTCATATTATCATTTTCGGCCATGTGTGGCGCTCCACATGTGTAATATGCCGCAAAACATGCATTTCCGTTTTATGCAGGATGATTTTTGGCATCTTGAAAACTGGTTTGACCTGACGTCAAAATTTGCCAATCAACTGATGGTTTTCCGTCAAATCGCCAATATGCTGAACCCACGAATCTGTAGTATAGCTGGACTGCTAATTCTCCAGATTCCCCCAACAAGTTATGACCCCTCCTCTGGAAGTCGCCATCTTATTATGCATCTGTACCCAAAACGTTTGGTAGCGGCCTCGAGAGTGGCTTTCAATATTCAACGGAGCAGTTTTATGTATTGATGACTATGAGAGTTTGCATATGCCAAATTTCATTGCAGTATCACAAAATGCAGAATAAGGGTCATTTTGCTAGCGTACCGCTGCAACTAAGGAACTCACCGAGTGTTATACTTTTTTTTAAAGTAGTTTTCATGAGCTACAATATCACAAAGTTTCATTTCATTATGGTCAGTTTTGTGGAAAATATGTCGTATTTAGTTTTCAACACAACAGCTCAAAGAAAATTATAAAAAAGCCTTTGTCGCAGGCCGTCGCAAAAGGTAGGTACTATAAGAAGATCATGAAAGAAGGATGGTGGATCATCCGGAGGTATTTTTATGATGACTCACCATGACCCACTCTTGGAAACCGTGCTCAAAGTTCCGCATCTATAGGGTTTTTCTGCAGTCATATCATTCTGTGTTGATATAATTACCTAGAGTTGATAAAGTACGAGATACGTACCTAATACTTTTTGTTATAGAGTTGTTTTCTTAAGTACCATGCCGTGCCTCGAACTTTATCAACTCTAGGTAAGTACCGGGTGTTTATAAATGATTGTGATCGCATTGCCTTTGGAATCCGCTTTCGATCACTACAATTGCGCCTGTTACTGCGTTTTTCGGCCTGACCCATGCCTGCCGCGATCACAGTTTCTTATAAACACCCCGTATATCAACTCAGATTGATATGACCGCAGAAAAACCCTGTAGATGCGAAACTTTGAGCACGGTTTCCAAGAGCGGGTCCATGGTGGGTCATCATGAAAATACCTCCAGGATGATCCACCATCCTTCTTTTATGATCTTCTTATGGTACTTTTTGCGACGGCCTGCGACAAAGGCTTTTTTGTAATTTTCTTTGAGCTGGTGTGTTGAAAACTGAATACGGCATATTTTCCACAAAACTGACCATATAGAAATGAAATTTCGTGGTATTGTAGCTTATAAAAACTACTTTGAAAAAAAAGTATAACTCTCGGCGAGCTCCTTCATTAAAAATTCGGAAAAAAATTGCCGAAGCTGGGATTCGAACCCGCTCTGAATTTGAAAATTGGATCGGAATCATGGATATCGGAATACTTTTGTCCAGTCAATGTAGCCATTCGTCCCACTGTGCGTTGCCGTGGCAGGTGATGCCAACCGTTGAAAACAAAAACCCAACGGCCACATAATCTCATGGCAGCGCCCGCCTGGCGTCATTTCCCCCAAGGACGTCTATACTGACTGGACAAGAAGCTTGGCCGGTTTTGACGTAAAAAGGTGAAACCGAGATTTGACAATCCCGACGGGCAAAGTGTCATCGTCCACGACTGGTCCGCGACCCGTAACCATAGTGACGTTCAGTCGGAGCACGCTCGAAACTGTCGTTCAGAAGTTTGCTGTCAGGCCCGGTATGGGCCCGGTCTTGTAAAATGATACCAGTTAGTCAATTACCTGCAACAAAAACTGTATTATGTTGCGGAGTCCGCTTGTTTTGAACACTATTGGGCTTGCGCGGCATAATCAACGATAATTCGCCATGGATGCACAAGAGGCTGGCGGCGTCCGTCACGAATGTCACGATGACAGTCCCGACGGGCACAGTGTCAGATCAAGCTTCAAGATGGCATCGAAGTTTCTTATCCAGCCAGTAGGTAGAAGACATCCTTGATTTCCCCCTCTGTTATCATCTGTCCAGCTATACTACAGGCAGTGGCGGACTAAGGGAATTGGGGGCCCTGGGCGGAATTGTGAGATGGGGCCCCTAAAGAGTAAAAGTTTAGAATATGAAGGGGGGCCGGCAGACTTTTTGGCCCGCCCGGCCCCGCCGTGATTGAGCGAAAGCCTAATGGTTCTATTCTGTAAAAAAGATACATCGATGTACGCGCTACATCGCTGTAGAATGACAGAAATAATAATGTTTGGCATTGACGCAAGTGTCATCTTACAGCGATACAGCGCTTACATTGATGTATCTTTTTTACAGAATAGCACCATAAGAAACAAAAAAAATGAGATGGTAACTTGACTAAAATCGTTGATCAATCATATTCAAAGATTTGCCTCGTTATCATAACCTTTTCATATCAGTAGGTCAGTTGTGCCACACAGTGGCGCAGTCAGAACTTGAGGGCGGAGAGGGCAAAGTGAGGGGCGCAGACAACGACGAAAGCGCAAGTTGGCTAGAGGTAGCGCCGCAGGCGAGTTTTTTTTTTGGCAAAATAATAATTGTGCTGATAATAATCGGTATATTCCATGATAAACAAACTTCTTTTCAGAAAAATGTTGCGCTTCTTGACAATTTTCGACAGAAAATTTCTCTGTACTGGTTAATTGTGGTATGAAGTGCCGTGGGCGCTTGGGAGGTAGGGGAGTGGGGTCATTCGCTCACCTTCGCCCCCTTGGCTATGCCACTGACCACCAGTACCTACAAGAAGTTTTCGGTTCCAGCTTTGGATGTTGAATTGGATTTGGAATGTTGACTCAATGCTAAGACCCACTCGTATATACAAAATAAGTAATAATATGAGTTTCTTGTACCTACTTGCAGCGCGCAGACCAGACAATTTTGTTGTTTTGTCTTCCCCTCTTTTGAAAAGAAATAATAGAATACGAAACTTCACAGGCCTGAGGCCTCTGGCACTCTGATATCTGGGGCCGGGGCCCCTGAAGCCTAAAGTAAAAATAATTTTGAGAAGTTCCGTGATACAGACACACATCTATCGCCTGTGTGTGTGAGGCCCCCAATCCTGTTATCGAGGGGCCTGCCAAGATAACTTTTAAATGGAAAAAAAGGAAAACAATGTTACTCACCTCAGTAATATCCGAAAAAAATGACTGCTGAGAGAAAAAACTGTAATTTTTGGATTTTATCCCAATTTTTTTTGCAGTATTTTCTATAAACAAGAGGAATATGGCGCCCCATCAGATGATTGAGGCCTCGAGGCCCGGGGCGGACCGCCCCCTCCACCCCCTTCCCCTTAGTCCGCCACTGACTACAGGACACAGGTTCGTGGCTAAACCTGATGAAACAATATCATAGCTTGCTCTGTTGGAAATAAGGGTGAAACGGACGATAGTTGATAATATGTATTGTATAATGTTACATTTCAAGCTTTGAAAAACCACACTTTGCCATGAAAACTTTGAGTTTTCTTGGTGTCCCTGATTTTTGATGTTTCATGTCATCTTGATACAAGGGAGGTTGCGTTAAAATTTGTGTTCATATGACATAAAACATAAATTTCGGATTGAGTAGCTTTAGCTTTAGCTTCTAGCTACTCTGGCTACTCTAGCTAGTCTAGCTTTAGCTAGACTCCGCCCAATATTGGATTAAGTATCTACTTAATCAAAGCCTATGTTAATTTTGTTTTCTCCTTAATTCAATAAAAAGACCATTTATTATTATTATTATTATAATGAAGCCTTCACGTGGACTACGCTGTCTTGTCAAATTGTCCTGTAGACTGCGTCGCCGGCAAGTCGCCGGTTTGTTTACTGGCCTGAGTCGCTTTCTTTCGGCCAGAATCACAGATCATGATCCTGGAACAGAGAGTAAAACGACGTACCTAGTTCTTGCAGGGAGCCCACGAGCTCAGATCACGAGGTCACTTGCGGCGAAATCACACTCCTTCGGGGCTGAAAATGGGTCCTCAGTAATTTGTAAAACTGTATAATCACTCTTTGTTGCACCTTCTATCACTTTTTGTTATTCATTTATTAAACTTCGCCTATTACCGCAACGAGGCCGAATACCGATGCCAGTGAATGCTTTCCTCCACTATACAGGAAATGTTGCCGAACCCCTGTGTGTTCCAACACAGACTAGGGATTTCAACTGACCACCAACATCGCATGGGGTCGGCAAAATCGTTCGTATTTTACGTGCTATGCGACACACGGCGCGTCTTGCATCTAGCAAGTATTTCATCTAAATCAAAGAGCTATTTTAAGACAAAAATCCGAGCGCCCACAGTGGGACTCGAACCTACAACCCCTGATGTGGCAGTCGAACGCGCTAACCACCACACCACAAGCTTCTCCTTCCAACACTTCTCACTATTGAAAAAACGTTTCTAACGGCGTTTTCAAGACAAAAAAAAATGTATCAGTGTCAAAATCTGACCTGATGATATGGAAAAGTGGTCCATTATGAAGCTTTTACTGTCTGACTGCTGACTGGTGCCCATTGACCAAACATGTTTTTGGAAGAAGAAAATGCCGTCTACAGCTAGCAGTCGCCATCGGCGGCACCAGGGTCACCTTTGACTACGATAAATTATTGTTGATCTCACTGTACTATACGTTAGATAGAAGACCTTGTAAGTTCATTGTTCCTAAGATTGTGGTTTTATTCTGATACGAATAGGTGAGTGTGCTTGTACAATTTTTGACTTTATTAACGTTGATGAGTATAAAAATATAGCACGGCCCATGAAACTACTTCGACTAGTTGTCAGCAGGGCTTTTAGTACAGGAAAAATAGTAAAAAAATCGGCAAAACCTCGGAATAAATATGGACGTCATGAAAATTTGATATTCTGTTCAGAATTGAGTGTTCTATAACATATCCAAAATCGCCAAAAATCACACCCGGGGGTTTGAGTTACTGGAGGGGGGGTAAAAAATTGCAGGTTAACATGGAGGAGATGGAACCCGTCAATCCATTGGATGCGGATACATTATAGTTCGACGTATCATATCCCATTGATACCATTTTGGCACAAAAAGTGTCCATCATTGTTGAAGGGGAGTAGTGGGGGGGCGCAGCTCTGCTAGGTGGCCCATTTTGTTTTTCTGGCCATGTAAAACCGATCACGACAAGTTTGGTATCTTTTCCGACTAAATCCAATCTCCTGAACTCGTATCCGATGTGTAAATTTGGATGAAAACAAGTTTGAACAAGTTAACTTGAGAAAACTTGTTTTATCTTCGACAATTTTGACGATTTTTTTTTCTACTGTTGGAGGTGTTTATTTCTAGAAAATTTCACGAGACCATCAAATTGAAGTGTATTCTTCACAAAAATCATTCACTCGGTGTATAATTTTGTTTCTCGAGTTTAAAAAATCGATTTGAGCTTGAGCCGGCGCGGCGCGTCGTCTACTACTGACCAGAACACTACAGCATGCACCTTTAAATGAAAACACCTCAAACTAATGGAGAAATAACAACTTATCATCGAAAATTGAAGGATTTGTGCAGAACTGAATTCCCTATAACATGAACAAAATCGCCATGAATCGCAATGCAGGATTTTGAGTTATTCAAGGAGGAGGATAACACTTTGACAGGATTCATACTCTATGAACTGTTACTTCTCCCCTTGAATAACTCAAAACCCTGCAATGCGATTCATGGCGATTTTGTTCATTATATAGGGAATTCAATTCCCCACAGATCCTTCGATTTTCAAAGATAAGTTGTTATTTCTTCAATAGTTTGAGGTGTTTTCATTCAACGGTGCATGCTGTAGTGTTCTGGTCAGTAGTAGACGACGCGCCGCGCCGGCTCAAGTTCAAATCGATTTTTTAAACTCGAGAAACAAAATTATACATCGAGTGAAATTTTCTAAAAATAAACACCTCCAACAGTAAAAAAAAAATTCTTCAAAATTGTCAAAGAAAAAACAAGTTTTCTCAAGTTAACTTGTTTAAACTTGTTTTAATCCGAATTTACACATCGGATACGAGTTCAGGAGATTGAATTTAGTCGGAAAAGATATCAAACTTGTCGTAATCGGTTCTACATGGCCATAAAAACAAAATGGACCACCTAGCCGAACTTCGCCCCCCCACTACTCCCCTTCAACAATGATGGACACTTTTTGTGCCAAAATGGTATCAATGGGTTATGATACGTCGAACTATAATGTATTCGCATCCAATGGGTTGACAGGTTTCATCCCCTTCATTTTTACCAGCAATTTTTTACCCCCGCCCCCCCCTCCAATAACTCAAAACCCCCGGGTGCGATTTTTGGCGATTTTGGATATGTTGTAGAGCACTCAATTCTGAACAGAATATCAAATTTTCAGGACGTCCATATTTTTTCCGAGGTTGGAATCTATCTTTCTTGTACTATTTCTGCTCAGGGAAATATTGCTTGTGGGTTTCCTTGTTCAATGTGCAACTTTATTATATAAACTAATCTCACTCTTGTGCATCCGTTGTTCTGGCAGTTTGAAAAACAGTGTTTATGGACCGTCAACAAATATGTCGTTGAATTTAGAGTGCACCTATAAGAATCGCGTGTGCTGGTATCTAAGCGGTTAGTGCTTGATGTGAGAAATATTATGTTTAATTCTCTCAGCTCTTGCGACAATAAATTCCACAGCTTCTCACCCAGACCTGCAGTAAAAAAGCCATTGCACCACACAAAATTCAACTATTTATTACTTTATGCAGGTTGGCCGTAAATCTAGCCATGCTGCTACACTTTCAAAAAAAAATCCCAGGACTTTTTCCTTCTCTTAAAACCGCAAAAGGTACAATTGATGTTCGCCCTGCTTTTCTCTGTACCAACCTATACAGGGTGATGCATAATTTGCGGACACGGAGTTCAGTACAGTTTACAGAAGTTTTTCAGAAGTGCCATAAATTTTTTTGCCTCTTTAGTCTCAATTTTTGGTCAAGTCTAGTCAAGTAGAGGAACTTGAATCCCCTCTATCATCGTCATTCAAAACAATTTTTGTAGACTGTTCAGGCCAGAATAAAGGGGAATTTTTTTTTAACCTTCAAGTATGTTTTTAAACTTCAGTTATGTGCAGGGTGAAGCATCAATCCTGGAAATCAAGTTGTTTTTCAACATTCCTAAGGGAGAATAATTTCTCGAACATGTTTCTTCTTCTCTGCATGTATTCAACAGACTGTGGGACCATTGGGATTTTCTTTAAAGAGAAGAAAAGGAATAATTTATTCAAATTTAAAAGAACATCAAATGATTTAAAGGAATCCTTTTCAGTCTGACTCGAACAGTTTATACCAAGCTCGTTTCACATAATGAAAGATAGAATGGATTCAAAACCCCCCACTTGACTGCCCAATCCTCATATCTTCACAATTCATAGGCAATTTTTTTACATTTTCCTGTCACTTTTGAAGCATTTCCGTCATTTGCCTTGGACTCCGTGTCCGCAAATTATGAATCACCCTATATACCTACTCGCAACATGATATAAATAGTTTAATTACTGTTTTCGTCGCCCTACTTTGAAACTGAAATTACATGTGCCAGTCGGGTAGGTAGGTACCTGCGTTGTTGATGTTACTGTAGAAATATTTTCCGTTCCACGTACCTGAATTGGTGTACCAGACAATTAATTATTTAAAGTGGGAATGTGATTAAATTCAGTTTATGCCATTGCCAAAGAGGTAAACGAGGCAGAATGATTAAAGGATCGGTGATTAGCATGACGATTGGATAATTTGCGGTGAGCGACTATGAGGCATGGGGAGAAACTCACTACAGTTGCACAAAAAATAAAAAGAAGTTGACTTATAGAATGTATCTTTTGTTAAATCCGCGGGATTCGAATGTGAATAATTTTGGTGGTGTCTTAATTTCCATGTTGATTGCACTGGAATCTGTGCCTAGTCCACCTAATTATAGCCCTCTCACAATATCGATAAGAAGTGTTGACGAACAAGAAGTGCCTATACTTCTTCATATGAGACTTGACTCTCTTGAGCGCATTTTTTTTATCACAAATCAGTAATAATTTAGTAAATTGTTGTGTGTAATCAAGTGTAGAGAAGTGAATAGGCAGTGCGATTTCAATCCAATTTTCAAACCACGAGTCTTAACTTCATTGAACAATCGTTGAATATCGTAAAAATAAAATTACTAATTCTGCCCAATAGGTACATTTGGTTCGAGTGGCGGATTTTAAACAACGCCGAGTAACACAATATATCTCACCCTACAATAAAATAAATTACTGGAATAATTTATTCATGGTTATATAAATGCAGTTTTAACAATATGAGAATAGTGTGGCATAATGCGAATAACAGATTTTATAAACCGTCGTCTGAAATTTTCAGAAATACAAAGTCAAGACCTGCTCCTAAAAACCCCGTATCTTTCACTTGCAGAATATATGAATAATAGCGGCATCATATTCATACAAATTTTGTTATGAGAACGGAAGAGCTGCCGAACAGGAATATCGCAGACGTTTTCTTGATCGCCAAGTGCCGCATCACCACCACACTTTTTTGACGATTTTTATGATTTCCACAATTATTTTCGGAAACACCACAGTCCGATGCTGAGTTTTCCTCTAATTTGACGCTTTGATTTCTTTGACATTCTAGTGATAATGATCACGTTTATTCAATAACTTCAAGTATATGAACTTGTAGAAAATGTAGGTACTACTTGCAAATATCCCAAATGAAAATGTCTTTGGCAAGTGCCACTTAAAACTTTACTGTGCAAGTACTGCAAGTGAAACTTAGCAATGGCTTTTATAGCATTTTTATGCAGTCTTAGAACCCGGTCATCAGCTAGAGACCGGATTATAGGCAAAATGCCTCTTTGTTTCTGTTCTAGGCATGTGCAAGAGACCTTCAAATAAATATTAGTCTTGAAAAAACATGGCTTTTTGAACACCCCTTTGTTTTTGCCTGAATGCCTAAAACTGGCAAAATCGGATTTACTGTACTAAAAAGACCTTTTCAACGGCCTAAATAGGCTTTTTAAATGTTTTGGTGAAAATGATCCACAATGTTGGAAAAAAATCCATTTTTTTATTTGTTCCATTCAAACTGTGGGAGTATAGTTATTTATGTACCATGGGCATAAAGTGCCACTTTTTTTCCCCGCTGTGCGAGATTGCGACCGAGGCCGTAGGCCGAGGGAAGCAAGCACAAGGGGAAAAAACGCACTTTAGGCCCAAGGTGCATACAATGTTTTTTGCACTGGCTAGTGCAAGACTGGAAATTTCGAGTTATTCAGTCGTTGAAAAATTGTCATGGCAGCGCTGATTACTTGGTTGTACGTCGCACGATCTACCATGCGATCAACAAAATTCGGAATTTGGGTAGGCTGTGCCTCAAGAAAGCAGCTTGACATCCTGAAATTTAACCAGGTCATAGCCTACCAGATCGCATGGACGAGTGGCAGGTTATTACTTATCACCTATCTTGAACACGTAGCTGCCGGGGCCTCATCGCTTACTAGCATAAAACAGGTATTTATTGGTTTTGGTATGTTAACGTGCTAATTTTGTTGTTCTTGTAGTCTTTCGTGTTCCCTACAAATTGAAGTCCATTTTGCATCGCATCAAGTAGTTACGTCAAAATTGAAGGTGACGTCTCTTCTGACGGATTAAGAGCGCTCGTTGCCATGACGACTTTTTTGCCCAAGGGCTAAAAAGAGTCACTTTAGGCCCTGTTTTGAGGCCGTAAAATAACGCATTTAATATAGGTAGTGCAAAAAATTGATTTTAACACTAATATTGATTTATCCACTCCTATTCATTTGAAAATGTATTTGGCCTATATGTATTGCCTATTTTAGGTCGTTACGACCTATTTTAGGCTCTTGCGTAAAGTACAGTTTTTATTCACCTAAACGAGCACCTAAACAATGTGAACATAACGTCTCAGGGCTCGATACCAAGTTGCAGGCGCAAAGTTTGGGACGACATAACTCGCCAAATACAGCAGTCTGATTGGTTGGTATCCGCCGTTTCTAAGGTAACCGCAGTTACGGCTGTCTCAGCCCCAACTTGGTACTTGTTGCATGCATCATTTTTCAGCATAAGCTTCCAAAACACCAATTTGTGTCCTCTATATCGGCCATAGTGAAGTTGCCTATTCTGTAACAATGTAACTATACAACAACTAAACTTCTAAATAAACAATGCAACACCTTGACAAAATTTTTCAGATACAGTTCACAAAATTTCGTGTTTTGTGGACTTGAAACAGTCGGCAAAGTTACTATTTCAGGGAGACAATACTAAATAATAAATAATTTGCTTTATTACATGAGAAAACTGTTTTCGGTCTATTTTGCCTATTTTAGTCGTTACGGCCTAAAGCGTCCTAAAATAGAGCTTTTATTTGCCTAAACTTGTGTCCTAATGTCCACTTTTTAACGGCCTGAAATCCGGTCTCTAGCTCATCACTTTCGAAAAAATACATATGACGTAACATTGTCGGCATCTAATTGGATTTTTTGTAGTAGGTTTTCAGATATTTTGGATGAGACGATGAGGTGTGATAGAAATTTACAGTTTTAGAACACATCTATCAAATTTGTATTGACTATGTTCAACTGCTCTGATATGGTCGATAATTTTTTTTCGAAAGGCACAGAAATCACGTATATCCTAATCACAGGACCTCAGAAACTTTTCAAGCCCAGATTCTGATTCTCCTTGAGATTGTGCATCTACCCTTATTGAGCTTTGTTGGTTCAATCATGCAACTTATTAAAATATTCGCGTTATCATGACATCTTGTATGTATATTTTTCATTTCACATTCGAAATACTTACTACTTACAATAATATAGATGTAAAGAATTTTTTGTTCTTCACGGGAATAGCTAGGAGTCGTCGAGATTGAATCCTTGTGATGGATCCGATTCGATACCATTGCTTTGTGTAGAAACTCTTCTAATTATTGTAATATACGATTCGCCGCAAACAAAATAATATCAAAGATAATATAATCCCTTTGTATTGTAAGGCTGCCGATAGAAGCGGCATGAGGCAGCATGGTCTGTTCTGTTTATTAAGTTTTCTTTCAATGGCAACTCGGCAATATTATAGGACCATAGGAGCAGGATTACAGGATGAAAAGAAAACCAGTACAAAAGTATAATCATATAAGCCGTTGCAGTAGCTGATTTTCTCTGGGGGACAATTAGTAAAAAATATGGAGCTTGAATGTAATGCAATCAAGCAAATATCATCTTACAAGAAAAATCCGCATGCTGATTGATTTACTACTGTATTCAATCGGTATGGATTTTTTCATGATCAAACATTTTTCCTTTCTTTCGTGGGTAAGAGTTCTTTTCCTTATACGCGAAAGTAGATTAGAGCCTGATTAGTTTCTCCAGGAAAAAATTGCGTCATTTTGTCAAAAAAAGTTGCGTGTATTGCAAATGCGCCTATTTTGCATGATCAAAAAAATTTAAGCTTTGTATCTCTTCTCTAGACATTTCTTTTTTTTTTTCAAGAATTGTTTCAAGCATATTATTCAGTACTTTTTGCCCTGAAAGCTCACGAAAACTCATCATTTTCATTGCTGTCAAAAGAAAAGCTAGCAAAAAAAGTGTCCAAATAGAAGAGAGATCTACTTTTTTTGCAAATGAGGGTTCGATGAAGTTGTCACAATTTTTCACCTTTTTACATATCACCCTGTATAAATATAACATGCAATTTCTTGATATTCACAATTACAGGATCTGTTAAGGATAGATTGGGCTAGTAAACGCAACAATCAACAAATATAATGGAAAAATTACTTCCGGCAATCAAAAGTTATTGGCCGTCAAAGTCAAGCCATTTTTTTGGTGGCGAGCAGTGTTTACTCAAATTACTCGTATTGAGAAGCTGAGCGCTAGACTCAAAAATTGAAATTCAATCTAGATAGGAATACAGCCTTAAGGCAGTAGTTCCTATTTCAGGTAAGCGGACATTCAAGAGTGAGGATAGTAGTGCCTTCTGGGAGAAATATGAACTAAAAGCAGTTGTCTGTTTAGCGCGCATGTTGAGCGGGGCGGTATGCAGTTCTATAATGGATTACTGTGCACACAATTTCGGAATACCCAAATCCCGTAAGTCAGGGTAATAAATAGTACTTCTCCATAGTCGCTTATTATGGAAATGGATCCAATTTGAACGGGCGTCGGCGTAAACTATGTATAGCTATAAAATATACGCTGTTAGCGGTTGTTTATTTTCCCCGCGGTTCGAGGAACGGTTATGCCTAATTAGATATTATTGCCCTAATTATGCAGATATTGCGGTAGGTAGGTACAGCTAATTCTGCAAAAAGAAGAGAAATTGCCAAACAGTGTTGGAAATTATTGCACGAGTATAGAACATCCAGTTTATAAGTTACTTTTTATAACACGTCAGCTATGAGACCTCGAATCTCGAGATGGTGAATTGATTTCGAATTTCGCAAGAGATCTCGGTCTGGAATTTCGTTTCGATGTCTAGATTTATTTCATGTTGTGCGCATCATAGTCCTAGCGGTATAAGTAAAATTTCATAAAAATGGCTCTAATTGTGACAAAAGTGTGAAATTTGGTGTGTGGACTCCTTAAAGCATTTAAAAGGTTTTTAGAAGGGGAGCCAAGAAAAATTTTGATTTTGATTTTCTAATTTTTTGTGACGTCATTTTTTTTATTTTTTTTTCCATTTTTGCAACTATTCAAGATTTTTTATATTTGCTTTTGTATTATGGTGAGTAACTGCTTAATCCAAGAAACGGAAGAGAAAATTTGCGAAAAAAATTAACTGAACTGAAATGATAGCGTTTTTTGTAAAAATCAATTTTTTCCATTTTTTTCAAAAAATACTGTGAATATGTGAAAAATTAAAATAGGAAATTATCCCTCAAAACAAGCCCTATCAGAAGTTATGAAAGTGTTTCTCAAAATCCCAAGCCGTTTTCGAGATATTTGGAAATATGTTATTTCTTGCGACTGTTTCTTCGTATTAGCTCCTATTTCATCAAACATATAACAGGGTTCTTTTTTCTTGAAAATATACTTCAGAATGATCAGACCAAAGATTTCTCAGAAGTTCATTGTAAATTGTAATTTTTCCAGTGGCGTAGATCATAAAAATTCAAATCGTTTCTACCCTCTCACCATACTTTCTACACCACTCGATTATTTGAAAAATACATGACATTTTGGCATTATGATGATCATCCAAGATCACTTGGCATGACACTTCATTCAAAAAGCACACAATTTTTCCGCTGATCAGATCGGCTGCGAAACAATATATAAAAACCCGGGTATTTCACATCACTGAATTATAGTCCTAGCGGTATAAGTAAAATTTCATAAAAATGGCTCTAATTGTGACAAAAGTGTGAAATTTGGTGTGTGGACTCCTAAAAGCATTTAAAAGGTTTTTAGAAGGGGAGCCAAGAAAAATTTTGATTCTAATTTTTCAATTTTTTGTGACGACATTTTTTTTTCTTTTTTTTTCTTTTTGAAACTATCTGAGATTTTTGACTTTTGTCTTTGTACTATGGTGAGTAATTGCTTATTCCAAGAAACGGAAGAGAAAATTTGTGAAAAAAATCAATTGAACTGAAATGATGACGTTTTTTGTAAAAATCAAACTTTTCAATTTTGTGTGAAATGTGAATATGTGAAAAAAAGAAAAATGCAACTATTCCTCAAAAAAAGCCCTATCAGAAGTTCTTGAAGTGTGCCTCCAAATTCTAAGCCGTTCTCAAGATATTTGGAAAAATGTTATTTCTTGCAATTGTTCCTTCGTATTAGCTCCTATTACATCAAACACATCACAGGGTTCTTTTTTCTTAGAAATATACTTAGGAATGATCAGACCGGAGATTTCTTAGTAGTTTATTGTAAATTGTAATTTTTCCAGTGGCGTAGATCGTGGAAATTCGAACCATTTCTATCTACCCTCCCACCGTACTTTCTACACCACTCGATTATTTAGAAAATATATGACATTTTGGCATCATGATCATCTAAGTTCACCTAGTATGACACTTCTTTTGAAAACAAGATGAGATCGACGATCTTGAGCACACAATTTTTCCACTGATCAGATCGACTGCTAAATATTACTTTTTTTAAGTATATTAATGGTGCTATTCTGTAAAAAATAACATTCCATAAACGCTCTGTTATGTAAAAATCCATGTCAGCCATTGGCTGTTGCCTAGGTAATAACAACGTAACAAAGCCTTTATGGAATGTAATTTTTTAGAGAATCGCACCATAAGTAACATTTATTAATAGGTAAATTTTACAAAGATAATATAGTAATAAAAACGGACATTACATTTTGTATCACCTCCTCGATCATCTCCATCATGACTGTTTTAGATACATAATAGTTTATTGTTCCCCCAAACTGAAAATTCTGCACTTTATCAACAGTAAAGTTGGTTGAGTGGCTATCACTGGCGTCGAAGGCATACATGTCATCGCATCTATTTTGTAATTATTGCGGTTTGGAACATAGGAACATACCTACCTATTTGTTTGTAAATATTTGTATTTTATTTGACAAGATGATCATCAAAAGCTACCTGTTATGACATCCTATTCAAAAACTCTGGGGGGGGACAATCAACTATAATTCATCTAAAACAGTCATGATGGAGATGATCGAGGAGATGATACAAGATGCATTGTTTCGCCGTCGATCTGATCAGCGGAAAAATTGTGTGCTTTTTAAATGAAATGTCATGCTAAGTGATCTTGGATGATCCTCATGATGCCAAAATGTCATGTATTTTTCAAATAATCGAGTGGTGTAGAAAGTATGGTGAGAGGGTAGAAACGATTTAAATTTTTATGATCTACGCCACTGGAAAAATCACAATTTACAATGAACTTCTAAGAAATCTTCGGTCTGATCATTCTGAAGTATATTTTCAAGAAAAAAGAACCCTGTTATATGTTTGATGAAATAGGAGCTAATACGAAGAAACAGTCGCAAGAAATAACATATTTCCAAATATCTCGAAAACGGCTTGGAATTTTGAGAAACAATACCATAACTTCTGATAGGGCTTGTTTTGAGGGATAATTGCCTTTTTTGATTTTTCACATATTCACAGTATTTTTTGAAAAAAATGGAAAAAATTGATTTTTACAAAAAACGCCATCATTTCAGTTCAGTTAATTTTTTTCGCAAATTTTCTCTTCCGTTTCTTGGATTAAGCAGTTACTCACCATAATACAAAAGCAAATATAAAAAATCTTGAATAGTTGCAAAAATGAAAAAAAAAATAAAAAAAATGACGTCACAAAAAATTAAAAAATCAAAATCAAAATTTTTCTTGGCTCCCCTTCTAAAAACCTTTCAAATGCTTTAAGGAGTCCACACACCAAATTTCACACTTTTGTCACAATTAGAGCCATTTTTACGTGTACCGCTAGGACTATCACTTTCTTTCAAGACACCTATATGTACCCACCTACTGTGATTATACTAGAAAATATAAAAAAGGTGGAAAAGGAAAAAGTAGGTAAGGCAGTTTTAAGAACTAGGTAGGTGCGAAGAGATGCGATGTCAGTATAGAAGACGCCGCATAAAAGCAGATTGTCGTAGATTTCATGAGACGTCGCAGCTGGCGTGCAACGGTAGTCGAGTTGAAAAACCCACCTCTTCGATTCTCATAGTGCCAGCCTACCTTCACTAACAACGCTTGGCAAACTTTGGGCTTAGAACATTGATTCCTGCTTTGGTGTATCATACCGCTATTCCCCTAGAATTGGACCCTTGCCTATGATAGCCCAGTGACTGTATTTTTTAACCAGTCCATCTCCCCACCTCGTGGGGTGTTGAATAGGAAGTCCTGACACATATGTACAATAAGTATCATTATTGTTTCTTTGTTATCCTGGAAACTCCTTGAAGCCTGCTTGGCAAAATTGATAATATATTTCATTTTAATTTATTCATGTTATTGATACGTACAGTGGCAAGCAATGTATTTGGGAGTTTGCGATTCCATTGAACGTACGACGTAACGCAACGTAGAACGTGAAAACTCCCCTGTTACTAAAGAATTGCAGATAACAAACTCGCCCATTTTCACGTTGAAAGTTACGTTACGTCTTACGTACGTGTGGACGCAAACTCCCCATTACATATTCGTACATCAAATTTTCTGTCATTCAAAAAAACTTAAGTAGTCTAGGCTTTTTTTTGTCTTGGTCGTTAGTTCTGAGATCTGAAGTACCTATTCTGAAACACGTCACGAGGATGCCACCAGTGAAGTTTTTTAATGAAGTCAGAATCATGACCTATCACCAGGATGGCTTCTCGCTTGGGCAGATTTCGGAACTGATGGGCATACCGAGAAGCACCATGCAAGCAATAATTCGGAAGTTGAGGGAGCATGGGCTTGTGGAACGGCGACCAGGCGGGAGACGACGGGTCTCCACAACTGATGAAGATGAGGGCTTGGTGCAGGTAATAGCGCCTTTGCCATCTCCATTGAATCTACGAATCCTGTCTAACTTTTCTGGGCGTAGGCGTCTAAAAACAAATGGGCTCAGAAATCGTGTAGCTGCTCGGAAAATGGTCCTCACACCTCGTCACAGAGAAGCAAGAACAGGTTTTGCTTTGTAAGAGCTGAAGTTCAGGCTTCGAGCTAAGCTCCGCCACAAATGAAGACCTATAAGTATCATTATCAAGATCTGGCTAAGGAACACGCTTTTTGGAGCAGGGTTGTTTTTTTATGGAAAAGTGTTTCGGTCGACACGTAATGGCCAATGGGAGCCATGGACGATCTTGCTCCCGCCAGGAGCGCTGCGGTTGGTGGGGACCTCTGGGGATTCATCTAGCCTATCTTTGTTATTGTCAGTAACAGGCTACTGACACACTAACGGTAAATATGTAGTACAGTCGACCGATACATTAAAATAGGGTTCACCTTGCAAAAGGTCGCGGAGATTCGAAAATTTGCAGTCTGGTACAGTTTTGTGTCCTGATTAACATACTGAGTTTTCGAATTCGGCAAGCCGCCGCTCGCTCCTCCACATTGGAAAGATGGTGCCGAAGGACCAAAAAAGAAGCAATTTTCTCCAATTTACTGTTTATCGTCGTCTCACCTACCGCAATGGAACCCTATGACTTTGTTGAAACTATTGATGCATTTGCTGCTACCCCAGTCCCATTCTTTGCGGTTAGCGGCAAATAATTTCTTCGGAAAACATCACGTTTTTCTTGATTTTGAAAATAATTATTCCTCACTCGGAAATATGATCAGTTGACCTAACCCACGTGAATTTCGATCAGCTTCTTTCTTCTTGAGCTAGTTTTCGTCTCATAGTTTTCATAACATATTTGTTGACAAGGTGCACTGCAAGAAATGTTAAATTGCCAACACCAAATTCAACGTCATTTTTTCATTATTGCCATCGATCATGAAGCTCAATTTCAACAGGAATTGATAGCTTGGACTGTTTTCTGTTTATTCAGCATGCGATCTAATTTTGAAATTCACGTGGGAGTACGGAAAAATCATTTTTTTCTTGATCGCGCGTGAATCTGCAAAACTGCATCTAAGACCCTGAAAATTGTCATAACCAACACAACATAAATTTGAACAATAAATAACCTGAACTGGTTCTTCTGTCACTCATTATTTTGAGTTTTGTAGTGTTGGTTACGACTATTTTCAGGTGTTCAGATGCAGCTTTGCAGATTTACGCGCACTCTGGAAAAGAATTTATTTTTCGGTATTCCTTCGGGCATTTGGGGATTCGGTCCATGCTGTATAAGCAGAAAACAGTCCAAGATATCATTTCATAGGGAAATTGAAATTTCTGATCGTTGGTAATAATGAGAAAATGACTGTTGATTTGCTGTTGGCAATTTTACACTTTCTGCAAGGCACCTTGTCAACAAATGCTGTTAGAAAAATTATGAGACCAGGACGAGCTAAAGAAAAAAGAAGCTGATCGAAACCAACCTGAGTTGAGTCAGTTTGTGATATTTCCGCATGAGAAAAAAATCTTTTCAAAATCAAGAAAAACTAGACGTTTGCCAAGGGAATTATTCCTTTTTAACCGCGAAGAATTGCACTGGCCTGGCAGTAAATGCTATCAAGGGCTCCACTACAGTCATGTGGTTCCATTGCGGTAAGTCAGACGGCGATGCGAAATAGATTAGTGAAAAGTGGCTCTTTTTGGGTCCTTCGGCACCAACTTTTCGATGTGGAGGACCGAGCGGCGGCTTATCGAATTCGAAAACTCAGTATGTTAATCAGGGCACAAAACCGTACCAGACGGCCAATTTTCGACTCTCCGCGACCTTTTGCAAGGTAGAACCTACCCATTGCCTGGACTAATGTGAGATGCTGAACGGCTTGTCGAATTGCTCTCTATTTCCCCCCTCATTTCCACCGCAAAACTGACATGAACTTGTCATAAACAGCTAACCATTCCACCGCTACCACAGCTACCGCAAATAAATTGTGGTGAAAAAAATGGCGACGGGAGCTGCTTCCACTCGATAACGCCCATGCGTTATCCACCGGTAGCACTTACCATAGAGCCAGCTGAACGCGCCCATTGATTTTTCAAGTTGACTTATAAGTTGAATCGTTAACGAAAAAGCTGAGTTCTAATAAACGATTCATGGATTAACGAGTTGTTGCCCAGCTTTGTAATAATAATTGTATAAACATCGTATAAACGAGATCTAGGTGGTAGGTAGGAGGTAGGTAGAACTCAAACTTTTAATAATAATAATAATGTCTCAGATCTGACTGTGTCCACTGGATCACTGGACATGTGGCTTGAAACATGTATGTGCGGCAAGGCAAGGCAAGGCAAGGCAAGGCAAGGCAAGGCAAGGCAAGGCAAGGCAAGGCAAGGCAAGGCAAGGCAAGGCAAGGCAAGGCAAGGCAAGGCAAGGCAAGGCAAGGCAAGGCAAGGCAAGAGACCCACAAGCCGGGAGGATAAGGGCTATAACAAGGGTAGCGAGTTCAATAGATACATTTTTCGCGTTTTGTCTCGGAGCGAGACTCCTGGAAAAGGCGTCACAAAGATCTGCGAACATATGTCGCGGGCATTTTTCACCGATTTGATGCGAAGCTACCCAATACAAGGCCTTACCATTTTTCCTCGTAATTTCTCTGCGGCGAAAGCTGCACAGTCCATATCATTATCATTACTCACATAATAGCGCATCATAAAAAAATCTCGTTTATTTCAAAGCAGCCATTTTTCATCCGGCTTATTTCAAGGCGAATCTACAATGAATTCTCCGGGACCACGAGTTATTTGTCAATTTAATTTGACTCGCGAATATGAACTTTAGTTGGAAAAAGCCTCCGCGCACTTCTATCGCATTATCGTCTTCGTTTAGAAAATGGTATTATAATTCACAAGCTGCTTTCCGCGTGCTCTGTCCCAGATGGCCGTCTCGACAATTAAAATATTTTTGCAGTTTACTTTTTTCTGCACGAACTTTTGTGCATGCGTCTTGCTCGCTATCAAGGAACATCATCAAACCGCAATTTGCGTTCTCGTTCTGCAAATAACGACAAATTAGTATATTACATAATATACCTAGTCGAGAGTATGTATTACTCACAACCATGCATCTAGCTTACATCAGGATTAGGTACTAGGCATCCAAAAGTTGAAATTTGAAAATCAACTTCTTTTTCTAACTAAGTACCTACATAACTTTCAGATCGGCCGATCATTTTTTTCCTAAAACTTGGTACAGGTAATACTGATTTACCCACTCATTGTTTAGTTGGATGCACCATTCTGAAATTTTTCTTTTGAAACTACAGTTTCTTCATTTTCCCGTGAAGTAGGTAAATAAGGCACTTTCCACCCTCTTGCATGGTATGTGAAGAATCAATTGCCATAGATAGTGGTGATGGGTGAGAAAATTACATAGCTGCGGGAATCAAGTATACAATACAATGTTGTTACGATATCTCGCGTACGTGTTCGAATATAATTGAGACAATCGATTTAGAACACACACTGTTTATTACTGCGTACTACTACAATAAATAACGCCAACAATATATCTATTTGGAATTATCGCTGTGACTATCGCTCGCCTATCCGCTCGCTGCCTCTTCTAATTCAATACTGCCCTGAGCTGCCGGCTGATGCCTCATACAGGGTGTTTCAGTGATATTGCATAATACTTCGGGAGGTGATTTCTTCCAAAAAAATAAGTCGAAAAGTAGGAGTAAATTTTTTCCTCGAGTGTTCCTGAGGGAGTTACAGCTCCTCAAAGATACAAAATGCAACAAAGTTTTCAATTATTTGCTAAAGAACTGTCAAAGGTAACATCTTTAAATTTAATGTTTTCGATGGATTCATTATTATCATTCATTCATTCATTATTCACACCCTACTATACCCCAAGTATTTAAATATTTACCTTCGTTACTTATACTTTTTAAGTCTTTAATATTATTATTGTTGATTATTCCTTGTTATACAGACCACAATTGGTGGTAGGATGTTGAATTTCCTCAATAAATATATATCCAAACCTTTTATTCCTCCTTCATTTTTTTCGTAGGATGAATCGTTCTGGAGTAAAAGTGGAAAAACACGGACGTGTCAGGAATCATTTTCAACATAATCCCAATCCCCTCTAATTTTGCTGCCACTGGTTAGATTTGTTTAGAACCTTGCATGTACATTTGCACTGTTGAGAAACTTCTCTATACCAAATTTGAAGTTCATACCTTTGACGGTTTTTCAGCAAATAATTAAAAACTTTGTTTAACTTCGTACTTTTGAGGGGCTGTAACTCTCTTAGGAAGCATTTCAGGGGAAAATGTTGCTTCCACTTTTCGACTTATTTTCTTGAGAGGAATCACCTCCCGGAGTATTATGCAAGGTCACTGAAACACCCTGTATAAAGCCTCCGGATAGTGTTCCCGAACTTTCTGTCTACTTCCAGCAAATTCCATAGTGGTCCGGCATATGCGGTTTCTAGACAATTCCTGAATAATCACACATATTACCCGTATAATTCTGCCGGGTTCTGGAACGGCGCTTCCGCCAAAATGGACAGATGTGCTCTGATCAGGCATTCGAGTCTCCATTCAGTTTCACGTACACGAACGCTCTGGAATGCACCAGATCGCTCCATACTTCTACACTGCGATCAAATGGATGGAAGAATCCAGAAAGATCGAGTGTTTACCAATATGTACGTGATCGCCGCTCGTAACAATATATAGGTACCTAATACCCATATAAAGAGTGATCGAATAAATTTCTCCTCAAAGTAGGCCTCGGTCTCCTTGCTGGATACGTTTTTCCGCCAGATTTTCAGGAATCAAAGGCGACTTGAGGAGAAATTTATTCGATCACTCGTTATTACCCACCTATAGTTTAATTCTTTGTATATACGATGGCGGAAACTGCTCGTTATCTTTGTTGTTGAATGTAAAGCACCCCACATTGTCCATGACAATTAAATTGGAAAAATGCCGCGCATTGTTTTAGCTTATTTCGAGGCTTCCACAGCTTGTCTTCTTGGACAAAAAGGCCTGGGCACAAAAAAGATTTATTAATTAAACTTCTAAACGCTGTATTTTATGTTCTGAGTGGAGCAATAAAATGAGCAAGAGTGTTCCCTTATTGTTCCCCATAGGCATAACTTCATATTAAGACTGTACAATTAAATTCTCCTTTGAGTGATGTGGCACGGAATTTAGAAGCAAACAAAAACGGTAGAAACTTCGTCTATTAACGAAAATTCATTTAAGTTCGGTGTACATCCAGTTGAAAAAGTTAGATTGCAAAATGCCCCGGTATAAGAGGGGAGGCCTAGTTACGTCTTTTTGCTAACGGTGCGGGTTATATGAAAGCATGATCACGTAATTAATTACTGCAATATAAGGTAGGGGGGAAAGGAAGTGTGCGTTCATCTCATGCCAAGGCCTTATTCATAGGTTCTAGGGAAAATATTATCAAAAAGTAAGAAAGACAGTTGGTATTGTTATATCCCATACACTTTCTATTTTCAGTAGAATGACTTATTGAAGCAAAAATTAAGTGACAAGCTGGGAAGCTACGGCTACGGCTGATGGCATGTGCAAAGTTTTGGAGCGGAACTATCAGAGGCCATCGGTCGTATTCTCCCAGCGCTCCAGCTTGTCACTTTATTTTTGCCCCGAAAAGTCATTTTACTGGAAATAGAAAGTGTATGGGATATAGGTACGTATTTCGCGTTTAGGTTTGTTTAAAATTGAGACGATCGTTTTAAAACACACACTCGTCATTACTGCGTACTACAATAAATACACACCAACAATTATTCACTTGGGAATATCGCCGATTACTTCTCGCTTTCTATCGCTCTCGATCACTTCGAATTCAATACTGAATCTGTGGCCGATCCGTGGTGCTTATACCTCCGACTAGTGTTCTCGAAGTCTTCCGTCGGTCCTCTAGCAAATTCCACAATGACCCGGCATGCGGTTTTCAGGCGACTCCCGTAAAATCACACACCATTCGCGTGCAATTCCAACGTGCCGTGAATCCGACACTTCCGCCAAATGGACAGATGTGTCCCACTTTCATGTTGAAGTACCCACGTAAATTTCAACGCTCAAAACCTTCCTATATTTTCTGGAATGCACTAGAGCTTCGCACTTGTACACTGCGACCTGATGGAATCCCTCTAGAAAGATGAGGGGGGTGCTCTAGAATGCACGGGAATCGCCGCTCGTAACAGTATGCTTACCAGTTACCTTCAAGTCGTTTTGTGCGGTTTTGTGTCATAGCAGAAGTCAAGATGAAAATAAAATCATTCCAAAGCAAATTGAAGTAGAAAAATCAAACAGTTCTGAAGCAAATTGGAGTAGAATCAAGAATGCGTGAACAACTTCCTTCCAGTTCTTCACTTTCGTGTAGAACCTCCACCTTAATACTGCTATAGCCGATTTTGGCGCTCAGTCCAGTCACTATGGCAACAAAGCACTATCCTCGGCACAATCCGACGCGATGATTGGCTTATCGATGCCGTAAATGAGTGGCGTAAGTTGCACCGCTAACTTCAAATTCAGCCCTTTTCACACACTCATGACTGTCCGAATCACTCACGCTTGGTTACCCGAAGAAATCCTCTCCAGGTTCAAACTGAAGGGATTTCATGCCTGCCATAATATTATTATTGATTGTTTCAAGACAATGACGTTTGATGTCAAAAGTGAAAACATCAAGAATAAGACCATGGGATCATGAGAAGTGAAAACATTTACCCAAGTGACGTCATGATAATATTTTCAAAACGTTTTATCGACTGATCGCACCCGTATAGTCCGGAGGTTAGCCGCCTGAACCTTGCAAATCGTGATACCGCAATGCCGTTTGGTACGCGTCAGTCTCAGTCACAGTCTCTCTACAACATATGGTTTTCAAAATAGAACGTCTGGAAGTAATAGTGCTATTCTGTAAAAAATAGCATTCCATAGCTCTGTTATGTAAAAATTCGTATCGGCCATTGGCTGTTGCCTAGGTAATAACAACGTAACAGAGCCTTTATGGAATGTAATTTCTCAGAGAATCGCACCATAAGAGCATTTTTCGTAACAGCGTTGTGCCGTTTGCTCTGAAAATACAGTTACCGTAGCGACAAAAAAATTCAACTGAAGATATCTTTGAATGCTCCAAGCTAGAACAGTACAAATAGTTTCAACCTCTTTGTCTTCAACTACAGATTGAGAAGCTTCAATTGTGAGAACACTCACCCAGGCATATACAGGGTGTACCATAGAAACGAACGGAGCTCTCTGAAAACGAACACATGTTTGCATGTTACCCTGAAAAAACCTTCAAACACAAATGTTACACCCGAGGTTACACCAAAAAAATGATATGCATTTATTCACTAAGCTCAAATAAGTTCATCAAGGGCAGTTTCAAAGTCACAGCTCACATCGTATGTTGAGTGAGTTCCACAAAATTGTTGATTTTTACTGTCGAGAGGATGTAACAGCGAACGAGAATTGGCACCACGGAAGAGTTGCGACAGTGACCTTTTTCAGCAATTTTCAATAGTTAATATCAGACCCACAATCTCACGCTAAAAGGAGTCACTCTTCCAACATTTCAGTGGTACATATCAGCCCTTTTATATTCCTTCTAATATCCCGCTACTGTAACAATCAGCGATTTTGTGGTACCACCATATCATCCAAGATGTGAGCTATGACTCCAAAGCTACATTCAATAATCTCATTTGAGCTTAGAAAACAAATGCATGTCATTATTGTAAGTAACGGCATGCATGTTTTCCCAGGCAAGAATCAAGAAATGTGCTAGTTTTTAGAGAGATTATTATACTTTCCCCATAAGTTACCCCAATAAAATATAGACTCGATTTTTGTGAAGCTGTGGTCTCCTTAAGAAAGTTACGACCCCTCAAATTCCAATCTTGAAAATCTTTTCTTCAACCCAATTTTTTTACCGTTCAACTGATCAGCTTCGAATTTGGTATACAATATCACATAATGCATAACAATAATTGAGCAATAGTGGTTGATGTCAGTTCACAACCGCCTTAATTATTGGGATAATTAATTTCGACGATAAAAATTTAGATTTGATAATTTGACAGAATTGAAATAATTATGTTCAAGTCGAAGCAGGGAGGATGCTACGATGAGTTTTCCCACGACTACCATACTTCTAGTTTTTCGAATATGCAACCTTCTTGCGGGTTTGACTTTTTTCGACTTCAGATGACATATGACTTCTTGCCACATCTAAAAATAAACAATATCAGCCAAACAATATCAAAAATAAGACCTTTCAATATTTTCCCATGAAGTGCACAATCAGTACCTATGGTACCAGTTACACTAAATTGTTCCGTGACATTCACTTACAGCCCGTTCTACTAATGTTTTACGAGCGGATAACCTTTATCACGCTGATAGTTGCTATGCACCAGCCAATAGCATGGCCAGTTGCTTAGTTACCTTAAGAGTGATGAAGTTCATTCGTTCATTCAAGTTTGGTAGCACTGGAGGTTGGTCTATTATGTAATTCAAATGATGCGACACGACACAAGGCCTGATTTGATGAAAACTACAATGCAAGGACATTAAATTTTGTACACGCTGTACCTACCTATAATAAATTAACGACATTATTATCATCGCAATGCTGGTTCCACATCCCCCATAAATACCGTTCTATAGGTATACCTAATTTATGCCGTGCGGGCCATCTATTCTCAAGAGCGATTAATTTGTTCGGGCTAAAAATAATAATTATGATGCAAATATCCACCGAAAACATTTTTGATATCAAAGACTTTTTCCAATTAAAAATAATTAAAGGCCCTCAAAGCGATTCCGAGCGGGCATTTCGAAGATGGAATGAATAAACGTTTAAATATTTACCAGAGACGAAAAGGAGCATTACTTGCGAAGTAATAACACGTTTTATTTTGTGCGATTACTTTGTACTTTGCGGTGGTGGCGGTGCAGAGGCAAGGGGAGGATTATATTCAGTCTGTAATTTCCTCTTCTAGATTATCTCTGGCTATACTTATCTCTCTGCAGACTTTAGCGAACGATTAATTTGCAGGTAGAGATGTTTCTTTCTTTAGTGGCTTTGAAACCAGAAATGGTAAAATTTTACAGGATAGGTATTAAACGCGCCGGATTATGAATTATTATTCTTGGAAATATTCCAAACGGGCCAAAGCAACTGAATACGCCGGGACATCCCTGGTGTATATTTAATACTGTGAAAGAGAATAAGTTTTGTTCTGCTTATTATGAGATAGTAGGCATCGCTGTTTTGTTACAACACCGGTGGAAACGCGAGTGGATTTCTTGGTTTTTGATAAATCTCGAGTTTCACTTCAGCGCAGCTTGTTGTTCACGAACATCTAAAATAACAGTAATTTTTGAAAGGCCATACATGTCCTCTGAACACTGGCTTCCTTGATCGAATAAAAAATTACGAACCCCGTAAAATGAATCGTAAAATTCGTCTTGCTTCTACAAAACTTCAAGAATGCGCCATAAAAGAAAATTTCGAGCAAATTAGTCTTCAATGACGGAAAATCGCAAAATTGATATACATAATCATCTCTTAGTTTTGTGAGTAAGTAAATAACAAATGAAGAACTTTATACGTCAGTCACACTTACTTTTCAGACGCAGTTGTAGCTTGACCCCCAGCAAGTTTCTCTCGCGCTTTTTCAGCCAGAATTTTTAGCGCCCTATGCTTTCTCTGAAAATAATGCGTTTTACTTTTATTCATAATATTGACTTTGCCGCCATAAAATCCAGCATCCAGTTGTTCTTTTTTGTACTCTTGATGTGTGCAGTGCTTCTTCAAGCAAGTAAAGTGAACCGTTCTGGTCGACAGCTCATCGGTGATGAGTTCCAGAATTTTTTCGGAAAGTTCGACGAACAGGTACCTACTTAGATATAAGATCGAAATATTGTGAAAAGTGCCATTGCCGAGCAAATTGCACTGAGCGTTTATGCTCTTTTTTTTGTGCAAGAAGTTGCTAAGTAGGTATAATTCCCTAATTCCCCTAGCGTCCGTCTAACGAAAACGATACGGTTGCTGATGCCGTGTTCGTGAGTATTGACGATAAAACAGCTGAATTGTTTATGGGTATTTGACTAACACGTATGTTATAAACGAGTATATAATAAGCATATCACATACCTGGGCGGGAAGTTTTCCATTACTGCTGAGAGCAAGACTGATGCGAGCGCAGCAATAAAACTCCTACCGCCGCGCCGCGCCGAGAGCATAATATAATAGTAAAATATTCAATGAGCGTGTAATGATGGCTAATACTCATGAGGATATGTTTACAGCGGTGGCGTACCTAACGTATTTGACACTCCGGGCGGACTATCCTGTGCCCCCCTCCACCTAATCCTACCCACCGAGAGAATGAGCCGCAGACTGTATACCGGGTGATCATTTGAAAACTATCCACCTGCAATAACTCCCGATTCCTAGTAAATATTTTTTTGAGAAAAAACAGGTCGAATTTTATATCGAGGGGGACATCTGAAGCATACATTGTCAAATATCCATCTTCAGCCCCCTCGTCCCCACTCACCCCAACTTTGAAATTTTGAATAACACTACTCATCTTGCGATGTATCAAATTGAAGAGAATAAGATTTTCTGTCTGAAGAATATTTTCAAAATTTTTAACCTCAACCCCCTCATCCCTAAAAACTCTTTGAATGTCTCATTTAATATTCTGGACCCTTCAATTCTCTTTTATTCAGTCAGCGTCATCCCAGATACCATCGAAGAGAAGAATTTTCGGTGGAATAAGTGCTAGGTACTCAAATTCACATGCTCATTCAATACCCTATAAATGTTGTGTGCCACACCGCGCTCAAAATTCAAAAAAACAGAAATGGCATAAAATTCCACAAGTTCTCCACTAATGAAGCCCTGAATAAGCGATGGGCCGTTGTTCGACTTTTATTTGCAATTTGCAAAACATAAACAAACGAAACTAATCGATAATCTGGATCTGGCGCAAGCGCGCTGTGCTACCAAGCCAAAGCCACCAAGTGGCGACAAGCTGGACCAACATCATGCAATTGCCCTATTGCAGGTGGATAGTTCAAATGATCACCCGGTATAGTGACACCCTCCAGGTGCCGAATTAGGCAATTTTGCACCCAGCGAATCCCGGGATCGAAAAATGGAACCTCGCCTCAGCTAATTGACGACCATGGTAACTTTAGATGCAGAAAAACGATTTCCGGATAAAGTTGACCAAATCACACATAGCGACCAACGTTCGAATCGAAGGAATGTGCGCCGCAGATGAATTTCCAGCTGTAATACACCGATAGGTGAGGTGTATTATTATCGCTACATCGAGGATTTTCACGAGGGTATTCAAAACTCCAATTTTCCATAATTTCCTATTAAAGGAAACTATTCACATTCAAAAAGTTAGGGTTATTTTTACCCCCACACCTCAGACCCACCCCTTGTAAATCATTTTTGAATTAATCTTGCCTCATTTTATTGAGCATAAGAAAGTTAGTGGATGTGTCAAGTTATATTGATTTCCCGACTTCCCGTGAACAGTTTCGGAGGTATTGAGTAAAAACCGTCTTCAGGGTCCCACCTTTAGGGGCCTGTAGCTCTCTTAGGAAGCGTTTCCGGACCCATGTTCATAGGAACTTTTTATTTTATTTTGATGAGAGGAAGCTGCCCTAGAACGTTGTCGGTATATTTTGTACGGTAAGATATATTATATATAGATGTTTTTCAACTCGCACCAACTCATATTGTCATCTCGGCGGAAACGGTAAGAGATACAAAGTCGGTTGAATTTCAAAAAAAGTCGAGCTATTTCATGACTTCTCTGAAATATACCAAGGTCAAAATATCCAAGATATCTTTGGTCGTTTTGGAATTCCAGAAAAAAAAACAAAAAAATGGTGAAGTCGAAAATTTTAAATGACTTCTTTATTATGAAAGCTATCACTTTGGGTATAGGTATCCTGACATTTTTGAAGGTCCTTGATAGACTGACGCCAATATTTTTTCTGCGTCTACCATGTGTATCTCTTAGCGTCTCCGAGATCCCAGTAGTGAGCGGTGAATAACGGGACACACTGTATAATCATGCGGTGTTGGAAAATCAAACATTTTCAGTATTTTTTTGACGAAGAGAGCAGGAAAGAGACGTGTTTTTCGCTACATAATATTATTGGGCTATGGTCTGAGACCGAACGCGGTGTTTTAAGGGTTAACGTAAAAGGGGATCACATAAAGCTTGTAAAGTAAGTGGGAAAAGATTTTGTAGGGCACCGGGATTATCAAGTATTAAGATCAGGTAAAAGCTTTAAGAAGCTCTCTGAAAAACCGGTTATAAAACATCGTATAGGTACAGCGGAGGTCGATGTATATTTTATGAAAGCAAAAATTGTGCGATGTTTACTTTTGTACTCGAGTAGGTACGAAAAGCTGCGGGTCATGTTGAATTGGACTCTCGAAGTAGGTACCTACGCACATTTTTATACCTATTCGTTTTTCAAGCTTTTGCGCCTCGACGATTAACGCCTTTCCCCGCGACATTTCTATCCTAAATTATTCCGTGTTGACATCGTGCAACTTCTTGAAACCTAACTTTTAACAGGGAAAAATGAAGTCAGAGAGTCGGGGCTGCGAGCGAAGTTTGATGCCGCAGCATTTGCGTAACTAACGAAAATTAATTGCACTTGCTGGAATTTATTTTACGCTGGCTTTCTTCATTTATAAAGGCAGGTATTTTATACGATTCGAGAAAATTTGGGAGGTGTAAATTACATTCGGCAGTTGGTAACGACCTATAACTTCAGATATGCCTTCATTTCTTTTTTTCATCTCTATCCTGGGCCTGCACTCATGCCTATTATAGGCACCAACCTATTCCTAAAATCGGATAGAAATTTAAATCGAAGCGTGAACTAAGGATTCCCAAAAACTGAATCTGTAGCAAGGCAAAATTATTATTCCCGTTACACCATTTTCATATTTCAATTGCCTTTTATTCGGTCTTTCTGTTTCATTTTTCTTTTACTGAATAAGCTTTCAGGAGGTCGCGCTGTATGCCTCGCTATAAGTTATTATATTTGGTGATTGGATTATAAACGTTGCCATTTAATGGATATGTGTTTGTAAGAACCTATTTCAGTTGTGTCGGTGTTATATCCTTATCATAAAGTTTTATACAAACTTTATCCAGAATGGGTTGGATTATAACGGTCGTATAACATGCGCAATATTGGAGAGAAATCATCTCTTGCGGGGAGGCTTTCAGATTGTTAAATTGTAAATGGTGGCTGTAAACCGGAGAAAGAGATTGAAAATTCGGCATAAAGTTGGATATTGTGCAAAGTATGAGTGTATGACTGAAGCTTCAATATGGTTACATTTCAGAATTTGTATATTTCAGTGGATACAATAACCAAGTAGGTCTTTAAACCTATTCAAAATTTGTAAACTCAAGTTTAGGTAGATATGATACTGCTGGATGCCTATTATAATACTCTACAACATATTTTTTCCTAAAGCATCAATATTAGTACAGGCGCCGGACATAAAAATCTCTGGGGTACCAAAGTACTTTCTCCGTACTTATTATAAATTAGTATTCAAAATTGTATGGGAATTTTTGTTCTAGGCGTCCAGGGCTGCTATTCTTGAATCGTGTGAGAAAAGTCCCTGGGAGTAAAATACATTCCGCAGTACACTGATGTAGCGAATGTTGCCTAAAATCGTGGTTTTTAGGCAACTTTCGCTACAGAAGTGTAGTACGGATTATATAAAACTCCCAGGGACTTTTCTCACACGATTCAAGAATAGCGGCCCAGGGTCTCTTCGGGTGGGAAGTTGGAACTTGATCCCAAGACGAAGCCGATGATTTCAAATTGCCTCTCTATTGTGACAGCGATCAATTGCCATCTTGACATTTTTGAAGGTCCTTGATCAATAGACGTCAACTGTTTTTCTTAATCCAAATATTTGCATCTCTTATTCTCTTACCATTTTCGAGATCCCAGTAAATGCATTTCAGATCCACGAAGTTTGATGAAAAAATTGCCAATTGTATTTTTGGAAACGTTAGATGTATTTGAGATTATATTAAATGTATTCCAGATTCAGTTAATTTTTTCAGGGTAGAACAGTAATGAAAAAACAAACGTTGTTGAGGAAAACGAACTCCAAATTCTCAACTACAATTGGCGGTTTCTCACTTACAATTCACGTTTTCTAAACTACATATCCTTATTCTAAAATTCATTTCGTATTTTTTCAACTACATTTGAATATTCAATGATACAACTGGCATATTCTAAAATACATTTGGTATTTTCTTTACTACAATTATCTAATTGAATATACATTTGGCAAATTCTAAACTACATTTCTCAAATTCAAAATACAATTGGCGTTTTCTCAAATACATATCGCTAATCTGAAATACATTTGATATTATCGCAAACACAGTTGGAAATGGTGTAGTAGGCACAGAAAAAAATTATTGACGTCAGCCGATCAAGGATCTTGAAAAATGTCAGGATACAAATTTTCAAATTGATAGCTGTCATAATAAAGAAGTGATTTAAAATTTTCGAATTCGGTATTTTCCAGTTTTCTTGGATATTTTAGAAACGACCGAAGATATCTTGAATATCTTCACATACTTGAGATAGTCATGAAATAGCGCAACTTTTTGTGATTCAACCGATTTTGTATCTCTTATTGTTTCCTGAATCTCAATAGTCAGCTTTAAAAAACGGGACACTCTGTATTCGCGATTTAAATTAATTTTTCCCGCCACAAAATGGCCGCGAAAGGCGGAATTCAACTGACAGCTCAAGGTGACATGAGATGTCATACTCACAACTCACAACCCCACTTTTATCGTATCAATCACCCACCACTCAGTGTTTTCTGTTTACTCCAGTTTACTCCTTGCTTGGCTTCCTAGTATGGTCCCAGTTGGTGATAGTGCGTCTGTTTGCTGTATTCGAGTTTTACGAGTAAATTCAAAGTGATTGTTGTGTTATTTGTTCTTATTACGACTGTTATGAAATTTGTTCGTTCGCCGTTGGGAGAGATTTGCAATTACTTGCGTGCCGACTGCCGCCTCTCCAAGCTCCCGGAACTTTGTGGAAGGTAAAGCAGTGGTAAATACAAACAGTTCTAATGTGAATAGTTCACGAAGACCTCTGGAGAACCCTGGTCACGGACCCTGGTATGCGCGTAAAGGCCACGCAAATGTGACGTGTTGTACTGTCTGGTTTTTCAAGCGGCAATCACATTCGGGGAATTTGGTAAGGTCCCACTGGTAAAACGAATCAGCATATCGTCCGGGACCTGTGCGAACCCTGTTGAAGTTCCGGGGAGTTCAAATCCAGAAGGTGCTTGATGGACGTTCAGGAGCTGGTGTCATTCGGGTACAGTTTGTTGAGCCCAGTCTTCTTTTCTTTTCTTCCTCCATCAAAGTTTCCTAGTTCACGTTCTGTGACTAACACGATGGGATACAGTAATACTACTAAACACAACAATCACTTTAAATTTACTCGCAAAACTCGAATACAGCAAACAGACGCACTATTTCTAACTGGGACCACACTAGGAAGCCAAGCAAGGAGAAAACTGAGGTGAACAGAAAACACTGAGTGGTGGGTGACAGACTGACAGAGGTGGGTGATTGATACAATAAAAGTGGGGTTGTGAGTTGTGAGTATGACATCTCATGTCACCTTGAGCTGTCAGTTGAATTCCGCCTTTCGCGGCCATTTTGTGGCGGAAAAAATTAATTTAAATCGCGAATAGGTACTAACCAATTTCTTTTACTTCTTGTTGGTGATGGTGACACGAAGCCGTCATCTCCGCCAGGCCTGTCGTCGCCTCAACTGCAAAGATCATTTCCTGCCCATTGAAAAAGATCTCCTCATTGCTTTGCCTGATGGTTCCTGTACCTACTAGGTATATTATCGTTAACCATCATTAAATGTGCCAGAGCCAATAGCCAATCAATTCGTTCCGTTACTGCATTCGAGGAAAATTTCCTCGGATATTCCATACTGTTTCGAACGTAATTTGCTTCTGACCAAATGGCGCGAACGGCTCCTATGGTAGTTAGTCGGCTTGTATGTGTCCGTGAAAGGGGATGCAGTGCGTCGTCCTGCAATCACTTTTGATTTTCCAGTTCGTTTATTTTCAAACCCTTGAGAGATACACTCTCAGCTCCTGCTGCTGCTGCAAAAGATACTACCTATAGTGATATATAAAATTGTGAGTGTTGTGTGGAAGAAGCATCACGTGTGTGCCTATCCAATATTGCTTGATTTGTTGCAGACGTGTCCTTAACGGGCCAGTGCAGGGATGAGGAGGATGGCGCGAGATGCCCCGGGAGGAGGAAGCTGCTCGACGGGGGCCGCGGTCCTCGTTATCCTGCCGGCGGCCGCCTCTGCCGTCTCATTCCAAGGTAAGCAATCGTAATGATGATGATGGTAGATACGGGGGCTATGCAACTTGTGCACGGTGCATGTTGACAGTGCGATAATTGCATAGGACTGCATAAAAAGCTTCCTCTGATGAAAAATCCTGAAAACAGAAAATTACTTCAGTTGGCTTTTTGCTGAAGCTTAATAATTTTAGGTAATTTTTATCGCTGCATACCACTCTTACCGGCTGTGACAAAAAAAACAACACAAGTGTGCACATCACTCACTGGTGAGATCTTCATTACAATAGAGTTTAAGCGTTAAAAACTACCGATGAAACACAGCAACAGCACTAGTGGTATTACATACTTAGTAAGTATGAGAATATAATCGAGAACATCTCTTAGACATCAATTCTAATCCAGCATGGATAAAAACATTGTCCTACATCAATAATAATTATTGGCTGGACAGTGAACAGCTATCTAACATACATTGGTGTATGTCAATCGTTCTCATTCAGAATCCGAGCCGCAACTCTATAGATCATCATCAATGTGACGTTCTTGACATACGTTGCTCCATCAGAGGCAAACTACATTTCTTATTTAGCAGCTCTCAATCACGGATCTCACAAACTTTTCAATTAAAATTAGGCAAAATGAAGACTGACGTTGCCCTTAACAGTAACTGGCATTGTTCCAGTGTATTGAAGCTTCGCCGACTATGCTGGTTCCAAATAATGGAATTCAAACTACTTCAAACTTCCCCGACCTGCATAGCCTGTAGTCTGTAGGTATTACAGGAGGGATGCACCTACTACCTACGTTCATAGACTTGAAAGAGTTTTGTTGACCATTTCCCAAGAAAACGACATAAGTATTCATTTATGCATGATCGACTGGCTACGAAAATTATTAATTCTATGGATCTGCCATTCTCCGCAAACTATAGTAGTTACGAATTTGCACTGAGTTCTCCAATATATAATTCAGATAAAAACGTTTTGACATGCACTATTTGTTACTGCAGAAGTACTAAACTATTGTGGACAAAAAAGCTGAACGACAGATTATTGACTTTTCAAATTTTTGATCTGTGAATCAGCTTTACTGTCATCAAGAATATGCCACCCATAACCAATAATGCTTTGTCATTTTCTGTGTCGAACGTGACAGAATGTTCAATGAATCTGTTAGGGTGCAAATTATGCCTCTTGTGGAGAGTGGTATCGCGTACAAGACGGTAGCAGACCTTCTCAGTAACAGGAAAGGGACGGTCTACAACGTTATGTGCAGGTGGCGGGAAAATTCAACGCTGACACGGCAACCAGGTTCTGACAGACGCAAAGCTACTACCGAAGCCGAAGATCAAGCATTGATCCAAATGGTCTTTGTCCTGATCACGGTATGTCCAGATGCTGGAGGACGATTCGTTCGCCAATGTTCGACATGCTGCGAGCCCCCTAAATTTCCCTACAAGCAAACGGCAACGGACCGCCATTGCCATGTACTCATAGCATATTACATGGAATCAACCAACACGAGGTCACCGTGTTGCTGTTCCGTGTTGATACAGTGGGTAGAAATCTCGGTGGAAATGATCCATTTTTATCTTCACTTTCTTCTACTCCTGGTCCATAGCTACAAATAAATCAAAGACACAACTGACGTTGTCTTGTGACTCGAAAAAAATCACTGGCATTTTGTCATGGGCTTGTCAAAAATGATAATCCTAAAGGGCCTTTCACAAAGTTTGAAAAGTCGTTCATCTGTCGTTCAGCTTTTTTTTTTGTCTACAATGGGGTACTTGCCAATGGAATAGATTTAGCTGGAAATACTTTTTATTGCTAGTATAAGTGGTAAGGGGACTCTACTGAGAATTTTACAAAAATACCGTCACTTTCTACAGAGAAAAACAAATTTGAAAAATTCCTCCTAAAAGCTTCGCGCCAAGGCAGGGATTTTGAGTGGGGTTGGTCTGACTGTGTGATAATGGAATAATCAAAAATGTCAGGAATGTCACTGTGACAGTGACATTTTGAACATGCTCGCAAAATCGGTTTCCTATCGAATTCTCTTACCATGGGCATTTGGGCAATAAGGTCGAACAAGGTTTTGGGGCAACTGACTCCAGAAACCTCTTATAATACTGTCTCAGTCGGGATAGTTCATTTTCCTGGAGAAAATCTGGAAGTTCAGCAATAGCACAGGAATAAGAGATTCAAAATGAACAGTGAGCTTTTATAGGTACACGCATGATTGGCATACAATTCAGGATAGGTAATACCTTAAAGCTACAAAAGATCCATGTGGGGAGAACGCGATGGATCTCCAAATAAAATGTGGGGAGCAGGAGCACTGCTGTGCGGAATGGAGCCGAAGATCACGTCAGGTCTGAGCACGGGTGACAAACATGCAAAAGGCTTTTTGGTTAACAGCACTGAAGACTAAAAAAAGAGACTAGTTAGGTTGACCAAGAAATAAAGGAAACGGGTAGGTACTTACCGCATAGTTCAAAGCCTCGATCAAAGCAGTCAAAGGCAAAAAAAGGGCACAGGAAGAAATAAAACTACGGTCGGCGGTTTGACGTTGTCAGTCAGACTCAGATTTGAGCAGGGATCGATTTGAGATGATACGATTTCAAAGTTTGAAGCGGCACGTTATATCGTTGCCAACCCAACGAGGAAAAAAGCCCTTCTATGTTCTATCTAATATATTTGTGACGTCACAAATATATTTTTAAAACACGCATTGCGGCCACAATTTTGGGAATTCAGGAAAAAGAAAAAATACGGGTACATTATTTTTCACCATACTATCGATTAAGCCAATAAAAAGAAATTTGGCAAGTACCCCATAGTACCATACGATACTAATAATTGACAAGTCACATAAATCGTTGCATTAGAGACCACACTTCGTTGTTGTTAGCACTCTCACTGTGATCATTGAGACCATTTCCAGAATGATGTCTGTCCGTTAGTGTGTGTGTATGTCTGTGATCTTCCACGATAACTTCCGAACCGTTGACCTGATCGACTTGAAAATTTGGATGGATTTTCAAAAATTTTCCTAGCCGATTTCAGCCGCGCTTGCCTGTTCCTCAACTTTTGGCCTATTTAATTTTCTTAGCAACCAAACCGACACGTTTTTCTTACGAATCGTATCTATGTCAAAGTGACAACATGGATGCTGTTCTCGTTGTTTTTTCTTTTGTATCTTCTTGCATCATTCAAGGCAACAGTGCGACCCGATCCTCTATGTCTTCGAGTGTTGTTTGGGGCTCCGTAAACCCCTTTGTGTTTCTATAGCTATAGCAACTTCAGTATGCCCATCCTGTTAGAGTAGTCGGAATACCAGAGGGACCTGTGGGCAGAGCCTAACTGCACGAACTTAGTTCATCTAGTGGTGCACCTAGATTTGCAGTGGGATTTCAGGTTCGCCTGTGACCTGGTAATGATCCATCACTCCAGCTGACGCTGTTCCTCCCCTTATTTCAACACGCGGACTCGTCCAAGAGGATTTTTGTTTTTATGTTTAACCCCGCCCACAGGTCCCTGTGGTGTGCCGTCAACTCTAACGTATAAGTACGTGCAAGCTCTAATGTCTGCAGGTCCCTTGATGTATACTCTTGAGCAGAAGTTGAAGACCACTTTTTCAAATGTCCATAACTTCCAAACGCGTTTTTCGATTTTACCGAATTTTCAAGTCCCAAAGTACCATCTTCTTGGATGAAAACACTTGGAATTAACTTCACGCAACTAGGATGAAAGCAACTTTTACACACGGAGCACTTTACCGAATTTTTCGGCTCTTTTTTACATTTCTTGCACGGAGCAACAGCAACAACGTTGCCACCAGACGCCGCCATCTTGATCAATGTAGTGTAGTACCTATGTATATAATAGTGCTATTCTGTGAAAAATAACATTCCATAAACGCTCTGTTATGTAAAAATTCGTGTCGGCCATTGGCTGTTGCCTAGGTAATAACAACGTAACAGAGCCTTTATGGAATGTAATTTTTTAGAGAATCGCACCATAAAATACGTATACTCACTACCTACTCTTGGCTTCAGGGTGCTGTTTGAAGATATTCTATTTACGACTATCGACTGATTTGCTCACTCGCCTAGATTTCCCTGCAATAGTATATTATATACCAAGGTTGAGAAGTGAGCAATTATAGCGTGAGGGAGATACGTGCGAGGGCTATAAAAGCCTTCTAAAGAGTGATTTATATACGATTTTTTTCACTACCAGCAAAGCAGATCCGATTTGTGAAGTTCCAAAATTTTACAAAAAAGCTCTGCATTTATTGTAGATGTCAAATACCAAGTAGACTTCGGGCATTTTGAAAGTTTTCAACTTCAAATACTATTTGCCGGGGTGATGATGACAATGAATGACGGTCGTGAGACACCTTTCGAATTGTGCGAGGCAGCAGATAAGGCCACCAATGACTTTTGTCAGCAAAATAAAAAACCAAAAACGATTTAGGTACATGAAAACGTATGCAACTTCCAAGAACTGGTCCCTTTTGAGAAAACTGCATCCTCTAACAATAACAGATTGTAAATGATATGTGTGCTGATCGAGAAGTGAACACAGGTAATTGGGAATAATTCCAAACAAGCAAATACGCCTCATGGGCATGAGGCTCAGTAGCGCACTTCCTTTTTGGAGGATTAGTGAACGCAAGATGTTAAGTAATTAGGGTTCTACCGTCTTGGGCAAAAAATTCCAATATGGCGGCCAAAATATCGGCAGAATCATGAAATTCGGCTTGAAAATCAGAATGATTGTACTAGACAAGGGTAAGTTCCAAGTTTCATGGAAATCGTTCCACTAATAAGAGATTTCAATATGGCGGCCAAGATGGCGGCAGAATTATGAAACTCAGCTTGAAAATAGGAATGATCGTACGAGACAAGCGTAACTCTCAAGTTTCATGAAAATCCTCCCACTTATAAGAGATTTTAATATGGCGGCCAAGATGGTGGGGCAATCATGAAATTTGGCTTGAAAATAAGAATGATCGTACTAGACAAGGGTAAGTTTCAAGTTTCATGACAATCGTTCCACTAATAAGAAATTTCAATTGAAAGCCATTCTGCCTATTTGGTCCTTGAGAACCTAAGCTATCCACCGGATAAAGTTCAATCTTCAAGGGCTGTAGCTTTAGTTCCCGAGAAGAAGTTCAACTTCATCGAAGTGCACAGGAGATCTCTGTTTTTTGAGAATAATGATAACGATGTATGGATAACAAAAATAGTGCCCATTGGTCACCCTTGGGGACATCAGCTATTAATCGGGAAAAAGTTCCAAGACTCTTGTTTCAATTCTCGAGAAGGAGTACAGCGTCTTAATTTCTGCACGGACTCGGACAGACAGACAGACAGACAAACCGGCCACATAAGCGTCATTCTGTTACTTATATAAAAAAATGTTCTCCAACTGATTTCGACCTCCTGAACACAAATATCGGGTTCAGTTTTGAATTGGAACATTTCTTTTTTATCGAAAAAACGAAAAATGGTAGCCTGTCACATGATTTTTAGTGATACCTACCTACTTTTTTTTGTTATTGAGCGAACATGTTTCGTAATTTGAGTGCCATTATCCTTTAGGTACCTAGTATTGGCTATTTCAAAATGGTCAATTACTATTTCGGCACGTCTGATTTTAAATTTGTAGGGTCGTGTAATATGCGCCGAGCCGTGGCTTTGCGGTCGTTTTCAAAAATTAATAACAATTGATCCGACGGTCGGATCGAAGTGGGGTTTTTGTCAAAAGAAAGTTAAAATTGTTCTCTAAATATAATGCCGTACATGCAGTGATGTATTTCATTAAGAAATTGTAGTTGCCTGCATATCGCAATTTTCTACATCTTACCGCGAATGCCAGCACTTGATCGGCGAAGCCGCCCTACACCAAAATGTTATTTTTGTAATTGTTCATGATTATTTCGGCAAAATTTTTCTTGATTCGCGTACCAAGGCCATGAGCTACCCATTCGAGTTGAATTATTTTCTGTATTGAATTTCGTTTTGTTCGGAGGAAAGGATATCAAGCACCAGCAAGCAACGAATAAATCATTTGCGGCCGAGCCGTAGTTTCGGAGTCATTTTCAAAAATTAATAACTATTGGCCTGCACCTCGCACCGATGTGAAATTTTCATTAAAATAAAGTTCAAATCATCCTCTAAATATAACTCCGCATATGTATTATGGTAAAATGATAAGATCGGGTACTTCCTCGCATGTGATAACTTTCGAGATCAGGCCGGCTTTTGAAATGCAGCATTCAACGGCGATGCCACGTCACACTAAATTGTTATTATTGTCATTGTTTATTATTATTTCGTCGAGATTTTTCTTGGTTCGGGATACAAGGTCATGAGCTACCCAATGGAGTAAAATTTTTTCGCAAAATCCTTTTCGTCTAGGACTAGATGCTGTGACGGACGGACGGACGGACGGACGGACGGACGGACGGACGGACGGACGGACGGACGGACAAAGCGAGGACAAAAGCGCCTTCCCGTTCGGAGAAGTGCGCTAAAAAGTAGATAATGTGAGGTTATATGTTGTACTGACCAACCGACCATTCGGCCTTTAGCTGCTTTTTCACAAAACCAACCAAATTCACGTACACCACATCAAGTTCTGCATCAAATAAGACCCGGTCAAACAATTTCTCGACCTTTTCGTGTAAATGAGCTGCCGTTGTCCAAAATTTGATGAGATTCAGACGCCAAGTCGCCAAACGTCAATCATACGAAGCGGTTGATGATATGCACGGCCTGTTTGATTGTGTACGTTAATCGGACGAAGCGGTTAATTATATGCCCGGCCTATCTGATTTTACAACAGGTTTTTTACTACTAGCTGTGAAGTTTACCATTATTGACCCGTCTAGAGGTCGTGAAGTGAGATTTCACAACCTCTTGCAAAATCAACTAGGCCGGGCATATTATTAACCCCTTCGTCTGATTGACGTTTGGCGACTTGGCGTTTGCGTTTGAATCATCACATCAAATTATTGACAATATCGGCAGCTCACTTACACAAAAAGATCGAGAAATTGTTTGACTTGCCTTATTAATTGCAGAACTTATTGTGGTGTACGTGAATTTGGTTGGTTTGGTGGAATAGCAGCTAAAGGTTGGACGGTCAGTACAACCTAACCTCACAATATGTCTATTTTGAATTAATTTCCAGTAAGCAGTGTTCACTACTCGATAAGCACACATATCATTCACAATTTGTCATTGTTAGTGTATGCAGTTTTCCTCGAAAAGAACCAGTTCTTAAAAATCGCGTACGTTTTCATTATAAATTGTTTTTAGTTTTTTGTTTTGCTGGCACCAGTAAGTCATTGGTGACCTTATCTGCTGCCTCACACAATTCGAAAGGTTGCTCGCGACCTTCGATCATTATCATCATTCCGGCGAATATCATTTGAAGTTGAAAACTCACAAAATGCTCGAAAAGCCTACTTGGTTTTGATTGACAACTACAATGAATCCGGAGCGTTTTTTATAAAATTTTAGAAAATGGGGTGATTAGGGACGGGGGGGTGTTTAGGGACAAAAACCTGTAAAATGTAAATGAAATCTGCAACTTCCTTTGTTTTGATGGTAATTTGAATCAAAAAAATGTACTGTACTAAGGATAAATGTGGTTATTCTGTAATAGGTTGGTTAACCTGATAAGTCATCAGACATGACGTATGACAGTTCAAACTGTCAAGCGATATTTTCGCGCCTTTTTTCATCTGTGCGAACTTCACGTGCAGCACAGTTCTGAACGTAAGTATCAATATTTCACATTTTTTTATTACTGTTTCAACTATTTCTTATGGTGGGTCAAGTTCTACGTCCTCTATAGGATATTTTTTGTGACTGTACTACACTGTACACAAAATGGAACAAATAAATGAATTGACTTGATTTTATGTTATTTTGATATCTTAGGTAGGATATGCCAAAAAAGTTTTTTTTTAGCAAGTGCAATTTTTTTCTTGATATGTAAGCATTACTGTCAGTTAAGGGCCTTTGTACGATTCTCAACAAAGCACACTGAATTTTGTACGTTTGAAAATAAAAGTTTGGTGAAAAATATAATTTTACACTTTTAGATGCCATTTTCGAACCTTTTCAAGGATTCAACTCCAAAAAAAAGCTATTATATATCATAAACCATATTTAAAAACCATGTATATGTCCCTATTCACCTCATTGAGTGAACGACTAGGAACATTTGAGCGTTTTAAGTGATTGTTCCCATTCACCCCCCTTGAGGGGTGAATAGGGACACCATGTTTTAATTTTTTTTTTCAAGAAAATTGGGAAAATGTTCACTTATTAGTGCAACACAATGATATTACGAGCTAAGACCCATATTTGAGTTATTTTTGTTTATTAAAAATAAATTTTTCTGAAATGGCGCGGGCAGTTGAATCCCGAAACTGTCCCTAATCACCCCATTTTACGGAACTTCACGAATCGGATCTACTTTGCTACAGTACGTTTTTTAATTGAAAAACCACCAACGTCGCATTCTACCCCCAAAAGAACAACGGCAACGTTGTCTAGTGTGAAAATTTAGGAATATTTTTGACACTGTTGAGAATCCAGACGGTCTGTAATTATTTAGGTTATTGTAGCACTTCACACTGACACAGGTTTATGTCAAAAAAATATGATGTGTGAAGTTTGTAGATAATTTAAAGCGATATTGCGAATACGATAATTTCCTATTCATGACGAAGAGCCTGGTTGGTTACATGAGGTAGGTACTCATTTATTTCAGATCATATCTTGGCCTCTACCTAGCAGTTACATCAAATTAACCATAAAAAAGAAAACCAGAACAAGGAACAAAACGGAAAGAAACTGGCTGCTGTTCCTGCAGCCCACGCTCTCGCAGTTGCGGTGCCCGTGAATACTGCGATCGCGCTAATATTCTCGTCGTCATTATCAGAAGTTCCAGTGCGGGAACTTCATGTGCATCACCAGCTTCATCTTCAAAGTCTGAAGCAGAAGAATCAGTCAATTCTGCATCCGATGAGTCGGATTCTGCCAAACTTCTTATAATTGGTGGAATGTCCTTGATGCTAAAATTCCCCATGTCTCTGTCCCAGTCTCTATGAATCAATTTTCTGCAGTGAGGGATTTTTGCCACTGTTTTGCTGAAAAACTTGACAAGTGCCTCTTGCCAAAGGTTTGCCACACGATTTTCATCTTCTGTTTCGACCGTAATAGATTTAACCAACGATATTTCCAACTCACGTTCCATCCGCGTTTTCTTGGCATACCTACTTGTCAAAGCGGCTTTTCGAGTTTTGAATTTGAATGACCACTGACGGGCCTGACATCCCCGACATTTTTTCTATTTTGGCCTAACGTCAACATAACAACATTAATCGTGCAACAGGAATTTTTTTCTTCTACCAACTGAAAGCAACAGGTGGTGGTTTTTTGATTAAAAAACGTACTGTAGTATCTAGTGAAAAAAATCGTATACAGGGTGATTCACCACCAAATGGACATAGCCCAAGGGTGGGTCCAGTTTTTCAAGCCGAACCAGGATCTGGCTTTGAAATTATTCTAACACTGTTCGTTTCAAAGTTACAGGGTGACTCATGTATTTTGTCGAATTTTTTGACAAACCATATCTTCAGAACGACGTGATGGATCGGATTGAAATTTCGTGAGTTGATTCTTCTATTAATATCTGACACATCGCCCTATCAAACAGTTTGAAGTTTCCAGGACCGGCCTTGTAAAAAAACTTCTGAGCTTTTTTTCAAAAAAAGACAATCTGTATGCATATTTTTCAAAATTCATCTCAAAATTCAAAAACTACATGAAACATGCTAATAACATTGCAAAAAAAATTGCTTGGCACCATTGACCTGTCAAGAAAATTTTGATAATCGTATTGATTTTTGAGGTTAGGATTTTTTGTAAATTGATATTTTTAAATAATTGCAAATGATCTATTATGGCTCTTAATTTTAGACGTTTCGTTAAAAAAATAAAAATGACATTTTTCTCATTTTCTCAGTAGTAACAAAAAATTTCATCAGAATTTTCAAAATTTTTCTAAATTTTTTTGTTACGTCCCTTAATTTCAGCTCAATTTGGGATAGAAGTGAAGCTGAGAGATGTAACAATAATTTTTTGAAAATTCGGCTGAAACTTTTTGTAACTGAGAAAACGAGAAAAATGACATTTTTATTTTTCTGACGAAACGGCTGAAATTTGGGGTCATGACAGATCATTTGTGAATATTTGAAAATATTAATTTACAAAAAATCCTAACCTCCAAAATCATCAGGATTATCAATTTTCTTTTGACAGCTTAATGGTGCCAAGCAATTTTTTTGCGATTTCAATAGCATGTTTCAAGTAGTTTCTGAACATGAAAGTGAATTTTGAATACTATGCATACAGAGTGTCTCTTTTTTGGAAAAAGCTTATAAATTTTTTTTCAGGGCCGGCCCTAGAAATTTTGAACTCTTTGATAGGGCGATGTGTCAGATATCAATAAAAGAATCAACTCACAAAATTTCAGTCCAATCCTTCCGGTCGTTCTAAAGTTATGGCTTGTCAAAAAATTCTTCGAAATAGATGAATCACCCTGTAGCTTCGAAATGAACAGCGTAAGAAAAATTTCAAAACCAGATCCTGATTCGCCTGGAAAAACTGGACCTACCCTTGAGCTATGTCCATTTGGTGGTGAATCACCCTGTATAAACCGCGCTTGAGAAGGCTATTATAGCCTTCGCACATATTTCCCTCGCCGCTACGCGGCTCGGGATTTGAACGCTGCTCACGCTATAATAGCTCACTTCTCAACCTTGGTATATAATATACTATTTTTTATACCTACTTCTACTTATGTACAACCACTGGATCGTTGGCGACAACCGTGTGGCACCATTTTTACTTCATTATATTGTGTATACGATACAGCTCTGACATCATGTTTGCTACTGTGATAACAAAGAGAATGATGTAATCCTTACTCTGTAAGACAAAGTGAGAACCCGTAAAAGAGTCTTTATTTGCGATGCAACACGTTTTTAAATTTGAGTAAGCGACTGTGATCAGGAGCCGTGTTGACGTCTTTCCAATCAAAAACACTTCTATGATCTTGAAAACACAAGAAACATATCTAATGCATGTTTTTCAGTCGTAGAAAGTTTGAAAGTGATTGAATATGTATAAAAATAAATGGAATATTCAGGGAGTGCACCGAAACCGATGACGCGGCCAAAGTTTAATGTCAAATCAACTTGTTTTTCAGGCTTTAATTTGTTTGAAAATGTTAAAAATAATATAATGATTTGAACACCTGATTCGAACTCAAAACGTCAAATTTCGTCAAAAACGATATGAAACACCTCCATATTTATTAAGGAATACCTAATGAAAAATATAATTCATCCTTCAAAGACAAAACTGTCTTCTCTCCAGCACTCGCACGTGATGAATATTGACATTTTATGTCAATTTTGTTCCATAAGATCCTAGTCGAGATCCCAGTGCATCGATGTACCTATGATGAATTTCTGTGCTTTCGAGAAACATGGATAATTGTGGTTCTTTTACACTTCAGGATGGCTCTTGAGGTCACCCCTGTCACACCAAACTTGTTAGCGCCATCTCCAGGATTGTCAAATTTAGTCTCAATAATATAAATCCAGAAGCAGTTTGCTTTATCACAAAATACATAGTTAAGGGGCTAATCGACCGGACTGTCAGTTAAAAGTAATCAATTACACTTCAACCACGCTTCCATAATCTGACCCGTTTAACACGATGAGCTAGCGTCAAAAAGGCTACTCTCCGAAGTCGTCGTACCTAGATGAATTAACTTTTGATAAGAAAGAAGGCAACCCAAGAGACTGTTCTTGTGTCTCAGATATTTCGTGTTGTTGCAGCCCTCTATCACTTTTCCCGACCCACCAACACCACGTCCATCGAGAGCCTCTACGAGAAATGGAACTGTTCCGTGGAGGGATCTTGTTCGGACGGCTTCGCCGGCGGCGGCAACGACACACAGCTGTCCAACAGCACGGTCAACGATACGATTTTGGAGGCAGGTCAGGGGGAGCCACTGGCCGACCTCATCCTCATGGGGGTGCTGTCGGTCGTGCTGGGTCTCATGATACTTGTTACGGTCATAGGTAAGTAAAACTCACTTATATGTATAGGTATGCGAACACACAGTCACCCGGATCCACTGTCGTGAAAAATGCGGTCGGACAGGTTTAGTTTGGGAGTTCCGGGACGAAACGGTGTCCCTACTCCCTATTCGTTACTCCGTCGGATCTTCTCCCTGCCGCGCCGTGTGCTATTTTCCTAAAACGTTTTTATATTATTTTGTCAGCCTTCCGTAACACACCAATAGTTTTTGAAGCCGGGTCAGAGACGCTTCAACACATACACACGCACACACAGTCACACACACGACACACGTCACACGTTACAAAGTTTGGCCAATCATTTCACTCATCCAAAATAAAAGTCCATAATTTCGACGTTCTCCCTATAAGAAAAATCACTGATAAGTTAATGTTATAGTAGCGATATTGCTTGTATTAATTCTTATATTCCAGAAATTGTAGCACAAACAGGCAAAAATCGAAGCAAAAATTAAACCACGCGGATTTTTGTGTAATTAAATATTATATTAAGCTTAGTAAAGCATTACGCAATTCAACGTGGTAAATGTCCTCAGGGATAGTGTACATTTCCCTTTCCATTTCCGTTATTCTGGCCATGAAAAGAACTCTAGAAACCGTTTTTCAAGGTTATATCGTGAACTATGGCACTTCGAACAACTGTGCTTCATGAGAAATTGTTCAAAATTTTATTTCCAACAAGAAAGATTCTTAACCCACATGTTCTATCTCGAGTTCACTTTTTCTCCTTCAAAATGCAAGTAAGAATAAAATAATTGTGCTGAATAATTAATAAATCCGTTGTGCTACCATTTTGTACCGTATGATCAAAAACTTTTCTACTTGCGGTAGGCTGTGGCCTGGTCATTGACAGGCAAACTAGGCTGATTTTGGCCAGGTCACAGCCTACCGCAAGTAGAAAAGTTTTTGATCATACGGTATAATGTGTGCGCAATGTAATGATGCATCGTGCGCATGAGCTGTACTAGAATTATTGGGATCCAAAATGAGGAATCGCAAAAGTTGAATCCGTCGAGAATTGAGAACCGCTGACTTGACTGAAACACGAAGCAATGCGATGCTCTTTGCAGAATAACCCGGCAGGATTTCTTGCAACTTTGGAGAATAGATTTATCGGGTTACTTGAGCGGTAAAGTTTCTATTAACAAGACGTGCATCCAATTCCTTTTGCAGCACGTGGTACAAAATCACAGAACACATCAAAACCCTTCCAAAAGCACAATACATGAATGATTTGGAACCTTGACAGGTACAGGTGTTCATCCGATAAAATCACCTCTCCCCACTGAAAAATTTCCCTTCCCTTAGCTATTCTTAAACTGACGGTAACCATAATAATCGTGACAGTTGCTCAATTTTCTGTATACAGGGGGTGTACGCGCGAGGTGGAACCCTCCCCTTCACCAAACGGTTCCCCTTGAAGGTATTTTGAAATAACAGAAACTAGTCCTCTATAATTTTTCCCGTAGCTCTCGAATATGCTCATCCCATATTTGTTCAACTTATAAAATACAGGGTGTTCAAAAAATTGTTATAAAATTTTTGCGACACCCTCTGTAATTGATTATTGTATTTCATGTAACTTTCTATGCTGATTACAGAAATGTATGACACTTATGGGTTTCTCTTCAAATAACCTCTAAAAAATTGATTGATCTCACTTGCGAAGATTGTATTCTAGGCAGAAAGGAGATACATCACACTTCATGTTAGAGGTATGAAACTCGCTACACTCCTGTGGAGAACTGTTTTCTAAACTTCTGCCATCAAAATTATGGCGGCGTCCAAAATGACGGTCGTTTTCCAATATGGCGGCTTACATACCGGGTGGGCCATAAAAAACCGCACTGTTTTATTTTCCTCGCAGAATTTTTGTTTCTTGGCCGATTTTCACAAATTTGATATTCATGTGTAGCCAATTGAATAGGCTGCCAGAATCACATAAAAATATTGCTAGAATATCAATATTCAGAATGGCGCGGCGGACACAACTGAAAATTAGCCTTCATTTGCAGTCGTTTCTTTTGATTGAAATTTTGCAAAATGACAGAATTGAAGAGCTTTTTTGCAAAAACAAACTGTTTTCTACATTTTGAGACTATGACCAGCTCGATTGGTTGATTCGTTTTGGAAATATAGCAAATTGAAAAAGGGCTTATTTGTCATTGTTTTACTCCGTAACGAAAATAGAAAGATATTGTTTTGCCTGCCAAATTTTTGTCTCTCAAGCGATTCAAACAGGTTTGATATCATTGTGTAGCCAAATAATTAAGATACAAGTGTCATTATGAAATATGATCAAAATGTCAAAATCCAAAATGGCGGCCACAACTGGAAATAAGTCTTCTTTTTAAGTCTTTTTTTCGATTGAAATTCGACAGACTGACAGAAACTCAAGGCGTTTTTGGAAAGAACGGATTGTTTTTTGCACTTTGAGGTTGGCTCATCAGCTTAACTGGTTCATTGATTGAGAAGATGTAGCAAATTAAAAAGAGGCTTTTTTTGCCATTGTTCAAATCCTGGAACGAGTAATAAAATTTATTGTTTTGATTGCTAAATTTCTTTTTTCATCGATTTTGACAGATCAGCCACCATCGTGTCGCCTATAATATAGGCTACAAGAATCATACATGAATCTGGTCAACATCTCAAAATTCAAAATTGGAAACAACCTCGGACACAACTCAAATTTTTTTTCAATCTGTTACATATCCACAACGAATAAACAAAATGAGCTGGTCATGGTCCCAAAATACAAAAAGCAGTTCGTTCTTCCAAAAAACGTCTTGAGTTCCTATCATTCTGACACATTTTAACGAAAAAAAAAAACTGCAAAAGAAGGCTTATTTCCAGTTGTGTCCGCCATCTTGAATTTTGACATTTCGACTGTATTCACATATGATACTTGTATCATATTCAGTTTGCTACACAATGATGTTGAACCTGTCAAAATCGTTCAAGAAATAAAAATTTGGCAGGCAAAATGATATTTTTTATTATTATCCGTTACAGATTGAAAACACTGTCAAAACACAACAATTTTGACAGGTGCCTAATTTTCCATGTACAGTCATTTCAAATGAAAAAAAGGACCCAATTATCAAGCCTTTGAGAGGGCGTTACTTTTCCGTGGCATCTCGCGTTAACACCCTATACATGGAAGAATAACATGTGTCACGGTTTGCGTGACTACAGTCAGTTTCAGAATAGCTGAATCTATGAGATTCGACATCCTGCGGGATTTAATCGGGCGAATACGAGATTCTCACATATGTAGGCCACCATATTGGAAAACGGTCGCCATTTTGGACCCAGTCATAATTTTGATTGGCACCTCGGACAGAATTGTTTCAAACAGTTCCCCAAAATGAGTGTAGCAAGTTTCATATCTCTAACATGAAGTGTAGTTCTCCTAGCTGCCTAAAGTAAGGTCTTCGCAATTTAGAATATTTCATTTTTGAGAAATTATTTGGAACGAAGCCCATAAGTGCCATACATTTTTGTAATCAGCATAGAAAGCTACAGAGACTACAATGATAAATTTCAAGGTGTTGCCAAAATTGAGAAAAAATATTTGAGCACCCTGTATAATTATGAGATATAGAAATATATAGTGAACATATTCGAAATAGCTACGGGGAAAATTCTGAAGGATTAGTTTTTGTTTATTTTAAATACCTTCAAGGAGAAGCGTTTGGTGGAGGGGAGAGTTTCACTTCGGGCGAACACCCTGTATAAAGGAAATTGAGCATCTGTCATAATTACTGTGGTTACCGCATTTGGTGGAGGGGAGAGTTTCACTTCGGGCGAACACCCTGTATAAAGAAAATTGAGCATCTGTCACAATTACTGTGGTTACCGCGACAGTATAAGAATAGCTAGTGTGGAAATTGACATCCTGCGGTATACAATGGGACGAATATGACATTTTCACATATTCAAGTCGCCATTTTGAGAAACCGCCGCTATTTTGGATCTAGCGATAATTTTCATAGGCACCTCGGACAAAATTTTTGCAAACAGTTCCCTAAAAAAGTCTGCCAAATTTTATGGCTCCAACATGAAGTGCAGTATATCACTTTGTTTTGTCGCGTAGCGGCTCTACTATTATGCTCATGCACCTGCACCTGTTTCACCTGCTCAGAAAAAAGGCCAAACCGTGCCGTATACAGGTGCTCACATTATTTTATATTCAATAATGAATACATAATTAGGTATTAATTAAGAATTTAGTATTCACTAACATTTTTTCAAATATATACTAAGTGTTTATAAACGTCTGTGATCGCATCGCCTTTGGAATCCCCTCTCGATCACTACAATTGCGCCTGTTACTACGTTTTTCGGCCTGACCCAAGCCTGCCGCGATCACAGTCTCTTATAAACACCCCGTACTATGAAACCGAAGAATGCTAGTGAAAAATGATTTTTCTAGTTAAGCGTGGCATATGTCCCGGAATTACCTTATTCAAAATTGATGATGAATTTGAGAAATGCACGATCTCTCTTCAACCCATGCCGGTGCTGATACAAAATTCACTCAACGCTATTTTATTCACCCTTTATTTTTGGGAATGATCTATAGTTACCTATAGATACCTAAATACAAAATAAGCTACATCAAGTGACCGAATAAAATAGAGGAAGTTCCATCGAAAAAAAAAAGTTTATGCCACGCCCTGTACTTGGTATCAGTGCGAAAATTCAAGAGGACAGATCTGAGGTCTACAGAAAAAATCGTGACGAAAAAGTTCCTGAAACTTCTAAAATAAGTATCCCAAAAGGAAATCTCCTAGAAGCGAGGTGAATTTTATCGTGAACATACCCTGTATCTTATAGCTTACAGATACGTAACTAAAAATACCGAAAGCTCATACCTTTTTGTCCAGCGTCCTTTTCCACAATAAATATTGGGAGGTTTAATCTAGATCTTGAACTTTCTGTTTGGACTTTACAAAACCAAAATGATATACAGGTGTCCGTTTTTCGTGGCTAAGCATGGGTATCTCGCTTATCTTTAGAGATACAGAGTCGGTTGAATTAGGAAAAAGTTACGAATTTTCATAACGATCAATGATCCAAGAAGATATTTGACTTGTCAGTTTTAGTTTTCGAGATATCGAAAAAAAACAGAAATTTGTAATTTTTGTTTTTATTTTTTATTTGAAAAACGGTTGAAGGTAGCCTTTTCTAATTAAGACATTGTGGAGGCCCTTTTTCAAGGGGAATTCAATGTTGCCAAAATCTTCATTCTAGATTTCAAAACAACCGAGATATGACATTCAACTTTTTTTTCTCTCACGAGCGCCATATTGGATTTTGGCATTTTTTAATACAATTTTAATTTCTGGTTACAAAGATGTGTCACATGCCACTGTTGAATTCATGCTTTAGAGCAAAAAAAATTTTTACATTTTTCAAAGAGTGCTTTGGAAACAAAATCATCATCGACAATAAAAAAAACCGTAAATGTCAAACATTTATTTAACAATGACATGTGGCACATCGTTCTAACCAGGTAAGAATACCGTATTAAAAAATATCAAAATCCAATATGGCGCCCATTAGAGAAAAAAGTTGAATGTCGTATCTCGGTGGCTTTGAAAGCTGAAATAAAGATTCTGGCAGATTTGGATTCCCCTTGAAAAAGTGCCCTGACAATGTCTAGATTAGAAAAGGCCACCTTCAACCGTTTTTTGAATAAAAAATAAAAACAAAAATCAAAATCCTGTTTTTTCACGATATCTCAAAAACGAAAATCGATACGTCAAAGTTTTTTTTTGGTCATTGATCGTCATGAAAATTCGCAACTTTTTCCTAATTTAACCGACTTTGCATCTCTTAAGATAAGCGAGATACCCATGCTTAGCCTCGAAAAACGGACACCCTGTATACAGGGACCTTCCACCATCCTTCCGTATTTTTTTCATAGCAGTCTTGCTGTCTTTGGAAATTCGATTTTTAGGACTTTGCACTGACCTTCTTACGAAATAACTCTTACCAAAGAATTCGATTTTCATAGAGTTTTCATCACACCAGTTGCATTTGGATTGTGAGGGTTTCACCATCAGTCATCCCTCGAATAGACAGCAATTTTGATCATCACTGCTTCAGCGGCGGAGTCCATGCATAAAACAACTATTGTATGAGTGAGCACGTCGGTATTATGAAGATGAATTTAGTTACGAGTTACGGCGCCCTAAATTTCAGACTCGCTACATAAGATAGGAGAGACTTGATAAATCATTTTCTGGAAGTGAATCATTGATTGAATGCGGATATATGATGGGTCGATATTAATGCTGAAATGAGCAAGCACGGCGGATGTTTAAGAACCGCCTTCTCTTTTTTCTTGATGACCAGTTCTGTATTCAATGTGCTTATAGTCCATCAGACTATTTCTGAGTATTTCATTTGTCATTTTTTTTTAACTTAGAAAATTAACGTGGTTCCACCATGCTGGTGGCTTTTCGGTAAATTGTGCCCAAACTGTCGAAAAATGGCGAGGTCACTTGAGAACGATCAGTAAAACTGTCACTCAAAACCAACCCTAAATCAAAGCTTTGCGGCTCGGGCTTTTCAATTTGTTTTGCTTCTGCAAAGCTGGCCGCACGCGCTCGTATTAAATCAAGGAACATGAATTGTCCATTTTTTATCAATTCAGCCCACACCTGACCGCCCATCAAACGCTTGTTTGTATTTTTGGGGAGTCTGATGTTTATTTTGCGTTTGCGACCGTTTGAGAAATTAAAAAACACATGTATAGGTGACCCCGCGGGTCATCAAAAAAAAAATGATGAAAAAATCTGCTTTGCGCAAGCAAAGCCCGCGTAGCCGAATTAATTCCAAACTGGGCTGTTAATTCTCGACATGGCACCGTATAGGCACAGAGGAGTCCCCGAAGCCTTTTTATAAATTCGCCCATGCTCACTCCCTCTCTGCATATTCATGTAGAAATTCTGAAAATTCCAAAGATAACATCATGTATAGCGGTATGCTTAGTGCGACAATCTTTGTTTTAATTAAAAAAATTTCCACTTGATTTGAAATGTTTTCATCTCGGACCACCGCTGGCGGTGGTGCGGAGTTTCACAGATCTACTTTGTGTTTATGTCCTTGTGGGATGAAATTTTTCCTCTACGTATAATTGTGCATCAAGGATCTACTGTACTGTTTTGTTCTAAGTAGTTATAGTGGAACACCACATTTAAAGGATTGCTTGCGTGAAGAAAAAAAAAGCTTGTCACAGGGAAAGTAACAGTAGGAATACTTATAAAAATTGCGAGAAAATATGAAGTATAAACATAAAAATATATTGTGAGAGCTTATCTTTAATCGTAAACGTGGTAATGTATTTACCGGTGGACAATATAATAATTAATTATTTGGGGAAACGTCTGGTTTCTATCTCTGGGTCTTTTGATATTATTACGGTGTAAAACAGTCCTTTGTCGCAAAAGGACAACAAGTAGGCATGCAAATTTATGACATAAACAAGTGAGGAAGTTTCATTTGAATGAATATACGAAATTAATTGGAAACGTGCTATACCACTTCTCCATTGCCAAAGAAAAAGCATTAGATACTTTGAAATGAAATATTGTTGGTTGGATCCAAAATATGAAAGTCATAATAATTGAGCGTGAAATACAGAGTGACCCAACGAAAACAAGTTTCGGACGTATAAAGTGGTATGAATAAAACGAAGCATTTGCTAGGACTACGACCAGTATAGTGGATCTTCCAGTTTTGAAGTTAATGCTTTACTAATGAAGTAGAATACATTTTCTAAATGGAGCAGAAGCTTCAAAAGAAAAACAATTACAGTTGAGCTCAGTCAAACAAAACCGCTATACAAGTTGAATCATTCTATAAGTTGTATTATTTTTTTCAAGATTAAACAAAAACGAAAATTATACATATTCACATTAGTTGACACCTGCTTTAAAAATTTGCAGGGACAATGACAGAGATGCTAGCAATGAGATGTCCTGCGGCAAAAATGAGGATGATTTTTTGAAGTCAAACTTCTATTCATTATTCCGCCTAGATCACAAGACACAACTAACGCAGAACCACACATGCGCGGGAGTGGGATCAATTCATGGCATCAGTACGAACGGTAACAAACGGTTGTAACCTTGTTTGACCTCGAAGCGACCAGTGTCGTCCCAGGAAATGGAAGAATAAGGTGTTGCGGCGTTTGGTTTTATTTTTCACAGTTAGTTTTCTTTTACCGCTTTCATTGTGTTTTAAGTACAACAGCTTCCATCATTAACAAAAATTTGATTTGATCGATGAATTGCAACTCGCGGTAGTGTCATTTGCAATCAAAAAATGATTCATTTATTTTCGTGATGCGTATCGCCGTCACTGAACTGGGTGATGACCCCTGGTGGTGACTGCGGAGATGTCGTGCGGGTGACCTGACAGAAATGTTTCTCGACTTGGCTGGAAGTTACCATTGGATCTGTTGTGTGGCGCTCTCATTGTCATTTTTCTAGAGAGACTGTACTATAGAGTGACGAAGCTATGAAAGGGATATATCGGTATTCTCTGTCAGTGTCTCGGCATTTCTTGGGCTCGTCAAAATTTAAAACAAAGTTAGCTGGGGTGGGCGTGGTTGCTATTGACATTTGTCATTTTCACGATTTGTTTACAAATTTGAATTGTCATTATTTTGCATGCCGAAATCGCCGAAACCCGGGCTAAAAGTGCCAAAACGAAAAAGGTGCACCGTGGAGCAGTACAAGAGTCGGGAAGATGTGATGTTTTCCTTGCCGAAGAAACCATCAGGTATAGAATCTTGCAAAATTGATGAACTTCTATTATTGTGCTTTTTGGGTTTTCCAGCTGTTCGGGGCCAGTACCTACTGAAATACATAATATACCTACTGCGCGTACGGCAATTACAAATATATCTTCACGATGGGGTCACCACGTCGACGGTTACTGCATTCAACGATCAATGGAATTTGCGTTCGACGGAATGAGTTGGATGATGAAACCTACGTTCGACGAAATGCCAGCAGTACTTGAAATACGGTGATCGAAAGCATCTGCTATGTATGGAACACAATATACATGCCTAAAACAGTTTTTAAGAGTTTCTGTTAAGTTTAGTGAAAAAATCTGTGTTGAAAGATGAAACGGTCGACTTAACCTCAACAAAAATATTGACAGCTCATGTCATGCATTTTGACTGTGACGCAGGGTGGTTTAGTAAGAAGCAATGGCACCACACCCTGACGTGCAAATACCCTAGTGCTCTAGCTTTCTCTCTCTCTATACCCTCTCGCTCAATGACTGGGCTTGCGTCTCTCTCTGGGTAACCAGATCCCAGGTCTCTCTACATTTTTCGGAAGTACGGAAGTTTAAGCGCCGAGCGTAGCGACAAAAGAAACAAAAAGATCTAATCGTAAACAAATCGTGTCGTAATCCACGTTTACCATCACGTACATCACTTCAGCGCATACATGAGAACGCATACCTGCAGAGCGCAATAATTTCAATTTTGACGCACGGAGTGTCACTGTCAATGGCAACTGTCAATCAATAATCGAAATGTAAACAAACAACAAACATAACCTCCTAACCATTCAACATTTAAATATTGTTCAGAATGAAATGTTACGTGCCGTATGGATGGCAAAAAGACGCAGAGAAGATTCAGCTGATACGAAACACAACGAGCTGCAAGGCGATCGACGAAACAAGAGCGTTATTTGGTTAGATCTGTTGAAACGTCAAATCGACGTCAAGCGCTGTCAGCTGAAATTTGCGTGATATTACACACGCACACCGTATTACAGTGTTGTCAACTTGTTGTCGTGATATAGATATGGCAACGTCCTACTTTCACAGGTATGCGCAGAAGCTTTTCGGGAAACGTGGATTATATCTGCCATTAGAAACGACTGATAATAAGAGAAACACAAGATGATACAAATCGTTAGAGAGCGCCGGAGCGAGAGTACGAGAAGAACACCTCATCGAACGTTATTTGCTAATAGGGTAGTGACCACCATCGATAAATAAAAAAAAATCATACTAATCGAATATAGAGCCTTAATAACAAGACTATGCTTCGTGAAAATTCGAAAAAAAAAGTTCCAAGTGTCTCAAAATCTGCCTTGAAGGTGGCTACTTTTGCGAACGATTTCAAATCTACCGAGCTGTAAGGCGGGCTGTGACGTTACAATATTTTGACAGTAGTGGGGATGACCCCACCTCCGTTGCCTGTGTGTCAGTGTTGACGTTGACGTTTGCCAGCAGAACATAACCATTGAAAGCTGATGTAGTTTTGAAATATTCATAAATCATGAAAGATTTCACCAACTTTCCATATTTTCAAGCAAAACAACTAAACAACACGAATCACCGCACAGATACACAAAGCGTTAACAATATAACAATCAGCTGTTATGAGCGTTGACGGGTTGACGCTAGTGCTTTTTGTAGTAAGTTCTGTAGTGTTGTCAAGCCTGCTTCTCCGCCTATGAAAGATTGTGACGTCATCGCGCCAAATTTGAAATGATCGAAAACTTTCATATTTTTTTTTACCAAGAAAACTCACTAAAAAAAATCTGTTAACTATATAGCGTCACTTATCAAGAAGTGAACTTTGAAAAAAAAAATGAAAAAAATATCGGTCACTACCCTATATTGATTCATACCTATAGTATAGAAGTTTTTTTGTTATGTTTTACCCACCCACCACGCACTTTCCAAGTACTGGTATAAACAAATCAAGACATTAAAGTACTTGTATAACAAACCCTTGACCCCCAGATCGCCTTGACTTATGGGCCACAAATAAGACATGAACATGAACTTCGAAGTTTGACCTTGAATCGTATACGCCTACCCTACGATAGGGAAGGGCAACTCGAGGCTAATCGCCGACGTTTGCGGTCGCAGTGCACTTACATTGTACTCCAGTTTGCTTTAGGTTCACCTGCGATGCAAATACACGACCAACAAACAAACCAATTGAACCACTTACATCCTCCAGAAGCACTCAATAATGCTAATAATACCCTCTCATTTGCCACGGCGAAGGAACGTTCACGTTCAGTTGTCCGTGTGAATATTCATACTCTTACCACTAGTCTGACAATCTGCCTGCCTTGTAAGCCATCTCTATACCTCACCACAATATTGTACCCTTACTCTTTGCCGATGTGCGGGGTCGACATTGCAAGACAGTAATATTAAATCACCGCTAATGGTGACAATAATATCTAATGAATTCATTAGGCTCAAAATCAGACACCTTGTTCGGGCACGACAAATTGTTTCTTGCATAACCTGGAGCTTATTTATTAATATCAAACTAATTGCGTTCGAGGAATGCGATGCGAGACCGGCAAAGGGAAGAAGGCAAACAGAGGAGTGAGGCAACGGGCGGCGGCGGTGGCGGCTGGTTACAATTATTGCTCGTAAAACTGTTTTGTGGCAAACAGTCGGCGACGCCGGCCTTATTTGCATAGCCCCCTGAAAGGAGCGAATATTTCCTCAAAGTACGGATTAAACGACGAAATATTTAGTCAAATTTAATACTTCGCGAAATCGGAGGAGGTGCTTTTTTGTCGGGCCCGCCATTGTTCGCAGAATAGGAAAAGGGGGAACGCACCCCGTCATATACTAAAGATTCGAGTTTTCTCAATTCGATTATATGCCTCAACCTCAAGTCAGGACGCGTGGAGATTTTTCAACTTTATGATATAATACAAAATTAAGCGCCAGCAATATAATACTATTCTTCAAGACTGCGAGTTTTCTCCAGCCGGAGTTTGATATACTTGATGGTGCAAGGTGCAACAATACTTTTTCAATGCTCGTCTATAGTGACATGTGAACAAAGATAAAATAAACTTCATTTCCACTGACGGTATTTTACACAGTTTGGGAAAACGTTAGTTTTCATAGTTGTTCAACTACCTATATACCATACCTACATGCGATCAACAAAATTCGGAATTAGGGTAGGCTGTGCTCTGGCCTAAAGCAGCTTGACATCCAGAAATTTGACCAGGTCACAGCCTACCTCAATTCCGAATTTTGTTGATTGCATGATATATACAAATATACCAGGTGATCATTTGAAAGCTATCCATCTGCACTCCCGGTTCCTAGTGGAAATGTCCTCGAGCAAAAACAGGTCGATTTTGATATCGAGGGGTACACCTATAGAGACCGTGTATGATGCCATGTGGCGCCGTGTAGTGAGTGAGGTTGACAACAACTACCCGCCATTTGACAGCGAAAGCTGACGCTTGATAGCACGCGCCATGCGGCAAGCCAACAACATCCAAAACACCAGGCGAAAACAACCGCACCGCACTAGAAGATTTGTAGGCTAGGTCGAATGCCGCAAACTTTTTGGCGAAACACCCCCGCTAAACCTCTGCTCGCTTTACCCAAGGCTTTCTCTTTTGAGCAAACTGCGTTTCAAAGTCTTCAGACCGACGGGCAAATCTGATTCTTCAGAAAAAATACACAAAATTCACTCAATCCTTCAAATTTGAGAGCTTTAAGATCATTCATCAAAGAGCGACAGCTCGTCAACCTAACACCACCGCCACACCAAAACCACTACCACCACATTCAACTGCTCACCGACGATATTGGATCTCTGGATCAGTCGCAATTTTCGTTGCCTATTATCCCCCGCTATACGCGATATTAGTGTGACGTCAGGATCGCCATTTTTAAATGCCGGATCCAACATGGGCCCGAGAACAAAAGAAATTATTTTCTGGTGACATTACCTTGCGTATTTAACTATATTGGGGTACGAAGTGACAAACTACAGAACCTAGAGGTCATTTTCGAGCATATTCCAATGTTTTGTCTTTTTTCTAAAAGATTTTAATAGCAAAAGAACTTTGAAAGTGACAGAGATGACAGCGTGTGTTGGCGCGACATAACCTCAAAGCGCAAAGAACACTGCACTTGCACCAGACAACAACGAGACCGAGTCAACCACACAGCAAAGTGCAGAGCTGCGGACGTGTTCGAGAAGTTGAGAGTTGAGGTTTACCAACATGTCAAAAGATTCTTCGATTTGTTTTCTGTCCGTTTCGTCTTTCGGAAATGTGGAAATTTACATTTTCCTTGCTCATTGTAGTGTTTACAATCTGATGATGCCCAACACATTACTTACTATTTTCATTACAAAATGATCAACTAAAAATCACAAAAAAGCTTCTCCAACACGTCCGCAGTTCTGCACTTTGCTGTGTGGTTGACTGGTTCTCGTTGTTGTCTGGTGCAGGTGCAGTGTTGTTTGCGCTTTGATGTTATGTCACGCCACCATACGCTGTGATCGCTGTCACTTTCAAAATTCTTTTGCCGATAAAGTCTTTTAGAAATAATATAAAAATTGGAATATGCTCCAAAATGACCTCTAGGTTCTGTAGTTTGTCACTTCGTACCCCAATATACAGGGTGACTCATTGATATGGGCGAGCTCAATTATACCTACGCCATTAATGATATCGAAATGAACCTAACGGTACTGCAAACGGGAGGTCAAAGTGCAGTTTCTAAAATTATTTTGCTCTATACAGGGTGCCCCATTTTTGCAGAGCAGTTTTTGAACGTTTTCGAACGCTTTTTTAAATGGCATTCCCTGTATATTTTTGCATATTTGAATTTGCCCTTTTTCAGGCATTACAAATTCGTTCAGTTTTTGCAATTCGCTTCAACTGTTCAGAAGTTATCAATTTTTTTCTAAAAATAATGCGTTTGTAGGCACTTACTAAATAAATCGCAAGGCACTTGATTTTTAGGTTATCAAGTTGAGACTTTGCTCATGTTTAAGCAATAGCATAGGGTATATATTGGCGGTAATTTCGCCCATGTCGGTTCCGGTATCACCTTGCTGTGACACATTGATTTTGGTAAACTTTGAAGGGCTATAACTTCATTTTTTCGAATAGAACACTGTTATTGAGTGACTAGCTCTTCAAAAAGTGCCCCCTGCCTGGCCCCACACCAAATTTTCGGGTTGTTTTTGAATTCAAGTTATCCGGGACGGTTGTAGAAACCATCGTGCCCAATGTCAACCACCCATTCATTGCAAGTGATTCAATCTTGCGAGAAAATAGGGCAAATCTGTTACATTCCATATAAAAATTCATATCTTCTGTGTAATACCTGGAATCTTGGTAACTCCCAAACCATTTCGAGACAAGGCATCACAATAGGTCCCTTTGTTTCGGTTTTTTTGAGTGCGCATGTATGGCGCGAATTTCATAGTTTCGTACACCGATATTGAAAATTAACACTAAAAAATATTGTAGTGCACCTAAAATTCCACAAATAATTTGGTTGAATGTTGGATACCATTTTTCATATTCAAAGGAAATGTTTCATTGAAATGAAGTTTAATGATCATTTGTGGAAGTTCAGGAACAACGAAAATGGCAACAGCGCTGAGAACAACAAGACATCGGCGCCAACCATGCGCCAACTGTCACTTGTGACAATTATGATGACACTTCTCGTTTCCACCTGACCTATATTTCATTTGCTCATGTTTTGACGAAGGAACACAACTTGTTGAAAATGGCTGTACCGAGAAGGAAGTTCAAAGAAGCTACGAAGAGATGCATTTACGGTGTGTGTAAAAGTGACAGCCAGGAACCAGTAGTTCGTCAGGCGGCTAGACAGAGCATGCAGCGTTGCCATTCAACTGACAGGTGTACGAAAGTTTTTAAAATTTGGTGCCTTCAAGCATGCGCACCTGCCCAAACAAAGTAGCCTATTTATGATTTTCAATAAAAATTTGATTTTTTTTTGCAAATGGGGGTTTGATGAAGTTGTCGCAACTTTCACCTTTTTACATATCACCCTGTATAAATATAACATGTAATTTCTTGATATTCACAATTACAGGATTTGTTGAGGATAGATTGGGCTAGTAAACGCAACAAACAGAATGGAAATCACTTTTGGCAATCGAAAGTTTTTGGCCGTCAAAGCCAAGCAATTTTTTTGGTGGCGACAATTTCATTGTGGAGCAGTTTATCACAAAGTGGGTGGTGTTTTGTTGAATTTTGAAGTTGAGGTGGGGGAGAGCAATGGGGTCAATTTTGTGGCACTTTTTAACAGAAAATTACTTTTTTTCATGCTATATAGGATGATGCTGTTCCGACTAAACTGAATAGAATTGAGGGGTCCAGAATATTAAATGGGACACTCTGAGAATTTTTAGGAAAAAGGGAGGTAGGGTTGAAAATTTTCAAAATATTTTTTTCCATAAAAAGAATTCAATTCTCTTTAATTGGACGTATCGTAAGGTAGGTAGTGTGATTCGAAATTTCAAAGTTGGGGTGAGTGGGAGCGAGGGGGCTGGAGATAGAAATTTGCCCATGTATGTTTTAGATGACCCCCTCGATATAAAAATCGACCTGTTTTGCTCGAAAGAAAATTGACTAGGAACCGGGAGTTATTGCAGGTGGATAGTTTTTAAATTATCACCCGGTATACAAATTAGTAGGTTCATGAAATAACACTTGACTGAAGACACATATGATTGGAACAATAAACACATGTGGTGTACCTATGCATGTGGTGTACCTGTGAATTTTATAGCACGTCGAGAAGCATGAGTACCACTACATCTTCATGACACTCAAGAACATCAGATGACTCTAAATTTTGACTGTAGGTATGTTTTTGCTGAGATACAGGGTGAGTTGACGTGAGGGATTGGAAACTACGTTTCAACCGTTGAAGATAAAAACATGATTCAAATGATTGTGATTCAAATAAACACCCTATATTTTATCACATAATCACACTAGCCCCTGATATAGGTTTATCTACAAGCGTTAAATAATACCCGTCACTTTTAGCACGTCGTCATGGGCGACGTGAAAAAATGATGATTCTGCGCATTCCTGTCATATTTTCAATAAATTCTGACATTTACCAAACATTTCAAAGACCATTGTAGATAAAATCCTGTACGATACACGCGTTAAAAGTGTCTTATTTTGTTCGCGGGGTTGCTCTACTCGCTAATGCTCGTTTCGCAAGCGTCCCCGCTCACAAAATAATACCTGTCACTTTTAACACTCGTATCGTAAATAGCTATTAAGGGAGCAAATAATTTTTGACGTACTGGGTATTGGTGATGTCAGTGTATGAGAATTTTTTTTTGAATTTCATTGCATGCATACTGTTTGCTAAAAAACCCTAGGAGCTTACTTTTCAAGTCATGCCTCAATCTGAAATCAATTGAAAGAAAGGATTCCACCTGACATGATTCAGGGTGATCAAAAAACATTTTTAAATTTCGGTTATTTTGGGAGGTCATACCTATACATTTCTTCAAATGTCATCCCGTATTTTTTACATGTTTGAACCTGCCTGTGATCTGGCTACATTTTTCATATGATAATGTGTCCCATACTTGAAGTGAATATTTTCTAAAATATTGGACATTTCTTGTTGAAAATAATTTTTGACACCCTGTACAATACCTAAAGCCAAACCTTATCAAGTCGGGCAGATAAAGCTGACTTTTTTTCTTATGATGGTACGCACTTTTTCGAATTTTTGATGCGGCGTTGCCAAACTGTTTTTTTTTAACTCACTACCCATCGAACCAACTTTTAAAACTAGGAATCCATAAGGAGAAAGTACAGCTCTACAAAGAATGTAACCAAACCACAAACGATCCAATCATGTGAAAAAACAGCGGTTGCCATTCGAAAATCATAGACGGACACGAGAATAAAGTCTCTACCTATAGGTACTATATCTTTATTATAGGTACTCTTTGCAGAAGGGAACCTCTTTTGCAAAGTGGCAGTATAATATCTATAGCCAAAACCCCGTCAAACAATAATTCTTCTTTTAATTAAAATCATTAAGGGGATGTACCGTCAGGATTACATGAATTAGGACATTAGTTTTAATTAGTCGCATGGCGGATATAATACCAAAGGTAAGGAGGTTCCTCGCTTCGAGTGCCTGCATCATGGTTCTGTGCTCAAGAGAAAAATATCGCTCCAGTTCAAGAGTTGAAAACACACATAAAGTACCAGCAGGAGCGCATACAGTCCACAGTCCGGGATGCACTTCTAGCCAAGCGTGGTGTGTTTGGAGCGCATCGTTTTGCTCGAAAGCAGCCCCTATCCGGCTACATCGTAAGGCCACCGTTTCCTGCCCTCGGCGCAGAAACTTGTCCTAACACATGTAAATTTAGTGTTAAGGGAACCGGAAATATTTTTATTAAAAGGTTTTCCGCCAAATTCAATTCTCTCGGCAGCGCCGAGAAGGAATATTGGTGAATGATCCGTTCATGCAAAACTGTTGCTCCTATTGGCAGGTGATGCGCATCGGAAATCGCTCCGGGGGGTGAAGGATCCCAAATTAAAGCCAATGGAGAAAAAACTCGTGAGAATGGAACATCTTTTTCATTTTTTTTTTATTTGAGGAGTGCCATTATTTCAACATTGTCTGCGAATGTCCGCGGGCGATACCCACCTATTAATTTTCAATCGCACTGAATTCGATTCGAAAGAATAAAAGTTGCTCTGTGTCAGTATATTATTAATTTCTACAATCGTTTCCGAATAATCGAAGAGCGTTGTACCCCACGCTCTACCATAGACAGATTTACTACTACCTATACTATAGTGATGTAATTTTTCCGGAAATTTTCCGCAAGGGTTCAGAATTTATTGAAACTAGACACGTTGTCTTGTTCATAATTTTACTCTCTCAACAACACCAAATAAGTGTGTATATAACTATAATATATTGTGATACAATAATGGACTAATTCACAAAAATATAATTTGAAGCACTTGAAAATAAAAAATAAACAGTCCTACTAGCTCCCAACATTTTATCATTGATGTGTCGTGGTTTTTTCAAGCACAATAAGCACAAAAATATCAATAAACTGTAAATTCTGACCACCAGGTATTTAATTTTGAAAAAATAGACAAGTATCGATCTTTTCGGAATGATATGCAGGAATTATCCCCTTGGTGGATTGTTTCCTTTTTTAAGTACAAAGATTTTCAACTTGTGTTATGCTGTTTATATCTTAAGCCATCACTGGATATTTTGATTATTCTTGACTGTTTTCAGGAGGTTCTTGACACAGTAAGCAGAAAATATCCCAATGAAGCGATAATAGTGGGTGGTGATCTGAACTGCAGGGTAGGTGATAAGGGTTTTTTGCCTTCGGAAATTTTGTGCGACACTAATCTTTTTGAACATCGTCGAAGCGCTGACATCATATGCAACACAAGAGGCGACTCCCTCCTTGAGTTCATGTACATAAATGCATTTACTGTCTTGAACGGTAGGACATCTTCAGATTTCCCAAGTAGGTTTACGTTTGTTGGTCCTCAGGGGAGTAGTGTGGTGGATTTGGTTTTCAGCAACAATTTGGCCTTGTCTATGGTGGATAACTTTCAAGTTATACAGAACATTTTCACTTCTGATCATTTTCCTGTCCATTTAACACTTAATCTCGCCTTGGAGTCGCATCTGGGACCTTTTGTCATGGACTCGGCCTCGGGAAAGGATAAGGCCTTCGAGTTGCTATGCTGGAAAGATGAATTTTCACTTGAGTATGGGGACTCGATGCGTTTTTCAAAGAACCTTTCGCCCATCTCATCTATAAATGCAGCATACAATAGATTCACTGAAAACATTCATAAGACCGCCGTTGCGCTGGGTATGAAAAAAACATACATACCTTTGAAATCGAGAATCAAGCGAAATAAACCGTGGTTCGATTTTGACTGTCGCTCTGCTAAAGCTAAGGTTAAATCTTCGTTGAGGGCAGCCAGACGGGCTGGATTTGATCAGACCACCAGGAACGAGTATTGTGAATCTAAGAAATCGTACAATGGGTTGATAGCAGTTGAAAGGATAAATTTTGAAAGATCTATAACTCTTAAATTAAGTAACTGTAAAAATTCCTGTGAATTTTTGGAGTACTGTGAAGGGATTACGTCCTTTTCAAACCTCTAGTACAATAGGCCTTGTGGAGTGGGTAACATTTTTTTCAACTATTCTTCCTGTCAGGGTTTTTGATAATAGTTTGTTCTATGGTGCCGGCCATCAAACCTTAGACGCGGAGATATCCCAGACGGAATTTTTTTCTGTTTAAGACCATTGTAAAGCCCGCAAAGCTCCGGGAAAGGACGAGATTTCGTACGAATTTATAAGGGGATTACCACAGAACTGTTTATTTTACCTAATCAATTTATTTAACAAAATTCTGGATACTGAAACCATTCCCGACAGTTGGTCTGAGGTTGGAATGATAATGATTCATAAAAAGGGACCAAAGACAGATCCATTGAACTATCGAGGTATCGCATTGGTCAGTTGCCTCTGTAAACTATTCACTCAGATTATCAATAAGAGACTGACTGCTTGGGCTGAGACGGAGGGAGTGATCCCGGAGTGTCAATCAGGATTTAGAGCTGGTAGGGGCTGCATGGACAATATCTTCACGCTCATGTCTGTGATACAGATCCACCTACGCCTCAAACGAAGAAAGGTATTTGCTGCCTTTGTAGATTTTCGTCGTGCATTCGACTCGATTGGTCACTCCCTCCTCTGGCAAAAGCTGTTTAGACTGGGAGTCAGTTCAAAGCTGATAAGAATAATCAAGAAAATGTACGAGGAGGCAGTGTTTCGGGTCAGAGTTGACGGGCAATACTCGGACGGGATGGATATTTCCGCGGGGGTTCTGCAGGGTGAAAGCCTTAGTCCTTTACTTTTCTCTTTGTTTCTCTCGGACCTCGAAGAGTTCTTCAGAGGGAACGGAGCTGTTGGCATAAACGTCGACAACGTCGCGGATGTAGTGCTGCTGATGTTTGCGGATGACTTGGTCATTTTGGCTGACTCGATGCATGATCTGAACAAGAAGCTTGTCATTTTAGGAAAATATTGCGCTGAAAACGACCTAACTGTTAACTTGGTCAAAACAAAAGTAGTTGTTTTTTCGAAAGGCTCAGTGACTAACCACTTTAAAAACAAATTTTTCTACCAGGGGGATAATATTGAGACGGTGAATAGCTACACTTATCTCGGAGTGAACTTTACATCTTCCGGCATGTTTCTGGGAACAGCTCGAGCTGCTGTTGCCAAGACAAAGTCTGCCATTGGTTCAGTCATGTCACTATTTTATAAATCCAAGATCAACAGCTGGGACTCTAGAATGGCTCTCTACAACTCCATAGTCTTAAACTCGCTACTCTATTGTTCGCCCTTGTGGGCACTACAATATTCAGACTTGATCGAGGGGGTGCAGCTCACTTTTTTCAAACGCCTTTTGTCACTTCCCATCAACACACCCGGCTATCTAGTTAGGTTGGAGACTGGATCGGTCAGATTGTCTTCAATGGTTTTCAAGCAGACACTAAATTGGCTCCGTAAAATTCTTCTTATGCCAGATAACAGATACCCTAAGCTATGTTTTGATAGGCTGTGCAGCCTTGTAAATGCAAATACTGATGTCAGGTATAACTGGGCCATGCAAGTCAAAGCCATTTTCGAGAGACTAGATTTAGCAGACGTTTGGTCAAATATCAGTCCTGCGAGGCTTCAGTGCCATGCCCAGCTTGCCCTTGACAAGTTCAGGGACTGTCTGCACCAGAGCGACGTCAATGGTCTGACCATGTCAAGCTACGCCAATTTGTACAAAAATTTCCGTTTTAATTGTACTCCAGCGCAATACTTGCATGCAAGAGAAAATTTTCTTGTCACTAAGACCATAGCTCAGCTACGATTGTGTAGTGTCCATCACGTTTGTTTTTCGTTTGGGGGAAATTTTTACAAGATCAGTTTTTCTGACACCTGCACCTTGTGTAATTTGCACGAGGCCGAGTCCTTGAACCACATATTCTTTAGGTGTCCTATCTTTGAGAGTCTACGCACTCGGTATGTCAGCAGCTTACTAGACATGGATGGCCTGTCCCGCGCTTTGGATCACCTAACCCCTGTTGTCACGCGTGAGTTGCACCTGTTTATTGGGGGCATGCTGAGGCTTCGTGCCTTTATCATGAACGAATGAGTGTTAATTTCTGCTATTTAGTGTGTCTATATAATTATTGCTTTTTTTATTACTCTAGATCATTGTTAGTTTATTTTAATACATATTAATTTACTCAGATATTGAGTTTTTAGTTGGAATTGTGATTTTTATTTACTGTCGCCATTCTTGTAATAAGGTTTGTACCTTAGATACAATAAATTTATTTGATTTGATTTTGATTTTGATATTCTGGAATCCGTTTGCGGCGAAAAAGAAGCGGACCGAGGCAAGGAGTTCAGCTCAGTGGGGAATACGTGAAAAAGGATCGAAATCGATGTCAAATGTGATTAGGTAACATCGATGAAAATTGCTATACATAGTTGCAGCGGTACGCTTTTTGATTCTGCATTTTGTGATACTGCAATGAAATTTGGCATATGCAAACTACATAAAATTTCAAGTGATTTGACCCGCAGCACTCAAAAATTTGTCCATTAGGGGGCGACTGGGAGCCCCTCAAAATTTCAAGATGTCTGAATTTTTCCCATGCGCCATTCAGTACCACCCTATCCACCGTACAGGACCTGAACAACTTTGTTCTTGACCATCATAACATTTTTCGTCAGGTCAATTTCATTCTTCTTATAGGAAAAAAATAACTTCTTTGCCTGGTCAACAAATTGATTATTTTTTTTTGGACCACCAATAGATTGTTAAGTAGTTTTTGTGCGATCATCCATAAATCCGCATCCCTTTGATTCATTTATGGGAAGAAAACTTTTGCAGTGCTATTTTTCAACAAAGGAGTGACTTCAACTTACCATTATTTTCAACATTACCTTTTTCAATGTTTTACCCCGGGAAGAATGATTATTGTTATACAAATATATAGCTTGAAATTCTCTTTACCTACGACCACTACCGTAAGTGCCGTATACCGCACAACTAGGAACCTAAGTAAGTGAGCCCTTACGCACATCGTGACGTATTCTGTAAAGTAAATCGCACAGCGTGCGGTAATGGTAAAGTAAATCGCACAGTTAGGGAATTAATGTTTCTGATGTTGGGGGAATTTTGATCGAAAGACATTTTCAAAGAATTCACATTCAAAAATGGGAGCATTTCACGAGAACCTGACGCGTGCCTCGATAGCACCTTTCACACCGAAAGCCCAAGCAAGACTAGCTGTATATATTCGTAGCGAAGGCATCGCCATAGAAGTGAGATGTATCAACAACAAAATCGTCCAGATTTTTTTTCCAAGTAAGGTATTCGAGAATTTCTTGATTAAATTTTAGCTTGCATTTGTAGGGCTTAGTTTTCACTTGATCACAATAATTTTGCGAGATTTATTAAAAAATATTTAAAATATCAATGCCAGAAGTGCCCGCAGTCACCAACAACTTGGGATCAAGTTGGTGTAAAAATTAGACAGTTCAGTTACGTCAAGCATCAATCTAATGTCTAATGACAGGTACTCTGCTGCCCGCCTACCTAAGTTAGATAGTTTTCAAATAATACTATTTATTGCTGTCCAATATTCATGTCCCAGTGTTGAAATCCAACTATATCACCACACTGAACTAAGAATTGAATGGCTATCAGAGGGATGGCTATACCTAATAGGTAGGTACGCTTCTAAATACACCTCAGGCCTCGCTTTAGGCACAGTAAGTAAACACTCAATTTTCATGAATCGATTTGTGGGTGCTTTTCTTTTAGGTCTCGACGAAAAGCGTTGTATAACAGACAACCACCGAGCCAGCAGACACCAGAGTTTGAAAATGCTATCCGTCTTTGACATTGGATTAATCTGATGGCCGTAAACACCACTCAAAAGTGCCCCTTCTCCGATTTACTGTAGTTTTAGTTTCCAAAAGTGTATAATATGAGATACAAAATACTATTATTCTTATTTAAATACAATAAAAGTAATCAACTAGAGCAATTCCTCGCTCAACACTTTAAATTTGGCAAAACCTAGTATCCTATGAACACGGATATTAATATTATGAACACGGATGACGGCCGCTGACACTGCTATGCGGTGCGTGCTTCTCCTGTCAAGAGTGTCAAGGCACACTTCGCACCAACCAATCAACGCAATCTGCATACGGCGGGATATTATTTGAATTTTGTATCAGGGGAGAACTTAAATCGTAGGTATTTCATGATATACGTGGCTCTTTTACCTATAATTTTTGCCGTTACAATACCACTGGCTACATTTCACGTTAATTATAACTTTCAAGTCAATATCTACTGTTATTGTTGATGTAGGACTGTTTTATTACCTTGGATTTCTGAGAATTATTCTGGGCCCCTTACAAAGTTACAATACCGCTTTGGATTGGGGTCGTAGGTAAAGTACTGTACATGACACGAGTAGTGAAGCAATTACGCACTCAGGGAGTACTGCACTCGCTCGCTACGCTCGCTCGTGCGCAACTTTTCCCTGCGTGCGTAATATGCTACTTACTACTCTTGTTACGTAATGTACTATTACCTACGACCACTACCGTAAGTGCCGTATACCGCACAACTCGGAACCTAAGTAAGTGCGCCCTTACGCACATCGTGACGTATTCTGTAAAGTAAATCGCACAGCGTGCGGTAATGGTAAAGTAAATCGCACAGTTAGGGAATTTATGTTTCTGATGTTGGGGGAATTTTTATCGAAAGACATTCTCAAATAATTCACATTCAAAAATGGGAGCATTTCACGGGAATCTGACGCGTGCCCCGGTAGCACCTTTCACACCGAAAGCATAGGCGAGACTAGCTGTATATATTCGTAGCGAAGGCATGGCCATAGAAGTGAGATGTATCAACAACAAAATCGTCCAGATTTTCTTTCCAAGTGAGGGATATGAGAATTTCTTGATTAAATTTTAGCTTGCATTTGTAGGGCTAAGTTTTTACCTGATCACAATAATTTTGCGAGATTTATTAAAAAAATATTCAAAATATCAATACAAGGACTGCCCGCAGTCAACAACAACTTGGGATCAAGTAGGTGTGAAAATTAGACAGTTACAACAAGCATCAAATGTCTGATGACAGGTACTCTGCTGCCTGCCTACCTAAGTTCGATAATTTTCAAAGAATACTATTTATTGCTGTCCAGTATTCATGTCCCAGTGTTGTAATCCAACTATATCACCACGCCTAACAAATAATTGAATGGCTATAGGTAGGTACGCTTCTAAATACACCTCAGGCCTCGCTTTAGGCACAGTAAGTGAACACTCAATTTTCAAGAATCGATTTGTGGGTGCTTTTTTTTCAGGTCTCGACGAAAAGCGTTGTACAACAGACAACCACCGAACCAGCAGACACCAGAGTTTGAGAATGCTATCCGTGTCTGACATTGGAATAATCTGATGGCCGTAAACACCAATCAAAGTACCTCCCTCTTCTCCGATTTACTGTAGTTTTAGTTTTAAAAAAGTGTATAATATGCGATACATAATACTATTATTCTTATTTAAATACAATAAAAGTAATCAACTCGCTCTAACTTGCTCTACTTGCTCTAAATTTAGCAAAACCTAGTATACTATGAACACGGATGACGGCCGCTGACACTGCTATGTGGTGCGTGCTCCTCCTGTCAAGAGTGTCAAGGCACACTTCGCACCGACCAATCAACACAATCTGCATACGGCGGGATTTTATTTGAATTTTGAATCAAGGGAGAACTTAAATCGTAGGTATTTCATGAAATACGTGGCTTTTTTACCTATAATTTTTGCCCTTTACAATACCACTGGCCACATTTCACGTTAATTATAGCTTCTAAGTCAATATCTACTGTTATTGTTGATGTAGGACTGTTTTATTACCTTGGATTTCTGAAAATTAATCTGGGCCCCTCACAAAGTTACAATACCGCTTTGGATTGGGGTCGTAGGTAAAGTACTGTACATGACACGAGTAGTAAAGCAATAACGCACTCAGGGAGTACTGCACTCGCTCGCTACACTCGCTCGTGCGCAACTTTTCTCTGCGTGCGTAATATGCTACTTACTACTCTTGTTACGTAATGTACTAATTAACGATGTGGATGATGAAACTGCCTCAGATTCCACCTGGAAGCCGTACATTATAATTTTTCTGCGAGTCTGTCAAATTTGGCATTTTTGATTTTCTAGCGGGAACGGCCAAAACGTCAATACACACCACTCCGCCCAATAGCACCGGTTTGCTGTAGCGGAAAACAATATTCACGCCTAACAATTTTGCATTTTGTGATACTGAATGGAGAGTTGGTGCGGAAGTACCGCAACCGGTGCTATTGGGCGGAGTGGTGTGTATTGACATTTTGGCCGCTCCCGGTAGAAAATCAAAAATGCCAATTTTGCCGGCCTTGCAAAAAAATTATTATGCATGGCTTCTAGGTGGAATCTGAGGCCGTTTCATCATCCACACCGTTGAAGAAAACTTCAAGCTATACAGGGTGGTGAAAATTTTGATGCTCACCATTGGTATCTTGGAAACGGTAAGAGATACGAGATACGAGGTCGGTTAAATTACAAAAAAGTTGTGCATTTTTGTGGCGATTGTGAATCTGGAAAGAAACTTCGAATATTTTGATTGGTTCTAGGTTTATCACGGAAAAACTAAAAATTCTGATTCCAGAAATTATTATTTATCTTTCCAAGCATTCAAGCTATTTCACTCAAACTTGGTAGTCTGATGTTTTTGATCACTCCGAGTCGAATAACGTTGACAGAAATTTTCCGGGCCTTCTAGATTTCAAATTATGATAGTCAACTTTATTTTTTCTTATGGCCGCCATATTGGATTTTTGCACTAATAGATGAAGAAGAGAATTAGCTTCTCGAATTAGTAACCAACATGTTCTTTTTATGACATTTTCAGCGTCAAATTTGAAATTTTTTGTAAATTATTGACAAAATCGGGAATGCTTCAAAAACCAATTGAAATATATTATCAATAGCAACAACAAAAAAGTGACAGATTGTGTGCCATTGACGTATCTAACTTCTTAAAGCTAGTCCGCACGGGCGATATACCGCTGGATCGATTTCCTGTCAAAAATGTCCAACTTTCAGCGAATATTCGCAAAAAGTTGAATCCCCGCCAACTTTTAGCGATTGACCGCTGTTTTCAAAGTGTCAGCATTGACACAGCATGAAAATGTGACGTTAGGTTTTGCTAGGAAGGAGCCCGGTGCTTATCTCAAGACGAAATAGAAAAACTTAATCACCGATGGGTGTACCAGTCCAAGGGAGAGAGGAAAAATCGTGACTACTGGACGGTGGACACGTATCAGCTTGATTTCAGAGTTATGAATCCATCTGCAGTCTGCATGAGCTTGAGTTGCACAGAGCAAGGTCGGAGGCAAGATTATCAAGAAAAAAAGAAAACGTGCACGGTTTTGAGTACCATCAAAATACATGTACCTAGGTTTCACGCCACAATTTTTCTTTTATATATTTGTGCCCGAGTTTGTGTCTTTCCCGCAATGGAAGTTTGAAGTTTCACAGTGGAGGCCTTTTCTAAACCTCTTCAATTAGTTGCAAGGCTGAGAGCGGGGCTCACTGTCCACACCGTGTCGTCACTCGTCATCGTCGTAGGTGTGACTGTGATTCTCATGGGCTCGGGCTGCTCATTTCTGTAGTTGATCATTTCAACATGCTCACATAAATCATCGAAAGACACCCGTCGCCAGCATGTATCTATCGCAAAGAATAGTTTCCTACTCAAAAGAAGACCACGTACTTATGAGAATTTTGCTTTTTTATTTATCACAATAACATTAGGTAGGTATTAACATCGTCTTTGATTTGAAGAACACCCGTTTTTTGAAGAATATCCAGACACTACATCATGCAATTCGCGTGACAAACGACTGACAACCGGATCTGACACTTTAAACAACAGACGTGACACTAATTATTCGCTGATTTTCGCCGCTCATGCGGACGATGATTTCAGCGGCAAAAAAAATAGCGGTATATCGCCAAAAACCAGCGGTATACCGCCCGTGCGGACTAAGCTTTAATCGTGTTTTGGCTTGTTTGCTTGAGAGTTCATAAATTAAATGAATCAAGGGTGCCTATGAATTCAAAAACGTCTGTCGAAACTGGGGTAATCCCCCATTTACTTCTTTTGTAATAAATTTGTCAACAAGAACGATGCTAGTTCTGACAGACGTTTTTAAACTCACAGACACCCTTGACCAGAGGCGTATCTACGGGGGGGGGCACGTGGGGCACGTGCTATGGGCGCACTTTAATCCTCAGGGCGCAAATGAGAGGAAAAGATGAAAATTTAAAAAATGAAATACATAATGTAGATATTTGAGCTGTTGGGCGCAATTCGTGTGAACAATAATTGACAAGCGAAATGGGAAGAGAGAAAGAGGGAAAAAACAAAACCAATACATTCAAACAGACGATCAACTTTCGACTTTTTCATCTGATCCAGGTATAGCCTAATATGGGGGCCCAACTCGAGGCCCAATTTGTCGTTAGCCCACCTGAATTCTCAGAAAAAAACGCCTGTGACGCATTTTTCTAGGTTTCTCATTCAAGGGCGCAAATTTCATGTTTTGCCCAAGGTGCAGTTCACCCTAGATACGCCACTGTCCTTGATTCATTTAATTTATGAACTCTCTTATTAAGTTCGACAAATTTATTACAAAAGGAGTAAATGGGGGATTACCCTAGTTTCGACAGACGTTTTTGAATTCATAGGCACCCTTGACTCATTTAATTTATGAACTCTCAAGCAAACAAGCACAAAACATGATTAAGAAGTTAGATACGTCAATGGCACACAATCTGTCACTTTTTTGTTGTTGCTATTGATAATATTTCAATTGTTTTTTGAAGCATTCCCGATTTTGTCAATAATTTACAAAAAAAATTAAATTTGACGCTAAAAATGTCATAAAAAGAACATGTTGGTTACTAATTCGAAAAGCTAATTTTCTTCTCTATCTATTAGTGCAAAAATCCAAAATGGCGGCCATAAGAAAAAATAGAGTTGACTATCATAATTTGAAATCTAGAAGGCCTGGAAGATTTCTGTCAACGTTATTCGACTCGGAGTGATCAAAAACATAAGACTACCAAGTTTGATTGGAATAGCTTGAATGCTTGAAAAGATAAAAAATAATCTCTGAAATCAGAATTTTTGTTTTTTTCGTGATAAATCGAGAACCAATCAAAATATTCAAAGTTTCTTTTCAGATTCTCAATCGCCATAAAAATGCGCAACTTTTTTCTAATTTAACCGACTTCGTATCTCTTACCGTTTCCAAGATACCAATGGTGAGCATCGAAATTTTCACCACCCTGTATATTAGTACAATAATAATCATATTTTTAGGGATAAAACATTGGAATAGGTATTGTTGAAAATAATGGTAAGTTGAGGTCACCCCTTTGTTAAAGAATAGAACAGCAAAACTTTTGTTTTCATAAATGAATCAAGGGGAAGCGGATTCATCGATGATCACACAAAAACGACTCAACAATCTATTTGTGGCCCAAAAAAAAATAGATTTCTCGACTTGTTGACCAGACAAAGAAATAATTTTTTTTCTGTAAGAAGAATGGAATTAACATGACGAAAAATGTTATGATGGTCAAGAACAAAGTTGTTTAGGTCCTGTACGGTAGATAGGGTGGTACTGAATGGTATGCATGGTAAAAACTCTGACATCTTCAAATTTGGAGGGACCCTCAGTCGCCCCCTAATGGACAAAGTTTTGAGTGCTGCGGGTCAAATCACTTGACATTCTACGTAGTTTGCATTATGCCAAATTTCATTGCAGTATCACAAAATGCAGAATCAGGGTCATTTTGCTAGCGTACCGCTGCAAATAACAGGGTATTTCAGCGATGATAGCAAAAAACACAGTTGAGTTTTCTGCTATCATCCCTGAAGCACCCGGTGTATTGATATTCTTCATGCTCTGAGTGATGTGGTGATGACGAGCCAATGTTCAAATGTCACATTTTGCCTGTTTTGATAGTTATCTACAACTGGCACCTAACACTGTAAGTTCACCCATAGTTTGTATAGAAAACTTCGGAAAATGCATTTTCTCTTTTAGAAGTAACAAACATCAACTTTTAAGTTGTTTCCGCGCTATACGGTATAAGTTGTGTAAAGTTAGCAAAAAATCAATTTGGAAATGTCACTTCCTGTCTCTTTCGCTTGCGATACATAAAAAAACAACAAGTAGGTACACAGCAGCGAAATAGGTGTGCACATTTCACATCAACAATACAAATAACTCAAGGAAGAACTTGGAGCGCCTGAAACAATTTGGAAACTTTAAAAACGAGTTAAAGTGCGCTGGCACATAAATAAGAATGAGAATGAATTTTAGGAATTATCTGGGAATGCAGTTTCTCGACAACTTCCATACAATCTACACTGGAGAGCGATAGGAAGAGTCCTTGTTCAAATTCAAATGCGCATCAACAGCAAAGGAACTTTAAAGATATACCAAACGGAGAATGACATGGCGCTGAGAAAATGACCTAAATCGTCACCAAGCGCAAATCAAACCAGATTTGTGCAAAACAGTTTTATTCACGCCCTGTGTTGGAAAGTGACTATTCTCCGTACACTTTTTATTGACAAAAGGATCTGCTTTTCCGGTTCCCCACGAACATCGAAAGGAAAGCACATAATGTTGTTGTTATTGTCATCGTACCAAAAAATTGTTGCCGGAAACCACCGATATACTTATTCTTATTAGTCTAGGTAATGGGTAGCTCCTACCTTGCAAAAGGTCGCGTACAGTCGAAAATCTGCCGTGTGGTATAGTTTTGTGTCCTGGTGATGGTGTCAAAGGACTAAAAAAAAAACAACCTTGTGATTTCTCTTTGGTATCTGTAAAGTTTTTTTTTCACAATGAGTTAGCAATCGATACATTCCTAACTTTTAAAAAGTTAGAAAGTGAATGATTTCTTACAGGTTGGAAAATAATGTCACTTTCGGCCCGTGGGCCAAAAATGACGTATGAAGAGAGGTGATCTGATCTACAAAGCTGTCACGGAGCGCGGAGTGTTGATGGATGCGTTGTTTGAAAAGGTTGCCTATGCCTATTGTCTACCTGATAAAAACGTTTGACGCGAAAAACTTTGAATAAAGCCAGTTATTTGCATTCAAACTGGGATCATTGTGAATAAAGTCCTATACATTCCACGGAGTAAAGCGTCATTACAGCCTACGAGATTCTATCTTACCTCGGCACGCCTTGGGTGATATATTGAAGCCCTTAGCTGTAATGAGACACTTTTCACCTCAGTATGTAATATACTATTATTCATGAGGAAATAAGACAAACTGACTTGACTCAAGTTGATTTTGATCAGCTCCCCTCTTCCGGGGCTCAATCTGGTGTCATAATTTTTGTAACAGCATTTGTTACCAAGATGCACTGCAAAAAGTGTAACATTGATGCCAACACCTTTGATAGTAGTTTTTTTTAATATTGTCATCGACCAGGAACTTTGCTTTTCACAAAAATGGATAGCCTGGACTATTTGTATCTATACCAGCGTGCGTTCGAGTCTCGAAATACACATGGGAGTACTAAAAAATCGTCGTGGTGTATGTCGCGGGACCTCTTATCGTAGCATTCTCTGTGCAACGTCCTTGAAGATAATTTTAATTTTATGTAAAATTGCCTTGACGTAATTTTTGAACAACATTTCATTGCAATACAATTTTTCCATCTACTCTACTGGTTTAGGTTTAACGTAATCCTGCCTAGAAGGCAGTATAGGATACGACGTATTCTCAGCTTGAATTTCATGTTGAAAGCACCCAAGTATTTCTTGATTATAAAACTGCAACGTGTCAACTTATGTCACTATAAGAAATTAAAAATCGAGCTCAAAATACATGCTAAAGTACCTGCTCAATGCTGATGAGGTGGATATTTTGTCATTCAAGGATGGAGTTCAAGTAAGGCTGGAAGAAATTCATCTTAATTCAGATCTACATATTTCGAATGCTACAGGGAGGTGCTATGAATTGATCTTGAAACATTTTCTATAAATTCAAAAAATAAATTTCACAAAGTAAGTCTAGGTAGGTATGATTTTTTTTATTTGGCCTCTAGCTTAAAAAAAGCGACCTGAAAGGTGAATTTCTGTCAAGGAATAACCCCAACGATACAAAAAACTGAACGACAAAAATGTCACAGATGGATGTTTTTTTGAAATTTTCTACCAAGACACGAGTCGTTTGTATGGCTGTGAAATTTCAGGTGCGTGCAGCGGAGCTAACGAATAGTTCTACAGAATTTGGATATCACTGAAACTTTATTTCCAGCATAAAAATGTTGAATATCATTCATCTGTCGTTCAGTTTTTTTTTGTCGTTAATGGTAATCCTCTTGCGAACATTAGTTTATGGCGCTTATTGGGATTTGTTTTGGTTCCAACATTATTGGCTAGGGATAAGATTTTGAGCTTTTGGTGTTTTCTTTCCGAAATAAGGGTTGAATGGTGCAGGTGCATTTCATTATTACGCTAATTAGAGTTTAAAGGTGTGCCAGATGAATTCACAATAACTTTGAAATTACAACAAAGACGCCCGTGGATTTGACGGCGTCGCGACAACGGCGGCGTAGACGTGAAGTACTGAATTTGCACATAAATGATGTTGTCGACGCTACGGCATTATTTTCAAATCTAACAAAAGTAGAATAGCGACGAAGCTCCTTTTGAATACCCATTAAATTTGTCGGTTAGCTAAGAAAGGTCTGATTCTAATTCATCAGGAACTTTTCATCGCATCAAAATGTACATATAAAAGACGAGCCTAATGTAATGATGTAAATGATCCAAGTATATAACGAATACACGACAGTCGAGCGAAACCCCACAGGCGCTAACATGGTTCCGGGGCCACAGACGCGAAAGTGGTTTGAGGGACACACAAGCGAAAACTCTGATAGACGGATTCCGTAGTGCAATGTGGCAACGCCGCCCATCCTCCTGCGTCATCATCGGCTGCGCACAGACCCATCGGGGGACACAGGAGCGAAAGCACCTTGAGGGCCACAGGAGCGAACGTGGTTTCAGCGACGCACAAGCGAAAGCACATCGGGGGACGCACACGCTAAAGCACTTCGAGGGCCACAGGAGCGAAAACATTTGGTTTGGAGCTCTGCAGAATTCGTAGCGGTTCGTCTACTTCCAGGCAGATGGCGCCATCGGTTCATGTTCATCGATTTATTTTTTATTACGATTACGACATAGATTTATTAATTATTACTTAGTATAGGTATACTCAAATGCAGAATTTAGCTTATAAGTGATTGATGGCTTATAGGTAGGTACACGTGGCTCGATAACAATGAATCATTATAAATCAATGAACATGAACCGATGGCGCCATCTGCCTGGAAGTAGACGAACCGCTACGAATTCTGCAGAGCTCCAAACCAAATGTTTTCGCTCCTGTGGCCCTCGAAGTGCTTTCGCGTCTGCGTCCCCCGATGTGCTTTCGCTTGGGCGTCGCTGAAACCACGTTCGCTCCTGTGGCCCTCAAGGTGCTTTCGCTCCTGTGTCCCCCGATGGGTCTGTGCGCAGCCGATGATGACGCAGGAGGATGGGCGGCGTTGCCACATTGCACTACGGAATCCGTCTATCAGAGTTTTCGCTTGTGTGTCCCTCAAACCACTTTCGCGTCTGTGGCCCCGGAACCATGTTAGCGCCTGTGGGGTTTCGCTCGACTGTCGCCTCACCTATATAACACTATACACCGCGTTGGCTGCCATTGCCAGTCTAGAAAAAATATGCAAAATTTTGACGAAACCTGGAATTTTAGCTACTCTAAATTTTTGGATACTTGTTCAGAATTGTTCAGATTTCGGCGAAGAACAACATACGAAAAGTCTCCATGTTTCCGAGCTCTGGCTTTTTTCTGGAGAAGGTCAGAGATACAATACAAAAAGCTACCATTTTCAAAATTGTCGAACATTTTTCACTAATGCTTCTAGGTGGAAGAACACGATGCGATAGATTCCAGAGCTGATGCGCAACAGATGCAACTTCAGCATGGGACACGCCGAGAAATAGAATGATGTTCTAGTCGTTATTGCGCAGTCCTGATCTCAATGTTTTATTTTGTTTGCGAAATATGATACAGCCCTTATGCTCCTGTAGTCAAAAAAATTTGAAATGAGGAATTATCTTAGCCTCCAGATGATTTTAGAGATTTTGTAGAGATGATTTGGAGCGGTCGTGGCCGAGTGGAATAGGTGATGGCAAGCTGACCCACTACCTCCATGGATATTTTGTTCTGTCTCCGAAGTTGCATGGTATAGTGCAGCTGATAGCTGAATGTCACCTCGTTAAATAAGTCGATTGAATAAATAAATTTTAGTTCTAAAAGCGAATGAGTGCTCAGATGAAATATTGACCCGACCACCTTCGTGAAACAAAAATTCTGCCTGACTTTGCAAAAAGAAGGGAACATCATTTTATATCAATTGAATGTGTGAGAATGTCCAATCTGATTATATTCATCGAAATTTTTACAATGAGTGCCTCGACCAATTGTGGTACGGTTGCGGCCATATTAAAGTGGACGACACTGTCAACGAGTAAGCTTGCTGTCATGCGACGTTCAGGCCAAAATCCTAAAAAATCTGTCAACCGTCGTCCACTTTAAAAAGGCCGCAACGGTACCAGCATGCATCAAACAAAAAACCAAATGTCCGCATTAATGACCGTATTTTTGTTTGTTCAACCCAACCACACATGTTTCTTTCAAAATTCCATGGGCATGAATGGACTGGTATAAGATTTAGTCGAAAATTATACCAAACTTGTCTGAATCACTGAAGTCCAGAAAGAGAACTTGGAGTTTTGGATTAAAAATACCCCTCCTACTTCTTTGGCATCTGTTACGCCACTGCTACAACGCACGCTCCTGAGATTATTATAAGATATTAATCCCAGCCAAAAATATCCCCGCGACAGAATATCCCAGGTCAAAAATATCCCCGCCAATAATTCGTTAAGGTGGCGAGCATAGAGGTAACCGTCAAATATTTGTCCATTCTAAAAAAGTAACTCGTCTGTAGCAGAGTTCTTGCGCAGTATACTTGCCATAAAAGTCAGCAATCATACCAAAATAGTTATTTATGTACCATGGGCATAAAGTGCCACTTTTTTTCCCCGCTGTGCAAGATTGCGACCGAGGCCGTAGGCCGAGGGAAGCAAGCACAAGGGGGAAAAACGCACTTTAGCCCAAGGTGCATACAATGTTTTTTGCACTGGCTAGTGCAAGACTGAACATTCCGAGTTCTTGAGTCGTTGAAAAATTGTCATGGCAGCGCTGATTACTTGGTTGTATGTCGCACGACTACCATGCGATCAACAAAATTCGGAATTGGGGTAGGCTGTGCCCCAAAAAAGCAGCTTGACATCCTGAAATTTAACCAGGTCATAGCCTACCAGATTGCATGGACGAGTGGCAGGTTACTTATCATCACCTATCTTGAACACGTAGCTGCCGGCGCCCCATCGCTTACTAGCATGAAACAGGTATTTATTGGTTTTGGTATGTAAACGTGCTAATTTTGTTGTTCTTGTAGTCTTTCGTGTTCCCTACAAATTGAAGTCCATTTTGCATCGCATCAAGTAGAAATAGAAGGTGACGTCTCCTCTGACGGATCAAGAGCGCTCGTTGCCATGGCGACATTTTTGCCCAAGGGCTAAAAAGAGTCACTTTAGGCCCTGTTTTGAGGTCGTAAAATAACGCATTTAATATAGGTAGTGCAAAAAGGTAATTTAGGTTAAAATTCCAATAAAACCTTAGCTCTCCTTAGGCCGCGGACCACTTCTTGTGACGAGCAGTTTGTAGTCACCGTACGTAATGATTATGACGTTACGTCAAGTTAAATGTTTGGTAATTAGTCGAGCTTGTCAAAAATCCGGCCAATAACTGACGGGCAGCTCGACAAGACGTGGTTTAGTTGACTGGGTAGCAGCACCAACGACATCGAAAATGCCAAAGAGCCTCCTTGACTGGTTTCCATTTATCATCCTCGCTGCCTGCATAAGTAGTCCAGCAACAGCCGTGTTGGACATGCGGTGACAAAATCTCTGGCCCATTATGGCATCTTCAGCTGGGAGTTTTGCTACTAGCTCCTCTGGCTTTCGATGCGATTGTCAGTTAGCAGAAATCTCCGGTATCTGGGGCTCGTTATAGCGGATCGACCTATCCTTCTCGTACCTAGGCCCGAGCTGCCAAACTCGTGCAGGATTTTCCTGATTTCTTGAGGCTTTGACACCTATCACTCAATTAAGCTTTGTAGTTACTTGGAAGTTTGATATGTATTAAATAATTATTATGGTAAAGTTTAATTGCTTGATCTTTCCGCGTGGTTTCCGAATAACGAAAGGATTCATATTGTGTTGCCAGCAGTTGGGCAGCCATCATTTGAGAGCCTGGGGGTGGTAGAGTCAATATTGTTGCAGACTGTTTGAGTCGGTGACTTCTCTGTGTTTGGGAAAAAGCGAAATACCTATGGGAGCACTATGGGCGTTTGAATCAAGGTGCGGGGGTCAAGCATTATTTATTTGAACAGCCCAAAACACTTCAAGTTGGTCCGCAACTACAAATCTAACTTACAATCTAACATATTAGATTTAAAATATATCATCTCTAATGAGTACCACTGGGTGTACTTTAGGGACGAAGGACGAATTTTCTAGGGAAATTAGCATGGCAGTTATCACGTGCTGCGAATTTGTGTTTCATAAAACATGCGAAATACAAGTAGAATTACAAGTAGTGGCTATCATGCACTATACTATCGTGAATCAGGGACGCTTATATACTCGCACGAGTATAGAAATGGAAATGTTCTGCTTCGCGGTCTAACTTGACACATGTCACTTTAACGTTCGTTTTGACAAACGATCTTACACCAGTCTGTTGGTATAATACATTGCATAAGATGAAGCACACGTTGGAGTGGACATTATTAGAAGACAAAATATGAAAACGGAGCTTTCCCGCGCGGTTCACTGCATACCTACACAAATGTTCTTATTGCAAGAATGCATCAACATTCATAACTTATTCACATCTACTTAACCACTGCGAAAACCTGACAAAGATTCCTATTTTCCAGGTAACGTGTTTGTCATAGCCGCCATCCTGCTGGAGAGGAACCTGCAGAACGTCGCCAATTACCTGATCGTTTCCTTGGCCGTGGCCGACTTGATGGTCGCGTGCCTGGTTATGCCACTGGGAGCCGTATATGTGGTAAGTGTTTCCTGTCGTCATCAGTTCCGGTGCTTCTTATGATATATTGCGTGCAGTGAAGTTCGGTGGTGTAACTACTCAACACCGCATACCTTTTTTAGAATAAGCAAATATTGATTGACAGATGCCACAATCTTTTTTTTTTTTTAATAATTGCCATCCAAGTGAGAACATGCACATTGGGTCCAATTACGATGGCTCTTGTAATTGAAACAATATTGTAATTTTTGTTATTTTTATATAGTTACGATTGTTACAACAATAGTTTGTTGTAAAACCTACAATATTGTTTCAATTACAAGAGCCACCGTAATCAGACTCATTGCGTGGGAGTTAATGAAAATTTCACAAAAGGTACATAAATGATTCATTGCTCAATTCTCTAATGTTCAGATAATGTGTAAGATCTGAATGATAGGTCATAAGGTAATCTTTTGGGTGGTTCTGTTCATAAATGAGATATCTGATATTTTGGGCTCGTTCCTGTAAGTAAGACCGCATCGCTTTCCGCTATATATACATCTTTTCCTGGCACAGAACGGCCCTAGTTACTCTTTTGATTTAAACAAACTCGAACGAATCAATTTTTCATTTGATCATGAGAATTTTTATTTGATCGTGGCCACTTAGGGCAATATTTTCAGAGTGATTCATACATAATTAGACCGAAAGAATTGAGCTCTGTATCAAGAAAGACTATGCGAGTACGACACTGAAACCCATTTTCAGTCGTGGACGTAGACGTAATTTGGACGTTATGGTCTTTCCGGCTTTCCCCAAAATGCATTTCGATGGCATGGAGTCTTTCTAATGAAACAGGGAGAAATCTTGGCAAATATGCCAGTGGAATCATTTATTGAAATTCGATAGGTAGGTACCGATGGTGGGTTGACCGTTCATCATTCTCCCATCCCTTCTTAACATTTTTCCTCCCCAAAGCTTTTGCTTTGTTTCTCACGGCCCCAAGAAAATTTGAACAAAATCGGTTGAACAGTTCAAAACTTATGTCAAAAAATCAGTTTTGAAAAGTCAACTTGAACACCCTGTAACTTTTCAATGGATCATTTTAGGACATCGAAGTTATATTTTTTCTTGGTTCATTTTTGATGGGGAATCTCCCGTAGAAGTTTGTATCACCATTTTGTTTCGCAATTACGGTTACAAACTTCGAGGGGAGATTCTCCATCAAAAATGGACCAGAAAAAAATATAGCTTCGATGTCCTAAAACGCTCCGTTACAAAGATAATGATACAGGGTGTTAAAGTTGACTTTTTAAAATCGATTTTTTGATATAACTTTTGAACCGTTCAACTGATTCTGTTCAAATTTGAAACAAAGTTCACCAGAATAGGTCTCTGTCGAATAATAGCAACGCGTTCAGAAAAAAAAATTAGGGGCATAGATAATGGGAGGGGGGTCTTCATATTTCCCCCCTATTTTTTACCCCTAGCTATTTTTCCAAATTGTTCTAATTTTTGGATTCTACGTCAAATTTAGAAAAAAAAGTCACCCTCGCGAAATTTTGATTGGAGGCTTCATTTTTAAGATATTTGGGTTTGAAACTTTGGAAAACAGGAAGTTTTCAGGAAAAAAAAAGGCACATTGAAAGTGGCGATATCGAGATGTTTTCCAAAATTTCAAACCCAAATATCTCAAAAATGAAGCCTCCAATCAAAATTTTGCAAGAATAACTTTTTTTCTTAATTGGACGTAGAATCCAAAAATTAGAACAATTTGGGAAAATAGCTAAGGGGTAGAAAATAGGGGAGGGGGGAATATTAAGACACCCCCATTATCTACGCTCCTGAATTTTGTTTTCTAAACACGTTGCTATTATTCGATAGAGACCTATTCTGGTCAACTTTGTGCCAAATTGTGCCAAGTTGAACGGTTCAAAAATTGTAACAAAAAACCGATTTTCAAAAGTCAACTTGAACACCCTGTATCTTTTTAACGGAGCGTTTTAGGACATCGAAGTTATATTTTTTCCTGCTCCATTTTTGATGGAGAATCTCCCCTAGAAGTTTGTAACTGTGATTGTGAAGCACCCTCTAGGTATACTCGATTTCACAAAAGCGTTTTATCCGTAACGTATGGTCCGAAAGTTTTGGGAAATTGATCAACAGCTGATAACTTCGATATGGAATGGCGTTCGAATCAAATTTTTATCTTGAAAGGTTGGAACGCCAGTGTACCGATCCATGCCTAATGCGTACTATCGACTCATCCTCTAGACGTATTTGAGTGTATTGATAATGTGCATAGTCTCTTTCACGTCTTGTGAGTTACGTCTCAGTAAATCTTCTCTCTTTTACAAGGAGAATCCTTCTTCCTATGTGAAGAAAGACCTATTTCAAGTGTTTCTAACCAGGTGAGTAAACTCTGTGTGCGTGGTTGGTCTCAACAAAAGTCAGTTTGACCTTGTCCAAGAGTTTTTCGATATTTTTGAGAGAGGATTTTTTACTTCGTAAGTCATAACTTATTGACGCGTACACTGTATTATGTATAAGTATCTCTGTCGACCATTCCAGAATGTTCTGGGGTGCGATTCCCGAACGTGTTCGAAAAGTTTTCGTATGCGAATTCTCCTTTCCGACAGCCCAAATGCACACGAAACCAAAGAGATTCGTATATGAAAAATCACTCGAATAACTCGAGAATCGTACCCCTGGTGTCATTTCGATAATTCGATCAAGGCGATCTATTGCCAAGAGCTCCGGAAGAATGTAGTAGGTATAAAAAAAATACATATAATGAATTTCACGACTTTTTTCAAGGTCGGTTCCGTTTCGGTTCCTCCGCCAAATGTGCAAGTCTCTGTCTTGTTCTGGCGCTGAAATCTCCAGCCTTGCACAGTTCATTGTTAATATCAATCGAATTCCTCCACAGTTTTACCGCTCTTTGACAGAGAAAAAACTCAAGAATTTTTCCTTGTTAGAAACTATACAATATACATATTATCCAGTGTTTGAAGGTAGGTACTTGAACTCTCTGCATGATTGTTACTTTTTTTATTTCAGGATGGTAAATCCGAGCTGAAATCCACACGCAAAAAAGTACTATTAATATCACCGTTACGAAAACATATAGGGTGATTCAAAAGTGTCGAACCAAAACCATAGTACTGTATATGGATTTTCCATGAAGCCCACCAGAATAAACATATGTTTTTTGACATTTCTTTTTCAAGTTATGAAGGACCAAAGAGTAGTCTTTCGAACTCTTCTAGTTCCGTTATTTTGAAAAGATTGTATTGAATTGTTTACGGTAAAAGAAAATTACAAGCATTGAATGTCTATATTCAACATCTGTTTTCTATACAGGGTGGGCCAAAAACCTCGAAGCTTATTTTTCTTCAACAATGTCTCCGAACCATCCGTCCACAGAGAAAAGACTTTATTTAAATCAAATGAATCTTCTTTATTTCAAATAAATTTGTTGTTTCTATATGGCGAAGGAAATATTTGTTTGGTACATTAGAATGATTTCTTTGAAACTTGTAAATGAACATTTTTTTGACACAACACATTGATTTATTAGTAGAATAGACTTGGACCTTTGCAATTTGTTTGGGTTACTCAACTATTCATTCAATTGGAAAGATCTATTTATTTGATTTAAGAATTTATATATTCAATTGAATTCTAATTTTTTTGATAAAAATTCAACATTTTCTCAACTCAAACAAATTTTTATTTCATTATTTTTGCCAAATTTAATGAAATATTTCTTTGGATTTATTCATTTGAATGTAGGTAAATAATGAAATTCTTTTTTATTTTCTCTATTTTTTTAAATTTCTTTTAAAAATACATAAACATATTAATACATACATATAGAAACCTGAAAACTTGTAATACTGGCAACATGAGTAGACACATAACTTCCAAAAATATAATAGTACAGTCGACCGATACATTGAAATAGGGTTCACCTTGCAAAAGGTCGCGGAGATTCGAAAATTTGCAGTCTGGTACAGTTTTGTGTCCTGATTAACATACTGAGTTTTCGAATTCGGCAAGCCGCCGCTCGCTCCTCCACATTGGAAAGATGGTGCCGAAGGACCAAAAAAGAACCAAGTTTTACCAATTCACTGTTTATCATCGTCTCACCTACCGCAATAGAACCCTATGACTTTGTTGAAACTATTGATGCATTAGCTGCTACGCCAGTCCCATTCTTCGCGGTTAAAGGCAAATAATTCCTTTGGAAAACATCTAGTTTTTCTTGATTTTGAAAAGATTTTTTTCTCACGCGGAAATATGACCAGCTGACCTAACTCAAGTGAATTTCGATCAGCTTCTTTATTCCTGAGCTAGTTCTGGTCTCATCATTTACATAACATCATTTGCTGACAAGGTGCACTGCAAGAAATGTTAAATTGCTAACACCAAATTCAACGTCATTTTTTCATTATTGCCATCGATCATGAAGTTCAATTTTAACTGGAATTGATAGCTTGGACTGTTTTCTGTTTATTCAGCATGCGATCCAATTTCGTAATCCACGTGGGAGTACGAAAAAGTCAATTTTTTTTAAGCGCGCGTAAATCTGCGAAACTGCATCTAAACACCTGAAAATAGTCGTAACCAACACAACATAAATTTGAACAATAAGGAACCTGAACTGGTTCTTCTGTCACTCATTGTTTTGGGTTTTGTAGTGTTGGTTACGACTATTTTCAGGTGTTCAGATGCCAGCTTTGCAGATTTACGCGCACTCTGAAAAGAATTTATTTTTCGATATTCCCACGGGCATTTGGGGATTCGGTCCATGCTGTATAAGCAGAAAACAGACCAAGGTATCATTTCCTGTGCAAATTAAAATCCCTGATCGATGGCAATAATGAAAAAATGACTGTTGGTTTGGTGTTGGCAATTTTACACTTCTTGCAATGCACCTTGTCAACAAATGCTGTTAAGAAAATTATGAGACCAGGACGAGCTCAAGAAGAAAGAAGCTGATCGAAATCAACCTGAGTTAGGTCAGTTTGTGATATTTCCGCATGAGAAAAAAATCTTTCCAAAATCAAGAAAAACTAGACGTTTGCCAAGGGAATTATTTCTTTTTAACCGCGAAGAATCGCACTAACGTGGCAGTAAATGCTATCAAGGGCTTCACTACAGTCATGTGGTTCCATTGCGGAAAGTCAAACGGCGATGCACAATAGATTAGTGAATAGTGGCTCTTTTCGGGTCCTTCGGCACCAACTTTTCAATGTGGAGGACCGAGCGGCGGCTTACCGAATTCGAAAACTCAGTATGTTGATCAGGACACAAAACTGTACCAGACGGCAAATTTTCGACTCTCCGCGATCTTTTGCAAGGTAGAACCTACCCATTGCCTGGACTATAACTACAAAAATTCACTTGCGTAGTTAGTACAAGTCCACACACACAAGTGGGTACTTGTGAACAAAATGACAAAAATGATCATAATACCCAACAATTCGGGTTGCTCTTAAACAAAGAATACCGTATAACAATAATATAAACTAGGGATACAATAAATAGTAATAATAATAACATGGTAAATGAGCAAAAAAAAAAGAAGAGACCTAGTTCAATTTGTATAAATGGTGTCTTGATATGTGTATAGATTTTTTGATGGCAACTGCTGAAATGTACTCACAAAATTTGGAAGAATGCGGACTTTTGCATCAAAATCTCTAAATAAAGAGGTGATCGCTCGATCCGCAAGCTGCGACCATCATTAGTCCGAGAACTTTGATGTCCTTGAGCCCTTATATTTTTTTGAAGAATGGGATGGTTAGATTATAGATCCTTTGTTTTCCGATGTTGACTTCCAATATATTGTTGCCTTCATGAAATAAACAATAAAATTATATCAATTTCGAAGTAGATGAAGGTGGTAATTCTATGCATGCAATTTATCAAACTGCTACTTGAAATCTGAATTGTATATATGAAATGTTACTTACCATTGAAAACTAAAAATTAATGCCCCATATCATTGGTTTCCAAAAAATCTTCCATGATGATGGAGGACTGTCACTCGCGTCTTGCACAACCTCATCTCAAACAATAGAATAATTTTGCAGGTCGTGACAAGTCAAGGGACGAAGCTTTGTTCAAAGCGATCGGAGCTTTGAGTCAAAGCATATTTACTTGATGCAAATACTTCCGCTTTGACAGCAAAGAAACATTGTTTAACAGCTAAATGGAAACAAGAATGATTTGATTGAAACATATTAGTTTATTTGGTTTATTTTTCTAAATATTTTTTTGTTCTAAGACAGTATATGTTCAAGACGAAGAGCGCAAAATTTCTCAAATCAAATAAATCCAAAAAAATCTCCAAGAAAACGCATTTTCTTGAAGCAAAATTTTTGTTGTTGATTTAATAAAATTTTGTTTGTTCTGAAGAAATCAGTTTCAAACAACTTCGATTTCTTAATTCAAATAACGTCTTTTCTCTGTGTCGTTTGGTCTCTTTACCGATGTAGAGCAAAAGATCACGATCACAGGGTTGTGTAGCAAGAGATTTTGTTCGGAGATATTTTCAAATAAATTAATTTTTTTTACTTCATGACTCACCCTGTATAGTGGATGAAAATTAAGTAGGTATATACTCAGTAGTTTATATTGTTTATTCGTAATTCAGCCACCAACAGCTTCCAAAAATCTTTTGAAGTAACGAAACTAGAAGGGTTCGAAGGATTACCTTTTTGACACTTTGAAACTTCGGAAGCAAAATTCGAAGATGTTTTAAAATATTTTTGGTGGGCTGCATGGAAGATTTCATGTAACGTTGTTTGGTCTTGGTCCCGGCAATTTTGAATCACCTGTAGAGAACACTTCATCAGTTCATAAGATTTAGGTGATATTTTTTCAACTATACAATGATTATTATAAGAGTTGTTTAGAAAATGGATTATCGGATTACCCCGGAGCGCTGCGCTGCCATAGGATTGGTGGGATTTACGGCAGGGCCAGAGCACTCTCTGACTTGCCACTATCCGCCTCGGCTCTCAGGCTCACCAGCTATATTATGGCATCTGTCGATACAACCCCAACTATGATGGATTGCCTCGAGTAATTGACTTACTATGTAAATACCAAGTTGGGCAAAGCACTTGTCACGTGACGGTGATGTTATTGTTGCTGCTGCTGCTACTGCTGTTGCACTAACCCATCCTTTCGTCCAAATTCTGGGTCCCTCTGGCTTTCGTGTAGAAAAGTTCAATTTGAAAAGTGACGACATCAAAATCACCCAAAGTGCATCGTGAAGTACCTCCTATATAAATAAAATTTTCGCCCCAGCTTCAATTTAATTAAAACTTAAATAAATAGTTTAGCTTTGCAACCTGCGCGTGTGCCCCGCAGCCTTAATTGTCTTTATACTTATACAGGGTTATTCAAAAGTCCGGAATAAAATTCATAATTTTTTTCCATATTCATTTCGGAAAAAACGCTCGAACAGGTCGATTTCTAAAAACGGTAAGCCGTTTTTTCATGACACGTGTCATGTTCTACCGTCAACCCCCTAACCCCAAGCTACCCTTAGTATTTTTTTTCAAATGGCACCCTATGGCTTGTGGGAGCTCGTTGGAAAGCTTGTCAAAAACTCTATTCAGATCTACCATTGAAAATCGGATCGGACGCTTCACCGTGAAGTTTTGAGGAACCCCAGTTTTACTGACAGTCCGGAATAAAATTCATAATTTTTTTCCATATTAATTTCGGAGAAAACGCTCGAACAGGTCGATTTCTAAAAACGGTAAGCCATTTTTTCATGACACGTGTCATATTCTACCGTCAACCCCCTAACCCCAAGCCACCCTTAGTATTTTTCTTCAAATGGCACCCGGCAAATGGGTGGCTTGGGGTTAGAGGGTTGACGGTAGAACATGACACGTGTCATAAAAAAACGGCTTACCGTTTTTAGAAATCGACCTGTTCGAGCGTTTTTTCCGAAATTAATATGGAAAAAAATTATGAATTTTATTCCGGACTGTTAAGTAAAACTGGGGTTCCTTAAAACTTCACGGTGAAGCGTCCGATCCGATTTTCAATGGTAGATCTGAATAGAGTTTTTGACAAGCTTTCCAACGAGCCTCCACAAGCCATAGGGTGCTATTTGAAAAAAAATACTAAGGGTGGCTTGGGGTTAGGGGGTTGACGGTAGAACATGACACGTGTCATGAAAAAACGGCTTACCGTTTTTAGAAATTGACCTGTTCGAGCGTTTTTTCCGAAATAAATATGGAAAAAAATTATGAATTTTATTCCGGACTTTTGAATAACCCTGTATAACAATTGAATTTTCTTCAGAAAGTAATTTAGTTTATACGGTGGCAGTCATAGCAGAGTTAATTATAAAGTTACGTGTTTTATAGACAACATTAGGTAGAGCTGCGAGAAATGATACGTTGCAAAGGGTACACGTACATTTGGTTAATTGCATTAAATTATTTGGCGCCTCGTAGAAAATTCAATTTTATTCGGCCTTGGCACCCTAATAAATCATTCTGATGGGGTTCGTAAGTCACGCTCTCAACCTAGTTTTTCTTGATATAATTTGTCATTTCAAGTAAAACAATCTCTGTAAATAATCAAACAAAATATAGGTATATGTATATTAAAGACACCAATAACAAGCAATTGATACATTAACTGTCATCTATCCTTGGTTCACTTCTACCGGGATTCTAGTTGGGCTGTGAGATTTTGTTTCTTAGTTTCCAAATCCGATATTTGAAAACTTCCTAGAACTTGGCAGTTGGTTGCATTGATGTTTGAAAGTCCAAGCTTGACAACATCAACAACATTATTACCGTTTATGTCAAATAGACTGAAAATCACGAGTTTCACGGAAATTGTGGTGGAATTATGCCCATTACTGTGAAAACTGTGTTTGCGCCTCAGCTTGTGTCTTGAACAATAACGTCCAGTGCCCATTTTGAAGCCCTCGATGGTGCCATCAAGAACTAGCTTCTGGGAGAAAATTGGCGGAGTATAGGTGCTGGGCATGTACCTCATAACGTTCAGCTTTGCGGAGAAGTCGTGAATTTATTTTCAAAAACCACATAATATGGAAGCATTGTGAACTATTCTTGGTTTTTAAAAGAAGTAGATACCCACGCTCTGAAAGACTCGGAACTCTGGGAATCTACAAACCCTTCTAATTTTAGTGTGGATGGGATTCATCGGCGTTAAAACTTGATTTCACTGCTCAGGACATCGGACTGGAAACTGGAACAAGAAATCTACGGAACTTGTAAAAGGTGAACTACATCCACTCCATACTTTCAATTTGCAAAGTTAATTTCGGAAATTTTTTCATTTTTGACAGAAACAGTCGACACATCAACATAACCTATCTTGACAAAAACGCACCAACATAACCTATCTTTCGAAGCCAGACGCTCAGGCGCACACTAGGCAGTTGGACGTGAAGTCTACAATGCCAAACTGTGAAATTTGCCCAGCCTACTAGAATCACGGTACAAGTGAACCACTATACCCAGTATGTTTGTGATGGTTTACTTTCCGTGCATATGATAGGTATGCTCAGCCATCTTTGACTGTTGTCGTTGACACTTGGGCTTTTGACGCCGCTGTCAGCTGAAACGAAAAACGGCTGTGTTGTGGCAGCTCATCGTAATCTCAAAACGGGTCTACTGGCTCACTTACATAAAACTGTAACAGCAACGCTAACGTTATAGTATAGGTCGCGGGAACAAAACGTCACCTTGACACCCGCTATGGCAACGTTGCAAGTACGCCTGGACGTGGCAACAGCGCAATGCGCGTTCTTCACGACGTTGAATTGACATAATACGCTCGCGCAAGCGCATGATGGGGTGCCAAGATACCGCTGTAGAGATTCGTTTGTTTTTGACATCAATAATCGAGTCAAATCTTGAGTTTAGCAGGACAATTTTTGTGATCAAGCGACAATTGTTTAATAAATTATCAACAGAAATATCACAAATGCTGAGATTTTCACGATAATTTTGGCCAGGCGATCGCGAGTGCTGGTTGTAGCGATATCTAGGGACAACCAGCCCGAGGGGAACGCTTGGCCAAAATTATCTGGGAAAATCTCTAGCACGAATGATATTTTGATGATTATTGCAGAAAAGAGGTCCGAAGTGACAGCTGTCAGATTTTGTTAATTACATGAATTTTATTCCGTTGCCATTGACAGTGGGATTTAGATAAGTGAATATTATCCTTGTAGGTCTAATAATCAAGGGCGTTGTGTGTAATAATCAACAGTAATATCACAAGTGCTTAGATTTTCTCGATAATTTTGGCCAGGCGATCGCGAGTGCTGGTTGTAGCGATAAATGCCCGACTCCGTAGGAGGAGGGCATTTATCTAGGGACAACCAGCCCGAGGGAAACGCTTGACCAAAATTATCTGAGAAAATCTCGAGCACGAGTGGTATTTTGATGATTATTGCAGAAAACAAGTCCGAAGTGAGGAGCTTGTGGTGTGGTTAGTTAGCGCGTTCGACTACCACTCCAGAGGTCGCGGGTTCGATCTCCGCCGGGGACGTTTTTTCGGCCTCGAAAACAAGCTCCTTGGTTTAGTTGGAATGCTTGCTAAATGCAAGACGCGCCGTGTGTCGCATAGCACGTAAAATACGAACGATGGTGCCGACCCCATGCGATGTTGGTGGTCGTTAAAAATCCCTACCCTGTGTTGGAACACACAGGGGTTCGGCGAAATTTCCCGTATAGTGGAGGAAAGCATTCAACGGCGTCGGTGTTAGGCCTCGTTGCGGAAATAGGCCGACGTGAAATAAACGAATAAAAAATTAAAAAAATAAAAGTCCGAAGTGACGGAGCTGTCAGATTTTGTTCTTTACATCAATTTTATTCCGTTGCCATTGACAGTGGGATTTAGATAAGTGAATATTATCCTTGTAGGTCTAATAATCAAGGGCGTTGTGTGTAATAATCAGTAGTAATATAACAAGAGCAATGAAAATTATCGATAATTTCTGGGAAATGTGCACGAATGCAAGTTTAGTTGGGAAAGAGCACGAGTGCACGTAGTGCACGAGTGCCTTCTCCAGTTTAACTTGCATGAGTGAAGATTTGTCAAAAATTATAGTTGCATTTTCACTACACGAGTAATATTTTATTTTATCAGGAAATTCCATGAATGAAAAAGCTTCCACGCCTATGACATTGTCAACTGGTCACTCTAGTCATTGTCATCAGGGAATGACTACCTACGACCAAAGAATTAACACGGGGTCGCAAGGTTCCATGGGTGATGCACCTACTATACAGACGAATTTGTGGAAAAATTGGCCTACATTGCCAAGCCGTTGCAGCACACGACTCCGTTTTTGTGGTCCAAGGAATTGGACCTGATGACAATATGGCCAAGCTAAGGTTCATTATTTTTTTATAGAAAAAGTAAGTGACTTTTCTTCACTCCACATCAGGCACAGCTCAGTTGAACCTTTGAGTATATCATACTGTTTAATAAAATATTCTAGATCATATTTTGGAATAAATCTTGGACCCTTTTTTTAAGAATGTGCAATTGGCCATATTGCCAACAACATGTCAGCATGTCTGCAATATGGCCATACCTGAAGAATCCCTTATAAAGTGTATTTCATTTACGCGTTTGTGAGGTCATGATACCAAAACAATAACAAATAATATATTCTTTCCCAAGAGCCATATAGAACTGACGAATTTTTTTTTAAAACACGAATAACTGAACAAAACTACTCGGCAAAACTCTTTGAGAGTGAAAAAAACAAAATTCAACGAAACGCAGTTTTTTGTGGACACGTTCTCTGCATTCGTTGAACAACCTCATGTCTGCGTCCGATCTTCAGGGCACAATTCTAGAACCATGATTCTCCCCTCGGCTCTAAGACCATATTCTTTGTATAAACTGTGGCTATATTGCTCTACAAGGACATGTTCAGACATTTTCTACAATTTCGGCATCCAACGTTGTGGCATTCGACGTTTTAAAAACGTCGGAACAACGTCGGCACACGGAATGGTATAACAATCCAACCAAAATTGTACCAAATCCGACGTCTCAATTGGTACAAATTTAGTCGGTGGTCGGCAGCGTGCTACTTGTGAGGACTTTACTCAGATGTTCTTTCCCGCTCGTGGATCGACTTTTTTTGAAGAACTCCAACTGAAATTGGAAAAGATTGCACCGGGCTTCGAGTAGGTTCATTTTCAAATGCGGTTTTTTGGCGGTGATTTATTTGCTGGATTTTATTATAGGTTTCTTTCATCATCTTCCACAATGCACTCACGTCAAATTTATCGCTTTCGCCGCTTGCTACAACGCAACAATATATAGGCTGTCTGATTTCTACATGATTCTAGTGGGCTGTGTTTCTGATCGCCATCGGCCGATCGCCGCGCCGCCGATCAAATAATTAAGCTGTCGCCAAGCATGTGCACTTGTGCAGCTCAAAGCATGTGTAGCTCGGATTTCCTTCATTTACTATTACCATGGTGCCCTTCAAGCAGCGACGTTCACATTATGAAAAAGAGGGCGAACTGTGGTAGAGAGCCAGGAGTTTCACTTGCACGTTCACCCTGCCTTCTTCCTGCAAAAGAAGCATCAAAACGCAGAGCTGACACACTGTATTTTGTAGGGCAGAAAGTGCTCAAACTGTCCGAAAGTGCAGATTGCAGGGGAGAAGAGCGAACTAGTGTGTGTCCAATTATTACGGGATTATCCTGGCCCGGAAGAACCTTCCTCCACTTGAGACGGTAATCCTGCGAATATAACAGGCTCCGGCACTTAGTTAACCGACCGTACCAGAGTTCCTCACGCGACGGCAACGGCGGGCGCGGCGAACGGCCGCGTCCCAAATTTTTGATTCCCTAATCTCATCCCGGGCACATTACGGAACATTCCGCAACACAAATTGCCTCCGAGCCAGAAATAAGTCTTTAAAGCGAAATATGCGCTAGGTATACATTGCCGCATAATTTTTTGAGCTTAACGGACAGCAGACCGCGTTCATTTGGAATAAAATTCTATTGAACAAGCTGTCCTGGCCACGTCGAAAAGGTCCGGTGCCTCTTTAGTCCAGGAATTTTAGCTGTTAAAATCCCAAATAGCGAACAAAAATGAAAGCCAGCCAGATTTTTGTATACAAGCTCAGTCAAGCATGTAGTTCAACATACTTAAAGTCCTCAAGAATCCGGTGTGAGCTTCGGCCGTTGTGGCGTCGAGAAGAACTTGAGGATCAGTTTTTTGCGTACATCTCGTGAACAATAGCACTTGAGGAAAAAATTCCTGGAAAGAAATTGTTGGAAATTTTATTGTCTACAAGAAAGGTCCTCACACATTTCATCGTCAGTCATCTTCTTCTTCGTCAAAACACAAGAAAATCAAAATAGTCCAGATGCTCGATGCTGGGAAGACTGTATGGACCTTGAGTTTTATGATGGCGGAGTGCCACTTAGTAGAGGTGTTGTTTGATTCACTCTCTTTTGATTGAAACTCAAAGCCATCAATACGAACTAATCCGGCGGTATATACAGGGTGAAATAAAAATAAAAAGTTGAACATTTGTATCTCACTCGGTATCTCAAGAACCAAAATAGGTGAAGACATGCAAATCGCCATAAATGATTCTGATTTCATAGTAATGGAGTCGTCTTAAACCTGAATTGAATATCTAGAGCATTTCTCGAAATATCTTCATTAGACTGAAGTTGTTACCGATAAAAAAAATTTCGTCTACTCATCAGAAAAAAAGTTGACTGTGTTTTTTCTAAAAGTAGTTGGCCTAGAGAGTGTTTCCCACTGTTATCTCATTTTAAATGTAATTTATCATTGTTTCGATTCAAAACACCAAGTTTCGATTCAATATTAGAAAAATTACGGAAAACTATTTTTTTTTCGTAACGACTTCAGTCTTCTTAAGATATTTCAGAAACGGCTCAACATATTTGATCCAAATTTACGACGACTTCATGATAATGAAATTAGAAATATTTTTGGCGATTTACATGTCTTCACCTATTTTGGTTCTTGAGGTACATTTGTTCAACTTTTCATTTTCATTTCACCCTGTATATGTAGCCGGCATAGTTGATATTGATGGCATCGAGTTTCAATCAAAAGAGAATGGATCGAACAACACCTCTACCAAGTGGCACCCCGCCATCATAAAACTCAACGTCTATACAGTCTTCAGCATCGAGCATCTGGGCTATTTTAATTTTCTTGTGTATTGACAAAGAAGGAGTAGTCTGACGATGGAATGTGTAAGGACCTTTCTTATAGACAATAAAATTTTCAACAATTTCTCTCCGGGCACTTTCTTAAAACTGATCCTCAAGTTCTTCTCGAGGCCACAACGGCCGAAGCTCACACCGGATTCTTGAGGACTTTTATTATGTTATAAACTACATGCTTATCTGAGGTTATATACAAAAATCCGGCTGGCTTTCATTCTTGTTCGCTATTTTTTCTATAATTCCTGGACTACTTGCGAATTTCTACAAATTGAGCTAATTCACAATCTCCAAATTAACCTTGTTACATATGTATACATACGCATAACCGTAAAAGTCTGGCATCCGCAATTATAGGTATGATGTTGTTAACAACCTCAACTTGCAACAAACGCAGACTTCTTCTATTTGCAAGGTCCAAGCTTTTATGTACCGTTGGAAAAAAGCTGGTGCCTCAAAACTTACGTCATAATAGTGAGGACGTTTGTGCACGATGTGTGGGTGTTAGGTCTCTTGTGCGTTGATAAGGTTGTTGATTTTTTCTTCTCTTACATGTCAGACCGAGAGCTTTAGGCTAGTATAGACTTGTCAATTTTCGAAAAATGGCCAAAACTTACGTCGTAAGGTAGGTATATAAATGACACCAACGGGCTTTCGTGTAGGAACATCCCCTTGATCAAAAATTGGGTCACAAAACTAAAATTTTTGGGGGCTCTCGGTCCATTAAACAAGGTTGGAATTTTCAAAAAAGATCAAAATTTACTCCTCGTGAAGACTTCTCCTTTGACATAATTTTAGAAGTGAAAAGAGATTCCCAGGCTGGCGACTTTTTGGTGTAGGTACAATGTCCAATTGTGCATATCGCATGACGCACGTCAACACGTCATATATAATGACGTGCATTTTCTGGAAGCCGTCACGGCTGGTCACGGCATAGGCGACAAGCGACTCCACGCAATTTTATTCCACTTTCGTGCTGCTGCGATGCTGCGAGTTTATATTTATTTATTTGTTTTTTTTTAATTCAATTGACTTATTTCACGAGGCGACATTCAACTATTAGCTGCTCTACCATGCAACTTTGGAGACAGAACAAAATATCCATGGATGTAGCGGGGTTCGAACCCGCACAGCGCATCGCGAGTGGGTCAGCTTGCCATCACCTATACCACTCGGCCACGACCGCTCCAATCTATCCGCTATATCTGTGACTAGGATTGATAAAACTCTTACCATGCCTAATTAGACCTTCTGAGGCTTATTATTGTGGTAATTCAATATAAACTAGATAAATTACAATTTCGTGAATCAGCAGGAGATAATTCATTCTGGCTTCGAGAATAGGGATGGGCGATATCGTGATCCAGGTATCAAAGTTTGATAAGAAAAAAGTATCGATAATTATTGATATATAAAATATCGATAATTATCAAAGTATCAAAATTTGATACATATCAAATTATCAAAAATCAATAATTGATATTCATCAAAATATCAATATGAAAATTAGGATATCAAGTAATAATATGAAAAATATATCATTGATGGTCAATCTAGACTTGCATGATGAATGAAACTTACTTCTTTGGGGGCCTTTGCTTTTCTATCTTGTTATTAATTAATATTTCAATGATGTGACAACTGTTGTCTATTTTTCGATAAAATGTTGATTGTTATCAATATTTGATATTTTGATAATTATCGATATCTGATATATCGGTATGTTGTAAAATCAATATCATTAGTTGATATATCGATAAATTTATTGATATATCAATAGTTTTGCACATCCCTATTCAAGAATGTGGCTAAATAAAAATTTACAGTGACAGATACCCTGATAAATTTTATTTGACATTTGACTAAAAATCAAGTCATCTCATAAGCCTTCTTGATATGTTGCATTCACGGAAATTGCCACTTGTGGTTGGTTGGAGCCGTTGGGTTATGAGCCCATAACCCACGGGGCGGGGCTTTGGCAGTGAGTTATGAATGTCATCAATTAATCAAAAACGCATAGTTGATGTCAGAATTATTGAATAGGAGTAGATAAACGTAGGTTCATGTAAAAAATACATCAACCTGGGCGCAAGGACTACTATGAGTTGAGTCGGGTTTCCAGCTAGGACGGATCTGCACGATCGTAAGCACGCACACGCATGGCACACTCAACAGTCAACACACAAATCAATACTTAGGATATTTTTAGCTAGAAAAAAATTATTTCATCAGTTTTTATTTGATTTCAACGCATTTCATTCCATCTCTACCCTTGGGTTCCATCACCAAACTTTCATGAACGAATTGACCTCGGAATTGACTTCATCACTCTCATTGTAACTAAGCAACTAGCCGTGCTATTGGCTGGTACATAGCAGCTATCAGCGGGATAAACTCAATCCGCTGGTAAAAGTTTTGTTGAATCGAAGGTACGAGCTTGAATGACATTCGAATAATGGAACTGTCATAATCTCGCCTTCAAAGGTCGTCTGTCAAATTTCGAGCCCAGGGTAGCTATTCTTGATAGTGCGGGAGAAACTCTCATATCATACTATTGTAGCGATGTAGCGAACTAGCGAATGCTGCCTGAAATCGTTTTTGTTTTCCTAGACAACTTTCGATATAATAGTGTACTGCGGATTGTATAAAACTCACAGGGAGTTTATCCCATACGTTCAAGAATAGTTACCCTGAGCTCTTTGGATGAACTTCGTCTGCATGGCGACAGGGTCTTCTTAATTAAATATCGACAAGAAATTGAATTATTAGCGCAACACCTACAACAGGCATCTATGAGTATTACCTAATACCTCGCCTAATACATTATTGAATACATATTTAGTTCGCTATTTTTCGACGCATTTTCATTTTGTTCAAATAGAGGTAGAAAGCCTTGGAGAGTTACAAGTGCCGTCCATAAAATGGTGCTTTATCAAAGAGGAAAGGTGCCTCATTAGAGGCGAGCTTAATTAATAATAAATTTCGGATTTTTATCAAACACCTGTTGAACTGTTTTATGTCCGCTATTACATTCGAAGTGCAGGTAGGTCATGAACAGTTTGGTTCCTTCAATTAATAAACGGCATTTCAGAATTATTTTACATTTAGTGAGGCCTTATAAATTATGAATAAGGTATAAGGTGAACTATTTCCTATTTTATACATAATCGTTCAAAAATTAGGGCTTCAGAGCGTGGTGAATTTTTTTTCACGGTTTAAATAAGTATAACGGCTTGTTTACATTTACAGGTACTTGCTCCATAAAACAATATCAAGTAAGTAGGTACATACAATCATACAAATTATGTAGATTGTGAAATCATACACTGTCCGGTACAGTGATTCGTGTTGACGGATTTATTAATACCAGCATAAGTGGATACAGGAACCACCTCCAATTTCTCTCTGTATAATTTTTTTTCAGAAAAAAGCTGACACAGGCCGATTTTGCTTTTCGAGGGGGACATCATACATACAGGGTGATTCACCCCAAATGGACATAGCCTGACGGTAGGTCCAGTTTTCCCAGGCAAACCAGGATCTGGTTTTGAAAATCCAACGCTGTTCGTTCTGAAGTTACAGGGTGATTCATGTATTTTGTCGATTTTTTAAATAAGCCATATCTTTGGAACGATCCAATGGATTCGATTGAAAATTTTTGTGAGTTAATTCTACTATCGATAATTGACACATCGCCTAATCAAACAGTTCGAAATTTTCACCTTGATAAAAAAAACTTCAAAGTTTTTTTTAAAAAAGACGATCTGTATGTATATTTTTCCAAATTTATTTTCACATTCAGAAACTACATAAAGCATGCTATAAGTATCGCAAAAAAAAATTGCTTGGCACCATTGAGCTGTCAATAACATTTTGATAATCCTGAAAATTTTTGAGGTGAGGATTTTTTGTGAATTGATAATTTGAAATATTTGCAGATGATCTATCTATTATGGCCTCAAATTTCAGCCGTTTCGTCAAAAAATTTTTTTTTTACGTTTTCCAGTAACTTACTAACTCAAAAAATTTCACCAAAATTTTCGAAAAATTTATGCCATGTCCCTCAATTTTAGCTCAATGTGGGATAGAAGTGAAGTTGAGGGACGAAACAATTTTTTTTTAATTTTGAGAAAAAAAATTTTGCTACCGAGAAAACGTGAAATTTTTTTCCATTTTTTTGACGAAACGGCTGAAAGTCAAGGCCATAATAGATCATTTGCAAATATTTTGAATTATCAATTTACAAAAAATCCTAACCTCAAAAATTTTCAGGATCATCAAAATTTTGTTGACAGCTCAATGGTGTCAAGCAATTTTTTTTGCGACATTATTAGCATGTTTCATGTATTTCTTGAATATGAAAATTAATTTTGGAAAATATGCATACAGAATGTCTTTTTTTGAAAAAAGCTTTGAAGTTTTTTTTTCAAAGCCGGCCCTGGAAATTTTGAACTGTTTGATAAGGCGATGTGTCAGCTATCAATAGAAAAATCAACTCACAAAATTTCAATCGAATCCATTGGGTCGTTTTGAAGATACAGCTTGTCAAAAAATTCTACGAAATCCATGAATCACCCTGTAGCTTCGAAACGAACAACTTTATAAAAATTTCAAAACCAGATCCTGGTTCGCCTGAAGAAACTGGACCTACCCTTAAGCTATGTCCGTTTGGTGGTGAATCACCTGTATAACTAGTGTATTTTCACTCTTGCTGTTCAAATGTGCAACCTCGTAGACAGGATGACCTATTCTACCAAGAATTTTGAATGGGAATGGAAGGGATCAAGTTACACATCATTCACTTATAGACAGGGTGCTGGTGCCTCAAAACTTACGTCATAAGGTACCTGATTTCAACCTTGTAGGTCTAATGTGCGTTGATAAGCTTGTTAAAAATTTCTTTGTCTTGCATGTCAGACCGGAGGCTGAGAGGGTAGAGGCTTATCAATTTTCGAAAAATGTCAAAAATTTATGTCATAAGGTACATGAACGGAACCATTGGGCTTTTGTGTGGGAACAGCCCCTCAATAAAAAATCTGGTCATAAGACAACATTTTTGGGGGCTCTCGGTCCATAAGACAAGTTTGAAATTTTCAAAAAAAGCCAAAATTCACTTTCTTCTGGAGACTTCTCCTTTGGCATAATTTTAGGAATGAAAAACGATTCTCATATGATTTTTTATGCAGGTTTCGAATCTGTCCATCTGTCCACAAAAATTTTAATTGGTACCTAAATTGCTTACAGGGTGCAACATCGAAAAAATTTTCTCAAATTTTCTCAATTTTCAATTCTCAATTTTCTCAAATCGTACACCTTTTTTCTTAAATCGATTCCGATTTTCATCCTGATTACAAATATATATCACACTTGGTGGGTTAGTCAGCAAAACGCCTGTGAAAAAATTGATGAATTTTGGTCCTTTTTTGAAAACATCAAACTTGTCTTATGGACCGAAAGCCCCCAAAATGTTTGTCTCACGACCAGATTTTCGATCAAAGGGATGTTCCCACACAAAATCCAGTTGGTTTTATTCATGTACCTTATGACGTGAATTTTTGGTCATTTTTTCGAAAATTGACAGGCTCATACCAGCCTAAAGCCCCCGGTCTGACATGTAAGACAAATTAATTACCGTTGTCAACATTGTGATCGTTATATTTGCTTGGGACATTCCAATTTTTCTTGTGATGATTGTATGTGATTGACATACTTTTTTTTCGATTTTGCCATTTCGTTCTTGTTTTTTGGCCTTTATAAGATGTTTTTTAATGAAATTGCCATCCTAGTGTCATTTACTTTCTTTTGTAGAAAGCATTTTTGTTCGTTTGTGCAATAACCATATGTCTCATTTTCCTTTGTTTTCCCATAGAACGAATTCTTTTATGTGCAACAAACTGTATTGTTATCGATGTCTATGGATACAGTATTCCTAATTCAATGTTGAAAAACCTAAAATCAAATTGCTGCGTTAATAAAAAAAAATTGTCTATTGGGTATCACACACCCCACCTGGGTTATCACGTAAAGTTTTTCACCTGGGTAACGCCGGGTTAAATCGCGAATATACTGGGTTTAGCACCCTGGGCGGGTTTCTCTTTACTCAACACTATCTATACTCTAAACACTGATAGAAAGGACCACCAGACTCCTCCGCTTGAAAAGTAGTCCCGAGCGTTACCCGCGAAATTCAAAATTCCAGTTAGAAAGAGGTGCTTATTTCCGCTAATCACAGCTAAGTGCTATGGTAATTTTAAATGACACCAGTTTAATACCAATTTTAATGAATGAGAAGATTTTTTTTTTGAATGAAGCTGATTTTATTACACACCACTCACAACAGCCGAGCCGACTAAAAATAACAAACATCATAGAGAAATGGAGGTTAGAAATCGTACGTATATGCCGATCACGTTTTAAATTCAGTAGAAATTAAAACGCGGTTGGCCATGTTCCCTAGAGTGTAACGGACGCTGACAGACCAAGTTCCGTGAAAACGGGCTTTTTGTGGCGAAGTCCAGTGAGGTTAGGAAATTTTGACATGAAATGCCAATTCTGGCGTCTCCTTGCATCACATTCCGCTCAGTGTTGTCTTGGCTGTTATGACTGTTATCTGGTCAGAATGGCAGGTAAGTGACAGAGTGCCGAGCCGTTTACGCCCAACCTGAATTACAGCTGAAGAACTCCATATTGCAGATTGCGAGGTGAAAAGACACTGGAAGGACATATGGGACACTGAAGCTGCAGTCAAAAACAGAGCATACATACAATCTTGCAACAGCGCTGTACTCGATTGACAGTACGAATTTAAGGTCGTTTGGGGAAAAACTGATCCAACATTACTAATTTGAACATCCCCAAATATCGCAGAATTGCCAACTTGGCGTGCAAAAATTACCGTTCTAGTGCTGAATTTATAAGCTGATCGGCATATAAGTGTCAAACTCGCTGAATGTAATGCCATTGGCTTGGCGTAGGAATAATTTGCCCGGGTAAGACTACCAACCGAACAAAACTAATATTAGTTCCAAACGCGCCTGTGTTGTTACAGTCTTTGGTGCTTTTGTTTGCTATAGGTTACATCACTGAAATTCAAAAAAGTCCGTTCTATCGGTGTACAGACTATACCTGACCTACCGACCTACTCAACTTGCCATTGTACCGGTACCATTGATAATAAATTTATTGTACCTCTATCTGTCCTCTTGACGTAAACATTTTAATGCGAAGCGCCATCGGAGAGGTCGAAATGCAACACAAGAAAAATAGCGCCTCGTAAAATGTTTAGCTATGCATTAAATCGTACACACACTAACTTAGATTGGATCTCTTCACAGAAAGGCAGAAAGGGTACGGCCGTAAAATTGCACTAACAGAAAAAAAATCTTCTGTGTATGCACTTCGCTGTTTTAGCATCAATAAAAGGCGTTTTAGATAAACGGAGGGCGCTCAGCGGAAATGAATGACATTAGGAAATCTTGAAGATTCGTTGTCGTAAAAGTGCGAGTTGAAACGTTAAACTTCGTGATTTGAGAGTGCAGGACTATAACGTCAAGTAAGGAGAACAATGAATGACCACCGTCTTCAAACTTCTCGTGAATATTATGCAACCAAACTTTATGATGGGAGCTTTAAAAAGTAAGCGATAAGGAATCAGATAAGCAAACTCTGTCCTATCTCCTGTCAGAACACAACATTGCGTTCGCCACCACCTCAGCCTCACCTGCCTAATTGCCTAAATATATGTTCCTTGCATTTTTCTTGACGAACGAAAACTGCAAAATTTGTTAAGTAGGGTGTAGGTATCGAGCCCTTTATAGAATTGCGATTGTTCGATTGGTAGTGGTGTGAGAATGGCAAGAAAAAATGATAAATTGGAAATACTTCGCAACAATAGGAAGTCGCGGCAAAAAATATTCCCGGATGGAAAGAATCTCCGTATTTGAATAATGAGTTTGATAGAAAAACTTGAGAACAATTTACATCTGCTCGATGCGGTATCAGAAAAAGGAGGACCTCGTTCAAATCTTCTCGAGGATAAGTTCAGTGTTACCCATTGTGCGCTTTGTTTTTGTGTCGGAAGGTGCTCGTTTATTTTCTTTTAATTGAAGGGTCGCATATAACAAGTTTATTGTCCATTGTCGGTGTCTGACAATGCGCATTGGATAAAGGCGATCAGATTGTCCTACGGCTATACTGCGGCTTCTACCATCTTGCTCTCGCGTCCCCCTTCGCTTCTTGATGGCTTCAGCGGCGAGTCGTCGCTCCACTTGGTACATACCATCAAATACTTTCTACATTGCTTCAGTTCGCAAAGAATTCCAAAATACACTAACAAAGAAAACAAGAGGGGCCACTAAGCATTTAGTTTGTCACTTAACAAAATATCTCATCAATTTTTCCATTGCGATTAAGATGTAAAGATACCGGCTTTTCAGTTTTGTACAATTTCTTACCTGCAGAGAGTTATTGAATTCGAATTTTTGGTACTTAGACATTGATAATCTTTCGTATAGAATTTTTTCACTTGCCAGTTGACGATTCCATTTCAAATTTGATTTGAACAAGGTTGAATGTTGCGACGCGATATACCTATACTGGAACATGAACATTTCTTATATCAATCCATTGCAACAGAATACAAGCATGGAGCTTTTAATTATCGGAATCCGTGCTTTGGCCGATTGAAAAGAGTGTAAATGAAGCAACTTCCTCCGTAGAGAATTCGAATCAAATGCCCTTTGAAGTTGCTGCACATAAAAATATCTTGGGAACAAAAGCTTTTGTTTATGATTGTGTATGAAACTGGATGTTTCATCTGGTTGCTTTGTTTTGAAGACAACACATCATATTATTTTTCTTGATTAACACCGACCTTGTCGGATAATAACGCAAATTGTTGTGCTTGGGCCCTGAGGCTGGCCACCTATTCAAATCATTCTGTTCTGTTGACGCGGCTCTATGCGTGAGTTTGAGTAGACAGGTATAACTTACGTAGTTTTAAAATGAATTCCGTTTCAGTATGTTTATGATAAACTTGTGTTTTGTATCGTGTGATGGAAGTCGCTCCAGCTCTATCTAAATAGTTACAAGAACGTCTGATTACTTTGTTCCTGAACACATCAACTTAACAGATGGAGGAAGAGGTTCCCAAAGGTGGGCACCGTTAACGAAAAAGTTAACTTCGTTAAACGTTAAATCGTTAGCAAAAACATTAACCTCGTTAATCGCTAATCAGTTAATTGAATTGAAATTTAACGGAAGCTAACGTTAAACCGTGAACGTTAATTTTTCATTTTATAAACCATAAAATAATCACCTCTTAGACCACCTGAGCACCACCTTGAAAGCGACTGAACTATAATACCTACCCTACACCTCACACCAGCGTACCCTAACTAAACTGAGTCAGAATTGAAGTGAACCACCCCAAAATTTTGCCTTGATTATGCCAGCATTCATATGCCATGGATTCTAAAAATGTTTGTGCTGGTCGATAGATAATCTTTTACAGGTGGTGGGATAGTTGAAACTTCACTCCATTCTTTCAGACTTCTTCTATTTCGCGTTTCAAAAACAAATATGACCGAACAAGTTAACGTTAACAGACTTGAGTTAACGGAAGTTGAATGTAACGGAAGTTACTTAGTCCGTTAATAATTTTCCAATTCAACTTAAAAGTTAAATCGATAACGAAAAAGTTAACTACGTTAATTAACGATGAACGGATTAACGCTTTGGTGCCCAGCTTTAGAGGTTCCTAACTCGTCTTATATCAGTGGCACGAGTTAATACCTAGCGTATTTGTCACGCAGGGCGGACTATCCTATGACACCCCCTTGTCCTTCCACCCGAACCTACCTAGAGAATAAGCTCCATGCAAACACCCCCTGTGCCAAATTAGACAATTTTGCGCCCTAGGATTTTTAGGCCAAAAAATCGCGCCTTAGTCAATTGGTGACATGGTATTACTTGGACGTAGAAAAACGATTTCTTGACAAAGCGGAAAACACTACTGACTAACGTGAGAAAAAAGCACTGCAGGTGAAATTTTTGCAAAAAACGGGTCTTCACCAGCTTGTTTTGCACCCTCAAAAGTCTTGCGCCCCGGATCTATATAGTATACCTTTTTTGCATCCCGAATAATCCGACACTGACACTCCTTTACTGTTGCTACCCGGTGTGGGTACTAATATTATTTTTGTAGGAACTAAAATTCACTTTCACAAATTAATATCTTAACTAAGTATAGGCCTTGCATCGCCATCTCTGGTTAACTTCAACCAAAAGGAAAATACTACAGAAACGACTGTTCAAAAAATAAAACTTCGCGTTTCGATTCTCTTTTTTTGCGCTGTCAGTGTCGACATCTTATTAAACGCCTGAGTCAGTCCGGAGCTCTTCTTCTATACTCGTGAACGAATTTTATTTCCGGGAAGTCCTCGGAGGTTCTCGACGTGACTTTTTCATATCAGTAGAATATCGGTATCAACTATGCTAGTAAAACCGAAACTTCGCGTTTCGATTCTCTTTTTTTGCGCTGTCAGTGTCGACATCTTATTAAACGCCTGAGTCAGTCCGGAGCTCTTCTTCTATACTCGTGAACGAATTTTATTTCCGGGAAGTCCTCGGAGGTTCTCGACGTGACTTTTTCATATCAGTAGAATATCGGTATCAACTATGCTAGTAAAACCGTGAGAGCCCGAGGCCAATGGCGTCGCGGCTCCTCCACCAATTGTACAGGTAGGTGTTTGATCCCCGAGTCGGGATCTACAGCGAATTTCGGGTAAACTAGTCGGGATGGCTCGTCATTTGCCAGTTTGAAAGAACATCACGCCGGCCGAGAGGACCTTGGTTTGTATTCTCGATTCAGATAGAAAAGAATTGACACCATCTGTAGGGAAATCAGGCACCCACAGCACTGACCAAATGACACCTTGCTTGAAAGTTTCGACAGATATTGATTTTCGAGTTTTTATTTTTTGTAGGCACGCATCTGAAATTTGTAGGTCGTGTGATAAAACTCCCTTTCCTAATTAATTAGACGGGACCCTATACGTATAATAATTGGACCCTTTACGTTGTGTTTAATTTAGTGCCGTGAGTTTTACCTAACCCTTTCACCTGATCATTCAAATAAATTTCAAAATTTCTTTTTGATAATCATTCTGATTCCCCAAGTTCTTTTGTAAGAGGACAATTAAATGAATATTGCAAATGAACAAAGTCTTCAAACAACACCTTTATTTACTGATTAATCAATGATCGCTATATCAATTCAATGAGCCTCAATTACTTCATTTGAATGAATTGTTCATCACACACTTTCATATCGTGCTGAATCCAGCTAACAATTAGGAATTCGTTAAGTCAATTTACATTCAGTTTCTGAAATTAGAATACATCCTTATTACCTGCGAAAACCCCGCGCCTGATTGAATCCACGCTGTAAAGTAATTCCCGTTTCTGTAGTCCTACTCACTTGAAAAAGAGACCTAGATGAGTTATAGCTCAGTTTCATAACACACTTGAGTTTTGACACTTTGCACAATAATTACCTCGTCAATTTAAATCGACCTCTTTTTTCTCCAGCCCATCCCAAGTAGCACATAATGTTGGTGGGAGTTTGGTTTTGTATTGGCCCAATATTGATCCAGTTCCATTGTTAATTCGATAGCACGCCAATGTTGGCCCAACACTCTTACCAGCAATATCGAAAAACCAGTATCGGCCCAACATTGATTCACAAGCTTTTGCCAATGTTGAGTGAGCCAATATTGATCCAACATTGATCAGCAAGTTCACGCCAATATTGGATTAACCAATATTGATCCAACATTGATGCACAAGATTATGCCAATATTGGTTAAACCAATATCGCCCCAACGTTGATTTACAAGCTTCCGCCAATGTTGGATGAGCCAATATCGCTCCAACGTTGATTTACAAGCTCACGCCAATGTTGAATAAGCCAATATCGCTCCAACGTTGATTAACAAGCTCCCGCCAATGTTGGAGAGCCAATATCGCTCCCAATGTTGATTCACAAGCTCCCACCAATGTTGAATGAGCCAGTATTATTTGAAGATTGATTCACAAGGTCATGCCAGTATATTGGTCTCCCTCTCCCTCTCCACCAACCAAGAGGTACCCGATTCGAAATTCAGCCGTTTCGGCTGGCTAGCCGGTTTGAATTTTTAGTCAAATCAGGGTATCAGAAATCAGGATAAAACTGCAATACCTTTCTACTGTAAGCGAGGTACATTCCATTCTGAACAAAAGAGTATTATACTATTTTTTCTCGTCAAAAATCAAAAGTACACATAAAAATACTCAGGCAGAAGTATTTATAAAAGAATTATCATTTGATTTAATCAAAGAAAAATTATAGAGTTTGGCGCGTGATATCGGCGTGGCCTCGGGTGTGACGTACTCCCGGGCCAAGATGTGCTATTTATTGGTCGTGATATCGAAGTGTTGATTTATCAAAGAGCTACCTACGACTTTTCTTTGCGCATGCACGCAAACAAAATAGGAGGCGAAACCTGATTTTTCAAATTTGTGACACTGACACATATAAACTTTCCCTGTGAACCTTCGAAGCATCGAGATGGAATCTAGTTTTCCGCAAGCTTTTTTGCATAATCTTCCCCCAGTGGATAGTGAAATGACAGCACAATATTTTGGTAATTATCCCGACTGCATGAGTGCCGAAATGAAAGAAGTCAAACTCACGAGGTAAGTACCCCCATGAACTTACTAAAATAACTTCAATCGAATCTGTTTCAAGCAGGTTCTTGTCCTTAAATAAGAAGGTGTATCTTTTTTGTAGGGCTCGGCGAGAACACTACGGAGACGAAGCCACTGGATTCGTTCAAGTTTGAAACGAAAAAGCAGGTGTGAAGTTGGATGATACGATCACCCATGGGGACAAAATTCGACAGACAGATTACCATCTTTGTGTGGACATGAATGAGGGCCAAGAAAAAATTATTTTCTTCAACATGCACAGACTGTTAGCAGCTCAAGGTAATTTCCCATTAACGCAGACATGACCATGGCACTTAGAAAATTAGGAATATCAAAAAGAATATAGCTACGATAAATCAAGAAGCGAAACGGTAGCTACTAGTAATAATAATAATAATTACAGATGGATGCAAGCGTTCAACAGCCTTTCTATTTTGGTTGCACCATAGAAGTGTACATCCAGCCACAACCTCAACAGTGCGTACTACTGGAAGTCTTCAAATTAGCAAGAGCTGTAAGAGAGCAACTTCTGTCAAAATATCAGATTTTGTGGAAATTGAGGATTAGAAATTGAAGACTGATGACCATGCAGATATAATATGTAACTGGAGAATTCATAGAGGCCGCAACAAAGACACTTGACGTTAGGCAAAGGGCATGTTTTCCGAGAGCCATTTGCCAAACAAGTTGATGCAAAAGACGTCACCGCATCACCTTGTTACGATCGAATTTTACCTACGATTTGTATGCTTCATTTTGTGGTGTTGCTTTTCTTTCCTCTTTTTTTTTATTCTTTAATTTCTGAATTTCATTGTAGCCGTGCTTAGAGTGTAGTTTTCCTATTTTATTCGATTCCAAAAAGAAATCGCTGCGATATTTTCTTATCAGCGCAAAAAGGCAGCTGAAGAACGACCGCAAGTTTCATTGCGTTTTTTTGTGGAGTTCAGATCGAGTTCGAGCGTAGACCAAATCGCTAGTTTCGTCGGTATTTCTGGTCAGGTGTTCTTGAAAATTATCCTTTGCGTGTTAAAAGGATCCAGGAATTACTGGGAATAAATCAAGAAGACCGTTTGGCAAAATTTTCAGTTTGCTGTTTTGAATTTGCTGGTTTTGTGGAAAGTGCCTTCCTCCGGGGATTAAGGATCAGATTTGACGAAACCTGCCTGCAAGAATTTGGCTTCATTTAAAACCTAGAGGCTTTTCTACGTGTCGATCTCGTTTTCACTATGAAAAAAACCCTCTTGTGAAGAGTTTTCAAGATCTGGAGGCTTTCTTTCATCAAATATCTCGTTTACTTACCTGCGTCTTGATAAACCCCTGCGAGAGGGTTTTCTTTTTGGGTTTTGTCTTTGTGTTGTTTTGACAATCGTTGTGCTGCCGTCTGATTGGCTTCGTTGTGATTTCGGAGCTACCGGTGGAATTGTGTTGGATTTTAAACATCTGGGCACCTTCTTTTCTTTGGAACGGTCGGAGCTAAAGAGAACTGGACTGTGTACCTACCTCTGGCTTCGCCGCCGTCGAGTCGTCTGAGCATCGTCAAGCTGAGTTGCATGAAAAATTTTTGAGCACTATTTAATAAAAATTGACTACCTACCTTTTCAATTAAGATATTATACATATATATTTATTTCGATTTGCTGCTAAATTCTTAGCGAGAGAGAGACAGAGATCTTATTAAGGTCTGGTCAGAGTGTTTAATTAACATAAGAGTGACTTTTGGGTACGGTTGATTATTTTTGTAAAGATTTTAATGATAATTGGTTGTTAATTTGCTAAAAGTCAAATCGAAAAATTACAGTTTTATATTAGATAAACTCAGCGTGGCACGTTAGGTTTTTTTTTTTTTTGCACTTCTTGTCTAAGCTTATCTTTCTAAAAAGGGCAGGAACAAACACGGTAACTTGCTTGATTTTGAGCGTACATTTTAGTAAATAAAGTAGATAACCAATTATCCTAAATTTTAAAATTTTGAATTTGACATATAATCACAGCTGTAACTACAGTTGAATTTTCGACCTTTGACCTTAATACAATTTGTTTCATTTTAAATTTTCTGTCAATGGTAACTATTGTAATATATATATATATTGAAGCGTTAATTTTTCTTATCTCTATTAGGTAGTTTTGCATAAATTAGTCTTCCAGTGCTTTGCTTAGTACCTACCCTTTTACTCTTTTAAAGTAATTAACAATTGTTATAAATTTCTTTCCGTGTAAATCATTTCACTTGTGTACATTTCTTTTTTTGGTGAAATAAACAAATCTAATTTTGGGGTAAAACTGTTTGCAAATTATTTCGGTCAGGCCAGAGAAGAGCAAATAAGAACTTTTGGTTAGTCAGTCTGCCAGCAGTTACTGAGATTAAAGTGAGTTAAGTCAGCGTAAGTATTTTTGGTTTATTTCGTGATTTTGGTGCTGAAACTTTGAACTGAGCTGCTTAACTTTTGTTTTTTTTGTTTTTTTTTTGTTTTGTAAAAGTAATTCCATCTTTAAAAATCTGACTTACTGCAGAGTAAAATCACGTGGCGCCTATAAAAAGAATCTTAACCCAGCCCTTCTCCATTGCAGCTGGCCGGCCTCTGCAGTAACTTTAACTTTAGATTAAATTTTACAGAAAACTAATATTAGGGTCACAACCTGTCGCTTATATTGAAGAGTTAGGTGCACTTAACCGAAATACTTTGTACATTTTTGTATACAGCAGTTAACCGAGTAGTCTTGTAGTCTTGTGTTGAAACAGAAATCCAAACCAGGTCGCAAGCGGACTCCTCTCTCTGGACTGAGCTGCAGTATGGCAGAATTCAAGCCCCTGTTACCCGCACGAAGCTTCCAGGTGCATAACTCAAGATGGAGTTTTGGTTGAAAAAATTTTGGGGGACTAAGCCACCACTTTACTCAAGTGCTGCAAAGAGGCTGTACAGTACTGATTCTGAAAATCGTTAGTTTCATAGTGACCAGTGTTGTGATCCATCAGAAATATGTTTTTCTTTCATTACAACCTTCACTTTTTCAAATTAAAACTCCCCATACCTATTTGTGCAATTTTGAAATAAATTATTGAGATAATATTAGACTAATTATGTTTTCTCACTACTACTAGCCGTGATCCGTGAAGTATGTTATTACTAATGGTGCTATTCTGTAAAAAAGATAAATCGATGTAAGCGCTACATCGCTGTAAACTAACAACATGTGAGCATGTGTCATCTTACAGCGATACAGCGCTTACATCGTATCTTTTTCACAGAATAGCACCATTAATGTACTCACTAATTGTGCTATTGGGCCAATATTGTGGAATGTCCACATTCTTTATTGGCCCCATATTGGCTCCTGTTATTGGTTCAATATTGTCATACATTGTTGGGCCAATAATGGCATATATTGATGGTTCAATATTGCTATTCGTTATCGGGCCAATATTGCGGAAAATCCACATTTGTTATTGCCGCAATATTGAGAAACTAGGTTGGGCCAATATATTCTAGACATTGGCCCAATGTTGGTCCAATATGGTTGTGCTTCTTGGGATATTTATTTGTACGAAGAGAAATCTCAATTATTTAGTTGTACTTGAAGAAATATCCATCACGCCACTTGGAAAGATCATTACACATCGAGTATGGTCTTTGTATTTCGAAAGTATAGCCACATGAGAGTTGAGTGTTTTAGTTTGATCAATTTACGTTCATCTGGTGCTCTAATTTAAACTTAGACTCATCACTCGGCTCTGTATCACTTTGTGTTGCATAAATTCAATTAGGTGTGAGCCTTGATTAATCAACTTGAAAAATTATATCACATAGGACCTACAATCATCTGTCGAAGGCTATTTCTGTAGAAGTCTTTTTGTAGAAAGGTAATTGAGGTTCCCACCATTCACCTGGTAGCTCGAGGTTAATTGCATACTGTAATAATGGAATAATGCAGTTGAAGCTCACACCTATTGGCGCAATATTGACTTGGTTAACCAATACTTTTGGCTTTTGGCTGTTATCGAAATACACAGAACAAACTCAATCCATGAAGTTTATAACCAAAACAAATACTTTCACCCCTTTGAACAATTATCATTTGATTACATGAAGATAGAGTTGCCTGGGTGCTTTCTGCTTTTGTCACTGATGCACTACGATTGTTAATAACCAGCTTGGCACTCTTGTTAATTGATATTTGACGCAAATAATTCTCCCCAGACAAACACATCCGTTCGTGACGAACCGACGCCAATGCAACCACTCTCACCCCTACTCTCACAGTAGGTACCGTATGATCAGAACTTTTTCTCTCTAGAGTGCTATGAAATTATTAATATATCTATCAAAGGTTGGCTTATAATACTGGATAAATTATTGAATTTCATTGTCCACTGCACATCCTAGCCAAATGCCAAAAAGATTACCAAAATGCTGGTGTTAATTTGAAGTAAATTGCGGTACTCCCAGCATAATTGAAAAAGGCAAAAAAAATCACAACACTCTGGAGTTAGAAAGTGGGATCATACGGTAGTTATACTTGATATACTTACCTAAGTTATGATCAGTTACAATCAGGGCCGCCGAGAGCTTCGCCGGGCCCCGATGTTGGATGTCACTTACGGGCCCCCTTCTTGAGAATATTTTGAGCCCGCGAGCGAAGTGGGGGGAGGGGGCAGGCGATATTTTTTTCAAATATTATTAATAATACTGACTATATAATACATTAAACAAGAACCAATCAAAACTCTTGAAATGCGAGTAGGCAGCCAATCAGCACGTCTGTACGCGTACCACCCCGGCAATACAGGCGCCGTCCTTGACGTAAATATTATCGCTGTGGTACCGTGGTCCTTCCCCCTCTCCCAGACCGGGCAGTGACTGACATTTGGAGCACATTTACGCAATATTAGTTCTGTCAATTGTCACAATCAAAATGTATGAAACTGAACATGGAAAGAACGTTTTCCATGCATTATAGGTATCATTTTCTACCATTTAAAGGTATAGTATTCTCACTTTCCCAGTAATTTCCATTCCACACTGTTAGTTGTTGAATTTTGTGCCTTCTGATTTATAGGAGAAGAGAAAAAGAAGCCCAAGTTTTGTTGAACTGGAAACAGAACACAGGCTGTTTAATTTACCAAGAGGAATCTCAATTTTATCTACTTACGGACTTCACCAAAAATGGCTTTACACCCCACAAAGACAGCGGCTTTCAAATTCACAAACAGACGCTTCTGCTACATTGAAGAAAAATGTCCTTCGGTTTCATTAAAAACATTGCATCAAGATACAACTTTGCATGTGAAGACTCTCCCCAGCCTGTTACAATATTTGAGTGAATTGTGATGCAATAATCTGTCCATGCATGCTTTACTTAAGTATGTGTCTTGAATCTCAACTTCGTGTCACTACCTACTTACCGTTCAAGCAATAATCATGTTTTTTAAGTATGTTCTTCGACTCTAAATTTCGTCTTACTTCTGTATTGTATCATTAAATTATTAAAACAAATTCAGTACATATAATATAACGCATTTTACTCAATTGCCTTTTACAAATAATTTGTATTAGGAAAAATTGTATGTCTACAACGTGTCAATCGATCAAAACGTTCCATCTCCATTGGTTCATTTAGAGAATTTCTGAAAGCTCCTGCACTTTCCAAGATCAGTCGAAGGATAGTCGTGCTAAAAGAAAATCCTTTAAGTATTTCAGTAGAACCATAGCTCAACTTTGTATAACCTACGCGGGTCTTGTCCATTCTCAGGTATAATATCCTCCGATTTGTCCATTTCGCAGTAACACGCTGAATTTGGTAATAAATTCTAGTGTAGCTGGATATGGCATGAAAGACACTTCTGATTCTGAATAGGTCTACTGCACTTTTTGTATGGAAGCATTTTTCATCTTCCGATTTCCAACTACAACTAACCTGCAAACTCGAACGTCGAACGTCAAACAATGACGTTTCCAACTTGACATATTTACCGACGCAGCATCTCGATATCTTCCGTTGCCAACGTTAAGAAAAAAGCGCTATTGCGCTAATAAGAACGCAGTTTATTATGATGATGAAGTGAATATTAAAAACTATTTTGAGTAAAGAATAAGATTACCTTGATTAATCAGTGTACACCTCAAAGTTCTTTGTAAAATTTCAACCATTTGAACAACACTGGTAGAACCCAGAACCTTAGGTAGTAGCGCTCTGTTAATTCATTATATAGTCTTATCAAATACAATGCGTTGTACGCTTAATCGTCAGATAATTTTTTAATAATATCATTTCGTTATAATCCCAATGCAAGAAAATACAACTCGCCCTATGGGCTCGTTGTATTTTCAGCTTTGGGATTATAACTCATAATATTACTAAAAAATTATCGACAATAATCGTACCACTCATTGTATTACTACTGACTATATTACGTATTTTCACCAAGTGAAGCAAGAAGAACGACAAAACAAACAAAAATTGAGCTTCTTATTGCTTAACTCTAAACAAAATCTTTTCTAGCTTTTGCGGATGGCAAGTCCTATTCACTAAATAGCCCAGGCGCCAGAGAAAACAATATGAAAATAATTGTTTACTGGCTGGAAACTAGCTTAAAACGATCTATGTAGCTCAGGTTTTGACATACAAGTTTCCCCCCTTCCAAAAATGTCGGCGTCATGTCGCCATCATCAACAAGAAGTGCACCAGCGTGGATTTTGCCGAATATCTTGATTTTGGGTCATCTGACAGCAAAAGATGTGGAGAGTCATTTTGAAGCCTATGAAATTCCATACAGTTTGGTTTTTGAATCAACTTTCTACGACCTATGGTCTTTGAGATAGAGCTTCTAAAAGCAAGAGTCATTGTCGTTTGTCGTGAAAGCTCCATGGCCACTTGACTCGAAAAACTAAAATGTCGATGTGACAAAAAAATTTCAAAATGAGATTACTCGAGAATCCTTCATGCTATAGTTGCGGTGATGGTATTAAACTCTTCCTCTTGAACCGTAGAATACGAATATTGAAAAGTCAAAAACGTCACATAGTACATATACAGGGTGTACTAAGAGAATCAAATTAGATCAGAGAAATTTGACATATTTCTTCGACTTAGCCTATGTGAAACTCTAAGCACTTATCACGAGTCCAATATCAATATGCATTGCTCTGTAAGCTTCACTTGATACACTAAAGAAGTGGTCAGCTCACAGCTTTCCTGTAAAATGTTTTGAAGGCCCTCTGAAATCATAAAAATTTACAGTAGCAAGAAATGTATGTAACAGTATATTATATACCAAGGAACCATAGTGAATTTTTGATCCCTTGGGTAAAGTTTGTTGCTCGAGGGCCTTTTGGGTCCAAGTCCCTTAATTAACAATTCTTTTTGGTTCCTTGGTATATAATATGCTGTTATATACATTTCTTGCTACTGTGAATTTTGATGATTTCAGAAAGCCTTTAAAACATTTTACAGTAAAGCTGTTAGCTGACCACTTCTTTAGTGTATTAAGTGAAGCTTACAGAGCAAATGTATATTGATATTGGACTCGTGATAGGTGCTTAGGGTGTCGCATATAGGCTAAATCTAAGAAATATGTAAAATTTCTCTGATCTGATTCGATTTCCTCAGTACACTCTGTGTATGTACAATGTGACGTTTTTGACTTTTCTATATTCGTAATCTACGGTTCAAGAGGAAGAGTTTAAGACCATCATCGCAACCATAGCATGAAGGATTCTCGAGAAATCTCATGTTGAAACTTTTTTGTCACATGAAAATTTTAGTTTTTCGAGTCAAGTGGCCATGGAGCTTTTACGACAAAGCCTCTCGCTTCCAGAAGCTCTATCTCAAAGACCATAGGTCGCAGAAAGTTAATTTAAAAACTATTCTGTAGGGAATTTCATTGGTTTCAAAATGACTCCCTACATCTTTTGACTTTTGCTGTCAGATGACCCAAAATCAAGATATTCGGCAAAAACCACGCTGGTGCACTTCTTGTTGATGATGGCGACATGACGCCGACATTTCCGAAAGGGAGGGAATTAGTATGTCAAAACCTAAGCCACACAGATCGTTTTAAGCTAGTTTTCAGCCAGTAAACAATTATTTCCTTATTGGGCTGATTTTTGCTCCCTGGCGCCTGGGCTAAAAGTAGTAGCAGAAGTGAATTTCTTCTTCTGCCAGTGTGATTTTGCTTTTCTTTAAATTTTTGACATTTTTGGAATTTAATTCTGCTGTAGGCAGTAAAAAAACAGGTTTTTGTTTCTGGGTCTTTCAACTTTTTTTTTACTTTATGTTGTTGTTAGGGGAGCTTGAAAACAATTTACTCGGGCCCTCCACAGGGCTCTGGGCCCCAATGATATATCACCTCCTTAACCACCCTTTCGACGGCAGTGGTGACAATAAGTTTTTGAAGCCTTTGCTTGAAAAATTGTTGTTACTGGCGCTTTGCTTGTGAATAACTTGTGAGTTGGGATACGATCCAACTTAAGGTAAGGTCTTCAGAAATTTATCCGCCAAGGTAAGATAATTTTTTTTTGGGTAACCACCTCGCCGAATGTTACCGGTAATATTTATTTCCAATTGCTTTTGGTGAAATAACTGGTAACATTACTATATTTTGAGGGAATTAGGTGGACCCAGGTGGTATTGTCCGGTGAATTAGCGCCAAAAAATGCCTGAACCATGCATTTTGTGATTAAGCAAAAGGCTTCTGGATAACCCAAAATGGATATATCCATCTTCATGTCGAATTTTCTTTAGCGCGTTCACAATAGATCTTCTCACATAGGCGGTTCCCTTCGCTCGCAGCTCGTGCGCAGGTCTTCAAGTATGCAAGCTCACTGGTTCAATTGGCTGTCTAACCGGGAGCGCTTATCGATCGGGCTGGTTACATGAGCTCGACCAATGACGGCCAAGATAGGTGAACCTGCGCCCCGAGGACCCCAGGTAAATGAGAATGGTTCTACTTCCCCTCCTCGTTGGATGGTGGGTCAAGGAAGTACAAGTTGTCGATCGTTTTTGGTGGTAGCTATAATACCTACCGTATGAAAACAAGAGCAGCAATTTTTAACATACTTCCGGCACATTTGAAGAATTTCTCTAAACTGCCTTTGACTCTGGGGCGCAAGTTCTGGGACACCTGTATAAGGCTGTAAAAGATCCATGATTCGACAAACCTCAGTTGATTTCTTTCCATCGACATCTCCGCCACTGGTCCGTTGTTACCAGCCCTGATCTACTGACGGCTACACCGGGCTCTGTTTTAAAAGTCCATTTTGCTAATGGAATTTGGCGTGAGCCGGAACTGCGGAGCTCCGTTGGCTCTCCGGGCCGATACCTATTATTCGGCCCGTGCTGAATTAAGGAACATTTTTCTGATTCTCGGTTTAACCTTTATCAGTTTTATAGGACACATTTATCCTACATAAGGCCCGATCGCTGTGCCTTCGACCCACCATAAGTTTAAATGTTACAACGAGGATCTTCACACCGGAAGGCGGGTGGTGCGGAGGCTCAGAGTCTCGGGCTTTGGGTTTTATTTTTTAAAACAGCCAGCGTAACGCACATAGCTGCCCGTGCGACACGTTTATGGGCCTTTTGTTATGGTTATTTTTCCTTTGCCGCTGAATATGCACTCCATTCCACTTCGACGCAGCTTTAGGCCAAGACTTATGATATAGTTTTTCTTCTTTAGAACTTTTAGAGAACGTCGCGCCCAATTTTATCCTCGAAATTTAATGTTGTGCGTTCCGACGCCGACGCCCGCACTTTTTACTCTTGATGTTAATGTAAGTAGGTAGATAGCTATAGTTACTTATTTATCTATCATACAGGATGTCTCAGAATTCACGTCTTCTTCGGAGTCATTAAACACCTTTTCTTTTCTTATACAGTCGTTTATTTAACGTAGGCCTTATTTCCGCAACGAGGCCTAACACCGATGTCGGTGAATGCTTTTCTCCACTGAACACCATACCTACGTTGAACGAAAGTAATGTGATAACCAAGTGTACAACTTTCCACGGCAAAGTTTCAAAATGTTATGAGACACACATTAAAACTAATCAAGGCTCTGCCACTCTGTTACGTAATTCTAAAAAAAAAATACTATAATTATAACCAAAATATACTCAGTTCTGACTTGAGTGTTCTGGGCATTTCGTACATTTCATTACACGATTACACGAATATCTACACGTTGTAGCTATATGTATAGGCACGTGAAAAACTAAGGTCACATGATGGATAACGTTCAGAAAGTTTGTATGTGTTTACTTTGGAATAAAACATAAGGGGTGGCGGGGTCTTAAGGTCACCCAAGTCCAGTGACTTCGAACACCTATAGTTACGCAAGAAAGTATTTTTTTATTTTTTTTATTTTGTTAGGGTGCATCAACTGCATGGTTATTAGCACCCACGGTTGGGTTTGAGTTTCAGTGTTTCAAGAAAGTAATGTTGAAGTAGCTTATAGTAAAAAGTAGAACTAGGACCAATTACACGAACTAAAACATTTGAATTTCTTTCATCTCAGTAGATAACATGACAGCTGCCCTGGGCATGATAACAAGACACATGGTACAAATGCTTCAATGTCAATCTACGGGTACACCTTGATGAAAGCGCACTTATGCCAACCAGACGTCACTTATTTATGTCCTACCTAGGCATACATAAGCATCGAGAAACGCACGCTGCAAACTTACGGAAAGTTTCCTGATTGCCATTACGTCCCGTCCTTTGATACACAATCTAGTTAGTTCTCCGAAACTTTGACCCTTCCGAGCGTGAGTTTTTAATATCAGAGAGATGGAGGTTTAGGGTTTAGGGGGTGGTATGGGTTTGAGTATTTAAGAAGACGGCCATTGCGTTGAGACGATGTGGCACAAATGCCACTCGAGTTGAAAGGATAATGCGTCATCTCGTATTTCAGAATAAAAGTTCACTTTCCTCTGACGGCGTCCGAGCCAAAGCAGAAAAAAATTCAATGAAAAAGTCCCTCGACTGTTCGGGATTTATTTGATATATGTTGTGTCGGGCCCATAATATAACATTTCACGTGGCTCATTTTTCAGCTGATGTTGTAATTGAAAACGTCGGCAGGCATTAATAATGTATTATTTAAAATATATTTATATAGGCACTTATCTGTTATTTTGCGTAGGGTATAAGATTGTGGGAAAGTTTGGAAAGACATGAAGTTGTATTTTGCGTCGAATGATTTATAAAGGTAAATGACGGATGAGACAAAAATGCCCTAGGAGAAAAATAAATAATCTTAATACGGAATTAAAATGAAGCAGACTCTGCAAATTCAGTAGATTTCTCCGGCGAGACTTTTTGTGAGCAGTGTATCTCAGGGAGGGATTCGACTCGAGTTAACATTTAAGATGGTGGTCGATGTATGAGATAGCGCTCGGTTAAAATTTGACTGGTTGTGATTTATGGCAGTTTTGAAAGTTATATGATATAGATAGAGAGCGTCAGAGAAGAGGAATATTACGTTTGCCCAGACGTCTCCTCGAGCTTCTGATGGGGTGGATCTAGGCCGTGTTAATATTCACCTGATGGAATCCAGGAATATTATTAGATAGTGTTATATTCTCTGCTGCATCAGGAGATTGAAATTTCACTATCAAGCTCATGAAAAATATATTATCTGATATAATAAGTAGGGTGCTTCAGAAAAGTTGTAAAACAAGTCACAAAAAATGCAAGTATCCAGGGAAGAAGTAGGTAAGGTTTTTGTTCGAGGCGTTTTTTTGCAGGAGAAAGGTTGGGACTTGATTTAAAAAAATCATCAAAGACTTTATCATGGTAAATTTAGAAACAAACTAGCGTCCACAGCCCTCAGAAGATATTGTAGCTCCTTGGCACCCATACAAATGCATATGAAGTGTCTTAGCTTCGCTGTACACTGAAGCAATATCATCTACCTAAACAATAGGGGGGGTGCATCAAGTACTAGCTTAGTATTAGGGCCCCAAGTTTTTGTGATGGATTCAAGATTTTATAAACGCGTATGAGCAGCCTCTGATATTCCATTTCCTCTTTCGAATTATTGCGCTTTTCACTTTTTATTTCATTCTAGCTTTAGCCTACAGCAATCAGAAAACACTAACTGGGCTCGCTTCTTGATAGTCCAATAAAATGAGGCGATTGTTATGCTGAAATGGAACTGATTATAAGGACTGGATGGAAGAAACATGGCAATATAAATAATGAAAAACCAAATGGAAAAAACCAGAGTTACAATTCCAACCGTCCCGGAAACCATGAAAAAATTTAAGAGGATGGAAAGACTTTCGCCTCGATTTTTCTCCTGAAAAGACGCGAAAACGGTAGCAGATGTGGGAGAATTCTCACGGTCAAAGCTATAGAGAACGCAATGATCTACAGAAAAATCCATGAGGACATATATGTCGAACTTCTTCATTGTACCCGTTAATCGCGTTCAGAGTTGCGCGTCAGTTCAGTTAAATGAAAGAACTCTCGGCGTCACATTCCTCACTGCATGCTGTGAGAACCACAAGAGATATCCGAAAGCTGTGGAAGAATAAAATATACTTAAAAAAAATCCCTGAGGTCAATTACTAGCTTCTCTGGTTTAGCCGTAGACCATTTTCAGAGTTTAAGGAATTGTGGGAGAAATGCAACGGAATGTTTTGGTGCCATCGCATTCGGGATGTCTGGTCTGGAACCTCTTGCAATAATTGTTCTTGGGAAATCTTTTGGGTTCTTGAAAAACCCTGTATAAAAATTCAAGATAGGTACACTGAAAAGTTCACTTTTTTCTGTTTAGCCTGTCCTGAAAAGTTTACTGAAATCTCATCAGATAAAAAAAATAAAAGAGAGTAAAGCCCCACCCTTCGGCCCCTTGTATCTCTTCAAAAATAAAAACCTAATTTTTAAAATATTTTCATGACATACTTGAATCATTTCCCCAAACTGCCTTTGACTCTGGACCGCAAGTTCTGGGACAGCTTATATACCAAATTTCAACTCAATCGGATCAAAAACAGTTATTTTAGCAGGTTACAGACATACATAAATACAAAGACATACATCACTCTAGAAATGGTCTCAGTCGTATTGAGGGACGATTACAATAATACTTCTCCTTCCACGTTGGTGGGGCCGAAAAAGTCAATGAAGAATGAAGCTGACTGTATCCACTGAATTGTCATATAGGATGCCCTGTATATACACAGCAATTAGTGTTATGTAGACTATGCTGGCCTGGTAGGATATTAAATTATTCGCAATGGAAATTTATTCTGTTTAAACATGACGTTACGTCCTTTTTCATGTTTTTCAGTTAAAATGATTTGCAGCATCCAAGTGCACCAACAAAATCCCATCGCAGCATGACGTAGCAAGCTAGCATCAAATTGACTTTTATTATTAGGTGTAACAACAGCAGCAGCCAATTTTCAACTTGAAATGGTCATAGTAATTGGCGTGCCGGTGCACTAAGTGATAAAAATGATGCTGCACGGATCCACCAGCATGCCTAGTTTTTATTTCAGCAGTAGTTCCCTTTGTCTCACTATGGAAAAGTAGTTTGTGAATCTCCTGGAGTAACCTCGAGCTTGACGAGAAAATAACGCAATTAAATGAGAGTGTATGATGTCGCTTCACCCTCTACGATATTCAAACGACTGACTGGTCGTGATGAAGTTTCTATCACAAACTCACAAAACATCCATATCCAATTATTATCCATTACACACGACCCTGTCCCATTGGAGTAGGTACGATCAGCTGTTGGTGCCTGCAGTTCGCGGTCCGCGGATCAAGATTTTGATTGTAGACTTGATGCGTAAGGATTAGGGATTGAGTAAGGCATAACGCGTAAGATGAGTTAACCAGCATTCATCTTCCAAGCTTCAAGCGTATCTCATATTTAGGTCCACCTAATAGGTATACATATTCCTACAGGCAGCTCAGTTCCCAACTCTGATTCGTTATTCATACTATAGTTATCCATTTGGTAGTCCTCCATTAGTTCTTGGCTCTGAAAAAAAAACCGTGTTTTACAAAGCTGAAGAACTTTTATTCGTACGAAAAAAACAAGAACAATGTATGTGAGAACAAGAATGTTTTTTCCGGATTCCTGTATGGTAATGGGACTCGCACATGATTTTTTCAGTCCCCAAAATCATATGTCTAGCTATTTCAGTTTAGCCGTTGATCGCGTTCAAAGTTGTAGCCAGTACAGTAAAATGGAAAGCCCTTGGCTAATATGTCTTTATAATTGCTCTCAGAACAAGAGATATCTGAATATAGTAAATAACAAAGTTGTGAAGAATCAAATATTCTAAAAGAAAATATCCGAGGCCAATTATTAACTTTTCTACTTAGATAGACTGATACGAGTTGAATAGTTCACTCAGAAAGGCCAAGAACTCTGAATCGCCAGGGAAAGACTGTGTTTCGTCGGAGTTTGGGAAAAATCTTTCACAAAATTGGCTCCTTTTTTTGTGCAATTCATACAACAAGATGTTTTGAGCAGGAATGGATACCTCCTGACTGGCACAATGTAGTTTTAGTCATGCTCCACAAAAAACATTCGAGAGAGGACCCATCAAATTACAGAGGTGTTGCGCTTCTGAACACACTATCAAAAAATTTTACTAGTATTATTCTGGGTAGACTAACAACTTGGGCGGAGATAAATGAAACTATCCCCGAATGGCAATCTGGATTTAGATCAGGGCGTAGCTGTAGTCCTAACTCTGTAAAGTGATTCACCGGTTGATCTTCAAAGAAAACTGAATATTCTTGGGAAATATTCATCTGAAAACAAGCTAACTGTAAACATGGAGAGAAGTACCTAAGATTTATCTGTGTTAGAGTGGGAGAGGGAAGGGATGTTAAGGACCCAGATATGTATTTTAATGGAGAAAAATTGAAGTGGTTGAGAAATACAAATATCTCTGGGTCGAGTTAACTTCCAGTTTATTCACTCACCAATGTCAAAAACGGTAGCACAAAAATCGAAACAGTCGATGGGCGGTGTAATGGGACTAATAATGGCAAAGACGGAAATGGATTCGTGGCAATCGCGTATTGAGCTTCACGAATCAAATTATATTGAACGCAGTCACTGTATTACGGCTCAGATATGCAAAAAGTTCAGAGAGGGTGCAGGTTTATTTTTTCAAGAGATTGCTTTCGCTGGCAAGCAATACGCCGGACTATATTGTTCGACTGGAAACGGGTGTAGTGAGACTGAGTTTGCTGATAATAAAAATTTGTTTGGAATGGTTAAAAAAAATACTGATCACGCCAGAACAGTGGTATCTCATGCAGAATGTGCTATGAGCTAAAGTGGAAGAAACGCTTCACACACCCACGTCAAGGGTCCAGTTTCTGGAAATGAACATATGTTCCATTCTATTTCAACGTTGAGGAGCAATCATTATGGATAGGCAACCTAGTTATACAGTTTTACGGTTTATTGTCTTTATCTGGAAAACCAAGATAGAAATTCAACTGTTCACAGCATAACAACGTTGATTTTATAATTCTGCATACTTTAGTCAAAATTTTGTTTTGGTTGCGCCCATTAAAACTCAAATACCTGATATGCAGAATACACGCTATTTCTTTGGTCTGATTGTTTTGCGAAATTATATGCAAGAATGTCACAAAAGTGATGCTAAAATTTGAATAACTTAACACGTTCACAGCCACCGAAATTTTGCGATTTTCCTTACCAGGCCATTTATGTCATGTTGTAGTGCATTGAAAACTAAGTCCTCTATGACTTGCCGTGATGGACCGCTGCGATTGTCCATATGTAGCGTACTTAAGCCAGGAACCTAAAAAAATGGAAATTTCCTGCTGGTCCCAAGGGACCAGCGCGGCCTGGTGGGGCTTCACGCTGCTGGTCCCATGGGACCAGCGTGGCAGTGAACGTGTTGAATATCTATGTCGTTGTACGGTTGAGAATCTTGTTGATATCTGTATATTCCGGATAAATGCAAATACTATATGTAATGAAGACAACAAACACGCAAATATTGCTCCTCTTAGGGCCAAAAGCGGGCACCTTCGCATTTGAATTAATCAAAGCTCTCCGACCATCACAGCACCGGACGATCGGATCGAAACTATATACCTAGATACACTCCCACTTGGGAGACTCACATATTAGGAGTCTTCCTGAGTGTATATTGCCAAGATTTCTGGCTGCCACAGCATCGGATGATCAGACTGAATGCCTGCGCACTGATGAGCCCCCAATAGGGGTGAAACCCGTGTCTGTGTAGCTTCGGTCCGATCGTCCGGTGCTGTGGTGGTCGGAGAGCTTTGATTCATACTACACTAGTAAAAATCGCTTAGAAGAAACTACCACTTGCTATGTGGTGAGATGTTTCTGTGTGAATTTTTACAAAACTGTGAATATACCATAGTGTCAATAACACAAATTACATTTGGTGAAAATTATGAGTGGTTATTTTTTGGCTGTGGTAAATGAAAATCATCAATATTGTGTAGATGATCCATTTTTAAACGAGTAAATGTTCCAAAATATGTGTAAAATTATTCGATCACACCATTTTATGAGTGTTTACCGAATACAGTGTAATTGAACTCTTATTCCTGTAAAGGAACACCACATCGTGTAGCTACAGGCGGGATCGCAGCGCCAGCTCCCAGGTTTTTATTGCGCCATGCACGTCTCTGAGCGATCGGACGCAACTAGTCTTTGTTTTGTTTTTGAAGCTGTGCAAGAAAAGTAAGTACCCGTCTAGTAATGTAGTGTGGGCTAGTGGTTCATCAGTCCAAGAGGCCATTGAGAGGGGTGATACAAGAGAGCCCTATCTAATAGGGCAAGGTAAATGCGCTGATAGAGCAGATTTTTCTGCACAAGCCGAGGGTAATAGCTCAAAATGGCCAAAAATCGAGTTAGGATGTTATCGAATTCGCACGTCGATTTCTGAAATCCAGCCGACTTCCTATAGTCCGGACGCTAAGGTCAAAATTTAGGGGGCACCCTTCACTTTTATAACAAGCAATGCCACTTGGCATACCTGTTGCCGAGACCATGTTTGACCGATTAGGATCAGGAGCCAAAGTCGTAGGTGATGCAGGCGCCGTATACAGGGTGTCGCATAGAAAAAAAGTGAAAAATTCGTATATCATTAACCGAACCAGATGGATTCACGTGAGTAGGCACATATATCCACAATATATTACCCATCGAGGAAGAGTCAACAGTTTTGAAAAATCTTAAGCGGTTCCTGAAATATTCCGGAAAAACTGAATTTTCTTCTAAATATTTTATTTCTCGGTAAATCAGTGAATTTTCAAGATATCGAAGTGCAACTTGGTAAGTTTATGACGAGTATTGTCATGAATAAAAAACGATCAGGAGCCAAATGCAGGGCTTGCTATTTCCAGAGGTGAGACAGTCAACTTTTTTTTCTTCGTCACCGCCATCTTGAGTCTCCGTTTTACTCAACAGTTGGAAAAGTGACACTCGAATGTGAGAATGTTAGCATCCAGTCACCCTATTACAAAAAAGATGGCCTTGAAGCAAGATGAGGGTGTCTTCATCGAGAAAACATTGTCACCCAAGGTTTTCATGGTAATACGCATTTGCAGCGCCTGTGATGGCTAATGAGAATTTTGAAAGAGAAGAGTGAGTTCTTTGTCACAATTCTACATTCATTTTCAGCTGAATTACTAGAATTCATGATGATCGGTCCAAAGGTAAACTCTTGATGGCTTGCTGAACCAAATAGGTGGCGCTTTTTGGTGAGAAATGCAAAAAAAATCGGGCTATCATTATCATGTTATCCCTCACGAAGAGAAGGCTGTTGCAAAAACTGAAACAAATCAACGCTGAAATGTTTTGTGAGATTGAAGCCTATATTCTTGAGCCAATAAATGTTGAACACATGTGTCCGGTTGCCAGAGAGAAGACATATAAGGCGTGCATGCAGACAAAAAATTCAAAATTCTTATTCACATATTTCATTCAGAAACCCACCAAAAGTTGATGATCAACAATATTACATCCATTTTGAGATTTAGTACCAAAATTCATCATCATCGATCCAGAGACAAAATTTTGGTAGCTTTCTGAAAATAATACGTGGCTCAGAACTTGGAAAAATCTTTCTGCATGCAAGTCTCTCATGTCTTCTCTCTAACAAATGGACGCATGTGTCCAACATTTTATTGCAATAGCTTTCTCTTGGTGAGGGATGACGTGATGATGATTGCTCGATTTTTATTGCATTTTTCACCAAAAAACGCCACATATTTGGTTCAGCAACCCACCAAAAATTTACCTTAGGACCGATCATCATGAATTTTGGTAATTCAGCTCATAATGAATGAAGAATTGTGACAAAAAGCTTACTCTGCTCTTTCAAATCTCTGATTAGCCATCACAGGCGCTGCAAATGCGTATTACCATGAAAACCTTGGGTAACACTGTTTTCTCGATGAAGAGACCCTTACCTTGCTTCAAGGCTATCTTTTTCATAATGGGGTGACTGGATGTCAACTATCTCACATTCGGTTGTCACTTTTTCAACTGTTGAGTAAAACGGAGATTCAAGATGGCGGTCGCGAAGAAAAAAAAGTTCACTGTCTTATTTCTGGAAATGGCAGGCCTTGCATTTGGCTCCTGATCGTTTTTGATTCAAGACCATACTGGCCATAGAACTGCCAAGTTGCACTTCGATAACTTGAAAATTCACTGATTCACCGAGAAATAAAACATTCAAAAGAAAATTCAGTTTTTCCTGAATATTTCAGGAACCGCTCAAGATTTTCCAAAACCGTTGACTTTTCCTTGATGGGTAATATATTGTGGATATACATGCCTGTTCACGTGAATCCATTTGGTTTGGTTATTGATACACATTTTTTTTACTTTTTTTCTATACGACACCCTGTATACGACGCCTGCATTGCTTCCGACTTTGGCTCCTGATCCTAATCGGTAAAACATGGTCTCTGCAACAGGTATGCCAAGTGGCATTGCTTGTTATAAAAGTGAAGGGTATTATACCTTAACATCCGGACTACTAGCGGTACCGGATGAATCATTTTGCTCCCAACTGTACATTTTCATTTGTTACGATATAGTGTAAAGTAAAATAATAACACAGAAACATGTATTGTTACACACAGTAGTGTACTATCCATATCCCAACAGTTAACACGGAATTGTTGAAGTTTACTCGGAAGATAGTAAAGTCATGCACACATAATTTGGTAACTAGAATGTGTTGAAAATTTTACCTGATGTGCTGGTAACCATCTACCAAAATGGACTTGGTACACTTTGACACCTTCAAGTGTGGCCTTCTGTACACTCATTCACGTGTTGAAATTAACACAGGATTTTTTCCCGTGTATGAAGTGGTATAACTGGGGTTACTACCCACTGGTGTTAAGCTCTCAACACTGTGTGAAACTTTTTGGTAGAACCCCCGAAGTGTTGTTGTTTTCTTCTTCATATACTGACATAATGCATAATCGAGCGGGCGGAAGGGATGACTTGTGCAGCTACGAGTGGCACCAGCCCTCGTTAGTCGAAATCGCGAGTAACAAATATCAAGAGATTGATAATTTACCTAGGCATCTAGGTATGCCTAGATGAGTGTTGATCAAGTAAAAAAGTGCAAAAATATTTTCAGGGGAACTCTATCGTGTGTTTGAATTCACGTCACCATAAATTCAAGACCCGTTTTGCAAACTGTTCCAACGAACTAAGCACATCTCTAGTGTCGTTACTAAGCACCTAATTCCTTCAAAGGTTAGTTATTGGTACTAAATTCAAGCGGTCTGGAAATCCACACTAAATTTTAACAAACTACTCGGCTATTTACTTACACCAAAGCGCAAATCTGCCACAGCTCTGACAAATTCTTTCGAAATTTACGGTAATTGCCTCCCCATTACCCAGTTTGTGATGTTCCAAACGCGGGAAACATTCCGCACGTTTATGTTGCACTATAAAATATGAAACGGGGGCTGAACCAGGTCCCTTTCGCCTGATGCGAGTATTATAGTGATGGTTGATTATTCTCGATTCATCACTATTATCTAAGAAAGAGAGGGCGAAGACGCCAGCGGGGGCTTTTTCGTGTATGGGCCATATCGCATGTATGTATACACATCCCGAAAACTCAAGCGCCATGGTATCATTTATCAAAGCCCCGTGGCCCGTTTTATTACTGCTCAACTCTATCTCGATTTTTCGCCCATATTTATCATCAAATTTCCACTTCTGACAGGGACACATCAATTTCTACTTTCGTTTGGCACCGAAACGTATCCCACCTATTCTCATTTAAATCCATGGGCCCATGACGACGATGACAATTTGTCTTATTAGGCAAATCATCGCTGTGATTTATTCTACTACCTATTGAAATTTTCAATTTGTGCGCCTTAGAAAGCCTTGAACGCCATACGTTGAAGTTGTATTAAGTATTATAGAAAATATTACTCACTTTAAGCTTCGATCAAGCCGAAATCATTTTCAGAAACGAAATAAATATTATTGCTCTTGTCGTTTTCTGCGCTTTCGAAATCTTCGCATTTATTAAAACTGCTTTAAGAAATCGTCTAGAATCAATTGGCCCTCAAATTTCTTTGCCAACGCTATATTTCGACCAAAGCTCCACCTTCGTGAAAGGCAATTCCAATTTGCATCCTGGAATGTTTTAAAACATTAAGGTATAAGACTATGAGACGTGGAAACAAAAATACCGTTATTTTTTTTACATTGCTTCTTCTGGTATTAAGTAATACCAGCAACACCACTCGGTATAAATGTTGGTGTGAGCTTCCTAAATCAATAAAAGTACCTAGTCGCCGCCACAACACTGAAAGCCGCTATATACAGGGTGACATTGAAGAAAAATTGAAAATTCATATTCCATGAACCAAAAGAGGTGGGGTGGAGATGTGAAAATTAGCACAAACATTTCCTAACGTACAGCAAACCATTTTGGAGTCCCTTGAGAAGTTATTCCTGATATATATTGAAAATAAAATCCTGAAAATAATAGGAATCGTATACTTGAATATTATCTATTCCAAGCTCAGCTCCAAGGCCGTTTGCGTTTCTGAGAATTTTTTAATGAATCAGTGATTTTTCAAGATTTGCGGTGAAATTTGGTAGTCCCATCATGTTAAAAAATATGACAGTCAACTGTTTTTCTTCTCATTACCGCATCTCAATCTTGATAAAAAATAATCATTTTCAGTTAGTAATTTTTCATCAATTGACCATAGTCCCAGCCATTTGAATGAATCCCTCAAAATTGCCCCTGAAGGTAGGGAACCCATCGTTCACACTTCCAATGCAATTCTGCAAATGGTGTCGTCGTAGCACCACTTCTTAAAAGTAAAGTATGGATTATGTAACGTATATGGCCCGGAAGTTTTGGGAAACTTTTTGAAAGCCTATTTTTTAAAATTTTTCTACTCAATATTGCAAGTCAGTTTACAGTTTTGTCATGAAATATTTTGCCAAGTTCCACTCGTTTTTAAACGTTCCTCCCTTTTTCTTTTAAGTCAGGGAGTTATCTGTACAATAAGCACTTTGCGAATTGCTTAGTCAAAATTACACCGACAAAATCTGAGCCATTGTTGCATGCGAGTATGAATATTGCCATTTGCCATATTATCGATTATGGTACCTACCTATTTCTGTTTGTGTGACAACTGTACCTGGACTGGCATTACTATTTACTACAGCATCACTCGTAGCTATCAATAACGCATTGGAATCTAGTATTCCAGTAATTTCTTGCCACAATCCAGATGGAGTGCCACCGCATTTTGTGTCAATGCCGACCTAATAGCATAGCATATAGCGTGTAGGTACCACAACCACACCGAAGACCGAATTGTCATCGGGGGCGTGGTGGACGGAGGTGGTGGTGATGTGCGTTCAAATGTGGGTCCAATTTATTAAATAGGGGTATAATTTGCGAGAATGGCGTTATTTATCGAATGCGGTTGAGGAAATAGAGTGTACGCGATGGCGTTCCCACTGCCAGACCATCACATTCACACCCCCTGTCCTACAGAGCTCTGCGCTGGGCAAGAGAAAGGAAGCAAGGACGAGCGAGTCGGAGTTGGAGAATTGGACTCTTCATGAATAACACACTTTCGGCTGAAATCCGCACGTCTCTCATGAATTCAATTTGTGTCCTCTTTGGTCGAGTGTTTCATCAATGCAATATTCATTGAGGCCACTCCAACAACGCCGGTTTTAACACATAAGTACCCACGCAACTCGTCTAGTGAGGAGAAGGAGGAGTGTTAGGCCTAACTGTCTTCTTTGGCCTCAACGTGAACTTTGTAGGCATCGCGTTGGCCCTTTGAAATCCACTCCAGAGCTCTTGCTCAACGCCTCACTAACCTTGAATATTTGATGAAATTTTATGTGCTGTAAACGAGTAAACGTCAAATCGTATTCAAGATTTACTGGCTACCAATTATTTCCTCCGTTACACATGTTCAGTTTTTGTGCTTTTATTTGACGTTCTCTGGTAAACGAGCAGCGGCGGACTGGCAAATTTTGGCCTACCGGGCAAAGAATGGAAGTGGCCTCGAAACCGAAGGAGGAGTCGGGGAGACCCGTCCCCCAGTTAGCGCCGCAGGCGACTTTTTTATAATAATGATGCTAATAACAAAAAAAAAGAAAGCCGCTGACCAAGTTGTCCATAGACTTCTTCAAACTCAAAAGTTTTTGCTTGAAATAACTACTACGATGAAGAAAACAACGGAAGAGAGAAAAAATATTTATTATTCTAAGATCAGTCCAGAAATTACAGAAATAATAGCGAACAAAAATTAAACTCAGCCGGATTTTTGCATATAAGCTCATCAATAGTTTTGCTTTCAAAAATACTGATCTACTTGCGAATTTTTTGATGATTTCTGCTTAAAAAAAAGTCGATCCCCGAGCAGGAAAGACCGTCTGAGTTGAGTTCTACTTAAGTTATATTTGAGTTATTTGAGTTATATTTAATGGGAAAATTTCATGGATCAAAAAATCTTTCACGCCTATGACATTATGTTAACTGGTCACTCTAGTCATTGTCGTAAGTGAGTAACTACGACCAAAGAATAGACTATTTCAGCCCAAGGTGCGCTTGCGCGCTGAAGGAGACAAAGTCATGCGGATTGCAAGTGTCACCATGGCCACGGCAAATTCAGTCAGTGTCATTGTGATATGCACGAATGTCAGTCAGTCTCTATTCTGAGTCCTAGACATGACACAGTTCCGACATGAAGACCTACGCTGCTGACGGAAAGCTTGTCCTTGTTACTTAATTGTTGATTTTTAAGAGGAAGACGGTAGAAAAATTGGTACCTGTGCAAACCCAAGTTGAATCACATGGCTGAAGGGCAACGAGAGGACAGCAAAGTGAACAAAAACACAACCAATCCACACCAGAGACGCATGCATCAGCAAGAAGAGGCGTAGATTACACGAGCCGAACTGTGCTGTGAGTGCTGTGCTGAAAAAGTGGCAGTTTAGTTCTCACTGTATTGGAGAAGAAGCTAGAGACGAGACGACATGAATGTTCTCACTAATGAAGTTGAATTTATTTTTATTGGTAGTGTTTTCAATGATTTGATATTCGTTGTATTGGTTGATAGTTTCAATATAGAGAAGATTCTTTTAGGTGCGTACGTGTACCTTCTTCAATTTTTTTTTCATTTCTAACGACCTATTTTGGCCATGCTATCGTCAGGTGCTACTATAAATGGAAAAAGCTAGCAAAGAAACCTCCAATCCTTGAAATAGAGCCAACGAACGCTTATTCTAGTGGAGGAACACGAAATTCTCAAATTTCTCAGATTGACAGCAGGTGCACAATACCTGTATATTACGCAACAATGCAAAACAAATGAAGACAGCGTCAAAGTTTAGATAAACAGTCAAAGCCATATCTGTTTACAGACGCTGTTCACGCGATCCCTGGTCACGCCAAGACGCAGGTTTAGATTTTGTTACTGTAATGCGGCTTCTGTTCCTGTGTTACTACCAGAGCATGTTCCGGGTGCTTCGCTGCAGAAATCCTCAGTGGAAGCTCATAGTGTTTCCCAGCTAAAAAGAATGCTGAAATGCAGAGGGCAAAATGTTTGCTGCAGATAAATGAATTTTTGGTCACATGTCCGATTTTATCGAACCGACCATCACTTCGACAACACTTCCCCATCCACACTAAACATTTTCTCACACAATTGACAACTAGAGACGTGTCCCGGAGTAGGTTTAGTGCCGAACGTCCTCACATGGTAGCATGGTTGGGAAAACAGCTGGAATGTGTAGGATGATGCGTTTTTTGATCGTCTGTCACTCCTACATTCGCCAAATGCACAATGCTTAGTGGCTCCGGTTCGTTTGCCTCGTTGTTCTGACATATTTATCAGAAAATAACTTGAAAGACAAGGAACTGCAGGTTATACAATTTTAAAGTTCGTTTATTTTGCCCAAACGTCAAGCTGACGGTTGTTGCCATAGTCACCAAAGTGAAAGTGTCTGGTCAACTGCTCATGCGCGTTGCTCATGCGCCACACGGCCAAAATGCTGCTGAAATAGTCTATTAACACATAGTCCGGGAGACGGACGCATGTTTAGTACCCCGATCGAGTTATGTTTTGAGACTATCATCTATGTATCGAGAAAATATGTGCAACCATGGAATGGCAATCCTGCCTAAGTAAATCCTGCCGGAAATGCAAAGAATTAAATGATTTGAAAATTGTAGAATAGAACCTTCAAAATTTTTGTCAACAAATGTCAGTCACATTGTTGATGGCACACAACAATCACCCCTTTGACGCGCCACTGTCAGAACTTACATGGTGCTGCTGAGCAACTATCGTTAAGCATATATAATCCATTCCAAGCTTAAAAAAACCACAGCTGGCCATGAAAAATTCGAGTTTTGTTGGTGTCCCTGATTTTTTATGTTTGTTGTCATCTTGATACAGAAGAGGTTACGTTAAAATTTGTGTCCATATGACATGAAACGTTCACCTGAACTAGGCTGTGTTGTCAAATTGTCATTGCTGGGACTGCGTCGCCGGCAGATCGCAGGTTTGCTCACTGACCTCAGCCGTTTTCTTTCGGCCAGGATCACAGATCATAATCCTGGAACAGAGGGTGAATTAACGCACCAAGGGTCGTACAGGGCGCGATGAGCTCAGTTCGCGGGATCACTTCCGACGAAAACATTATACGGTGCTGGAACTGGGTTCGCCTCGATGATTTTTAAACTGTATATTCTTACTATTGCACCTTTCAACACTTTCACTATTGAAATAACGTGCCTAACGGCATTTTAAGGACAAAACATAATGAAAATAGTGTCAGTGTCAAAATCTGACCTAACAATTGAATTAAACGGCAATCCAGCAAAGCAAACATCACTTTGACAAATTTGATTAAATCATCTTGACTTTTTCAATCCATCAACTTATCAGATTGTCCAACTTAAAGAAAAAATATCATAGGCAACTGTGGTTTTTTTAAGCTTGGAATGGATAATACGCAAAACTAGATGGGTTTCTGGCACTGGCCCGTGAAAGGGGTGATTGTTGTGTGCCATCAACAATGTGACTGACATTATTTGTTAACAAGAATTTTGAAGTTTGTATTCTACAATTTTGAAATTATTTAATCAATTGCATTTCCGGCAGGATTTACTTAGGCAGGATTGCCATTCCATGGTTACACATATTTTCTCGATACATAAATAGATGATAGTCTCTGCACATAACTCGATAGGGGTACTAAAACCGCGTCCGTCTCCCTTACTAACAGGGTCGCAAGGTTCCTTGGGTAATAAACCTACTACAGACGAATTTGTGGAGAAATTGGTTTACATTGTCAAGCCGTTGTGAAAACTGGCTGAGCACAGGACTCCGTTTTGTGGTGCCAGGAGGACATATTCGCAATTAGTGCTTCCCAAGAAAAGAATGAAGGACGCCCTGAGGTGCATGATAGCACTACTGTAGGACTTAATCATTCAAGTTTATGTCTGCTGTTGGTCCTAGTTTAGAAAGACAAAAAAAATATCGATTTCATGCACTAGTGCAAATTATCGAAAATTATCGCAAAATGCACTTGTGCAAATTATCGCCTAACTCGAATCTGATTTTTTCAAACAACAATAGAAAACTGCCACTTTCATTTTTAGAATGTCAGATTTGACAGATGAATGAAATCTTTACTCTATGAAATTATTCAAGTGTTTCTTATTTGTGTTTTTTTCAGTCATTCCCATGTCATTCTCCAGTGCTTGAATCAGCTTGGATGGTGAGACGTACCTACCTACCTGTTGGCAGTTTGTCGTCGTAGCTTTTCTTTCCTGATGTGATGAAGTGTACGCCGCAAATCTTGTGGTATATTGTAGGATGCCACGGGTCCTTTTTACGGCCTCTTTTTTTCTACACGCTTTACCCAGACCTCTCTTCTTCCGTATTTGAGGAACTCGTGAATTGAAGCATTTCGACTTTCGGCTGTGTCCGACTTTCAGCCCGGTACACAGCACCTTGCACCTTTGCTTTTGCGACTTTTCTCCAATAGTTGGATATTTCACAACAGAGATTGATGAATTAAACTCAGCAATTTAGCAGTAGCTGCATACGATAACAATAACGAAAACCGGTAACAACAGCAGCAACAATAAGACAAAATAACGAAGATTAGAGAAAACTTGGAAAGCTTGTTTGTACTTGGAACGTAAACGACCTCGTAAACTCAAATACGACACTTGACTGAAAGAAGTCACAGTGACATCCTTGCGGTGTAGTAGTTATCTACTTCACCTATTCTGTGTGGACTATTTTCCCATGGTGCATTTCACCTTATTATTAAGGTCAATCAGCAAAAAACATGAAAAAAGTCGAACTTTGAAGGCTTCTAGCTCCTTAACGAAGTTGAATTTTCACGCACACGCTTTATGTCCTTCTTTTGTCTCTTCAACCATTTCAAACGGTACAAATACCACCAGACGGAACATGTTCCACGAGTTGGTACACCTAGATGAAAAGCACTGGCATCGTTGACCGACGCGACATCTCTGGTCTGGGAGGCGACAGATGACATAATATGTAATTCAGAAATGAAGAACTGACAGCCTAAAGCCCAGTCCGCACGGGCGGCAGATTCGCAGAAATTCGGCGATATACCGCTGAAATGCAAATGTTATCATTGTCGTTATGTCAAAAAGAGCGGTATATCGCCGAATTTCAGTGATATGTCGCCTGTGCGGACCTAGTTTCAATCGTAATCAATTGTACGTAATCCCTGCAGAGAAATGAAATGAAACATGGATGCATGGATGAAACGACACAGAGAGAGACATATTATGACAACGGAGTGTTGGATGACAGCTGACGGTTCGTCATTTTTTGCATCCGTTTCCTGTGTGCCTTTAGATGACACAAAATTTCAGGTGATCCACGGGACGGCACAGAACAAGACAGGAACACGTAGATGGGAAGCACCGTTTGGAACCCGCACATGCGCAAATGACAGGTGTACCAAAATTAGAGCTAGGTGGAAAGCACCCGTTGTCGACGTTGATTGTGACATGTGCTTTCCTCTCAAATTGCGCATTTCTGCCAGTAGAAGGGCAAAAACAGGCGCCTAATTTGAAATCGGCAAGGCGCCTATTGCAAACTCAACATTTTTCTATAGATAGGTATAGCGAACGTATTCAGTGGATGAACTATTTCGGTTGATAGTAACCCCAAAGCAACCCAAAGTGAGTTGCTGATGGCTTTGATTGTGCTGGTGGAAACGCAATCAACTGGTACGCACTGAGTTTGTCTTTGAAAACACTGATTGAAATTCTGATAATATATTCGAGCACCTTCAATGCAAGGTGGGAAAAGGATTCAATTAGGATGGTATGTGAAGTGATCAATCAATACATGCCCCCAGTCCTCTCGCACATAGATATCTATAAGTAGAGGTACATAAATTATCTGTATACAACAGAATGATTCTAAACTTAAAATGAAAGCTGCATGTAAATTGTGGAGCACGATAACTGCTGAATAACTATGTGCAGTCGACCTAAGATCCAGAACAAGAAATGATTTTCCAATAATTCCATCTTCTTAAATGTACAGCTTTCAATTGATGGGACGCCATAAACACTAACTAATAATTTCTTGTAACGTATTCTTCGTATAGCAGACAAATTCAACAGTGGAGAAGTTTTCGAGGATTCAACAAGAAGGTACAAGTGTATCGATAAAACATATAATTTTTCTATTTTCATGATGCCATTAAGTATAATGTGACCTAAAATTTACAACTAATTGCTTTCCCTAACGACGCCACACCTGATGCTGTCTAACTTCCAATTTGCTTCCAGTTCCAAATACGCGAAAATTCAAAAACACGTTACCATCAATACTTAAGTTCTTAAGTATATAAAAACAGGCATAGGAGTTTTAGTTTGAAGCCGGTATACCTATACATTCATCAAAGCAAGGGAACAAGGCAAATAAATAAATACCGCGATGTTCTATGTTCTATCGCATCAGACAAAGCTATATAGCGAATTGGCTGCCAGAGTTGCAATCATAACGGTAAAGACACCAACAGATTATTTAGCTAATTGGGGGACTGTTGCGGAAGCTTTAATATGCTATGATGTAGTAATTGGGGTCGTCAGCAGGTATAGGCCCGTTGCTAATTAAATCAATTCTCCTAGCAGCATCTTCATCTTCGCATTTGGACAAAGCACGCACATGGGTGACTGGGCAAAGTAATTTCTAATATGAGCTGCAATCATAATAATTGTAAAATCTCATCTAAATTATAACTTATGAAGAGTGAAAATGAACAGACAAATAGAACTTGTCTCATTTGCTCATAAGAAGTTCCATCAGGTGCACAAGGGCGATGATTTCTTCTCCACGCATGCAATAATTATTGTGATGTGATTCCTCCACCAATAATTTATTCTTATTCCATAGATGCCAGAAACATTTTGTAATGTTCAGAATGAATGGTTCCTTTCAAAGGATAGTTGATTTTCGTTCACTTGTTCATCCAAATCGAATAGACCTGTCCAATTTTAGCTAAGCTGTTGGGGTTCGGCAATTGTTACCATACATTTCCGGTTGAAGCGCATTCGAACGCTTGTCAAATAATTGTCAATTTGACACTACAGCGATTTTAACGGTTTTTCTTTTTTTTCTCCCAACTGCAGTGGTTCATTTTTTTAGTGTCTGTGTTGTTAGGTTTTTGCATTTGTTAAATTTTCTGACACAGTGAAAGCTCCGAAATCTATTATAAACAATGGAAATGTTTGATTCCAACACAAACCCAAATGTAAACCGATTCTCTTTTCCCGCTAGCGGGCTATCAGGCCGTGCCGCCCCATTCGGGGTACATTAGGGACTGAAGATTTGGTATGAAATAACAGGGCACAAGCACACAGCTCTGAAAGACAAAGCAGAGCACTTTTCACATGATTCACACACTGGTTGTCACTTTTGACAATTTTATTTTGACGTGCCAACATGAATCGGAAATGTGCTGCCTCCATTGACGAACCTCAACATGTAAAATTGAAAAGGTCTTTTCCGGAAGCGTTTCAAACTTGAGTCACTTTTGATGCAACACTGCATTCTAGATGTTTGTCTTTATTCGATTATCGTTTTTGCTTCTTTTTTCCGTCAGGTTTAGCTTCAAAATAAGTCCTAGATTATAAAAATCGGTTCACGAGTAAACAAGTTGTCGCTCAAGTCCACAAAGTTTTTTTTTTAAGATCACCTGCATATAAAGTAAATAAGTGACAAATATACGAATTGTCTCGAAATATGAAGTTCACATTATTTTGTGCTTTTGGTGTTAATATCTGGAACATTATTACACCAAAAACAGTGCTGTAATGGAGAATATCATTAAACTGTTGTTCAACCAATACGAACAACTTATTGCCAATAGAAGGTGAGGTGAACGTCATTTCTGAAGTGTCAGCTGTCAGTCGTTTCGATTTTTAGCAGTCATAATTTTTAATTTGTGAGCGATTATCAGGAAAAGGTGGATAAAATAGTATTTCATGTTACTAGCGCCGAAAACCGGGCATATCAAACAAACGTGAGTGCAGCTCCAGGCCCTAGGCCGAGAGTGCATGTAAGAGAGTTATGCTATGCCGTTTTCAGACTTCCGGATAATCAAGTAGCGTGCGGTTTCAAAAATATCACACTTGTGTGATATTTTCTACTTTCCAAGTGTCAAGAACATGTAGAAAACGTCACTTTCATAGGTGGTCGTAGGAAAATGAAGTCAAGCTGGAGCGCTGGGGGTCTAAAGCTAAGGCCGAGGACCGCTGCCGTCTGATGGTTGCTGTTGCAAGTATGCCATCAACCATAGCCTCCCAACTTGTCACTTTATTTTTGATTGAAAAAGTCCTGGCTCTGCTCTTGCAACGTGACTGGGCAAAGGGGTAATTGGTGACTGCACATCAGAACATATTGCCTGCTTTGGTATAGAGGTAGTGCCAGCTATGTGATTTCCATAACAACTTAATTGAGCAGATCCTCCCTTCATAACATGGAGCATATACATTTTACTTGAGTTAGACTATCGTGTATGGTAATTCAGACGCCATTTCCGTTCCCGTCTGATAAATGACGGCAGTTCTGCTCCGACACATGCGAAAGCGTCTACTTCGAAAGCTACCCATAGGAACATATACATTTATACTCCCTTACATTCAAACAGCTCGCATACATAATACATGAATATTACTAATCGCGTCATATTCCCGCCGCTTGCCACTGCGGATAAATCCACAGATTGTCTCTCGTAAAACTGGAGGGAACGAAAGGCACTAATGGCGGATGAGGATCAGAGAACATGCGACTGTATGGACGTTTGGGTTTAACGTTCAGTCGTCATTTTGAACAATCATGTTGTCGCGAACCACGGCAGGCATCATGGACCCATGGCAAACTGAATCTGTGAAAATGTTCAGGATTTTTAGTTTTTTCTAGGGGTGTTCAAAGCTCAATAGTTGATATCTATCCGGTTCATTTCTACATTCGTACACCATACTAACCTTCCTAATGAGTATCACTGTAAGTGTTCTTATTCAGAACTACTGAGTCGAAGAAACTGGACTCGGAATTTTTTATAGGTATTATGTTGTAGCTCATGAGATAGGTACTGATCAAATGCCGTGAACCCCAAATTTGAATAATGGACAGTTTTTCACCCACAGGGGGTTGAAGTCGGAGGTTCGGAGGGCTTAAAAAATATATTATGACGTAAATAAAAGTTTTTCATTTGGTTTCTCTTCAAGTTGTGTTTCATGTCAATTGTATCTAACTAAGAGAAAAATATCAACCCTCTCATTCACCCCCAACCCCTATCTACCATCACAAAATTCGAGATTACTCTCAAAAGCCATGCAGATGACTTCTGTGATTCAAATTATTAATTTTGACAAATTATTTTCCACCCCTAAATGTTGTGGTGGCGATTTTTGTTATTGTGTACTTCTAGTTTTGTTGAACAAAAAGTTCTTATTCGAACATTTTCTCTGTATTTTACACGCTGTATTTTTCATTTATTTATTTAATTGACTTCTTCAACAAGGCGACATTCAGCTATTAGCTGCTCTACCATGCAACCTTGGGGACAGAACAAAATATCCATGGATGTAACGGGATTCAAACCCGCACAGCGCAGCGCGAGTGGGTCAGCATGCCATCACCTATACCACTCAGCCACGACCGCTCCACTATTCTGAACATGACAATCAATTCCGTTTTTAATCCTGATTACATCACACTTGATGGGTTAGTCAACAAAACACCTGTGAAAAAATTGATGAATGTATGTGAATTTTGGTCTTTTTTGGAAAATTTCAAACTTGTCTCAGGGACCGAAACACTTTGTCTTACGAACAAATTTTCGATTAATAGGGGATGTTTCCACGCCAAATCCCGTTGGTTTCAACCATGTAGCTATCCAGCCCAAAGCCTCTGGTCTGACATAGGGGTTAAAATTATGTACCTTATGACGTAAGTTTTGAGGTACCTGGAGCCGTATTCTCTAACTCGTTATGCACTCGAACCGAAAAATATCGCTATCGGTAGCTAGGCAAGCACAATTGTGATTGGCTTTTGCCTGACTACCGATAGCGATATCTGTCGGTTCGAGTGCATAGCAAGTTGTAGAATACGGCTCCAGTAGCTCCCTGTCCATAACGATAATGTCGTTTTTGTTTCAATGCACACTTCGTCAAATTTTAAAAAAATTGCCAGAAGTGTTTTTAACCTTTAATAATACCTTACCATAGGGCGCCCGTTTGTAAGTATAGGGCGCCAATGAATCGACACCGTTGACAGCTGTTTCTTCGCCATCTTGGATGGCCATAAAAAAGTATTAATTTTTTTCGTAAAAAAGTATGCCTGTAGTACTTTTGGTTAGAATGTGTGATGTCTTTTGAATTCTCAGTTTCCAGCTTTCGATTCAAAAGAGATTTGAACAAATGAACAAAAATTAAAAAACCGATATTTTAAAAACGAAACTGTAAAAATAGGTAAAATCACTTTTCTAGTCTTCATAATTTGCTTGAAAATGCAGAACTCCGCCACGATTAATAAGATAATCGAAATAAATGGAAAGAATTTCCGGTTTTATTTTAAATGATCTTGACCAATGATGCGTCAGTAGTCAGTAGGTATTAAGTACCAAAGCATACTTAAGCATACTATACTTTTAGTGTGGGATGTAGGGTTAATAAGTAAGTAAGAGTAATTTTAGTGAAAAAGGCGGCTCAATTATTTTGAACGAACTCCAAATGGACAAAGCAGTAAAGCACCTATACACATATTTTCCATACATATCAGGAAAGCTTTTCGCTTTTATTTTTGCTGCAGGTAGAGGTATAGGTAGGGTAGGTAGGTACTGACATAATCATTTTTCCAGTCAGCTTTTCTTTCAAGCAGGTATTGAATAACTTTTTTAGAATTTAGCCTCGAATTTAGCTAAGTATTTCCTTTTGCCGTATAGGTATTCCGGAGATGTTCTCTTATAAATACCTAGAGCTCGGTGTGCAAAATATGCACACAATTGTATAAAATCGATCTACACTCTCCCTCTTCCTTGAATTGACTTCCGGGCGGTGATATTTTCCCGACCTGTTTCCATCAGCGTGCGAAAACGTCGTTTTTTCGTGCCATACCACTGGTGCTAATAAAATAACGTGGCGCTGTTTTAAAAGTCCCCCGTGATGATTGTCGTCGAAGTTCGACGTTAAAACGCTATCGCAGAACGAATCTCTCTTTCTCTCCGCTTTACCGAATTCGCGGAGATTCTTTCAAAAGGAAAAGTTTCCCAGTTCAAATTTCAGACCAGATTAAAATTGTTACGGAGGGCCTTCATTAATCAATTGATTGGCTAAACGGAATCGACCGAGCGGGAAATCGGCCGTTTTTAAGGTGTTCGTTTGGAAGCAACTTTCGGGTGACGCGACGCTAGAAAATCCTGCCGCAACACCCCACGGGGATAATAAAAGGAGGAAGCGGGAAAAAGCCACTCGACTGTTTTACAGATACTACACTATAAGTTTAATATGTATACCCACCTTCTGTATACCTGCGATTGATACCATCTAGATTGATTTTTTATCAAACTTAACTTTCAAAGACTCAGAAGATTCGGCGACTGATCGCTCTGACGATGACGGCCTATTGAGGCAGATAGAGCTAACATTTTTTCTTATAAGTGTGACATCTGACATCCTATTGGGAAAAAAGAGTCAATGTTCTGTGACGTTCGGGAAGAAAAGCTGTAACACTGAAACTGGAAAACCGAGAAAAAAGTTCCAGCCAGCTAGCGGCTTATTCTTCAATGAACTATCGAACGGCTCCTCCGCCAATTGTACGGGTTAGCGGCTATACCCCCGATCGGAGTCTCCGGCAAATAACGTAAGTACTCATAGCATTACAAATAATTTAATTTTGGACTCGTCTACCTAAACAGACCATACCAAGATTATGACCTTGCACCATTGCAAAAAAATTATCTTCTTTTGATTATTTTTTAACGTTGGCCTGCCAAAATGTTTTTTTTTTCTTACATCAGTTCCATTGTTATCAGTGCAGTGCTTCAAAAGAAAAACTGGAGAAAACGTGTATCTGGAATTGGATTGTCAAGTCGAATAGCTATTTTTGTTGTTTGTTGCTGGAAATTTTCTAAAAAGTTTCTACTGTTTTGGAGAAAACTAAACTACTCAACAATTGAAGTGACCCACCCAAAATTTTTAATGAAGTTCAAAGTGCCCTAGCTCCCGAAAAAATTAGACTAATTCCAAATTTTTTCTTTTCCCAGATACCTGCGCTCTTTGACTATCAGAGGACAGATACAAAATTAGGTTCAAATCTTCCTTGTTGGTTATTGCGTCGGTGCCGTGGGTACGCGTATATGGACAGGGCGTCGCGTACAACCCTTCAAAAACTATCAAGTTTGAGTAACTCCCAATTCGGAGAAACATGTTTTTGGATATTTTCAACTGGTCCAGGGAGGATGGTACACCCATATCTCGAAACGGTTTCTCAATTTTACGATTATCTTTCTTCACTGCAGAGTGATTCGAGAAAAATAACTTCTTGTTTTTTTGGTCGTAGCTTTTTTCTTTGTTGACCGATTTTTATAATCTGTAGCTCATGTTGAAGCTAAAGCTTCAGGAAACAAGAATTCATGTTGAAGCTAAAGCTTCGGGGAACAAGAATATGTCTTCGAAACTGATGGAGAAGAACACTTGAAATTGAGACTCTGCATAAAAAATGACACAGATCTGAATAACCCTCAAAAACAGATCTGGGGATGGAACTCGTTCGAGATCAATTTGCTTTAAAGTCAACCATTTAAAATGATCATTTTAAGATAAACCTCTTTCTGTATATAAGAAGATTTCTTGACAAGAGAATTAAATTATGGCTGCATGTTTTCAGAAGAAAATCAGTGTCCCTTTCACCTGAAAACTGATGTAACCTACGTTACGAACAACAAAGCTGGTAATTGAATTCAGAAACATTGTTGGATTTTCTGGGTTCAATAATAATAATTGCCAGCTTTGATATTCGTAACGTAGGTAACATTATTTTTCAGGTAAGAGGGACACTGATTTTCTCCTGAAAACATGCAGCGATAATTTAATTTACTCGTCAAGAAATCTTATTCTATACAGGAAGAGGTATATCTTAAAATGATCATTTTGGATGGTTCAGTTTAAAACAAATTGATTTCCGACGAGTTCCAGCTCCAGATCTGATTTCGGGGGCTATTCAGATCTGTGTCATTTTTGATGCAGAGTCTTGATTTCAAGTTTTATTCTACATCAATTTTGAAGACATATTCTGGTTCCCTGAAGCTTCAGCTTTAACATGAGCTGAAGATCATAAAAATCGGTCAATAAGGAAAAAGCTATGACTAAAAAAGCAAAAAGCTGTTTTTTTTTTTCAAATCACTCTGTAGTAAAGAAAGACAATCGAAAAATTGAAAAACCATTTCGAGATATGGGTGTACCAACCTCCCTGGACCAGTTAAAAATATTCAATAACTTGTTTTTTTCAAATTGGGAGTTACTCAAACTTTTTAGTTTTCACAGGGTTTTACGCGATGCCCTGTATAACCAACACGGAAGATTTGAGCTTGATTCTGTATCCATCCTCTGATAGACAAAGAGCGGAGGTATGTGAGAAAAAAAAATTGAAATTAGTCCTATTTTTTCGGGAGCTAGGGCACTTTGAACTTTATTAAAAAAATTGGGTGGGCCACTTCAATGTTGAGTAGTTTATAAAACATAACTACTGAACTCTCAATTTTCTTTTTTTTTTCTTTTTATATTTGGAGCAATGGTAGCGCCCAAACTGCAGAACAAAAATTTTATCTCTATGTCTTCTTCACTCATTTTATGTTACGGTTTGTCTTTCACTGTGAATCGCCAACCTTGAGGACCGCATATAAGGAATGTGATATAGTATACCTAGTCGCCTTTACTGATGAGTGATCACATTGTTTCAAAGATTTCTTAGGTAATTATGAATAGTATTGATAACTCCCGAAAAAGCTACCCCAATTGAAGTGTTGGTGAGTATATATTGTGTTCCATTTGTGCAACAATGCTGATGGTCGATAGAAATTCGCTCCATGTAGAAAAGCGGAAATGACGTAGATTCATTATCTCGATTTTCAATGGCCGTTAGATGTCCAGTTCGAATTGAACTAGCCGACCGTGCGTTGATGCGGCTGTTTGATTTAGTAAGATACCGTTTTCCAAACATTCAATACAACCTACGTATGAAACTGTTTTACCTGAACGCTTGTTAGTTGCTGGCGTTAATGCAGCTCCTGAAAATGACCAAATTTCAAATCAAAATATCATCAATGTCACACGGAGCATACACAGAGCGTCATCTCGGAAATTTTATTGCATTTTAATTTTGGTCTTTGCTCCTCCAACAAGCAATTAAAGTGGGTTTTTGTCTTGAACAGAAAAACACTGGCCATTAAAATACCAATTGTCTTGCCTCGTATATAAACGAAACAAAAGGCAAATTATACGATCGAGCTGGGGCCTTTACAAACAGCCCTTTATACGTATAAATATTAATACTGAAGTTTGCAGGCGTTTTTCGCGCCGAAGCTGCGTTCGCGGAGTTTTTGTTAGCAGGGCACTTGGAAATTATGTAAATCTAGCGCTAATGCATAAATGATTTATTTGCCTAAGAGAAGATGGGCAATAAAAATTTTGGGACACAAGAGAACCCGAAAATTAATATGAATTTGAGTTGGCATTTTACGCAACACCAAAGTACCTACCTATAGGTCTCACCTTTGTTTCCGGGACGCTAGTTAATAGTATAGTTCTCGATACAAAAACGCGTTTTTAGGCCCAGAGCCGTGTTTCTGGGAAGCTGAGGACCTGAAAAAGCACAACGCTCGTGTGAAAGTTTTTGTAATCGTTGCTGAAATTGTGAGTTCTTGTGAATTTTGACACCATTCTGACAAATGTCAAGCTAGATACGTGAACTGCAAAACTTATATATTTGCGGTTATGTATTACTTTGCGCGTTATGTATCCATCATGAAACGATAACGAAATTTGCCACGCCATCGTGCAATTTTTTGATGTTAAAAGCAGATAATTCCTTCGGCAAACTAGTAATTTTTCTAGATTTGGAAAGAATTGTTTGCTCATACCTTTTTGGTTTCAATTAAAAATAAGAATTCATTTGATCATATTTTTAGGAACGAAACGAAAATATGAGAAACTAACTCAAAATGATTTCGATCAGCTTTTTCTTCTTTGAGCTCATCATGGTCTCATAATTGTCATAACAGCATTATTTCAGAAGGTGCACTGCAAGAAGTGTCAAAGCCTTCGTGTTTTATCGCTATGAAACTGATTTCATTGGTACAACTCGAAGGTTTCACGCGCATTGATTGGTCAGAAGTATGTTGTGTGGAATGGTCGGGATAAAAATTTATTGGAGCATCCAGGAACCGACGCAAAAGCCAGTGAAGTACCTACGGCTTACACTTGCCAAAAGCTAAACGCCGTAAAGCTAGCTTAAGAGTCCTCTGTACGCTCAGAGGGTCTCCAATCGAAAGGCCTCTAAATCGAACCTGGTGATTTCCTTCCACCAGTTCCAACTGGCGTTTATAGAGGGACTACTACATACAACGCCCTCGATTATTAGACCTACAAGAATAATATTAACTTATCTAAATCCCACTGTCAATGGCAACGGAATAAAATGGATATAAACAACAAAATCTGACAGCTGTCACTTTGGACTTCTTTTTTGTGATAATCATCAAAATATCACTCGTGCTCGAGATTTTCCCAGATAATTTTGGCCAAGCATCCCCCTCGGCCTGGTCGTCCCTAGATAAATGCCCCCCCCCCCATTCCTACGGAGTCGGGCTTTTATCGCTACAGCCAGCACTCGCGATCGCCTGGCCAAAATCATCGTGAAAATCTAAGCTTTTGTAATATTACTGTTGATTATTTTTGATATCTTCGTATAAACAGAAAAAAAAAATTAAATAAAGTTTTCACGCGCGCCATCCTAGGGCTTTTTTGTGACACGAAGAAAATCTTTTCTGGGTGGACTCTCTACACTGCACTGCTCTGCACGATAGGTCTGAGTGATTTTTCAATGAGACATTTATTTTTCAGCCAGAGATATGGAGCTACCAATTTTCAAGCTTTTTTTAAATCAATTTTCCCAACTAAATAACTTCGGTTCTAGATTCTTGAAGGAAAAATCACTATGACCTGTCGTGCAGAATACTGATAGAGAGTCCAAATCGAGAAGAAAAATTTCGGGTCAAATAAAGCCCTGAGGATGACGCGCGTGAAATCTGAGGATCTACGTCTGTGATCGAATTTTTTTCTCGGATTTTTCTCTTTCATCGCCTGTTTCTATGAAGACTGATAATTTCTCTGAACGCCAGTTGAAAGAAAACTACCGTCTTCGATTTAGAAGCCTGAGCCGTTATTAGCGTACAGAGGGCTCTAAAAGCCCTTCTGAAGCATCACTAGCATTTAACTATCAACTCTACTTGACGAGCCTGTAACGAGTGTAACGTAACGTAGTTCTGAAGTCATAAGAGCGATGTTAAAGGCGCATTGAAAGTCTTTATGTAGATAAGTCTGAAAAACGCGACACATGAAAAGAGAGGTCGAAAACTTGTTGCTCGATTACCTATACATGTCTAAGAACAAACGATCGCATCGGCGTGAAGTTGGAACTGTGAAATATGGCAGTTTAATTCGTCGTCAGTGCAATCGATTGATGCCGCGTTATTGAATTTCAGTTGCGTCCGGCGTAACTATGACTCGAAATCAACCTTCATTCCAGAATTTCCCAGGGGCTGAAATGAATTTTATTTCCAAATTAAATTTTAATCCGCTGTGCTATTGCCAAATGCATGAATTCAAGATTGAAATGGGCTCGTTTGTTCGTAAACTCAAGAATAACCATGTAATTTAGCATACAGGAACTGATTATTAGAAAGGAGATTTAGAAGTTAGTGTTGGAAGTTGGTATACCTACATACCTGCCTATCTACACAAAATCGGTAAAATAGAATTCACTAACAGGAATAAGATAGGTGCTAGAATATTTTTGCTTTTCATTATTTTGCCCTCATAATCGGTAGAGGTACCTACCTCACCTTCCCGTCCAGGCAGAAATAATTGGAGAAAAAAATCCCTCTTGATTCAAAACCGCCTGATTTGCTGCCCAATATCGGTTGAGGGGACCAACCGAATGAGTTTGGAGGCATTTTTGAAAAAAAAGTAACTTCCAAGGTAGGTATAACTCTGCAGGTTAGAAAATAAATATTCAATATAAACACTGTGTCTACCAGCTTCCATTTCCGAATATCACCTTCTATAGTATGTATTCTTCATTTGAAAAGTCACTTGTTCTGTCAGTGAACACAGTTTCACACTTCTTTCATCTTATGAACTAAGTTGACGGCTCTTTGAGAAAAATCAACGTTTTATTCAACATATGAAGTTGTTGATATTTTTTACGCATCATTTTATTCTGTCCTTAACCATATTGCTTGAATCTTTTCAATTACGAAATCATCAGAAAGGCTCCAAGGACCTTCCCTTCGCAAACCTAATTTCTTTTTCAATATTTTTCTGGCTTTTTCCCCGTAAACTGTGCTGGCAAACATTTCAGTAGACTGCCTTGGACTTCGTGAGCGCGAATTTTGAGACGCCCTGTATGTGGGCAAAATTCATCAGCGTTCTTCATTTCCAGTGATTTCGACCATTAAAACGCTTTTCGCCTGACCGGAACCTGATGAAATTATAAACGTTGTACCGAGAGTTCATAAATTAAATGGGTCAAGGGTGCCTGTGATTTCAAAAACGTCTGTCGAAACTAGGGTAATCCTTACTCCTTTTCTAATAGTTTGTCAAACTTTAACAAGAACGATGCTAGTTCCGACAGACGTTTTTGAACTCACAGACACCCTTGACCCATTCAATTTATGAACGTTTGGTAGAATAATCAGTTGCACTATAGTAGAAATACAACAAATAATGGAGTGGAAATCAAAGTAAATCAGCAGGTACTTTGTATAGTATATTTTTTTATATAACTCATGGTTCAGGAGTGAATAGCCAAAAACCAAACCAGTGTCATGCCATCTTTGTGATATGATTTTCGAGACATTACCATCATTCACAAATTAATCAAGGTGGCTTAGTTCGATTTTATTAAAACTCCGCCAATTATGTGCCGTATGCTGTGTAATTGACAGATCAAGTTTGAACTTTGAACAAGCTAGCTGAGATATAAATTCAAAACTGTTCTTGGCTAGTCAATTTTGAAGGGCTGCTGCATCTCCGTAACATAACGGTACGAATTAGGTCGGGGAAAATTAGCGCCAGTCTAGAGTGCAATGACGAACTCCTGGCAGGTGTGTAATTTTGCATCAAGATGTGCATCAAGTGGATGCTGGCAGAAATAGGTGGAAAATGTATGCACCATGTGAGTGGAAATAAGGAATCCGTGAAGTAAAGTTTGGCACTTGAACTAGATAACGATGATCTCGAATAAGGGATGTGGTTGACTTTCAATTAATAGGGAGATTGTTTCACTTGCTCGCCGGAGCGGAGTAGCGAAACGGCGATGAGGAATTTCGAGCTATTGGGAAAGATAAGCCAGAAAACCCCGAATGGAATAATAGAATTTCTGTAAGAAGTAATCAGATCTTACAGAGCTCGCTTCTAGTCTGAGGGTCTTCGAAAATAAAAACAATGAATTCATGTTATCGTCGTGTGAATGCTGCTGTGAAGATGAACTTGATGATGGTTTTAATTTATCATGAGAAATAACAAGCGGCAAAGTTCTCACTGCGGTTATTGGTAAATGATGGTGAAAAAAGTTCTCATCAACCAGAAATAAATAATTTTAGCCTGAGATGCCATCAGACGCACCCCTAACTGCGTTGCAAATCTTACTACTTAACAATCAGCTTTCTATGCAAAATGCGCAACTTAACATCCTACCTGCACTCAAAATATAAATTACTTAAGAATAATTAACTCCTTAATAACTCATAGCAGAGAAAAACAAACAAAAAATAACAAATCAACAACAAACAAAACCAAGTTAAAATATCCGAACATACATTTAACTCTGTGATATGAAAGCTGTTAAGTTCTCAGGACACGATGATGGTTCCGAATTCGGCAAGCCAGCATCTATATTGAGAAGGTGGTGCCAAAGGACCCAAAAAGATCCAATTTTTTCTAATCCATTATCTATCGCCGTATATCACCACCTATACCACAATGAAAACATATGACTCGATTGAAACTCTTGATAGCATTTTTGCTGCCACACCATCGTGCCATTTTTTGCTGTTAAAAACAGATAATTCCTTCGGCGAACTAGTAATTTTTCTAGATTTGAAAAGAATTGTTTGCTCATGCGGGAATTTGACGAACTGACTCAACAAAATGATTTCGATCAGCTTTTTCCTTCTTTGAGCTCATTGTGGTCTCATAATTTTCATAACAGCGTTAGTTCAGAAGGTTCACTACAAAAAGTGTGAAATCGCCAACACCAAATTCAACAGTCTGAAAATTATGAGACCAGAATGGGTTTAAGGAGAAATAAGCTGATCAGGATTACTTTGAATTGAGTCAGTTTCTCATATCTGCGCATGAGAAAATAATTTGGGTTTCTCGGCACCATTTTTCAAATGTGGAGAAGTGAACGGCACCGGCAACTTGTCAAAAACTCAGTATGTTGATTAAGCAGGACACAAAATTTTACCAGATTGCAAATTTTTGACTCTCTGCGACCTTTTGTAAAGTAGAAGGTATAGTACCTACCCAATACCTGAAGTCAATGCCGACAAGCTTACATAAGCCCTGACGCGCTGTCATATAGTTCTGACAATTTGTTCAAACTGTCAAATCGCGACTAAAACTTGCGTTAGTTCGCATATTTTCCACGGCTCATGCATCAGACTTGGTTGGACTGTAGGTATGATTTTATATTCTATATCTGGAGACTGCTAATATAAGGTTATACGGAAATTATAGAGGTGCGCGTTTGCAGCTCAGTCTACGGGTATGAATAACTTCATAATATTGATATTGGTGCATTATTATGATGATACTGATGATACAGACAACAAGGTGGTTCCTGGTCGACCTTTAAAATTTAACGGCGCACTCACTGTCAATTCCTCGCATTTTTGCTATTATTTTCAAAATGCCACCCAGCACGTTGAATAAAATCGTCTTCTCGCTTCCCTTCCCAGACTATAAAATGCGGGGTAGTGGGCGAGGCTGTGGGTCCGTATTCCTTATTGTTTACAACTCTGCCAAGTTGGCTTCCTCATTACAGAAAAGATGGGCATTGTTCGCGCGTCGAAAAAGATGCCAGAATAAATGCATAATGCGCCTTGCAAAGTCAAAAGTTTCCAAACTTCATTTGCATCTCCACGAAAATGAATCGTTTGTTCGTTCGTTCATTCGTTCGTTCGAATTAAGGCATCATGAAAATCTAATTTTGCAGCAGTGTTGCCAGTGTAACCGATATAAAATCAGGTCTGGGAGAGAATATCCGTCCTATTTCACTTCCCATTTGTCTTAACCGAATTATTCTGATACCGCCTTATTTCATTTAACTCCGAAAGGCTAATGGCATTATGGATATTCTGATTAAATTCGTCCTGCCTCCTTGGGGCTCCTGCTGAAATCACTTTTATGAATCCTAACATAATAAATGAATTGATTTATTCAAATCCAGTTCGGGAAATTTATTCTTTTCTAATGCGAAGCCCGCCCGGGATTATCGTAATGAAGTTGTCGCCGAAAACGCCGAAACAAAAACGGTGACAGCGGAGACGCATAATGAATGTGAGAACCTCTGAAAAAAGCACCGAGGGATGTTGGATGACTCTTAGTTGAATTCTCAGCACTGATATGGTTCTATTTGATATTATGTTTACTCTTGTTGTAATTATTATGCATCAGTACTATACTCTATGGGTAATAGGTACTCCACCAATTTTTGACCTTAGTCTAAAACGCCGAGTGACGTCTTCTACACAAGTCTGCCTCGCACACTAGTTCCTCTTGACCATCAGTTCTGTTCCGGGATGTTTGTTAGCTGGATGACGACATACTAATCTTGTTGGAAAGAGCAATGTTCTGAAATTTAGCACAATATACTTCTTATACAACCTCCAGGGGGTGAACGTGTTTTCTAAATCACCTTGTATCTTACCCATACCCCGACCGTCGATATTTCATTAGCTTTCTACGGTGAACTTTTAAAAGAACTAATCAATTTCAAGGTTTGTCGTCCACAGGACCCAAGCTTTGTTCCCGCAAGTTTCGAACGGCTTCAGCACGGCGGACCTTTCTTGCACTTTTCGCGAAACTGATTACCTACACGGAAAATCTCGCCGACTAAAGAAAATTTCAGCAGCATCGACGAGGTCACTCTTTCACCACAGACCGGAAAAGCACAAAAAGAGATCGGCTTCAGACAGACAGTGTTGTTATTGAATTCCTCTGATGCAGAGGACAAAAACTGCTGCAATTGTGGAGATCTCTTCTATTTCCACCTTTACCCCGCGTACACTCTTATGAATAATTCAGCACGAATCCAACGGCGATCTTTTATACAATGCACCTTCTGCCTTCTTCAAGTTTTGGTGTATCTTCACTTCACAACCACCCCTCTCATTCACCATTAAAAAAAAAAAAGGCGGCTTGATTACACGAAATTAGATCCCCTCTTTGCTAATAAACAACAAGATTTCAATGCTGTAATAGTATATTACATACCGAGACGGGAAATACATCATTACTGCTGAGGGCACAGAGAGCCTCCAGGCTTTGCCTGGAGGCTCTAGCCCGAAGCTGGAATGATGTATTTACCGTCGAGAGTATGTATACTATTTTACTCACAACCTTGTACTCAGCTTGCAGGATTACAGGCGTTCAAAAGTTGAAATCTGAAAATTAACTTTTTGTCATAACTTCCAGATAGGCCGATTAATTTTGCTGAAACGTGGTTCAGGAAATACTGATTACCACACTTATTGTTTGGTTGGATGCATATTTTGAAATTTCCTTTCTAAAGCTACCATTTCTTCACTTTCTCGGGAGGTCGGCAATGGGTCACTTCCCGACCTCCTACTAGGTATGTAATGAATCAATTACCATAGTGGTTGTGAGTAATAGTATTTTATGTTACTAGCGCCGAAAACCGGGCATAGCATAACGAACGTGAATGCAGCTCGAGGCCCTAGGCCGAGAGCTGCATGTAAGAGAGTTATGCTATGCCGTTTTCAGCGCGAGTAGCATAGATCGGTTTTCGTGCTGCTTTCAAGATAATTACAAATAAATAAGATCAAATCGCAATAATCATTGAAATCAATTTCAAGTTGGTACTTCTGCCATTTATCACCAAGCCACGAGGCATATACCTACTAGATGTAGTTTTTTGTGTGTCAAATGTCGATTTGGAAAATTGCGTCCCATGTTTGAATTTTCTTGCTTAAAACCGCCCTCCCCCTCCCCAATTAGAAGGGCCATCCCCCAAAAATCCCGAAATCGCTGAGCTCTAGTGTCTTGTGTGACGACGAAACACAGAAAATGGCATGAATTTTTCACTTTTAAACCTTGGCGCCACAAAACGTCAGAAATCATTCTGCAATTGTGCCAACAGCTATTAGAAAAATGACCCTAGAATATCAATCTTAAAAATGATTATTTATGATTTCAACTGATTCAAACCGAAAATTTCAAGATATAACATTGGAAACGTGGTCTCTCTTGAATTCTGCATGGTTTTGCAAGGTTAGTTTATTTTTTACGTGTACTTTTTACTTTGCCGCTCTAGATCTTTTTCTGAATATTACAGTGCAGGTCACCGAGCGTATATTGTCATTTTCGGTTATGGCAGCACGAAAAATTCGTTGGTCGCATCCGTCCGGCAAATGAGATGGAATATTATTTCTCTCTCTATTAGGAACTTGAAGACTACAAACTAGTTTTCTGCTCATCCCTTTCAGAATAAATTTAATTTTTTCTTGTGAAAATGAATCTCTTTCGGAATAGATTTTTTTCGCAATTGAACCTAGGCTCGCGCCTGGAGTTAATTCAAAATTACGCTTTCCTTTGATGTACCTACCCGACTTATTCGCACTCTCACATCCAGTTCCACCAGCGAATTCAATGATTTTTAACTGATTGAGGCATTTTCTATGATGGATTCTAGATCAGTGCTGGTCGAATGACCACGAAAAATGCATACAAGCTGTTGTTGTCCAAACATTTTCCCATAATATTTTGTGAAACTTGTGTTTTCAGTGGTCACTAAGCCAATATTTACCAGAGAAAATCTGTCAATTAGCTAACAATGATTAAATTCGCTGGTGGAACTGGCTGTCAGTTCTTCTGCAGTCCTAAGCAAAAGAGTTCATATCTGACATTTTCATGATTTTGAGATATTTGAACTTTCAGTTTTTTATTCTTTTTTATGAAATTTAAAAAATTAATTAGTCAGATAGATGTGGATTTATTTTTCAATATCCTAGAAAATGTCCTATTTCGGACACTTTTTTTTGCTCATGTCTCTCACCTTGGGTTCCACCAAACTTTTATCAACGCGATAACTTTATCACTCTGATAGTAACCAAGCAACTGGCCATCCTATTGGCTGGTGCATAGCAACTATCACCACGGGTTCCACCAAAAAATTTAAGAGCGGTTTAAGCTAAACCGAGATTGAACGGATTTTTTTCTGGTCAATGTTGGTAGATTCATTTTGGAAAATACGTTAAATCGCAAGTATACCACCCTTTGGTTAACTACTCAGCGTGAAACCTGAATTTACATTGATCATTTAGCCAGAATCCATCAAAATAAAGCTCGAGTTAGCTATCAGCTGGTTGAATATTTTGGTGGAACCCACGGTCAGCGTGATAAATTTAATCTGCTCTTAAAATTTTGGTGGAACCCGAGGTTGAACTTTCAAATTAGCAAAATGATCACCTGTTTTCACATGATGTCACCATTGCCACCTAATGTCAGCACAGTATAGCATACTTGTGCTGTGTTTACTACTTATTGTCAGGTGCAATCACTTTAAACTTGTCCAGGGACTTCGTGCTTGATTCAAGGAAAGGCACAAAAGAAGCAAAAATTGTAGAACCACTATGCAGTGAAACGTAATCAAAAAAACTGAACTTGTGAAGAAATGTGAGATTGATCGTTCAACGCATTTGATCACCTACGACTTCGAATAGGAACTGCCGGTAGAACCACCTCATAGCACTGAGGCAAAATCACCCCAAGACGACAACTACTTCAAAGACCAAAGCAGTTTTCAGTAAGATGGGGGCACCCGTAATGCTAAGATTTTTGGGTTTGTGCTAAAAGTGGTCTTCTAGGTATTTGCTAGAATTGGGACTTTTGGGACACATGCATGTTAAACTGCACACGTAATGCTGAAAGTGTATGGTGGGTACGTCGCGTCGTATCTACAAGAAGCCGCCTGATGGGCTTCGTTTTTGTCCGTTACTATTACCCTACTCACTAGCAACCTATCTAAATTACTTTGTACACACATCCAACCGCAATAATGGCTGTCCTACAACTGAAAATCTTGCATCGTATCAAATTGAACGGCTCATTAAATGATAATATCGAGCGACCATTTGAATAAATTAGCTTTATCAATAGACGTAAATCACACTAAACGGCCCATGTTTACCGAATACGTGGTTAAGGCATAATCAGATTTAGTGACAGGGACACGTTAATGAAATGTTGGTGATTTCACGGTGCGGACAACATCCCCTCCTGTTGTATTTTTCCAATTTAGAGCGGAGCTCGTTTTGTGAAATATTATCATTTCAACCCGGCCAAAATGGTTCAGACTGTGTCCCCGTTTCCGTTCCGCCCAGAAGAACTCGTTTGCAGAGGGCATCATCATCGTCTGCCTCTAATATTCCCATCAAGAATGGAAAACGTGGGTAAGATTTCAACTAAACTGACTGCTTATGCAAATTCCGACAACACCCGGGAATTTTCCTTTCTTTTTTCGCGGACTAAATACGCATTAAACTTCTAATTAGAGTTATACAATGGCTGCTAACGATTACGGCAAAAAGAGCCCCACCACGGTCGACGACGACGACGAGGCTTTGGCATGCAAATTCTTGGCGTCAATAAGCCCCTCAAACGAAAGTGAATAATCCCGAGAAAACCCTGCGAGAGTAAGCCGCCACTACCAGCTTTCTGTCCAGAAATGCACCGAATCGATTAAGGCCCGGTATTTCCATCTCCAGATAAAGTTATCCGGCCGATAAACGCTGCGCAGAACGTACAGCGCAGCGTTTATCGGCCGGATAGAGCTATCCGGAACTTTATCCGGAAATGAAAATATCGGGCCTAAGACGGCTTTTCCACTTTGTTCCGTATCAATAGTGTTGTACACCATACCAACCTTGAAATCGACAGTTCCTACACTAGTGACCAGAACATCTATGAAGATGAAGAATAGGGGCGTTCCTACCCATGAACCTATGTTGCCTACAGACTATTTTTGTAATACAGTGCGCCTGCGTCCGGTTGTCAAAAATGCAAACTGGTTTCCTCGATTCCTATTGGCTCTGACTAGTTTGAAACCTTTTGATGGAACGAACCTCATGAGTAAGATTCCAGAAGCATAAATTGAATATTCGACCAGGTTATGATGCAAATTCGACTAGATGATCCGCGAAAGTGATCAATATAGCGGTGTTAGGTACAAAACTTGATATTTATTTGATAGATCGGGGATTTATCGAAGGACTCTATGTGAGGAAAGCCGGCAGCATGACGAAATTACAGTAACTTTTTCGTAAATAATAATGACTTGTAGTGAATGCGTATGTCTGGTAGGTACTAGTAGCTTTGTTGTGACCAGCGTTAATCATCTCTTTCATTCACGACGGTGCGGTGTTTTCAATGGTGTTTCGTTTATGTTTATCCTTCTTCAGTGTGTATAAGAAATGACATCAACGTTGCCATTCGTGCATGTGGTGAGATTGAGCGAAAATGATTTGCCGGAGCAACAACAAAGGGAACGAAATTGCGCAGTGTCAGGTTGTCAACTGTCGTCAACGTGGTTTTTCTGTAGAAAGAGCATTATGGCGTTTTCGACTGGCTAGAGCCGAGCCGGTTCCATTCCGACTGAGCATGCGCAGTTCATCAGAGCAACTTTTCAGCGTGTTCGACTGAAAGTGGCATTGCTCCCGTGCTACTTTTTGCTGTGTTCGACTGGGAATATTCCTACGTCATTTGCACGGAACCAGCTCCGAATTTTAGAACTGTCTCGGTAGTCAGTTCTACTGTCAACTTGATGTATCAGTGTCGATTTTGGTGCTAAAGATGAGTCGTGGTAAGACCAAAATAGATGAATTTGTGGCGGTGCATTCCTTTTCACAATTTCCTCATGAATTCCTATTCGAATCAAACAGTGATGAAGGTATGAATGCTTTGAAATTATGAGAGGGAGAGGGAAAAGAAACGGAATGGAGCCGTCTGTGATGGAGCCGAGCCGATGGGGACAGAATGGAACGAATGCAATTCGGTTCAAGAGCAGCTCGGCATAAAGCAAGTTCGGAACTGGAACGGTTCCAGAGCAGTCCCAGTCAAAAAAGCCATTAGCTTTTGGTTGTCACCTGTCAAACAGAAGTGTCACTATCAGCAAATGTCGAATCTATTCGCGATTTCAAAAATTTAGACGCCCTGTGGCGGTTATTGAAATGGCGAAGCTAATATAGGTATAAGTTTTTACGTCATTTCTGTTCTGTCGCTTCTGTCATATAACCATTGACAATCGCGCGAATTGCACCTGAAAATGTTTGATGAAACGCGTTTTCATTGTTCGACAGAGACTTACTGCAGTAAGTTTTGATTAGGGTTTTGATTGAAATTTGATAAACATCGGTTGAACAGTTCAAAAGTTGAAGTAAAAAAAAAAACGATTTTAAAAATTGAACTTTGAGAGGCCGTGACTTCTTTAGGGAGCACCTCTTGCAATTCATTATATATAGCTAGATATATAGCTAGGTACTTACTTTTGAAACACCCTGTATATGAAAAAAATCTATGAGATCTTTGTAACCTCGAATGTTCCTGCTACTGACTGGCCTATAAAGGGAGGCCAAGCCGGAACATTCTCTTGCGCGATTCTTGTTACAACCTGGAGCATCGATTCCCCAGTTGCCAGATGGCAAAGTACAGGTACATACCATGTTATTTTATCATATTGACACCGATAGCAGTCACGTGAGTTCCACTCTAATTTGAACAATAATAATTGTTGTGCTACTCCTCTCACACACACTTTACCCCATGAGTCTCTGAGGTTTGGAACCACAGAGAAATATTACCAACCCCACCGAACGCCATCCTCAAGTATTTCAGGGGTATAAAGACTGTAATATTTCACGCATACTTAGTGCCATAAAATGTAACAGTAATGACTCCATTAATTTAATCATAAATAACACTTCCCACATCTGCGTGGTAGGTATCTCTTCTGAAAAATTAAATTTTCTATGTACCTACATCTCTTTGGATAAAATTATAATTAAAATGTAGTTGGTAGGTATATCATAGCTGCATTTCAAGTTATATTCAAATCGTGTTCTTGTCCAATCTCAATATTTAAAACACCACAAAAAGCTTGAATTGTACATCGTCGCTAATTTGAAATTCAGATGCAAAACCGTCCGTTTATCCCATACAATAAATTTACACCCATGTACAAAGGCATAGTCATTGTTTTGTGAGGCAATTACAAAACTGCAACCTCTCCAGTAGCATTATTTTGTTTATTGTTTCGAACTCATGTTCCAAAACTAGCCATGTTGGCAAAACTTCAAATTTCGCTACGCCTATAGTTAGTTTTGAAATAAATTGTGAACATGTAATTGTATGCAGTTGTACACGGTTGTACGAGTATTATACTGGCACTAACGCGATCTGCTTCTATTGTAATAATTCGTACCTTACTTTTAATTAAATTAGCCTCAACATCTGAAAATCTCTGGATTTAGCATTTAGCATTGCAAAATCAAAAGGTTCTGTCAGAATAAAAACGATATTCACTTTCGTTATTTTATATTTCAGATAAGCAACAACTGGATCATGGGTCCTGAACTTTGCGACATGTGGACTTCTATTGATGTCCTCTGCTGCACAGCCTCTATTCTGCATCTGGTTGCGATTGCCGTAGACAGGTATTTTTTAGTTGTTGCAATTATTCATGTACCTACCTATTCACTCACTTGAAATCAAATGCACAACCACAAGTTTATTTATAATTAAATGTGTCATGAGTATAACAAATCTGGAAACAAATTATCAAACTGATTATTGTTTTGACACCACAAAGTTACGATGAAAACTCGATTGAAACAGAATACTACCTCCTCACTTAATAAATTATTTATTTCCAAAATGTGTGGGAAATGTTGGTTTCATTTGAATTAATGTACCAATTCTGGACACTGTGAACTATTTTCGCAAAACGAAAATAATTATTATATAAACAAACAATCTATCACAAAATGACACTGTGTGCGGTTTCACAAAAATCATCGTGCATGTGCATCTGCCTAATTGAAAAGTGTACAATATAACAACAAAGCGCTGCCAGCATGGCAAACTAGGAAACAAACAGCCTGTTCCATAAATTGGATCGCAGTTTTTCAATTGTTTGTTTCAATTTTCACAACATTTCTATTGATAATCTGCATGCAAAATAATTGTTACTGTTCGGACATAGAATTGGATTAGTACTGGATTTGTTGAAATTTTCATCATGAAATTGAAAAAAGACGTATGGCATTCATTTTCAACGGTTCAAAAAAATGTATAATTGAAATATAAATTAGATATACAGGTACGCAGGATGTAATCGGAAGATTTCACCTCTCTCCAAAGATCTTGCTTAAAATTGAAACTCTTTACCTAAAAACCTAGGTATTCTTTGAAGTGAGGGTTCAAATCCACTGTTTTTTTTTCCAGGGATACAAAAATTGTATATGTATATCAAATTCTAGTTTGTGATCCATTACTACCGTGTGATCCAAACCATTCCGAAGTGGGGTAAGCTGTGACCTGCATGGTCAAATTCCAGGATGTTGAGCTGATTTTCGCCAGGGCACAGCCTACCCCAATTCGGAATGGTTTGGATCACACTGTATTCTAAGACATCGTTCTCATCAGCATATAGCTTGACGCTTTGACGTATAGGAACACATTTATGTAATTAAGGGCCCTCTGCTCAAAGAAATTATTGCATATTTCCATAATAGGCCAGGCGGTACGTCGGTAAATCACTACAATCGAAATCTGGGGAAAATTCTGACCAAAGCTTTTATACTGTCAAACTTTTTGTTAGGTCAGTAGGTATCTACCACTCAGTTTCCTACCAATCTTCGGATGCTTCCTTACAGAGACTTCTCTGAGGCTTTTGTTTGTTGAATTGACAGAGTTGGAGGTGAAATATTCGACTTCAGTGCTAAAATGCTCCAGTTGGAAAACGTTGAGATCTTGGGAGCTCTCTATTATCATATGAAGAGAATAGGCTTCGAAGTGTTTTTATTTTCTGTTTACGAAATCATTTCAGACTGAATGAACTCATCGTCACTCTTTGAAACAGAAAACCGCAAGAAAAAATGCGTTCGTTTATTATCTTTCTTTTGATTTCTTTCTTTTTCTTTGCACATTTTCCTAATTTCGTGATCAAAATTCTCTGCTTTTCTCTCTTTTTCTTTGCACATTCTTCTAAGTTCGTGATCAAAGCCAGCGCAGAATCTGGGAAGGGGGGGGGCAAACCGGGCCGTATGCACCGGGCGGTAGAATAAAGGGGCGGCAAAATAAAGTTCAATTTCATTTCAATTAAAATAAAAAAATTGGTGGAAGTGACATTCTGTTCTTCATCTTTCAGTGAAAGTGTTCAAATAAGATTCCCGAAAACGCGACAGTACATAGAAACAGTACATTACGTAACAAGTACGGAAAGTGATACATTACGCATGAGTGTGTAAGTTAATGCACGAGGCGCAGCCGAGTGCAGAAATCACACGGATGAAAGTAAGACACTTTACGGCGAGTTACGTACACTATTTTTTCTACGACCGGGAGAAAATTACATTCAAATCAAGACGTCATTTTCGTGTTCTTCTGTGAACATAGATTTTATAAAAAAACAGTGGATAAATGATAGTCACATAAATAAGGGTAATTTCAAATGGGTTTATAAAGAAAATGTGTATGCATTTCAAATTTCAAAAATTCAAATTTTCAAAAATTTATGTTTTCAAAAATTCATATTTTTTACAATTTGCAATTTTTTCTCAAAAAACACCGCTATTTTCTGACCAAGTCTGCCTGTGGCTGTTGTTATGCTTGAGCATCTCACAAGCGAGCGGTACACCGAATTATCGCAAAAAATCAAGAATCCCATCAAAAACCAGTCTTTCAAATTTTGATTGCTTTCAAAATATAAAAAATGATCTTTTTCATAGAACAAATTTGGGGAATCGCAGGAATCGAACTCGAGCCTGCTAGACACACGCCACGCGCCTGTGGCAGCAGATAAGGTCGGAGGTGGCGTCTCTCACCATCAAGCTATCAGGGTATTTTCGTCGGCCGGCCAAAACCGTCATTAATGAAGGACACGAACAATTTCTTCTATCCTTTGGTGAGCAATGGCGGCCTAAGGCCCCGGCTATCAGCCGGGAAAGGTACGTTTTGCTCATCAGCAGGTGTATCGGACTTCATTTATTAACAACGTCTAATTGTGGAAAAATTGAAAATTTAGTCAGAGACAACCATGAGATTAGTGACATTTCAACCGTCATTTTAACATTTTAGTATGTCAACTTGATTCAAAGTATTTAGGTGTATTGGATGGGGCTGGTGCAGGTCAAGATCTCTGGATAGACCCCCATTTAAGCTTTTGTGGTCACATTTGCACTGCTACCAAAGAATTATTCTGCTTTATAAGTGTAGGTGAGAATTTCATTCATAACTTTACAATTACTGTTGTTGAAAGAAAATTATGTTATACTTTTATTTTTATACATCTCACCGCTATGGCTAGGCCTTCGATAAGGTTATATGTATAAGCATGTCAAACCCATACTTTCGGTTGAGAGGACATGACTGAGGCCAATCCTGTAGGTGCGAGTTATTGTTGGTTTGCTTGTGAACCAGAGTTAGAGTGGTATTGAAAGCCGATTTTTCGGAATTGTGAATCAATCGTCGTTCAAATTCGTATTGTTTCGTGATCCGAATGAACTGTGCGTTATAATAACGCATGGCTATAACGCACAGGTTGGGTAGGTTGACGTAATTGACAACTTTCGGGCCTACTATAGCGTGTGAAAGAAGTCACTTTCGTAGGTGGTCGTAGGAAAAACAGGTGATTCTGTGAAAATAAGGTTGATGTGAAAAATTCCGCAGGCCATTGGCTCTTGCCTAGGTGGGTAATAAGAGGGCCTTTATGGAATGATTAAAATGTAGGTAATTTTTTAGAGAATCGCACTATGAAGGTTCTATTTCTTATCTTGATAATATACATATTGTTTTTGTTTAGAATTTTTTTACTGTTGAAAATGAAGAGAAGCAGAACTATTGGAAGAGGAACAATAAATAATGTTCTGCAGTACTCAAGCAATAATTTGTATGTTTTCATATTGTGGTAATTTTGGGGAAGGGGGGTATTTTGCTCGAATGACCCCCTTCAGATCGAAAAATTCTCGTCTGCGGCGCTACTGCATGGGCAACTGCGTCGGTTTTTTGTTTTTTACTTGCAAGATTTTTTCATTATATCTATGTACAGTTGGGAGCGAAATGATTCATACGGCACCGCTAGGAAGTCGGCTGGATTTCAGAAATGTTAGCTGCTTGAATTGTTCTCGAATGCCAGTTTTTATTAGAGATTGGTCGTAATCAAAACGGGCATTCAAGAACGATTCAAGAAGCTAACATTTCTGGAATTCCAGCCGACTTCCTATAGTACTAGCGGTACACATAAGAATCCTGCACTTTGTGATACAAACAAGAACTTCGGCATGATTGTTCCTAGAACCAAAATAAATAATTTGGCTCGCTGTTCTTTTCGATTACCCCCTGCTGGTCCGGGACTTAAGGGGTACAAGGGGGACAGGACTATTTTTTGCTGCAAGCACTAAACACTGCTATCGCTTCATGTTTGATGACATTTTTGAATAACTAGAACCTGCTGATCACGATGTCGCTACTTTCAAAATGATGCGCCTGTCGGGAGACAACGTAGAGCTGTCAGATTTGCAATGGGGGCTCCCTGAAATAACAAACTTTGGTCATCGAAGGGGATGTGTGAGGTATCATTTCTGACATATTCGAGGTCTGCGAACTCATTTCTTTGGGCAAAAATGTGATTGGTTTGAAACTGTGGAAAATATGAGAAGTCAAAATTATGATTATCGATTATCAAACATTCACGATTCGCATTGAACTGAGTTTTGTTGCACTTTTTATTAGGCTGGGTCAGCGAATTATTATGCCGTCATTGCCGAGGCGCTGCGTTTCCCGGAAGTCGACTTATGACAAGTAATTTCGAATTGAAAAAATCTCTGAAACTGACTATATTGACCGTTGAGGAGAGTGTGAAATATAATTTCGGCCGCCTTTAGATTCAATAAACTTACTTTTTTGCATAAAGATAAAATACTGTCAATAATTAGGGGGCTCAGGAAATAATGGATTTTTCGCTTTTTTCTACGCAAGCACTCGTTTGAATACCTGAGGAAATATATTTCAGCATGAATTGATGACGCCGATGCGATGCTGCCATCGCTAAAGCGATACGTCAACCAGAAGCCGAGTGGGGGCTGTAACTTTTCGTAGGTACTTGGGGTGCGCGTCTTGAATTAGGACAGATTGGTCCAGAAATATGATGTGTTGGGCATCATTTCTAATGTTTTTTGGGTCGCTGATTTCATTTCTCAATGCAAAATTTTGATTAGGATAGAATTTGGGGAGAGGGGGGATATCTCCCATGTACTAAGACAGCTACGACTCCGCTTGTAAGTCAATCAAAATTTTGTAATGAGAAATGAAATCAGCGACCCAAAAAACATTAGAAATGATGCCCAACACGTCATATTCCAAGACCAGACTAACCTTATTCAAGACGCGCACCCCAAGTACAAAAAGTCACAGCCCCCACTCGGCTTCTGGTTGACGTATCGCTTCAGCGATGACAGCATCGCATCGGCGTCATCATTTTATGCTGAGATGTATATTTTCAAGGTTCAAGGCGAGTGCTTGTGAACCAAAAAGTACAAAATCCCTATTTCATGAGCCCCCTTAATATTGACTGAATTTCATTTTTATGCAAAAAAGTACACTCCCTGAGTCTAAAGGCGGTCGAAATTATATTCCACTCTTTTTTGATTGGTCACTGCAGCGACTTCCAAGAACTTTTACCATTCGAATAAATCCGTCATAACTCGACTTTTAGCGAGCGCAGCGCCTCGACAATGGCGGTATCGTGATTTGCTAGCTCAGCTCAATCAAAAGTGCAACAAAAGTGGATTCAATGCGAGTCGTGAATGTTTGATAATCAATAATCATAATTTCGATCCCTCATATTTTCCACAGTTTCAAACCAATTACATTTTTACAAAAAGAAATGAGTTCGCAGACCTCGATTATGTCAGAAATGATACCCCACACATCTCCTCCGATGACCAAAATTTATTAATTCGGGAAGCCCCCATCGTAGAATTGACAGCTCTACGTTGTCTCCCGACAGGCGCATCATTCTGACAGTGGCGACATCGTGATCAGCAGACTCTAGTTATTCAGAAATAACATCAAACATGATTCGATAGCAGTGTTTAGTGCTGCAGCAAAAAATAGTCATGTCCCCCTTGTACCCCTCAAATGCCGGACCAGCAGGGGGTAATCGAAAAGAACAGCGGGTCAAATTATTCATTTTGGATCTAGGAACAATTGTGCCGAAGTTCTTGTTTGTATCACAAAATGCAGGATTGTACCAGATTATGTTGTGAACCGCTAGTACTACTAGCGGTGCCGTATGAATCATTTCGCTCCCAACTGTACATACATATAGTTTTTTTTCGTGGCCAATGAGCAAGTACTTTGGTTCAAAAAACAAGGGAAGAAAAAATAGAATTTTGATGTCTCTAATTTCAGATCATTTTGGCCAAGAAAGTTCCACAATAAAATTGTATCTTTCCACGTGGCGCTGTAATCTGTATGTCGTACACTCGATTCCCAACAATAGTACATCACGCAAAATTCTCAATTTTTTTCTGGGCCCAAATGAACGCAAAAAATCAAGTAAGAAACATGTGAGCTCCACGAATGGTTCTTTTATTTGAATTAGTTTTTTCCCAAATCCCATGCATGGAAGATCCATTGTCAAGTTGGATAATTATCAAGAAAGTTGTATAGTTATCAAGAACTTAAAGGAGACCACAACACAAAAATCGATTTTTTTTTTATTTGACTCACTTATGGGGAAGGTAGTTCAAGAGTATACGGAACAAATCTAAGTTCCGCTCATACGAGTCCGATCAGCCGGTAAAACGTTTTAAAAAAAAAATTATCGTGACGTCACTTGGGAAGATGTTTTTAGCTAGATTTTCACCTGTCACGTTCCCATGGTCTTGTTATTGCTGTTATTGTCGTTCTGACAAACGTCATTGTCTTCAAACAATCAGTAATGATCCTTATGGCAGGCTTGAAACCGTCGTCCTCTCATCGGCAACGGAATCAGGTGCAGGTAGGCCCGTGAGTAGCTTTAGGTAGCTCGTGAAAATTTGCCCCTATGACGTCATTGTCGTTCTTAATTATAGCCTCAGCGCCCGCCACGAGATAAGTGAATTTACACAACCCTATGCAATCGTTGTAGTAACTTTTATTTTGTGTTGTGGTCTCCTTTAAGTTCAGAAGCCTTTTGTTGTATCATGAAATGTATAGTTTAGGAGTTGAGGCATTTTTTGGCGTTGATCCACTATATTACTGTCCCTGGGTTCCACCAACGCTCAATAAATATAATACGAGATTAGTAACATTTCTTTTGGTCAGTACTCGTTGGTGAATGATAAAAATTTTGGTTTCACAAATGAGAATGATCCAATGATCGATTAGCGAAAGACTTGATGCATTTTCCTGGTCACCCTACTTAGATTGGCCAGATTGAAATCCATTTACCGAGAGTTCATAAATTGAATAGGTCAAGGGTGCCTGTGAATTCAAAAACGCCTGTCGAAACTAGCATTATCCTTTTGTAATAAATTTGCCAAAATTTGACAAGTTACGTCCCATTTTATTGATCTCTGATCTGCCATAAGTCCATGAGAATACTTCAAGTTCGAAAATACTCCTTGATCATGCAGGTTTTGTGCCCTGCCGTGAAAACCACATTTAAAATGTTCCGAAAACGAAAACTGCGACTGGTTTGACAAATTACGATAACCAAAAAATTACAGACATCAAATGAACGATGCTAGTTCCGACAGATGTTTTCAAAGTCACAGGAACCCTTGACCCATTTAATTAATGAACGCTCGGTATAATCTCGTATTATTAGCGTTAATTGTCTATTATTTTTTTTGTGCAACCCAGGGTGTGTTCGCGATAACCTGATAACTGTCCGTTGACCGGTGGACCGCAACCCGGCCCCGTTTATTTCACGTCCTGTCAGAATCTCCTTGAACGGTTTTCTTTTGACATGAATGGAATAAAGAGTTGTTAAATATAAACTCTAACTTAATTGGTGTGAATTCTTCTGCTGTTGTGTTTACGCGACGAATAATAGGCAAAGCAACTTCATTAGTTCAGCGCCGTTTGTTTCAGATAAATAGCCAGGTGGGTTAAATCCAAGGGCTCCTAGGGAAATCCACACTCCACAGCTAAAAGGTGTTCTCTAATCAATTATTCTCCTAGCTTGTTCCACACTCTAGGCGTCATTCGACTGAACACGTCTGGGCTTTTAAATTTTCCAAGCGTTTCGACTTCTACTTCGGTGACTTTCAATTCAAATTTCCAACACCTGACGTTATTCCTGCTCCTTGCAGCAGCCTGCAGGTCGTATAGTAGAGAAATTGTAAAATAATCACGAACACCACTCGGCAATATTGCCTCAGCGCCGATATTCCCAAACCGGACGTGACGGTGCGGTGTATGTGCCTTTCATCTGTGTGTGTGTACACTTTACTTTTACCCACCTACACCTACCCTCTTAAAGGCAACCTGAACATGTGTTTGCTTTTCCAGATACTGGGCCGTAACAAACGTGGACTACATCCACACCCGCAACAGCAACCGCATCGGGATCATGATAATAGTGGTGTGGAGCATAGCCCTGGTCGTGTCGTTGGCGCCCCAGATACCCCAGTTCAAAGACCCAGACTACCTACACAGGATACAAGTGAAAAAGCAGTGCTTAGTTAGTCAGGACGTTAAGTACCAGATATTCGCGACTAGTTCGACGTTTTACGTGCCGTTGCTGGTCATCTTCGTGCTCTACTGGAAAATCTTCCAGACGGCGCGAAAGCGGATTCGCAGGCGGCGAGAGATGAAGAGTCAAGTGATGCTCAAAGTAGAGAAGACTAACAACAACAGCCGCATGGCCAAGAACTTTCTTACCAAGCGGAAACTGCTCAGGATGAACAAAAAGTGTTCGGCGGCGACCAGCCAGAAGAACAAGTCGTCGGCGGAGGCGCTCGTGTCATCGCTGGTGATGATGGAGGGTCAGTCGACAACGACGATGGAAATTGTCGACGAACAGGAAGAGCTGCGTAGCAACGGGAAGCACGAGGAGACTACGGCGTTCACCATATCCAAGCCCAGCGCGTCGGCAACCGCTGAACAGCCACTGGTCAGTAATTTCCTGTCACAAAAATATGCTTTTCTAAACCTTCACTTGATTCAAATTTCTGAAGAAATTCATCAAACTTCTTATACTTCACCGTTCCCTCTTAATAAACAAATTTGAGGCATCGGAAAGTACCGAAAGAGGTTCCTATGTTGATTTGAAAAAGTGGTGTTTACCGTTTACATTACTTATTTCATTTATATTCTCACGTTTATTCTTCCGAAATTCGCTCAGGAGCTTCATGGAAATTATACAGTCATAGTCATCAGTAACTTTAAGAGGACATTAGAAACTTGAGTTCTAGCCATGGAACATGGATGGTTAATTTCAGAGGTGATCCAACGACCTCTTCATCTTTCTCTGTGCAAAAGAGACGCAGAGAGAGATAGGTAGAAAGAGAGAGAGAGAGAGAGAGAGAGAGAACGTCTTGAGAATCCATTTTAATTCTTCACCCAAGTCTAAAAGAAGAGGCCTACAATTTCCCAAAAGACTCCAGCGGTGTACTCGCGTAGCGCCAAGCCAAGTTGCCTGTCTCTCTCGCTGTGTCTCTTTCGCACATGGACGACGTTCGCGGCAGCTGAAAAGATGCGCGGTCGCATTGCCTCTTTGAATATCCATCTTTTGGTTCAACACGACTCGTCATAGAGTGGGTTTCTATCGCAGCTTTGGCCACTTTGGATCCGATCAAAACTCAATCGGATCCAAAGTGGCTTCAGTCAAGCCGTCAAGGGCGTTTCTATCGTCACACGTTCGATCCGCTTCACTCAATCCTATTTCACTACTTCAGAATTAGGTAAGAATTGATGACAGACAACTACATGGTTTAAAACGCGTCAAACTGCGCCAAACCGAAAAAGATATTAATTTTGAATTTTCTTGTTGTATTTTATTCACAATTACTGGAAGGCATCCCTTGATTTGTTGAAAATTACGCTTTGTTTACAAGTTGGTCATCTGTCACTTCGATCCGATCCCGTTTACATCGGGTAAAATACGAGCGGATACGAGCCTCGATCCGCTCGACTCAAGTCAAGCCGGCCAAAGCACCGGATCGACTTGAACTGCTCCATCCGATTGGAATCTCAATCCTGACCGTTTATATCGGCACTTTCAAGCGGATCGACCCGATCGGATAGAGTTTCGATCGGATCCAAAGCTGCGATAGAAACGCAGTCATAGATTATGGATAGGGAGCTGGTGCCTCAAAACTTACGTCATAAGATACATGATTTTAACCCCGTAGGCGTAGGTCTGATGTGCGTTGATAAGGCTGCTAAAAATGTCTTTGCCTTATGTCAGACCGGGGGCTTTAGGCTGGTATAGGCTTGTCAATTATCGAAAAATGGCCAAACTTTACGTCATAAGGTACACGAATGAAACCAACGGATTTTTGTGTGGGAACATCCCCTTGATCAAAAATCGGGTCATAAGGCAAAATTTTTGTGGGCTCTCGGTCCATAAGACAAGTTTTGAAATTTTCAAAAAGTGCCAAAATTCACCTCCTCCTGGAGACTTCTCATCTGATATAATTTTAGGAATGAAAAACGATTCTCACAAAAATTTTTACGTAGGTTTCGAATCTGCCCACAAAAATTTTCAATGGTAGGTACATCGCTTACAGGGTGCAACATCGAAATTTTTTTCTCAAATCGTACATCCTGTATTTTAACATGGAAATCGATTCGAGAGAGTCGTATTACTGAGTGATATAAATGAAACGAAGCATTTGCTGCTACTCCAAGTCGAAGCAACTGCTGTGCAGTCAAACATAGCGAATACTACAGAGCGAAGCATTTGCTACACTATTTTCAACAAACATTTTTATTGTAGTATTTATTGCCTATTTAGTTTCCTACATTCGCGTGCATTAAATGCTCTACTTCCTTTTACCTTACCTAAACAGCTCCTCCATAATATGGAATTATGGAGGAGGGCGTAGCGTGTAGTGGGCCGCTCCAGTCGGGTGATAACTTGACTGCCTCAACGTTGGCCGCTGCCAAGAGTTGGATGGGTGACAAGGCGTCTTTCATCTGATTCAAAACCCGTCTGGAACTCCTCCTCGGGTGGTCTAAGGCGAACCCCCCGAGTATACATGCCTCCAGCCGGCGGTACGACAATGTGTAGAGGAAAACCGGCAGCGTGGTCGGGAAGTAGACGAAGTTAGGAACACCGGCGCAGGAAGCATGGATGTATCGGACATCCGCACCTGCGGTTCGGGGGTGAAAGACGGGGTCAAGGTCAACCGTGCGCTTGTCGGCCCCAGTGCTTGGATGGACCGACCATCAAGCATTCCGGCACCACATTGCGGCTCGTTAAGTCCAGCTGGTCTGGGAGAGGAGTACAATGGGCCAAATAATGGGGCCTACGTGTCAGGTGGAACTCTGTTCCATCCATGGGCGCCCGGAGGGGGGGGCAAGGGGGGGCACTTGCCCCCCCCCTGGCTCCGGAGCAGCTGAATAAATTCTTCCTTACGAATTTTTTTTTTGGTAATTGTTGACGACCACTACTTCTCGACTTCAGCCACCAACTTTTCACGGTAGGTAGACACCACCACAACATCACGTTCGTCGACCGTAGTTTCCTGGGGAAACCACTATTTCCACTGTAAAATGCCCCTTCTTTGCATTACTTGTCCTACGACGTAAGTACATGCAAGATGGAAGCGTCCTATATAGCTGTTTAAGTGGTTGCCTAACTCTTAGAAAATGCTAGTTGAGAAGTAGTCGTCGTCAACAATTATCTAGGCAACCACTTAAACAGCTATATAGGACGCTTCCATCTTGCATGTACTTACGTCGTAGGACAAGTAATGCAAAGAAGGGGCATTTTACGGTGGAAATAGTGGTTTCCCCAGGAAACTACGGTCGACGAACGTGATGTTGTGGTGGTGTCTACCTACCGTGAAAAGTTGGTGGCTGAAGTCGAGAAGTAGTGGTCGTCAACAATTACCTTTTTTTTTTTCGAGAAAGGAAAAAAAAAATTCATTTTCGAAAGAAAAAACTTTGAGAAGGTAATTTACATTTTCTTGAATTGTTAGAGCAATTTGAAATTTCATTAGGCTTCTACCTAAATTAGATAGCTACCTGTAAAGTCATAAAATAGGTAGATAGGTAGGTAGGTAGGTAACGATCTGCAATTTGTGCATTCCAGCTACCAGCTCCACTGCCCAATATAGGGTGAAATGATTATGTTATTTTTTCCGTTTGGTATAAACACTGTAAAGAGCTTTGGATTAAAAGCAGTTTATTATCAAAACATTTCTAAGAACTAATAAGCAATACTTGAAATTTTCTGAACCTCTGCCTCTGGTTTAAAACACCAGGGGTTTCTTTTAACATAATGAACGAGTGTAACAATTGACCTCTATATCAATCATGGCAATAATTGAAATTTTCTAAACCTCTGGTTTAAAACACTAGGGGTTTTTTCAAGATAATGAACAAGTGTAACTGTTGACCTGGCTATTTTGAAGTAAATTTTTATACATTTTGTACAAAATTACAAATTTTAATAAATTTCTCCAAAGTTAAGTTTAATTTTCAAATATATTTTCTTATTTTTCGCACAATAATTATTATCACCATTATTATTATTATTCGAAAAATTTTTCGCCTGCGGCGCTAATCTAAAGGGCTTCGCAAATTAGGCCAGGTAGGTATGTGACGTTCTCTAACTAAAGCTATTTGCCCCCCCTGACAAAAATCCTGCGGGCGCCCATGGTTCCATCAACTCCCCAAAATGGAATCCAGAACCCAGAATATGAAATTTTGAGAGATAGCTCAAGTTGCGAAGTTACTCCTAGCAGTTACTTCAAGTCATAGTAGATACTTCGATTTATTGAAGCAAATGGGCTTTAGTACTTCCTTGTAGCAAGGCTAGAACATGGAGTATTTACTTTATTACTGAAGCATAACAAGCTTATAGCAAGGACACTGGCGATCAACTACTAGTATCCTACTACTACTACTAGTTTTATTCATGTAACTCATTCTCTTTTCACTACACAACTCTAGTACCTTATCTTTCTGATTATTTCCTCGTTACTTCAGGTCTCCAACAACGTTTCACCGGAGAAATCATCTACGGCGACCACCAACAATGGCTCGGCCAGCCACCAGAGTCACATCAGCGACATTAGCCGGGTGGAGATTATCATCACCAAGGAACTGCCGGCGTGCCCAGCCTCCGTAGACAAGCTGATACCGTCCAGACGGGAGAAGAAGGAGAGCTTGGAGGCCAAGCGGGAACGTAAAGCGGCCAAAACGTTAGCCATCATAACTGGCGCCTTCGTCATGTGCTGGCTGCCCTTCTTCATCCTGGCGCTGCTGATGCCACTTTGCGGCGAAGCTTGCACCATCAGCGACTACATCATGAGCTTCGCCCTGTGGCTAGGCTACTTCAACTCCACCCTCAATCCGGTCATCTACACCATCTTCAACCCGGAATTCAGGCAGGCCTTTAAACGGATTCTGTGTGGGGCACACAGTCGTGGCGGACGGAACTTTCGCTCGGGAAAGATCAGATAAGGGTAGAGTGTGTGCGATGTTGTTTCAAGGACATAAGGTGACGGCAGCGATGATGTCGTCGCCGCCACTGCCACTCAATGTTTGGTATCGTAAATTGTTGTCTTCCATTGTGTGAAAATTTTACCGCGTTCATTTCGGCGTCGTTCTCATACGACATAGGTACCTAAAAGGCTGTGCAAGATGTAACATGTAGAACTGACGATAGCACTGTGTGGTCGCATTATACGTTGTTCGTCGGGTATTTTGACACTGTTGAGTTTCATCACACCTCGTGTATATGGGCGTTTGGGAAAGAAGTTTTAAAAATCATCCTCATTTGAACTCTTGCGTATTTATCTCCAATCGTAAGTCAGTTTTCAAGTTTGGTGCAAATGAAATTTTATAGGGTTCTCACTTTAGTTCGGTAGGTAAGTTTTTTCTGCAACAAAAACCTAAGAATACACTGAAATATACAGTGGCAGGCAATATTTCGGGAACACAACCCTTATATTTTATTCACGCTTTACTATTCCCAATCTAGCAAGTTTCATAGTCGTAATAAAAGGTGCTCTGTTCCCCATTGTTTTGGAATGTTTTTCTTCTTGAAATTGCTAGCTCTGCGGCTTATTCCAGTTGTTGCGAAGTTCACGGGTGTTCCTAAAGTTTTGGTTAAGTGCAATAGGTCCCTTCGTTTCGTTTTTTTTTTGAGTGCGCATGTGTGGCGCGAATTTTATAGTTTCGTACACCGATACTGAAAATTAACACACAAAAATATTGTAGTAAACCTAAAATTCTACAAATAATTTGGTCGAATGTTAGATACCATTTTTTCATATTCAAAGAAAATGTTTCATTGAAATTGAATTCAATGATCATTTGTGGAAGTTCAGGAACAACGAAAATGGCAACAGCGCTCAAAACAACAAGACATCGGCGCCAGCTGTCACTTGTGACAATCATGATGACACTTTTCATTTCTACCTGACCTACATTTCATTTACTCATGTTTTGATGAAAGAATACGACTTGTTGAAAATGAACTAAGAAGGAAGTTCAAAGAAGCTACGAAGAGATGCTTTTACGTTGTGTGTGAAAGTGACAGCCAGGAACCAGTAGTTGGTCAGGCCGCCAGGCGGATAGATAAAGCATGCAGCGTTGCGAAGTTTTCATATTCATACTGACAGGTGAACGAAAGTTTTCAAAATCTGGCGCTTTTACACATGCGCACCTGCCCAAACGAAGTAGCCTATTTAAGAGATGACTCCTCTAGAAACAAGACTAGTAGCAGCCCTTCAAAGCTGAAGGTACCAAGAAGAATTGACCCCACCAAACAAGAATACTTTGAAGATTAAAACTGTCAAAGTTCATTCTAGCGTTATGACTTCATACTTTATGCGAGAGTTTTCTTGGTGCTTCCAATTGTAAAGACCATCACTTGCCTTGGCATACCTTCGATGCACTAAAAGCTCATCGGTCATCACTGTTAATGATCATCAAGCCAATGAGTGTGCACCCTAACTTGGCAAATCGGCCCTGTGATACTCATAGCAATAAAATACTATTCGTAGGTAGGTACGTGATTATTGAAAGAAGAAATCCAGTCCCGAGCTCAAAAAATATGATTAGAATCCATTAAGATATTCCACAAACGGCAATATAACCGTTGTTATTGATCACTGATTATGCATCACCCTGTAGATACCTCATATCAAGATTCTTGGAATTAATTCATCTTGGCGTGACATATTACAAAAATATCATCAAGTTGAACAGCTATGAAAACAAAATCAAAATGGTTCGTGTGAATCAAGTGATGATGCTGTTAGTATGTATGCTGGGTTTACATGTAGGGTTTTGAACTCGGTTTTGGACTTCGTATTTGTGAAAGGGCCTGGCCAAATGAGCGGAACGAAATGTTCAGCTGGTGGAATGAAAAGTAGCTGAGATCATGTTCCAAATTCGCGGTCTAAAATTAACTGTCCGTGTAAATGCTCATGCTCCTCTTTCAAACAAACTTTTGGAACTCGACAACTTATCTGTTAGACAGCTTGGTTTGGCATGAATACAATACAATCATAAATCAGAAAGTCAGGGGAGAGTGGTTAACTGAATTTATTGGTCATTTTCAGATGCTGCTGGTAATAATTTATTCTTGTATCCTAATCATTATCCACACGATTGCCCTACATAATACAATGAACATGAAAGAAGGTGCTGTACATAAGATGTACAAATCATGCTCTAAAAAAAAAGTGGCACACCTAAAATTTTCCCCAAGTTTCAACTTAGTTGATTCTTTAACAAGTGCATAGATTTGGGGGGTTTTGTTTTCATTTTATAGCATGAATCTTTAGGGCCGTTCTCGTGTGAGTGACTTCTTCCTCAATGACGAATTTCGTTGAAATGTGGAATATTATGGTCATGCATTTTTTCCTTGGCAAATGTCATTTACATATCACGCGGAGTGTTACCTGAATCGACAATAAATCTGTCATAAAATCATATCGAAGCCTAATCCTCCACGTATAATTCCGTTTTTGATTCATTCTTTCATCTTCATCATTAATGGAGAAACAAATTTTTTGTTCAGAAAACTGAAAAAACGACTTTTCAATTAAAAATTACAGACCAAAATGTCATGCCTAAACCAATGGTAGGAATCAATTATTCAAGTATGTAATGCTAGAATACTGTTAATTTTGGGTATATATACCTCCCTAGCTTCAATCAAAGCTTCCAATCGTCTCAGCATACTTCTTATCTGATTGTCTATGTTCTTATCTGGGATGTTGCTTGATTTCTTCACTTCTTTAGCAGCGCTTCAAGATGTTCGTCCAGATTTTCAGAACTCGATTTCGACTCCTGATTTGCCTTCCCAGCTGATCTCACATGTGCTCGATATGGTTCATATCTGGACTAAAAGCCGGTCATAACGCGCGGGGGGTATAAGGAGAGAATGTTCAGCAAAAGGACGAGTTTTAAAATGGTGTTCTGTGATGGTGTGGATCAAGAGACCCGGTTGAAAGATTAGGGCTAGAAGAGAAAACATCCGGTGTTAACAGGGGTTCCATTCAGCTGATTGCAATTTGTTACCATTGTTTTTGGGATGAAATTTTGCTTTTAATGAAAAGGTGACTTTTCTCAACAAAAATTCGTGTCTCCCTTGGTAATAGAGATGAAATGTTGAGTCAAAAACAGAATTATAGAGGAAGGAACGATCTTCGATACGAGATGAATCCCCATGATGGATTCCTTGTTGCTTTCGGTACCCTACGTGCAATGGATTGAAGTTTACAAACAAACAAACAAACAAACAAACAAACAAACAAACAAACAAAAAAGAATCCTTCTGAATTTGTCATTCAGGAATAATTTACTATTAAAAAATACACCCAAACAATCACACTGCAAAATAAAAGAAAATCGCCCAAAGGAAAATTTCAGATGCGCCACGTTTTTTTGAAGATAAGTGTATTCTTTCGTTCTCTCTTATTGTATCTTCATTATTCAAGCAAAGAATAATTGCAGAAAAAATACTATAGAGTTGATATCACGATAGACTACATGGCCAAACAGATTGTTGCCGAAACAGTAATTTCCTTCCGATAGCTGAATGTCTTCATTTCTTCAATAAATGAAAATAGAGATATGTATTTCTTTCCCAAACGACCCAAATGGTGAAATACCCGAATTACATTAACGCACTCGAAGTCACCATTTTCAGTATTCCCTGATCCAGACTTTCCCTAGGCTTGGAAATTTGCAAATATCCTGTTAAATGTTCTGGGCTGCTCGAAATTCCCAAGCACAGGGGTGGCGGTTATCGCGCTCCCTCCAGTTATACAATATTACTATTGACATATCCATCAAATTAGATAAATTTTTGAATCCTCGCATTCGACATTCTCTTGGTGCGTGTAGAAAGAGGTTTAAAATTAAAAAAAAATTATTAAAAATATTCCGCATACCAAATGTTGAGCGCATGCACGATTCATCAAGTTCCATTTCGCATCGTGGCCCGCAAACAATATATTATGTACATACATAGGAAATGTTATACTGATTGTTATATTATTACACTTGGAGGTAGAACATGCAATATTGTTCCCAAATGACGCTACATTGTCTTTCTATATAACGTAGTTGTGTATAATGACCGGACCCATCTCCTGACGAAGTTCCGGACACGAAAGCCATAGGATAGTACTTATCTACATATTAAGAGAATGATGCCGCCAAGTATTATCATCGAGTAGATTTTGTTATAATATGACATTTTATTTTTTCCCTCAACTGTGTCGCTTATGTGTAAGATACGCGTCATCAACTTACTTCGGCAAAACGGGATATGTATTCTATATTATCGTGTACCAATATGATTCTAACGCTAGACTGATGATGTTGCATTCGCGTTCATAACATATTGTACATAATTAGAGTTCTACAAAGTTTCTGTATATGTAATGATGCAAGGAATAACGCAGTTTTGGTGTTAGGTACGTGTGCTAACTTCGAAATTTTCCATCTTCCAAGCGACCCTTGCATTTTGTTCACACAATGTAACACCCCCATTATCAGTCGGATAAGTTTGATTGGTTGTCAAAGACTATGACTTGAATGCCTAATGATAACAACTAATAATTTACCAACTCGTTTACTAAATAAATTCTTTCCTCCAACTTGCCTGTGGGAACTTTTGTGTGTGCCATTTGCAAATGAGATTACTCTTTTAGTACATAGCTCATTGAAATCTCAGCTCTAAAATTACATCCCTTTTAATCATACGATGAGAGTGGCACTTCTATAACCCCTAATTTGCTAATTGGCAAATTATTCATGAGCCGTTATTGTTCCCAAAGTAAACTCCTCCGTCCTTCATGATGCCGTAATCTTTATTTTATGCAGATCATAAAGCGAAGTGAAACTATAAAAAGCGCTTGAATTGCACCCCGGCGGCACTAATGGCAAGGTCAAATTGTGTGAAAATTTGCAGAGTGTCGCGCGTCAGTGTGTGATGCACGTTGTAGGTTTATATTTTTTTATATTTTTATATTATATGTGATCTGCCATCAGCATTTTATAAAACGACTTTATAAAAATGTTGTGCAGAACGATAGGAATAATTTCGTCATCATTCCATGAATGGCACCTAGTTTTTTAAAATTGAATTTTCAAAGTTTCATGGTGTGATGACGAATCAAGCTTCTGATGTGTATACGATATATAATTGAGCCTGTATATCTGTATATTGCAAGAAGCACAACAACAATATTCATTTTAAGTTGTAAGCGAATCGCAGGGTGCGCATTTGTACGTATAATGAAATATACTACATAAATGTACCTATACTACTACTACTACTACTACTACTTGTACTTAACATAATCGTTGTTATCAAAAATTAATATAAGATAAATTTAGGAACTACACTACTATGCTATATATGTTGTAGACATTTTAGGTCAAAACAAATTGCTTTGATTATTATTGATAAATGAACTCATATTGTGATAATAATATGCGTCTCCAATATATTAAATTTAAGATTTTAACCAAATGAACTTATCGTTTACATGTAATGTACATAATAGTAACATAAAGTATATAATTATATATTGTAAAAGTTGAAGCTATTTACCACTCAACAACCTCGTTGTTGGATGCCCATGCCCATCGATCAAAAATCTATTTGTAAATATGTAATAGTATATTACATACCGAGACGGGAAATACATCATTACTGCTGAGGGCACAGAGAGCCTCCAGGCTTTGCCTGGAGGCTCTAGCCCGAAGCTGGAATGATGTATTTACCGTCGAGAGTATGTATACTATTTTACTTACAATCATTCAATAATTTCATCAAATAGAATTTGAATTAGAAAACCATTAATTGTGCACTTCGTAACAAATTAGGTGGCTTTGACTTTGGCAGTCATAGAAACAATCTGGAAACAATGGGGCCTTGCACTGCCACTTTTACACACCGAGGGCGCCACGACCGTTGGGGGCAAATTCGACGATTTTGACGGCGTTGACGCTTCAGCGACCGACGTCCGTCATTTTATGTCTTGATTTGAAATTTGGATAACCTCTGTTTCTTGCTTGACGTCTCCAGTCACTGTCAGTTACTGGTCAAACTACTCAAACTCCCCTGTTTTTCGCGTCGTTACGGCCGCTTTATCGAAGTAGGCGCCCCCTACGGTAGTGGCGACCTCACGTTGAGTTTTTCAATTGCAAGGCCCCATTGCCAATTTGTTTATTTTTTTCTATTCCGGCAAAGTGAAAAAAGACCATCATGTCCGATTCTGAAATAGATCTTACACCTCCAGATCTCCGGGAAGCAGCTGCAGAAGCTTCGGCAGATTTGCTCCCGGAGAAAAGTCGTGAACGGTATGAGAAAACATACAAAATTTATATGGATTGGGCAAGAAATAAGAATGCCACGCAAGTTACCGAAAACGTTGTGCTGGCATATTTTAAAGAGCTCAGCCTCATAAGGAAGCCGTCGACCTTATGGGCGACATACTCGATGTTGAAAACGACGATCAATATCAAAAACAACATCGATATATCGAAATTTCCCAGACTGCAGGCCTTCTTGAAGAAGAAAAACACAGGGTACAAACCCAAAAAGTCCAGCGTTCTGACCAAGGCGCAACTGCATGATTTTATAAACAGAGCTCCGGAAGAGATGCTGACGATCAAAGTGAAATGATTATTTAATTTATATACCCCTTTATCTTAATATTAAAACATTTCAGATCGGTTTGATACTTGGTGTGTCAGGAGCATGCAGGTCAGATGAACTGCTGAAAATGCGAGTAAACGATATCGAAGTTACAAATGAACGTGTCAGCGTCGTGATCCCTGACACCAAGACTTATAAGCCACGATCATTTGTTGTAACCAAGTCAGAATGGGTTGAAATTTTGAGGCGGTACGTCAATTTACGGAGAAACATTGAAGGCGGGAGCGACCGGTTCTTTCTCCAGTATAGACTGGGCAAATTGTGGAGGCAACCAATGGGCCATAATGCGATTGCAAAGTTCCCCCAAAAAATTGCGGCATTTTTGGGTTTGGCCGACCAAGCCTCCTACACAGGGCACTGTTTTCGGCGCACAGCCGCCACCCTGTTGGCTAATGTAGGAGGTGATGTTTTGCAATTGAAACGATTGGGAGGTTGGCGGTCTTCGGCAGTTGCGGAAGGATACGTGGAAGCCTCACTAGAGGGCCAAGTGCAGATTGCGAATCTCCTTACAGCACCTTCCAATCAACCCATAAACAAACGGGAAGCACCCAGCAGCACCATTGTCCATTCGCCAACTCCCATGACTAATCCTCATCTACCATCTCCACTTCCTCCTCAAGTCATATCTTTTCCATCAACTTCCTCGGCTACTACAAGCCAATTCAATTTTACAAGGGAAGACATTAAAGAAGGACTAAACCTTACGATAAACAGCCACGACCAATCGAAGGTATACATATCCTTCAATAACGTGGTAAAAGATCCTCTCAATTCGACCTCCACTGAAACCAATACAGATATTGTTGATGATTAGTTCAATATGTAATGTAAATACATCATAGTAGTGAGTACTTACTCATTGTTCAGTTCTGTTGTTCGTGTTCCATTATAAATATAACTAGTATATTGTTATAATAATAATAAAATTATGCTCTGCAAAAGTGCGACTATACAGCTGTTATTCTTATTTCAACTTAACCAAAGAAAAGACCATCATAGACTTTATTAACGCAACTTCATATAGGCAACCAATTCAACAGTCTTGTATTTTCATTGCTGCTTCTTTCAAGTTGGACCCAGTGAATAAAAAATTAAACTTGTAGGAATTTTAGAGTCTTTATCATATTTATTAAATTCACAATTTTTCATCAAGTACAGGTTAGTAAGTACCCACGTATACAAAAAAATGTTTCCAATTTTGTTGTGGAGTTGAAACTAATAGCATTTTAAAATCCGGGGACTCGATTGGTTCTCTAAAATCCTTGGCCAATATGAACTAGCTCGGTTCTAGTGACTCGAAAACGCTAAAGGTATATTCCGGCTTTAGGTAAACGTATCTATCATAGTACTGCATCTACAGTTTCGACAGGTAATAAGTTCCTGTGTTTAGTTCACTCATGTGAGTCCTGTAACAAAAAATGAATAAATGATGATCATCTCCTTCAACTTGCAAGCAAAATAGGCGTACTTGCCGATAAATGAAAAACGTATCATTAGGGCGTAGCGTGTAGGGCTCTCTAGATTATCTTGTTGCAACAGCCACATCACGAGATGATTCCTAAGAGATGTCCACATCAATTCAACGACTTGAATAGTTAGCTATTGATTAGACTTTGATGTCGATGATGTCCATGGTGTATTATGAGCACATGGTCTTGCAGGCTAAAACAAAATGTAATAATTTTTCTGTCATTAGTAGATAACAATAACCACTGTAGGGTTGGGTGCAGCTAAGGGTTTAGATTTCAGTTTCATGTATATATTTCACATTTTCACTTACCCTTGCATGCAACTTTACCCAATAATAGGTATGTCCTGTGCGTAGAATAAAAACGGACAAATCCGTTGAATAGCTGAATATAGCAAAAACTTAGTAGATGTCGCATACCACTGAATAAATAGAACATAACCTCTAATGTTGACATCATAAATGTCAGCGAGTAGTGGTAGTGGTAGTGATCAAGAAGGCCAGCGCTGTCAATTCCATTACTGACCAAGGTAAGGAATGGGTCCATTCCGGACCTCGTCGGAGTTAGAGATGAATGCATTCCAAATATGATTGTAAGTAAAATATATTATTGTTCATTGAACTGTGTTGAAATGTATAAAATAAATTAAGTGATTTAATATGTTCGTTTTCTTTTTGTCGCCTACGTTGGCACCTTGGAGGTTGGCACCCGCAAAGAAACGCCTGGAAGAAAAAAGTATAGCAATAATAATCGGTGTCATTGCGAACAGAGAACTGAGGACATCTTAGTGTCGAGCTTTCGTAGCATTATAGGACATGCCAGACAGATCTATAAAAGCTGCGTATAAGAAACGCCAGATGATTGTTTTCATTGAAACATTTTATGGCGAATATGATCATGGCTTCGATTTTACGCGGCCATATTCATCAAATACTGTTTCATGCACAGAATGAGGATATCTACGAATGAGAGACTTTGGAAAATATCATAATTTTGATTTCGCATTCGGTGTAGGTGAATCATCTACGGTACAAGTTTGGAACTCGGTTTGGAATCATCTGCTGCATTTTTTCCGTATACGGTTATAAAATTTTAAAGTGAGATCTCTAGAGACCAATTCCTATGCAGAGCGCCGTTTCGCACCCTGCAGTCCCTCAAGGTTTCACTACGCAGTAAGACTGGCATTATTTTACATAATGTGCTGGTTTGGAGGCTTTTCCTAACATCATACAAAAGCACTATAAAAACAAGTCGAGTTTAAAAGCGACTTCAATTTTTTATTTGAGTATAATATGGTATGAAGTGGGTAGGTAAATGCCTAGATACATCTGGATTACACACTTTAGCATATGGTGTTTGCAGGAGGTGTATGCTTTACTTTGAAACTACTCAAGTAGGAACATGAAATATGAATGCAATCATAATAGGACAAGAATAGAGAAGGTAATATGTACATAATAAGCGGTAGAAATAGAAGTAAAAATAAAAAAAAACATGAAATAAGAATAACAGATTGATAAGTATATATCATTTCGTTTTTTCTGTTCTTTGTTTGGCTTTTAATAGGTGTAAGAGTTGTTCAACAATATTATTGTTACTTATTAATTTGGACAAATAACAAATATGTCACACTAACAGTAACAGTAACAGTAACAGTAATTTATTGTCTATGAGAAGCTTACATGTGTCAAACAGGGTAGCTCTATAGATATCGTCATAGAAAATTATAAATACATATTTACAAACAAATGAATGAATAAAAGTAACTTACTCATTGAAAAGCTCCTTCAAGGAGTAATAGCTTTTAGACAAAAGGAAATCTTTTAGCTCAGCCTTAAATCTTTCGTTAGTTAGATCTTCAAAGCGTCCGTCGACCTGACACAGTTTGTTGTATCGCTTTATGCCCATGTAGCTTGGGTTGTTTTGACCTCGGTTTTGACCAACAGCTAGTCGCGAGTAACTCTGTTGGAGTTCCGTTTTGTGTCTCGTATTAGGATAGTGAATGTCCTGCCGCCTGGTCAAATTTTGTTGTTGGGCAAATGTCTGTTGGGATGAATGAACATATCATTATCAATATTATATTATCGAGATATAGAACAGAAGATGAATAAGTCAACATCACAGAAAAGAAATACAAAAAAAACTCAACAGTTCGAACGTTAGCCAAGCGACGGAAGGCAAAATTATCTGGATTGAGCATATTTTCTTAGACCAAAATCTGGATTCTCCTCAGCAGGACGTAAAATGCTTGATTTACCTAGGTACTTCATTTACCTTTGCACAAAGTTCAGAGAACATATTAGTATTGACTGACACCTTTTCCCAATATTGTTTCGTTCAAGTGTTTCTGTTCTCCACATTGCTCTTCACTTCTTCAGTTCTCATGTGGGCATGTGGCGGAGGAACTGTTGTCTCCTTGGTAGCTTAGTGGTGGAGTACCCATCCGGCAAATGGAAGACGCGGGTTTGATTCCAGCTCAGGGCAGACACTTTTTCTCCGTCACATCGCGCCATAAAACCCTCAAAAAACTAACTAGAAAATCGTTTGGAGAATTTGAGCTTTACAGGAACAGTAAAACTTTTCTTAAAAAAATCTAGTGCACCTATAGTCACTCAATGGAGTAGATACATTCAAGTCCGAGAACGTCCTGTAGGTTACATTGTTAATGCAAATGCCCTTCATGAAAAATGTGGCGCTTCTCTTGAGGAAACGGGACGAAACTAAACTATTTTTTTAATATCATCATTTTTTTTCGTCCTGTTTCCAAAAGCGCCACAATATACATAAAGAAGGACGAAGAAACCGATCAAAAATAAAAAAATGTGCATAATAGGTAGGTACCGTATACTCGTACTCGTCGTAAATCTGTACAATACTGAGTGAGCATTGACCGGTATTGATCCTATTGCTCAACTTTTAGACTGACCGTTGAAAGTCGCACAACCGGTAGCTTCTCTGGATAAAGTACAGATGAAGTCGCAATAATACTTGTACCTCGGCTTGTACCTATATATAGAAACTTTAGAAACAACAATGAGCAGTGAGTTGCTTTTTAACATCGCTCTACTTGCCGAGTATAATACATGTGTTACACCTACCATCGATGCTCTCTTGGTGACGGCTGGCTTCACGTGGAATTTTGTTTAATTCTCTCGCCTGCCCGATGCCTCAAAATATAGCATCTGCGGAATGCCTTGATAGATGGCGCCGCTTTGGGACTCACATATTATGAGTCCTCCTGGGTGTATAATACCATGAGTTCTCTGGCTGCCACAGCATCGGATGGTTTGACTGAACGCCTGCGCGCTGATGAGCTCCCAGCAGGGGGGTGAGACACGTGTCTGTGCAGTTTCGGTCCGATCGTCTGGTGTTGTGGTAGTCGGAGAGCTCTGTTTCATATAGAAATATTATCTAAGAATTACTTCTTCTCAACACTTTGGGTTGCTATAACAACAAAGAATACATTGCAAAAAGGTATAACATAGATGAAAATATGATAAAATGAGAATGCAACAGAATAATGAAAGGGTAAAGTGTATATTAAAATTACTTGTTGTATAAATGATTTCGTAATATGTAAATAGACTTTTTCAAAACAGATATCCCTATCATTTTAATTAATTTCGAAGGCAAACCAAAAAGTTGACAAAATTCTTTGAAAAAAGTAGTGATAGTTCCGCGGGCTCCAGCTCCAACCATAAGATGTACGGAATAACGCTTGAGCGATTGGTGTATGAACCTGGCATAAAGTTTGGATCCTGGTTCTCCATATAACTGTTAATTCAACGCTTTGCTATGAAAAATGTCTTTAACATAACTACAAGTATGAGTATACCTAAACGTTGAGCTTAAAGGGCCTTACTCTCGAGTCCGTTCCGTTTGGGATTCATGTTGGCAAAACTGTAGCCTGCAACTGAAACCCAACTTACTACCTGAGTATCTAGGTCATCTGTGTCAAATTCATTCACAAACTCGATTTTATTTTTAAAAACTTTTGGGGAGATTGGGGGTGTTGAAGAGCAAAATATAGCTTAAGAAGTATTATTGATGAGAGTTATCTTTAAGATTTCTCCCTTAAAAATGAAGATAAAAACTCAATTTTTTTATACGGCGGTGAACCTACTGAGTGTATCAGAAAAGTTATTATACAGCGTTTTTCAATTATGTAACTTTTTTCAAAAAGCGGCCATGTCTTCAATTTTCTACGTCTCTCAAAATCAGAAAACAGTTGATGTTTTTTTCATTTGTCAAAAAATGTCCCAGGAATCCTTAAGAAAATTTTCCAGTGTTTTAGGGCTATTCGGCTTCTAAAAAATATGGGGTAATCCAAACGGAAACAAGGTGGACAAACATTCAATGGAATGGAATCAAAATCTCTATATCTCTTTATTTTTATCTTTGAGGGAGAAATATTGATACCCTGCATACACAGCCTTGAGCAGCAGCAGGACCATTTCATTTCGTAGCCTGAGCGCCCCATCCATGTCGACTTTTGTCTGTCGACTGTTGAGAGTGTTGAGCAATTATTATAATTTACCTATATGAAAAATCAAGAGAAATCGTTATGCAAACTATCTGATATTGAATGCATGCCTTGGAGATCGACCTTCCTGGAGTAGGTGCAAGCCACAAAAGATTCGCCGCGTGTAATGAAATGACCTGAATTTGGAGAAGCACAGCACTGGAATTGATTAAATTCCAAATAGCGAAGGGATGCCTTCCATCTTATCGCTTTAATAAATTTAATAATTCTAATACAATACAGCAGTATTCTGAGAGGAAATTATCGCAAATCTATTCCAATATGCGGTGGATGGAAGTGAACAATTCTGAGCGAATTTCGGTTCACAGTTTCCATCCAAATTCAAGCAGTAATATTCTAGGTATACCTTGTTCCATACCTACATTAAAATATATACGTTCACGCACCTAAGCATGAGTACCTAAGTACCAGGTACTCGCCTATAAATCGGAGAAACTATCTGCGGGTTTCGCCGAAAGTTTTATGAGCGAGTTAACATTGATCTGAGTTAGTTGCTATGACACAGCCAATAGCAAGGCCCGTAACTCAGTGAACTCGCTTGCAAAACTTTTGGTGGAACTCGCAGTAAGTTATGTAATTTTGTCAGGAAATGTACCGCATGATCAAAAACTTTCCTTCTCTAGGCAGGCTGTGGCCTGGCCAATATCAGCCTCGTTTGCCTGCCAATGACCAGACCACAGCCTGCCTAGAGGAGGAAAGTTTTTGAAGTGAAACTTCTATTCTCGCGCCTAGATCACAACACACAACTAACGCAGAACCACACATGGGAGTGAAGTCGCGGTACATGTAACGAGGGTGTGTAACGCGGAGGTGTAACGTTATAGTGTCAGGCCCTTGGGGTGACCAGTGTCTCGTCCAAGAAAATGGGAGTAAGCTGTTGCCGCGTTCGATTATATTCTTTACAGTTAGTATTCTTTCACCGCTTGCATTGTGTTTTAAGGACAACAGCTTCCATCATAAACTAAAATTTAATTTTATCGATGAATTCTAACTCAACGCAAGTGTCAATTACAACCGAAAATGATTAATTTATTTTCGTAATGCGTATCGCCAACCTGTCGCCGACACTGGACTCCTCTACTTGGTGTTGCGCATGGGTGTTGTGCTGGTGACCCGACAGTAATGGTTCTCGACTTGACTAAAAGTTATCATTGTGACCATTGCGTGGCGCTCTCATTCGCCGTCATTTTTCTTTTCTGTCATTTGTCTGCTTCATGACAATTCATGTTCACATGTGCAGACGATTACCGTTACATTTTCGAATCGAATCGAAGCAAAGTTCCGAGCTGTTTTCTTGTTAATTTTTGCGCTTTTTTGATTTGTTCATGTTATTTTTGTTCTGTTTTTGTTAAATTATTGTGGTTTTGTTTTTGTTATTTCAATTAAGATTAATACCAGATCGAGTTTTCCAAACGGCATTCTTATACTTTGTGGAGATTATTAGATTTCCATGCTGTGCCTGCCAGAACACAGTTTTCACCGTGCTGTAATATAACGGGGAAAATCGTACAGTAAGAAAATCCGTCACGATGTCACATTCGCATAATTATTTGTGGAGAATATTATTGATGAAAATAGATATTTATTGTATTGGGGTTATGAGTGAGACTTCTAGTGAAAGCGGTACACACCTAAAAACACATCGATACTGCATTTTGGAGTGCAGTAACGAGATTTTGCATGGGCATACTTTATACCGAGACAAGCGATTTGACCCGCAGCACTCGATATTTTGTCCCTTAGGGGGCCAATGGGGGCCCTCCAAATTTTCAAGATGAAAGAACTTTCGCATGACGATCATTAAGTATATCGTCATGTATGTCATAAGTGGAGCTTACGGGTCTATTGAAAATGTTTTAATCAATTGTCGTCGTGTCCACACTTGGAAAAAAAATTCTTTGGCAGAGGTCAAAAAAACTCTTTTTATTTTTTCTTCTATGCAAGAAGACGATACATTCATATGTTCTGTTGCGTTCCCAACTAAATCGCATTCCCTTAACCTAATTATGAAGAAACTTTTCTTGTAATAGTATTTTTCAAAGAAGTGGTGACCTCTTATTCAGTACCTCTTTTCCAAGAGCATTTCTTTCTATGTCCCTAGTGGATATCACTTGTAATTTTTGCAGGAATGGAGACCTCGAACTCTTTTCTTGGTAGTTGCGAAGCAACATGACTATAAAACGCCCAAGGGAGGCCAAAAAGAATTCTTTTCTGCTGGGCTGTCCAACTTACGATATTTTGATTTAATAGTAGGAGAGACGCGAACCACAGATTGACAGGAAGAGCGATCTTTACTCATGATGGTCTACCAACTCTAGTCTATATCCACATCCGTCCAAGTTTGCGAAGAGTACTTCTCAGCTTCCTGTAGCAGCGTATACAGTGGGAGTTTCTTCTCGTAAGCTGGCAACGTGCACGATAATAAACGGAATCGGCTCCTACTTTTGAATGCAGAAAAGGTTGTATTCATCCACCACAATTTGCCACTTCTTGATTTCAAATATCAGACTGGGGAATACCAGAGGAAGAGTTTTCTTTTGGTTTACTTTTGTGTGGATGACTTCATTTTATGATTACAAGTTACAATGTTATAATTATTGAAATATGTTTTTTTGCTGACCATGAACAACTCATCAAGAGTTTCGGCTTGCTTTTTGGCCTATTCATATTAAATAGGGGGCCTACAGTTTGAAGTGGATTACGATCCGACCCACGAGTGAATAACAACAGCCAATTACTATTCCAGAGAAAGCTTTCGAGGGCCAAAGTACTCGGAAGGTTTGCCCAGAGACTTGCCGAGGGTCGAATTGGCGCCGGTGTCCCGCCCTCGAGTGAGCCCCACCACAGCGTCATGTTACAGCGGTCACCCATCCAAAGACGGACCGCGCTGTGTGTGGCTTGGTTTCTATGATCGAAGCCAAGCGCGCTGTACCACTACATTACGCGTCCCCCCACATTACGCGTAATATGTACTTATCCTTGATATAAAGATTAAAAAAACCTGTTAAGAGTTGGTACTTGGTACTTAATGCCCATTTCGCAACGCTCTCCAACGTTTTCAGGTAATATACGGAATACTCGTTGATGTTAAATAGGGGAACAAGATAGATTAATTGAATTCATCACTTTTCTTAATGTTACGCAACTATCCGGTTTCGGCCGGATATCAAAACACTATCCGGCCAAATACTAATGAAATGGCCGGATAGGCCGAATACAGTAACCGGATATCCGTTGCATATCTAATTTTCAACTCTCAACAAAGCCATGCGTTTTATCCTGAATTTCTTCAAGTTCAACTTTATACGGTAAGAGCCTCGCAAAATTTGAAAATCATCAACTCCGTAACATTAATTCTCGACTTCGTATCCATTTTCTTCAAAATAGTAAAGCCGATGGCCCACTAGTCGACTGGAATGCGTGCGTCCGCTCAACAAGTGGAGCTCCCGGATTCGAATCCCGGGCGAAGTAGGTCTTGGTGTTGTGCTGTGAAAAGGGAATTTTTCAGATTGTAATACTTGAATAAATGCAGCAAAACTCCTAGGGTGTAAAAAAATGCCGATAAGAAGGAAAACAAACTTCAAACTTTGGAACATGGTAGAGCCAAAATTCTGAATGTAGTGGAGATGAATTGAGAGAAGAGCAAACTCGCAATGAGAAGGCTGCGTGACGCTGTGAAAAATGATCCAGTGAGGTGTACGAAGAAGCAAAACAATAAATATATTTTGAATTTCTGCTTTGATAGCTATTTTTTCCTTCATTTTCATGCTTTTCTCGACTCCGTGCCACTAAATTTGGAAAACGTTATTTTTTTGGACAATCAGCATGAACAAGCTGGAAGCTGGTTTATTTACTCTCTGATTTTGGGTGGCAAAATAAGGCTGATAACCACAGACACGAGCTCAGACAATCATGTCCAAAGATAATCAGATTTCTTCTAGAGATTTATGATTTTTCTTTGGAAATGTTTTTTGCCATTCCTGAAGAATGACCTATATCAATTGTAAAATATACTGACGTATCAATGCTGTTATCTTAAGACTCGAATTAACAATGTTATCACTTCCATATCAATTTCCAGACGATCAGGACAATATTTTGTGAATATTTCTCTATTGTCTCCTAAATTATGATAACCGCCAAACAACATTTTCCCCCATTTACGATATTTTTGTTGTTATTATTGTCGCAGAACGTGTGGTGTCTGTTATCTTTATCTCCGCCAGAGCCGATTATTAGCGTTAACGAAGTACCCATCGGCCCACTAGTATATTATCGCTATGATGCTACTCGATCCGAGTTTGACCCTTTGAACTGGCACTATGGCGTTAGCGATATAAAAGAGCTCCATAACGTTTCCCAGCAGTAGAAAAGTGGAGGAGAGCAAAATGGATTACATCCGCGTTTTGTGCATTTTGTGTGCACTATTGTGCAGCTTTACCGTCGAGGGACATAAAATTCTTGCGATATTTCCCATGCCATTCCCCAGTCACTATTTCCTGGCATCCAGCATCCTCAAGGAATTAGCTGGAAAAGGACACGAAGTCACCGTCCTCAGCCCATATCCGCAAAAGGTTCCACTCAAAAACTACAAAGACGTGTCGTTGGAAAGTCTGGCCGATACTCTCAGCGGTAGGTAGCAGTGGATGACTCTCAATTGCCGTTTCTGCGGCGTTTGCCACTGAATAAAAAGTGCTTCTTATTTCAGAGCTCGCATCCCGTACTTACGCACACAAACTAGGAGCATTATTCATTTTTTTTTCTCGAAGACTTTTACTCCATATTTTCAAGACTCCAGGGAATCCGGATATCCTAAATTTAATATGCAAGTTAGTAGTTCTGCAACGACCGGCTTGCAACAAATATTTGTCTGAGTTCAATGTTAAATATTTGTCTGAGTTAAATCAAGTAGGTATCTGCTATAAATTTGAGCAATGTGTAGGTACCTACTTATATATTTCAAGATTTACAAAAATGGAACGATCAACGTTGATTGCGGAAAAAAGTCTTGACAAATATTTGAATAATTCACAGAAGGAAGACAAAAACACGATAAAACAAGCATTTCGGACTCCGGTCGCGGTAATTTGGCGAGAGCACATTACGTGTCTGCAAATTCAGTTATTCCAAATTAAAAAAAAAATAACTATCCAGTCCACCACTTCAAATACTTCAATGTTCAATTTCATAAATATATATAAATTTCGCTTTGTGACACTAAAAGTAGACGATTATTGATTTCAGACCGTAAAAAGGGCTTATTCAACTTAGAGGCCATGACAGTCTTGGGGCATTGCCAATTCCTAACCACCATGGGACTGACCCTCTCCGAAGCGACCTTGTCTCACGAAAACGTACAGAAACTACTGCATTCCGACGAGGAGTTTGATTTGATCATCGTTCCGCAATACATAAATGAAGCCTTAGTTGCTGTAGCGGGCCGCTATAAAGCCCCCGTGGTATTACTCGCTACGATGCCGCTGATGTCTTGGGCCAGCTTCGAATTAGCACTCCCATGGGCTCCGGCTCACATTCCACATCTGCTGTCCCCGTTCACTGGCCGCATGAACTTTTGGGAAAGACTCATGAACACCTACTACGGCATTTCCACTATCATTTATCACCAAATGATCATTCTGCCGCAACACAGGGAAATTGCCAAAAAGTACATACCCGGACAGCCGGATCTGTACGACCACTTGTACAATGTCAGCTTAACGTTGATCAATTCCCATATCAGTATTTATGATGCAACACCTACCGTGCCGCACGGCATAGAAATTGGAGGTTTCCATTTGCATCCTCCCAAAGCGTTACCGGACGATTTGGAAAAGTTCATTGGAAATTGCCAAGATGGACTGATTTTGTTTTCCATGGGATCCAACTTGAAGAGTTCCGATTTGCCACTTGAGAAGAGAACGGCGATACTGAGGGCGCTGTCAAAGTTGAAGCAAAAAGTTTTGTGGAAGTTCGAGACGGACGACATACCAGAGCTGCCTGAAAACGTGTATGTCATGAAGTGGGTACCACAGCAAGATGTTCTAGGTGAGAGTGATTTCTTAGGTATCTAAATGACACAGTCAATGAAAAGAATTTGCAATAAAATTACTCAGTGATTAGAATTTTTGTTAGAAGCTTTCACGGTTAGGGCGCTTGATGGTGTTTTGTTTGATGGAAGCAAACTCCAAGCTTAAAAAAAACAGAGTGGCCTATGACATTTTTTCTTTCGAGCTGGACAATCTGATTAGTTGATGGATTGAAAAGGTCAAGATGATTTTGATCAAATTTGTCATTTTGATGTTTGCTATACTGGACTGCAGTTTTAATTCAATTGTTACGTCAGATTTTGACACTGACACATCATTTCCATTCTTTTTTGTCTTGAAAACGCTGTTAAGAACGTCACTTCAACATTGAGAAGTGTTGGAAGGTGCAACAGTAACAGCAATATGAGCATGAGACGTGATAATGCAGTTTTGAAAATGACCGACAAGGAACCATTTCTGGCACTGGAGTTTCATTTCGTTGCAAGTGATCTCGTGAGGACGGGCTAGAGCAACGGGCTTCGTCGGCGCCTCATAAGAATTAGGAACGTTAATTCACTTCATTCCAGGATCATGATCTGTGATCTTGGCCGAAAGAAAGCGGTTCAGGTCAGTGAACAAACCAGCGACCTGCTGGCGACGCAGTCCTCAGAATGACAATCCGACAACACAGCTAGTTGAGGTGAAGGTTTTCTACAGTAGGTTTACAAATTTCAACGTAACCTCCCTTATCAAGATGACATATTGAACATAAAAAATCAGGGACACCAACAAAACTCGAATTTTTCATGGCAAGCTGTGTTTTTTTGAGCTTGGAATGGATAATAATAGGTAGGTATTTCAAATGAATCGTGGGCTCACTCATCAAGATCCCGCAACCGCAAGTTGAAATTTGTCAAATTGTCCCCAAACTTTCGAAATGCTATAAACCATACAAAATTACATGTTTGCGTTCCCTTAATCTCGCGTGTTATCTGAAACAGCCCATCCGAATGTCCGAGCATTCATCACACATGGTGGATTATTAAGCACGACCGAGAGCATATATCACGGAGTTCCGCTCGTCGGCATCCCAATTTTTGCGGATCAAAAGATGAATATGGCAACAGCTGCGTCTTATGGGTATGCCGTTATTGTTCCGTTTCAAGAACTAACCGAGGAGAAACTGTCCGTCGCCCTGGATGAAGTACTGAATAATCAAAAGTGGGTAACATTGAGGAGATCTCCTCATACAAAATTTATGAGATCCGCTCTCTTTTTATTCCAGATATAAGACAAACGTACAGAGGCGTTCGGAAATCATGCGAGACCGGCCAATGGAACCTTTGGATAGTGCAGTATATTGGACCGAATACGTGATCCGTCACAAGGGAGCGCCACATTTGAAACATGCAGGGACCGACTTGTACTGGTTCCAGAGGAATCTGGTGGACGTTTTTGCTTTTGCTGCCGCCATCATGTTGGTTGTGTTTTACGTGTTGCGTCTCGCTTTAGGGAAAATTACGAACATGTGCAGCAAGGGAGCTGTCACGGCTAGAGATAAGAGAAAAAAGTTCCAGTAAATGGAACTTCGACTCCACTATGTAGATACCTAGAAAAAGTGAAGAGGCTGTACTTATTAATTTTATAAAAAATAGTATTAACTTCTTTCAATAACTGCCTTTGAATTATCTGCATTGTTAAATCACTAAAAGTCAAGTCAGTTGAAACCACAAAAAAATTTCGACGAACAGAATCATGCAGAAATGTATGTATATAGTTGTTTTTTTTTTAATATCGCAACTAAAATTTCGTAATACGAAATAATCTTTTTTCGCTGCTTATTTTTCCCACAATAGTAAAGTTAAGCCACAAAATGGGGAAAATTCACTAGGTACCTACTTTATGATATCTTAAAGTTTAAAAATATTAGCTAGCAACAAATTGCATCTCATTCTCATTCCTTTTATTCTGGTCAATTCATCTTTGCAATGTCGCAATTATGAAGTAATGGCATAAATTGAGCAATTGCAGTCTTTAATTTCATTTGATAGCAAATTTACGACTTTTGAGAATTTAACATGTGACGGTAACACGTATTGTTGTTGACCTCTCGACCCAGCATAAAAATAATTACTCGTAATACATAATTACAAGGGTTTTATCATTTATTGTTACTAGTACGTTGGGTACGCAAAAAAAAGCTGCACATTTTGATTGGACTATGCCACTTACTATGATCATAGATGGGGTCATAACAAAGCGTTTTGGCAAGAGCGCCACCTTAAAATCCGTGCAGGAAACAAGATGGCGGCCGTCAAAGATGGGCGCCACTTTTTCCTTGGAATTTTTTGTATTTCAGCTTCCAGCGGTCCGATTTCAATTTTCTTTTTTTTGTTTGAGAGCCCTGCTTACGATAAACCTTATTCTGCCATCACAGTTTTTTTTTGACATTGATGGTTTTGTAGAACTTTAAAAAATCACGAATACACGAATCGAATTTTGTAGCCATGTTTGCAGCTTTCCATATCAGTACTAGCGGTTCACAACATAATCTGGTACAATCCTGCATTTTGTGATACAAACAAGAACTTCGGCACAATTGTTCCTAGATCCAAAATAAATAATTTGGCCCGCTGTTCTTTTCGATTACCCCCTGCTGGTCCGGGATTTGGGGGGTACAAGGGGTACATGACTATTTTTTGCTGCAAGCACTAAACCATGCTATCGAATCATGTTTGATGTCATTACTGGATAACTGGAGCCTGCTGATCACGATGTCGCCACTGTCAGAATGATGCGCCTGTCGGGAGACAATGTAGAGCTGTCAACTTTACGATGGGGGCTTCCTGAATTAATCAATTTTGGTCATCGAAGAAGATGTGTGGGGTATCATTTCTGACATAATCGAGGTCTGCGAACTCATTTATTTTTGTAAAAATGTAATTGGTTCGAAACTGTGGAAAATATGATAGGTCAAAGTTATGATTCTTGATTTTCAAACATTTACGATGAGCATTGAATCCACTTTTGTTGCTCTTTTGATCAGGCAGAGTTAGCGAGTCACGATACCGCCATTGTCGAGGCACTGCGTTCGCTAGAAGTCGAGTTATGACGGATTTATTCGAATTGGAAAAGTTCTGGAAAGTCGCGGTAGTGGCCATTTAAAAAAAAGTGGAATATAATTTCGACCGCCTTTAGACTCAGGGAGTCTACTTTTTCGCATAAAAATGAAATTCTGTCAATATTAAGGGGGCTCATAAAATGGGGATTTTGTTCTTTTTGGTCCACAAGCACTCGCCTTGAACCTTAAAAAAATACAAATCAGCATAAAATGATGACGCCGATGCGATGCTGTCATCACTGTAGCGATACGTCAACCAGAAGCCGAGTGGGGGTTGTAACTCTTTGTACTTGGGGTGCGCGTCTTGAATTAGGTTAGTTTGGTTTTGGAGTATGATGTGTTGGGTATCATTTCTAATGTTTTTTGGGTCGCTGATTTCATTTCTCAATGCAAAATTTCAATTGACTTACAAGCGGAGTTGTAGCTGTCTTAGTACATGGGAGATATACCCCCTCTCCCCGAATTTTAACCTAATCAAAATTTTGCATTGAGAAATGGTATCAGCGACCCAAAAAACATTAGAAATGATGCCAAACACATCATATTTCAAGACAAATCTAACCTAATTTAAGACGCGCACCCCAAGTACGAAGAGTTACAGCCCCCACTCGGCTTCTGGTTGACGTATCGCTTCGGCGATGACAGCATCGCATCGGCGTCATCAATTTATGCTGAGATATATTTCTTCAAGGATTTAAACGAGTGCTTGCGTCGAAAAAAGCGAAAAATCTATATTCCATGAGCCCCCTTAATATTGATAGAATTTTATCTTTATGCAAAAAAGTAAGTTTGATGAGTATAAAAGCGGCCAAAATTCTATTCCACACTTTCCTTAACGGTCAATATAGCCAGTTTCAGGATTTTTTTCAATTCAAAATTACTCGTCATAACTCGACTTCTGGACAACGCAGCGCCTCGGCAAGGACGGCATAGTAATTCACTGACTCAGACTAATAAAAAGTGCAACAAAACTTAGTTCAATGCGAATTGTAAATGTTTGATAATCGATAATCATAATTTTGACCCTTTATATTTTCCACAGTTTCAAACCAATCACATTTTTACACAAAGAAACGAGTTTGCAGACCTTGATCATGTCAGAAATGATACCCCACACATCCCCTTCGATGACCAAAATTTGTTATTTCAGGGAGCCCCCACTGTAAATCTGACAGCTCTACCTTGTCTCCCGACAGGCGCATCATTTTGACAGTGGCGACATCGTGATCAGCAGGTTCTAGTTATTCAGAAATGACATCAAACATGAATCGATAGCAGTGTTTAGTGCTTGCAGCAAAGAATAGTCATGTCCCCCTTGTACCCCCCAAATCCCGGACCAGCAGGGGGTAATCGAAAAGAACAGCGGTCCAAATTATTTATTTTGGTTCTAGGAACAATCATGCCAAAGTTCTTGTTTGTATCACAAAGTGCAGGATTTTTTTGTGTACCGCTAGTACAATAGGTACCGTATGATAAAAAAACTTTCCTCTTCTAGGCAGGCTGTGGTCTGGTCATTGGCAGGCAAACGCGGCTGATTTTTGCCAGACCACAGCTTGCCTAGAGGAGGGAAGTTTTTGATCATACGGTACTTGGCCAAGTTCTTAAAGGAAGTGGTTGGAATGGAGTAAGGGCAAACTCTGGAATGAAGACAGAAGCGGGGGCCGAGGCGTGTCTCAAAGTTACTCATGTAACTAAGTACTAAGTCAAGAGCAATTCATCAGACTTCTGCTGGTGCTTTTTATAATTTGCCCAAAGATTTCTATAATTCACAAGATCATTTAGATATATCTCATTTGACAAGTGGGTTGAGAAGAAACGTTCAAACTATCCAACTTTTCGTTTCTGGTTTCCACTATTGAATTTGGAGATACTTCTTTTGGCGTTTGTTCGGTCCATCAGAGATAGCAATTATGAACTGTTCTGTCTATACACTGAAAAAGTTGACACCGTGGTTTTTCATAATGGATCATCCTCACTATGCTTGTTGGTCGCCAATTCATATAAAAGACTTGAAGGAACTAAAAGTTAAAGCACTGAATATTCACGAGTACCTACTCCTGCAAAGGTCAGTTTGTTGTCCACAAAACCAAAAATCATTTTTCTGCACTCGCCGTTGATAAAGCTCATGAGCAGAACAATGCAAATTGTTATAAAAGAAAATTGTAAAGCTGTAGGTCTTTTCCAAAACCCAGCTATGTTAAGAAGGTGCTTGCTGTACCACAACTGGTTAGTATTCTGGATGAGTTTGAGTCAAATAGCAAAACTGCGGATAGGACTCTCCACCAGGAGCAGTATGCTGCTTACCAGAGAAAGTTTCAAGAAAACAAGCAAGCCTTGAAAGACAGTTTCCTGGAGTTTGGAAATCCTTTCGAGCTTATATCTTCCGACCTTGTAGTTTGAGACACAAAAGGAGTGATGTATCAAAATCGAATAAAAGAGTTCTAGAAAAAATTCTGAGCAGAAAGCCTTAGAACTGTACATCAACTATGTAAAAGAACGTAGGTATAAGTACAGAGGCAAAAGTCAGTGTGTTTGCTCTATACTACGAAAAAATGGCACAATTTTTTTGGATTTGCTAGCAAAAAAGTTCTCCGACCTACGATTTCCGACTTACCTGATGCTGTGGTAGTCGGAGAGAGCTTTGTTTCATTAAAAAAATACGTCCAGCTGTTCTCTGGAACTTTCATCGTAAGCCAAAACAAAGACATGGATTTAAAAAAGTTTTTTTAACATGAAAATGCGAGTGCATCACCGTCGCTTTCCTCGAATGGTGTTTTGCGAACGAGCATTTCAGAGCAAGACGGATGGGAATGGACCGAGAAATGAACTATGGTTGCAGGGGAGTGGACGCCGGTTTGGTCTTGTCTAGAACCGATTTGGGCAGCTTGTAGGGAGCTGGTAAAGTGCAGCTGTTTGGTTGGATGTCATTCAAGATGCTCCCGTGGTCATGTGTGCGAAAGTCAAAGTTACCATGTACTTCGCTGTGTACAAACTGCTCTAGGCAATGCGGCAATAAATACAATAAAAGATCTATAGTTATCTATTTGATTCATATACAACTTCAGCATCTAAATATTTCTCTTTCAGAATGGAATTGGGAGAGGTGATAGAGAAGACGAGGTGCTAGAGTCCGAATGAGAGAAATTCAGACCTATTTTATTTATTTTTATTAAAACCTATTCCAAATTCCATTAAATTGTTTTGGCATCAAAAACACGTCTATTCCCATTCAATTACCCAAGGTCCATTTTCATTTTTCTTTTATTTAACGAGGGAAGAGTTTCAAGAGTCAAAAACCGTCCTTTCTTTTATGCAATGATCAGAAAGCGATAAAGTTCACGAGAAATACACACATGTTAACCATTTTAATAAGTGAGAAAAAATATTTCTTTTTCCAAATATTACGAAACAGTAAATGTCTAAAAGAAAATGGGTGATGACAGGTAAGCTTTGCCTTCAGCAGAGCTTCTGAACAAGAAAAAAAAATTGAAATCGGACCGCTAGATGCTGAAATACAACAAATTACAAGGAACAGGTGGTGTTCATCTTTGAAGGCCGCCATCTTGTTTCCTGCACGGGTTTTTGAGTGGCGCTGTTGCCAAAAAACTTTGTTATGACCTTATCTATAATCATAGCAAGTGGCATATTCCAATCAAAATGTGCAGCTTCTCGGCTTAATTTATTGTGTACCCGACGTACTACTACTGGAATACTGGTCTATGTCTAGGTTTGGTTCTTTACGCAATCATGATGGATGATTAAGCTCATACCAGGGTGATCATTTTCAAACTTCCCACCTCAAATTTCAAATAGCACTACGTTTCTTGTGCGCATCGGGAGGTAATAAATATCTTTCTTGGAGGAGCTTGTGGTGGTGGTGGGTGTTCAGCGCGTCCGACTGCCATGCCAGGCATCGTAGGTTCGATCTCCATCGGGGACTGTCGGATTTTTGTCTTGAAAAACAAGCATTTTGATGCAGTTGGAATGCTTGCTAGATGCGAGGCGCGCCGTGTGTCGCATAGCACGTGAAATGTGAACGATGATGCCGACCCCATGCGATGTTGGTGGTCGTTAAAAATCCATACCTTGTGCTGGTACATGAAGGGTTCGGAAAAATTTTCGATATAGTGGAGGAAACCATTCCCCGGCGTCGCTGTTAGACCTCGTTGCGGAAATAAGCTGACGTTGAATACTTGAACGGAAAAAATATTTCTGCTAACTAATGTTCCTCTGTCTGTCTGTTGCTGTGCCTCTCTGTAATCTTACACTATAACGGTTGAACCGTTAATCCGATTGACTTTAATTTTTATTCGTTTGTATTTTTGTTCTATTGGATGATATTATAGATCGGCTAATTTTTCACTCACTGTCCTTGAACCCTCAAAATTCGCGGATCAATAATATTGAATTTTTATATGCCTACATAATTTCATCCAGGAATAGGCTGATTGAATTTTGATCATGACCTGTCAAACGTTAATGTCACTGACACTGCCAAAAAAACGACAGACGATGTTTCTCACGGAACTGTATTTGAGTGTATTTGTATCATTTGCAAGTTCTTGGGAAACTATTCAAAAAAGTTCAAAGTAATGCTTCATCCGTTACAATGTAGGTATATTAAGCTGTCAAAGTTCAATTCTGTACAGGGTGTTCAAGTTGACTTTTTAAAACTGATTTTTTGACATAAGTTTTGAACAGTTCAACCGATTTTGTTCAAATTTTGAACAAAGTTAGCTGAAATAAGTCTCTATCGAATAATAGCAACGTGTTGAGAAAAAAAAAAGTTCAGGGAAGTAAATAATGGGGGGTGTCCTCGTATTTCCCCCCCCCCCCCCGATTTTTTACACCCTTAACTATTTTTGCAAATCGTTTCCATTTTTGGTTTCTACGTTCAATTTAAAGAAAAAAGTTACTCTTGCAAAATTTTGATTTGAGGCTTCATTTTTGAGATATCCGGGTTTGAAACTTTGAAGAAAATCTCGAAACTGCCACTTTCAAAGGCCTAAAAATTAGAATCCAAAAAAGCTCATGATTTCTCAGCAGAAATAGGTTCACTAGAATTTCTAAGTTAATAAACCACTATTTTTTTAGAAAAACGAGAAGTTTTCAGGAAAAAAAAACTGGGCTCATTGAAAGTGGCGATTTCTAGATGTTTTTCAAAGTTTCAAACCAAAATATCTCAGAAATGAAGCCTTTTATTAAAATTTTGCAAGAGTAACTTTTTTTTATAAATTGGACGTAGAAACCAAAAATTAGAACAATTTGAGAAAATAGCTGAATGGGTGAAAAATAGGGGGGCCAATATGAAGACAGCCCCCATTATCTACGCCCCTGATATTTCTTTTCTGAACACGTTGGTGTTATTCGATATAGAACTATTCTGGTACCCTATGTAATAAATTTGAACAATATCAGTTAAACAGTTCAAAAGTTAAGTCAAAAAATCGATTTTAAAAAGTTAACTTGAACAGCCTGTATCTTTCTAACGGAGCATTTTAGGACATCGAAGTTATATTTTTTCCTGGTCCATTTTTGATGGGGAATCTCCCCTAGAAGTTTGTAACCGTAATTGCGAAACACCCTGTATACTCCGCCTGAATATCTGGAACTTTCCACCGGTTCTCTGTAAAATTCCACATTGGCCGTCACTACTACATTCGCGGTGATTCTCGACCAGTGCAACCGTTTCGCGTGCAATACCAGCGTGTTCTGGAGCGGCGCCTCCGCCAATTGGGCTGATGTGTCCTAATCGATCGTTGATATCTCCATGTTGAACCAAATAGTCCCGAGCCTACGCGGATGTTCAACCAGAGTTCCGCAACTCGTAATACTGTGTTCAGACGGTCTAGAAGAACCGCGTGTGCTCTCGAATGCATGAAAGTCGCAACTCGTAAGAATAATCATATTATTTTATTTCAGGGTTCGACCCATATTTCACCTGAAATACCTGGGCTATAACCACGTGTTCTTGGAATTTACATGGAAACTCCCATATCTCTCATAGCCCAGGCGCCAGGGAGCAAAAATCAGCTCAAGAAGAAAATAATTGTCTCCTGGCTGGAAACTAGCTTAAAACGATCTGTGTGGCTTAGGTTTTGACATACTAATTTTCCCCCTTTTGGAAATGTCGGCGTCATGTCGCCATAATCAACAAGAAGTGCACCAGCGTGGTTTTTGCCGAATATCTTGATATCGGGCCATCTGTCAGCAAAAGATGTAAGAAGTCATTCCGAAACCAATGAAATTCTCTACGGAATAGTTTTTAAATGACCTTTCTGCGACTTATGATTTTTGAGATAGAGCTTCTGGAAGCGAGAGGCATTGTCGTGAAAGCTCCATGGCCACTTGACTCAAAAAACTAAAATGTCGATGTGACAAAAAAAAAATTCAAAATGGGATTTCTCGAGAATCCTTCACGCCATAGTTGCGGTGATGGTCTTGAACTCTTTCTCTTGAACCGTTGATTACGAATATAGGAAAGTCAAAAACGTCACATTGTACATATACAGGGTGTACTGAGGGAACCAAATCAGATCAGAGAAATTTTACATATTTCTTCGATTTAGCCTATATGCGACACTCTAAGCACCTAACACGAGTCCAATATCAAAATGGATTTGCTCTATAAGCTTCACTCAATACACTAAAGAAGTGGTCAGCTCACAGCTTTACTGTAAAATGTTTTGAAGGCCCTCTGAAATCATCAAAATATTAAAAATTTACAGTACCAAGGAATGTATACACAGTATATTATACAGGGTGTTTCAGGGATGGTAGCAAAAAATTTAACTGTGGGTAGATCTCGTCAAAATATGACGAGAACCTATATACCATTTTGCAAAGTTCGGCCTAATGACGAAGATACAGCCCTCCAAAGTTCAGTTTTTTCGGATTTCAAAAATTTGTAACTCAGAAACGTTCCGACAAATTTAGCTTTAATTCAGCAGAAGCTGGTTTGTCATAATGATCTATCAGCCTGCCAAATTTGGAAAGAATGCAATCAATGGTTCAGGAGTTATGAGGGTCAATAATTTAGAAGCATCCGAAGAAAAGTTGACTTATGGTGACCTCTCATAACTTCTACGCCATTGATTGGATTTCTTCCAAATTTGGCAGGTTGATAGATAATTATGACAAACCAGCTTATGCTAACTAGAAGCTAAATTTGTCGAAACGTTCTTGAGTTGAAAAATTTTGAAATCCGAAAAAAGTGAACTTTGGAGGGCTGTATCTTCGTCATTAGGCCAAACTTTGCAAAATGGTATATAGGTTTTCGTCATATTTTGACGAGATCTACCCACAGTTGAATTTTTTGCTATCATCCCTGAAACACCCTGTATACCAAGGGACCAAAGCGAATTTTTAATTTGGGGATTTGGACCCAAAGGGCCCTCGAGCAACAAACTTCACCCAAGGGATTAAAAATTCACTTTGGTTCCTTGGTATACCGGGTGATCATTTGAAAACTATCCACCTGCAATAACTCCCGATTCCTAGTGAATATTTTTTCGAGCAAAAACAGGTCGATTTTTATATCGAGGGGGACATCCAAAACATACATTAGCAAATTTCTATATTCACCCCCCTCGCCCCCACTCACCTCAACTTTGAAATTTCAAATGACACTACCTACCTTGCGATACATCAAATTGAAGGAAATTAAATTTGTCTTCTGAAAAAAATATTTTAAATTTTTTTAACCCCACCCCCTCCTCTCTAAAAATTCTCTGACTGTCCCATTTTATATTCTGGACCCCTTATTGTTTTCTCAATTTAGTCGGCGTCATCCTAGAAAGCATCGAAAAAAAAAAATTTCGGTGGAAAAAGTGCTACCCAAATTCCCCCCTTCGCGCTCCCCCACCTCAACTCCCAAATTCAACAAAACACCACCTACTTTGTGATACATCAAATTAAAGGGAATTGGATTCTCTTTCCGAGAAGAATTTTTTTGAAATTTTCTACCCCTCCCTCAATAAATTGGCCATTTGGAGTATTCTAGGGGGAAGATGGAGGGCTTTAAAAATTGTGAAAAAATCTTTTTCAGGAAAATAATTCGACTTCCTTCAATTTGATGTATTACAAAGTGGGTATTGACATTTTAAATTTTTGAGGTCAGGTGGGGGGAGCCAAGGGGTGAATTTAAGTGGCACTTTTTTCATAGAAAATCTTCTCTTTCGATGCTGTGCAGGATAACGTTTACTGTTTTGAAGGGGAATGGAGGTCAAGAATATCAACTTGGACACTCAGAGAATTTTAGGAAGAACAGGGGGTGGGGTTGAAAAATTTCAAAATATTTTTTTAGAAAGAGAATTGTATTCTCTTTTATTTGATGTATCGCAAGGTAGGTAGTGTCATTTGAAATTTCAAAGTTGGGGTGAGTGGGGGCGAGGGGGCTCAAGACATAAATTCTCTAATGTATGTTTTAGATGTCCCCCTCGATATAAAAATCGACCTGTTTTTGCTCAAAGACATTTGCACTAGGAATCGGGAGATATTGCAGGTGGATAGTTTTCAAATGATCACCCGGTATACCTAATATACTGTTACATACATTTCTTGCTACTGTAAATTTTGATGATTTCAGAGGGCCTTCAAAATATTTTACAGGAAGGTTGGGAGCTGACCACTTCTTGAGTGTATCAAGTGAAGCTTACAGAGCAATGCATATTGATATTTGACTCGTGATAAGTGCTTAGAGTTTCGCATAGGCTGAATCGAAGAAATATGTCAAATTTCTCTGTTCTGATTTGATTCCCGCAGTACACCCTGTATATGTACAATGTGACGTTTTTGATTTTTCAATATTCGTAATCTACGGTTCAAGAGGAAGAGTTTAAACCATCACCGCAATTATAGCATGAAGAATTCTCGAGTAATCTCATTTTGAATTTTTTTTTGTCACATCGACATTTTAGTTTTTCGAGTCAAGTGGCCATGGAGCTTCAATGACACTCGCTTCCAGAAGCTCTATCTCAAAGACCATAGGTCGCAGAAAATTGATTGAAAAACCAAACTGTAGGGAATTTCATAGGATTCAAAATGACTCCCCGCATCTTTTGCTGTCAGATGACCCAAAATTAAGATATTCGGCAAAAACCACGCTGGTGCACTTCTTGTTGATGATGGCGACATGACGCCGAAATGACGCCGACATTTCCGGAAGGGGGGAAACTTGTATGTCAAAATCTAAGCTACACAGATCGTTTTAAGCTAGTCTCCAGCCTGGAAACAATTAATTTCTTATTGTTTTCCCTGGCGCCTGGGCTATCACTTATGTAGCATGAAATCTATACTCTAGGATTACTGCAGTGCGCATGCGCCCAAAAACATCCTAATTTACAAATCACAAGGGTTGGAATTTAGGACGTGAAAAACGTGGAAAAATGCACTTTTAGGTCGTGAGAATTCTATTTTAGGCGAGTTTGGGCAATATTTGGAAACCGTTGTGGCGGCTCTCATGTGGGCATGTGACGGAGGAACTGTTGTCTCCCCCGATAGCTTAGTGGTTGAAGTATCCATCCGGCAAATGGAAGACCCGGGTTCGAGTCCCGGTCAGGGTAGACACTTTTTCTCCGTCACATTGCGCCATAAATGGTGACCTCGAACAAAAGCAGCACGCACGCAACATGCAACTCAGGCAAAGAGGTACAAAGCAAGCAACGAACAAATAAACAGCACCGCCACTCCCCTGTACTACGTCCACCCACGTCCTATCCGTCGCCCTAGGTGGGGGAACTGAACAACGGTCAACGGTCCATAAGTACGGCGAACGCAGGGGTACATACGAGACGAACGACGTCTCTGGAGGGGGAGTACTGTGACGGCTCTCATGTGGGCATGTGACGGATGAACTGTTGTCTCCCCCGATAGCTTAGTGGTTAGAGTATCCATCCGGCAAATGGAAGACCCGGGTTCGAGTCCTGGTCAGGGTAGACAATTTTTCTCCGTCACATCGCGCCATATCGTCTTATGAAGGACGGTTATTCTTTATATTAATTAACTTAGGGTCGACAATGGGCTGTAGAGCGGTTCGGGATTCTCTCCATTGACATTCGAACCGGAAATATCCGTGCGTGAATTGAAATTCAACACAAATAAAGCACCTGCAATAAAAATGTGACGCACTGAGCACTGGACCACTATAACACCATAAGAAATGATCTTACCTCTTGGGTGAGAGGTGCTTTATTCCGATTTTTGGAAAATACAATTTTACGATCGAGCGCAAATCGGCATCTTATCGTACCTGCTCGGTAGGTATGTACCTACAACGTCTTACTACTACCAAGAACGATCGACAACTTATTTCTATCACCTAGTACCAAGCGCTTCTTTTGAATAAAATGTTGCAAGACGAAAATTCGCATAGAGAAAGAAGATTATAATAAATATGTATATGGTTATATATTTCGCGTACGGATTTGATTATAATTAAGGCAATCGTTTCCAAACACACACTGTTCATTACTGCGTACTCCAATAAAATATACGCCAACAATCATTTACGCTTGGGAATATCGCTGAGACTATCGCTTCTATCCGCTTGCTACCACTTTGCATTCAAAACTGACTGTCTAGGCCGAGGACGGTGCTTTATGAATCTCTCCGACTAGCGCTCTCGAGCTTTCCATCGTCCTCCGGCAAATTCCACAGTGACCCGCTATACGATTTCCAGACTACTCCCGAATAATCACACACCTTTCGGGTGCTTCCCGTGTATTCTGGAACGTCGGCGCCTCCGTCAATTTGGCTGATGTTTTCTGATCAACCGTTCAAGTCTCCCGTGTAATTTCAATCGCAAGCCATCACGTATACCTATTTCATGAATGTCCAGAGTTCCGCACTTGTACACTGAGACCTAATGGAAGAGTCTTGAAAGATCGCGTGTTATCCAGAATCGCCGCTCGTAACAATACAAAGAAAGGAAAAAGAGAAAATATTTGTAACAAATCATTTTGAGTTGTTAATCTTTTTATGCCTCATATTCTTGTTCTGCATCCTTGATAAAGTCAAAAACCATGTCCAATAAGTACCCGTATGAAATATTCAACAACAGCAAAAACATGTCATTCATTTTCATATATTGCTGGCACAAAATCCTCAAAGTAACAACATTTTCGATTTCTGCGATCCAAAATTAGTCAGTAACAACTACCACTTTGTTACTGTAACATTGCTGGAATAAAAAGTTGGAACTTCTACACCATCTTGGGGGAAAGAACCGCCATCTTCGATCCTAATGGTAAAAAAAAGTGGCCATAGGGTCGAATGATTTATCGGGCTAGCCATGTTGGGATTATTATATTTAGTATCACCATGCAGACTGCTATTGCTGCATATAGAAATGCCTTATGCTTGTGATTTTCAGTGCACTTCTCCAAAAGGGAAGGTGCTTATGTCCTCGCTTTGTCCGTCCGTCCGTCTGTTTCTCTCTCCGTCTGTCCGTCCGTCACAGCATCTAATCCTAGACGGAATTTTTTTACTCCGATGGGTAACTCATAACCTTGAAACCCGAACGAAGAAAAATCTCGAGGAGATAGTTTCTTATCAATTTACAATAATACATAATGAGAAGCTATATTTAGAGGAGAATTTGAACTTTATTCCAACAAAAATTTTTCATCGGTAAGACCCATGGGCACGGGTCAATAGTAATGAATTTTTGAAATTTACCCCGAAGCTACGGCTACGCAAAAGATTATTCGTTGCTTGCTGGCGCTCAAAATCTTCTCCTTCGAACGGGACGAAACCCCAGACAATAAAGATTCCAACACAGATGGGTAGCTCATGACTTTGACATCCGAACCAAGAAAAATATTGCCGAAATAACGATAAACAATCACAATAATAGCTTCTAAGTGTAAGATGGCGTCGCCGATTAAGTGCTGAAGTTCACACTTGGATGAAGAAAGTTACGATATGCGGGCAAGTACATGTTCTTCTGAAAACACATTACCACATGTTCGGGGATATATTTAAAGAATAATTTGAACTTTCTTTTGACCAAAGTTCCACTTCGATATGACCCCCGGGTCAATAGTTACAAGACTTTGAAAGCAACCGCGCAAAGCTAAGGCTCGGTGGAGCATACGCCCTTGCAAATTGAAAATCTGTACGGCGTGTGTTCTCGACCAATATCGACGTGCCATTTGACTATATTCAACATTTTGAAATAGCCAATACTAGGTACCTGAAGGATATTGGTGTTCAAAGTAAAAAACATTCCAGCTCAATAACAAAAAAAATAGGTTGCACTAGAAGTCGCAGGAGTTTTGAAATCAACAATTATTATTATTAAACGATTGCGTTCAAATCCATAATGTGGACGTAGAAATACGGGGTGATTAAAAAATTGCGCATTTCCTCCCGTCTACGTTGTGGGAGACGTTGAGGAAGCACGGAAAAGATAGTAAAAAAAAATTGGCTCATTCATCCTTCGAGTTATGAAGAGGGGAAGTTGAGAATTTAGCTTCATCAGTTTGCATGATTTCAAAGCAAAGCATTGTTACTTGCGAAGAGTCGCATGTCCTTAGTAGTTCCCGATTGGAAATTTCTCTTGCAATTGAGATTTGAGTCGTATTTTCAAATTTCAAAATTCGTCTTTCACCTCAAAAGTGTCGTGAAAATACATTTGGCAAGTATATTTGGTATGGTCTGGCAGGTTCTACAGAGTTTCCAGGGTAACAATACAATAATGCTATTGTGACCTACCGGATGGACCTACCTCTTTGATCTAAAGGTGCCAGGTAGGTACTAATGCGATGCTGCCAGATTGGACAGGTTTGTTTTTGTTAATAATTTGCAAATCGAAGCTGATTAATTTTTTTATTATTTTTCCCATGCTCCGTAACGTCCACTATAACGTGCCCGAAAAGAAATGTGCCATTTTTCAATCACCCCGTATACCTGCTTATTCAATAAACTATCGGCATGTCGGAAGGCGCTTCATGTCCTCACTTCGTCCGTTTTTCTGTCCGTCTGTTTGTTACAGCATCTAGTCCTAGACGAAAGGATTTTTGCAAACCATTTTTTTTATTGTTTTTGGTTTATGAATAGGTACCTCTACCACTGAAACTAATACTTGATAATTAATACAAAATACAACATTAAGGTACATAACATAAGCAGTGCCGGCCTTAGCAAGTTTGGCGCCCCGGGCAAGAATGCGAAACCGCCGCCCCTATGTTGGGTCCGCGAGCGAAGCGAGCAAAAATGAAGTATTTTTCTTGCAATAATGGAGCTTTGTGTGCTTTTACAAAAGCAGATTCGGTGATCGCCGCTGGCAAGTCGTTTTTTGCTTTCGTAAATTATCAATTTTTTGGATTTCAACCGCGATTTTTCCGCCCCTATGAGCTGGCGCCCCGAGCGATCGCCCGTCTCGCCCTACCCTAAGGCCGCTACTGAACATAAGGTAAATACTCGCGTAGATATGTAGTTGCTGTGAGTGCTGTGATTGCAATTATTGTAAAAACTATAGTTCCATGCGTTCCAGTAGGTAATTATAATTATAATTATTACTTTTTCAAGGGCGATTTCAAACTTTTCACGTTGCCTATCTCACGCTGCGCGCTGTGTCTCTGCGTCCAATAATGCCATAATAGCTTCTCACTTATGCTCTTTACTACAAAGTGATACTCTGAGCGACCTCTATCTACGGCTTGGGGAATTCAACTACAGGGACCATTGAAAAGGTGAAATCTGTATGAATCAACAAAAATAGTGTCTCCGTGTGATCTGTGGTGTCCTCTATTTCCCTCTACGCATCCATATTATGATAAACATTATGCCAGATGATAACCACTGAAACAACCTATGAAAATAGAAGTTGACCGTATCTGAACTTAGTAATGTAGTTGGTTTAGTATGCGCCCCACTCAGGGTAAGATTGTGATATGTGCAGTTAGCTGAAGGTAATTTTCCGTTTGTGCCTTCCCGCTGAATTATACCTACTATCTATCTACTAAGTATCTACATGTTTCAATTTTCAATATAATCTCTAAGACTAATTATTTGTGATCAAGGCATGGAGGGGGTGAATAAATAGAAGTTACGGTTACGGTACGTTTAACGGCTACATTTTTTTTATTCGTTCATTTAAAGTCGACCTATTTCCGCAACGAGGCCTAACACCGACGCCGGTGAATGCTTTCCTCCACTATACCGCAAATTTTGCCGAACCCCTGTGTGTTCCAACACAGGGTAGGGATATTTAACGACCACCAACATCGCATGAGGTCGGCACCATCGTTCGTATTTTACGTGTTATGCGACCCACGGCGCGTCTTGCATTTAGCAAGCATTCTATCTAAACCAAGAAGCTTGTTTTCAAGGCGAAAATCCGTCCCCGGCGGAGATCGAACTGGCGACCTCTGGAGTGGTAGTCGAACGCTGTTGCGTTCTACTCAGGATTATTAGTGGGATTATTAGACCGCCACCGAGGGGAAAATCACGATCATAGAACTTATAGTTTCTTTGCAGTTGAATTGTTTAGACTGTATCACTTTTTTTTTGAGGTGCGACAATGTCTTTAGACCAGTTATACGGCAGCCTGGTGAATTCTGACGACTACGGTATACAGGCTAGGGTACCTGTCATAACGTGAGCAAATAAAATGAATTGAAACTCCCAATACTTGATAAAATCAGCCTTTAATATTCAAGAAAGAAAAGAAAAGTTTGTTTTATTATTATAATACATATAATTGCTTCGAAAAAGAGTTTGAACTTCTAGAAGTGGAAAAAAAATTACGGCTATTACAGCCTTCGCGCCTTATAAACCTCGCCTGACGGATCAAGATTCAAATGGCGCTCTGCCTATAATAATAGATCAATTCTCTACCTTAGTATATAATATATTATTATTTAATTCTGTTATTTCAGGTGCGGCTGAAAAGCGGAATTGCAGTTTCAGAACTACATCCCAGCGCATCACCAGTTTGACAAATCGACACTCATCCCTTTCACGTCGAAAAAATGCGCGATTCTACGCTTTTCCTGGGCATTTTATCCGTTACATTCGGAATTAGTTGGATAGAGGCTTCAAGAATTCTAGTAATATATCCAGCGCCTTCTCCCAGCCACTACATTTTAGGTCTCAGAATCATAAAAGAACTAGCAGCCAGAGGACATGAAGTAAGTGTAATAAGCCCATTCCCTCGGAATCCACCGGAGAACTTCAGGGATATTTCAGTCGAAAGTGTGATCGACTTTGTTGTCCGTAAGTACCGAGAGCCTCTCTTTAATAAAATAAATATATTACATGTTATTTCATCCCCAGGGAATAACAACCGGGTCATGTTTGATTTGGAGAATCTAACAGTCTTCGAACACGGAAAATTCATAACTGATCTGGTTTTTGAGATAACAGAGCAAGTCTTGATCCACGAAAATGTTCAAGACCTTCTAAAATCCAATGAACAATTTGACCTATTGTTACTTCCGCAATACGCGAGCGAAGCCTTCCTCGCATTGGCCCATCGCTTCAATGCACCCGTCATCTTGATAACCACGATGCCTTTGTACGCCTGGGGTAGCTTCAATTTGGCACACCCATCACCGCCATCCTACGTTCCAAATCTATTCTCGCCCTTTACCGGAGAAATGACTTTTTGGCAGAGATTCACGAACACTTTTTACGACCTGGAGAACATTCTCTACAATCGACTGGTCATTTTACCAAAACATCGAGAAATTGCTAAGAAAAACATACCTGGACATCCAGACTTATACGATTACCTGCACAATTTCAGTCTGGTCTTAGTCAACTCGCACGTCAGTATTTACGATCCAGTTCCGTATGCACCAAATGTAATTGAAATTGGAGGTTTTCACGTGAGCCCGCCACAAGAGCTTCCGCAAGATATCAAACAATTCATGGAAGACTCAAAAGATGGAGTGATTCTGTTCTCGATGGGTTCCAATTTGCAGAGCTCTTCGTTTCCACCCCAAAAACGAGATGCTTTTTTGCAGGCATTTACGAAATTGAAGCAAAACGTTCTATGGAAATTCGAGACGGAAGACATCGGAAAGACGCTGCCTAAGAATGTGAAAATCAAGAAATGGTTACCTCAGCAAGACATTTTGGGTAATTACGCTTCTCTGGAGTCATGAAACTTGATAAGAGGGATATTTGAGAGGGGAGAAATATTTTTATTTCATTTCAGCTCACCCCAATACCCGGGCATTCATATCACATGGTGGTTTATTGAGCACTACCGAAGCAGTGCACCACGGAGTTCCAATAATTGGTATACCCGTTTTTGTCGACCAGAAAATGAACATGGCTTCGGCAACGAACAAAGGATACGGCATCTTGCTCCCATATCCAGAGCTAACTGAAGAACGACTATCACTGGCAATAAATGAAATTTTGAATAATCCAAAGTAAGTACAATCGCGCGCAAAAAAAAACCTGTGACACTGAAAATTTTTTGAGCCCTTAGTTTTCGGACTTCTAGTTCTACTTGTAGAGTATGCACACTAAAGTGATCAATCATAATGAATTGATCAACCTCACACAACTAAAAGTTCAGAAACTAAGGTCTCAAAGTATTTTTGGTGTCTTACGGTTTTTGCTCGCTATCGTAAGTACCTACTAATTACGTACATATATCATACCTTAGTAGAAATGCATTCGCTGTAATGAGGAGGCAAGAGACTGCCTTACCATCATAAAATTTTTAGTATCCAAAGACTGGCATGGTGTGTCAGTCACTCCATATCCAAACACTTACCTCACACTACCTATACTACCAAATAGAATCCATCATACTAATCAAGTACATCCCTAATTACATTTTTGAGAACAGTAATAATCATTCTTTCTTGATCGTTTTCCCAATTCTGCTTTCTCTAAAACCAATGCTATTTGCCCATTGCTAACCTTACTCATTTACAGTAACTATGTTCGTTGTAGTACCTATCACAGTTCAAAAGTCCTTCTTCATAATAGTCTATTCATTTTGGCCTCCTTACATTAAACGGATATCATTGACGACGGCATTCGTACCTACTCATATATTTTGATTACGTAAAGGTACAATTTACAGGTACAAAGAAAACATAAAGAAACGTTCAAAGATTCTGCTCGATCGACCTATGAAGCCACTGGATACTGCCATTTATTGGATTGAATATGTTATTCGTCATAATGGTGCTCACCATCTGAAGCACGGGGGCTTGAAATTGGCCTGGTACCAGTTATACCTCCTCGATGTAGCAGCTGTTGTGATTTTTATGATAATGATTTTGGTTGGTATTGTATATTGTATTATAAGAAGAATAGTTTTTTTCTCAAAACCGTCCAAAGTGAAAACCAAATGAGACTGATGATTCTGTGATTTTCGAAATTGTCCATCCACTAAAGACATAGGACAATAAGAATTGAAAAAACTTTCAACATACCTATTTATTTTTGCTCTGTTACCTTATAAATCAAGTCGATTATGTTTTCGACAAAGATTGAAGTTTTCAGACCTTACCTTACCTATGACTCTCGCAAAGCCTAAGTGTAGCCAGTGTAGTGTAATGTACACTATAAGGTCAGTGGAGGAGCTTGTAGTATGGTGATCAGCACGTTCGATTGCCATGCCAAGGATCGTGGGTTCGATCTCCACCAGTGGCGGGTCGAATTTTTGTCGCGAAAATTCTCGCAACTCGAAGAGTTTTTCACTCTTTCTCATTAATGCTGGTGACTACTGGGACGGGACGGGACGGTTTGGATTTGGGTCGTCTCAATTCCGTTCAGAGTGAATTGTTGGGTGGATTTAAGCGTTATTTGTATACGGGTGACCTCGAGCGGCTGCGTAACCCTTCCTACCCTCTTCTTTACTCTCACTTCACTCACTTCACTAGCTCAGTTTCACCTGAAGCAACCTTTGAACTTGTGTTTCATCCGACTTGTAGCTCAACTAAGAGTATGCAGCAGAAAACTATTGAAATTCACGTACGGTGGTTCAGCCTACCTCATTTATTCCGATCAAGGCCCGGTATTTCCATCTCCGGATAAAGTTCCGGATAGCTCTATCCGGCAGATACACGCTGCGCTGTACGTTCTGCGCAGCGTTTATCGGCCGCGGATAACTTTATCCGGAGATGGAAATACCGGGCCCAGTTTCATGCCTGTATTGGGCCCCGATACAGGCATGAAACCGATTAGGGGCCTTAATTTTGTTGTAAAAGTTTATGAAATTGTTAATTAAAAAAAAGTCTGCTTGCTCTGTAACACTAAGTCTTTTGCTCGGTGTTTTGAGACATAGGAACATATTGTGTTTGGCTGCCCTTTCTACATAGTACAGACCAATTCGCCCTCGGTTCGTAGAACATCTGAATGGTATCTTGCAGTTGAGAGAGGTTTTGAATGAAATCACCATACCCAAGATGAAATTACTATCAAATTTCCTGATTGGCGTTCTCAAATTAGGAGCTTTTGCGTTAGATGAATGATCATTCATATTTTTCTCCTTCTTTGTCTTTTTAATGAATCTATTAGTGAGTAGTTATTTCAGTACGATTTAAGTTGATTGAAGATTATTACAAACTGTACAAACTACCGGTTTCTTTTGTTTTATTTTCCTTTTGTTATGAGAATGTAATTTCTTGATGAACAATAAATTATAATAAAAATAATGATAATAATATTGCGTAACTTTTATTGATTGAACTTCTCACCTTAAAGTTGGGTTATGTACGGAGATAGGGTAAAGCTGGTTTCCCAGATGCAGATATACGGCAGAAAATGTGAAATTGTATGTCAAAGTCCTCATATTGGCCAATCAGAGCCCTTGAATTCAAAATTTGACATACAAAATCGCATTTTCTGTCCGAATATTCGCATCTGGGAATCCAGCTTTATATACCCAGGAAGGTACTCGATTTCATTTCACCAACTAACTGTTCAATAAAATATTGACCTTCGTAAGATATTAGATAATAATATTAGGTAAGTGCACTCGACTTATATAACTCCAGCAACTATGAGCATGTGAAGATAACGTTTCGAGTAACGTCTTTTATTTCGGGAGGTGGAAGGTGCTCTCCGTTAGTAGTGTTGAGTAGGTAGGTACCTACTATAATTGTGTACTATTATTATCGCAGGTCTGAAGTTTATCAATAAATTTTATTATAAACAAAATTGGAATTGTAATTTGATAATTTTGGTGCAAATAAGATAACATGACGAGTTTATTGGCTTGTCTTCTTTACAGGTATGAGGTATGGGTGGGTATAGGTAGCTAGGTATAAATATAGCCCCTTCTGTCTATTTTGGCTGGTGGGGGGCGGAGTAGGGACATCTTTATTTACATTTTGAAGCCCCGGAAAATGGAGGGATGAGTTCAGTTTTGCATACAGGCTAAGCAACAAAAAACTCTAGTCCGTTCCTATTTTTTCCGTACTTGAAACCTTGGAATTCCCGAGCTATTGATCTGTTTGCTTATACCTCCCTCTTCCCACGGCCAAAATAGCTAAAGAGAACCACAGTAAACTTGGGGTGAGGCTGCCAATAGCACCACCTATTTTTGAACATCATTGGTGCCATTTTGGAAGTAATGCGGAATGCGGTATCGGCAACATCACCCGAAGTTCTGAATTATGCGGAAAGAAACCAGTACCTCGAACTCCATCACACACTCTAGGGTAACTGAAGTACCGGACTTATGTTCTAGAAAATCCTCAACTTTGTATTGCGGAGTTATCTTCAAAGTTGCAAGTCATCTGAGTTACTGCACGATACGGGTATAAAAGAGCACCCGAAAACTTCCACATCAGTCGACACCATTATCGAAATGACGAAACCAATCAACGGAGCCAAACTTGTTTCATGCATGCTGTCATGTGCGTTGTTCTGCTCGAATGGAACAGTGAGCTACAAAATCTTGGTTCTTTACCCGATGCCAGCCATGAGCCATTATATCCTAGGACTTCGAGTTGTAAAAGAGTTAGTAGCAAGAGGACATGAAGTCACTGTGGTCAATCCTTTTCCTCGGAGCCCTCCCATCAAGAACTTAACTGATATATCAGTTGAAAGTATCATATCTTTCGTTGCTGGTAAGTTTTATGTCGAAGTTTTCATCGATCTTTCACCACCAATGGTTTTGTTCCAGAACGGAAAAAAGAATTTTACGCTTTAGAAGACATGACTGTCTTCAATCAGGGCCGGTTTATAACGGACATATTTTTCGATGTTACGGAAGAAGTCCTGAAACACGGAAACGTCCAAAAACTTTTGAGATCCAATGAAAGATTCGATTTACTTTTAATGCCACAATACGCAAACGAAGCTTTTTTGGCCCTAGCTCATCGGTTTCAAGCGCCCATAGTTCTCATATCCACAATGCCTCTATATGCTTGGGGAAGCTATCTCTTGGCCCATCCTTCACCGCCTTCATATGTTCCGAACCTCATTTCCCCCTATACAGGAGAAATGACATTCTGGCAAAGGTTCATGAACACATACTACGACATTTCCATCATTCTGTACCATCAACTATTTGTTTTACCAAGACATCGTGAAATTGCAAAAAAATACATACCTGGACAACCGGATTTGTACGATTACTTGAACAATCAGAGCTTGACTTTGCTCAACTCCCACGTCAGCATTTACGATGCCATTCCGGGTGTACCGAATGCAATTGAAATAGGAGGTTTTCACGTCAGCCCTCCACAGGAGCTTCCTGAGGATATAAAAATGTTCATCGAAAGCTCCAAGAATGGCGTTATTTTGTTCTCGATGGGTTCCAATTTGAAGAGCGCCGAACTGGCACCTGAAAAAAGAGAAGCGATACTCAAAGTTTTCTCTGGATTGAAACAAAATGTGCTGTGGAAATTTGAGACTGAAGAACTCGGAACTAAGTTGCCCAAGAATGTCATGATAAAAAAATGGTTGCCTCAGCAAGATATATTGGGTAAGTCCATATCAGAATTTCCATTGATTTCCAATAATAATTCTATATATCTTTCTATAGCGCATCCTAATGTCAAAGCATTTATATCACATGGCGGATTATTGAGCACTACTGAGGCAGTATATTATGGAGTTCCAATCGTAGGGATACCAATATTTGTCGACCAAAAAATGAACATGGCAGCAACAGTGGCTAGGGAATATGGAGTTCTAGTGCCCTATCAAGAATTAACGGAAGAAAAATTGTCCTATGCCATGAACGAAGTTTTAAATGTTCCAAAGTGAGTAGTACACAAGTACCATTGTTTTCGATTTACTCAGCAACATTCAAACTTTATTCAGATATAAAGAAAATGCACTAAAATATTCAAGAATCATGCATGACCAGCCTGTGAAACCTTTGGATAGTGCGATGTATTGGATAGAATACGTGATTCGTCACAAAGGTGCTTTGCATCTGAAGCATGGAGGACTGAAATTGCACTGGTACAAGAGATACCTGTTGGATGTAGCTGCTGTTGCAATACTGATTTTATTGGGAGTTCTTTGGGTCATCAATTATATTTTATTAAGGACGTTCTCTTTATTTAGAAGCTCCAAATTGAAATTGAAGAAAAACTGAGATTAAAGTATAAAACGTACATTTTGGTGTTTCTTTGTGAACCAAATTGTTCAAAAGTGCTTAGTGACCAGAAAACAAAGAAAGATAATTCTTTTCTTTCCCAGTCTCACCCATCATAGAAATGTTTAATACAAGAGTATAATTTGAATGGTTCGTGATAGACAACGCCATCTGCCATTAAGCTATCTACTTATTAGGTTTGAGTTGTTTATATCACAGGAAATGCCTGAACACCCGCTTAAGAATAACCAATAACTTCTACAAAAAGATCGTGACTGAAGATACAAATATTCTCTTTGAATTGATATTAACTTCATGCTAGATATAATCACAAATTTAAGAACATATAGGTACCTTCCTAATATGCCGAAAAATTGAGATAAATACCTATTAGTTCCTTATCGTTCCACTTCATCAACTTGTTATTACCGGCTAGTTCAATAACTCGGCAAATTTATCTAACAAAAAATAATCAGTATTCCCAAACAATTCTGCAAAGACTCAATGGATACCCATACCTACCCACTTGAAAATTCTGAAATCTGCGGCGTCCTCCACGTCCATAAATAGGTATTCTAACCCAACATTAATCGCTATCAGCTGATTCTCAGTGCGACAGAAGTTGTTTCACCATGAACTTGGTGCTGTGTTCCGTGCTCGTGTTGTTCTCGATTTCACTGGGAAAATGTGCAAAAATTTTAGGCATTTTTCCCGCCCCAGGTTACAGTCAATTTATTCTCGGCGAAAAGCTGATGTGCCAACTTGCCGCTAGAGGCCACAACGTCACGGTCATCAGCCCTTTTCGTCCGAAAATTGAAATCGAAAATTACCGCACCATCATCACGGACACTATACTAAATGGACCGGGTAATGTCTTAGTTCCTTTTATTGAAATAAAAAATTACAAGCTTTTTTGCCGAAGACTACGACTTCTTCGAACTGGGAGAAGGGAATATGTTCGAAAGCATCAAGTCAACGTACCTCTTGGGGAATTTCATAACTGAACACACACTGAAACACAAAAACGTACAAGAGCTACTGCACTCGAACGAAACCTTCGATTTGGTTATACAGGAACATTTCTTCACTGAAGCGATGGCGGGATTTGCTGAACATTTTGGCACACCTTTGGTGCTGTTCAGTTCGATCGGCCCGAGTGAGTTTACGAACCACATAACTGGCAACCCCAGCTTGCCTTCAATCACAGCGGTGTGCTACGCAAAGTTTACTAATTACATGACGTTTTTCGAAAGAATCATCAACTCAGTTGCATTAGTTTTCAACGATGTCTACAGACACTACGTGGCGTTTCCTACGCAGGCCGAGATGTACTACAAGTATTTTCCGAAACCCACAAATTTCAACAAAATTATTTACAATGCAAGTTTGCTCTTGTTGAATTCACACGTTACGACTTCAGACAATCACGCTCTGCTCAATGGCATAGTTGAGATTGGCGGTTTCCACGTGGATGCCAAGCCGTTGAACCAAGACATTCAAAAATACTTGGACGAAGCTAACGAAGGCGCTATTTACTTCAGCTTGGGTACAAATGTGAAATTTGCTCAAATGAAAAACGAGCAACTGCAAGCCATACTCAAGGTACTTTCCAAGTTGAAACAGAAGATACTGTGGAAGTTTGATGCTGATCTGGACGAGAAACCACAAAACGTTTTGATTTCCAAGTGGTTCAAACAAAGCGACATCTTGGCACATCCCAACGTGCAACTGTTCATCACGCACGGTGGTTTACTGAGCACCACGGAGGCAGTTTTCCATGGAATTCCGATGTTGGGCATTCCGATTTTTGGCGATCAACCTATGAACATGGCGAGGGCCAAGAGGAACGGCATAGCTAATGTTCTTTCGCTGTCAGATCTGGATGAAGAAACATTCTTCGATGCCATCACTGAAACAATCAACAATCCCAGGTGAGAATGATGGCAAAAATTACACTTACCCCTTCTAATAACTTGAAATTTTAGATATCAGGAGAATTCTAGGAGATTTTCAAATTTAATGCGCGATAACGTCGTACGTCCTTTGGAACTGGCGATGTTCTCAATTGAACGTGTCTTGCGAAATGGCGGCGCCCATTTCAAACCCTCAACACTGGATTTGCGGTGGTATCAACTTTACATGTTGGATATAATAGGATTTTTAATTTCGATCCCAGTCATTTTTTACATTTTACTTAAAATAATAATTAAATTACTGACTCAAACACATTCAACTGTAACTGAGACAAGTAAAGTGACAAAAACAAGTAACATTACAAGAAAAAATAAAAAGCAAAAACAATACTGAATAATTAAGTAGGTAGGTTAATCAATTATTGTGAATACATAAAAATATTATAATTTCATCTTATAATTTGAATACATTTTTGTACTATTTTCAGTTGACTTACCTACATGTTCTAATTGATATCAGACAATAACCTTGCATTACGTACATTGTATTATATATTTATAAGGTTTAATAACAACTCTTTATAAGTAATTCAATAAATTCAGGGTACCTATTTAGGACGCTTTCATCCCCAGGCCATCGCTATATCAATTAAGGTGTATTGAAGGAATGGAACTTTCAGGCAATTTTAAGCATAAATACCTGAAAAGTGGGAAGATTCGGTGTCTGAATTTTTCTTAGTTCATAATATGTATTGGTAATGGAATATCTATGCTGATACAGTGTATCGTCAGCGTGCCTAGGCATTCATAATACTGCAGTGTATTGCCGAGAATTGTATTGTTGGTTGCAGGCTCTGTTTTCAAGTTTATTCAGCAGATACCCACAAAATCATGGATAATGTCTGAAGAGGATCATTATTATCATTAATATCATTATTATTAATATTAAGGAACGAGCCAAGTTCCAGCACAAGTTGCAAGCGCCGCTGAATCACAGGTGTACTTTGGCACTTCCAAGTCACAATAATGTAAAGTAGGTGTAGGCACCTACCTACCTATTTTACAAACTTACGTAATATTTTCATCATTCTGGCATGTTTCTAATTTTTTTCTCACACGTTCGAAGTCTAGGCTCGGGATTTGACCAATAAATCTGCATGGTCATCTCGTGTGAGCCCCACCATTCCATTTCGAACGCCAACACAGAGATAATAATTATGAAGACCCTCCATCCAGGTTTCAAGCGAACAACGAAACATTCAGACAGAGAAGTATAATTCGTGAAGAGTGATGGGCAGCCCGTTGTTACTAGTTTTCATTGCCATCGCGTCATGTGCTAACGTTGCACAATGTGCTCGAATATTGGGCATTTTTTCAATGCCTGCCAGAAGTCACTACAATTTGGGCAGCGCTTTGATGCGAGGTCTGGCCGAAAGGGGCCATGACGTCACAATGGTCAGTCCTTTTGGCGAAAAGGAGAAACCTAAAGGTGGATCCTACAGAGACATCCCTCTTACCGGCTTCTTGGAAGTGAAACGTGAGTTCATTCAGGAATCTCTCTTACAAATTTCAGGAAGGTAAAAAGAGATACCTATCTTCTGACTGCTGAAAAGCGCGGGTTATTCAAGGTCTTTGATCAATAATTAAGCCGGCAGACGCCTGCCTAAAATTTTTGCGTCTAAATTAATCGACTTTACTTTTCACACCCACATAAACTGCTCGTCAAAAGTTAAGCATAGAGCAAAGTTTGCTCCAATTTCAAGCAAGGATATCTTTGGGACAAAAGATTCGATTTGAAAGAAGTTCATGGTGCCTGGTAGAACCTTTCTTCAGCTGCAAGACGTTATGTCGACTTACAGGCACCATTGACTTTGTCCATGATACACAGGATTTCAAAGGAAGGAGTGTCAAAAGTGTTAATTTTTGAAGTCGTTGAACTTCTTTAGGAACACTTTCGGATTTTTTTCTCTTTAGTTCTAGAAAGCGAATATCAATACATATATCGAAACGGTTTTTGACGTTTGATCGTATTTTGTTTCCTCAAAGAGTTCTTGATTTTTTTTGTGGAATTTGGATTTTTTTATACAGAATTTGCTAGAGCTGTTGCTTTTTCTTGAAAACTCACAAAAACGTACACAATAGCTGGATGAATTATACCATTAGAAGACTTGACCTCATGGGCCCCCAGAAGAGGTTATCCTCTGAATGAAGCATGCTGCGACATTACATTGACACTTATTGACTCCAGCATGAATAAAAATGCATGACTTGTCACCATACGTTGCATGAAAATAACCATGGTTACCAATCAGTTCCATCATGGGTGATTTTGTTACTGCCCAAGTCACTGGAAATTCCCAGAAGTGATATCTCCTAGACGAATAGAAGTAGAGCCGTAATTCTTTTTTTGATTCCAATCGGACACATTATTGGTCATTCGAGAATGATGTGCAAATTTTCCACTCCCTACTTTTTCAGTGGTGACGTTTGACGTCACGAATTTTGACGTTTTTCATGTCAGTACTATTTTTTTGAACTTGTCATCATTGAAATTTCAGCATGAATGTAATCCACCACTTCCACATCAGTAGTGAAAACAAAAGACCGACAGAGGTTTTCTCAGGAAACCCTCGAGGAAACCTGGACTTTGAGGAAGAGAAACACCGAACGCAAACTTGAAATTCATCAGCTGAAAATGACAGTATACATTCATGTTGACATTTCAATGATGACAAGTACAAGAAAAAAGTTCCGAAATGACAAACGTCAAACTTACCCCCCACTACTGAAAAAGTATGAAAGTGAAAAAATTTGCACATCATGCTCGAATGGCCAATAATGTGTCCGATTGGGATCAAAAAAAGAATTATGGTTCTATCTCTACTCGTCTACGAGATATCACTTTTGGAAATTTCCAGTGACTTGGGCAGTAACAAAATCAGCCATGATGGAACAACATTACAAGTCTTGCATTTTTATTCATGCTGAAGTCAATAAGTGTCAATGTGATGTCGCAGCATGCTTCATTGGGTATCTCTCCAGAAGAGGTCCAGAGGATTACCTCTTCTGGGGGCCCATGAGGTCAAATCTTCTGATGGTATAATTCATCCAGCAATTGTGTACGTTTTTGTGAATTTCCAACAAAAAGCAACAGCTCCAGCAAATTCTGTATCAAAAAATCCAAATTCCACAAAAAATCAAGAACTCTACGAAGAAATAAAATACGATCAAAAGTCAGAAACCCGAGCAAAAACCGTTTCGAGATATTAAGATCCGCTTTCTAAAACTGAAGAGAAAAAAGATATCCGCTTTCTAAAACTGAAGAGAAAAAAAATCCGTAAAAAAAGCTCCACGACTTCAAAAATTAACACTTTTGACACTCTTTCCTTTGGCATACTGTATATCGTGGACAAGTCGATGGTGACGTAAGTCGACGTAGCGTCTTGTAGCTGAAGAAAAGCTCTACCAAGCACCATATTTTTTTTTCAAATCGGATATCTTTCCACGAAGAAATCCTTGCTTAAAATTGGAGCAAATTTTGGTCTATGCTCAACTTTTGACGAGCAGATTTACCCACCAACACATGAGACTGTTCTTCATAAAGCATTTGCAATCCTTTCTGGGCTCTCCTAGACAGCAGATAAACATTTACAAAATGTTTGCGAAATATTAAAAGCAAAATATTGTAATATTTATAAAATATTGGAATTCATTCAGTAAATATTGTATTAATATTTATCAAATGTTTTCATGTCCCGCTTTTTAATATCCGTACAATATTTGTCAAAAATATTTTGAGAACATTTAGAACCGGATATTCTTAGACGGTTTTAATAAAAGTTTGTTTTTCTCCTTATCGGCTTTTTTTTGGCCACAGGAGCTCGTCTTTATTTCATATACAATTGATTGGGCTGAAAAATTGCCTTTCAAAGACGACACAACACTCAGACTACAGCAGGAATCGAACCCGCAACCTCCGAACCATGGCCACCTGTGTGCTACGGGGCCGTTGGGAAGTTGCAATGGTTCTGGGTAAACTAGTATGTGAACACGCAGATGGAATCGGATATTTCAGAAACGTTCTCAAATTTGCAGGAATTCTGAAGATACAAAAATTTGAAAAATTTCAACAAGAATTTATTCTCCATTCTATTATCATCCAAATACGATAACAAATATTCTGTCAACACAGGAAAAGTCTAATGCAAAAGAGTAACTACACTCTGTGTTAATGGTGCATAAGTTTTTTGTTATTGCGGCAGTAGGTACGTGGTACAACGTCATGGGGCTTGAATCTGATTATTCTGAAATATTAGAGAAATAGAGTTCAGTATATATTTTGATAATATTTATTGCTAAATATTCAATAAATGTTGAGAATATTTGCTCAATGTTTGTGCAATATTCCACCTTAATATTTCTCCAATATTTGTTACGAATATTTTGTAATTGTAATATTCATCAACTACTACCAAATATTTCCAAAACATTTCGTGCTGTCTGGGCTATGCCTCTTTCTAATCTCTGCCTTGTTGATTTGCCTGATATCTATTATTGTAGGCATATATCAATTCATGCATTTTTTGTTTCCACAAGTTTCCATTATTTGAGCTTTGTGTATTTGCCACCGCTTTGTAGTACCTACACAATTTGAACGTGCAGACACTTCGACACAACAAAGAGCAATGATTATGACAGAGGGTGGACAGAGAGCGCGCAATTTTAGTTTCTTTCAACGTTGTGACCTTTGGCCATCATGAGAATATACTACATGTGTGAATATTAATAATGAAATGCATTTTGACTCCAATATTTTTTCAAAATACTTTCCACCTGGGGCCTTATTCTTGAAACAGGAAACAAAGTTCTCATGAGGTCTTGCTATGCAAGGAGAGCTATGATTGGCCCTTGCCTAGCAACTACACATGTGAACTCTGTCAACCGTTTCAAGAATAGGGCTCCTGGAAGGAAACAGCGATTTATTGTCTGTATCCTTTTTTTCTGATGATCTCAATATACACCTGTCATTTTTGCAGATGATTTGAACATGTTCGACTTCGCTTCGCTCAACCCGCTTCTCTTCTCGATTTTCATGAGCTCAATGGGCAACGATATGAGTGAGAAAGTTTTTGCCCATCCGAACGTCCAAAAACTAGTCAATTCTGGTGAAACATTCGACGTGGTCATCGTAGAACAGTTTGTTAACGACGCCCAGAAAGTATTTGCTTGGCACTTCAAAGCTCCTCTGATAATCTTCAGTACATTTGGCTCCAACGCTTGGATCAACTTCTTGGTAGCCAATCCAGCTCCACCATCCTACGTACCTGAAATCGTCATCGATTTCAACAAGGAAAGCTTCATCGACCGTTTAAAAAACAACTTGTTCGTTGCGTATAACGAAATCGTCAGACAGTTCTTGTTTTATCCAGCTCAGAACAAGATAATGAAAAAATACTTTCCCGATGCTCCCGATTTGAATGAGATCAACTACAATGCTTCGTTGGTGCTGTTGAACTCGCACTTGAGCACGAACCTTGCTGTACCACGAGTGCCGTGTATGATCGACATCGGCGGGTACCACGTGCAACCGCCTAAAAAACTGCCGAAAGATCTGCAAACGTTCTTGGATAACGCCAAGGAAGGCGTCATCTACTTCAGCATGGGTTCGGCCTTGCAAAGTGTCAATTTTCCCGAAGAGAAAAGAAAAATCCTTCTCAACACGTTTTCCAAATTGAAAATGAAAGTTCTGTGGAAATGGGAAAGCGACGTACTGCCGGGACAACCTCCGAACGTGGTTCTCAACAAATGGTTACCGCAGCAAGATGTCTTGGGTAACTTATTATTTTGTTTGTTTTCAATTACCACTGGTCTGTACTATTTTGGTTTTCTAGCACATCCCAATGTTAAACTCTTCATTACTCATGGAGGTCTTCTCAGTTTAATCGAAAGTGTTTACCATGGAAAGCAAGTCTTAGCCATCCCAGTTTTCGGAGATCAGAAGATCAATGCCATCGGTGCTGTGACCGGAGGATACGGAAAATCCATTCTTTATGATGAACTCGCTGAAGAAAAATTAGCACACAGCATCAATGAATTGCTGACCAATCCAACGTAAGTTTGCCTAAAAATAAGCAAGCAAGATATTTACCAATTATTCAACAAGACCCAGAAAATAATGCATCATGCATGACCCAAAAATAAGCTGATGTTGCGTTCAAAGGGCCTACGGCCGCAAATTTGAAGCATCATTACGACTTATGTTTTTACGTACGACATCGATCGTGCTTAACACGTTCACTGCTAATGACGTGTTAACACGTCATAGGCCTTCTTTGTGCCAGGCGGACGACGTGTGTACACGTCATAGTTCCTTTGTGATCCAATGCAAGATATCACTGATAGCGAGGCTGGCATGGGTCTAATACTCCGTCAGCCTGTCGCAGAACGTTGAATTCACAAGAAAAATAGTCGGGGAGAACTTGTTCATAATCGATGGTGGACGAAGGCTTTCTAACAAAAAAAATGCAAAGCCCCCAAATTACCATGATAAAATCCCACTATGGCATTTGAAAGTCCCACTATGGTGGGAGGAGCCCAAAACTTCTGTTTTGACGACGCAATGATGAAGTCGTTCGTACGTGATAATCATGTGCGCTTCTTGCTCCAGGCTGATGACGTGTAGACACGTCAATAACCAAACAGTCTCCGATCAACTGATGTAACGGTTTTTTCTTGTATTTTTGTTCGCATTTGTAATTTTTCAGCTCAATTCATTTTTTCGCGAAGAAAATCATATACAGGGTGGCCCAACGAAAACAGAACAGAGGGGTTTTCGGGCATTTCACCTCACTTTTTTGAAAAAAGCTCGAACAGGTCGATTTTTATGTTGAGGGGGACATCTGAAACATATATTGGCGGATTTCTATCTTTAGCCCCCTCACCCTCACCCACCCCAACTTCGAAGTTTCAAATGACACCACCCACTTTGCGATACATCAAACTGAAGAGAATCAATTTCTCTTTCTGAAAAAATATATATTTCTATAATTTTTCAACCCCACCCCCCTTCTTCCTAAAATTGTCAGAGGTTCCAATGTAATATTCTTGATCTCTTGATTCTCTTCAGTACAGTCAAGTCATCCTGCACAGCATCGAGAGAAAAAAATTTCTGTGTGAAAAGTGCCTCCCAAATTTACCCCTCCACTCCCCCACCTCAACTTCAAAATCTAAAATGACACTACCTACTTTGTGATACATCAAATCGAAGGAAATAGTATTCTCTTCCTGAATAAAATATTTTCAGAATTTTGAAAAAGCCCCCTTCTCTTCTAAAATACTCCGAATGTTCAATTTATCAGGAGAGGGGTTGAAAATTTCAAAAAAATTGTTTTTGGAAAGAGAAATCAATTTCCTTTCATTCGATGTATCACAAAGCAGGTGATGTCTGTTAAGTTTTGAAATTGGGGTGGGGGAGAGGAAAGGGGTGAATTTAGGTAACACTTTTCTCCACCGAAAATTTTCTCCTTTGATGTTATTTAGGATAACGCTGAATAAACTGAAGATGATTGAGGGGTCGATGATATGAAATGGGACAGTCAGGGAAATTTAGAAGATGAGGGGTGGGGTTGAAATTTCTCAAAATATAATTTTCAGAAAAAAAATTGATTCTCTTTGATTTGATGTATCGCAAAGTAGGTGGTGTTATCTGAAATTCTGAAGTTGAGGTGGGTAGGGGTGAGGGGGCTGAAGATAGAAATTTGCCAATGTATGTTTCAGATGTCCCCCTTGATATAAAAATCGACCTGTCTGAGCTTTTTTTGAAAAAATGATGTGGAATGTCTGAAGACCTCTCTGTTCTGTTTTCGTTGGGCCACCCTGTATGTATGACGTGTGAAGACGTCATTGGCCCACAGCCCTTGTTTATCGTCAAATTATATGCCCATTGCGTCTGACGTGTATACACGCAAGGCCCTTTAGGGCCCTTATATTACACAAACCCTCTCTATACAGACCTTATTTGGACATAATTCCAAAATATCCAAACCCGGTCTCAAAAAAACATAGGGCATTCATAATTTTTTCGTTTGTCAAAAAATATGCGAGCAATCTTTAAGAAACTTTTTCAGTGATTTAGGGCTTTTCGGCTTCTGAAAAAATGTGGGGTAATCCAAACGGGAACAACCCAAAGAGCACGTAAACATCTACAAAATGTTTGTGAAACATTAAAAGCCAAATATTATAATATTTATAAAATATGGTAATTCATTTAGTGAATATTGTATAAATATTTATTGAATGTTTTGATGTTCCGCCTCTTAATATTTGTACAATATTTGCCAAAAATATTTTAAAAACATTCAGATCCGGGTACTTTTAGAAGTTTTAAAAAAAAGTTTGTTTTTCTTTTTATCGGCCTTTTTTGGCCATAGGAGCTCGCCTTTACTTCATATACAATTGATTTAGCTGAAAATTGCCTTTCAAAGACGACACAACGCCCAGGCTACAGCAGGAATCGAACCCGCAATCTCCGCACCATCAGACAGATACTGACCACCTGTGCTACGGGGCCGTTGGGAAGATTCAGTGGTTCTGGGTAAACTAGTATGTGATCACACAGATGGAACCAGATATTTCATAATCGTTCTCAAATTTACAGGAATTCCAAAGATACAAAAATTTGAGAAATTTCAACAAAAACTTATTTAAGGCCGTTGAAAAATGGAAATTAGGACACATGTTCAGGCAAATGGAAGCTCTAATTTAGGACAATTTAGACCGTTACGAGCTAAAATAGGCAAAATAGGCCGGAAACATTTTTTTGTGTAATGAAACAAACTATTAATTTTTTAGTATTCTCCCTAACAGTCATTTTGCCGCCTCTTTTGAGTCCGCAAAATATGAATTTTGCTAACTATATATCTGGAGGATATGCTGCAAGATGTTGCATTGTTGGTTTAGCAGTTTAGTTGTTGTAGTCACATTTTTACAGAATAGACAATGTCACTATGGCCGATACAGACGACACAAATTGGTGTTTGGAGAGCTTATGCTAAAAAATGTTGTATGCAACAAGTATGCAAAATGCTTCAGCGGCTCATCCACTTAGGGGGATACTCGGCTACCGCCTCGTCCCTAAACACGCGGATTTATCCGCGTACTTGGTACATAAATAGCCAATTGGTGTCAAAATAAATTTAAGTGACATATTTGTACGAAACAAATAAAACAACGGATGTATTTCACGACATTATGAATCATTTCAACCGTAACATAGAAAAAAACCTATTGTAGACCGTTAAAAAGGCACTTTCAGGACCGCAAACCGAGTTTCGCTAATTTAAAGCAAATAACGCTTGAAGTCAAAGGGATGTGAAACGCTATCTCTTCAATACAACTATATATTTCAAAGTTCCGTGCAAATGACCAAAACAAAAACCGGAAGCCACATTGCCTAGAATCCTGTAAATATTAGAGAAATAGAGTGCACTATATATTTTGATAATATTTATCGCTAAATATTCGATAAATGTTCAAAATATTTTCTGAATGTCGGTACAATATTTCACCTTAATATTTCTGCAATATTTGTGACGAATATTTGGTAAACATTTATAGAATGTTGTAAATATGCATCAAGTACATACTACCAAATATTCTAAGAACATTTCGTGCTGTCTGGAAAGGCGAACAAACATTGTTTGACTTGCAATTTGTTCTAGATTTACGTGTTATGACTTGTGTCTCCCTTTCGGACCATTTTCCAGTGCTCCTTGAATTCGGAACTTTCTCAACAGATGGAACTGTACTCGAAGACAGTCCCACTGGAATACCTATCCGTCGTACACCTGTAGTAGCCAAGAAATTTTACTGGAAAGAGTCCGAAAGTCTCAAATATAGTCTAACGATTCAAAATTCTCATAGAATCGCGTTCTCCTCTGACACAGACATAGAAGCAACATACAAAAATTTTTGTTCAGCTATTCAAGACACTGCCGGTGAGTTGGGCCTTATAAAAACAGTAGGCGCGACTTCACGTAGATTCAGTCGGTCAAAGCCTTGGTTTGATAGTGATTGTAGGTCTTTGAAAAACACCGTCAAAGAAAAACTGAAACTCTGCAAAACCAAACACTTCCAAACCGACTATAGACTTGCGTATCTGAACGCCAAACGTGAATATAAAAAACTAATTGAACATAAAAAAAGTATTTACCAGAAAGAAACAATGATGAAATTGAGCACCGTAAAAGAACCCAACGTTTTCTGGAAAACACTCAATAACTACCGTAATGTAGGGAAAAGCTGTAAAATGAGAGTTACTTTGGACGAGTGGGAAAACTTCTATAGCTCAGTGTATCAAAACAGACCAGTTGATAACACCCTCTTTTCAGATGCTTCTCATTTTTATCTGGACGCAACTATTACCTACGACAAAGTTATCTCAAGTTTGAAAAAGTGCAAAAATAACAAAGCTCCTGGTAAAGACTTCCTAACATTTGAATTCTTAAAGCACCTTCCTCAAAATTGGATACTGTACTTGACGAATCTTTTCAATAAAATATTTGACAGTGGCTCTGTCCCACTTTCCTGGACTGAAATAATAATGATAATGATCCACAAAAAAGGACCCAGTGATGACCCAAGTAACTTCAGAGGTATCGCTTTGATTAATAGTTGCGCCAAAGTGTTTTTCCAGATCATTTTGTCGAGACTTTCAGATTGGGCAGAAACGTACAACATAATCCCCGAATGTCAGTCAGGTTTCAGATCGAATAGAGGATGCATAGACAACGTTTACACACTGAGTTCGGTTATTCAGCTACACGTTCGAATAAAGCAAAGAAAGTTGTTTGCAGTTTTTGTAGACTTCAAGCGTGCCTTCGACAGTGTCAATCACTCAATACTTTGGCAAAAACTGTATAATATGGGAGTTAGCTCAAAAACTCTTCGAGTTATAAAAAGTCTATATGATCGCGCAACCGTAAGTATTAAGGTGACGGAAAACGAGTTTACAAGGAGATTCAACGTTTCCGAGGGCATTCTCCAGAGTGAGCCACTGAGTCCATATCTGTTTTCTTTGTTCTTGGCTGACGTAGAGGTGTTCTTCCGAGGTAAAGGCATGCATGGTGTAAGTATCGACAGTTCTCACGAAATTCTAATGCTTCTCTACGCCGATGATCTCGTGATTTTGGCTGAATCAGAGATCGATCTTGCCCACAAGCTAAGAACATTAGAACTATATTCGAGCGAAAATAAACTCACTGTCAACCTAAGTAAAACAAAGGTAATGCGTTTTTCTAGGGGAGGCCGTAACTACGACGGGGGTCGATTTTTCTTCGGTGGCGCAGAACTCGAGGTAGTGAATAATTACGTGTATTTGGGGGTCAAATTCAGCGCATCTTCTCTTTTCCTTGGGATGGCCAGGTCTGCGGTAGAGAGAGCAAAACAGGCAGTGACTTCCACTGTTGATCTGATGGCGAGGGCCAGGTTGGGTTCATGGGAAGTTAGAATGAATCTGTTCGAGTCACTAATCATAAACTCTTTCTCTCATTGCGTTTCCGTCTGGGGCCTCCGCTATCTTGACTTGTTGGAGAGAGTCCAAGTTTGTTTTTTCAAACGACTGTTGCTCTTACCCAGGAGCACGCCTGATCATTTTCTGCGGGTCGAAGTTGGAGCTGTTCACTTGTCGCTCGTGGTTTTCAAACTAGTGATGAGCTGGCTGATCAAGCTGTTGGCTATGGACTCGACTAGGTATCCCCGACTATGCTTCGAAAGGCAACGCAGTTTGACGGCTGTGGATGTCAGGTATAGCTGGACAAAGCAGGTTGCAGCACTTTTTGAGGACGCCGGTCACGTGAACGTGTGGGAAAATTTGACTCTCAACTCGCTGAAGGAGCACAAGGGTGAAGTACTAGAAAGGTACCGGTACAACCTGTTTCAATCTAATATTGAAATAGCTCATAACTCACGATATTCGCCATACTATGGTCTTTTCGCGCTCAAAAGCTCAGCCCAAAGATACCTGACTTACAATCTGCCATTTCACACAATCAGACTTATTGCCCAGTTGAGACTAACTTATAAAAGGTCATTGAGATTCACTTACTCTGGGTCACTGTATGTCATAGACACAACACAGTTATGTTCTTTATGTAACCTTCATGAAATGGAAACTTTCGAACACCTCTGCTTCTTCTGCCCTCTTTACAAAGGCATAAGATGTCAATTTCAAGGCATATCGAACCTCCATGACATGATCCCTTATCTTGATAACCCCACGCCACAATTCGCTAAACAAATTTACAAATTTGTCATTGGAATGCTCAAGCTTAGATCATTTGCACTGTGTGAATAATGTATATATATTTTTGGTTTCGTTCTAGAATTATATTTTTATTATATTTTATATTTCATCATGTAATTTTGCAGCAAGAGTGTAAAATTCTTTAAATGCAATAAATATATTATTATTATTATTATTATTATAACAAACATTATTTGATGGAATTCCATCAAAATATTTCTATCATAAGCTTTATTTTTGAGGGAGAAATATTGATACCCTGAGAATACAGCCTTAAATGGTCAATGACAAGTTGTTCACCTTTTTTGACGTACCCAAGTGACAAAAAAAAAATGCCTGTGATAATAACTATCAGACATATTTTTTTTTGGAAAAATTGGCAATACCCTGGTTAGTCAGCAAAATGTAGACACGTTTAACTTGATTTCATTATATATTTCGGGCATCTTGATATATGCACTCATAGCAAGCATCTCCACCCTATCTACGTACACTGTTTAAAACTCCTTGTATTTTTTTTTTTGAGATGTGCAGCCAAAAGCACCTCAGATTTTGGGAAGGGTCTTAGAAAGTGGCAATGGAATGAATCCGGCTTGATTGCTTGTATGGTCGACATGAATGGCAAGATGTTAGATAATTAGGATCCTCTCGTTATTCAAACACGATTCTGCCTGGTTCGGGTCCCAAGACTATATAATCTACCCCATCAACGATATGCTGAAATGCAAGAGACAAAATACTCATGTTTTTATCTTGGGTGTGACGATTCAAGGTACCTTTCATCTTGGGTAATTTTTATTCCGGGTAGGTACTTTATGTTATTTTCGGCTTTTGATATGCTTTTTTTTGGCTGTTCATTCCCGGATTAGTTATTCTGATACTAGCTTCTTTAGTAGGTATACGTACTAAGTAACGTAGGTTTCACACCATGATTTTTTCACAATAATTACTATTGCCTTGAATTTCATAATGCAAATGAATTTTTTTTCCAGATATAGCGACAACATCAAAAGAAGGTCTAAAATTATGCATGATCGCATCGTTAAGCCCATGGATGAAGCCGATTATTGGATTCAATATGTTATTCGACATCAAGGTGCCACCCATTTAAGGGTCGACGGTTTGAGTCTTCCCTGGTATCAGTATTTGTCCTTAGATGTGGCTTTGGTTGTGGGAATAGCCATTTTCATTTATCTCTACTTCCTGGTAAAAGTCGCAGCGTGGATTCTATCAAAAATTTTCTCGAAGAGCCAAAAACAGACACAAAAGAAAGTGAAGAAAAATTAACATTACGTCGAGTACTTATCATAGGTTGAAATTGTTGATTACTTATAAGATCTGGTTAATAAAAAGATTAACATACAGATTCCAACTTGATGAACTCTTGAATGCCGTCAGTTCTAGGCAGTAGATCTAAGTAGATCCTGATAAAGGGTGTTACAGAAATGACGTAACAATAACAGTTCCACGGTATATGGAGTGATTCACTTAGCCCACAAAGCATTATGAAAAATGCATTGACTTTTGCTAATGAAGGTTCAAAAGGTGGTCCCTTCGAGCCCTTCTAGTTTTGGAAGATTATTGAAAGAAATATCAACCACTGGATGTGGAGCAGTAATTTCTATTTTCTATATGTATCAGGTGAATCAGAAACCTCGGATATTGGATTTTCTTGGAAATGTCTTCAAACCATTTGATTCGTCTCTTAACCGATGATGTAAAGCAAAATAATCATGGTTTCTACCACTGAACTGAAGTTTTTTAGGAGGATGTTTCTAGAGAAATTGGATTTTTTCACTTTCTGACTTACCCTGTAGCTGTAGTATCGAAAACAGAAATTAATACACATCCGGTAAGTTGATATTTTTTCCTCATGATTTTACCATTTTTGCCACAAATAGTTCATCGAATTCTTTTGAAATAACAAAACCAGAAGGATTCGACGAACCACCCTTGACCCTTCATAAATTCAAAAATGAAAGTCGATGCATTTTTTTAAATTTTTTCGTGGGCTTCGTTAAATATTCCATATGCCGTGGCGGAACCATGGTACTGTTGTTGTACGCTATTTCTGCAACACCCTGTTTGAGCATTTACCTAGGTGTCCAACTCATTCAATGCATATAAAACCCAAGAATTATTATCTACCTAATTATTTCTGTTTACCGGGTGCATTATCATTTCATGCTAACAACATAATCACTATTTATATGTCCACAAACACCGTTTAATTTTCTTCCATCACTACCTCTTTACAGATTACACTACACAAAGCAAAGCTGTTTATAGAATGAGTTTGCAAGGTAAGTAAGAGGGAATGACTTAGCATTATAATATTTTTGTTACCAGTCGTATTTGATAACGTTTGTAAGCAGTTGTAGTATCTATTCTACTTACAATTCTGAAAATTGTTACTTATAGAAATAATTGACCAAAAACGTACGTGGGTCATATAACACGTCAAGGTTGAATTGATTTTGGTCAACATATTACCTCACACTTGATTAAATAATAATTGTGATGAGGAATTATATGACTTGGTAGTATCGGGATAGATAACGTTTGTCGCCTGTGCGGTACTATAAAATACTCTTCACCAATACATTCCACGACATTTTGATGAATGAGTACCTATTGCAAACATGAAGGTTACGGCAATAATTTTATTGCTCGAGTGTATTGTATGTGCGGTTAACAGTGCTAGAATTCTGGTAGTGTTTTCAGTGGCGGCCAGGAGCCATTACATCCTCGGAAGCTCTTTGGCCAGAGAATTGGCCGAACGAGGTCATGACGTCACCATGATCAGTCCCTTCAGCGAGAAAAGCCCACCAAAAAATGGCACTTACATAGACATTATCCTCACTGGTGTCATTGAAGAAATGAATGGTAAGTGTACCTAGAACGAAAAGGACTTTTGGCAAGTATGATTATTTTGCAACATCTCCAGAAGTGAAAAAGACGATGAATTTCTTCGAGAGAGAAGAATTGAATCCATTTACTAACCTCATCTTCATCTCGATGTTGGGAAGCGAATGGTGCGAAAAAGTCATGAAGCATCCAAACGTCCAGAAGCTCATACATTCCAATGAAAAATTTGACGCCGTTATTGTCGAGCAATTCTTGAACGATGCACAAAAAGCTTTAGCTGTCCACTTCAAGGCACCACTGATAACGTTCAGCACCGTAGGAACCAACAGTTGGATTAATCCTACCGTAGGAAATCCCACAAATCCTGCTTACATACCAGAATTGTTCATGAGCTACTCTAGCAAGATGACGTTTTTTGAAAGAGTAGCCAACACAGTGGCTGTTCTTGTAACTTACACCATACATCATCTCTACATCTACCCCAAACAGAACGCTATAATACAGGAAACAATACCGAATCCTCCACAACTCAACGATGTCCTATACAATTCTTCATTAGTACTGGTGAATTCTCACCCAAGTATCAATCAACCAGTACCATTCGTCCCAAACATGGTCGACATCGCCGGATATCACGTGAAACCGCCCAAAAAACTACCAAAAGACCTGCAAGAGTTTTTGGACAATGCCAAAGAAGGAGTAATCTATTTCAGCATGGGCTCTAACCTACAAAGCAAAGATTTGCCACTGGCTAAACGCGAAGCTCTTCTCAAAACTTTTTCGAAACTGAAAGAGAAAGTCCTATGGAAGTGGGAAGATGATGTTCTACCAAATAAACCAGCCAACGTTAAACTGGCTAAATGGCTGCCACAACAGGATATTTTGGGTAACTTGCAATATCGAATTCCACTTTGAGCTTTCATGTAATCAGAATTTTGTACAGCTCATCCGAATATCAAACTGTTCATTACCCACGGAGGCTTCCTCAGCACCACAGAAACCATCTACCATGGAGTCCCAGTGTTAGCTATACCAATTCTGGGCGATCAAAAAATTAACGCTCAAGGGGCTGTTCACAATGGTTTTGGATTGATGCTGCTTTTCAGTGAACTAACCGAACAATCTTTAACTGACAAAGTCAACGAATTGCTGACCAATTCCAAGTACGTATTGTCTATCACGAAGATATTCAGTTGATAGTGATAAAATCCGTTTCAGGTACAGAAACAACGCAAAGTTGAAATCTAAAATTTTCCACGACAGACAAGTGCATCCAATGGACAAAGCCGTGTATTCGGTGGAATATGTGATACGTCATAAAGGTGCTCCGCACTTAAGGATAGAAGGGTTGGATTTATGTTGGTATCAGTTCCATCTGCTAGATGTGGGCGCGTTTTTATTAGCTATTACTTTGATTGTATTGTACGTCAATTATTTATTGCTTAGAAAAACATTACGTTTCGTGTGTAGTAAGTTTTGTTCCAAACAGAAACAAACGAAAGTGAAGAAGCAATAGATTAAAAACACAATACCACTGTCAATGGATTTTTTCTTCTTTTGATGTTCAGCACAAATTTTACAGTATCTAGGTTTACAAAAGCAAAGAGCCGCATATTTTATGCTGTCAGCTCATGAGATAAAGCGCTCAGCAAAACTAGATTCAACGCACATGACCAACACAAAATCCATCAAAATAATAGTATATTATTCAACAAGCGGGTAATGATTGTTGATGATTCTTACTCATGAGGATGCAGTTTGTCGACATGAGCCTTGGCAAGTGTCGTAAAGCATCCGAATGAGTAATAGTCATTACCCGCGAGTAGAATACTATGCTTTATCCAGTCTTGTTGAAAAATGCAGGCATGTATGCGCGTGATAATGCTTGCATTATTCAATAGCATTGGATAACAGTATATTATTCAATGAGCGTGTAATAATGGCTAATAATACTTACGTGGATGTTTACAGACCGCCCCTATCTCCCGAGTGCCAACTGCGCTCCATCCCACTAAACTAATTCAGAAAAGACCAGTTTTCTGGTCAAAATTGTCAGGGACCGCAGTATTTTCTTGAAAAAAGTTTGTTCGCTGAGTAATTGTGCTTGAAAAAGTTAACAGCTTAAATCGCAAAACGCCAGGAATATGCCGATTATTACCATCAGCATTGTTTGTTATCATCACATAAAAAATTATACCTAGTGCAAGATAGTCTTTCATGTTCTTCCTACATCACATGAGTACATCCTGTGCTAGTTTTTTCAAACCTTCACTAAAGAATCCACTTTTTTCTAATAATTCAGCATTTTATCAGAATTCCATGGAGGATCTTTTTCCAATGACATAAGAAATGGCCCAGAGATCGCGTAATTTTCTGTTTTTTTTCACGAAAACGCGACACTTCTTCATTTGAACAGCTGCTGAAACCGAACCGCTGAGCTTATGGCTTATGAATCTTGGTATACAACTTGAAAAATGATCAAGGGTCATAATCGTGATGTTCAATTACTTGCAATGACTCGATGGCTAGCAGTAGGTCCTCTAGTTCTGAGGAACCCGATAAAATCAGTGCGTCATCTTTCTTTCAGCACAAATATACAATACAATACAATAATAATTTATTTCCCTTTAAACAATTCACAGCGGATAAAATAATTCTATTAATATCAATAAGGACATCAATATGGTGAACCCTACTACATAGTACAAGAAAGATAGATTTCAACCTCGGAAAAAATATGGACGTCCTAAAAATTTGATATTTTGTTCAGAATTAAGTGCTTCACAACATATCCAAAATCGCCAAAAATCGCACCCGGGGGTTTTGAGTTATTGGAGAGGGGGTAAAAAATTGCTGGTAAAAATGGAGGGGATGCATTTCTCCGTGCAGCACCAATGTTTCGAACACCAAACAGCAAATATTGAAGTTGATTGATTGACTGTTTTGACTGTGATTCTTTTTCATTGACTGTTTCTTGACGTTCATGTGGCAACCTGGTACTGTTCTTGGCTTGCTTATTCACTCGATTTGAGCCGATGGACTGCAGTGAGCTATATTTTTATTCCCTTTCGCAGTGCCAGATTTTCTAAATACTTTTTTAACTGAACAGTAGTTGACTATATTCACTCAGGCATCAACCTACAGCAATAATGTTGTCACACAATAACATATAACGGTGAAAGAGACCTTTCTCATTGGAGAAGCATCTCGCATGATATTTTATTTCACTTTTTTTGAGCTATTTATTAATTAATCAAACATCATACTTATTGCCCAAGAGAATATAGGATAGATTGTACAAAACGAGGGGTAAACCGCAGTGGAAGTCTGGTGTACACTACAGTGGAAGTCCGTGGAAGTCCGTGGAAGTCCGTGGAAGTCCGTGGAAATCACGTGGAAGTCAGTGGAAATCACGTGGAAGTCAATGGAAGTCATGGAAATCAGTGGAAGTCATGGAAGTCTGTGGAATTCAATGGAAATCACGTGGAAGTCATGGAAGTCAGTGGAAGTCTGTGGAAATCTGTGGAATTCAATGGAAATCACGTGGAAGTCAATGGAAGTCTAAAGAAGTCATGGAAATCAGTGGAAGTCTGTAGAAGTCAGTGGAATTCAATAGAAATCACGTGGAATTAGGTGAAAGTCATTGAAAATCTATGGAACTTAGTGAAAGTCGGATGGAAGTCGGATGTTTCAAGTTCCATGACAATCATTCCCCTAATAAGAGATTTCAATATGGCAGCCAAAGAATCAGTGAATTCAGCGTGGGAATAAGAATGATCATTATTACAAGACAGGGGTAAATGTCAAGTTTCATGAAAATCGTTCCATTAATGAGAAATTTTGATATGGCGGCCAAGATAGAGGCGGAATCATGAAACTCAGCTTGGGAATAAGAATTTTCATACGAGACAAAAGTAAGTTCCAAGTTTTATGACAATCGTTTCACTATAATAAGAGATTTCCGAGGAGAAATCGATATGGTGGACCAGATGGCGCCGCAACCATGAAATCCGATTTGCTCATTGGTCAGCCTTGAGGACCTAATACCCTTGACAGACTGCACCTTATACCCTAGACAGACTGGAAAACTGAATGATCATTAAGCGTAAATTACGATATAAATGACCAATGTTGCACGTCGTCATTTACTAAATGATCATTTAGAACGTCATTTAGGACCTTAATGGTCATTAACTAGGGGTAACCATAATCGTCGAATAATCGCCGGTGGTCGTGCATCATCGCCGTGATTTTTGAAAACCATTGGCCAGCTTTTCTGCAATGAATCGCGATATCTGTCGTTTGTCATCAAGTCCCTCATTTCAGTTCGCCGTTCAGACACGTATTTCTGGAATCGAGGAACTGGATTTTGTGTCTTGCTTCTTGCAACAACATCTCTTGTACCAAATTATGCCCGTAAGTGTGCACGTATAAGCACGTACAAAATAATAATAATAATAATAATAATCCAAAATAAAATTCCAAAAACATGAGCAATAACCACACATATTCGCGGAATTTGGATGATACGAACATTGCAAACAGGCAGCAGGGTATAGATTGGCGACACTTTATTTTTGGGCACAAAGTCGAATTTATTGATGAGGACATGGGTTTTCGTAAGTATCCGTGAGACAGGTAGGTATATAATTCCTGTAGCGTGCACGTATAAGCACGTACCTACGAAAAATTGAAAAATCTCCTCGCTTCACATAAGAAATGACCGCCTGCACCTGTTCGCGAAGGTTGGATGATACGAACATTGCGAACTTGTAGCACAGTATCGGTTGGTGGTACTCTATCCTGGACTCTATCTTCGGCAAAGTCGAATTTATTGATGAGGGAATAGAGGTTTCCAGAACATCCGTCGTGAAAAATGTGAAATTTTGCAAAAGCAAGCGAAATGAAAGGTAGGTACTTATCGCAAAAGCAGTTGAAAAATTGCAAAAAAAAGTTATAATGAACCACACGATGGATACAAACATAATGAACTATAACATGCATCTGTCAGTTGCCTTGCCACTTGCCAGACGCGCACAATAATCAGGGCCGCGCTTAAAAGTTGGTTAGACTATGGGGCTATGCGATTTTGATCAGATTATTGACTAAATCATCAGTCTCTTATTCTTCTTCTCCTCCATTTCTTTCGACTCAATACAAATTCAACATATATTTTGGCAACAAATAAAGCAAAGATAGTATGATGTGGTGTGAACATTGCAAGCAATAATTAGGTACTTTGTTTCCGCTTGCAATGTTCACACCGCGCTTTCTTGATTGAATGGAATCTAAGCTTAATACCACCTCACACCTCACCGAAAATATGAAATTAATATTATAATTATGGATAATAAGGGCGATAATAGCCCAATACTCCGGACCATTCGACTATTTGACATCGACACTTTGGGGGGGGGGGGGAATGGATCGCCACGTTCATTCATGCACTACGGCACAAGCTTCTAGGCTTATTACGATTTGCGAATTTGTGTCACCCCCAAATTCGCAATCGTCGATTAACGTTAATGATCATTACACTTAATGATCATTGAGGTGCAGTCTGTCAAGAGTATTGATGATCATTCAATTGCAAATTTGGGGGGACACACTGCAAAATCGTAATAAGCCTATGAGCTTGCGCCGTAGCGCATGAATAAACGTGGCGATCAATTTTTGCCCAAAATGTCAATGTCAAATTTTATTGTCGAATGATCCGAAAGTATTCGGCTATTATTGCCAATAGTATCTATAATTATAATGATAGTTTCATATTTTAGGTGAGATGTGAGGTGGTATTTAGCTTAGATTCCATTCAATCAAGAAAGCGTGATGTGAACATTGCAAGCAATAACAAAATAATTATTGCTTGCAATGTTCACACCACATCACACTATATTTATTTGTTGTCAAAATCTATGTTGAATTTTCATTGAGTCGGAAGAAATTGAGGGAACGAAGAATAAGAGACTGATGATTTAGTCAACCAGATCAAAATCGCATAGTCCCATAGTCTAACCAACTTTTAAGCGCGGCCCTGGTTCATATGCGCGGCTGGCAAGTGGCAATAATTATTATTATTATTATTATTATTATTATTATTATATATACGGGCACGCAACAGACTAACAAGTCCAATAATAGCGTGACCGCGGAACGAAGAAAAGAAAATCCGTCGCAACACTACTCACTGACAAGAACAATGCGTCGATTGCATCTTAATCAAAAACTCGCCTGACATCCGCCGCACTGCAGTTGAAAATGTCGAACTTCTCCTGGAACCTATTGTATGTCAGAGCAAGGCGGTTCACTGGAGAATTGAAGTAAAAGAGCTTTTGTGTGGGCCTCACATAAAAACCATCACTCCGTCTTAGGCCCTGTCTTGGAACATTTAGGGAGATCCTTGAAAGAAGACTGGGGGAGGTTACCGCACCCGAAACAAGCCTATGCAGGAAAAGAAGGTAGCCAACCGTTCTACGGCTTTCCAAGGACCGATGACCAAATCTGGCCAGCAACGACTGCTGCGGGAAACCAACACAAGGGTAAACTCCATCGACCCTGAGAGCCAGCAGCTTCAGGAAACGCCGCTGCACACCCTCCAGAAAGGACACATATTTCTCGTGGTAGGGGCACCAGATGACGGATGCATACTCCAGCCGTGGCAAAACCAAGGACGAAAAGAGACGCTGCAATGTCTCGATGTTGGAAAAGTCCCCGGAGTTCCGTGTCACGAAACCCAGTGTAGTGTAGGCTGCCCTGTGCACGTAACCAATGTGCTCTGAGAAAGAAAGCTTTGGGTCGAAGTACACGCCAAGGTCTTTGATGACACTGGGTCTGGCCAGAATGTGATCGCCAATCTTGTATGGGAACTCCAGGGGTCCAGAGGACCTCGAAAAGGACATGACCATGCACTTCGTCACGTTCAAGTCAAGACCGTTCGCAGCGCACCATCCCACCAATGCATCGATGTCCTCCTGAAGGCGAGAGCAGTCCTCAGAAGAATTCACAGGCGAAAAGATCTTCAGATCGTCAGCATAGAGGAGGAACGAGCTCCTGAGGCTCAGCCCAATGTCATTTATGAAAATGATGAAAAGTAGGGGACCCAGCACAGATCCCTGCGGGACCCCCGACACAACCTCGAAGCTCTCGGAACTGTGACCCGAAACCCTCACAAACTGCCTTCGACCGACCAGATAGGACCTGAACAGTCTGACCAGATCGGGGGAAAACCCCAGATTTTCCAACTTCCTCAAGAGTACGTCGTGGCTTATACGATCAAAAGCCTTTGAAAAATCGGTGTAGATGACATCGGCCTGCTTACGCTCGCTCATACAATCAGATATAAATTGCGTTTTTTCCATCAAGTTCGTGACTGTTGACTTTCCCTTTATAAAACCGTGCTGCTCGCTAACTATTTTCTGTTCAACAAACCCCGAGATAACCCTATGCAAGCAAATCTCGAACACCTTGCTGACGTTGCTCAAGATAGCGATCGGTCTATAGTTCTCAGCGCAGTTCCTAGGGCCGCTCTTGTGAATAGGGCACAACCTAGAGCTTTTCCATGATTTGGGGAAGGTGGATGAAGCAAGAGCTCTGTTGAAAATCAATTGCAGGGGGCGGGCAAGGGCAGAACGACAGTCCCTTAACAGATATGATGGAACGAGGTCCGGCCCGACAGCATTACCAACCTTCAGCTTGACCAAGGCTGCCACGACGTCACTCTCGCTGAAAGTGGTGAGGCAAAGGTAGTCAGTCGACCCCAGGTCGCCACAGGAGTAAGCCGGATTGTTAATAAGGCAACTGACAGATGCATGTTATAGTTCATTATGTTTGTACCTATCGTGTGGTTCATCATAACTTTTTTTGCAATTTTTCAACTGCTTTTGCGATACGTACCTTCTATTTCGCTGCTTTTCCAAAATTTCACATTTTTCACGACAGACGTTTTGGAATATTCCCAATCTAGGCAGCATGTTGAAAAGCTATTTGCATAGTTTGAACCGAGGTTTAAGCTTATTTATGAGATATTTATGGAAATAAACACTTATATAGATACCTACCTATCTTACGGATACTTACGGAAAAACCTATTCCCTCATCGATAAATTCGACTTTGCCAAAAATAGAGTACTCTGCCAACCGATACTGTGCTACAAGTTCGCAATGTTCGTATCATCCAACTTTCGCGAACGGGCGCAGGCGGTCAGTTTCTTATGTAAAGCGAGGAGATTTATAATTTTCAGGTGGTCATTTCTTATGTAAAGCAAAGATTTTTCAATTTTTCGTGCTTGCTTATACACGTTATGCTTATAATTTGGTACAAAAGATGTTGTTGCAGGAGGCAAGACACAAAATCCAGTTTCTCCATTCCAGAAATACGTGTCTAAATGGCGTACCGGAATGACAGACTCGATGACAAATATCGCGATTCATTGCAGAAAAGCTGGCCAAAGATATTTAAAAATCACGGCGATGATGCACGACCACCGGCGATTATTCGGCGACTATGACGACGTGACACACTAGTAATTTATGAGCTTTCTAGTCTGTCAAGGGTATAAGCTATCCATACATCTTTTTCGTTTTAAGGCCATCTTAGCGCAAGCGTCAGCAGGGTGGTACAAATACTGACAGACGACAGTTAACGGCGAAACAACAGAGATATTTAAGCTGTGTTTTGACACATGTTTTTGAAGTTAAGCCATTTCAGAAGCGATTTGCTTAGAAAAGCAGCTTTCTTACTGATTCTGCACTGCAGAAGGACCTTAGGTACATGTTAATTTCATGCTCTGATCGTCCTAACAAGCCCAACTGGAAAACAAATTGTCAACACGTCTACTGTTCCAAGTGTTCGTATCAATATTTTTGTATGAGTCAAACAGTAATCATAGTTGAAGCTCGTAATAGAAAATATTGGCAATTATTTTTTAATTATGATAACAATGTATGGATGAAAAAATAATGCCTATTGGATACCCTTGGGGATATCAGCTATCCATTGGAAAAAGTTTTTTGTCACAAAAATACGCTGAAAAGTTTGACGGTTTCAAAAATCAACCCTTTTGTCACTCCTCTCTTTGGCATTTTATATATAATGCACGAAGTCAGGTATGACATAAGTCGACATAAGCGTCCTGCAGCCAAAGGTAAGCAAGCTCTTTCGGGGGCCATCAACTTTTTCCGAATCGGATATTTGCTCCCACAGATATCCTCACTTGGAATTGGAGCAAATTTTGACATATCCTTGACTTATGACGCTCAGTTTAATTCAACTTGACGCGGTCGAGTTTGAAACTTGACCAGGTCGATTTTGAAAATCGACTTCATATCCGTAAAAAGATTGGCAGCCTGGCCCTTCTACGCTTCCGTATATTTCCATGGTCAACTTACCAAATGACCAAATTAAGGACGGAGTTGAACTGGTGAAATAAACGTTGCGGAATCAATCCCTGTGGATTTATTCCTTGATAGAATCTCACCATTCAGGTCTCTTTCGAAAGCTACATACAAGGGTGTACTTTGGTTTGAACTTATTGGCATTTCCAAAATCCAAAAATCAAAAAAAAAAAATTCGATTATGAAATGCCAATGGGCTCAAACCAATGTACATCCTTGTACCTTTCGAAAAAGACCTAAATGGTGGGATTCTGTCAAAGAATAAACCCACAGGGATTAATTGCGTAACGCTTATTATCAGGGCCGGGCCTGGCCTATCTGCCGCCTGCGTGCCAGCGAAAAATTGCCGCCCCCTTCACCGGCAGTGAAGACAACCCCCTTCCCCAAATGCGGGAATGAGAAGAATCTTTGAAATTCAACTTTATCATTATATTGCCGTCCCTATGACTTGACGCCTGCGTGCAGGCACGCACTGCACGCCTCGAGGCACGCCTGCTAGGCCCGGCCCTGCTTATTATTTAATCAATAGGAGGTATAACTCCGTCCTTAAAATACATTCATCACCAGTTCCACCATACCTACAGATAATTTAGGTGACCAAAACTGTATCAAGAGTTGAAAAAGAATTCATTGACTTGTACCTAGATAATCATCATGTGGTACAAAAATTAAATAAAAAAACACAATGATTTTCTAGGAAAAAAAGTCGTTTCACGCGGATTCGAACCCACGATCTTCTGCTTGGAAATCTGATGTTTCATCTATTCGACTATCCGAACGTCTAGTATGGTACCTTAACTGCTTATATTCTGCCCTCGATTCTGCCTGAAAATTTTTGAAATGGGTGCTGCTCGAAGTGCAGGCTGTGTTTGTTAAGAAAACAAGTTAGGTACGAAGGTACTTAGCCCTCGACTCAGCCGTAATTATTGTTACCTAGCTCAGTTTTGCTGTTTGTTGAAGACGAGTTCACAATAATTATCACTCTAATTTACAATTTGATGTGGACGCAAAGCTGCGGGTTTCTTTGCGGTTGAAGGGAAGTTAAAAACTGAAGACCTCTATAATTTATTTTCTGGAAATCGACTCAGTAACTAGTGGTGAAAAAACATAACATAACAATACAAGGTCCAGTCTTTCATGTAGTTATATGCATCCCTATCGACTGAATTTTAGATTCCTGGACCCAGTTTTACCAACAATGTTTTCCTCGAGGTTTTCCTCGAGGTTTTCCTCGATAGGTAGTTTGTATATCTAGTAGGTTCCCGGGGAAATATTCCCTACAATCGATGAAATTCACGTGGAAGTCATGGAAATCAGTGGAAATCACGTGGAAGTCATGGAAGTCTGTAGAAGTCATGGAAATCAGTGGAAATCACGTGGAAGTCTGTAGAAGTCATGGAAATCAGTGGGAGTCATGGAAATCAGTGGAAATCACGTGGAAGTCATGGAACTCAGTGGAAATCACGTGGAAGTCATGGAACTCAGTGGAAATCACGTGGAAGTCTTGGAAATCGGTGGAAGTCAATGGAAATCAGTGGAAGTCAGTGGAAGTCAGTGGAAGTCAATGGAAATCAGTGGAAGTCCATGGAAATCCGTGGAAGTCCATGGAAGTCAATGGAAGTCAGATGGAAATCAGTGGAAATCAGTCGATAGTGGAAGTCTAGTGTACAAAATTTTCCTTGCGGTTTACCCCTCGGTACAAAAGCATGGTTCAATGAAAAAAATTTTGGAAGAGGGGATTTTATAGTGAAACAAAATGGACCACCTAGCAGAGCTTGCCCCCCCCCCACTACTCCCTTTTAATGATTTACACATTGAAAATGACAATGATGGACACTTTTTGTGCCAATCATTGGCGTATCAATGGGATGTGATACGTCGAACTATGATTGATGTATCCGCATCCAATGGATTGACGGGTTTCATCCCCTCCATTTTCACCAGCAACTAGCATTTATACCCCCCTCCAATAACTCAAAACCCCCGAGTGCGATTTTTGGCGATTTTGGATATGTTGTAGAGCACTCAATTCTGAACAAAATATGAAATTTTCATGACATATTTATTCCGAGGTTTTGCCGATTTTTTTACTATTTTTCCCGTACTATACTTCAAGTTCCAAATGGAACTTTGTGTGCAGGTGCATTTGTGTCTTCACCCTGGTTCAAAATCAGACGGTAACAATGATAAATCATAATGGTATGATGGTTCATCCAAGGTGATCTTTCACATGATGGAGTGATGGAATGGTACTCGCCTAATGACTATCAGTCACTTTATTGGTCACCGGCTTGATATTCACAAACCAAGATAGCGGTTGAAAAAAAAGTTGACTGGTCTTTAATTTCGGTTTGGTAGCTTTGGGAATAATTGTTGCAACAATTTGATCTATGATCTATGACAACCAAACCAAGTTTAGAAATCAACTCAAAGTGAGCAACTGGGCCTTCGACAATGCCAAAACTGCAAAAACTTGTCTTCTCTTGGAGAATTTTCCGTGGTTTAGTCCTTGACGTATTTTCTGAATCTTCGGATGAAGGCAATATCTCCAAAAATCAATACTTACTCTATTTATCATTTATTTTATTTAAATATTGTGCCGAGTTTATTATTTGGTTTCAAAACTATAAGTTATTGTTCTTTTTTCATAAAACTTATTTTAATACGCATCAGGTATGATAATCGAGGAGCTTGTGGTGTGGTGGTCGGCGCGTCCGACTACCAAGCCAGAGATCGTGGGTTCGATTCCCACTGTGGGCGGTCGGATTTTTGTTTACAAAACAAGCTCATTGATTTAGCTGGAATGCTTGCCAAATGCAACCGCGCGACCAGATTGGTGGTCGTATAAAACATAAAATATGAACGATGGGGCCGACTTCATGCGATGTTGGAGGTCGTTGAAAATCCCTACCCTGTGTTGGAACACCCAGGAGTTCCGCAAAATTTCTGGTATAGTGGAGGAATAATAGTATAGTATAGTTCCGCCTCATTGCAGAAATAGACCGACGTTAAATAATCGTAAAAAAGGTATGATAATCTGTTTCGTCTTATTTTCGCAAGTGCAAAATAATAGTATATCATAAACCAAGGTGGAGGAAGTATTATTATAGCTGAAGCGTCAGTTTGGATCCCAAAGCGCAGCTGAGGGATGTAAGGCGCTGAAACTGTAATAATTTTTTCGACCGTGGTTTATATGTATAGTATTTTTCTACTATAGTCCGGTGGTTAAGCGTTCTAACTATGCATTTTGAGCTTAAGCAATGCGCTTTTGGGGTTTGATTGGGGGTCCCTCAACTTTAATTTCAAGAGTTGGAGACATCGGTGCACTCGATGCGGAGGGGGTCTGGGGGGCCCTTGAAAGTTGAAGGCGCGAGGCTTCCCACCAAATCACCATACCACCACGTAATTCCTACTGGGAGGCCATCAAACGACTCTAACCTGTACATTGACAACATTTGTTACCATGTCCAAATAGTTCTTCACACTGAAAAAAATTAATTCTTATGACAGATCGGAAAAAACAGTTTTTCTCAATTTTTCATCCCCACAACAAATAAACTGCCAAGTGTGGTGTTATTTTGGAGTAAACGGCATCCTCTGATTTAATTCACCGAGTCAAAATGTTTGTGAGACCACCGTGCAAAAAATGACACGCCAAGAAGTGAGCATTTTTGAGCACCTCATTTAACAGTAGTTTCTTGGCTGATACCAATCGATATGTTTGATAATTTTGTCATGGATCAATAACTTGAACTCTTTTGTAACGGTAATGCATGTGAATGAAACTCGACACGAGCGTGGAGGCCTGGAAAAAAATTTTTTCTCCAGGGGTCGAATTTATTTCACGCCTACTGAGCGTTAGTTTGTTGGGCTCAGGCAGGCAGCGTTTGGATAGCTTTGGAAGCAAAATTTCCATATCTATCTGAAAAGTTGAGCAGTGTAATTCTGGAAATCGATTTATGAATCATCAATGATTGTTTTGTCGGTCAGTACCCACATGGTGGTTAACTGCAGAGGTGATGGCTAACGACGGAGGGAATTCAACGTCCAAGATCTTATTCTCTGCCACTCTGACAGTCATTTTCACGGTTGTTTTTATGTAATTATTTTATCTTCAAACATAAGAAAACTTACACGTACAAAATGATAACAACCTTAAAGGTTGGTAGAGGAGAAAAGAAAATAACACTTTAAAAGTTGAAGGCCCTCCGTTATCAGCCATGATCCCTGCAGTTAATCCCCATGGGGGTACCTAGTGGCTGTCAAAATAAACTTGGATGATTCTCAAATCAGTTTCCAGAATTATGCTACACAGCTGCATAGACAGATATGAAAATTTTGTCTCCAAACCTATTCAAACGCTGCCTGCCTGAGCCCAACAAACTATCGCTCAGTAGGCGTGAAATAAATTCGACCCCTGGAGAAAAAAATTTTTTCCAGGCCTCCACGCTCGTGTCGAGTTTCATTCACATGCATTACCGTTACAAAAGAGTTCAAGTTATTGATCCATGACAAAATTATCAATCATATCGATTGGTATCAGTCAAGAAACTACTGTTAAATGAGGTGCTCAAAAATGCTCACTTCTTGGCGTGTCATTTTTTGCACGGTGGTCTCACAAACATTTTGACTCGGTGAATTAAATCAGAGGATGCCGTTTACTCCAAAATGACACCACACTTGGCAGTTTATTCGTTGTGGGGATGAAAAATTGAGAAAAACTGTTTTTTCCGATCTGTCATAAGAATTAATTTTTTTCAGTGTGAAGAACTATTTGGACATGGTAACAAATGTTGTCAATGTACAGGTTAGAGTCGTTTGATGGCCTCCCAGTAGGAATTACGTGGTGGTATGGTGATTTGGTGGGAAGCCTCGCACCTTCAACTTTCAAGGGCCCCCCAGACCCCCTCCGCATCGAGTGCACCGATGTCTCCAACTCTTGAAATTTAAGTTGAGGGACCCCCAATCAAACCCCAAAAGCGCATTGCTTAAGCTCAAAATGCATAGTTCGAGCTTTTTTTGGCGCTTAACCACCGGACTACTACTAGAAAATCGACATCGCAATTTAGGAACAGGTTAATAATATTGATGTACTTCACGGCTAGTAGTGAAAAAATTAGTATATAATTCAACAAACGGGTAATGATTGCTTCTTACTCATGAGGATGCAGTTTGCCGACACGAGCCTTGGCGAGTGTCGTAAAGCATCCGAATGAGTAATAGCCATCACCCGCGAGTGAAATACTATGTACTATGTACTATGTACTATACTTTATCCAGTCATATTGGAAAATGCAGGTATGTATACGCGTGATAATGCGTGCCATTATTCAATAGGATTGGATAAACCAATTTTTCTGTTACTCAGTTGTGAATATAATTCCTCACCTGACTTTTATGATAGTTGGGCCGACAGAGCGACAGAAAAGATGGGGAGGGGGGCGAAGAGCGTTTCGGCCCAAAATACGAAAAAAATCCACCTTCCTCACCCTAATTGGGCACCACCAGTGCCGTAACTAGGCTTGTTGGCGCCTGTGGCAATGTAGCAATTGTGCGCCTCAAGGAAGTAAACATCCCAAGGGGGCCACGCCCCGCTAGAGCGCCGCAGGCGAAAATTTTCCCAGATAATAATAATAATGCTAATGAATTTTTGGTGACAATGAGAACCCAATTATCTATTAAAAAAAAATTAAAAATGGCCACTAAGACGACTATCATATTTTTGAAATCTTCTACTCGATCTTTCATAAAAAATAGATGAAATCAATAATAAACTCATTCGGCTCCTGGAAGAACATATTTTTAAAATCTTTCACTCAATCTTTCATGAAAAATAGTAGAATAAACTCGTTCGGCTCCTAGAAGAATTTTTCAAATTCCCGACCGTCCATTCTTTTGCAGAGAAATAAAAACATCAAGACAAATTGATATCTTCTCACACAAAAAAGTCTTCAACAAGAAGTAACAGAATACTAGTAGTACCTTTAGGATGATAAAGATAAAAATTGAACAACAAAACAAAACTTGTCAAGTTATTGACAAAATATTCAGAATCAAAATAGAAAAAGATGCACGTTGCTTCCTCATTTTCAACTCCTACCCAAGTAAGTAACTGAAGATAAATTTTATGTCAAAAAAAAATGGAAAATGAAAAAAATCATGAAACTTCAACCACCAAGCTGAACTTTTCTAGATTTCGATTCAAAAAATATGTCTATAATTCCACAAAGTTCAAGCTTGACGTAGCTGTTTTATCGATTGAAAGTGGAGATATCTTTGTTAATCTTTCATGGCCGACAAAGGGCGCAAATACGACTTGAGAAGCTTCAGTTACTGCATTTGAGATGAAATGTTTTTGCAGAATATAGAAAGGCCTCATCTCGGACTGGTATTTGTCAGGCGCTCTTGTATTTATTTGGTGCAAATTGCAAGTAGATACATGCGGTAATAGTCAGGCTGGAACTCGAAAAGCACCTAGACTGACCGGCGTTGGCGGAGGGCGCCGAGCGCCGAGCGCGAGCGCTGCCTTATCCTCAGCATGCTACTTCCTGCAGCGCCGTGCTCTACAATTTTATCCGTTTTATGGCTGTTTTAGATCATGTCATGAAAAGGTGGTAGAAAAAGCCGCTTTTCATTTTTTTATTCAGAAAGTTAGTGAATTTGTAGGTAGAAGTAGATATAGGTTCAGGTAAAAATTTGAAATGAAGATTGAAAAAAATAAGTAATAGGTAATACCCAAGCTGAATTTTGCGCCCCTGAAATTTTTGCGCCTGTGGCAAATGCCACCTTCGCCACGCCCTAGTTACGGCACTGGGCACCACTATAATAGTCGGTACTTTTGGGGCATGTCTTCCATCGCATAGACCTTCTATGTCACCGTTTACAGAAATTCAGCAAGCTCCTATGTCAAAAAGAGGTACTTTTCAGGAGGAACAAAATTAATTGAATTTATTTTTAGAGGAAGAATTTTCGAAACCGGACCGACGGTTTTCGAGCTTTCCTCTCTGGAAAAACTGCAAATTTTCAAACTTTTCATCCCTTGAACAGATTTCCACCTTTTTTTTTAAATAAGAGGTAAGTGGTTCTCGAATATTTTTCAGCATTTTTTCTCACTGTTTTGAAAAATTGTATCCCTTGAACAGTTGTGCTGCATCAAAAGCAAGGTGTGGTCAAAACCGGGGGTGGGAGGCCCTCTCGAGTAGCAACGGCCACGAGAAATTTCGAAAATTCATAACGTCCGACTGGAGAATAATGGAGAACTGCAACTGCAGACTTAATTTGACTTTTCTGTTGTGTTGGCTCCTGTCGAATTTGGTTTCAATCCGACGGATAGATTTTGAATAATTGAATGGTAAACTTTTGAACTTTGACATTTTTTATTTTTTGACAGATAACAGATAGAGCAACACTTCTAACTGTTCTGGATACAGTTTTTCAAGGGCTCTCAAATGACATATTGAGAGACTTGTTACCTGAGATATAGCTTCTAACATTTGTTGATAGTGTCACTTCTGTTTGACAGATGACAACCAAAAGCCAATAGGCTCAATCCAGGGCAAAACCATGTCTGCATGTCAAATTACGAGTCAATCGGATCAACGGTTCGACAGTTATCGAGGAAAATTACAGACAAACCCAACCACCCTGTCAAAATCGGTTTTGACAGAAACTATTACATTCATTTTGTAGAGTTTCACATTACCTTCAAAATAAACCTACACACTTGAAAATCTGTCCAGTAGAGTCGGAGATCCAGAAGGTTTATGTCTTCATTTTGAAGAGGCCATCAAAAATCAACGACAAGGAATATCGATTGCCACAAAAAAAATTGTTCCAAGGGCTATCTCCAATCGAACAAAACAATTTCCATTCAACTATCACGAATACCGCCATGGGGACACATAAGCGCCTGGACTATGGTGGAAAACTCAAACTGCAGATTTAATTTGATTTTTTTGTGTTGCTTCTTACCGAATTTGGTTCCAATCCATCGGGTAGAATTTGAATAATTGAATGGCGGCAAACCTTCTGTCGTTTTTTGATAGTGACATTTCCGTTTACAGATGACAGCCAAGAACTTATCAGCTTATCCGACAGAAAAAGTATGTCTGCAAACCAAATTTCAAGTCGATCGGACCAACGATTCGGCAGTTATAGTGAAAGATTACAAACAGACACACAAATACACAAAACAGACAGATAGACAGACATAATTCTGGCAATGATCTCGATCGTTTTGGGGGGTTTCCAAATGAATAGGTATATCTGGAGAAATCTTTTTTTCTTACACGAATCTTTCCTGATGGTTGGTGGAGGTTTGGGAAAATAAAAAATCATGCAAAAACCCTACTATACCGTCCGTTTTTCATTCTAGGCCCCAGCCCGTAGCATCTTTATTATGGATTTCACACCCAATATATTATATATTTTTGAAATCGCAAAAACAAGATCTTTCGACTGATAATATGTCAAATTATTTTCGATTTTTGACAGATGTCATTTTTTGACAAATGACAGAATATTACTTGTGATACATCATTTTGAAGCCCATAAAATTCTGAAGAGAACTGTGTTTTAATTTTTGTAATAGGGTGTCTTTTACAGCTTTTAGGGGTCTTTCAATAGGAAAAAAAAGTTGAATTTCAAAAATACATAATAAGTAAATAGGTAAAGCAGGTACCTATTTTTATTGTGAACTAATCATAATAATGATTAATTAATAACAATGAAACAAAAAATGTCCTAAAAGAAGTTGCTCGAATGACCGCCTCCTCGTTCCTTGAATGAAAGATTCGACGATCAGTGAATTGGAACTACCACCGGCCCAACGCGATGACATCCGAGCTTGCCAGAAATGACCCCCCTCAAGTTTTTATGAGCCTACCCGAAAGATAAGGTGTTTATAAAGTTTCCCAATAATCAGATCATTTTAAAAATACCTATTACTTATTGAGTGGCTATTTCTGAAACTGACATTTTTCCTATTGAAAGACCCCTAGAAGCTGTAACAGACACCCCATTTAAAAAATAAAAACACAGTTCTCCTCAGCATTCAATAGGCTTTGAAATGATGTATCACAAGTACTATTCTGTCATTTGTCAAAAAAATGACATCTGTCAAAAATAATTTGACATATCATCACAAAAAAGATCTTGTTTTTCTGATTTCAAAAATATATAATATATCGGGTGGTAAATCCATAATAAAGATGCTACGGGCTGGGGCATAAAATAAAAAACGGTGCAACGTACCTTTGCAATTACAAACGACAAATAAAATCAAACCAAACCAAAAGCAAAGGTAGTCACTCTCGAGGGGTGGTTCCGTCCCAGTCTAGGGTTAGGGGTGTCTCTGGTTAATAACAACACGACAAAATTGGCACAATTAATATTTATTAAAAATTGAATAAATTTGACAGAAATGTGAACTATGAATGGATGAATTAAATTGATGAGAATTTAAAGTATAATTGATAATTTAGATAAGATTTAATAGAAATAAAAATAATTTAGAATGAAGAAATTCAAATGACTAATTCGAAGTAAATTATTACAAGATTTGGACAAAAGATCAAACTGTATATGAGTGTTTTAATCAACACAAGAAGGTAAGATAATAATAATTTCCTGAAGGGAAATGAAACTCAAGAGTATATTAATTAAATTTGAGATTCCTGAAGGGAAAACTATACAGCAAAATTGGACTTATGGGTGGCAATATTTAATACAGGTCCGTACTCAACTTAGCAATGTAAACATTGCAATAACAATATAGCGCAGTTTAGACAAATGCAATTTCGCTAATTTCCTTTTGTAGGAACAAAAAAAAAATAGATGGTCTGATAAAATGCTAGTGACTAAACGGTCTAAAATTCACTCTCAACGCTGAGTATAACTGAAAACAAAACGGCAAACTGTTGGAGCTACTAGGTAAGTATCACTGTAAATTTATTTTTCGGTACCGAGGGCCCTAGGTCGCAGTGCACAGCTAGCAATTCGCAATTAAGTTTCTAAATTTACAGAAGCCGACGGTATGTGGCGCCAACAGCGAAACTCACGCAAGTATTCCCTAATTTTTCCCTAGAATAGACCGAGCTTATACTAGCACTTATCTGAGATCCTTTTTGTGACGTATTTCGACGCACGTATATGGCACTGGTGCGGGGTGAACTTGCCAGTACGGTCCTGTACGATGTCTGCTACCTACTAGTTGGGTGTTCTTAGCAAAATTTCAGGTTTCTGGACTTCCAAATTTCATGTGCTGTGATGCGTAGTACTCGTACACAGTTAAGAGGAATCCGCACGAACCAGGAAGAAATCAGAATCGAATAACAAGCAGAAAATCCTCGGCAGATAAAAACGGAAAATATAAAAACCCTAAAAGAAAAGCACAGATATAGTTTCTTCCATCAGATTTCCCAGCACAGCAATACTACCTTAACGAATAAGGGTTTTCCTTCACAATAATTTCGCAATAATCGCTGCAGTAATAATTATTGTAGGTACTTCCAATAACGACGACCAGGAGAATCTTCCGAATCGAAGAAAACGAGCGCTGAAATTTCCTCTTAACAAGTAACACACACGCGAAGAACGATTTCCAATTTCTGGCTTTGGAAAAATAATTAATTTCGACGATTTTCGAGCCAAGCTTTCGACGGCGGTGCTACAGCGGTTCTTCACGCAGCGAGAGGCGGGCAAAAAAGTGATAAAAAGCAAAAGAACTTCTCTGATAACCGCTCGAAGAACAATAGGCAAAACCTTATCGCGACTGTACTGCTGTTTCTTCGTGCTGATTTTCACCTACTTCAGCGGCTCTAAACCAATTTAAACATTTTTGGAACCTCCGATTTCTTCGCGAATTTTTACCCGTTACAACGGACGGTATGTTCTTGATGTTATCAGTAATCCCTATCGTGCAGTTTTTTTTTGGGGGGCGGGCTCTAAATGCTCCTGGGGATACGTGGGTCTCCTTGCTGCATACGAATAATATGATTGTTCTGAATGCAAGATTGACGATACCTTCGTAACGACTCATAATTTCACCATAACAATGTTTTCTCCAAAAATCATTAGAAAAATACTGGGTCATTATTAAAAGATAAACACATCTGTTGAAATATGGTGTAATGTTGGAAAAATTTGACTACCAGCTGACCAATATAGGTAAAAAAAATCATGCAAGGACCCTACTATAGGTTTCTGGTATTATCAGCATTTGCTATCATGCAGATTATTCTGGGGGGGGAGCTCCAAATGAGCTTGAGGATGGGTAGGTCTTTTTGCTTTTCTATCTTTTTACCTTGACGAGGCCTTGACTATGCTCCACCTTAGTCACAGAATCGAAAAGACTTAGTCCAAACTATAAACACGCCAACAACTATTATGTAAGATAATCAATCATCGGCCACAGCCACATCCCCACGTCAGCTGGCTGTTATCAATGATTCATTCGTTATTATAGGTAGGAGGAGTAGTGAGTGCAAAGATAACAACACTACTTTTAGATAAAATTGATATTTCACGTCCACCAAATTATATAAATACGTTTTTTATTTTGTAAAATTCAATAATCTGTAGCAAGTTATAAAGATTATGAATACAGCAATAACCTTGGTGCTGACACTACTGCTATGTGGTGCACAAAGTGCTCGTATTTTGGGCATCTTTCCAGTACCCTCTACAAGCCATTATATACTGGGAAATAAATTTTTGAAGGGACTAGCTGCGAAAGGTCATGATGTCACCATGATCAGTCCGTACCAAGAACGGTACCTACCAAAAAACGGATCGTATCGAGACGTGCAACTTGACGGTTTTGTGGAAGAATTTGAAGGTGAGTTCATTTTTCCATCGACGTTCAGTAGCCAGGCCAGTTGTATTAAAAGTTCAAAATAAATGAACTGTAACTTTTGACTTTTGAAATGAAACAATGAAATATTACTTGCAGCAAGAAGAAAAGACATCAATTTCTTCGAAAAAGCAGAGAGCAATGTCTTCATGAGTCTTGCGTTCATTTACACAATGACTTTGAAAAGAGTCGAAGGAGTTCTCAATCACACCAACGTTCAAGCGCTCATCAAGTCTGGTGAAAAATTCGATGCCGTAATTGTAGAGCAGTTCCTCAATGACGGCCACAAGGCGCTTTCTGCACATTTTGGAGGGCCCTTGATATCGTTTTGCACGACAGGAACGACTAACTGGATAAATCCCCTCGTTGGTAATCCATCACCCATAGCGTACATACCAGAAGTTATGATGCAATTTTCTGAGAAACCTACTTTTTTCGAACGACTTCAGAACACTTTCCTCTACTTGTTCAGCTTACTCTTTCACCAAATCATAATATACCCAGCAAACAATAGGATAATCAAGAAATACCTACCTGGCCAACCCGAGTTGGACGACGTTCTTTATAACTCTTCGCTCGTGCTTCTGAATACGCATAACAGCATTGGCCAGCCTGTGCCTTATGTACCAAACATGATTGAAATCGGTGGTTTCCATGTGCAACCTTCTGGAAATCTACCAATGGATATCCAAAAATTTCTGGATGAAGCAAAAGATGGAGTGATTTATTTTAGCATGGGTTCCAACTTGCATAGCAAAGACCTTCCGAAAGAGAAACTCAACGCATTGGTTAATGCCTTCGGCAAACTTAAACAGAAAGTGTTATGGAAGTTTGAGGCCAGCGAAATACCTAACAAACCCGACAACGTCAAACGTGCTAGCTGGCTTCCACAACAAGACGTTCTTGCGCATCCAAATGTGAAACTCTTTATCACGCACGGCGGTTACTTGAGTACGATTGAAACAATCTACCATGGTGTTCCTGTGCTGGCCATTCCAATTTTCGGAGATCAAAAACTGAACGCGCAGACAGCAGTTAAGAATGGTTATGGACGTGCATTGCCTTACGCTGAAATTTCCGAACACAGGTTGTTAGAGGAGATTATTGAAATGTTATCAAACCCTGTTTACGGTCAGAACGCCAAGAAACGATCTAAGTATTTCCATGATCGCCCTATACAACCAATGGATCTTGGTGTATATTGGGTCGAATACGTTATACGCCATGGAGGCACTCCGCATTTGAGGGTAGGGGCACTTGATATACCATGGTACCAATACTTTTTATTAGATGTCATAGGTTTTTTGATATTAGTCGGATTGGTAACTTTATACATCAATTACATGGTGATCAGAACTATTCGCCGTAAATTCTGTGGGGGGAAGCAACATACCCAAAAGCAGCAAAAAGTTAAGAAAAACTGAACGTGAACTCTAGTCTGTATAAAATAGAAAACAATATATACAAAATAATGGAAACAAGAAATCAAAATAAATTGGAAAAAAAACCTGCACGTCATCTTTTTTTCCACCCACTTACATAATCAAGAATGCATTGGATTACAATTTTAAAAGTTGCGCCGGTCTTTCTGACGCTTCTGGGTGAAAACCACATTAAGAGTTGTAACGTTATAGGCAATTTTGCGACTATTCGTGACGTTACATTGCACATCCGCAGAAAAAGGGGCAATATCCATTTTGCTTACATGAAGGAGGCCGAGGCTAGCGAATGCTGATATATACTTATCATGAAATATCAAAATATTTTACTACAAGTCAAATACAAAGCAATCCAACAAGCAGTTAACCCATATAACAAGATAATACACCAAAACAAAATAATATGCCAAGAAGGATCCGGTTAACACCTAAACTGGACCAAAATTGAAATGGACCACCTCGAAATTTGGCCTCGGTGAAATTGGGGATATCTCATGAAAAAATTGCCCGATTCAGAATTTTTTGTGGTGTTCGATAGAGCAATCTTTTGACTACGAGATACCATCTTCAGTCACCTGATTGTTGACCTTATGTAGGTTATACAGGGTGACAATAAAAGAAGTGCAAAAGAGACCTGACTTTGGCAAGATCCCGTTTTAAGAAAACAAGTCACAGAATCTTGTAGGTGACATTTTTGGAAAGCATATATCAATATCTCGAAACGGTTCTGCACTTCTGATCGTAATTTGTTTTTTCACAGATTTTTTGTTTATTTTGTGACTAACAGAGTGAGAATTGAGCAGTAAAACAGGCACCCATGATGGTACAAACTGGTGACTATGGCAATTTTAATGCAACGGATACTTGTCATTGATGCATTTTGAACCATTCTGGGCCATCTAACATGTAATACAATCTCACAGCATGCTTGATTTGTCATGGTCGCACAAGAGGTCTAGGTCTTCACCACTTCTGAGGGCCGGTGGGATCCAATTGTTTTGATTTGATACAGCTATTATGTACGTTCCTGTCCAGTTTCAAGGATGAGCAACAGCCCTGGTAGACTCGATACCAAAAAATCCAAAAATCGCAAACAAAATAATAACTCTTTGGAAAAACTAAATTTGTACGATCAAAAGTCCAAAAATATTTTGAGATATTGATAGATAGATATTCCTAGTTCTACCTTTCGAAATATTTCATCACCGAGGAAACCTAAGAGCCTGTCACTTGTTCTGTCGGCCCGACAATGGATGCAGGATGCTCGCTAAACGCTCAACTCAACGGAACTTTTCCACTCAACTTCGCCATTGAGTCCCACTTTCCCGAAGGGACGCTTAGATCAAAATCATTACTGACGTCCCTGGATACCGCCGGGAAAGTTTTGTGTCGCCCCACAACAGATTTTTTAAATAGCACCTTGCCGAAGTAAGGTCATTTTGCACTCCTCCCATTGCCACCCTGTATATTGTACATAAGGTTGACAATCAAGCGATCTAAGATAGTGCATGTGTTGTAGTCAAAAAACTACTCTGTCGAGCATCACAAAAATTTCTAAAATCGGACAATTTTTTCTTTAGATACCTATTCTCATAGTGCTAGCGGTACGCAAAAAAAAAGTGGCATTTGATGATACAAGCAAGCCACTTCGCATATTTGTTGTCTAAACCCAGTAGAAAAATTTGACCCGCAGTTCCTAAAAATTCATCCCTTAGGACCCGAGATTTGGGGAGGGGGAGGGAATGCTTCAAAAAAATACCAAACTTTTTCATCCAAACCTGCTGATGCGTGTTTGGTGTCAAAACTATATAACTCAGACCTCCTCGATACAATGACAATGTCAAAACTCTCGTGTGGTCACCGGAAGTCGAGTTAAGTCGTCATCTTTGAAAATTAGAGCTGAAGGTCAAAATTACAAAGTGAGCGTCAATTACCCATATGTTGGGTATCGATTCTTAAGTTTTCGGGGTCGCTGAAGACGTATGAAATGAAACAAAAACCATTGGGTACACAGGTTCGCCCATATGGTCTACCCATGGGCCCAGAAGTCAGGCAAGCGAGAAAAATCCTACAATTTTTTGAAAATAGAAGTGAAATAATGATGTGAAATAGCTCCAGTCTGTACTTGGTGATAATGCTGTATTAGCTGTTCTATGTGAGATTCATGATGTTTACCTGTGAGCTGTCAGAAATCCAAAATGGCGCCCATTTAAAACACTCACGGGAATAATTTATCGTGATTTTCTTTAGAAAGCTCCTACGTGTCACTAGCTAAGCACATGCTGTTCATCAGTGAACAACAACTAAGAAAGTTCCTTACACTATTGGTGGTATCTTGCATCGTTTAAAAGATATCCGCCGCGAAACTGTTTCGGAACCGTTTTTGGACAATAGATTGAATACTTGAATAGCAAAAAAAACTATGCATGTAGAATTGAAATAACCGACCTAGAGATATTTATTTTGTTATATGTGGTCATGTTTTATAGTTTAGATTCCGTGATCTGTCATCCCTGGTCTATGTATGGAGGGTCATAAATCCAAGATGTCCGCCTCTGTAAGTTTAAAAATTTCATACCAACTTTATTGTTGGATTTCGATAAATAAGAATTATCTACCGCACCTGTACATTACTTATATATTTCTAAAGAGTTCCTCACATTTTTATTTCTTCAATAATTTGAGAGATATACCAACTACCTACCTACCTATCTAAAGTAAAAATGTACTTACGTGAAATTTTAATTGAAAAATGACACCTACATGATAAAAACTAATGAAAAAATCTTTCGCTCTGCCACCGTTTTATTCAATAATGTTGCACTGTTGCAGAAAACAGGAGGAAATAGAGTGGCGGAAAAAAGATCCAATTACAAAAAATCTAAGAAAGTATCTAATGCATTTGATCCAAAACGCGAAATATTTAAAATACAAAAGGTTACAGTACCTAAGATGTAAATCTAGTATGTCTAATATACAGTAGGTCCAAAATATAAATGCAATCCACCGAAAATAGAAAGGGTCACAAGTTTCCTCCTTCTTTTCAGATCCACTGGATCAGGAAATGCTTCTTGACTTGAGTTTCCTCCATTTGTGCTAAGTCCACCAGATAAGAAGCTGCTTTTTGACTCGAGTTTACTCTTTTCGTTTAAACTTACTAAGCAAGACTTAGTCGACGACTCTAGAGAGGGTCTGAAAAGATAAAGGGAACCTGAATCATTGAGCAATTTTTATCTGGTGGGTCTGGAAAGGAGGAATCTGAGTCAAAAACCAACTTCTTTTGATAGGTTTGGAGAGGAGGCAACTTGAGTCAAAAGCCAGCTCCTCAACTGGTGAGTCAAAAAAAGCAACTTTCTCATTGGTGGATTTGAGGAAAAGGGAGTACCTAAACTCAAAACCATTTATATTTTTGAACTTTTCTACATTGTACAAATTGTGCTATAGATCTTTCGAATTTCAGCTCTTTTGTACTGTCGATTTTTGTACTTCGAATCTTTTGTACTTAATTTAGATATTTTGCGTTTTGGATCTTTTGTATTTTCGATATTTTGCACTTTGGATCAAGTACATCAACCTATTGTTTGTAGACCGACAGATGACGCAATCTAAACCATAAAACATGACTACATGAAACAAAGCAAATATCTTTAGGTCGGTTCTTTCAATTCTACATGCAAAGTCTTTCCTCCTATTCAAGTATTCAATCTATTGTCCAAAAACGGTTCCGAAACAGTTTCGCGGCGGATATCTTTTAAACGATGCAAGATACCACCAATAGTGTAAGGACCTTTCTTAGTCGTTGTTCACTGATGAACAACATGTGCTTAGCTAGTGACACGTAGGAGCTTTCTAAATAAAATCACGATAAATTATTCCCCTGAGTGTTTTGAATGGGCGCCATTTTGGATTTTTGACAGCTCACAAGTGAACATCATGAATCTCACATAGGACAACTGATACAGCATCATCACCAAGTACAGACTGGAGCTATTTCACATTATTATTTCACTTCTATTTTCGAAAATTTGTAGGATTTTTCTCGCTTGCCTGACTTCTGGGCCCATGGGTAGACCATATGGGCGAACGGTGTACCCAATGGTTTTTGTTTCATTTCATACGTCTTCAGCGACCCCGAAAACCTGAGAATCGATACCCAACATATGGGTAATTGACGCTCACTTTGTAATTTTGACCTTCAGCTCTAATTTTCAAAGATGACGACTTAACTCGACTTCCGGTGACCGCACGAGAGTTTCGACATTGTCACTGTATCGAGGAGGTCTGAGTTATATAGTTTTGACACTAAACACGCATCAGAAGGTTTGGATGAAGAAGTTTGGTATTTTTTTGAAGTATTCCCTCCCCCTCCCCAAATCTCGGGTCCTAAGGGATGAATTTTTAGGAACTGCGGGTCAAATTTTTCTAATGGGTTTAGACAACAAATATGCGAAGTGGCTTGCTTGTATCATCAAATGCCACTTTTTTTCAATAATCCTGGTGTACCGCTTGCACTATCATATTAAACGAGGCAGAATTTTGGGGTGGTTCATTTCGATTTTTTCCCAGTTCAGTTAATGTGGTTTATGTAGTATCAATCGACTCTTTCTAGAAAAAAATTCACTTCTTTCACTGAAAACACCAGAAAAACGGAATACAGAAATGCAAGACAAGAGAGAAATGATGAAGATAATGTTAGCAGAAATCGAAGATACAAGAAGGGGTGGTAATAAAGATTACAGAAATTCTAGTTCTGGCGATTCCGATTGTTGATGATCAAAAACTGAATGCTCTAGTAGCTGCATTCAACAATGGTTATGGAATTTCAGTCCCATACATGGAACATGGCAGTGAACGACGACACATTGAAGAAAAACCTAAATGAAATTCCACATAACCCAAAGTAGGTTTTCTGTCAATAATTATGTTTATGCTTTTCCGACGTCTTTACTTCTTGAACTGGCCTAAGTACCTACATATTAAATGCATTGCTTAGGGTTATGATCAGAGTTAGGTATCTATCAACTTGTCACTATAAACTCAAAAATTTGGGGGCGTACAATCTTATTCGGTCTGATTTCAATCGAGTATAGACAATACAAATAGAGAAGACCATATGTTATCACCACCGTCGTCACGGATATTGGGGCATCAAAAATCAGCCAACCTTTTTTTGAATGATGGACTCGCCTGGTTCCTACGCAACCATAAAAATCCGTGACGACATTATGGTCTTTTCTATTTGTATTGTCTATACATGTTTTAAGTATGAAAATAGTACCAAAGCAGGATCCAAGCTTCTCCCATGATGGTCCTGTAAAACCTATGGATTTGGCCGTTTATAAGTAGGAGGTGGAATAAATATATGATACGACATCGAGGTTCTCCGCATCTCAAAGTAGCAGGATTGGAACTGTCGTGGTATCAGTACTATCTTCTGGGCGTGAATAAAGTGATGTGTTTCACAGTTTTCATTGGACTCCACATCAATTATATATCGTGTGAACAATTGAATTTTTAATTTAGGCAGGCTGTGGCCTGGTCGAAATCAGGGATGCGAAGCTGCATTTGGCTAGGGCACCGCCTGCTTAAATTATGAATTCAATTATTGATCACACGATATAATATGGTTATAATTATAAACAGTGTGCTTTCAGTTTGGAATTGGCTCAACAGCAAAAACCTGAACAGAAAATCAAAAAAATCTTAAATTACCTACCAATCAGATAAAATGAAAACACCAATTAAGTACCTTAAATGTCGCTGTACTAGAATGATAGTAAGATAACTTCAAATTTCTGATCTTCGGATTAATTCAAAATCTATAGGTCCAAGCTATTCTCTACCTGATAAAAAAATCGAATTACTCAGAATCATCATGGAAGTAGATAAAAAATGAATACCTCACTGTTATAATTACCTGCTATTCAAACAGTTCTGGTCTAATACTCGAACATCTAAAAATGTTCTATTTCTTCTACTGAGAAATAGAACAAATTTGATCTTGCCTTCTGGTATAATACGAAGACATTTCAACATGTCCCAATTTTACAACAAATCTGATTTGAAAATTTCAAGTTGTCCTTGTTTTTCATGTTATCTTAGTATTTTACTGTGAAAGATATCTCATTCTTATACCAAAAAAACCAACTGATTCAATAAAAGTCTTCAGATATTTCATTTTAACTCACTATTGCACAAAACATGCCCTCATGCGTTTGTAAAATATCTTACTTTTCTCTAAGTTGTCCCACTGTTTGACCAGAAATGGGAACTCTGGGAACTACCTACACTCTTCTGATTTTTGTGTGGATGGGATTCATCGGCGTGATTAGGTACTTGATTTCACTGCTCAGGACATCGTACTGGAACAAGAAATTTGCGGAACTTGTGAAAGGTGAACTACATCCACTCCATACTTGCAATTTGCAAAGTTAATTTCAGTAATTTTTTCATTCTTGACAGGAACAGCCGACACATCAACATATCCTATCTTGACAAAAACGCACCAACATAACCTATCTTTCGAAGCCAGACGCTCAGGCGCACACTAGGCAGTTAGACGTGAAGTCTACAATGCCAAACTGTGAAATTTGTCCAGTCTACTAGAATCACAGTACAAGTGAACCTACTATATCTAAAAAATTATAACTCATCTTTGAAAGTTCCAGGATCTGTGCAGAATACATTCCCTATAACATAGACAAAATCATCATAAATCGTAATGCAGAGTATTGAGTTATTACCTGGAGGTGCATGCTGTATTGTTCTGGTCATTAGTAGACGCCGGGCCGTGCCGACTAGAGTTCAAATCGATTTTTCCTATCTCGAAAAACAGAATTACAGATCGAATGCATGATTTTCGTGAAGAATACAGTTTAATCTAATGGCCTTTGGGATAATTTCAAAGATAGATATCTTCAACAGTAAAAAGAAGTTTTGTGAAAATTGTCAAAGAAAAAACAGGTTTTCTCAAGTCAACTTGTTCGAACTTGTTTCTATCCAAATTTACACAACGGATTCAAGTTTAGGACATTGAATTCAGTTGGAAAAGAGACCAATCTTGTCGTGATCAATCCTTTTTGGCTCAGGAAGAAAAAGAGCCACCCACCCGAGCTTCGCCCTCCCCCACGACCCCTCTTCCACGATGATCGACACTTTTTGTGCCAAAATTGTATCAAAGGGTTGGGATGCGTCGAAATACAAGTAATTTGCATCCATTGGATTGACGGTTTCCATCGGGTTCCATCCTCTTCATTCTGAGCTGCAATTTTTTACCCCTCCTCCAATAACTCGAAGCTTCGGGGTGCAATTTTTGACGATTTTGGGTATGTAATAGGGCACTTAATTCTGAATATAAAATCAAATTTTCACGACGTTCATATTTTGGCCGAGGTTTTGGCAATTTTTTCACTATCTTCCCTGTGATAAAACAAAATTGGCCTTGGAATGTATAAAAACAACGTGTAAAGGCAGCATTTGAAACTTCGCTTGTAAAAATGTACTCTCCGCTCATTTCTACATTAGTCCAGTCACTATGTCTTTCTTCTTCGGAAAAATTAGTGGAGGGTTGAAATTTTGTACACGCATTCCTTTGATTGTCATGAACGGCCTGTAAAAAGTCCCCTGAAATCCGAGCTTAGGAACTTTGGATAATCGCCATCAAGTGTTAAAAAGTCGTTTTTTCGGCACAGAAATCATTTCTTCATTGCAAGATGGTTCTTTTTGTGATTGAATGATTGCGTATTACCATCTTGACAATCGCCATACACTATTTCTACTTTTGAGTAGATGGCGGATCCAAGATGGCGGCCAAGAAGGAAGAACAGTTAACTGTCTTATTTCCATTAGTAGAACACCTAAAAAATGTCTGTAGATTGCATTCTATTTCTGACATAATTTGTCATGGAAATACCAAGTTTTACTTCAATATCTCGAAAAATCACTGATTTATTGAAAAAAGTTGACTTATGAGAAATTTTCAGTTTTTTCAGAATATTTCAAAAACGGTCGAAGATATTTCGAAACCGTTTACAATATCTTCGTAAGCATAAACTGACGAATATATAGGGTGATTTTTATGTCTTCAGCTATTTTGGTTCTTGAAGATTTTATTTCTTCATTTCTTTTCTCAACGCATTTGGTATTACCGTTATTTAGTCTGAAGAAATTGCCACAATGCAAAAATTATTTGCGCATCATGTTTTTACTAGCTTTTGATTATTTGTAAATGTAGTTGCAAGGTAAATATCAGCTATATCCATGCAAACGCCATATTCAGCAATCTTGCTATAAAGAAATTACTTCTTTGCCGAAAAAACGCCTTTTCAACACTTGATGGCGATTATCCAAAGTTCCTGAGCTCGGATTCCAGGGGACTTTTTATAGATCAAGACTATTAAAGGATCATGTGTACAAAATTTCAACTCTCTACTAATTTTTCCGAAGTTGATACTATTTTTTGAACATAGTGACTGGACTACATGTAGTTTCAACTCCCCTAGCAGGTATATTAACCGCAATACAGTGCCTCAGGCGCGAAATCTTGCGTGGCGCCACATCTGGATTTGCGAAGAAGGGTCTTCTGAACAAGTATGCCAAATTTCATGCTTTGATCACAAAATGCACAGATCATTCCGCTAACCCCCCACCCCACTATAATTGGAATTTCAACATCAAATTTCACTTTCGGTCACTTTCGAGCCGCTATATTGAACTTTTTTTTATGAATGATTCGATTTGAATGAAACTATTAAAACACTAGAATCGAATCATTTACATAAGAGCTCAATGTGGCGGCTTGAGAGTGACCGAAAAAGACATTTGACCTTGAAATTGCAATTATTTAAACCAGACATGAGTGTGATCCAAGTTTCAATGGAATCGGATCACTTTCTTGTAAGTTCAACATGGCGACACAAAATGATCAATATCTTTAGCAATTCACCTTCGATTTTCAAAATTCAAAAACATTACTGGAGCTGAAGGACCAGTCTTCATAACTATTGTGCTATTGGAATGCATAAAAAAATTGTTTCTGGGAAATCGCGCTCGTACTGAGCTTTCGGCAATTTTACACTGTTCCATTGATCACCCTGTAGAAACTTGATAAAACATTGTTCGTATTCGACGTGATTAAAGCATAAAAACGAAGAATGGGGCTATCGAACACCGAGAACCGATACGAAATCGCTGACGGCAATCAAAAGTTATGATGATTTTAGAAATCGTCTGAATTTGCTTGTCCCCTAGATTCTTTTGATGTGTGTATGTTTTTCAAGTTGTCTTACTATCATTCTAGTACAGCGATGTGTTCGCTAGCCAGTAAACTATTAAAATTATTTACAAAAAAATTCCATTAGTAGGGAGGAATAACGCAATATCGTGAAAAAAATCTTGATAAGTAACTGACTGAAGGTGATCTTGTAAGCTTCCTCAACAAATAACGTACCTACTGTAATCGATTTTGCGTATAAACAATACCTAACATTTCCGTAAGAAGCCAGCCATAAAGGTACAGGTACAACGGTCTCGTGTCATGAAGCTTTTTCATGTTTAATTTTTATGGGCGTTTGAATTAATTAATGCATAACTTATTATTATGTTGCAATAGAAAAGATTGTGTATTCAATCATCCTATAAGAAAAATACCGTTAGTTGGCGATTTACCTACTGCTTAAAACAATAGTTATTGCACATGATCAACAACATTCTTTGATTACCTATACGTCGACAGGTGCTTAGAATAAGAAGATCAAAGTCCCTGACAATGGCAATGACTTTGCACCTAAATTATTAGCATTGCAGAAAACAAGAACGCGAGTACATCAGTAGGCAGCGCAGCATATACCTGACTCTACCCAATTCGGTAATGAAATTCAACTTTACGCCAAGAGCTCAAGGATGACCACTACTCGTATAATTAATTGTAACGTAGAGCCCAGTATATACCTACGTTTGATGCGATGATAACAATTTATGAAACTGGAGATTTTCAGTCCATCACCGAAGCATGTAGGTAGAGGTACGCACCTGTTATAAACATACGTGGCCGAAATTTTTAACCTAACAACACTTGAAAATGAAGACAGCCGTGGTAGTTTTCGTATGCTTTCTAAGCGCAGCCAAAAGTGCCCGAATTCTCGGTGTGTTTCCCATGCCCTCGCGGAGTCATTACTCTCTCGGAAATGCGCTGTTACGGGGTCTAGCCGAAAAAGGACACGATGTCACAATGATCAGTCCTTTCGAAGAAAAGAATCCTCCGAAAACCGGAAGCTACCGTGACATTGTTCTCACCGGTTTTCTCGAAGAGCTTGAAGGTAAAGTGATTTTGAGATTTCCATACCTGGTCTGATATACGGTTCTGTTTTTCCAGAAAAGCGAAAGTTATCGAATACATTCGAAAGAGAAGACTTGAACCCATTCCTCAACCTAGGTATCTACAGCATAGTGTTGTCACTGATGAGTGAAAATGTCTTGAACCACACCAAAGTCCAACAGTTGATCAAATCAGACGCAAAATTCGACGTAGTGATCACCGAACAATTCGTGAAAGACGCTCAGAAGGCTCTGGCTCATCACTTTGATGCACCACTCATAGTCTTCAGTTCAATCGGAGCTAACAGTTGGGTTAATAATTTAGTGTGCAATCCCGCACCACCTTCCTACATACCTGATTTGCTGTTGTCGGCGTCCAGCGACATGACGTTCCTCGAAAGGCTCATGAACGTCCTCCTGAAAATTGTAAACACAATTTTAGAATTTGCTTACATCCACCCGAGTCAAACTAGAATCATCAGGCAGCACCTGCCCAACCCACCGAATCTCCAAGATGTTTTGAAGAACGTCTCATTGGTCTTACTGAATTCGCATCCTAGTCTCAGCCAGCCTGTGCCATTAGTGCCCAACATGATCGACATCGGAGGATTCCACGTGAAACCTCCGAAGAAACTACCAAAAGACCTACAGGATTACCTAGACAGTGCCAAAAATGGTGTCATCTACTTCAGCATGGGATCGAATTTGAAAAGTTCTGATTTCCCAGAAGAAAAACGAGCGGCTTTCCTAGAAACTTTTGCGAAACTGAAGCAAAAAGTTCTATGGAAATGGGAAAGTGATACTTTACCGGGTAAACCTGCGAACGTCAAACTGAGCAAATGGCTGCCACAACAAGATATTTTAGGTGAGGAAATAAGATCAAAAGTTTAGCCTAATTATTTAATTTACCAACCCCAAAGTGATTTATTCGTTTTCGACTTTTTAAAAGTTTAAAAGTGAGCCATTCTCGACTCTATAATATGTAGGTATTATGCCGTTTTCCCAACCAAGGTGAGAAAAGCCAGCCTACTTATTGTCTTGTCATATTGTTTCACACGATTGACAGCTGTGCATGATGATGTTGGGTTATATTTGGTTACCGCTACACTAAACTTCTTCCAAGCTTTGATGATTCTGATGCCTTCATTCTTGAATTTGGTGTGTCTGATAGATAGATAGATAGATAGATAGATAAGAGTTTATTGCTTCGAAAATATACATTTTATAGCAATGTGAAAATAAACAATATAAACGAAAACGACAATGTAATAACAACAACAACGCATGATGAACATGACAATAAAATTAGTGTTAGGTGCAAGGCAATGTATTGTTCCCTGTCATAGACGTTCCCCCTGCAGGATTGGAGAGCGCGTTCACACACTCACCACTCACTCAGGATGAATGAGCGCAGCCTCAGAGAGTTTGAAAGAAAACCAAATAATCTTGAGATGGTGCCTGTCTCCGTGCATGTGAGCACGTCATGGAGGTCCTGATTCGCGAAAGGCAGAATTTTCTGCCTAGTCTATTGGTGCTAATGGAGTAGGGTAATATACTATTACTTGCTGTTTCAGCTCATCCAAACGTAAAACTCTTCATTACACATGGAGGTCTACTGAGCACCATAGAGACTATTTACCACGGGAAACCTGTTCTGGCAATTCCAATCTTGGGAGATCAGAAAACCAATTCAATAAGAGCAGTTGAAGATGGCTACGGACTGTCTATACCATACCAAAGCGTGACTGAGGACCTTCTCACTGCAAATATCAACGAACTATTCACTCAGTCCAAGTATTACCTGAAAATAATAAATACTGTCCATTTTTTATTGTTGCAAATTACAGATATACAGAAACCGCTAAACTCAAATCAAAAATTTTCCATGATCGCCTGGCCAGCCCGATGGACACAGCAGTGTACTGGGTGGAATACATCATCAGGTATAAAGGAGCGCCGCATTTGAGGGTTGCAGGCGTTCATTTACCTTGGTATAAGTACTACCTCATAGATGTTCTTTTCACCTTATTAATTAGTACTTACGTACTTGTGTCTATAATTTATCACATAGTCAAGAAATTATGCCAAATAGTGTTCGGTCAGAAGACTGATGATAAAATAAAGAAAAACTGATCAAGTATAGTGTAGATCATCTCGCTTGAATACTTCAAGAACCATCGCAGATAAAATATTGATTATCATAGATTATTCATGTCAAAAGTGATCCATTATTTCATTCACGGGATTGCTTCACTCTCTAATAGTCCGGTGGTTAAGCGCCAAAAAAAGCTCGAACTATGCATTTTGAGCTTAAGCAATGCGCTTTTGGGGTTCGATTGGGGATCCCCATACCTTAATTTCAAGAGTTGGAGACATCGGTGCACTCGATGCGGAGGGGGTCTGGGGGGCCCTTGAAAGTTGAAGGTGCGAGGCTTCCCACCAAATCACCATACCACCAAGAAATTCCTACTTGGATGTCATTAAACGACTCTAACCTACACATTGACAACATTTGTTACCATGTCCCAACAGTTCTTCACACTGAAAAAAATTAATTCTTATGACAGATCGGAAAAAACTGTTTTTCTCAATTCTTCATCCCCACAACGAATCAACTGTCAAGTTTGGTGTCATTTTAGAATAAACGGCATCCTCTGGTTTCATTCACCAAGTCAAAATGTTTGTGAGACCAACGTGCAAAGAATGGCACGCCAAGAAGTGAGCATTTTTGAGCACCTCATTTAACAGTAGTTTCTTGACTGATACCAATCGATATGATTGATAATTTTGACATGGATGAATAACTTGAACTCTTTTGTAACGGTAATACATGTGAATGAAACTCGACACGAGCGTGGAGGCCTGGGAAAAAAATTTTTCTCCAGCGGTCGAATTTATTTCACGCCTACTGAGCGTTAGTTTGTTGGACTCAGGCAGGCAACGTTTGAATAGGTTCGGAGACAAAATTTCCATATCTGTTTATGCAGCTGAAGAGCATAATTCTGGAAACTGATTTGAGAATCATCAAAGATTATTTTGACAGTCACTAGGTACCCCCATGGGGATTAACTGCAGGGATCATGGCTGACGACGGAGGGCATTCAACTTTTAAAGTGTTATTTTCTATTTTCCTCTACCAACCTTCAAGGTTGTTATCATTTTGTACGTGTAAGTTTTCTTATGTTTGGAGAAGAAATAATTTTATAAAAACAACCGTGAAAATGACTGTCATAGTGGCAGAAAATAAGATCTTGGACGTTGAATTTCCTCCGCCGTTAGCCATCACCTCTGCAGTTAACCACCATGTGGGTACTGACCGGCAAAACAATCATTGATGATTCATAAATCGATTTCCAGAATTAAACTGCTCAACTTTTCAGAAAGATATGGAAATTTTGCTTCCAAAGCTATCCAAACGCTGCCTGCCTGAGCCCAACAAACTAACGCTCAGTAGGCGTGAAATAAATTCGACCGCTGGAGAAAATTATTTTTTTCCAAGCCTCCACGCTCGTGTCGAGTTTTATTCACATGCATTACCGTTACAAAAGAGTTCAAGTTATTGATCCATGACAAAATTATCGATCATATCGATTGGTATCAGCCAAGAAACTACTGTTAAATGAGGTGCTCAAAAATGCTCACTTCTTGGCGTGTCATTCTTTGCACGGTGATCTCACAAACATTTTGACTCGGTGAATGAAATCAGAGGATGCCGTTTACTCCAAAATGACACCACACCTGGCAGTTTATTCGTTGTGGGGATGAAAAATTGAGAAAAACTGTTTTTTCCGATCTGTCATAAGAACTAATTTTTTTCAGTGTGAAGAACTGTTGGGACATGGTAACAAATGTTGTCAATGTGTAGGTTAGAGTCGTTTGATGACATCCAAGTAGAAATTACGTGGTGGTATGGTGATTGGGTGGGAAGCCCCACACCTTCAACTTTCAAGGGCCCCCCAGACCCCCTCCGCATCGAGTGCACCGATGTCTCCAACTCTTGAAATTAAGGTTGAGGGACCCCCAATCAAACCCCAAAAGCGCATTGCTTAAGCTCAAAATGCATAGTTAGGACGCTTAACCACCGGACTATAAACGCTCATCTCTCAGTCGTTCCCGAGTACAAAATAATCAGTCACTTTTAACACTGGCCACGGGCTTCACCAAAAAATTTGAGAGCGGTTTAAGCGGTTGAATACGGTTACGTATAAAACGCACACTGTTCATCACCGCGTACCACAATAAATACACGCCAACAATTATTTACTTGGGAATATGTCTGAGACTACTTCCCGCTTCTATCGCTATCGATCACTTCCGATTCAATACTGCTGTCTAGGCCGAGGACGGTGCTTTATATATGCCTCCGACTAGTGTTCCCTCATGTTCCATGCATGGGTCCTCCACCAAATTTCACAGTGACCTGGCATACGATCTCTAGGCGACTCCCGAATAATCACACACCTTTCGCGTGCTTCCCATGTGTTCTGGAATGTCGGCACCTTCGCCAAAATGAACAGATGTGTCTTGACCCACCGTTGAAGGCTCCATTCAGTTCCACGAGCAAAAGCCTACACGCGCGCTCTGGAACGCACCAGAGCTCCGTACTTGCACACTGCGACCTGATATCCCGATGGGAAGAGTCTAGAAAGATCGCGAGTTCTCCAGAATCGCCGCTCGTAACACGATATTAAACGGTTTTTTTTTCTGGTCAATGCTGGTAGATTAATGATGAAAAATACGTTAAATCGCAATTACACCACCCTTTCGTTAATTACTCAGCGTGAAACCTGAATATACATTGATCATTTGACCGGAATCCATGAAAAGTAATCTCAAGTTAGCTATCAACTGCTTGAATATTTTGGTGGAACCTACGGTTAAGGTAGATACATCATAAATAGCTTATTATGTGTTTAGCTCTGTTTTTCAAATTAGAAAACCATTAGTTACCATCCGCTTTTCTTGTTGGTACCTAACAGTAGTGAAAGCGTATCATCATGATGTGTCAACAATATGAAAAGGATAGCGTACATATCTAAACCGAAGCTAACAGTTCAAGGTCGTCAAAAATCAAACATTCTCTAAATTATGTTACAAAAATGATAAGGGGGTATAATATCGATACACAATTCTTTTTGTATATCGAATTTGAAAGTTGTGGACTAAGTGGACTTGAGAAGAATTTTGCTCATTTTGTACTTAATGCATGTTTTCAGACTTTTGCTATTCCAAAATAATAACAATATTCGCAATTACCCCCGGGTGCACCACAAAATTTAATCACGAAATAGCTAAATGAGCCAATTATCTTTGTCGAATTTCATCATAGGTAGTAATATCAATAGAAAACAGTTTGATGAAAGATTATGGAAAAATGTTCAGTTCACAAAAGGTTGTATCCATTATCTGTATGATCACTCCAGTGGCATTGACCTAATAATTCAGCAGAAAAATTTTTTCAGTGATTCCATGAAACAATTTTTTTGTGCAACCGCAAAGTAGTGTTCACCATATTTATGTCCTTATGTCCTAACCGAGGGTTAGTAATAATACTGCATAAGCAAATGAATAAATAAATAAATATGCTATTTTAGCATATTTAAAGGGTAAGTTATATTGAAACGGACGTGACATCAATCGCGAAGCTAATTTTGATGGCTATTACTGTTCAATTTAGAAGTTGTGCTCAATCATTGATAGGTACCTATTCTACGACGAGTTCGCAGTTATCCTGAGGACCACTTAATAAATAAATGAGTCGCTTTTCTTTCGCAATAATATAAAATTATAAAGAAGTGAAGTTCCAAAAAAGGAATTGTGGAATATACCTCCCTAAGTTAAGGATCTATGAAGTTAAGTATAAAAAAGTGAATTTATGGTTACATGAACGAGGAATGCTTCGCTTGCTTGCTTGGGCTTAGTTTTGTAGAATTGAGAGACATCTGTCGTAATAATTGGAAAACGACTTTGACTCAAATGTAGGAACCGTTCTAAAACATATCCAGCTACCTATAGATGGCGGCACATGCATGGAACAATATTTTATTGAAAGACAAATTTTTTATACACCTCTAATTCTGAATTTGTCGTGTTTATTTCTGTCCTTGTTCAGAATAATTTGGGAGGGACATATTGAGGCTCAGGACGATTAAAGAGTCTCAAATTTCTTTTTCGGGCAACGTTTCAACGTGATTCACGTCCTCGTCGGGCCTATATATTTAAAATTAGGTAGGTACATCCAATAATATATAAACGTTGCCCGAAAAAGAAATTTGAGATCTTTTAATCGTCCCGAGCCTCAAGATTTCTCTCCAAATTTGATTCTGAAAGATGCCTTCATTAAGAGATTCCCTGATTCCCTCACCTTTTACGATATTTTATTGAAACACCTATCCAATTTTGTAATAAAATATATGAAGCTGAAAATAACATTATTAGATTTACTATAGTAGGTTCACTTGTACCGTGATTCTAGTTGGCTGTGAGATTTTGTTTCTAAGTTTTCAAATCTGATATGTGAAAACTCCCTAGAACTTGGCAGTTGGTTGCATTGATTTTTGAAAGTTTAAGCTTGACGACAAGATCAACAACTTTACCGTTTGTCAAATCGAGTGTCAAATAGACTGAAAATCACGAGTTTCATGAAAATTGTGGTAAAATTATGCCCATTACTGTGAAAACTGTGTTTGCGCCTCAGCTTGTGTCTTGAACAATAACGTCCAGTGCCCATTTTAAAGTCCTCGAGAGTGCCATCAAGAACTCGCTTCTGGGAGAAAAAATGGGCGGAATAAGTGCTGGGCATGTACCCCATAACGTTCAGCTTTGCGGAGAAGACGTGAATCTATTTTCAAAAACCACATATTATGGAAGCATTGTGAACTATTCCTGGTTTTTAAAAGAAGTACCCACACTCTGGAAGGCTGGAAACGATGGGAAGCTGCACCCTCCTAATTTTTGTGGGGATGGGATTCATCGGCGATAATACTTGATTTCACTGCTCAGGACATCGTACTGGAACAAGAAATTTGCGGAACTTGTGAAAGGTGAACTACATCCACTCCATATTTGCAATTTGCAAAGTAGATTTCGGTAAATTTTTCATTTTTGACAGCAACAGTCAACACACCATCACATCAACATAACCTATCTTTCGAAGCCAGACGCTCAGGCGCACACTAGGCAGTTGGACGTAGTACAGGCGGTACGGAGCACATTTCATAACAATCCTGCATTTAATAAAGAAAGCAAACCACTTTGCACAGTGACTCTTAGAATCATTTCAAGCGATTTGACCCGCAGCACCCGATAATTCGTCCCTTAGGGGGGCCATGGGGGCCCTCCAAATTTTCAAGATGCAAGAACTTTCACAAAACGATCATTGAGTATCGTCATGTGTGTCATAAAATGAGCTCATGGGTCTATTGAAAATGTTCTCAGCAATTATCGTTGTGTCCGTTCCATTCTTCACACTTGAAAAAAAAATTCTTAAGCAGATGTCAAAAAAACTGTTTTTATTTTTTAATCTACGTAAGAAAACGATAAATTCATTTGTTTTGTTCAGTTCCCAAACAAATCGCATTCCGTGAGCCCAATTATAGAGACAAAATTTTTATAATGGTATTTTCCAAAGAAGTGGTGTCCTCTTCAGTACACCTTTTTCAACAGCATTTTTTTCAATGCTCCCACTGGATAACGGTGTTAATTTTTACAGGTAAGAGAAGCTTGAAGTCTTTTCTCAGTGATTTGGATGCAACAAGGCTTCAAAACGCGCAAGGGAGCCCTAAAAGAATTTTTTTCTGCTTGGCTATCAAATTTTTGGCATGTTGATTTTGTAGTAGGGGAGAAGTGGACAAAAATTCCATCTCGGTCGCGCGGGCGGCGGCGGCGGTTTCATTCTAGCGGCAAATATATTCACGCACAACGACTCTGTATTCCGTTGTACTGCGGGAAAACTTGGCACAGGAGTAGCTTGTACCAAAGCAAGTGATTGTTATAAGAGCTGATGCATCGGCTTGATGGTCATTTCTGTGCAATGTTTATTGGCAAAATCGAGAGCTGTAGTCTGAAATAGGTGAAAAATTTATTCAGTAGTGTAATTGTCATATTCTTGTTATAATGTTCAACAAAATTCAAGAAATCAATGAAGTGTTAAATGCGAGTAGTTACTCGTAACTGGACCGACTTCCTTGAAAATTCGAAGAACAAAGCGTAGCTCTTCGATTTTTTAGGATCGAATGCTCTCTGTGATTCATATTGGGCACCAGTTGTCACAAATATGCAGGGAACGATTTTTTCCTCCACTGATGCGTCAACTTCATTCGTTGAAGTCACCATAGGAGACATGGCAGATGGCCGCAAAATCTTGCACATCAGGGATTGGTGTCTCACGGAGGAAAGAGTATTGTTTTCCTCACCGTTGTTACGGATGTTGTGGTATTGGGTATATCGTTTTTCTTTTGTCTTTGCTCTCAAGAACTTCCAAAACTGTGGGCACTACTCGGTAGCGGACTGCACAAAAGATTCATCGCTATCCATCGGATTGCAGAAGGTTTGGGCGAAGAGAGATCTTTTTGCTCTGAGAGGCTTTCACGCGTTCTGTGGCTGCGATACCACCTCGTTCTTTTCGTCCAAACGCATGGAAGACCTGGAAGAGCATGGAGAAAGCGACTTCCGCATTTTGTGTCTTGACTCTGCTCTCCGACTCTGAAGCTGACTCTCTCGTAGACGTTCTTTTGCTGTCCTTTTGGGGCTGGAAGAAAATCGATGAGAGCTGGTCGCCAGTCTGAACACTGATTGCTGAAGTGTGGGGGGACTGCAGTGAGCTACACAAGTACGTTTTTCTTTTTTTTGTGAACTTATAAGAACTTCTAAATTTCAACAGCTGCAAAATGTAAGACTGACTGCAAAACAATAACGTGTACTTGTCGAAAAGCCAGACTTCTGTGTACGCTCCAATGCAAAATATGCAAAGAAGAATGCTGCAACAAAAGGTGGGTTCTTCGCCACTCCTAGGCTATTTCAGAGCCTTTCTAAAAAATAGAGGCGCTATTATTGTCATTACAATGGAGTACCTATTATCATAATATAAACATCCCTGTATTTGATTTCAGTATGGCGGCATCAAAAAAGTTTCGGAAGAGGAGGAGAAATTCTGAAGAGGTTGAGAAATACATCTAGCCGGGGAGATGTTCCAAGTTTGTTTCCAAAATTGCTCAATCATGTTGATGGACCTAGAGTATTTAGGTACCTTGTTCATTTTTATTACTCAAGGACCACGCTGGGCACGGCGCAGAAGCAACACTTCATTTCTTAAATTATGTTGAAGGTTATAACAGAAATACATGTAGAAGACTTGATTTGACATCAAAAATCTGAAATCAGGTATGTTGTGGAGGGAATATCTTATTGCAAGTCGATGATTATTGCACACGGCGCAAAAAGATCTCTTTGCGACATGGACGAAGCGGTTGCTGCATGCCATAACACCCACTTTTGATACCTTGCCTGAGGCATACAGTAAAAATTTCTATCGGCTTGGACATATCTGGGGCCAAACTGATGTTATCATAGATTTTCTTCGCTGTCCTCTTGGGGCTCTAAAAGAGTTGTAAACTGGTCGCCGGCGGTCTGGATGCATATTGCAGAAGTATGGGTGAACTGCGATGAGCTGAAACTCAAGTACGTATTTTTTTGCTTATACAAACTTCTGAAACATCTTTGTATTTGGTCTCAGTATGGCTACATCGGAGACCGGAAAAGTTTCAAAAGAGGAGGAAGAATTCTGAAGAGGTTAGGAAATACTGGTGGAGACGAGGGTGAAGATGTTTCAAGTTTATATTCAATAATTTCCAAATAAATCTTGAATGACTGGAACTCGAGTATTTTGCTTTATTATTAAAGGCTGGGCACAGCGCAGAAGCAATACTTAATTAATTTCTTCAATTCTGTTAAACATTATAACAAGAATATGACAATTACGCTACTTAATAAATTTTTCATCTATTTCAGACTACAGCTCTCGATTTTGCCAATGAACATTGCACAGAAATGACCATCAAGTCGATGCATCAGCTCTTATAACAGAAACAGTTGCATTGTGGGTCATGTTCTGAAGAATGGTCACGATGCAGAGTACCCTGGGTAAAAAATGTTGGTGCTGCGGGCCAAATCACTTGCTTTGGTACAAGCTACTCCTGTGCCAAGTTTACCCGCAGTACAACGGAATACAGAGTCGTTGTGCGTGAATATAAATATTTGCCGCTAGAATGAAACCGCCGCCGCCGCCCGCGCGACCGAGATTGAATTTTTGTCCACTTCTCCCCTACTACAAAATCAACATGCCAAAAGTTTGATAGCCAAGCAGAAAAAAATGCTTTTAGGGCTCCCTTGCGCGTTTTGAAGCCTTGTTGCATCCAAATCACTGAGAAAAGACTTCAAGCTTCTCATACCTGTAAAAATTAACACCGTTATCCAGTGGGAGCATTGAAAAAAATGCTGTTGAAAAAGGTGTACTGAAGAGGACACCACCTCTTTGGAAAATACCATTATAAAAATTTTGTCTCTATAATTGGGCTCACGGAATGCGATTTGTTTGGGAACTAAACAAAACATATGAATTTATCGTTTCCTTACGTAGATTAAAAAATAAAAACAGTTTTTTTGACATCTGCTTAAGAATTTTTTTTTTAAGTGTGAAGAATGGAACGGACAGAACGATAATTGCTGAGAACATTTTCAATAGACCCATAAGCTCATTTTATGACAAACATGACGATACTCAATGATCGTTTTGTGGAAGTTCTTGTATCTTGAAAAATTGGAGGGCCCCCATGGCCCCCCTAAGGGACGAATTATCGGGTGCTGCGGGTCAAATCGCTCGAAATGATTCTAAGAGTCACTGTGCAAAGTGTTTAGCTTACTTTATTAAATGCAGGATTGTTTTGCCTACCGCTTGTACTAACGTGAAGTCTACAATGCCAAACTGTGAAATTTGCCCAGCCTACTAGAATCACGGTACAAGTGGACCTACTTTACCTACCTTACTGGGGAAATTTTTATTCACATGAAAAAAAGTTTCGCTCAGGAGCCCGTCGTAGGACTATTATATAAAGTTGATAATTATTGTATCAAGTAGTGGTTATATAGAAATATATAGATAATATATATTCTATATAATATAATATAACATAATATAGTTATCAAGAATTTTATATACAAAGAAATCCAAGGACAGAGAATATACAACATTAGTGGTTATAAAGTGCGATTTATACTCAATTCCAATTTTGGTCGCAATTTTAATCGCAATTCTAACGAAGTTGAAAGATGCGATTTCCTCTGTACCTTTCATAACCCGATTTTGATCTCAAGATGCAATCGCCACGATTTCAAGGATTTTAAGAAGTTGGCCAATATCCAACTTTTGCGATCCCATCCTTACGGTCAACCAATAAAAATCAAGATTAGCAAAAACGAACACCAGTAGTCTTCTTGATTAGGAAGGTTGTGACTATAGTGACAGGCAAGCTTTCCCCAAAGTTCCTAGGTTTTCTCCCTCCATCATGCCTTATTGTTTCAGACAGGGCGAGCGAGTTATAAATTGACAAGAGGAATCTGGTTACGATTGATCCGACTAAAATTAAAATCGAGCTATAAATCGCACTAATTAACCAGTGCCGTCTCTTGTGTAAATGGGTGATGGGAGTGAATGGGAGATATGAGAACAATTTTATTTTACAAAAATCGTCATTGGTTTTGTTAATTTATGAAACCTTGGGGGGCCCCAAAGAACCCGGGGCCCTGGGCACAGGTCCTTCAGGCCCATGCCTTAAGACGACACTGTTAATAACGGCAGTTCAAGCATCGCATTAAAATATATAGTACGGGGCAGATGAGCAATTTTTTACTGGAATCTGAAAATTGATAATTACTGGACGATTTTTGGCATATATATATATATATATATATATATATTCAAAGATATGCCCTGAACAACACACTAAAAGTCACAAGCCGTCACAGGTGGGATCCACCTGGGAGACTGGAAAATCTCCAGGATACCTGGAATTTCGCTGGAACGCACATACATGGGGAACGGAAAGTCGTAGAAGTGTGATTTTTGTTGTGAATTACTCGTTATAACGTCATCTGTCATAGAGAATGTGGCACAACTCCATAAATAATAAGTGCTTTCCTTTTACAACAAAACTCACTTATGTGATCTAAGTTAGAGAGAGAGAGAGCGAGAAATCACATGCGCGAAAGTGAGATACTACTCCGACAACTTAGGTCAGAATACTTAGTTCAGGTTGTAAAAGGAAAGCACCTATTGTATATGCAATGGAAAATCATCAATTGAGGTCTCCAATTTTCCGTTGTCTCTCTTTACTGTGACGTCATGCGTATAAGAGACGGTTAATCGAGGTCATTGGGCGCTTCCCAATAAGGCGTATAAGGACACAATTCGACACATATGGACACAATTTGACACAGCTAGCGTTCCAATAGCAGTAATAGCACCACATGTCGACACAATCGAAACATTGGCGAGGCTGAGTTTAGAATTGAGCTGGCAAGTGCACTTTGACATTGTGTATCCGTCTTGTCGCAGTTATTGGAAAGCGTCCTATGTTTCTTGAGATATGACATTTCGTTTCTGACACTGGGAAATTTTTCGAATCTGACAAGCGCTCTGTCGTGTATTTATTTGATTTCAGCATGGATTTCATGATTTCACTTGTTCTTACCCTCGTTCTTGCCAATAAGTGTGTTATATGTAGCGGAAAACTGAGAAGATACTTACAGAAATGGTTCAAGGGTGTTGTGTCGCTCTATGCGAGTGCGAGAATAAGACGAATACACCCGGCATCACCATGCACCGGTTCAGGAAAGACCCAAACTTAATGGAAGTGTGGCTGCACCAGCACCACCAGGGATCACGCTGCACCAGACACGTGCATCTTACTACGAAAAAACTCTATTACTTCGTCCATTAAAAACTCCCTTATGGGCTCTAGTGACTTTCCCCACATGATAATGGGAACAGTATAGCTAACCGATTCAAAATTCCCGCAAAAGTCAGAAACGAAACGTCCAAACGTCTTAAACGTCAAAACGTCAAAGGTAACCTCGAAAAACCATGTGTTTTCTATCTCCTAAAACTGGAAAGGTCAATTACCTGATTTTTCTGTAGCGCTCACAGAACTTGAGCAAAATGTGCAAATTTCATTTTAAAAAAATTACCGTCGGAAAATCGAAGCCGTGTCGATTTTGAAAATAGATCTACACGACGTCCAGTCCAGTCTACTTTCGATATCAGTTGAAATTATTCGAAAAAAGTCGATCCCCGAGCCGGAATCCATTTTTTAGTGGAGTCCTGCATCAAAAGCGAGTCGTTTGGTCAAAATCCGGGTGAAAGGACTGAAAGGCTCTCCCGAGTGACAGCGGCTAGGACAAATTTTGAAAATTCATAACATCTGACAGGAAAATGGTGGACTGCAGACTTAATTTGACTCTTTTGTTGTGTTTCTTCCTGCCAAATTTGGTTCCAATCCATCGGATAGATTTTGAATAATTGAATATAAAAATTATGAACTTTGCCATTTTTTAATATTTGACACATGACAGATAGAGAAATGCTTCTAAATGTTCTGAAAACTGTTTTCTAAGAGCTTTCAAATGACATACTGCAAGTCAAGTTCCGTCAGATATAGCTTCTGTCATTTGTTGATAGTGACACTTCTGTTTGACAGATGACAGCGAAAAACTGATGGGCTCATTCCACGGGAAAACCATGTCTGCATATCAAATTTCAAGTCGATCAAATTGAAGGGTTCGGCAGTTATCGCGGAAAATTACAGACACTCCCGGGACGTCTTGCTTAGTTCCAGGGAGCGTTTAAAAAAATCACGTAGTCGCAGTTTGCCACAACAAATACATAATTTATAGAATCGTACCGCGTTCTATATGATAGATGACTTCATCAGGAACAATCCACGGAAAAAAATCAAGTCTTATGGCTTTCCGTTCTCTGTTAATGTGAGTTCCAGCGAAATTACAGGTATATTGGAGTTTTTCCAGTCTCCCAGGTGAATCCCACTTGTGACGGCTTGTGACTTTTAAAATGTTGTTAAGGGCATATCTATGAATATATATGCCAAAAATCGTCCAGTAATTATCAATTTCTAGGTCAAAACCTATCTGCCCTGGTACTAATAGGCAGATAAAGAAGAAATCAGAATTTGAAAAAAAATCCGAAAACCTCATTATTTGCATACCTACGTAGGTATAATAATGCAAAAACAATTATCGACAATTATCAAATTATCAGGGCCATTATTAATAAGGGACTTGATAAGTTAACTTGGATAATGGATGGCGATAAATTTATTTTGAATAAATAGAAGAACTAAGGTAACAAGCAAAACATTTTTGAAGGTTTCCGAATAGTACACAATTAGTACGGCAATCTGATTCGCTGATGGATACTAAATGACAATAATAACATACACCGTTACCAGGTGATCCCCGTTTATTACGGAAGTCTGATCCCCGACCTGGACTTCAGCCCTATAAGGAAGTGAAGATACCCTCGGATGAGTCTTCAAGTCAGTTCAGGTATTCTCAATAAAATAACTGCGACAAAGGTAAGTATACGGTTGCGCCAAATTGAAGAGTGACTATACACGTTCCAAATACAAAAATAAAAAAAAGGTATATATTTCTAAATTTGAACTAGCCAGTTTCAATGGCAATTTTTTTCAATAAATGCAGATTTGGGTTGAATAAAAAATGTTTCGCAACAAAAACAAAAAAAATTGCTATTCAGTTAGACAATCCAATCTCTGAATCCCGTTCTTTTCAGTTTTTTTCAAGTATTGATAGCAACGAATCTGTACAAATTTTTTTTTCAAAGAACAACCCTGAATAATGAATTCTACAATAGATTGGAGTGTGGCAGATAATGACGTCTATTGTTTCGAATTGAGTGCATTGTAATACCAAAAATGAGCATAGAGTATTGCAAGTAGATTTTGGATCATTCTTTTATATTTCTAGTCGGTTCCCAAAAATTTGGAGTGACTTGACTTGTCATAGATTGATTGTTGTTGGTGATGATGATTATTTACCAATATGAAAATTGAAGTAGGTACATTATGTGAATTATTATTCTCTTCACTTACTTTCAAAAATTGTAAGAAGATATCAGATAAGACATGTTAAGACTACTCGTATTCTTGATAGTTCTAGAAGACGGAGGTCACCAAAAACATTATTATGTCAGAAGCAAACTAGGGAAGTAGAGATTCTGATCCTAGAATATGTTTGTAGCGAAGCATTCTGCGATAATCAAAAAAGACTGAAGCAGAAAGACAAAAGAAATCGAGAAACTATGGAAGAATTTTTAGCAGTTCCGGACGACCAATAGTCAGGTACCATAGGTTCAAAAAACTGATCCCGTGGGCTCCTCCGTGAAGGGGGCAAGAGACCTGACATATTTCTTATAGTCCTATATGTGGAGATACCGGAATGTTTTGATGCCACTTTTAAAATGGCCTCGGTTACGTTTATTCGGACCTACCTTGCTTCATTTTCTTCCGATTTGAAATTTTCCTTTTTAGAAATACGTGAATTCATATTCTCTATCCGCTGCTGTCATCGGCTATCATTTATATCAATTTGTTTGACCGAAATTAGAGAAAAACTGAAAATTATTATGGACTTTTAGTCCTATAAGTTTCTTGACTGTTTCTCAACCTAATTCAAGTTGTATCAATCCTTACAGCATCTACAATGAATGAAGTTCACTAAAAACTCAGCTTTCGGGGAAAATAATGGCTACAAGTGATACAGTAGAGAAAAAAAAAAGCGATATTCAAGAAAAATGGTCAAATTGAGAAGTAAAGTGCCGTGTGGTTTTTTCAGGAAGTAGGTATGCCTGTGATTTTTTACTCACTACTTTTTTGGCATATGAAGACATCGAAATACTGTAATATCAATTTCAAAATAGCGTCGTTCCAAAATGGTGGCCATTTGATTTTGATAACATGCCATGGATTCACACTCAACTTACGCCTATTTTCGCTCGACTCGAACCAATTTTGATGATTTTTACGTTGATCATGTATGGATTGACGTTTTCTATTGGCTATTGTCCAAAATTTCAAAATCGAGCCTACGAGATACCGGATGACTCTTGACTACAAGGACAAGCCACTCAAACTAAGTAAGTAAACACAAAATGAAAACATACAATCTCTAAATGAAAAATACCTGGCGCCTGGCGTCTGGAGTAAGTCATTGGGTAAAAGTAAATTGGTTAGAAAAGGTTATGAATGAATATTTCAGCCGTGTTCATTTTTGAGAAATTGTAGGTTCAAAGAAGATTATACGGCTTTAAACTTTGGACTTTTTCCGTTGTTTTTAAAAAAAATATATTTCGTGAGCGGTTGTCAACGTATACATATCCCATACACTTTTATTTTTCAGTAAAATGACTTTTTGGAGCAGATATAAAGTGCCAAGATGAAGTGCTGGGAGAATATGGCCGATGGCCGCTGATAGTTTCGCTCCAAAACTTTGCATACAGGCGCCATCAGCCGTAGCCGTAGCCCCCCAGCTTGTCACTCTATTTTTGCTGCAAAAAGTCTTTCTACTGAAAATAGAAACTGTGTTGGATATATTTGCCAGATTTCAACAAAATTCAACAAGTTGCGGCGAAGTTATGAAATTCGATTTTGTTGCGATCTCTGCCACTCCGCCGCCACTGGTTGAGTTCTATTCATTGAATTTGACAGGTGGGAAGAATAAGATGTCCGTTAGGTAACTCATGCCAAATCAAGGCTCAGTTATTACTTCGACCGTTTACGGAATACATCAGTTATTTATGTACCATAGGCATAAAGTGCATAAAATAGTATATTGTATACCAAGGTTGAGAAAGTATTATTATAGCTGAAGCGCCAGTTTAGATCCCGAAGCGCAGCTGAGGGATATAAGGCGCTTCAGCTATAATAATTTTCTCGACCGTGGTTTATATAGAATTTTTTTTACTACTTCAAAATAGCAATCCAATTCGAGGAACAAGTTAATAATGATGTACTTCACGGCTAGTAGTGAAAAAATTATTTATAACTATGTATGGAAAATGCATGTGCTGGACTAAAAAAAAAGACATACAGCTTTCTATTTATCCATCTATCTACAAATTTTTGAAAACGAAAGAATTTTGAAGCCGATGATTTTGTTCCTTATGTTACTTGTTGATTATGTTACTTACAAATCATACTTTATCTCACTGCTGAAGCATTGATTTTCGACCTTTATAAGTTCCATTTGTACCCCAAGATTTCAAACATGCTGAATAAATGAGAAAAAATAATCAATCTCAATCGGATGGCGCATTTTTTCGCGATTGGTTTCTGATGAACAATTGAAAAATTTTAATAGACGAAGCTCGAGACAAAGTCTCTTTAAACAAAGCGAAAAAAAATCCGCAATAAGAAATCGCCAAGCCGGGATTCATCTAAAGAAAATAATTTGAAGAAAGCCTGCGTCAAGTTTGGTTTGTTGCGATCGTTCATTCGGGGCCATCTTCAATGTATGAGTGACTTGCGCCGGTCGCAACTCAGACTTGAAATCGACCTAAGCCGGCAAAATGCATTCAATTTCGAAATTCACAGTTCGTTTACTACCAGGGTAGCAGACACGCCGAAGGGGTAGTCGTCGATGAAACCGGCCTGGATTCTCGGCTGGAGAGGCAGAGAGGCAGTTTCCTACTATGCTGCACAATCATACACAGCCGCAATGCGTCTGAAACTGCGAGCAGGTTCCTAGATCGTGCTACAATGGTGAGTAAGGTCAGTTAATTCCACTCATTAGGCACCTGGTTCAGCTGAACTTTCACCGTGAACCACAGTGCAATGATTTTTTATTCAGATTAGCACCATATTCTTCACTTCTTTTCTCTTTCATTTATTTAAAATGCCATACCCACATCGTAGTATTTTGTGAATGGTAGCTTTCTCCCGTGTTCACCATCAGGATTCTTGACGAAAATGCATGGGGGTTACAAACAGGGGAGAACTTCGATTCTACACATTCAATTTTCAACTGTTCTTAACTTTTTTTTGCATTACTGACAATTTCTAACGAGGGCAAGTAACAATTCTCACGTACACGGTGCAGCGCTATACAATGTAGGTAGTAGGTACACATACACCAGGATTCAGATTAATTTGGAGCTCGGTCGGTGGAGGTGATTGCGTAAAATATTCGGAGCTTTTGGAATTACTCGAATTTTATGGCATTGATATGCATACATCTAACGAACGGTAGAGATTAGTCGAGAGATTAACGACAAGACGACAGGAATAGCATGCAATCATGCATAGAATGCTCACAAGGCATGCTCACAATAAACCAGATGAAACAAATCATTACAAAATACCTAGACCCTGAACTACTGAGTCCACCACGACATTTTTAGCGAATTTTCGTAGAAAATACGCTATTAGCCACGCTTTGATGTCCGTCCGTCTGTCCGTCTTGTAATTGAACTACTCCTAAACGAAAAGTCGTAACGATATCGGGTTTTTTGCAAACTCGAGCTGAGTTTATGATGAGCGATTTTTTGCCGCGATTTGAGCTGAGCTGAGCGGAGCAGAGCGATTTTTTTGCCTAGGCCAATTACGATGCGGGGAAGTGACATCATGAATGGACAGGATTGGTCCAGACAAAAAAAAATCGCTCAGCTCAGCTCCGCTCCGCCGGGTATCGCTCATCATAAACTGAGCATAATGCTGATTGTCTGCGGATGGGAATAGGCAAAAAAAAAATATTTGGTCAGACCACACGATTGCAAGAAAAAAAATTAAATATGTTTAAACAGTCGGTATTCAACGCTACGGTGTGAACTTCTGCATGGAGGAATCTTACGAACCGTTCTAGATACATGCATACATGCAGCGAACGAAAGATGCAGAGAAAAATAGAAAAAAATTTCGTGAAAAAATCAACCTGATTGATTTTGTCTCAAGGAAGATATCTCTATTTTTATGCGAAATCTATACTTATGTACTTATATGCGGATGCGATTTCCAAGTCGCGGCGCAGCGGTTCAACAAGCTGCTTCTGGCTCCGTGCTCGTGATCGATATAGGTATAATTCTCAGTCATTCAGGATATTTTCTAGTTTTGGTTGATGTCATTCTGTTTTTTTTTAATTTATAATTGACTACTCGTGTTTCCATAAAGATCGAGATTCCTTGTGGTAGTTTCGAGACAATCTGTTCACAAGTAACAGTGAACAGTGCACTCATCTGCACTCCGAAAATGCGCTTATGAGACTCACCCCCGTGAAGACTTCGCTACTTGTTCTACTCACACAGGGATGGTCCAGGTTTTGTCAGACAAACTCTGCAGGTCTGTTGAGGAATAGAGGATCAAAAAGAAGCGAAATCACCCTAACAAGTACCTATAACCTATATCCCGTTCACTTTTTATTTCCAATAGATTGAATTTTTGGAACAAAAATAGAGTGACAAGCGAGCGAGTGACCAAGGAGCGCTGGAAGGATACGACTGATGACCGCTGACAGTTTCGGTCTAAAACTTTGCAGGTGCCATTAGCCGTAGCCCCCCACCTAGCTTTTATTTTTGCTCTAAAGTCATCCTACTGAATTTAAAACGTGAACGGCATACAGGTAGCCGAAAATGGCGGGGAAGCTCTGCAGCACGTTGTGGCGGGCCCTTTGGGGAATTTCGAGAAAATGATTGAAAAAATATCAGACTTTCATTTTTGAAGCGCTCAAGGGTCAAAAACTGCTCCTTCGAATAATAATTTTCTGACTCACCCTGTGAATAAAAAAAATCAATACACATTCAGTGGTAAATATTTGTTTCTCGTAATTCTGCCGTTAACGATGAACAGAAATATTTTGAATTAACAAAACTAGAAGGGTTCAGAGGGCCGTCCCTTGACCCTTGATTACCCAAAAAATGAAAGTCGAATGGTTTTCTCATCATTTTTTCGGAATTGCCTGAAGGGTCCCTTACAATAAACTGGAGAGCTTTTCCGCCATTTTTTGGGTACCTACCCTCAGGGGCGGACTTGGCTTTCGTGGCGCCCAAGGCATGACTGAATTGGCCGCCCCTTCCCCTTAGAGAGGTGTGTTCCAGAGAACAACTAGTTTGTGTTTATATTCTTAGCACTAACTGCTGTTAATGATAATAAGTGGTTTTTCATCAATAATTGACACAAATTAACAAACATTGAACAGAAAAAAATTATGCGAACGCGATTTTCGTGGAATAAAAATAAAGCCACGCATTTTTTTCCAAGAAGACGATGTCAATGCCGCCCCCTTGGATCTGCCGCCCTAGGCACGTGCCTACTTTGCCTATTGACAAATCCACCCCTGCCTATCCTGTAAATTATTTAAAATGCTTACCGTGGGTTCCACCAAAATATTTAACCAGTTGATAGCTAACCCGAGATTTCTTTTGATGGATTTTGGCCAAATGATCAATGTAAATCTAGGTTTCATGCTACGTAAATCACGAAAGGGTGGTATACTTGCGATTAACCATATTTTCCATAATGAATCTACCAGCATTGACCAGAAAAAATCCGTTTAAACTCGGTTTAGCTTAAACCGCTCTTAAAATTTTTGGTGGAACCCGCGGTTAGTGACAAAGTTTTAAAGTCATCTAAATAGTCTCCTTAAAGTTGATGAGAAAGGAAGGTTTTCTCTCAAAAGTTTTAAGCCCCTCTTCTACCGATTTTAGCCAAAATTTGCACATGCAGATGGTAATAAAGATTCAGTGGCGTAGATACAGAGTGAGCTCGCCTGATTAGGCTTTTTTTTCTACTCCACTGAAAGTTGCTAAAATTGTTGTGATTTTTTTATACTACGTTCAATTTTAGGGAGAAAAAATCACTTGCGTATAACACTACAACTAGGTATGACAGAGGGGAAGCCGTTTCCAAGATATTCGATTTTAAAGGTTCAGAAAAACGTTTCCGCCTAGGTGAAAATTACGAAGAAATTAAAAAAAGTTGTAGGTAGTAGGTATTATGGTCAAAGAGATTATCTGCTTTAATAAACTGCTGCGCCATAAAATAAGGTTTCCAACGCTTTAATTCAAAGGTTTCTATAAGCATTTGACATGTGGGATTTGAAAGGATTTCATCTAGATGTGACGTCACGATGTGCGTTTATCTACTTTGTTAACTAATGTTGTCGTAGTAACTAGTTGTTACTAGCTTTGTAATTCAAAAAAATTCAGTTGCCGGCAGTCGGCAGAATTATGTGAAAGAGATATCTACCACTGGATGTGCATTGATTTATATTTCCCCGACCCACCACCCAACGAGAAGAGGAAGTATTGTAAACGCGCTAAAAAAAATCGAGATTTCGACGGATATATCTTTTCTGAGGTCGCCCAGGGCCGGGCCTGGCCTATTTGCCGCCTGCGTGCCAGCGAAAAATTGCCGCCTCCCTCACAGGTAGTGGAGACCCCCTTCCAAAACGGGAATGAAAAGAATCCTTTGAAATTCAACTTTATTATACAGGGTGGAAACTGTTTAAATTTAGTAATTCAATAATCAAAAACTTTCCACAAAAAACCTCGGACACGTCGATTTTTAAATTCAAAATGCCACATTTTGGTATTAGTTACGTGACCTTGACAATGCCAGGGGCGGCGCAAGGGGCAGGAGCCCAATTTTTTCAAATAAGTACAATGGGAGGTCAAAAAAATGACATTTTTATCTTTGTTTGATTCTCTATCTGACCTATAAAAACAATCGAGATCCTGCCCTACAAAAAAATGGCGGCGTTCAAAAGTCAGCATTACGGTTCCTATAAAAAAAGTGGCATTTTCTTCCCATTTCGCCGCCATTGGTGTTGTCAAGGTCAATAGGTCACGTTATCAGTGTGGTCAAAGCTAAGATGGCTCAACAGATGGTACTTGCTTCAGATTTCAAGAAAATGCCACCTTTTTGATATAAGGAACACTGACCTTTTGAACGCCGCCACTTTTTATTGTGAGGCGGGGTAGGATTTCAATTGTTTTTCTAAGTTAGATAGAATGAGCTTCTATCCCTTGCGCCGCCCCCAGCATTGTCAAGGTCACGTAATTGGTATCAAAATATGGCATTTTAACAATCGACTTGCCCGAGGTTTTTGGTGAAATGTTTTTGATTATTGAATTTGAACAAGTTTCCACCCTGTATTGCCGCCCCTATGACTTGCTGCCTGCGTGCAGGCATGCACTGCACGTCTGCTAGGCCCGGCCCTGAGGTCTTCTATGACGATTAAGGGGTTTCTGATGCAACTAAAAAAGTTTTTGAGGGGAATCAGTGTAATTTAATTTTTTTCGTCAAGTAAAAACTCTTCCAAAAAGGAAATGTACGGGCTTGCTATCAAATTTTGAAAATTTCCAAAAAAATTTTAAAATTTCCAAAAAATTTTTAAAATTTTCAATTTTGATTTTTGAAAATTCAAAAACCAGATATCATTGACAATGCATCTTTCCTCAAGGAAATCGCATGCCGAATTTGAATTTTATTATTTTCAAAAAAAGGTAACTACCAAAAATGATTTCTCGTAGACTCATTTTTGGTACCTTTTTTTTAAAAGAAGTTAAAATTTGGCATGCGAGTTCCTTGAAGGAATATGCATTGTCGATGCTATCTGGTTTTTGGATTTTTGAAAATCAAAATCAAAAATTTTCAAAATTTGACAGCAATGCCCGTACATTTTCTTATTGGAAGAGTTTATACTTGACGAAAAAAATAAAATTAAACCGATTCCTGTCAACAACTTTTTTAGTCGCATCAGAAACCCCTTAAGACCATTTCCAGAATGATCTCTGTCTGTATGTTGGTATGTATCTTTGTATATTTGTCTGTCTCCACCATAACAGCCGCAACGTTTATCCGATCGACTTGAAATTTGGTACACGGACATAGTATCTTCGTCGACTGAGCCCATTAGTTTTTGGCTGTCATCTGTCAAACGGAAGTCACTATCAAAAAATGAAAGAAGCTATACCTCAAAGTTCAAAATTTTACCATTTAATTATTCAAAATCTATTCGCTGGATTGGGACCAAAAGCAGGAAGCAACAAAACAAAAGAGTCAAATCAAGTTTGCAGATGCAATCTTCCACCGTTCTCCAGTCGAGCGTTATGAGTTTTCAAAATTTCTCCTAGCCGTTGCCACCGAGAGGGCCTCTCGCACGCCCAAGACGACTCGCTTTTGATGCAGGACTCCACTCAAGACTCAAAAATTCATTCCTGCTCGGAAATCGACTTTTTTCAAAAAAAAATCAAATCGATATCGAAAGTATGTATATTCAATTCGGCGTCGTGTAGACCCATTTTCAAAGTCGGCACGGTTACGGCAGCCCGACGGTAATTTTTTCAAAATGAAATTAGCACATTCCGTGAATTTGAAGAAAGGTTGTTCACTTTCATCCATGTACCAATGCGTCTGACTGCCTCACTCACTTTCCTTTCTACATAATTCAGTTCCTTGTGAAAAACTGCCTATTTCTAACTTTTTAGCTTCTGAACAGATTTATACCAACTTTTTTTGAACAATGAGTAAATGATTCTTGAACATTTCCAGGCAATTACTTTAAAAATTCTCTAAGTTTTCCAAGAGTTTTGCACTTTAAAAGGAGTAACTGGCCTGGCGGATCAAGCCGGACACTAATCATGGAGCTCAAAATGAAGCCCTTATTGGAGAAAATATCTCAATTCTTTAATCTTTTTCTCAAATTCTAACCTCCCATCCGAAAGAACGTCTCATAATAAAATTTCCATCCGTTCCTTCTTACTCGTCGGGAAAGTTTTGGGGTGACCCAACCGATTTTTTTTCCAATAGTCACCAGGACGTCAGGATATGTAACTTTGTTTATTCTTATTCAGTTTTTCATTCTCTACGTTGCTATAGTTTTTTCATCGATTATTCGATTATTACTAGTACGCATTGGAGCCACTTTCTACGAAGCCGCAGAGCGGACATGGAAGATATTTATTTGTAATTGCCACTTTATTCTGGCAATTGAGACTTTTTTTCTGTCAATTGCCACTTTATTCTGGCAATTGCGAATTTTTCTGTCAATTGACACTTTATTCTGGCAATTGCGACTTTTTTCTGTCAATTGCCACTTTATTCTGGCAATTGCGACTGACTTTTTTCTGTCAATTGACACTTTTTTCAGTCAATTGCGTTTTTTTCTGTCAATTGCCACTTTATTCTGGCAATTGCGACTTTTTTCTGTCAATTGACACTTTATTCTGGCAATTGCGACTTTTTTCTGTCAGTTGCGACTTTTTAGCACATTTCGATAGAAAATGATAATTATATGGCCGGTTTGTCCGTCTGTCTGTCCGTCCGTTATTTGTCTGTTCGTCCGTCTGTCCGTGTAAAAGTTGAGAAGTTGTACTCCTTCTCGGGAAATGAAGCTAGAGCCTTAGAACTTTTTCCGATTAATAGCTTAGGCCCTCAAGGGTGGCCTATGGGCAGACTGTATTTCGTGGTGGCGCTGCCATCTTGGTAGCCATATTGAAATTTCTCATCAGTGGAACAGAACCTCGAATGGAACTTACTCTTATCTCGTACGAACATTCTTACTTTCAAGCTCAGTTTTATGATTATGCCACCATCTTGGCCGCCACATCGAAATTTCTTATTATTGGAACGATTGTCATGAAACGTGAAACGTAGGTACTGTTGTCTCTTATGAATCCGCTTCAGATTCATTCGCTCTGAATCCGCTCTAGCGGATCATGAAACTCAGCTTGAAAATAAGAGTGATCATACGAAACAAGGGTAAGTCCCAAGTTTCAGGAAAATCGTTCCACCATTGAGAATATTGAATATGATCACCAAGATGGCGGTAATAATAATAAAACTGAGCTTGAAAGTAAGAATGTTCATACGAGATCAGAGTAAGTTCCGTTCGAGGTTCCGTTCTACTGATAAGAAATTTCAATATGGTTACCAAGATGGCAGCGCCACCATGAAATACAGTCTGCCCATAGGCCACCTTTGAGGGCCTAAGCTATTATTCGGAAAAAATCTAAGGCTCTAGCTTCATTTCGTGAAAAGGAGTGACACGGACAGACAGACAGACGGACGAACAAACAAATAACGGACGGACGGACAGACGGACAAACCGGCCATATAAACATCATTTTCTATCGAAATGTGCTAAGAAGTCGCAATTGACAGAAAAAAGGCGCAATTGCCAGAATAAAGTGTCAATTGACAAAAAAAAGTCGCAATTGCCAGAATAAAATGGCTATTGACAGAAAAAAAGTCGCAATTGACAGAAAAAAGTGTCAGTTGACAGAAAAAAGTCGCAATTGCCAGAATAAAGTGGCAATTGACAGAAAAAAGTCACAATTGACAGAAAAAAGTCGCAATTTGCAGAATAAAGTGTCAACTGACAGAAAAAAGTCGCAATTGCCAGAGTAAAGTGTCAATTGACAGAAAAAAGTCGCAATTACAAATAAATATCTTCAATGTCTGCTCTGCGCCTTCGTAACTCTTAGATCCAGAGGTAGAAACTTTGGCGAGTGGTTTCGTAGAGAGTTCGAACAGCTCTGGCGTTTTCTCGCACAAATAGGTCGGGTTTTGCTTCGTTTGATTTTGTTTCTCCAAGTTTCGTGCGTTTCGTACAGAATCTTGCATTATGTGAAATTGTACATGGACACGTTCGAATTCTTCGGACCGTCTTTTGTTTCTACGTTCAATACCTGTCTATGCATCTGACAGTTCCACTTTGAGATGACACCGAGGATGACACTATAGGGACAGTTGTCTCAAACTGCGTAGATTCATGATGCATGTGACGTGATGAAAGAGACGATCACAAATTTGGAAAGGTTAAGCAGTGGCAAAAATGTTGTCCGACTGTATAATAATTCAGCATTCTTTGAACAACAATTCGAGACTAACGTACCTTGCATGAATTTTTTCGACTGGACTTTTCCGAATAAGTATTACTTATGTATTATAAATATTTCTGTTGAACTTGACCAGAAAATCCAAACGACTAGACGTTCTTCCAAATTCAAATTCTACATTTGCGGCGGACAGACGTGACCAAGCTTATTTGAAATTCGCGCATTCGCTGCTCCAGGAACTCTCCGAATAGGTCGTTGATTAGCCAAGTTTCAGTGTGAGAGATTTTTTAAACGGACTTCCGATTCCAAATCGCACGGACGTGGCTTTCCTAAACTACCCTGCGCCAGGGAAAGTTTCCAGGTCGAATGAGCGGTTCTGCAAGAATCCTCCACATTCTTGAAGGGTATAAACTATAGCGCGAACCGGTCGCATGAAGGCTCTCGAATAAAATAATTCAAATTAGAGAGGGACCTCCGAGTAAACACCTGACCTTAATCTTATCACATGGGAGAGAGACCAAACGGTTCCCAAGGGATCGATACGAAGCAAAATTATGTTTGCCGTGCATGGGTTTATGCAAAAGGCGTTGACCGAAATTTGGGTACAACTTAGTAATTTATCTGAAAGCCAATTAGACGGGATTCTGGCTGGATGCTGCTGATGCTGCACAACGCACAACAGGAAAAGTATTGTGTTAGCCCGTGTTGGATAAACAACCCCAAATCTCGAGTGGGGAAAAAGGGAAACTCTCGTATGGTGGGAAGAGCACTCACACAATCATTTCTAAACAATGTTATATATTGGATGTAAATATACAAAATACATGTTTTCACGAATTTGTTGAACATTTTGTTCAGCGAAACAAGTATAGTATAAATGGTTTTATCTACTGCTCCTATTGAATACTACACACATTGAATATGCGCCTTTGATTGATTAACGATCATCATTACTCCATCGGTTAGGCCCCGCTCCGTGAGTAATAACTGCGAAGCCACATGCAGGCTGAAACCAAATACAAAATCGCAAATTCCTATGGATGCAACATCAAGGAGTAGGAGTCTATTCTATGTGCCTACTTGATTTCGCTTCATGTGTAAAATTTATTTTTCAAAGTTGTCGACTTTTTAGCGCAATTCTCCAAACGGGAAGGCGCTTTTGTCCTCGCTTTGTCCGTCCGTCCGTCCGTCCGTCCGTCTGTCCGTCCGTCCGTCCCCGCATCTAGTCCTAGACGAAAAGGTTTTTGCGAAAAATTTTTACTCCATTGGGTAGCTCATGACCTTGTATCCCGAGCCAAGAAAAATCTTGACGAAATAATAATAAACAATGACAATAATAACAATTTAGTGTGACGCGGCATCGCCGTTGAATGCTGCATTTCAGAAGCCGGCCTGATCTCGAAAGTTATCACATGCGAGGAAGTACCCGATCTTATCATTTTACCATAATACATATGAGGAGTTATATTTAGAGAATGATTTGAACTTTATTTTAATGAAAATTTCACATCGGTGCGAGGTGCCGATTAGTAGTTATTAATTTTTGAAAATGACTCCGAAACTACGGCTCGGCCGCAAATAATTTATTCGTTGCTTGCTGGTGCTTGATATCCTTTCCTCCGAACAAAACGAAATTCAATACAGAAAATATTTCAACTCGAATGGGTAGCTCATGGCCTTGGTACGCGAATCAAGAAAAATTTTGCCGAAATAATCATGAACAATTACAAAAATAACATTTTGGTGTAGGGCGGCTTCGCCGATCAAGTGCTGGCATTCGCGGTAAGATGTAGAAAGTTGCGATATGCAGGCAACTACAATTTCTTAATGAAATACATCACTGCATGTACGGCATTATATTTAGAGAACAATTTGAACTTTCTTTTGACAAAAACCCCACTTCGATCCGACCGTTGGGTCAATTGTTATCAATTTTTGAAAACGACCGCAAAGCCACGGCTCGGCGCATATTACACGATTCTACAAATTTAAAATCAGACGTGCCGAAATAGTAATTGAACATTTTGAAATAGTCAATACTAGGTACCTGAAGGATTATGGCACTCAAATTACGAAAGATGTTCGCTCAATAACAAAAAAAAAGTAGGTAGGTATCACTAAAAATCATGTGACAAGGCTACCATTTTGTCGGTTTTTCGATAAAATAGGCCAGGCGGTAGGTCATTCTGGATGGAAAAAATTCCGACCAAAGCTTTTATGGTGTCAAACTCTTCGTAAGGTCAGTAGGTATCTACCACTGAGTTTCCGCCCAAAAACGAGTTGTGCTAATTCCTCCACATCTGCCCAAAGGTAAAAGATGTCTTGAAGGTGCAAAAAGACCTGTTAAACCCCAGTACTTTTTTATTTTATGTGCCTCAATGCAAACGCACAACTCTAACGCAAACATTGGAAGCATTTGTCATCATCTCTGTGCCAGTCTCACTGTTGAAAAAAAAAGATTTCTTTGTGTGGGTCAGATAAATCACATTTCATTGTTTTTCCACACAAGAAAACGATGGAGCAACATGTATTTTGGATGTTTCCTAATAACTTGTACTCACTGAGCCCATTTATGGCGTTAAAAATTCAATAACAGCATTTTGGAAGATGTTGCCCGCAAAGAAGAGAATAATTTTTACCCGTCTGTTCAGCAGGAGTTTTTTAAATTTTACCAAACACCGTTCTCGAAAATTTTATAGGAAATGACAAGCTGGAACTGTTTTCTAATGATATTATATCTGGCTTAACCGCGGCATGCTTTTTGGGAGTGTAGGAAACTGATTTCTTTAGAGCGGTTCTATTTTACCCGCGTGCGACCATGCCTACTTGACATAGACCGGACTGATTACACAAGCTTGGAAATCTACTCTCTTCCAGCTTTGAAACACGACGATTAATGATAAAATAATGTATGATTTCTTCATAAATCAATGTACAAAGTCGCAATAATAATGGTCGCGTTTTAAACCTGGAAAAGAGAACATTTCCAAGCTCGTGTAATCAGTCCGGTCTATGTCAAGTAGGCACGGCCGCACACGGGTGAAACAGGACCTCTCGAAAAGAAAATAGTTTTTTTAGACTTTCAAGTGCGTGCCGCGGTTAAGCCAGGCACGATATCGTTAGAGAAGAGTTTGAGCTTTCCATTCCTTATAAAATTTCCGCAAACGGTGTTTGGTAAAATTGAAAAAATTGCTGCTGAACAGGCGGGTGAAAATTATTCACTTTTTTGCTGGCAACATCTTCAAAAATGCTGTTATTGAAATTTGATTGCCATAGATGGGCTCAGTGAGTACAAGTCATTAGAAAACATCCAAAATACATGTTGCTCCATCGTTTTCTTGTGTGGAAAAACAATAAAATGTGATTTATCTGATCCGCACAAAGAAATCTTTTTTTTCAACAGTAAGACTGGCACAGAGATGATGACAGATGCTTCCAATGTTTGCGTAAGAGTTGTACGTTTGCATTTAGGCAAATATAACAAAAAAGTACGGAGGTTTGACAGGTCGTTTTGCACTTTCGAAGCATCCTTTACCTTCGCGCAGATGTGGAGGAATCAGCACAACTCGTTTTTGGGCGGAAACTCAGTGGTAGATACCTACTGACCTTACGAAGAGTTTGACACCATAAAAGCTTTGGTCGGAGTTTTTTCCAGATTGTAGTGATTTTACCGACATACCGCCTGGCCTAAAAAAGAAATGTTCCAATTCAAAAGTGAACCCGATATTCGTGTTCAGGAGGTCAAAATCAGTTGGAGAACATTTTTTTATATAAGTAACAGAATGACGCTTATGTGGCCGGTTTGTCTGTCAGTCTGTCTGTCTGTCTGTCTGTCTGTCTGTCTGTCTGTCCGAGTCCGTGCAGAAATTAAGACGCTTTACTCCTTCTCGAGAATTGAAACAAGAGTCTTGGAACTTTTTTCCGATTGATAGCTGATGTCCCCAAGGGTGGCCAATGGGCACTATTTTTGTTATCCATACATCGTTATCATTATTCTCAAAAAACAGAGATCTCCTGTGCACTTCGATGAAGTTGAACTTCTCCTCGGGAAATAAAGCTACAGCCCTTGAAGATTGAACTTCATCCGGTGGATAGCTTAGGTCCTCAAGGACCAAATAGGCAGGTTGGCTTTCATAATTCGGCCGCCATCTTGGCTGCCATATTGAAATTTCTTATTAGTGGAACGATTGTCATGAAACTTGAAACTTACCCTTGTCTAGTACGATCATTCTTATTTTCAAGCCAAATTTCATGATTGCCCCACCATCTTGGCCGCCATATTAAAATCTCTTATAAGTGGAAGGATTTTCATGAAACTTGAGAGTTACGCTTGTCTCGTACGATCATTCCTATTTTCAAGCTGAGTTTCATAATTCTGCCGCCATCTTGGCTGCCATATTGAAATCTCTTGTTAGTGGAACGATTTTCATGAAACTTGGAACTTACCCTTGTCTAGTACGATCATTTTGATTTTCAAGCCGAATTTCATGATTCTGTCGATATTTTGGCCGCCATATTGCAATTTTTTGCCCAAGACGGTAGAACCCTAATCACTTAACATCTTGCGTTCAGTAATCCTCCAAAAAGGAAGTGCGCTACTGAGCCTCATGCCCATGAGGCATATTCGCTTGTATTTAATTGTGCATCGAAATGACTTCTGGAAGTGAATGTGAAGAAATTGTACGCCACGCTACCATACATGAATTACTACAGGAACGGCCAAATTAACATCTCTACCTCGATCCCTACACCCCTTGCCAGAAAAAGTACGAAATAGTTTTTGGATCGTTCATGGATTGGCAAAAGCACAACCAAACTAATATTTATTTCCTGAGAAGATACTTACAGCATACTTTAGTGCCTGACCATTTCAGGGCACTAGGTGGTTCTTCTGATAATTATGTGTAAGAGTGTAAGCAATGTATTTGTTATCAGGACCAATAAACCTTATCTCATCTTATCTTATTTTATCTTATATTATCTCATCTTATCTTATCTTATCTTATCTTCAAAAAAAGTTATTACCAGTTCCACGTCCACGTACCGACGAACATGACCTTACAACCCAACATTTCCTCAACCGTTCCCCAAAATCACTTTCACTTACAAAAATGAAGGGGAGCGAAGTCCCACCCTTTGATCCCCCATATCTTGAAAAATAAACGTCACTAATATTTTTTTTATATTTCTCTCGTGTTATGGACTCGCAGCGTATTATGGAACTTGAAAGGGTAATTAATCCGCCGTTGAGTAAACCCTGTATAGCACACAAATAAAATAAAAGGACAGCGACGAGAATCTTGTTCTCCAACGTTCTTGCAAAAAATATTCACCATAGCAATAGTTTTCATAAAGCAAGGATTTGGTTTTCACACCATGAGCTGATCATCCCCAACTATACAGGGCTAATCTAATTTAACAAAACAGTCTCACGCTGTAAGCGGCTTAGCAAATTGATGACGACATGGAGCTACCTACGTCCTACATTCTAAGCCAGCTTTGTCCTTCGACTTCAATTTTCGCCAAAATTATATTTCATTTTGTGACTGTCCTGTCCGCACCGTACAAATGGCTTTCGTTATAACAATAATTCTAGAATGTTTTCCAAAAATAACGATAAGCCCACACGCCAGCTTCGGGAATATGTGTGGTCACGCTGGGAGGACCCACCGACCCTGTCTTTCGATTCCGTTCCAGCAAAACACACCACCTAAAGTCGATATTGATCAATATTTATACAGGCAGTCGAGAACTTTCCGAGAACCGGAGAAGTAGCTTTCTGGATTAACTTTAAAGTAAGACAAAGCGCCTCAAGACTTTCCCTCTGCCTAGGTCAGAACTGGGCGCTGTTGCTGCCGGTGATGCAACAATCCGAATAGTTTTGCGCCCGCAAAGTTTGCCATACAGGGAGAATAAGTAATTCTGACGTCGTCCTTGCTAGCTGAAATTTCTTTCATAGATAAAAGACAAAGGTATCATCAGATTGTTCATGAATAACTTGAGTGCAAAAGCGTGGGCAATAGAAACGATGGAACAATAATCATGGAGAATCGAAAGCTACATTATTTTTCCTATTTCTTGGCGATGGAGTCTAAACAAGTGCCTTATAATAATCCATGCGACATAGGTTCAAATCTCAGCTTGGTCAGGTCATACTTCGTTCCTTAAATCGTTGTGCAGTATCCAGCTAGTTCAGAACAGCGAGAAAAATATTGAAACACGCATATAAAGGTGTCTTTTTTGGAATGAACCCTTTAAAACTTGAATAAAAATTGAACTAAAAGAAGGATTTTATTGAAAGGATGAGGTGGATGAAGAGCAAATACTTATTCAAGTTTTGATTTGGTAAGTTATTTCAAGTTGATTTGAAGATCACTCCCAGTAAATGGCATGCATGAATGTATATTTCCAGTCTTCGTAACAAATCACGCATTGCACGCCTGCATATTTCGGCAGGAATTCCAACAGTAATTAATCGAATGGGGTTTTCCTTTATTTCGAGAAACCACAAAGCGTCAATAACCTAAGGTTTCTGGCCGAGGTTAATACTACTAGATTTCTCAGACTTATAGCTATACAGAGTGCCTGGAAATTAGACCGCAATATTCAACCAGTTTATTCTACGTCAAAAAATAGGAAGAAAAGTTCCAATGAATCATGGATCGAATAATGCCCCCTAAGGGAGCTACCGCCCCTTGAAGGCGGAAACCCACGGGGAGACCTGTTGATGTTTTTCTATAAAAAAAAGTCCTCTTGTACTATTTTGATTCGATGCACCGTTTTCGAGATACCTAAATCACTTGATTGAGGAAAACTTGACCTGAAATTCTCCTAAAATTTACAAACCCCGAGCACAAGATTAGGGTAGTGACCGATTTTTTTTCATTAATTTTTTTTAAAGTTCACTTCTTGATAAGTGACGCTATATAGTTAACAGATTTTTTTTCGTAAGTTTTCATGGTGAAAAAAAATTATGAAAGTTTTTGCTCATTTCAAATTTGGCGCGATGACGTCAAAATCTTTCATAGGCGGCGTCCTTGATAGGCGGAGAAGCAGGCTTGACAACACTACAGAACTTACTACAAAAAGCACTAGCGTCTACTCGTCAACGCTCATAACAGCTGATTGTTATATTGTTAACGCTTTGTGTATCTGTGCTGTGATTCGTGTTGTTTAGTTGTTTTGCTTGAAAATATGGAAAGTTGGTGAAATCTTTCATGATTTATGAATATTTCAAAACTACATCAGACTTCAATGGTTATGTTATGCTGGCAAACGTCAACGTCAACACTGACACACATGCAACGGAGGTGGGGTCATCCCCACTACTGTCAAAAGATTGAAACATCAAAAGCCCGCCTTACAGCTCGGTAGATTTGAAATCGTTCGCAAAAGTAGCCACTTTCAAGGCAGATTTTGAGACACTTGGAACTTTGGAACTTTTTTTTCGAATTTTCACGAAGCGTAGTCTTGTTTTTGAGGCTCTACATTCGATTAGTATGATTTCACTCACATTTTTCGATGGTGGTCACTACCCTATCAGAGCAACTGTGTTTTCTTGGATCAAAAACAGGAAGAAACGTTCCAACAAAGGTGGGTTGAAAATGCTTTCTTGGGGACCTAAAGCCCCTAGAGCGTGATTCATTTTTCATTTTATCTTGGCAAGTTACCCTTCCAAGGAGCTCTAGGTCCCCTGGAGGGATTTTCAACCCACCTGCTTTTGGATCATTTCTTTATTTTTGGTCCAAAAAAGCACAGAAATGTCCGATTGCACAAACGTGGTATCAAATTTTAGTCCGATACCAAACAGCGGATCAAATATTTAAAAGTAAAACAAAATGCAAATCCGATTACTTCGGGTAAAGAACATGATGGGGATACAAAATATGGCTTCTCACGATCATTTGTGTACAGAGAAAAAGTTGAGGTAGCACGCACTTGTCGCTTATTTTTTATTACAAAGAAAATATCTGACAGTTCCAGCAAGATTTCCTCTACAAGCCAAAATAAAGGCTGTCTCATCTGTGTTTCGGTATCCAACTGATCACTTGGAGCCATATTTTGTATCCCCATCATAATCTCCCCTTGAGGTAACTGGGTTTGCATTTTACTCCACTCCAAAAATTTGATCCCGTGTTTAGTACCGAACTAAAATTTGATACCACCTTTGTGCAATCGAGCATTAGTGTTATTGCTCTGATTTCTGTACTCAGGATTTGGAAGTTTTGGGAGAATCTCAGGTGAAGTTTTTTTCAAAGTGATTTATCTCGAAAACGGTTCGTCGAATCGAAAAATGTAATACAAGGAGACTTTTTTATGGAAAAGTCTGATTTTCTAGGTTTTTAATGAAAATTTGGAAAAAGTCCTGGGCAAAAAAAATCGGTTGTGTCATCCTAAAACTTTCCCGACTTGTATCCATCCAGGAACCTATGAGAATTTATATTGGGAACGTCCTTTCAGGTGGGAAGTTGAAATTGGTATTACGAGCGGCGATCCCGTGCATTCTGGTCTCTAGATTCTTCCGTCCATTATGTCACGGTGTAGATACAAGTGCGCAACCCCTGAGATTTCCAGAAGTATACGCGATGGCTTGGCATTGAGAACCTTCAACACTCGATCAAGACACATCTGCTTGTTTTGGTGGAGGCGCCGGTTCTAGAGCACAGCAAAATTATACGGGTATGTGCAAGATTTTTCGGGAGTCGTATGGAAACCGTATGTCGTGTCACTGTGGAAACTACTGGAGAATGCATGGAGCTTTCGAAATGAACTAGTCGGTCGGACCTATACAAGGCATCAATCGTTGTCTCAAGGGCAGAATTGAATTGGATTGCGAAGTGGTAGCGAGCGGATAAAAGCGAAGTACCAGCGAATCTTTCTCCAAATCATCTTACTGCAAAAAACGTCAATCAAGGCTTCACTTTAGGCACCATCATTCAAGTCTGGTCTCGATAACCCACGCTGCTTTTGCATTTTTAACAGGGTAATTCCCTGAAAGCCGTGAGGTGGGTCCAATTTCAAAAATTTTTCCTCTATAAATTAATTCAATCTATTCTCCAACTTTCATTTCCAGCATGTCTGCACCTGAAATAAATATTTTGTGGGGCTCAACCTCAACGCATGTCGAAGTTTGCACCACCGTTTTTTCAAATTCACGGAATGTACAAATTTCATTTAGAAAAAATTACCGTCGGAAAACCGGAGCCGTGTTGATTTTGGATATGGGTCTACACGAAGCCCAATCCAATCTAATTTTGATATCAGTAGGAATTTTACAAAAAAAGTCGATCCCCGAGCTGGAATGAATTTTTGATTGGAGTCCTGAATCAAAAGCGAGTCGTTCTGGTCAAAGCCCCGGTGAAAGGCCCTGTCTCGGGTGACAACGGCTACGAGAAATTTGTTAACGCCAGAATGGAGAATGTTGGAAAACGGCGACTTCAGACTTAATTTGATTATTTTGTTGTGTTGCGTCCTGCCAAATTTGGTTTCAATCCATCGGATAGATTTTGAATAATTGATGAACGGTAAAATTCTAAACTTTGGCATCTTCCAATATTTGACAGATGACAGATAAACAAAAGTCTTCAACCGTTTTGAATACAGTTTCCCGAGGGCTTTCAGATGACATATTGCAAGTCAAGTTCCGTGATATACAGGTGTCTAGAGAATGGCGAAAAAGCTCTCCAGTACGTTGTTGTAAGGGACCCTTCAGGGAACTCTAAAAAAATGATAGAAAAAATTCTTGGACTTTCATTTCGAGGAGGCTCTTTAAACCCTTTTTGGTTTATTTATTCGAAACATTTCAGTTTACTGTTGACGGCAGAATCATGAGAAAGAAATATCTACCACTGGATGTATTGCATTTTTTTTTATTTACAGGGTGAGTCAGAGACTAAGAAAATTAATATTCGGAGGACCAGTTTTTGACTCAAGACACCTGTATAACTTCTGTAATTTTTTGATGATGATATTTCCGTCTGACAGCCAAAAACTAATGAGCTCATTCGAGAGCAAAACCATGTCTGTATATCGAATTACCAATTACAAGTCGATCGGTTCAACGTTGCGGATGTTATCGTCGCAGATTACAGACAGATACACACATAGACATACAGACAGACATCACTCCAAAAATGTTCTTGATCATCTTGGGAGACCTCACAATGAATATTCTTCCCGTCTTTATCCCGAAATTTTTTTTAGCGCGTTCACAATACTTTCCTTTTTCGTTGGTTTGTAGCCGTTGTTTGTAGCAGTCCCATGCAGAGACGAGGACTTCTAATATGTATACGTCTTAATAAACGAGTGTAATAATAGCTATTTACGATACGAGTGTTAAAAGTGACAGGTATTATTTTGTGAGCGGGGACGCTTGCGAAACGAGCATTAGCGAGTAGAGCAACCCCGCGAACAAAATAAGACACTTTTAACGCGTGTATCGTACAGGATTTTATCTACAATGGTCTTTGAAATGGTTGGTAAATGTCAGAATTTATTGAAAATATGACAGGAATGCGCAGAATCATCATTTTTTCACGTCGCCCATGACGACGTGCTAAAAGTGACGGGTATTATTTAACGCTTGTAGATAAACTATGTTATCTACTAAATTCTAGCTTCTTCTGAAAATAGAAATGTTTGACATGTGACACTTCGCGGCTGACGCTGCATGACGCTCGCCTACCTTCTAGTAGCAGTATATTGTTTCTATTGGTTGAAAAGCGGTGTAGTGATATGCTCCCTTTCGACATCGCTTCCAGTATTTAAAGTGTCCATTGTTGAACCAAAGTAGATATTAAACTCGTTCAAGACGTATTATAAAACTCGTATTACTTATACTACATTGTTTTTTATTACTATTATCATCATTATTATTAGCGCAATACAATCGTTTGTCACAAGCGTAGAAATTCATAGATCCGACCCTCGTGTTCATCGTAAGTAACAAGTTAAAAGCTGCTCCGAGCACGCGCCATCTTTCGCTCTCACACTTTAAAGATAAAGTCCCTGGGGAAAGGTCACTGCCGTGACGTCAGAGATACTCGGCGAAAATTTAGTTCGCTGGACCTCTGCTGCTGGTGGGTATATCTATAAACCGCGCAGACAGTGCATTATCCCGCAGGATATCTTACAGGACAACGATCCGGGGACCGCCTCCAGCTCTTGATGCTCTCTCTGGTCGGCTCTCTGATTGCCGCTGCTGCGTAGCCCTGCAAATGGAATTTCCACCTGTTTCGCTCTTTTTTTTTCATACTACGTATAGATTTACCCCTGCTCTGATAACAGGACCCACGTTATGTAACGCGTCCTTGGAGACCCGATCTTGACATTTGGAGATTTATCTTCCATTTATTTGTCGTGTTCGGACCGAAATTGTATTAAAATTTATAATAACCCCTGTTGTGTATTGGGGATGACTACAGGATGTTATATTACCTTTAGTAGAAGTATCTATGTCGTAAGTACCAAAAGTACCTCTTATAGTACTAGGTATAAATAGATATATCTGCCTTTTCAATTGTCTAAATTAGTCTTTAATTGAGCTTTTCACTACCGCGTTATGATTAAATGATTAAACGATTTAGCACCTTAAAGGAGACCACAACACAAAAATCGAGTCTATATTTTATTTGACTAACTCATGGGGAAGGTAGTCCAAGAGTATACGGAACAAATCTATGTTTTCTCGACGAGTCCAATCAGCCGCAATAAAACATTTTGAAAATATTATCGTGACGTCACTTGGGAAGATGTTTTCACCTAGATTTTCACCTCCGATTTTCACCTATCACGTTCCCATGGTCTTGATATTGCTATTGTCGTTTTGACAGACGTCATTGTCTTCAAACAATCAGTAATAATTATGGCAGGCTTGAAACCGTCATCGTCTCATCGGCAACGGAATCAGGTACAGGTATGTCCGAGCATAGCTAGGTATAGGTATCCCGTGCAAATTTGCCCTTCTGACGTCTTTGTCGTTCTTAACTATAACCGCAGCGCCCGCCACGAGCTAAGTAATATCACAAGACCCTATGCAATCGTTCTAGTTTTTTCAACTCTTTCATCTGAGACCAACTTGTATTTTGTGTTGTGGTCTCCTTTAAGGAAGTTCAATCTGTATTATACCCATTTACAGAGTCAGGCGTATATCAAGCTCAAAGAGAACAAAGGCAACAAGAAACAAGTGGATATGCCTTCACGGGAATGAGTCTCAATAGCGCTTTTTCCAAAGAGGCATTAGATTTTGAATGTAAAGAGAATTGGTCAGAGGATTCTTAGATTGTAGGTAAAATTGCGTCCCTTAATCGAAAATGGGTAGGTACTCGTGAAATTCCTAAAGCAAAAATTCTGATAGCTGCATTTTGCGCTTGGAGCGGCGACAAATCAAAAGAAGCCTATATTCCGCCTCGTTTAGTTGACTGTCTTCTGGCTTATGAGATGTTGCTTTTACTTTTTCGGCCCCCACCAACATGGAAGAGAAAGTATTGTAATCGTGCAGGAAAGAAGTTTTGAGATTTCGACGGATATATTTATTATCCATTTTGAGGTCCCCCAAGACAATGGGGGTGCTCCACGGATTTTTGGAAAAAATGAATTCAAATACTAGAGCCTTCGTAGAGCTCACTTGTTTTTTTTATTTGATTTTTTTGCGTTCATTTAGTAGGCCAGGCGGTATGTCGGTAAAATCACTACAATCTGGAAAAAACTCCGACCAAAGCTTTTATGGTGTCAAACTCTTCGTAAGGTCAGTAGTTATCTACCACTGAGTTTCCGCCCAAAAACGAGTTGTGCTGATTCCTCCACATCTGCGCGAAGATAAAGGATGCCTCGAAAGTGCAAAAAGACCTGTTGAACCTTCGTACTTTTTTGTTATATTTGCCTAAATGCAAACGTACAACTCTCACGCAAACATTGAAAGCATCTGTCATTATCTCTGTGCCAGTCTTACTGTTGAAAAAAAAGATTTTTTCGTGCGGATCAGATAAATTACATTTAATCGTTTTTCTACACAAGAAAACGATAGAGTAACATGTATTTTATATGTTTTCTAATAACTCGTATCCATTGAACCCATTTATGGCATTAAAGTTTCAATAACAGCATTTTTGAAGATGTTGCCATCAAAAAAGTGAATAATTTTTACCCGCCTGTTCAGCAGCAATTTTTTCAAATTTACCAAACACCGTTTGCGAAAATTTCATGAGGAATGAAAAGCTCAAACTCTTCTCCAACGATATCGTGCCTGGCTTAACCGCGGCACGCACTTGAAAGTCTAAAAAACTGGTTTCTTTTCGAGAGGTCCTGTTTCACCCGCGTGCGGCCGTGCCTACTTGACATAGACCAGACTAATGATTACACGAGCTTGGAAATGTACTCTTTTCCAGCTTTAAAACGCGACCATTATTATTAGGACTTTGTACATTGATTTATGAAGAAATTATATATTATTTTATCATTAATGGTCGTGTTTTAAAGCTGAAAGAGAGTACATTTCCAAGCTTGTGTAATCAGTCCGGTCTATGTCACGTAGGCACGGCCGCACGCGGGTAAAATATAACCGTTCGAGAAGAAATCAGTTTCCTACACTCTCAAAAAGCGTGCCGGGGTTAAGCCAGATATAATATCATTAGAAAACAGTTCCAGCTTGTCATTCCCTATAAAATTTTTGAGAACGGTGTTTGGTAAAATTGGAAAAACTGCTGCTGAACAGGTGGGTGAAAATTATTCACTTCTTAGCGGGCAACATCTTCAAAAATGCTGTTATTGAAATTTTTACGTTATAAATGGATTAAATGAGTACAAGTTATCAGAAAACATCCAAAATACATGTTGCTTCATCGTTTTCTTGTGTGGAAAAACAATTAAATGTGATTTATCTGACCCGCACAAAGAAATCTTTTTTTTCAACAGTAAGAGTGGCACAGAAATGATGACAAATGCTTCCAATGTTTGCGTTAGAGTTGTAAGTTTCCATTGAGGCAAATAAAATGAGAAAGTACAGGGGTTTAACAGGTCTTTTTGCACCTTCAAGACATCCTTTACCTTTGGGCAGATGTGGAGGAATCAGCACAACTCGTTTTTGGGCGGAAACTCAGGGGTAGATACCTACTGACTTTACGAAGAGTTTGACACCATAAAAGCTTTGGTCGGAATTTTTTCTATCCAGAATGACCTACCGCCTGGCCTATAGGCCCCGAAAAAAAATAGAGAAAATTTCGTGTGACGTCACGCGCTTACTGGTACCAGAGTGCGTGACAGACGGCGCCAAATGACGCGGTACAATTTCTCGCTAGATATCGTACGGAATCGGGAACGCGGTGAACGCCGAACATCCCAGTGTGTCAGCCTGTCAACCTGACAAACAGCTAAAATGCCAAGAAAAAAGTAAAGTGTTACCGCAAGCAAGCATCAGCAGCATTCAGCAACACCAGCCACGCTGGGGCTAGAGTTAGCCCGTCACAGATGGTGATAATAAAAATAAAACTTGCGAAAATAAGGGAACTTCTGTGTCAATTTTGGAGTGTTTTGTGTTCCAATGTGAGTGCAATTTTCTGATTACAGTCACGTTAAAATTACTTGAAAAGCATTCGAATATTCCCAATAACCCCCTATCGTGTACCCCTGGAGCAGGAGGTGGAGTTAGAGAGACTGAAGTGTTTGCATGCATAAATCAAAAACAAATTCATTTCACTCGAGAGTTTACCGCTAAGGGCCGGTGTGCAGCGGCCTTGCCGAGTTCGCTGTTCTGAAAATAAGTGAGTAATGTATTGAAAGATATAACTACCTACCTATTACATATTTACACCAGATAAAGTTCCCTTAGCCCTTAGGCCAATATCAACGTGATTTGATCCAAGAAAACCGATTTATCAAGACACAAACCCTGCTGGGATGCCCACAGAAAAATTCAGGAATGCTACCAGAAGCTCTCTCACTGATCTGCGGCGCTAACCTAGCTTGGTTGCCTTCCTCAAAATCACTCAAAGGACGTTTTTTCAAAATTGTTCTCGCTAGTGCAGTCGTTTCTAATCCAGACAACAAATGTCATGTGATTTGAAGTTTTGAATTGCACGTCAAAATTGACAAAACGTGATTCAGATTTGAAGACGCCAAAATGTCGGCAAAGAAGGTCACGTTTGGTTTGCCGCATGGTTCACCAAGTTTACCACGTGACGTCACAGAGGTGCTAGGACAATTCGTCCCGCGGACAATTCGTAGCGAACAATTCGTCGCGGACAATAATTCGTCCCGCGGACAATTCGTCCCGCGGACAATTTGTCCCGCGGACAATTCGTCTCACGGGCAATTCGTCCCGTGAGCAAAATTAGCGAGATTAGCGAAAAAATATATTTTTTAGATAATTGGAGCAAGAATTACCGTCCGTGTTACATGAAAGGCTTAATTAGATAAGAAACAATAGGAATACTCAATAAAAACAGCTACTTTTCTTCCAATATAACACCCCAATTAGGCCATTTCCAGAATTATGTCTGTCTGTCTGTGTGTGTGTGTCTGTTGGTAATCTTCCATGATAACTACCGAACCGTTGATCCGATCGACTTGAAATTTGGTATGCAGACACGGTTTAGCTGTCGAATGACCGGATTGACCGAATGACTTTCTGTTAAATGAGCTGATTAGTCTTTGGCTGTCATCTGTCGAACGAAAGTGTCACTATCAAAAAATGACAGAAGTTACATCTCACGGAATTCAACTTGCGATATGTTATTGGAAGGCCCGTGAAAAACTGTATTCAAAGTAGTTGAAATAGTTGCGGTTGCGTTGGGCATTTTATAGAGCGGCCTTGACGTCGATTCTAAAAATTCTAATAGTGACATAGGGGAGATCGGGGGTGAAAGTAGCATTTTTCAATTGTTTGGGCCCAGTGTGATTGTGTCATGATTTATCAAGACATATACAGGGTGTCCCAGAAATGGCGCATAAACTCTCCAGTACGTTGTAGTGGACGTTCCAGGGAACCCTAGAAAAATACTAAAAAAATTCCTCCTTGACCACTCTTCAAGATATAAGACATTGCATTTGAAAACTCAACTTCTTTATTTCTGTGATTTTTTCGAAATCGCAATATTTATCTCATGGGGACAAAGCCCTTTTATCATTTTCTGGTGAAATAATCCTCAACAACTTTTGATTAACGACTACAGCCAATTTTAAATTTTGCAAATTTTCGATCAAATTACCCAGAAAATGGAGCTGGCATCATCGGTGAAAAACAAATGAGTATGAGGAGGTATACCTACAATCTGACAGTGAATAAATAAAAAATCGTCAATTTCTGTCAATCAGATCAGTCAGTGTCATTAGAGTATCATTTTGCATCATTCCTGCTTTGTTTACACTTTTCCGCGAATAATGTATGCGGCTAGCGAATACAGTGATATGTTACTGATTTTGGGAGAACGTCGCGGCAATCACTTGCAGGCTAGAGAGACCTTGCAGGCGGAACGCATTTTTCACCCCCAGCAATACCCTCAAAGAAAGCATCCCGATCGTATGTGATGATGAGAACAGAAGAAAGAGCCAGTAGGACCGGACAGGTAGCATCTGCATTATTACAAGCCGATCGCGGCCGCCCTCGTCATGTACCTTCAGGTACCATAAGGGTACCTGATGCTGAAGAGGACGTTTTCGAACTGCTTCAGAATCAACCAGATCGAAAGGCTCACAAAGTTTCACTGGGACTGCATGCAGTTACTTTTTTCTCGAATACGGGTAGTCCCAAACTCCTATCGTCAAAGGAGCCTGACGGATGTTAATCATCACACATGATTTGCAAGGATTCTTCTTGGGATTGTTAGTTCAGAACAAGTTGAATAAGTGAAAAGGGTGTGGCGTTTTTGAAAGTGAATTTCTTGCTGAGACAGCCTCAGTAACTCCTAAATAAAAATGGGAGAAACACAGTTTTACAAGTTTATTTTCTAAATGCGCGAAAGTTGTTAAAATTACGAAGAGGTGCGATCGGTAGTTATCAGCCAGTAGCTGTACCAGTAGGTACCATGCAGGCAGGTACATCAGTATCAGTACCTACAAGGAAATGTCTAAATTGGCCCTGACAATGACCGTTTCTATGATGACCATGTTTATATTGGAACAATTGTATTCTTACCTAGCGGTACGTATGTAGGTGAACACGTGCAGTCGTGCACGTTTGCCAAATCGACCGTTTAGTTTTTTGGCGATAACTCAATAAATAAAAGCCAAAGATTTTTTCTACTATTTTTCCCCGACTCTATGATGAACTCCCAGCAACGTACTGGAGAGTTTATGCGCCATTTCTGGGACACCCTGTATATACTTATGAAAATTCATCGCACCTTCGGGACTTGAGAGTTTTCCTGCTGAATGCGGTTGAAGGTCCTCACTCAAGAGGTTATCATAAGGGGGTAGTTGAAACGTGAAACGTGAGTCTATTCAGAGCAGAGTGAAAGTCATGTTTACAGGTCACCCTTGTGGATCTTGTATTCTGAAGGATTATCAAATGCCAAGAAGGCACTGTCACTCTGATAATTCACGGTAGAAAAGACATTAGGCGGAAGCAGAAGCAGTTTGGTTCGAGTGGCGAGCCTCGCGTGCATTCTAGAGCACACGCGGTCCTTCTAGACTATTTGCATCAGATCGCAATAGTACGAGTTGCGAAGCTGTAGGCATTCGAGAACATGCGCGATGGTTTAGATCATTCAATACACCTGGGAGATATCAATAGGCGGAAAATGGATACAAGCTGTTGTGGTCTAAACATTTTTCCGTAATCTTACACGAAACTTGTGTTTTCTGTGGTCACTAAGCCAATATTCACCAGAGAAAATATCACAATCAGTTAACAATGATTAAATTCGTTGGTGGAACTGGCTATAAATGATCTTGAAGAAAAGTTGAATAAACTCGAAATGTTGATCATCAAGTGAATTATTGTTACACCTACTTTAGTCCCCAAAACATCACTTTATACTATATTTTATAAAGGACGGAAAAAAAAACAACGTAAATAAATTCTATTTTCAAGTTTTCTTGTTTTTTACTCTATGAAAAATTGAACCACTACTTCGTGGTAAGAATGGCAATGTTTCAAGCAAAACCTTCAAAAGCATCAAGTTGGGCATCCACCTGGCGATTTGTACCGCTCCACCTTTTATAGTTCACTGTATATAATTTTTCCTTTTTTTTGTTCTACCCTGTTTAAATCCCCTGCAAGAAATTCAAACAGAACACCCGGTAAGGTGTGATTGCTGCCCAATGCCCATTCAAGGAATGTATTCCACATGGTCGTCATGCTCCTTTATTCAAAATCCCACGGAATGCTTTTTAATTACCTACATATAAGCTCCTGGACTAAAATTATAATTTGGTATACTAAACGGAGGTCTGTGTTTCCTGAATAGCCTCCACCCTCCACAAACCCACTTAAAGGAGAGCTCAGATTCAAATGAGATTCAGATACAGAATATTCAAGTATGTAAGAAGGACGACACCAAATTTCAACAAATAGACGGACAAACAGACCGTATTTTTTAGCGGCAGATCACCTGTTTGACAGTGAGACTGAGAATGTTGAAAATATTATACTCCCCAGGTATTTATTCCCCAGTTAATTTGCGATGGGCGATAATGGGCTGTAAAACATCCTGAAATGTAACCTGTAACATAACAATAATGTGTGTTTAGACTTGCTGCCGCCGCGCCGTTCACGTTTTTCGGATGACAAAAGAAGACAAACGCACAAGTGGAAAATAAATATTTGGTCCTGCCCGACCTTCACTTGCTCCATTGTATATTTTTCGCATCAATCGTTGATCTCCAATCAATTCCAATTTTTTTTGCTCCTCCTCAATCAATACCTGCGTTCTTTTTGTTATCGGCCAAGTTTTTAGAGTACCTAACATAATAAATAATAACACTACAAAAATGAAAACACGTCGTTCTTACATTAGACGGAAGGGGTCGGGATTCGCTCAATTCCAGCGTGGGTTTCGCAGTGTTTCCTTTTTATTAGTTTATGATACGGGAGACTTATCACAACTAAACATTTAGTTCGCAATAATTCTGATAGATACACTATCGTATTCGACAAATTAGTGGTACCAACCTCGTAAGTACTTTGTACATCAACTACCTGCTCTAATTGAATAAAATTTACTCGGGTTATTACTTATTAGTTTCGTTCAAACAATGTGCATGGTGTGTATTTTTCCAAGTTTTGTGACTTCTATGCACAGTTTTGGTTGCTTTCTGCAAAGCCTGTGCCTGCTGCTAATTTGAATAATACCTAATGTAGCAAACTGTGTAACAAAGAGTGATTTTTGGATCAAGCAGAAGCAGTAACCCATCTTTACTCACCTACCAATCAACTAGCCTCATTTTTACGCGACCTAGTTGGATACAAATTAATTTTGCATAACGAACTGGTAAGTTTATGCAGAATTTACAAAATCATGATCTCAAGTAGGTATATACCTATAGGTACTATATTTATTACTGTAGGTATATCCCCGGTTGCACAAAAAATCAGCCTCCTCCTTCTTTTTAACATTTAACCACTTGCAGTAGGGCGCTGTTCCAACCCGAAGAATTAAACAATCTCAAAATTATGCCAACGCATTCTTTTAAATTACAAGCTTTTAAGGAGTTTAGTCTTGCTTGCGATTTCATCAAACTATGAGCAATCAGTTGGTCCTTCTAAGAATAATAATAATTGTGGGTTACCATCAATGGGCATCAATACATATAGAGATCAGTAGGTTATACCTACCTACGCGTTTGGAGCGGCTCGATCTTAATTTCCCCTTCTGGTTATGTTGATTGTACCCGGACGCAAAGTTACTTGATATCGAAACCAAACTTCGAAGTTCGGGGGTGTGTGATTGAACAGAACTTCCCAAAGCTCTTGGATTCGATCCTTTCATGCCAATTTATTGGCCGGTAGCGTGTCATGGTGGAAGCTAATATAAGACAACTATAAACACCAACCTGTTATACTATGCGATCAACAAAATTCGGAATTGAGGTAGGCTGTGACCTGGTCAAATTTCAGGATGTCAAGCTGCTTTCGGCCAGAGCACAGCCTACCCCAATTCCGAATTTTGTTGATCGCATTGTACTTATCTTTCAATACCACTCAGAAATTTTTTGACGTTTTTACACATTTATCAATTTTTATACATAAATACCTATTATTCGGTAAGTTCTCATTAATGTGTATTGATTTTCATTTTTGAACTGATTATACAATAAATTTTAGCCTGACGAAGCCGTCGTTAAGCTGGCGAAACGTTGCGGAGAATATACCCCTGATGCTTTTAAATGTCCTGTTCCAAAAACCCAAAACATATTTTGATATAAGATAAACAACCAACCATTGAGAAAGCAATCGCGATGGCACAATTTTTTTGTAATAGGCTGACCGTCAGTTCTACAAAAAAAGATGATCAATGTTCAAGGCTGATTGCAGATTAACTGAACTTTTTTCTGCTGAATGCTAGGCGATTACCCACAAAAAATGCCTGAAATCTGTACTAGACCCATCATCTTTTCATTATTTAAAGATAAACCAGCATTTGCATTGATCAGTCAGGTATGAATTGACAAACAAAAATCGCGAATCAACTAATCTTGTATTATCTGTTTTTAGGCCAGGCGGTATGTCGGTAAAATCACTACAAAAAACTCTGGAAAAAACTCCGACCAAAGCTTTTATGGTGTCAAACTCTTCGTAAGGTCAGTAGTTATCTACCACTGAGTTTCCGCCCAAAAACGAGTTGTGCTGATTCCTCCACATCTGCGCGAAGGTAAAGGATGCCTCGAAAGTGCAAAAAGAGCTGTCAAACCTCCGTACTTTTTTGTTATATTTGCCTAAATGCAAACGTACAACTCTTACGCAAACATTGGAAGCATCTGCGATCATCTCTGTGCCAGTCTTACTGTTGAAAAAAAAGATTTCTTTGTGCGGATCAGATGAATCACATTTTATTGTTTTTCCACACAAGAAAACGATGGAGCAACATGTATTTTGGATGTTTTCCAACGACTTGTACTCACTGAGCCCATCTATGGCATTAAAATTTCAATAACAGCATTTTTGAAGATGTTGCAAGCAAAAAAGTGAATAATTTTCACCCGCCTGTTCAGCAGCAATTTTTTCAATTTTACCAAACACCGTTTGCGAAAATTTTATAAGGAACGGAAAGCTCAAACTCTTCTCTAACGATATCGTGCCTGGCTTAGCCGCGGCACGCACTTGAAAGTCTAAAAAAACTATTTTCTTTTCGAGAGGTCCTGTTTCACCCGTGTGCGGCCGTGCCTACTTGACATAGACCGGACTGATTACACGAGCTTGGAAATGTACTCTTTTCCAGCTTTAAAATGCGACCATTATTATTGCGACTTTGTACATTGATTTATGAAGAAATCATACATTATTTTATCATTAATGGTCGTGTTTCAAAGCTGGAAGAGAGTACATTTCCAAGCTTGTGTAATCAGTCCGGTCTATGTTAAGTAGGCATGGCCGCACGCGGGTAAAATAGAACCGCTCGAAAGAAATCAGTTTCCTACACTCCCAAAAAGCGTGCCGCGGTTAAGCCCAGGTATAATATCATTAGAAAACAGTTCCAGCTTGTCATTTCCTATAAAATTTCCGAGAACGGTGTTTGGTAAAATTGAAAAAACTCCTGCTTAACAGACGGGTAAAAATTATTCTCTTCTTAGCGGGCAACATCTTCCAAAATGCTGTTATTGAATTTTTAACGCCATAAATGGGCTCAGTGAGTACAAGTTATTAAGAAACATCCAAAATACATGTTGCTCCATCGTTTTCTTGTGTGGAAAAACAATTAAATGTGATTTATCTGACCCGTACAAAGAAATCTTTTTTTTCAACAGTAAGACTGGCACAGAGATGATGACAAATGCTTCCAATGTTTGCGTTAGAGTTGTACGTTTGCATTGAGGCAAATAAAATGAAAAAGTACTGGGGTTTAACAGGTCTTTTTGCACCTTCAAGACATCTTTTATCTTTGGGCAGATGTGGAGGAATTAGCACAACTCGTTTTTGGGCGGAAACTCAGTGGTAGATACCTACTGACCTTACGAAGAGTTTGACACCATAAAAGCTTTGGTCGGAATTTTTTCCATCCAGAATGACCTACCGCCTGGCCTATTTGTGGAACCCACGGTGAGTTTCGAAAAATGGTTTCAGGTTTTTTTGAGAAGCAAAAAAGGTTGTCTTGGAGTTGGCCCCCTGAAGAGTTATACCGGGTACGAACGGACAGACGGACGGACTGACAAAGGAAAGCTCAAAGCGCCTTCTTCCCATTTTTTGGGAAAGTGCGCTAAAAAGAATGAGACCGCGACTTTTTCCGACATACGAGAAGATTACGACACAACCTGAAGGTACAACGTCTTGAAAAGCTTGAGAAATATGGGTCTTGATGGCAACGTACTGTTTATCCAAAATTTACCAAGACAAAGAACTTCAAAGTTATACATAATGGCCACGTATCCAACAAATTCCTCATTTGTGCAGTTATTTGTCAATTTCACAATGATGCCACAGCATATTATCAATCACGAAATCACTCTGAAAACAAGGAATTCCATGGTTTGAACATTTTACTTTCCAGATGTTGCCGATTTTTCATCAACTTGGAAAGCAATTTATTATACTTGGTGATTGTTTGTAAAAGATCCACCCCAGACTCCTCGCCGCAAAAAATGTTCACAGGAAAATACCGAAACAGGTCGATTTTTTTCTAATAGGGACATCTAAAACACATACATATTGTCAAATTTTCATGTTCAACCTCTTCGCGCCCACCATACCCCACTTTAGAATTTCAAATAGCACTACCTATGTTGTGATACATCAAATTGAGAGTAATAAAATTGTCTTTCTGTAAAAAATATTTGAATTTTTTCCAAGTCATCCCTCAACTCTTCTCAAAATTCTCTCGTTTTTATTCAAAGGTGAGCTTTTCCCCTAGGTATCAACTCCCGATTCTTGGAAATAGATTTTCCAGTGGAAATAGGCCGATTCTTATTTCGAAGGAAGGATCCAAGACCCGTGTCGCCAAATTTCAATCTTCCTCAATTGGGAGGCGGAGGGGTTGAAGATGAAAATTTGGCAATACGTGTCTTAGATGTCCCCTTCGAAATAAAAATCGACCTGCTTTTGCTGGAAAATCTATTTCTTAAGGATCGGCAGTCAATAGGGCAAAAACCTAATAATTAATAATGAAACATTTTTGAGGAGGGTTGGAGGTGGTTCAAGATTCCAAAATTATGTTTGACAGAAAGAGAATTTTATTACCTTGAATTTGATATGACACAACATAGGTAGTGCTATTTGAAATTCTAAAGTAGGGTAGGGTGGGGGCGAAGGAGTTGAAGATGAAAATTTGACAATATGTGTTCTAGATATCCCCTTCAAAATAAAAATCAACCTGTTTTGGCGTTTTCCTCGGAAAAAATTTGGCAGCGAGGAATCTCGGGTGGGTCTCTTTCAAAAAATCACCCTGTATATACAGGTATATAGTTTTTCAAATCAAAATAATATGACCTGAATTTATTAAGAAAACACTTCGTGAATTTATCGTCAAGTTACAACAACTTCACATGATGTCCACGCATCTCTATTGTCGCTTTATTTTGAGACAGTTAGTAGTAGTTGGCGTAATCCCTGCAATAAAAACACACAAAAGCTAATCTGGCTCTGGTTTATTTCGCTTTTTTTTTTCATCGACATGGGCCTTTATCTTCATGTTTAGCCTACAAAACTTTTCTGTCAAAGAAAAACATAAATTTTCCTTTCCAGTTGTGCCAAGTCAACAAAGAAATACCTCCCGAATTATGACAGACGCAGTTAATTCATCATCTGACGATAGCGTATAAACCAACTTTCTGGTTAAAACGCGATTATTTAATACCTAGGTACATGCTCATGAAACAACACCGCACTGCTTTTTAATCAAACAAAATTGTAAAGCTATGTAAATATTTTATGTCATATAATAGTTTCGATATACTCGTAGCTCGTAGGTGGGTACCTATTTTTTTCATCCCGGTTGAGCTGCAATTAGTCCGGTAGTTATGTCAGTGGGTAGTTAGCTGTCCCTAACCTGCAAATTTAGAGGCCGCGATGCCACTTGGCGAAATTGCTCTATGAACATTGTCTTAATTTTGAGAAGTGTTGCCATGATGGCGGTCGGTGCAGACGTCGCGTCGTATACAGGATGATCAAAATCTCATAAACCAAAAAAGTTGAAGTCATGAAAATCACCATGTCGATTGGCAATATTTAATAATGCTAAAGTCATAATAAGAACGAAGTGACTAGCTGGGAGTGGTTATGTTTGATTATTGCAGATTATTACCAATTTCACCAGCATCAATCGATTTCCCACTTAATGCCCCGCTCTATGGAAATTCGCAACAATCGCAACGCAGCTGCAACGCAGACCGCAACGTTTATGATTGGCTCGCAAGGTATTCGCAAAGCCATCGCAACGACGCGAAAGGCTTGCGAGCCAATCAGAAAAGCTGCGCTCTGCGTTGCGGTTGCGTTGCGTAATTTTATAGAGCAACCTCAACGAATAATGAGCGAATTCAAAATGACAATTTTGAAAAAATGAAATCGCTTGTCTTTTTTTCAAAAATAGTAGGTGGAGCCGTTGGCAACACATTGCATTTCTAACGTCACTTTGGGTAAAAATATCAAATTTCGTCCGACTATCTTTGAAAATCACTGATTTATTGAAAAATTGAATCAACCACTACTTTCAGGATATTTCAGAAACAGATCAAGATATTGGGCCTTTATGAATGAATATTGAGCAATTGCTTTTGCTTGATTTTAGTTCCTAGAAAACTCTCAAAAAACTCAGAAACTTCAAGGAACTCATTAATTCAGGTTTCACAAAGCATTTGAGCAGCTGATTGAAATAATAACATTGGTTTGAAGTCTCATTTCCAAATTTTTTACCGTTTTTTGCTCGTAGATTTTAAGCAAAAGCAATTGCTCAATCTTAATTCATGAAGCCCATTATGTTATCTTGGGTAGTATCAATAAAGAATAAGCATAAGCATAAGCAATTGCTTGGATTTCATAGGCGTTGCCAGGGAAAGTCTGCTTAGCAACTCCTCAGAAATCTAAGCAAATGCTTATGCTTATTTTTTATCAAGACTACCCTTTGTGATAAGCATTAAATTGTGAATCTACGTGGCGCTTCTCATGGCTTCAACTTTCTTGGTTCATGAGTTTGAATGTTTGCGATTTTGATCGGTTTTGCGACCGCCATCGTTGCAACACTTCTCAAAATAAAGGCAATGTTCCACAGAACAGTTTTTCCAAGTGGCATCGAGGTATCAGAATTTGCAGGGTTCGTCCAATTTATCTCGCTTAACCGCGAAACTGAACTGGCAAATTTGAAAAACATGAAATGAAATATTTCATCATCAATATGAATAAAACCGCGACAAACTTTTTATTTTGTGCCAACCTACCCATTTCCCTAGAGGTCGAACATCTTACATCCCTAACTATAGTGTGTTCACTCCTAGCGTGATTCTAGTCAGCTGGGCAAATTTAACAGTTTGGCATTGTAGACTTGACGTCCAACCCAACTGCCAAGTGTGCGTTTGGCTTAAACACAAAATACCGTTGCGAGCGGCGATTCTCGCGTGCATTCTGGAGTACACGCGGTTTTTTAGACTGTTCGCATTAGATCGCAGGATAGGTACAAGTGCAAAATTCAAGAAATATTCGAGAGCGTACGCGTAGGCTCTCGCCCGTGGAACTAACCTGGAGACTTCAACATGCAAGTAAGACACATTTGTCCATTTGGCAAAAGTGCTGACTCTAGAGTACGCCAAAATACGCACGATCGACGTTTCGAAAGCGGTTGCGATTTACATGCAGCGATCTATATGGAATTTGCCGGAGAACCGGTGGAGGAGTCTAGTCGGAGGTACATATATACTGCCTTCCAAAAAAAGTGCAACACCATGAAGCCGTGGATCAATTTTATTCAAATTTTCGCAAAACATGTGTTTTAACAATAGAAACAAACGATTAGATTCTGGAAATCGTAATACAAGGAACTTCAGACAAAATTAATAATGTGTCGCTCCTCCACGATTTGCCCGACACTCATTAACCCTACGAGGCATGCTTTCAATCAAGTGGTCGATTGCCGCTTGTGACAAGCCATCCCATGCTTCTTGCAAGGCCATACAGAGATCTTCCAAGTTGTTGGGAGGATGGCGTAATTGCCCCACCTTTCTTCCCATCATATCCCACACGTGTTCGATGGGCGACAAATCAGGAGAGCAAGCAGGCCATGGAAGCACGTCAACGTGTGCATCTTCCAGAAACTGCATTGAAGCTCTTGCCGTATGAGGACGTGCATTGTCTTGCTGGAAAATAGGGTTGTTGAGCCCCTGAAGGTATGGAAGGCAAACGGGTTCCAGCACACTCGCGATGTAAGATGCAGCTGTCATAGTGCCCTCAATGAACACCAATGGTGACCTGCTTCCATGTCATATTGCTCCCCAAACCATCAATCCGGGTGTACGGGCAGTGTGTCGCTCGGCAAAAAATTCGGGATTATGCCGTTCCCCACGAAAGCGCCTCACCCTCCCCCGGCCGTCATGAGCCCAAAGACAAAAGCGGGACTCGTCACTGAAGACCACCCGATGCCATTCTTGGACCCAGTTTCTGCGCTCATTGCACCACTCCAATCTTCTGGCCCGGTGAACAGGAGTAAGGGGAAGGGTTAACAGCGGACGATAAGAACTTAGCCCAAAAGACCTAATTCTTCTATAGACCGTGCTCATTGAGATTGGGCGTCCTATAGCTGCAACCCACTCGTTGCCGACTGCTCGGGTTGTCGTAAATCGGTCTCTTACAGCCGCTACTCGAAGACGTTGATCTTGACGTACCGTGGAGGCTCTACGACGACCAGATCCATTCCGTCGCCGATAATTGGCCTCCTCGTTCCATCTCCGCCACCATCTCATCACAGTCGAAGCATTGCAACCAACAAGTCTCGCAATTCTTCGATACGAAATCCCCTCATTTTTTAAGCCAATAATCTGTCCCTTCTGGAACTCGGTTGAATGATGGTACTGCCGAGGTTGACGGGCTCTTGGCATTTCAGGACTCTTGGGGTTCACTATTGAAACTTATTGCAAAAAATGTGGTTTGTAACAACCAGGAAAAACGAAAAACAATTTCTTGTGTTTTACGGTTACCAAGGGGAAAAACAAAACAACTACAGCGCCTAGATATCCAGAATGTTAATCATTTGTAAGTGTAGATGAAATACTTGTTTTGTGAAAATTTGATCAAAATCAGCCAACGGCATCGAGGTGTTGCACTTTTTTTGGAAGGCAGTATACATACAGAGAGGTGCATAAAAAACGGCCACCGCTGTAGCATCGTTATTCCTTATCCGATCTTCAAAATTCAGAAACCAGTTTAAATGGTTTTATGTCTTCTATGATTCGACAGTAAGAAATTTTTTTTTTGTTATGATGCTTTTGAGCACTGATAGTCAACTTTTGTTTTTCAAATGGCAACAATATTTTTTAATTTCTTTTTTGATTCCGTATGCTTATCTGAATATAATGATGCATCAATATCACACTTTTTATCATTAGACACGATGAAAAAAAAATTGAAACTGCGAAATTTTTACACATCACAGTAGCATCACAACACCCACGATATGCACGCGATCTGGTAAGCTGGGTGCAAAATGATGTTCAAAAGCACATAGTAGGTCAGGCGTTTGATTTTTCAAAATGTAAATGTCTAAATGTTTTCAAAATCCAAAAGAAGCTGTCCGTCTCTAAGACGTCTTTATTCTCTATTTTCAGCTCATTATTTTACACATTTTTAAGTAGGTATTGTGACCTGTAAGGACAAAAACGTCTTATTGATTTTTCATTTCCACAATACATACTTGAAAAGATATGAAATAGTAAGCTAAAAATAGAGAGTAAACAAGTCTTAGAGACGGACAGCTTCTTTCGGATTTTGAAAACATTTTGACATTTACATTTTGAAAAACCAAACGCCTGACCGCCTGACCTACTATGTGCTTTTGAACATCATTTTGCACCCAGCCTACTGGATTGCGTGCATATCGTGGGTGTTCTGACGCTACTGTTATGTGTGAAAATTTCGCAGTTTAATTTTTTTTCTTTGTGTTCAATAACAAAAAGTGTGATATTGATGCATCATTATATTCAGATGAATAAATTGAGTGTTAAGTGCATGATTTTCATGTTTCAAACACTTGAAACTAATGATCCTCAGGAGAATTTTGATCGTTGAAGCTTTGAGCCAAAATCAAGGCATGTCAAAAAAGTGTGCTCAATAAACCTGTTTTTTTCTTGCATAACTAGTTTGAACCTGCTCGTGTTGTAATTTTAACGCCAGATTTGGATTCAGAAGGCGGGATTTAGTAGGAAACGATACCAAGCACGTTAATATAAGTCCTGATTTAGCAGAAAATGAAAATCGTGGAACCAACCCCAAATTGTCCCCCCAAGGCCCCCCCCCCCCCCGGTTGAAAATGAGGAGTAAATAAACACCCCAAAATTTTTGGAATAAATCACAGAATTAAAAAAAATAGATTTTGCTTCTCTCATGAAAAACAAGTAAATCGCCCAGAGGGCCCCAAAAAACCCTTTCTCAACCCCCCCCCCCCCCCCCGCTGGGTGAAATCCCAGAATGCCTCCCACCCTCAAAATTTTTTGTCTTTATCGTAGAACACGAAAATAACTTGACCCTGGCTTTTACTCGAAATGCACGATTCGGCAAAAAATTGCAATACGCTGCCGGACTACAAGTTTCATCATCCCAGCAACGTGGTTCATGAATATCAAAGAAAGACGAATAATAATCAATCTGGAGCGGTGGTGGTAGAGTGGTATAGGTGATGGTAAGCTGAGCCACTCGCGCTGCGCTGTGTGGGTTCGAATCCCGCTACATCCATGGATATTTTGTATTGTCCCCGAGGTTGCATTGTGGAGCAGCTAATAGCTTAATGTCGCCTCGTTAAATAAGTCAGTTGAATAAATAAATAAAATGAATAATCATGAAGAAACTGATTGTTCTGGTGCTTATACATATACAGAGGGGTGCATAAAAAACGGCCACCGCTGTAGCATCGTTATTCCTTATCCGATCTTCAAAGTTCAAAAATCAGTTTGAATGGTATAATGTCTTCTATGATTTGACAGTAGAAAATATTTTTTTATTATGATGCTTCTGAGCACTGACAGTCAATTTTTGTTTTTCAAATGGCAACTATATTTTTTCAATTTTTTTTCGGATTCCTTGCCGGAACCGCTGAACTTATGGCTATGAATCTTGGTAGACAACCTGGAGAATGATCAAGGGTCATAATAGCGGTGTTCAATTACTTGCAATGGCTCGATGGCTAGCAGTAGATCCTCTAGTTCTGAGGAATCCGATAAAATCCGTGCATTATCTTTCTTTCAGCAAAAATGGTATGATGGTCCATCCAAGGTGATCTTTCACATGATAGAGTAACGGCATGATACTAGCCTAATGACTATCAGTCATTTTTCCGGTCATCAGCTTGATATTGACAAAATAAGATGGCGGCTGTCCTCCAAAAAAGTTGACTGTCTTATTCAGAAAAATAGTAGGCCTAGAAAATAACTGCAGCTGTTATTCATTTATGACGTCTTTTATAAGTCAAATACCAAATTTCATCCCGATATCTTCAAAAAATAAGCGATATAATGAAGATAATGTTTTTTTTGACAGATCTCGCTTTTTTAGAATATCTCAAAAACGGTAATTGATGTTTCAAAATGGTTTGGTGTTCCTCAACAACCATCAAATTGCGCATCATATGACATGCCCTGCAATACTCTACCTTTGTCCATTCAAAAGATGCAATTTTCTCAAATTGTTTTTCTTCTCCACCCTGTATACAGGATCTGAACTTGAATTTTGCTTGCGGCGATGGACAGAATTGTTCAGACAGGTTCTAAGGACATGTGTGCCGAAGGGCATCGCATTACTCAAAAATGCAGTGAACAGGACTTTTTCCGAACGTGCCGACTCCACTAAAAGAAACCAATCATGTGAACAGTTTGCCGTGATCTGGTGTTCTGGGGAATGATGCGACGTTGACATGACCATGAAGTTTCATGATGACAGTGACAGGTCAATAACCTCTCATCTTGTCATTAAAACAAACATGTACTTTTGGTTCTACATTTAAATTTCTAAGTGAAATCGTCTCCGCAGCAAAATTCCAAAATGATATCGTTCAATGCAAGCACAATCAAGTTCGGAATGTTGTCCTTCATGTGGGCCGAATATCTTTGGCATCTGTACCTAGCCATAAGAGAAGTCAGTATTGTCCCAGTTGCAACTCACTTACCTTATCCGTAATTCTTTCAGTACAGGACGATCACCACCACTGTTGAGGTACCGCAAGAACTGAGGACCGTTATGACCAGAGAGACTTTCGATAGAGCGAAGGATTACTCCTTGACAAGGATGCGATTTGGACTGTTTCAGAGCTCTATGTCTGTAGCTTTAACCTCATATGGGCTGTACTATGGCGAATGGGTGCATTCGTGGGAGTATGCCAAATCTGTAGGCTTATTCGGTCAAGGAGAAATCTCGACGACGTGCACTTGGATCTTGATATCGAGTGTATCTTCGTTGCTTATTGAAATACCTACGAGATTGTACCAAACGTTCTACATAGAAGGTGGATTCGGTTTCAACAAGCAAACTGTCGCATTTTTTCTTTGCGATCAGATAAAAAGCTTCCTTTTTGAACAACTTATGATGTTGATGATCACTCCTATCATCATCCTGACGATAAAAAATGGAGGTCAGTACGTATTTCTCTGGTTGTGGTTCTTGCTTTGGTCCATCTCTATGTTTTTCGTGATGATTTACTTTTCGGTGATTGCACCTGTGTTTGACCACTACGCTCCCTTGCCGGAGGGTCCATTGAGAAATGAAATTGAAGCTTTGGCCACGCAGCTAAATTTCCCACTTACGCAAATTTACGTAATAAAAGGTTCAAAAAGGTCCTCGCACAGCAACGCATTCCTAATGGGCGTACTGAATTCACAAACTATCGTGCTGTTTGACACGTTGTTTGCCCATGGTGATGGACATGGATGCACCGACCAAGAGATCGTCGCAATTTTATCTCATGAGCTCGGTCACTGGCAGTACAGTCACACAGTCAAAGATTATATACTGATGGAGATCAATATGTTTTTTGGATTGACTTTGTTCTCCAAACTGTTCAAGAATGAGGAGATTTACAAAGCAGTTGGATTTTACGATTCGCAACCTGTGTTCATCGGTCTGGTGACTATTCTGCAGTTCATCATGAGACCCTATAATTTTGCAACGAACTCTGCAATGATGTGGAATTCCAGACGATTCGAGCTCCAAGCCGACGTGTTCGCTGTTGAGCTAGGCAAAGCCCAATCGCTGCAGAGTGCTTTGATTCAGCTGCATAAAGACAATTTAGACTTTCCAGTCCACGATCCCCTCTTTTCAAAATTCCACCTTTCGCATCCTACCTTACTTGAGAGGCTTGACGCAATAAAAAAAGTTCTTGCTAAAAGAAATTGACGAAAATATATCCTCAGCTATATTGTCCATAATAAAGAAAATACATAAGCTCATTATATTGTTGGTTATTTTTATATCAGAACAAAAAACAAGAATATCGTCACCTGTTGATATTAATGGAGGGGTTCACAGTACCTACCTAGGCATATTGTGCAATAATAAAATAGGCTTTTCCGGGATTTCTGATGCCACTGAAAAAGTGATTAGTAGAAATCACTTTTTGAATCTTCATTTTGGAAATAAAGTACTCAACAAAATAAGTGTCAACCTGCAAAATTTGACCTAAGTTTGATCGTTTTTCGTTTAAACGAAATTTAATTGCGACATAATCTAGAACTTTGATAAATATTGTTGTTTATTTGAATTTTTCACAAACAGACACACACATAGAACATAGACACACACACAGACAGACAGACATCATTCTGGAAATGATCTTGATCGTCTTGGGGGACCTCAAAATGGATTTATCCGTCGAAATCTCGAAAGTTTTTTTCTGCACGATTACAATACTTTCTCTTCCATGTTGATGGGGGGCCGGGAAAGTAGAATGAATTCATCTCACAAAATATACAGTCAAAATACAGAATCCAAAATTTATTTCCAATCAAATATTTTGCAAGAGCCATTTCACTCGAAACTGAACAGATAATCCAAAAATTGCAGACATTTTCAAAATATCAAGTCGCGTTGCAGATTGGGGAGGCGGACCCCCCGTATTTACGCCACTGGAGATTTTTCATCCTTATCCAGGTCCTTATCATTACCTAAAATAGAACTACCATTACTCTGCGAAATTTTATGGTTACGATCGGGTGTCGAGTGGTTTAGAAATGCCGATGATAAAACTAATTTTTATCCTAAACTTTGATACCCCGTGTTAGGAAGAACATTTTTATTGGAGTGTTCTCAAGAAAGTCTACTTATTTTTTGATGCTCTATCACCTCCCAAAATAATGATGATCCACCTGGACATCTCTTCATTTTCCAAGTCTTCGTCGTAGTATTTTTGTTTCAGTTCCATTTAACTGCTTGTCGAAAGTTGAGCATAGACCAAAATTTGCTCCAATTTCAAGCAAGAGTTTCTTCGGGAAAAGATATCCGATCTGAAAAAAGTTTATGGTACCTGGTAGAGCTTCTCTTTAGCTACAAGATGCCATGTCGAGTTACGTCACCATTTACTTTGTCCATGATATACAGGATGCCAAAGGAATAAGTGTCAAAAGTGTTAATTTTTGAAGTCGTGTAACTTTTCTAGGAAAAATTTCGGATTTTTTTTTCCAGTTTTAGAAAGCGGATATCAATATCTCGAAACGGTTTTTTAATTTTGATTGTATTCTGTTTCTTTAGAGAGTTCTTGATTTTTTGTGGAGTTTGGATTTTTTGTACAGAATTTTGCTAGAGCTGTTGCTTTTTGTTGAAAATTCACAGAAACGTACACAATTGCTGGATGAATTATACCATGAGAAAATTTGACCTCATCGGTCCTCAGCCATACGTTGCATCAAAATTACTATAAGGTTACCAATTAGTCCCTTAATGGGTGGTTTTGTTACCCAAGTCACTGGACATTTTCCAAAAGTGATATCTCTCAGACGAGTAGATGTAGGGTCATAATTCTTTCTTTAATTTCAATGGGACACATTATTGGTCATTCAAGCATGATGTGCAAACTTTTTACGTTTATCCTTTTTCAGTGGTGGGGGGTAATTCTGACGTTTGTCATGTCGGAACTTTTTCATTGTGCTATCATCATTGAAATGCCAACATGAATGTAGGTGTACTGTCAATTTCAGCTGATCAATTCCAAGTTTGCGTCGGTGTTTTTCTTACTTAAAGTCCTAATAAAACCTTAGTTGGTTTTTCACTACTGATGTGTAAGTGGTAGCTTATAATCATGCTGACATTTGAATGATGACAAATACAAAAAAAAGTTCTGACATGACACACGTCAAAATTACTTCCCAGCACCACTAAAAAAGTATAAATTTGGAAAAATTTACACATCCTGCGAATGACCAATAATGTGTCCGATTGGAATCAAATAACGAAATTATGCTTCTACCTCTAGTCATCTAGGAGATATCACTTTACAAAATCACCTATGATGAGACTAACTGGTATCTAACCCATGGTAATTTTGATGCAACTTATGGTTACAAGACTTGCATTTTCAACAATGCTGGGCTCAATAAGTATCAATGTGATGTAGCAGCATGCTTCACTGGGCATCTTCTCTAAAGAGATCTTGAGGACCACCTCTTCTGGGGACCAATTATGTACGTTTCTGTGAATTTTCAACAAAAAGCAACAGCTCTAGCTAATTCTATATATCCTAAAATCAAAATTTCACAAAAAAGTCAAGAATTCTTGAAAAAAACAAAATACGATCAAAGGTCAAAAAATGTTGATATTGATACCGTTTCTAAAATTGAGAAAAAAAAATCCGAATTTTTCTAAAAAAAAAATCCACGACTTAAAAATTAATACTTTTTGACACTTCTTTTTCCGGTAATTCGGCATCCTGTTTATCAGGGACAAAGTCAATGGTGCCGTGAGTCGACATAGCATCTTCCAGCTGAAGAAAAGCTCTACGAGGCACCATACAATCCATACATGTTTTCCAAATCGGATGTTTCTCCCCGAAGATATCCTGGATTCCTGGCTTGAAATTGGGGCAAATTTTTGCTCTATGCTTAAATTTGACGAGCAGTTCACTCACTTAAATATGGTTCAGGTGCTCACTCTATGCCTATACTTTATCATAATCTCATCATTTATGTAGCATTTTTATGATGATCTCTTTTAGATTTACACAGCAAATATTGACGTGCTATTTTAGAAGCCTATCGAAGAACAATAGGTTAAATAAATGAAAATACTCTCATTAAATGATTAACAGTAAGATCATGACAAACAGCAAAAATTATACAACCATATTTAAAACGAGTTTTCATAGCGACCGGCCTTTATTATTAAAAAATTTCGGTGTCGGCGGGGCGTGTGTCAAAATTGTAGTTTTTTTTTTGGATATCCATCACTTCATTCCCACATGGTAAGTCGAAATTTTTACTACGCGACGTGTTTCCCGGATATACGGGGTGTTTATAAGAAACTGTGATCGCGGCAGGCATGGGTCAGGCCGAAAAACGCAGTAACAGGCGCAATTGTAATGATCGAAAGCGGATTCCAAAGGCGATGCGATCACAGACATTTATAAACACCCGGTATCATATTGATTATTTTAATGAATGTATTATCCTACTCAGGATTACATTCTTTAGTGTGCTTCTATACGATTTTAGTGTTGTAGTTGATAAATTTGTGCTTTTTGAAGCTCCACTGGGTCTCCTGTTCGAGTTTTATGAGTTCGAATTAAGTTAACTACCCACTACACTTTTCTTTGCCGAGCCGCCATTTTCCCACCTTTTATAACGGAGATCGTAACAATGAACATTAATTTGGATGATGGGAGCTATATTTTTCGTCCAAACCATGCAACTTTAATGGAATGGGAACATTCTATGATTCGATATACTAGGCATCTATCTATATCTATGTATACAAAATAACAGCTTCACGTCCTTTAGTTAGTTACTGGAGAAGTGAGAGTGGATGTAATAATTATTTTTGACACCACGGATTAAGTCAATCCTGGCAATACTGTAGTGATGTGCCTACACTGCAATTGATTAAATTGCGTGGAAGTATAAAGAGGCTTTTACCATATATTTAGCGAAGAAAAAATTAAAAAAAAATTCTTTCAGTCTATCTTACAATAATATGCGATTTATCATATCATTTGTCATATAATTTTGTCACAGTCGTCAATTTAGTCGTTCATACTAGGTATGCGATTCATAATATGAAAGTAGTCATGATGACTCATGGTGAAGATTTTACAGAGAACCATAAGGGACTGACTACATGGAATATAGCAATATACTCTGGAATACGTATATGAATAAAGGAATAAATAATAAGGGGCTACTCCGTGAAATAGGTTACCTACTCCAAACGCTTATCATAAGATTGATCAAATGACAAAATTATTGAGGAATCATATAATAACAATTCACGTAATTTAAAACGCTCTTAATAATTATTAGCTCAGTTCATCAAACGCGTCTCCTTCTAGTCCCGTTGTACTTTATGCTAGGGGCAATGTAATCTGAGCAATGAGCAATCAATTGTTTGATTGCGTGCATACCTGTATATCCAATTGGCAAGGCAGGATAATGGTGTGGTGGCAATTTGGCGAAGGCCTGAACTGGGAGCTTGTAAATCAGGAATATTTCGAACAAAGGTATTATAGGTGCGAGGGTAGGTATACCTAACCGAACCAGTCATCCTTCGCAGGGGGTTATTGTGTCCTACACTTACTTACTCAGGGGGCTTATAGTTTGGCTTTAATTTAATGAAGAAGTGAACGACCTCGCGGCGCTGAAGGATCATAATATCTAATTACTGATAGTGTAATCTTCGTCATCCCAACCTTTTCGTAATTACGCGTAATGTCAATTTCAACTAGTCCGTCAATCGGTCAGATATTTAATCTGATGCCTTATTACCGAGTTCAATGATGAATTTCCTGTCTTGACATCTAATCAAAATCACCTCTTCATTGTTTTCGATTTTTGTGATAATTTTTCTTGAGTACCTACGGAATAGACCTTAAAAAAAATTAAAGAAGGAGCTTGTGGTGGTCAACGCGTTCAGCTGCTGTAGCTTCGATTACCACCCGGGGCGGTCGGAGTTTCGTCTCTAAAACAATTTTTTTGGTTTAATTGAAATGCTTGTCAAATGCAAGGCATAAATGTGTGTCGCATAACAGGTAGAATGTGAACTATGGTGCCGACTCCATGCGATGTTGGTGGTCGTTGAAAATTCTTATCATGTCTTGAAACACACAAGGGTTTGGCAACATTTTCGGTATAGTGGAGGGAAGTATTCACCGGCGTCGGTGTTAGGCCTCGTTGCGGAAATAGGCCGACATTATTAAATAACAAAGAAGAAAAACCAAAGCCAAAAACAGACAACCGCAAGTTATTCATTGTTGTAACAGTCCGGGGCATATGGTTGTATCTTTCTCTCTCTCGCTTTTCTATATGGTCTATTGCTGTGGTTGGAGCAATACCTAAGTATTCACCTATGACATAATGACGGCTCTTGCAATACACGTTGATATTTCACACCTTAAATTTCACACTGGGTGTCGTGATAAGGCATAATCTCCGACTACACATAGTAGAATTTTAACGCTAACTCATCTAGTCCGGTGGTTAAGCGTCCTAACTATGCATTTTGAGCTTAAGCAATGCGCTTTTGGGGTTTGATTGGGGGTCCCTCAACCTTAATTTCAAGAGTTGGAGACATCGGTGCACTCGATGCGGAGGGGGTCTGGGGGGCCCTTGAAAGTTGAAGGTGTGGGGCTTCCCACCCAATCACCATACCACAACGTAATTTCTACTTGGATGTCATCAAACGACTTTAACCTACACATTGACAACATTTGTTACCATGTCCCAACAGTTCTTCACACTGAAAAAAATTAGTTCTTATGACAGATCGGAAAAAACAGTTTCTCTCAATTTTTCATCCCCACAACGAATAAACTGCCCCAGGTGTGGTGTCATTTTGGAGTAAACGGCATCCTCTGATTTCATTCACCGAGTCAAAATGTTTGTGAGACCACCGTGCAAAGAATGACACGCCAAGAAGTGAGCATTTTTGAGCACCTTATTTAACAGTAGTTTCTTGGCTGATACCAATCGATATGATTGATAATTTTGTCATAGATCAATAACTTGAACTCTTTTGTAACGGTAATGCATGTGAATGAAACTCGACACGAGCGTGGAGGCTTGGAAAAAAATAATTTTCTCCAGCGGTCGAATTTATTTCACGCCTACTGAGCGTTAGTTTGTTGGGCTCAAGCAGGCAGCGCACAGTGGGACGAATGGCTACATTGACTGGACAAAAGTATTCCGATCCAATTTTTAAATTCAGAGCGGGTTCGAGTCCCAGCTTCGACAATTTTTTTTTCGAAGTTTTATTCAAGGAACTCGCCGAGTGTTATACTTTTTTTTTCAAAGTAGTTTTTATAAGCTACAATACCACTAAGTTTCATTTCATTATGGTCAGTTTTGTAGAAAATATGCCGTATTTAGTTTTCAACACACCAGCTCAAAGAAAATTACCAAAAAGCCTTTGTCGCAAGCCGTCGCAAAAAGTACTATAAGAAGACCATAATAGAAGGATGTTGGATCATCCTGAAAGTATTTTCATAATGACCCACCATGACCCGCTCTTGAAAACCGTGGTCAAAGTTCCGCATCTATTGGGTTTTTTTTTGCGGTCATATCATTAGTGTTGATATACTTACCTAGAGTTGATAAAGTACGAGACACGACACGGTACCTAAGAAAACAACTCTATAACAAAAAGTATTGGGCACGTATACCGTACTTTATCGACTCTAGGTAGATATATCAACACATAATATATGTCCGCAAAAAAAACGAATAAATGCGGAACTTTGACCACGGTTTTCAAGAGCGGGTCATGGTGGGTCATTACGAAAATACCTTCAGGATGATCCAACATCCTTCTATTATGATCTTCTTATAGTACTTTTTGCGACGGCTTGCGACAAAGGCTTTTTGGTAATTTTCTTTGAGCTGGTGGTGTGTTGAAAACTAAATACGGCATATTTTCCACAAAACTGACCAAAATGAAATGAAACTTTGTGGTACTGTAGCTTATAAAAACTACTTTGAAAAAAAAAATATAACACTCGGCGAGTTCCTTGAATAAAACTTCGAAAAAAAAAATTGCCGAAGCTGGGATTCGAACCCGCTCTGAATTTGAAAATTGGATCGGAATACTTTTGTCCAGTCAATGTAGCCATTCGTCCCACTGTGCAGCGTTTGGATAGCTTTGGAAGCAAAATTTCCATATCTTTCTGAAAAGTTGAGCAGTTTAATTCTGGAAATCGATTTATGAATCATCAATGATTGTTTTGCCGGTCAGTACCCACATGGTGGTTAACTGCAGAGGTGATGGCTAACGGCGGAGGAAATTCAACGTCCAAGATCTTATTTTCTGCCACTATGACAGTCATTTTCACGGTTGTTTTTATAAAATTATTTCTTTTCCAAACATAAGAAAACTTACACGTACAAAATGATAACAACCTTGAAGGTTGGTAGAGGAAAATAGAAATTAACACTTTAAAAGTTGAATGCCCTCCGTCGTCAGCCATGATCCCTGCAGTTAATCCCCATGGGGGTACCTAGTGACTGTCAAAATAATCTTTGATGATTCTCAAATCAGTTTCCAGAATTATGCTACCCAGCTGCATAGACAGATATGGAAATTTTGTCTCCGAACCTATTCAAACGCTGCCTGCCTGAGTCCAACAAACTAACGCTCAGTAGGCGTGAAATAAATTCGACCGCTGGAGAAAAAAATTTTTCCCAGGCCTCCACGCTCGTGTCGAGTTTCATTCACATGTATTACCGTTACAAAAGAGTTCAAGTTATTCATCCATGTCAAAATTATCAATCATATCGATTGGTATCAGTCAAGAAACTACTGTTAAATGAGGTGCTCAAAAATGCTCACTTCTTGGCGTGCCATTCTTTGCACGGTGGTCTCACAAACATTTTGACTTGGTGAATGAAACCATAGAGGATGCCGTTTATTCTAAAATGACACCAAACTTGACAGTTTATTCGTTGTGGGGATAAAGAATTGAGAAAAACAGTTTTTTCCGATCTGTCATAAGAATTAATAGTCCGGCTGCAAGCTGTAACAATTGTGCACAATGGGCTAAAAGCAATTTTATTTTTTCAAGTTAGTATTTGGACTCTAAAGAATATTTCCAGATAGAGACCCCAACCGATTAGGCCTTATTTAGCCCCCCTCAGCAACGCCAACTTCGACCATTATTTCATCCATTTTTGTACATTACTTTTATGATAATTGACATATACCATCTATCAGGGTGTCGATTCTAATGTTTTTAAAGACGAGGAACTCAAATATGATGGTCTTGAAGCTTTTGAAGTGGAAGTTGCGAACCTGATGGATGGTTACTGCTACTGGTACCTATTGGTTAAAACATTCTAAAAAGTTGGCTGACAATCTTCAAGAATAATTGAAATGGGAAGTCTATAATGAGAGATCTAGGGTCATGATTTGACGCTCTACAACTCACCTTCGACCTTACCTTAGTTGATCGAGAATACGTGCTTGGGTTTTTCTCTTCGCGAGATCGAAATCAAAACAGTCGCAATTTCCAAAATAGTCACTATTCGCTACGATTATTCCAAAAATTTCTGTTTTTGATTTCCAGTAAAACAATACGATCATCTTCATCAATATGCAAAGCACCAGTGACCCAATAGTATAGTAAAAAAAAACACGTGATTGCATTCACTCGCCATGCCACCTTAGTTTTTATTGGTATTAACAATAACTAATATGTAAGGTAGGTAGGCACAATGGTGGACTTCAAAATGGGACCATCCTTACTCACTTTCCTATCGGGCTTAAGGCCAGCGGTACGGTAATCACAATAGCGGTATGCGCTATTCCAAGTTTATGTTCCAGGATAAACATCATGCTGACAAAAGTGATACAGGAGAATATACCAAAAATAGGTCATACAGCTACTGTAAAATTAGCTTAGTAATCCAAAATTAGGGATTTTTCAGCTTGTTCTGTGATTATTTCCAAAGGATAAATCGAGATGTAAATAATGTAAGCGGACTTTGACCATCTTTCCATCTTGTTCCTACCTCAAACAATAAGTTACTTCCCTTTTTTCAGCGCTTCGAAGTTGAGAAAAACATTCGGCGTGGTGCGTTTTTCAAGTACGTCGCCGCTGGACCAACCTTTCTTACCAATGCGAATGCAGTTCCGCTGACGTCTTGCAACTGCATGAAATGATTTCGTTTCAAATCACTGGATTTAAATTTAAAAAAATAATCCATTTCTTGATAAGAAAAAGCTTCACATGTTACGTAGCAGGGAGTTTTCTTACCTGCCATCGGGACTCACTGTCTTTTGCCGTCCAAAATCAGAAAGATCCGGTGGAGTGCAGTTTTAAACTGAAACTTTGAGCCCATATAATACCCTGCTTGAAGATCGTGGAGGCGTGAAGCATTTTGAGTGAGAGGAATAATTTCTATATCTCGTCCCTTCTGAGAGAAAAAGACGGAAACGACGGAAACGGAAACTCACACAGACAACGTCTTTGTCTTTCGAGCATCTGTCATACATGAGGTCATGAGGATAACAAATTTCTTAAGCGCAGACATAGCCTGATCTACCTCTTCTACTGTTAATGTATTTCACAAATTGTGAAAAACTCCATTGACAAAAGGTTTTTCCCCAAGCACTAAAGGTCGTACGTTTGCATTTGGTCCTGAAACCCAAAGTTACATAGCTCCAAGTAACGCCATGGAAAAACAGGCCGAAGCATTTATCTAATCCTACAGTTTGCTGAATCCAAGCTACATCAAGCACACGATAGGGTTTTTTCACCACCAAAGCAATCCTCAGACTTTACACCCTCGTAGAGTCCAAAAAAGCTGTTGCCAGAACGACCACGTCCATATATCCACTGTGCGGATGATGATTAGCTTCAAGTCTTCAGCAGAGCACATCCGCCTACGCATGAAGTATCATTCCATTACCATAATCTGCTTCCTCGTGATTACAGGGCATAAAGTTATTCAGATTTGCTGAAATAGAACAGAGTAGGTACCTGGGTACTGCATCATTTTGTGTAACAACAACTTTTTCTGGATAGGTCTCTGGTGCCAATTAGATCCCGTTTATTGTCATCGTCCATCTCGGAGAACTCCAGAAGATTGGATTTTCTACTAAAACAAAGTTCACCAATACTTATCTGATAAAGCTGGTGGGAAAGGCTGGTTCTTGTGACAGAAAAAATTTCCCTAATCACCTCTACGCACTTGGTCAGAGACATTCAACTTCAAAAGCAAGTTTCCTTCTTTACGGCTTCAGAGACGCAACTTGAAGCTTCTGGTGGGATTTGAGGCATTTGACGACTCGATGCCAAATGGAAGAATTTTTTTTTCAAAAAAAGACTAAATTATTACCGAGAAAGGATTTACCCCACTTCGTTAATAGTCTCAATTGGGAACTATAGGCAAGGTGGCCGGAATATTGTCAAATAACACAGTTTTCTTGCGGTTCCGTAACCATATTCTCTGGAAGAATATCATCATTCAGGTCTCTTTTGAAAGCTACAAGAATGTTGTTCAACTTAATAATCTCAAATTTAAAATTTTTGGGGAAAAAAATTTGAAAATTATTTTTTGAAAATTTCAAATTTGAGCTCGTTAAGTTGAAGACTATTTTTCTAGCTTTCAAAAGATTCCAAAGAAAGAATTTTCTTCTAGAGAATAAGGTTACTGGAACTGAAAGAAAACTGTGTTATTTGATCAATATTCCGGCCAACTTGCGGGGCAGAAAAAGTCTCAACGAGTCAAGCCAATTTATGTCTCGCTACCTGAAAAGCGCTGGGGGACCTTCGGTCAGGCTGATTGCGCTACAATCACCATTTATTGTTTCATTATTGTGTTCAATGGGCTTTATGAATAAAGTTAAGCAATTGCTTTTGCTTAAAATCTACAAGCAAAAAACAGAGAAACATTTGGAAATGAGGACTTTAAACCTATGTTATTATTTCAATCAGTTACTCAAATGCTGTGAAACCTAAATTAATGAGTTCCTTGAAGTTTCTGAGTTTTTTGAGAATTTTCTAGGAACAAAAATCAAGCAAAAGCAATTTCTTAATCTTTATTCATAAGACTTATTGGCCTTCATAGATCGGCATTCTTGAAATTGATCGACTCGTTGGTTATTGTTACCTACTGCAATATTGCCAAAGGTCGCATTGTATTAGTTAAGTTGACTCAAAAACAATGAGTAACTATTTGGAAAACTTCTTGGATTTTGAACTCGCGAAGAGAAAAACTCGAGCACGTATTTTTGATGAACCAATCAGTTGTAGAACGTCAGATTATGACCCTAGATCACTCATTAGACTTTCAATCTGAATTATTTTTGAAGATTGTCGGGCAGCTTCGTCAATCTTCTTGAACCAATAATGTACCAATGACAATCTAAAAGCTCACTCTCACTGATCACTTCAGAAGCTTCAGGACAATCATATTTGGATTCCTCGTCCTCAAAAACATGGGAATCGACATCTCAACAGCTATAATACGTCAATTATCATAAAACTGGTGTACAAAAATGGATAAGATATTGGTCCAAGTTGGCGTCGCCTTGGGGGGCCAAATACGGTCTAATCGGTTGGGGTCTCTATCTAGAAATACTTTTTAGGGTCCAAATAACAACTTGAAGAAATAAAATTGCTTTTAGCCCATTTTGCACAATTGTTATAGAATTCTACATTAAGCCGCCGGACTATAATTTTTTTCAGTGTGAAGAACTGTTGGGACATGGTAACAAATGTTGTCAATGTGTAGGTTAGAGTCGTTTAATGACATCCAAGTAGGAATTTCGTGGTGGTATGGTGATTTGGTGGGAAGCCTCGCACCTTCAACTTTCAAGGGCCCCCCAGACCCCCTCCGCATCGAGTGCACCGATGTCTCCAACTCTTGAAATTAAGGTTGAGGGACCCCCAATCGAATCCCAAAAGCGCATTACTTAAGCTCAAAATGCATAGTTCGAGCTTTTTTTGGCGCTTAACCACCGGACTAATCCTTTAATAAATAAAAGAGTTGGATTGTGGTCATTGCAATTACCGTTGCCTATGGCAACGTATCAAAAAATCAACAAATTGAGTTCTACCTGTGTGTCATTGAATTTTGACATTTCACAACAGTTTCTTATTTTTCAAAAACCGTCGTAAATAATACGATATTCATACATGCGATGATCTGAAGTATTTTTTTTTGTTCGCGGAGTTACTTCACTCGCTTAAGGACGGAGTTGAATTGGTAAAAAAAGCGTTACGGAATCAATCCCATTTTTTAAATCGACAAAAAATGTTTTGAATATTTGAATTTTGGAAATGCCAATGGGCTCGAACCAAAGTATGTCCTTATAGTTTCGAAAGACCCCTAAATGGTGAGATTTTGTCAAGGAATAAACCCACAGGGTGCCACAGGGATTGATTCCGCAATGCTTATTTTGCCAACATACATATATTCATCCTTAAAGACGTTATTTTCTAGTATTTTTCTTCAAACGTGATAAGTTTCATGATCGTCCCATTTGAAAAAATAATCTGTCACTTCAAAAACATATCATAAATCAATCATAAATAGCTACTTTTTTGCACTTGAGCGCGGTCATGTCAATGAAAACATCAGGGTGAAAGAAGCTTTTGCAGGGCCGCCGAGAGCTTCGCCGGGCCCCGATGTTAGATGTCACTACTTGCGGGCCCCTCCTATTAGAAAATGTTTTGAGCAAGCGAGCGGAGCGAGCCCAATGACAGCGCAGGTGAAAATTTTTTCAATAATATATATGGTTTCATAGATATTTTCCATCACCAAAACAGTAGCTTATTGTTTGTGAATTTCGTCTTCTCCTGTGCGAAATTCCTTTTCTTTGAATTTGTGACATATTATGTAGTAAAAGGAAAAGGTAGACAGTTGAAAAATCAGGATTTTGTTTTTGGTTCTTGAACTTTTCAGTCTTTTGTTAGTGAGCTAGAAAAAAAAATTAATTCGCGGCCACGGGCCCCCATGGGGCTCCAGGCCATGGTGATATATCACCTTCTGAACCACCCTCTCGGCGGCACTGAGCTTTTGACAACAGAGGCCACCTAATGCAAGCCACTGTTTGCGAAGGCGAAAGCCGGCATTGCAGAGTGCTATTGCCCCACTCAACACAAAAAAAAAAACAATCATTTTTGAGGAGCTCGCGTCCTCCGCTTCATGGTAATGGGTAGTTCTGTGCCCTCATTGTTTATGAAATAGTATGTTGTTTAATGTTTACCCATGCTACGACCAATCAACCACTTAAAATATTGACATGGAAAAGTCTCTGTTTGTAATGCGACGTCGGCACTAATCACTTTGATTATCAAAACGATGTAATCGTGTGTATAATCTAAAAATAAACTTCCATTGCCGATTTTTCAGATGTCAAAGCATTTGATACGGATGTAAATTAACGACCAGTTTGGACTACAAACTTCTAACAATTAATTATTTTAAGTGAGAAAAATTGCATGCAATTCGAAAAATATCGTAGTTTTCTTCTATTTGAATTCGAGTTCCTTTTTTATTGAAATTAATGAAATGGGATACCAGGGGATATAGACATCCAGTGCCGAAAATACCGTGTGATCCGAACCATTCCGAATTTGGGCAGGCTGTGACCTGGCGAAAAGCAGCTTCACATCCCGGACTTTGACCATGTGAGTCATGTGACATACCCCTCGGCCTACCCCAATTCGGAATGGTTTGGATCACATGCACGATATAACTCAGTACTCCCTGCTTATTGTTAAGACCTCTAGTCGTTATGTCCGTTCATGGTTTGAAGAAATTCGAGTTTTTTCGCGACCTCCACATCCTAATTGATTCTGGTTTAAACGTTTTTATTCCAACCTCACTGTAGGTATGCAGCTCCAAGCAAACCACCTAGAAAAACTTCATGAACGTCAGAAAATTGCTGTTTCAAAATGTTATTTTTCTTCCTCGGGTTCAATTCCAATGCTTCGTAAGAATAACTGGAGGAAACGGGTCAAAGTCTTCAAATAAAATGGGTTTTCCGGAAATGTCAACCAAAACTATTTGTGAATTTGAGTTTTGGACACATTCAACGCTTCAACCCATATTTTGCTAAAATTGTAGCCGATCGAAAGTGTTTCATCATTTTTATTTACTTTTGATTCTAGTCTTTCTGCATTTTGATTCTCGAAGTATCAAAAACGTGCGTTTTATGTAGCTTTCGGGACTCCAGTATGCTAATCCCGAGGCTAATCCCTTCGGCGTGCTTTTGCGAACGCTAATGTGTGCGGCTCTTCTATGCAGTTCGGCACCAGGGAGGGCCACATGATTTCTTCCTCTTGTTTGAAGCCCTAAAAGGAGGGCCCTACTTGTGTCGTTTCTTTGCTTCTAGATATCTTGTGTACCTCTTGAATTTGCTTTTGCCGTTTGAGGTCAAAGCGAGCGCCCCTGTATCTTGTTTGGTCGATTGAGCCCCATTGGTCCACTGGTATCTTCCTGTGTCTCGTGGAGCCCCTTTGAGCCCACCCCTCATTTTGTTCAGTTTTCAGAACTCTTGTGCCGTCAGGTGTGGTTCACATACCCTTCTGTAGGACTCGAAGGCTCAGTTGTTTCGGGCCCTGAAGTGCAAATAATTAGAAGTTCGCCCTATATAGGTTTAACCCGCGAGCCGATTTTCACCAAATGATTCTTAAACAGTAGGTGTAACGAAACCGGGAGGGTCATGAAAACGCACACTTTTAAATATGAATACATTGTCTTTATTCATAATTACCCCGTCAAATGCTACATGTTATCTCTCTAAGATCTAACCCAACAAGCCCCCGCTGCCGTGTTCCCGTTCCTTTTTATAACCTCGGTTCCGCACGTCATGCGTCATACGTCCGGTCCTCTCGCGCGCAATGGGTCATTGGACTGTCGACTCAGCGAATTCCAGCTTTGGCGGTCGACACCTTCGTCCGCCGGATATGACTTGCTGATATTCGCGTTACATAGGTAATTGGTTTTAGAGCATTTTGCAACAATTTCTTCAAATTTTGGAAGTGTTTTCCAGTTGAAAAAACCTATAAAATTTTCTCTCTATGAAACTGAAGAATATTCTGACGAATGAGGTTTTGCAGCCCCTGAAAACCTTCTTGAACCGCAATGCTTTTTGATGTGTATACAATTACAATACTCAAGTAAGTCTTTCAGGCTGGTCACTTGACTTGGTTGATTTTTTCCTTTTTTTTCCACTCAAATCTTCCCTTCCCGAAGGGACGCTTAGATCAAAATGATCACTAACGTCTCTGGATACTGACGGGAAAGTTTTGTGTCACCCACAACACATTTTTTTCACCTACCTACTTGGAATAAAAGTGCGCATGCAGTCAAAAAATAGTGGAGATTACTTTTCTACAAAATCAAGGTCCCTACACGTTTCATCACCAGTTCACTCTTTCTCTCTCAAAATGCAAGAACGGTAGATAAAGTGGTCCGGATGCTCAACGCTGGAAACTGCATTGACCTTGAATTTTATGTTAGCAATAAGTAAATGACAATAAAAAAACAAACACTTGAAACAAACGTAATAACTTCGTTCGTTAATTCTTCAAAATCACAAATGTCGATTTCCTTTGAAGACAACCAGCTTTTCAAAAAATATTGTTTTGACATCCAACATGGGAACTTTCGTTACTGACAGGATGCACCCACCAGTACGATGTAAAAGATGCAATCGAACTTATTCATCGATCCCAAATTGTGTGCGAACGCAAGAAATTGCAATGGGGTAAATAGTACAAGAAAGATAGATTCAACCCGGGAAAAATATGGATGTCCTGAAAATTTTATATTCTGTTCAGAATTAAGTGCTCTACAACATATCCAAAATCGCCAAAAATCGCACCAGGGGGTTTCGAGTTATTGGAGCGGGGTAAAAAATTGTAACCTAAAATGGAGGGGATGAAACCCGTCAATCCATTGAAGCAAATATAGTCCGGATGCTAGTTGCATAAAATGGAATGAACCTTGCATTTTTTGATGAGAAGATGCTACTTGGTGGAAATGTTCTTTGCAGCATACTCTTCCGATCCAAAAAGGTAGCCATCAGCGCCATCCATGCCGGCGGCGTATACAGGGTGAAACAGAAAAAAAAAGTTGGAAATTATATTTAAATAACCGAAGCATGTAGAGACGTGTAATTCACCACATACATTAACTGTTTCATGCTCATGAAGTCACAGCAAACCGTTCTTGATTTTTTTGAACCGTCTTTGAAATGTAGGGGGAAAACAGAAGAAAAAACAATAACACTCTTTTTTCCATTGATAAGTGATTCTTAGAGATATTGACACAATACCTGGTATTTCTATGATAAGTAATGTTAGAAATTATATGAGCTGGGTAACCAATTCCTAAGCCAACTATTTCCAGAAATACGACTGTCAACTTTTTTTTCCTCTTAAGCACCATCTTGAATCTGCCCTGTGGGGCATCGTTGAAAAAGTGATTGGTTATCATAATAATGGTAATATGTAATCATTGCATCGTAAAAACAACCTCCTCATTATAATTTAGTGACCTCTTCGGCGGGAGAGGATTGCCGTTTACGTATTTTCTGGCTCTTCAAAGCTTTAGTGCCCATGATGGCATTAGCAACATCTAGACTGGTAAAATATGTCACGTATTATGATCCTTGATGTACTTTGAGGTAGCCTACCAAGTTTTGCAATCATCAATTGACAGGTTTGTTCTTAAAAGCTGTTTGAACAAAATTTGTTAATTTTTTTTTATGGAAAATGCAAAATATTGGATCTTTCACCCTTATTTAATCCCTCGTTGAGGAAAGCCTAAAACCGAAAGTCTCTAAAATTTTTATGCTAATGGTTCACTGAGAACTGCTCTTCAATGTGTAGTTGTCAAGATCTGCATAGTTGCGTTGAGATTTCAGACAGAGAGCGACAAAAAAGTTCATGCAGTGAAAAAAGACACAACTTTCAATGCAACGGAGAAATCCCGGAAATGTTCCTTTCAGATAGGCTTCCCGCAATACACAGGTTCTGTAAGACTCTCAAGCGTGGGTAAAAGGCTTGAAACATTACTAATTCAAGGCTCTAACACTGTATCAAATTGCACATTCATGCTATAAAAAGCAAGGTCTCCAGATAGCTTTCAGTCTAGCTCAGGACTAGTTTTTTCTCGACTGTAATTTATGTCTTTTTTTACTGCATGAACTTCTTTGTCGCCCTCTGTCTGGAATCTGAACGCAACTATGCAATTTTTGATAACTAAACATTGAAGAGCACTTCCCACTGAACCATTATCATAAAACATTCGGAGACTTTCGGTTTCAGGCTATCCTCAGTGAGGGATCAAGTGAGGGTGAGAGACCCAATATTTTGTATTTTTCATAAAAAAAACGACACAAATTTTGTTCAAATAGCTTTTAAGAACAAACCTCTCAATTGATAATGATGAAACTTGGTAGGCTACCTCAAAGTACATCAAGGTTCATAATGCGTAACATATTTCACCATTCCAGATGTTGCAAATGCCATCATGGGCACTTAAGCTTTGAAGAGCCAAAAAATACGTGAATGACAATTCTTTCCTGCCGAAGAGGTCACTAAATTATGATGAGGGGGTTGTTTTTGCGATGCAATGATTCCATGTTACAATTATTATGATAACCAATCACTTTTCCAACGATGTCTCACAGGGCAGATTCAAGATGGTTCTCAAGAGGAAAAAAAAGTTGACAATCGTATTTCTGGAAATAGTTGGCTTAGAAATTGGCTACCAAGCTCATATCATTTCTAATATTACTTTTTGTAGAAATACCAAGTGTTGTATCAATATCTCGAAGAATTACATATTTATGGAAAAAAGAGTGTTCTTGTTTTTTTCTGGTTTTTCCCTACATTTTAAAGACGGTTCAAGGTAATCAAGAACAGTTTGCTGTGACTTTATGAGCATAAAATAGTTGATGTATGTGGTGAGTAACACGTCTTCACATGTTTCGGTTAATTGAATATGATTTTTCAACTTTTTTTTTCTGTATCACCCTGTATACGCTGCCGGCATGGATGACGCTGATGGCTACCTTTCTGGATCGCAAGAGTACGATGCAAAGAACATTTCTACCGAGTGTCATTTTCTCATCCAAAAATGCAAGGTACTTTCAACTAGCACCCGGACTAATACGTTATGATTCGACGCATCATATCCCGTTGATAACATTTCAGCACAAAAAGTGTCGATCATTGTTGGAAGGGGGTCGTGGGGGGGGCGAAGCTCTGCTAGGTGGTTCATTTTGTTTTTCTGGCCATGTAGAACCGATCACGACAAGTTAAGTATCTTTTCCGACTAAATTCAATCTCCTTAACTCAAATCTGTTATGTAAATTAGGATGAAAACAAGTTTGAACAAGATAACGTGAGAAAACTTGTTCTTTCTTTGACAATTTTGACGATTTTTTTCACTGTTAAAGATGTTCATTTTTAGAACATTTTCAGGGACCATTAAATTGAAGTGTATTTTCCACAAAAATTGCAGATAAAAATGGAGGGGATGGAACGCGTCAATCCATTAGATGCGAATACTTTATAGTTCGACGTATCATATCTCATTGATACTATTTTGGCACAAAAAGTGTCCATCATTCTCAAAATTTTCAGCGGCCATAGAATTAGCCCAGGCTTTTTAGTCGAAAAAACGGCAAAACATGAAACAAATTAAAACACGGTCAATCTCTTCAGTTTTGGGTTCAATAGACTTTGCTGTATAACATACAAAAAGTCCCCAACTTTCCCCCGTGTGCGTCATTGTTTTTTTGACAGGCAAAGATGAAGACACCTAAAAATGCACTCCCCGAATAAAAATGCTCCTAGTTCTCAACCACCCAATCGATTTCTCTTATCTTGGTCTTGAATGAAAGATAATGAATCAATGTGAATGATATGGGATAGCTTTTGTTCAAAATTTGACACTAACAGACTTGATTTCTTGATAATGACACTTTTTTCGTGTTTTTTTCTCTTATGCTCCAGTTAACATTTTACTTTTGCATCGACCACTTAATATCACTTGGTATTATTATATGCAGTAGATTCCCTACAGTTTTAGCTTTAAAATGACGTATCTTTGAGCTTCATTCTGAATTGTCCAGCAATTCCAATAAGGATTCTATGAAGTTACGTCAAACGCATTATATGGGGAAAATCACTTCAACATTATTAACCTAGACTTTGATCTGTAATAATTGATTCTACGTTCAATATGCACAGCATCGTACTGACTAAATCTGGTCTGGTAGTACTCGTATGAGTAGGTACTAGGTACAGTTTCTCAATTTTCCTCTTTGTGCATCTTGTTTTTATAGTTTGTTCTTGTTATTGCCGTCTGCAGTGTCCGGCAATATCTCAGCTACTGAACTTCGGATTGCGCTTGGGTTTTTGCTAGATGATATCTTAGGTACTCTGGATAGACAAACAACAAAGATATTTTATTTCATTTATTCGTCCGTCCGTCTGTCTGTGTGTCTGTCATTTCACGCAATATCGCGGCTCCTAGACCTCGGATCAACCCCGGGTTTTCGCTAGATAATAATAGCTAAGGTACTCTAGGTGTAAACAAACAGCACGGTTGGCTACGTGGGAGCACCCACGTGTAGTTGGTATCCGTCAAGACGCATCTTCCTCCAGCTCCGGAGACTCTTTTGAAGATAGTGTCTTGCAACTGCAAGAAGAACTGCGGTCTAAAATATAGATGCAGGCGATCTTCCTTGTCTTGTTCGCAGATGTGTAAGTAAGTTCTGTAGGTGCACAACATGTGAGAGTCTACCCCACCTTGTTGAGTATGACCCTAAGGACGATCTGTTATTTTTATAAACTTATGTATTTAGTCCCTTTAGGTGCTAGATAACTTAGCTATTATTTTAGATGGGTATAGGTACTATCGGCAGGTATTCGAGGTAACTATCGATTTATTGTTTGGGAATCAACAGACGAGTTTTAACGAAACTAATATGTTGGACAAAATAAGCTAAGAGTACGGATGGTAAGCTAGATGCGATTTTTTTTGACTACTAGTGAACTTGAGATTAAAATAATAATAATTTGATATTTTTTGCAGAGCATGGCTATAAAAATCTTCCTGTGCTGTGGTAGACTTCCAATACATTATTAATATGAAAATACAATGTTGAAGCTCTGTTTTGGAAAGATTGTGAGCATTTTTTAATTGAAAAAAATGATAGTTCGCTCTTGAAAATTGTGGATTTTTAATTTACGATATTTTCACGTTGAATACATCGATGTTCAAAATTTTGAATAGGATCGATAACTGCAACTATTTCACGCATTCACATCAGGCATTCGACATAATTATCATTTCTTGAATACTATAAAATCGAGTTGGTTTGATGTTCGGTGTAAGCCAGCTTGAAATTGAAAAATGTGGCTATACCCGCGGGAAAGTTGCTGTTGTTATATTATTATTATTTTAATGTAAAGTGTTCTTTGTTCGGAAGCTAGAGAATTGTTTTGGCTACAAGAAGAAATCTTGCAAGATGGAATCAAACCCATATTACAGCTACAATACATTTTTTCCAACTGCGCGGAGATATTTTTGAGTGACATTTAATACTTCGACATTTTTTTCAATAAATTATTTTTCTCACCTTGTAACCACTTACGTCGCGTTTATGATATGATAGTCTTATGCAGAAAAGTCCATATAATTCACTCAATCTTAAATCCAAATGATTAATGCATCAAACGCAAAAATTACCCAAATTGAAAAACCGGCTTTATTTTGGTCCCAAAATCACGTTTTTCTGCCGAAAATTGCTCAAAAGATTTTTTAAACTGAATTTAAATGTCATAATTGGATTTGCAAGGTCAGATTTAGTGGGAAACGATACCCAACATGCCAGTATTATCTCAATATTATTGAAAACCAAATTTCTTGCATAGGTCACCAATTGCCCCCCTCCCGAGCTCCCCTCACGGGGACCGTAGACATCTAGTTTGTCAATAAGTTTCACTTATAACCCACTGTATCCAAATATAATAAATTTGAAGCCAATGACTAGATTACTCTTGTCCTAGAATTTTTTGATTGAGAATTTTGACCCCCCCCCTCAAAAATTATGACGCACACGGAGGAAAGTTGGGGACTTTTAGTATGTTGTTCAGTAAGGTCAAGTGGGTACGATACCGTGAAGATTGCACGTGGATTAATTTGTTTCATGTTAAATGCTAAAAAGCCTGGGCTAAATTGGAGTGTATTCTTCAGGAAACTCATACACTCGATGTATAATTTTGTTTCTCGAGTTTAAAGAATTGATTTGAACCTAAGCCGGCGCGGCGCGTCGTCTACTACTGACCAGAACACTACAACATGCACCTTGAAATGAAAGTAGCCTAAACTATTGAAAAAATCATAACATGTGGTTGAAATTTCGAGAATTTGTGCAGAACTGAATTCCATATAGCATAAACAAAATCGCCATGAATCGCACTGCAAAATTTTGAGTTATTCGAGGAGGAGACAAGATTCATACTCTAAAACTGTTGCCTCGTCCCTCAATAACTCAAAACCCTGCAGTGCGATTCATGGCGATTTTGTGTATGTTACAGGGAATTCAACTCTGCACAGATCCTCGAATTTTCAAAGATCAGTTGTTATTTTTCCAATAATTTGAGCTATAGTGGTGTTCTGGTCAGTAGTAGACGACGCGCCGCCTCAGGTTCAAATTGATTTTTTGAACCCAAGAAACAAAATTATACATTGAGTGGATGATTCTCGTGGAAAAAAAACTTAATTCTAATGGCCCCTGTAATATTTTCAAAGATAAACATCTCTAACAGTAAAAAAAAATGTCAAAATTGTCAAAGAAAAAACAAGTTCTTTCAAGTTAACTTGTTCGAACTTGTTGTCATCCCAATTTACACATCGAATTCAATTTCAGGAGATTGAATTTAGTCAGAAATGATGCCAAACTTGTCGTGATCGGTTCAATATGGCGCAGGAAAAAAAAGAACCCCCTAGCCGAGCTTGGGATCCCCACGAGCCTCCTTCAACAATTATCGACACTTTTTGTACTGAAATGATATAAACGGGATTTAATGCGCCTAATCACTATGTACTCGCATCCAATGGATTGACGGGTTCCATCCCTTCCATTTCAAGTTGCAATTTTTTACCCCCCCTCCAATAGCTCAAAACCGTGCAATTTTTGGCGATTTTGGATATGTAGTAGAGCATTCAATTCTGAACAGAATATCGAATTTTTAGAACGTCCATATTTATTCCGAGGTTTTGCCGATTTTTTTACTATTTTTCCTGTACTAAAAGTGCAGTATTACCAAAACAATATTAGCTCAAACAGACTACTACAAAGCGTGGGGAACAAATGGATTCTGTATTTTGTAATTTGAAAATCAGAATACTTTTCCAAAAAATGTATTTTAAATAAAAAATATAAAATACTAGATGCTCAAACTACTCCAAAATACGAGATATAAATACTTCTCCAATGAAATGTATTTTAAATACGTAAGTATTTCAAAAGTATCCGATATACCGCCCAGCCCTGCATAGACTGTAGTGACAAGATTTTGGACACAGTTAGGCATTACCTAAGCTAAATTTGGAATTACCTGTTTAGGATCTGTTCAACATCTGGAACGAACCATTTCTAGCATAGCCCAGGCGCCAGGGAGCAAAAATCAGCTCAATAAGGATATAATTTTTTCCTGGCTGGAAACTAGCTTAAAACGATCTGTGTGGCTTAGGTTTCGACATACTAATTTCCCCCCTTTCGGAAATGTCGGCGTCATGTCGCCATCATCAACAAGAAGTGCACCAGCGTGGTTTTTGCCTAATATCTTGATTTTGGGCTATCTGACAGCCCTACTGACAGCAAAAGATGTGAGAAGTCATTTTGAAACCAATGAAATTCCCTACCTATGGTTTTTGAGATAGAGCTTCTGGAAGCAAAAGGCATTGTCGTAAAAGCTCCATGGCCACTTGATTCGAAAAACTAAAATGTCGATGTGACAAAAAAATTTCAAAATGAGATTTCTCGAGAATCCTTCATGCTATAGTTGCGGTGATGGTCTTAAACTCTTTCTCTTGAACCGTTGATTACGAATATAGAAAAGTCAAAAACGTCACATTGTACATTATACAGGGTGTACTGAGGGAATCAAGTCAGATCAACAGATTCACCAATCTATGTAGTTTTTGTGCTTAATCACCACTGCACTTACATTTTGTAGGTTGTAAGTAGTAGGTACATACAGGGTGGCCCAACGAAAACGAATAAGACAGATTGTTGGGCGTTCTTCCTCATTTTTTCGAGATAAGCCCGGACAGGTCAACTTTGTTTTCAAAAGGGGCGTTCAACTGCTGTTAATTTAACCGTGAAGTTTCACCCCCGTAGTCAGGGTGGCAGCCCCTTCAAAAATTTGGAATGACAACTGGGGTTGAGTGATACATCATTTTCATCATTTTAAAGCTGATTCAATTTTCTTAACAGCGGTGTTATTATTTTTCTTCGATTCATTGCAAATTTTCCAAAATAATGATAATTTCAGTGTTTTTGGAGGGTTACAGCCCCTTCTAAGAGGCTCGCTCAAAGTTGCCGAGCTCATGACGAGGCTTATGTCCCTCTAGTAAACATATATTACAGTATACAAACAAATGGTCAAAGTGTCCGAAAATCTGTCTGTTTCGTTATCGTTCGGCCACCCTGTACCTATGTAGTAAATTGTGATTTGCTGCGATTATTTCACTACCTACCCCATCCCACTCAGCAAAACATTCTAGTTGATGGCTTATGCGATGCTTATACAGGTAAAAAATAGCTATTTGTGAAGGGGATTTTGAATAGGTCAAAACGTGGTCAGGGCCGTTCCTAACGGGGCGTTCAAGGCGTGCGACGCACGCGGGCGCACTTTGCCAGGGGCGCAAAAATTCGACCACTGGAAAAAAATCAAAAAAGGGCGCTTCGCGCCCCCCGTTGTAGCCAGGCGGCGCTTTAGCGCCCGATGCGAGAACCAAATATACCAATACGAAGCAATTTTTTGTTGTTAAGCTTAGTTTATAGTCGACGCAAGCGGATACAGAACCGCATACGGTTACGCAAACGGTAGCGTAAGTAAAACTGCTAGTTTATACAGGGTGATTCATGAGTGACCTTACATAGGCTGATGGGAGATAGAGGTCTTCGAGGCTAGTCAGGATCCACTGAAAAAATTTTATTTTCTCCAATGGTTACGAAGTTACAGGGTGTTTTGTGTGTTTCATATGAAACTTTGATAAGCGATATTTCTGGAACGGCCAGAGGTATTTTGTTGAAATTCACCAGAAATATTTCTCTGTTGGAACTCATCTCGAAGCCATACCGGGTAAGTCAATATCCAGGGCCGGGCTAGGAAAAAGGTGCCCCTCTTTTGTTTCATCAAAAAGTACATTTTCTGACAGCTTTTCTGAAAAACTGCTATCGGATTCAAAAAGCTAAGGGAAAATGCGCAAGGAATCACTCTTCAATTTGGATGGCACACCTAAACCGTTCCGACAATAAAATTAAAAGTGAAATTTGTGGGTGAGTTCCCATTTTCAACCGGACATAATCGACTCATTGTTTGATTGAATTCATCAAAATTCATTTTTTGGCTTGTCTCTGTTGAATAGAAGATCTTGGTTGAAAGAAAAATTCCAGAGCCGACCATTTTTTTTTATGACAAAATCGAGAGTGAAACCAAAATTAGACTCGATTTGGTCGTCAAAAAAAAAATCTTCGGCTATGGAATTTTTCTTCCTACCAAGCTCTTCTATTCCACAGAGACAAGCAAAAAAATGAATTTGAATGAATTTAATCAAACAATGAATCGATTATGTCCGGTCAAAAATGGAAACTTACCCATAAATTTCACTCTCAATTTTTATGTCGAAACGGTTTAGGTGTGCCATCTAAATTGAAGAGTGATTCTTGGAGCATTTTTTCTTGGCTTTCCGAATCCGATAGCAGTTCTTTAGAAAAGTCGTCAGAAAATATACTGTTTGATCAAATAAAAAAGAGGCACATTTTTTCAATCCTGGCCCTGGATTTTGACTTACCCAGTATGGCTTCAGGGTGAGTTCCAATAAAGAAATATTACTGGTGAGTTTCAAGAAAATATCTCTAGCTGTTTCAGAAATATCGCTTATCAAAGTTTCATACGGAACACACAAAACACCCTGTATCTTCGTAACCAATGGGGAAAACAAAATTTCTTCAGTGGATCCTGATTCGCCTCGAATAAGTCCTCTATCTCCCATTATCAATTTCATTTATTTGTTCTTTTGTACATGATTGCCTATGTAATGCATTGCCATTAGCCTATGTAAGGTCACTCATGAATCACCCTGTACTAATAGTGGATGCTCCTATAGACGGCAATAGACGCACGCCTGCGTTGTAGGAGAAGGAATCATAGGTGATTTGTTTGCTTGAGTGTGCCGCTCCACTCCACATTGACATTATTGTTCACTTAGCCATCCAAACTCAAATTCTGATTGGTGGAAACCCAGCCGCATACGGTTACGCAAGACTACCTATACTTCGACAAACTGAAAACGCCGCAATCGTTTATAGTGAACGCAATACTCGCAACCGTATCCCGTATACGCAAGAAGTTGGTCAACATCCAACTCTTGCGTTGCGGATACGTAAATGACCTTGGTTTTCACCAATTAGAATTTGAGTTTGGATGGCTAAGTAAACAACAATGTCAATGTGGAGCGGAGCGGCACACTCAGGCAAACAAATCCCCTATGATTCCTTCTCCTACGACGCAGGCGTGCGTCTATGAAAGCGTTCACTATAAACTATCGATTTTGCTTACGCTACCGTTTGCGTAACCGTATGCGGTTCCGTATTCGCTTGCGTCGATCATGAACTACGCTTTAGTTGTAGAAAACCGTAACACAAGACAAAGACAATCACGGACCACGGTAACTATGGCGGCCAGCTCCGCCCCAGATGAGGCAAATAAACAGAATGCAAAGGAATGCAACGTTCATTTGGTTTTTGGTTTGAATTGAACCTTCCGTGTCGAATGGCTAAGTTACCGAACGTTTTGCGAACGTTCTACGAACGTTCTTCGCTGACGAATGCGAACCCTAATTCGCTAGAAGCGGAAGCTTCCACCTAACAAGAAAAAGTATAAAAGTTAGGTATTCACTTGTGATCCCTGAAAGATAATGAAAAGTTCCCAGCAAAAAATGCAGAAATGTATTTGAAAACCCAAGATTTACTGATATCCTGGATATAATTGTTTTTTTTATTCATTAACTGAATTGTTATTTTTTCAAGATTTATGTCTGCTGGAGCTGTATTACACTAGACAATTTCTTGTACAATCTGTCAGTTAAACAACCAAGTTCATTGTTTTTTTTAACAGTATTTGGGCAGATTGTTCAATAAATTGTACAATAAATTGTGCAGTGTAATACAGCTATTATATTACTTTTGTGAATACAATAAAAAATAGAACAGTGACATGGATTCTGAATTCTCCCATCTTTTTGGTCGAGTATAAAATTAGAGCGGGGGGGAGGGGCGCAGACCGGAAGCTTCGCACACGGGCGCTCAAACCCCTAGGAACGGCCCTGAACGTGGTTGCTGTCGCACTCTACATCACAGCATTTCAGTGCCCTAATCAACAACCATTCAACCACTAACACAGTTTCATGGGACCTTGGCACTGAAACGACAATTGCTCTGCAATTTGGCAACATTGCCCATTCAGGCCAGTGTGTGTTGTATGCGAATGCGAATCTCGTGTTGTGGGGGTTTAAAAATAATCTCTGATTCTCTGAACTTGAACGCAGGTAAACCTTGGAAACAGTGGCACGAAAACGGCACCGAGTCCACGACTTATCAGAACAATCGATACTACTGCTGGTGCTGGTGCAGTTGCTTTACCTTTGCATTCCTTTGGGTCTCGGCAACAACGACGACGTGGAGATCGGCCGGCACCACCACCATCACCACCTCCACCACCGGCCGTCGTCCGCTTGGCATCGTCCTGAGTGTCGTCCGTCTGCTCTACAGCAATAATTAGATCTACTTAATTATTATTGGTGATATTCCGATGGTTGTTTAACAACTGCCCGCAAGACGACGGCAAACAGCTGGTCAGCAATCAGTCTGCTGGTCCCGACGTTGTTGTTAGGTTTGTTTCTGTAGTCAGCGAGAGAGAGGACGGCGACAATGAGGGAGAACAGCCTGGCCCACATGTTTCGAGGGACTTTTCCCCAATTGATTGCAGTCATTACTGGTGAGTGCACCCATTGTTTTGCTTAATTACGCAAGGAGCCGCGGCGCGTTGTAGGTACATGGAAAGACGGCCGCTCAAGCTAAGGAGCGAAGGACCAAAAGCTGGGTCGCTGCGGTTGCAAGGAACCGCGTGTCCGCATGTGTGTCTGCATAACAAATTTTTAACTTCGGCCCGACAAACGGAACCGGGTTCGCGAGCGCGAGTAGTTAGTGGGTATAGAACTTAGAGCTTGTTTTTCAGGTGCAAATTTGTCACACGGATCGCAGCTTTGTTGCTTTTTTGAACTCAACTTGCGTCGGACCACAACAGCGCAAAAAAAACGGTTTTAGCCAATCAGGCGGATGTATTAGGCAATAGGTTATTTCGTTTGGGCAGGTGCGCATGCGTGAGGGCGCCAAATTTTTTTGAAAGTCCGTACACCTTCCAATTTTAATGGCAACGTTGCAGACTCTGTCTAGCCCCCTGCCTAGCTACTGGTTCCTGGCTCCCAGCTGTCATTGTTATTAGTAGCAATGACTCATCACGCATTTAATGTTCTGGGTGTGTTCTCAGCAGGCCAACATTATTTCGAGGATTTCTCCCTCAAAAAATATATATACGGTGTACTGAGTGTATTAAAAAATTTAATACAGAGCGTTTTTTCAATCATGTGGAAAAGATACTTCTCTTTTTTGTTGACAACTTTTTACAAAAAACGGCTCTATATTCAATTTTCGACGTCTCTCAAAATTATAAAACAGTGGATAATTTTTTCGTTTGTCAAAAAATGTCCTAGCAATCCTCTAGTAACTTTTCTAATGTTTTAGGGCTATTGAGCTTCTGAAAAAATGTGGGGTAATCCAAACGGGAACAAGGTGGAGAAACATTAATTGGAATCCCATCAAAATCTCTATTGACCCGGGTATAGGCGCTCCGCACATTTTGAATATCCCGCCCGTTTCAGCACCCTCATGCGTCAGTCGCGAACATAATGTGTGAAGGAAATTGTCAAAATTGAAGTTTATGCATTGTTAAAATTGACATTTGCAGGTGGTATGATTATTTAAATGGCATTGTTGTTATGGAAATAGATAACTTCCTGTAGGAAAAGTACAAAAAAACCGCAACTTTTGGCGTTCAAGCAAATCCGCAAAGTGCCTATAGACCTTATTACTAATTCCAGTGCCATCTATTGACGATATGTTGAAGTGGATGTGTCGGGGGGGATTGAGTCCTAAAACTGCCCAAAACCAAAAGGTACCAGATTTTCTCATGTCAACTTTATTTATAATGTCAGCACAACAAAAGCGCGCCTGTTGCCAGTGACATACATAGATATAAAATAATATTTATCTACAAGCGTTGAATAATAGCCGTCACTTTGAACACGTCGCCCGGGCGACGTGAAAAAATGATGATTCTGCGCGTTCCTGTCATATTTTCAATAAATTCTGGCATTTACCAAACATTTCAAAGACCAATGTAGATAAAATCCTGTACGATACACGCGTTAAAAGTATCTTATTTTGTTCGCGGGGTTGCTCTACTCGCTAATGATCGTTTCGCAAGCGTCCCCGCTCACAAAATAATACCTGTCACTTCTAACACTCGTATCGTAAATAGCTATTATCTACAAGCGTTGAATAATGCCCGTCACTTTTAACACGTCGTCATAGGCGACGTGCTAAAAGTGGTGATCTTGCGCGTTCCTGTCGTATTTTCAATAAATTCTGACATTAACCAAACATTTCAAAGACCATTGTAGATGAAATCTTGTACGATACACGCGTCAAAAGTGTCTTATTTTATTCGCGGGGTTGCTCCACTCGCTGACGCTCGTTTCGCAAGCGTCCCCGCTCACTAAATAAATAATATCTGTCACTTTTAACTCTTGTATCGTGAAGAGCTTTCATCTACAAGCGTGAAATAATACCCGTCACTTTTAACACGTCATTATGGGCGACGTGCTGAAAGTAATGATCCTGCGCGTTCCTGTCATATTTTCAATAAATTCTGACATTCACAAAACATTTCAAAGACCATTGTAGATAAAATCTTGTATGATACACGCGTCAAAGTATCTTATTTTGTTCGCGTAGTGCAAGCGGTACAGCAGGATTATTAAAAAAAAGTGGCATTTGATGATACAAGCAAGCCACTTTGCATATTTGTTGTCTACACTCTTAAGAAAAATTTGACCCGCAGTTCCTAAAAATTAATCCCTTAGGACCCGAGATTTGGGGGGGGGGAGGGAATACTATAAAAAAATACCAAACTCTTTCATCTAAACCTGCTGAGGCGTGTTTGGTGTCAAAACTATATAACTCAGACCTCCTCGATACAATCACAATGTCAAAATTCTCGTGCGGTCACCGGAAGTCGAGTTAAATCGTCATCTTTGAAAATTAGAGCTGAAGGACAAAATTACAAAGTAAGCGTCAATTACCCATATGTTGGGTATCGATTCTTAGGTTTTTGGGACCGCTGAGGACGTATGAAATGAAACAAAAACGATTGGATACACCGTTCGCCCTTATGGTCTACCCATGGGCCCAGAAGTCAGGCAAGCGAGAAAAGTCCTACAAATTTTCGAAAATAGAAGTGAAATAATAATGTGAAATTGCTCCAGTCTGTACTTGGTGATGATGCTGTATCAGCTGTTCTATGTTAGATTCATGATGTTCACCTGTGAGCTGTCAAAAATCCAAAATGGCGCCCATTTAAAACACTCAGGGGAATAATTTATCGTGATTTTCTTTAGAAAGCTCCTACGTGTCGCTAGCTAAGCACATGTTGTTCATCAGTGAACAACGACTAAGAAAGGTCCTTACACTATTGGTGGTATCTTGCATCGTTTAAAAGATATCCGCCGCGAAACTGTTTCGGAACCGTTTTTGGACAATAGATTGAATACTTGAATAGGAGGAAAAACTTTGCATGTAGAATTGAAATAACCGACCTAAAGATATTTGCTTTGTTTCATGTAGTCATGTTTTATGGTTTAGATTGCGTGATGTCATTTCTGATATATGGAGGGTCATAAATCCAAGATGTCCGCCGCTGTAGGGTTATTCAGGAAATTTCATGCTAACTGTGTCCAAAAGCGGAGAGGGGGGCGGAAAAACTCAAACATGGAAGGTCTACAAACGATAGGTTGATGTATTTGATCCAAAGTGCAGAATATCGAAAATGCAAAAGATCCAAAACGCAAAATATCTAAATTAAGTACAAAAAATTCAAAGTACAAAAATCGACAGTACAAAAGAGCTGAAATTCGAAAGATCTATAGCACAATTCGTACAATGTAGAAAATTTCAAAAATATAAATGGTTTTGAGTTTAGGTACTCCCTTTTCTTCAAATCCACCAATGAGAAAGTTGCTTTTTTTGACTCACCAGTTGAGGAGCTGGCTTTTGACTCAAGTTGCCTCCTCACCAAACCTATCAAAAGGAGATGGTTTTTGACTCAGATTCCTCCTTTCCAGACCCACCAGATAAAAATTGCTCAATGATTCAGGTTTCCTTTATCTTTTCAGACCCTCTAGATATGTCTAGACTCTAGAGTCGTCGACTAAGTCTTGCTTAGTAAGTTTGAACAAAAAGAGTAAACTCGAGTCAAAAAGCAGCTTCTTATCTGGTGGACTTGACACAAATGGAGGAAACTCAAGTCAAGAAGCATTTCCTGATCCAGTGGATCTAAAAAGAAGGAGGAAACTTGTGACCCTTTTTTATTTTCGGTGGTTTGTCTTAGATTTTTTTGTAATTGGATCTTTTTTCCGCCACTCTATTTCCTCCTGTTTTCTGCAACAGTGCAACATTATTGAATAAAACGGTGGCAGAGCGAAAGATTTTTTCATTACTTTTTATCATGTAGGTGTCATTTTTCAATTAAAATTTCACGTAAGTACATTTTTACTTTAGATAGGTAGGTAGTTGGTATATCTCTCAAATTATTGAAGAAATAAAAATGTGAGGAACTCTTTAGAAATATATAAGTAATGTACAGGGTGCGGTAGATAATTATTATTTATCGAAATCCAACAATAAAGTTGGTATGAATTTTTTAAACTTACAGAGGCGGACATCTTGGATTTATGACCCTTTATACATAGACCAGGAATGACAGATCACGCAATCTAAACAATAAAACATGACTACATATAACAAAATAAATATCTCTAGGTCGGTTATTCCAATTCTACATGCATAGTTTTTCTTACTATTCAAGTATTCAATCTATTGTCCAAAAACGGTTCCGAAACAGTTTCGCGGCGGATATCTTTCAAACGATGCAAGATACCACCAATATTGTAAAGACCTTTCTTAGTCGTTGTTCACTGATGAACAACATGTGCTTAGCTAGTGACACGTAGGAGCTTTCTGAAGAAAATCACGATAAATTATTCCCGTGAGTGTTTTAAATGGGCGCCATTTTGGATTTTTGACAGCTCACAGGTGGACATCATGAATCTCACATAGAACAGCTAATAAAGCATCATCACCAAGTACAGACTGGAGCTATTTCACATTATTATTTCACTTCTATTTTCGAAAATTTGTAGGACTTTTCTCGCTTGCCTGACTTCTGGGCCCATGGGTAGACCATATGGGCGAACGGTGTACCCAATGGTTTTTGTTTCATTTCATACGTCTTCAGCGACCCCGAAAACCTAAGAATCGATACCCAACATATGGGTAATTGACGCTCACTTTGTAATTTTGACCATCAGCTCTAATTTTCAAAGATGACGACTTAACTCGACTTCCGGTGACCGCACGAGAGTTTTGACATTGTCATTGTATCGAGGAGGTCTGAGTTATATAGTTTTGACACCAAACACGCATCAGCAGGTTTGGATGAGAAAGTTTGGTATTTTTTTGAAGTATTCCCTCCCCCTCCCCAAATCTCGGGTCCTAAGGGATGAATTTTTAGGAACTGCGGGTCAAATTTTTCTAATGGGTTTAGACAACAAATATGCGAAGTGGCTTGCTTGTATCATCAAATGCCACTTTTTTTGCGTACCGCTAGCACTAGCGGGGTTGCTCTACTCGCTGACGTTAGTTTCGCAAGCGTCCCCGCTTACAAAATAATACTTGTCACTTTTAACACTCGTATCGTAAATAGCTATTATTTACAAGCGTTAAATAATGCCTGTCACTTTTAACACGTCGTCATGGACGACGTGCTAAAAGTGGTGATCCTGCGCGTTCCTGTCATATTTTCAATACATTCTGACATTTACCAAACATTTCAAAGACCATTGTAGATGAAATCTTGTACGATACACGCGGTAATAGTATATTACATACCGAGGCGGGAAACGAGTTATTACTGCGGAGGGCAAAGATTGCACGGGTCCTTTTTACAACCTCTTTTTCTGCGCGCTTTATCCAGACCTCCCTCTTCTTTCGTCTTTGGGGAACGTGTGAACTGAATCATTTCGACTTTCGGTAGGGTCAGTATATCTCAACAGGAATTAACAAATCAAACTCAGCCATTCAGCAGTAGCCACAAACGATAACAATAACATAAACCGGTAACAACAGCAGCAACAACAAGAACAAGACACAATAACGAAGATTAGAGAAAATTTGGAAAGCTTGCGTGTACTTGGAACGTAAACGTCCTCGCAATGACAAATTCAAATATGATACTTGACTGGAAGAAGTCGAACCGACACTTATGCAATATAGTTGTTACTTTCTTCAAGTATATGGTAGTTATCTACTTTACCTATTGTGTGAACTCGTTTCCCATGATCCATTTCATTTATGAATAAGGTCAATATCTCTTTTTCTCAATTTTTGAGGGGAAAATATTGATACCCTGCGTTTACAGCCTTAACAATTTACGGTTTTTCGGCTGTTTTCTCGTTGTTTTTGAGTGATTTTGATGTTTTCGTTGTTGTTGCTGTTATTGTTAGAAATGACAAATGTCATGTCACAAGTTGGCATCAGCGTTGTCATGTCAGCAAGTTGTTCGTTCCGAGCGCCGTTGCCATTTCCATTGTTCATGCCAAGGATGTCTAACTAATAGATGGATAGGGAACTCAATCCGCCATCTTGAAGCCTGATCTGACACTTGCCTGTCGAGATTGTCATATCGCAATGCTCACACGTCATAGTGTCTAATGGAATTGAGGCGAATCTGTAGGTAACATGAATGACGCACTAGCATTATCATAAAATATCTGAATATGTGATAATCCATCACACGTCACAGGTGGTATCTTTCGAGCAAAGAGAACGTTCCACCTTCTGCACATTAAGCGCTTTCCTGGATGAAAAAATAAATTCAGCTCTATGATCTGATTATGATTAGGTAGTTCTGATTATTCAAACACACTGACACTGACAAGACTCAAGAACTGATGTTTGTTTGAAAAACGTGTTGACGATAAGTCTTGATTTTTGAGTCTAAGATTTTCGAAGTTGAAAAGGTCCAACTCTTGTGAAAATGTGTGCCAAGACTGTCAAAGTGCATTTTACAAGAGCCTGGCAGATGAGCGTCACGAACGATGACACTTTGCCTGTCGGGAGTGTCAAATCTCGGCTTCAATTTTCCGCGTCAAAACAGGTCTTTTCTATCTCATTGAGCTTCGTTTATAATGGATGTTAACTTCAACTTACTCCGGTACGCTTTAAAATACTTATTTTGAACAAATTTCAAACAAAATTCACTGGAATAAGTCTCTAATGAATAATAGCAACGGCAACGCGTTTCGTCAAACATTTCCAGGTGCAGAAATGATAGAGGGTACCCTCCCCTTTTCCTCTATATATTTTATTTCCCTGGCTGTTTTTGAAAATGACCCCGATTTTTCAATTCTGCGTTCAAGTCAGGTGAAAAAGTTTCTCTTGCAAATTTTTCATTAGAGGCTTTGTTTTTTGAGATGTTTTGACCGGACCGTTGGAAAAGATCTCGAAAACCTCACTTTCAAGGGCCTAAAAATTCAAATTTAAAAAAACTCCGTTTTTTTTTTAGCAAAAATGATGGTTCATCGACTCAAGACACCTGGAAAACCTACTGAGTGGAGGAATCATAACTTTTTTTGGATTTCAATTTTTAGGCTCTTGAAAGCGGTGTTTTCGAGATGTTTTTCGAAGTTTCAAACTCAAATATCTGGAAAATGAAGCTCCTAGTCAAAAATTTGCAAAAGTAACTTTTTTATCTATTTAAATTGAACGTGGAATTCAAAATTTGGAGCAATTTTCAAAAATAAGTAGGGGATAAAAAAAGGGAAGAGAAGAGGAGGGTAACCTCTATTATTTTTGCACCTGAGATGTTTGATGAAACGCGGTTATTGTTCGACAGAGACTAACTTCAGTAACCTTTGATTGGAATTTGATTAAAATCGGTTGAGCGGTTCAAATGTTAGCATAAAAAAGCTATTTAAAAAATTGAACTTCAAGGAGCCGTAACTTTCTCAGGGGGCACCTCTTGCAATCCATTCTTATCGCAAACTCCATATTTTTGAAAGCTAAATCCGACGATATATAGCTAGGTACTTACTTTGGAAACCTCTTGTATATGGAAAAAAGCATTCACTGCGACTATTAATTACCTATACTTGACACTTCGGTATCAAAAATTGTTCAAAAGAACATTTGAAATAACCTTTTTCTTACTGACAGAACACTGGAAGAATGATCCTCGAACCTACAGATGTTATGAGTGAGAATGTGGTTTGTCTTCTTGAGGTGGCAAAATATTTTCGAAAAAATACTAGTGCAAACCCTGTTTATTGTTGCATCATAATTAACCCAATTTAGTAACATAGGTAGGTACCTGATAATGATTGTAAAGTAGTGGATTTGGCAAAAGAATTTTATAAGGCTTATTCTCACAAACAACTTTTTCACATTCCAAAAGTAAACGTTATTGAAGCACAATCCTAAGATGGCCCTATTATTGTTCTTGTTCTAACCGGATTTTAGTGCATCAAAACAACGAAATTCCCACAATAATTTGACGATACAGATATTTTTTAATAACGCCAGTACCTCGAATAAATTGACCAATTGACACAATACTTTAAATGAGTAATTATTATTATTTTTGTTAGTCCTAGGTATGTATACTTACCAAATTAGTGTGTATATTTCTGAATGAAATTAGCTACTTCATTATGTTTTTGTAACCAAATAAGCTACTGATCAATGGATTATTTATGAACATCTGGCTACACACTTTGTTGACACCAGTTTAAATCAATTATTGAATTAATCAAGTTGTGATATTATTCACTGTCACAAACGCTCGCTGCTGATGTTTTTACAGGAGAATGATCTGGAATTTTGCATTGTTGTCGGTTTGGGTTATTTCAGTTTTAAAATACCTCTAATTGACTTTAATTTTTTGCTTTGTTGTACGAGGTCGAAATAGAGATCTGCATCAAGAGCTAATGATTCATTTCCTATTTGATCAGAAGCAGTATTCTTGCAAGACTGTGACACTTGAGCTTTTGTTGATGCATCATCAATTCTACAGGCAATGTCAATTATTCCTTTGTTTACCTCTTCAAATGGAGACTTTCTGAATAGAAAACCGAAGTACTTACCTACCTTCTAGAGTGGTGTACCTGTTGCCTAATAGTACTAGCGGTAAGCAAAATAAAACTGCATTTTATGATACAAGCAACAGATTTTGTACACGTGATCTTTGAAGAATTTTAAGCGATTTGACCCGTAGTTCTTAAAAATACCTTCGGGGGGAGCCGAGATATGGGGAGGGGGGAGGAGGGGTTGATTTCTCGTTTTTAGAAAAATCTATATGCGCCAAAATGGCATGGAAAATATCGAATTCAAGTGAATTGAACATGCTGAATACACTAGTCAATCATAATTTCATAAAAAATGCAAATGATAGCCTTTTTTTCAAAATGGCCGCCAATAAAGACAAAAAACCATGTATGAATAAGGTGCTCGAGTAAGGTATCAATTTATATGTTTTCGAGGTCGCTGGACTCATTCCCCTTATTGAAATCACCATATCAAACATAATTATCTATTTTGGGTCAGGGTGAATGAACCACCCCCCACACCTGGAGTGAAACTTTCAAGATTTGAAGTGATTAATGGAAAGACTAATATAGAGCTGCATATAAATAATACGTTTTTGATTGAAAAATGAAAATTACCGATGTAACTACATATTTAAAGTCACAGCCATCCCTGGAAGCTCCAACCACCCTTGATGGGAGGGTCTTGTATAACCTAGATTTCCTTGTGTCATAGGAAAGTGCTTCAAAATTTTTAACCCTAAACTGGCAGGTAAAGTGTCCATTACAAGCGTCTTTTGACGCAGGAAAGTAAGATTTCCTTGCCTGGACAGGTAAAGACCTAACCTGCCTAGGCAGGGAAATCTTACTTTTCTGCCTCAAGAGACGTTTTGTTTGCTGAAAATTTGCTGAAAACTGTTGAAAACCAGACCCAGCAACGTGATATTTGCCAAATTGTGCCAGAATGATATTTCAGCATTCTGGTACCAATTTCTTTCTTTAGTTTGTGGTTTATTGAGGTAGTTTTGGGTAAAACGTTATACATAATACGCCAGGAAAGTTAGTGTCTTTACAGGGCACGTAGGCTCCCAGGCCTCGCTTACGCTCGTCCTTAAATATGCCTACTAGCCCTGTAAAGATTCACTTTCCTGCCTTATTATGTCAATAACCACTAAATTGTGTAAAATAGTATGATACCTACTTACTTAATAATATTTCATGTATTGTTACAGTTTTTAGTTGAGATTCCTCACCACTTGTAAACATGTTCATGGGGTTTAAAATTAAACCCGAAGTAAGCAACTGTACCCTTAATATAGCCTTCAGGAGGTCGTGGGTTCAAACTAATCGGCTAAAATGATTTTCCAGACGATTTTAACGTCAAAGAAATTATGAGAATATCAAGGATAATGATCGAAAGAACACAAAAAACATCACAACAAAGAAAATGTTATCCAAGGGGGTCGAGTCTGTTACAGATGGATCATACGACACACCTTCTTGAGGATAGCAAAGGTCTAGAGACCTTCCTTCTCTATAGAAGGATGCCTAACTTTCAAGAATAAAATATTTGATTTGGAAAAGCCATCTCTCCTAAAAATGAGGATCAAATTTAAAACAAAAAAAGCACGTTAAGGAAGGTTAGGGGAACAGCTGGTTATAAACTGGAAATTGCTGCTATTGCCGGTGTTTTAGAAAACATCACATCAATGTCCATGTTGTGATGTTGTGACCATAAGCCGTATCCTCCCAGCGCTCCAGTTTGTCACTTTATTTTTATTCCAAAAAGTCATTTCACTGGAAATAATAAGTGAACGGGATATATACATATCTATTCATAACTACAGTACGTAAAATATTATCAAATAGGTATTATTATACTATTTTATACCATTCAAACTCATTTTTGAAGCGCTTCCCTGCGATACAAGGGAAACTAGGTCATACAAGATCCTCCCATTAAGGGTGGTTGGGGATTCCAGAGATTGTTATGGTGACTTTAGAGGTGTAGTTAGTTACATGGGTAATTTTTATTTATCATCAAAAAAGAGATTATTCAGATGTAGCTCCATATTGTTCTTTCGATATTCACTTCAAATCTTGAAAGCGTCACTTCAAGTATTGGAGGTGGTTCATCTGCCCTGATCCAAAAGAGATAATTTTGTTCGATATGGTGATTTCGATAAAAGAAATGAGTTCAGCGTCCTCGAAAGCATATAAATTGATACCTTACTCGAATAACTTATTCATGCATGATTTTTTGTCATTCATTGGCGGCCATTTTGAAAAAAAGGCTACCATTCGCATTTTTTATGAAATTAGGATTTACCAGTGTATTCAGCATGTTCAAATCACTTGAATTAGACATTTTTCATGCCAGTTTGGTCCATATACATTTTTTCTAAATAAGAGAAATCAACCCCTCTCCCCCCCCCCCTATATCTCGGCTCCCCCCGAAGAGATTTTCAAGAACTACGGGTCAAATCGCTTAGAATTCTTCAGAGGTTACGTGTACCAAATCTGTTGCTTGTATCATAAAATGCAGTATTCTTCACTAGTTAGCTGCTTACCGCTAGTACTATAAATACTTATGACCTTGATTTCCTGATTTCGATAAACGGACACAGCGTTTTCTGTTGTTCCACAAAATGCCTGGTAATACTTCCTATAACTGATACTATAGAAGCTGGATACCTTCACTTGTTACAAAAATAAGTACCAATCTAAGCATTACCATCTAGCCTCGTCGAGATAGGTATCAATGTTTCACGATCATCATGATAATTCGACAAGCAATTGAAAAAGTTTCAAGGTAATTGTGAATTTCCCGGAACAACCTCGAAGCCTTCACTAAATCATCTTATTGTAAGACTAAGAACCGACAATAATTATTAAAGCTTCATTTTGAGCTCCATCATTCGAGTCCGGTCTCGATAATCCAGCTCAGTTTTGCATTTTCACCTGAAAAACTGTCGAAAAATTGGGGGAAGAGATTGTTGGATTATTAGGAACCAGTTACCCCTCCTTTAAAAAAAAACTTGAAAAGCTGTTCGCGGGACAAAAAAATTGGAAATTGCTAGCCCAATTTGGGTGCTTGTCCCAAATACCTCGAAAAGCGTTGGTCCAATTTTTAAAACATTCTCCCCTACAAAATTATTCCAATATTTTCTGTAACTATTACCGTAGAGTTCTGCACCAACCGCGGGTAATTCTGATCAAAACCCGGGTAGTCGGTGTGACCGGCGGCCGTCTGGAGTCGTAACAGCCAAGAAAAAAAATCGGTTGTGTCACCCCAAACTTCCCCGACGCGTAGCAAGGAACGGATGGAAATTTTTGTTGAATTAAAGAGAGAAATTGGAAATAACTTGCAGGAAATTGAAAATTTTGAAAAGTTGAATGTTCTGGGAATTTTCATTCTAAATCATCATATTGTAAAAATTGTCAATAATTAAGGCTTCACTTGAAGCTCCATCATTTAAGTTTGGTCTTGATAACCTGGGCTGATTTTACATTTTTAACACGGAAATTCTGGGGAAAATAGAAACAAAATGGTAAGAAAATGTTAAAGAACCAGTTACTTCTTGTTTGAAAAAAATAGTGAAAAATCTGTTCACGGGATAAGAAGTTGGAAAATATGCAGTTTTTCCATAGCGGAGGACTCAAAAACCGTAGGTCCGATTTCGAAAAAATTTCTTCCCTCCTCCCAAAATGAATTCAATCTTTTCTCCAACTTTTATTTCCAGCATAATGTCTGCACCTAAAATGAACATTTCGTGGGGCTCACCGTATGTTGAACTACATTTGCACTGCAAATTTCATTTTGAAAAAATTAGCGCGTCGGAAAACCGGAACCGTGTTGATTTTGAGAATGGATCCCCAATCCAAATCTTCGATATTAGTTGGAATTTTTCAAAAAAAGTCTAACCTCGAGCAGGAATAAATTTTTGAGTGAAGTCCTGCATCAAAAGCGAGTCATCCTTGTGAAAACCTGAGTGAGAGGCCCCCTCGGGTGGCAACGGCTAGGAAAGATTTCGAGAAATCCTAATGTCCTACGGACAATGGTGGAAAACTGCAACTGCAAACTTAATTTGACACTTTTGTTGTGTTGCTTCCTGACAAATTTGGTTCCAGTTCATTGGACAAATTTTGAATAATTAAATGGTGACGTTTTGAATAGGGCTGGGCGATTATGAGATTTTATAATCGATAATCGATTATAAGTAAATAATCGATTACTCCGATTAATCGGATTATTCCAAAATCGATTATTCGATTATTTCAAAATCAATAAATCGATTATTTCAAAAACAATAAATCGATTATTGAATATCAGTCTTTTTGCGATTATTGCATGCACTCGCATTTTGGTCGATTTTTTTGAAATAGTTCCAACAATGCTTTTCATCTTAGTAGCCATAGTGGTCCAATCGAACCCAATCGAACCAAACACCAAGTCAAGAAAGAAATGATTAAATGAGAATGAGCCGGCGCCACCTAGCCTAAAGCGTGCGGCTTTTCATTTATTATTACCAATTCGATGGTCTTGTTTTCATGAAGCTCATATTACGTTTCGCCCGAGTTTCACTCTAGTTATGGATAGATTGCATTCCCTTCCCTTGACCTTGACGCAAGACGCAAACAATGCAATTTAAAAAAAAAAAATTGCTATACGTATTTTACAATAGGGTGATTGCATGAAATTCGTTCATCTGATCACCGGCAGGCAGCGCAAAGATCTAGTTATGTTTTGACGTTTGTTAGGGAATTACGTTGGGGCCATAGACAAAGATTGGGGCACATAACAGGTGTAAGGCACAAACCAGTACCTATGTGAACAAAACAAGTAAAAATGACAGTACTTAGTGAGGTTAGTCCGGTCGACGTTGACTCCGCATGGATGAAACTTAACAGATGACAATGGCACTATTGACATTTTGCCATAAACTCCCTCTACATGCAATCACCCTATTATTGTATCGAGAGTTCATAAATTAAATGGGTCAAGGGTGCCTGTGAGTTCAAAAACGTCTGTCGAACTTTTGTAATCAATTTGTCAAACTTTGACAAGAACGATGCTAGTTCCGACAGACGTTTTCAAGCTCACAGGCACCCTTGACCCATTTAATTTTTGAAATCTCGGTAGAATTGCATAGATGATCGAATAGGCAGGTACCTATAACGTATTCATTATTCATTACTCAAAATTTCTCTACCTTCCCTAGCAACGTGACCAGACCAGGTAGCTAGAAAATAATCGAAATTTGAATAATCAAATAATAATTGATTACCAGTTGTTCGATTAAGTGATCAGCGATTATTCCATTAATCGAAAAGTGAATAATCGTAATATTCTCAATTTGAAAAGCAATTTAATTTATCGATCAGCGATTTTATCCCAATAATCGATTATTCGATTGAATAATCGATTATTCACCATCGATTAATCGAATATTCACCATCGATTAATCGATTGAATAATCGATTATTCGCAATCGATTAATTGAATAATCGATAATTCGGAATTTACGATTATTCGATTATTTTTCCGCGTGCTAAAATTAACGTTCGATTATTCACCATCGATTAATCGATTGAATAATCGATTATTCGCAATCGATTAATTGAATAATCGATTAATCGGAATTTACGATTATTCGATTATTTTTCCGCGTGCTAAAATTAACGATTAATCGAATATATTGCCCAGCGCTAGTCTTGAATTTTGATATTTTTTAATAGTAGACAGATGACAGATGGAGAAATATTTTCAACAATTTTTGATACAGTTTTTCAAGGGATTCCAAGTGACAAGTCAAGTTCCGTGAGATATAACTGCAGTCATTTTTTGTTAGTGGCATTTTCGTTTGACAAATGACAGTCAAAAACTCAATTCGACGGCAGAACCATGCCTGCATACAAAATTTCAAGTCGCAGATTGCAGACACACAGACAGACAATACAGACATCACTTCGAAAATTGTCCTAGTCATCTTGGGGGACCTCAAATGGATAATTTCCGTCTTCACTCCAAAATTCTTTTAGCGTGTTTACAGTACTTCCCTCCTCGTCGGGTGATGGATTGGGGAAGTAAAAAATTAACCAATCATAAGGCCAATTCCTGAATGTTTTGTGTTGACAAGACCTTTTAAAATTTCAAAGGGTGTTTACAATTTCGCGACTTGCCACTAAGCTGTCACATTATCTCACTTTATGTTGATATTTTCTCATTAGAATGTCACATCATTAGGCAGAGCAATGGAGGTTTGAACGCAAAAAGTGTATTTTTCACCAAAAGGGCGTAGTCGTAGTAAAAGCATGGGTAGTGTACAACTCTCTTGGTAGAATGCTCATTTTATTTCATTACATTCATTTGCGACACGGCTCGTATTCGAACATCATGTTTATAAATTCCTAATTGCTCGTTATACAATATAAATAGTAATACATGATGTGTTGAAAACGTTCCACATGTCAGCTTCCCTTTGTGCGAGATGTGTGTTTGTGCTCATCATGAAGAACGTTGCTTTTTTGGGGCGGCAAGGTCGACATTTCTCAAGTTCTTTCTTTGTTGAAACTCCCGATTTGTATTTAGATTATTGAGTACCTACTTTGCACCAGGTGAGATGCAGGTGTTTTATTCCTCTGCTGTTTTTGTTTTATGTCGTTCGTCATTTCCGTAACTTGGCTGAATTGCTTGTGTGTGCATTAGTGTTTCAATCTAATGATCTACCTGACACTGACCGAGCATTAATCCTCTCGGATTTTGAAGAATTACCTAAGCCACATGACAAATTAGTTTGAAATTCACGCCTGAAATTGTGTGAAATGCATTTTTCTGAGTGCGAAGTAAACCGCTAAATTAACACTGTTCATAGATATTTGGTTCGGAGATTGATAATAATATCGTTGAGGTTTTCCGGGATAAAACAAGAAAAAGACAATCGCGAGGGTGCGTACATGACCATTTCAGTGATGTAGAGTTGACGGCACACCACAGAGACCTGTAGGCGAAGCTAAAAAGAAAAACAAAAATCGTTTTGAACGACTCCGTGGGTTGATATAGGGAAAGCAAACCGTCAGCTGTAGTGGTAGACCATCATCAAGTCACAGGCGAACCTAAAATGATCTAGGTGCACCACTAGATGAACTAAGATCGCGCAGTTAGGCTCCGCCCACAGGTCCCTCTGATATTCCGACTACTCTACAATAATAATTACCCGGTTCAATTTTATTCACCGTAATTTATCGTAGTTTACAAATTTTCAATAGAGTATTATACTTTTGAAAAAAAAAATTCGATGGAATCAGAAACTATATTGGAAAATAACTGACCCGTATTTTTTTATTCAGCCAAAAATCGTATCATTTGGCCGCAATAAATAAGCGAAATTCCTATATTCTGCCTATTTCTGACGTCATTTACACAGGCGGTATAGGCGGTGACTCGCTGTGACGTCAGAACTAGTTGATGTTATTTATTTATTGCGCCCAAACGATACGGTTCTTGACTGAATGAAAAAAACACGGGTCAATTATTTTTCAACGTAGTTTCCATTTCAATCAAAAAATTTTTTCAGAACTTATAATACTCCATTATTGTGAATTGCCTGGTGAATTACGATGAATTATAAATACCCCTTAGTGACCAAAAGTCAAATGGACCAATGAAGCCTAAACTTGGTTACCAAAGCCTGAGAATTGGTAGGACAACACAAAAGACAATACTTTTTTGATTGGGAAGAAGTGCCTCCAATGTCCACAAGGCTTCTGTCACCAAGTGCAGAGTCCATGTCACTAACCTCCTGTCTAGAGCTTGCTTGCACCTGATGAAAAAACTAAACCCTGTATCATGGAAAATTGTTTGAATACGAAACAGACATTGGCTACGTTTACACCGTGGCTTTGGTCCGCGACCTTAGCACCAAATTCGACCCAAATAAAAGTCCACGTGCATGGTGTAAACGATTGCAGACAAGGACCAAATTAGGACCAAGTAGCTTGGGTCAGGTCTCCGGTTAGCCGTGGACTAGAGTAAATTGAGTTTTTATGTTTATTTAGTTCAAGTTCATATTTTAAGATAGGTCGGCCGCGTTAGTCTGCCGGTGTAAACGCTGGAAGAGAAGAATTACTTTAGGTGGAATTTGGGTCAGTGCTTGGGTCAGTCCAGTTTTAGTCCACCGGTGAAAACGTAGCCATTCTTTTCTGCCTGTGGACATGACTAAGAAGTTACACTCTGTCCCGAAGTTGCAGAAAATTGTCGTGTTTTTATCATTTTCTTTGTTTTTCACTTCTTTTATTTTGTTTTATCATGTATGACAGAAACTCTCCTTTTACACCACTTGAACACAGAAGAACCGCGCGTTTTGGCCTTTCTGATGGTCCATTTAAGTCAAATTGGCTGTCAACTGATCTAATATCTTCAAAAATACAGTAATGTATGGATAATCCGAACCCTCTATAATCCGAACTACTCTATAATCCGAACACCCCAATTCTGTAAAATGATATCTGTAATCCGAACCCCTGTATCCTGTAATCCGAACTGTTATTAATTTTTCTTTGTGCGTGCCTTCCGAAAGAATACCATACATTTTATGCGAGCTTGTATAAGTCTCAGCTTTAGTAAGCTGTATTTGAACCATGTCTTCAACACGGAAGCATGTCACGTTGATCTTCAACAAAAAGCTGATATTTTGCATCAATTGGAGTCTGGACGTTCATACGCTACCCTGGCAGTACGCTTCAATGAAATAATTTGAAATGAACCTTTCATGGATAATTTGTATATTTGTTAAAGCATATTGGCAGCATTTTGATGGTTGAGCAAGGTATCTATAAACTGAACACGTTCGGATTATGGATATCATTTAGTGTGAATTCTATAATCCGAACGTTTTGCTAATCCGAACGGGGTCTGCAAACTTTCTGTTCGGATTATCCAGACATCACTGTATGTAAATTTCACTCCTTTCTACCATCCACTATGGAAGTTGATGTAATATGAAGAAAAAAACCAACATTTCGATATATCTGTTTTTAAGATAGTGTGTAGAGCTTCAAGGGCAATTTGGTGGTTCTGGTAAGGTCCTTGAGGAACAATTCTACTGAGGACCATCTTGAGTTTTGTTTGGAATACATTGAAGACTATGGACCCACTGAAATTCAATGTGTCACGATGTGCAAGTTTCAAGCTCTTGTTGCAGTTTGCTTGCACATGCAATTTTAAGAAATTCACCGTGGGTTCCACAGAAAAGATTATACGAGATCGGTTGATTTTTGTCGCGAGTTTGTCGCGACAGTTCTGCGATTTTTGTCTGTCAATTTGTAGCTGACTAATCAATGTAAATGCTGGATTATCTATCAATAACGAGAAGATGATGTGTCTAGTACAGATTTCAAGCATTTTTTGTGGTTAATCGCCTAGCATTCAGCAGAAACAAGTTCAGTTAATCTGCAATCACCCTGATCACTGATCATCTTTTTTGTGCAACTGACGGTCAGTGTTCCTTTTTTCTCACGATTTTGGAGCACTACCAAACAACAAGACGCCCCCGAAATATCGTAAGAGAGTCGGTTTTGCTTGAGACTTGATCGAAACGCTTTTTTATGCCATCTAAGTCCTAGATAACGCTTCTACGACCTCCAAGTTAGTCCAATCAAATCAATGTTGCTCCATCGATCCAGCAGTCTCAAAATATATGAAAATGATGTTTTTTTTTTAATTTGTTCTTCTACCAATTTGGTGGATTTTTCAAAATTAAGCTTAAAGCAAAATTAGTGAAAAATGGGGCTGCGCATTGCCCCCACAGACTTTTTTTCTGGCTCATCGGACAGAATTAGTTCGATTAGTCTCAAGGAACTGTATGCCAAGTTCAATTGCATTTAGCAAAAATGCAGTAGGTTATAATGTCCCATTTTTGTGTTCTACCAACCGTAGGGTATACTATAGGGTAAATTGCCTAGGTTATTGCAAAAATAATAAATTACGGTAATTTTACATCACTGATCGCGTATATGCCTTATTCCATGCAATAAAAAGTTCAATGAGCAAAATAAAAGCTAGAAAACGACAACACCAGGCATGACTAGGGTACTTATCTGGTTTTTTATGGTCACTTCAGTTTAATGGTTTTTAAATAGAATCGATTGTTTCTACAACTTTTGCACTTTTATTTTTGAAACCATCACATTGATTTCAGAGCTCGTGAACTGTGATTCAGATCAGATAGTTTGTTCTTGAGTAAACATCTATTTGTAATTCAGATTAGTTAATTCAGTTTGAGAATGGAGCGGTTGATAATAATCGGATTTATCAATTTATTTCAGAACACCTCAATAGCAAAATCATTCAGCTTTCGATCTTCAGTTTCAAATCAGATAAAAAAAAATCGGTTGTGTCATCCCAAAACTTTCCCGACTAGTATCCAGGAACCTATGGGAAATTTTGTTCGAAACGTTCCTTCGGGTGGGAAGTTGAAATTAGAAAGAAAGATTGAAAATAATTTGCAAGAAATTCAAAATTTTATCAGGAAAATTTGAATTTCCCGGGTAAACCCGAAACTTGATATCTCATTCCAAATCATCTTATTGTAAAAATCGTCAATTAATGCTTTCCTGTAAACTCCATCAGTTAATAAGAGTCCGGACTCGAAAACCCAGGCCAGTTCCACATTTTCAACCGGAAAGTTCCCGGAAGACTGAAGAAAAAGTTGTTGGAGAATGTTCAAGAACCAGTTACCTTTTGTTAAAAAAATGGTAAGAATCTGTTCACGAGATAAAAAGTTGGAAAATTTTCAGTTTTTCCAGAGAGAAAATCTCGAAAACCGCGAGTCCAATTTCAAGAGGTTTTTCTCCAAAAATTCATTCATTCATCTTTTCTCCAACTTTTATTCCCTATTAGTCACTTTTTGAACTGATCGGTCGCTCTTACGTGGAGAGGGATGCGATGGCGACGAAATTTTCAGTTTTTCCAGAGAGAAAATCTCGAAAGCCGTGGGTCCAATTTCAGAAGTTTTTTCTCCAAAAATTCATTCATTAATCTTTTCTCCAACTTTTATTCCCTTTTATTCCCTATTAGTCACTTTTTGAACTGATCGGTCGCTCTTACGTGGAGAGGGATGCGATGGCGACAATCTATTTTTCTGAAAGTCCAGTAAATCATAAGTATATCCATTGGAGGAAACCTGACTTTATCTAATACCTACTTTATATTTTCAAGACTATTCAGGCCTAAGCTAAATACCGGGTACCCGCACCCACCTGTTTGTTATTTGACCTTCTCGGCGCCTTTTCAACCCTCAAAGTTCTCACAAAAATACATTGATTTCAATCACGATGGAAGGTTGTGGCACAAAATTTTAACGACAAGATGGAAAATAACCTTCTATCTCAGACAAAAATTATTTTTATTATCAGACAAAAAAACTGCTATAAAGCTTCTATTCTGCAAAAATTATCACTATATTGCTGACAAGACCATCTATGTCACATTTTATAGTCAAATCTAGTGAATATTATCAAATTTCATATCCCATTATGTCACTTCAATTTACAGTGAATATTATTTCAACCTAAAATGGAAGAAAATAATATAGTACATCACGTTTAAAGTACAATTTTGTTCCTCCTGAAAAAGACCTCTTTTTGACATAGGAGCTTGCTGAACTTCTGCAAACGGTGACATAGAAGGTTGCTGTTCTTCGCCATCGTAAAGCAGGAAGAATATTCGGTCCAAACGGTTGAGCCGTCGAATGTTGACTTCTAGAGTAGACGTTCCGCGGTTTTCTGCATTCTGAAAAATGAAAACTGCAAATGTGTATTGTTTTGTCAACACTTCTTGGATACGCTGCTATCGCCGTCACTCTAAAATTAAATCGTGTTCATTAAAGCGTATTCCATTAGAATGTGCCGGCCTTTCGATAAACTCGGCTTTGACGATCCGACACTTTTCCTTAGTGTGTAAGCAGTGTATGAGCCATAAGCCATCGATAATCATTGTGTTTACATTCGCTGTAACATTAACGCAAAAATTTCATCAGCTTTCAGTTGTATCTAATAATATGATGTTGACATTGCAGGTACCGTCAGCGCCATCAGCGATGGCATGCAGTATGGCTGGTCCGCTCCACTCATTCCAGTTTTGGAAGGCCCCGACAGCCCTGTCAAAATCACCGAATCCGATGCTATGTGGCTGGAAACCATCTACATGGTGGGCGGCATAGCCGGGCTGCCTTTGACAATCTACTTTGTGGACAAGGTAGGCAGACAGAAGACGATCATAGCCGCCGTGACCACCAGCTTGATCGCCTGGATCTTCATCGCCCTCGCCAATTCCGTCGAGTACCTCTTGATAGCGAGGTTTCTGGCCGGCTTAGCCGGCGACGTGAACTTCGTGGCGGCACCTATGTACATCGCCGAGATCGCCGATCAAAAAATCCGAGGCTTCCTGGCCGGTATTATTTACTTGATGATGCTGCTCGGCATCCTGGTCATTTATTCGGTGGGGCCATTCGTGCCGGTGTACGCTTCTTCGATAGTCGGCGCCGCTTTGCTGGTGTTCGAACTGGTGACGTTTCCGTTCATGCCGGAGTCTCCGTATTACTTGCTGGGAAAGGGCAAGCACGAGGCCGCCAAGAAATCACTGATGCGACTACGAGGCGTTCCGGATGTGGAAAAGGAGTTGCAGGAAATTTCGGCCGCCGTCGAGAGGCAACGCAGCGAGCGTGGCAGGCCGCAAGACCTCATCTTGATTAAGAGCAATCGAAAGGCGTTGCTGATAATGACGGTGCTGAACGCAGCGCAGCACTTCAGCAGCATCAGCGTCATACTAATGAACCTGCACATTATCCTCGAAGAGGCCGGATCCATATACATCAACTCGAACGCCGCCGCAATCATATTCTCCGCCATGATGCTCATATCGGCCTCGTCGGCTTCCTTCATCATCGACAAATACGGCCGCAAGATCCTGCTGACCACCTCCAGTCTCCTAACTGGACTGTCGCTACTGGTCATCGCTATCTACTTCGCCCTCAAGAATAACGGCGTCGATGTCAAGAGCGTCAGTTGGATCCCCATTGTCTCTATAATGGTTTACGCTGTGGTCTTCAAGTTTGGCTTGGGTATGGTACCTATAGTTATGACTGCTGAGCTGTTCCCAGCTAAAGTCAAAGCGCTCGGTATGACACTCTCCGATGCCATCTACTTAATATTCGCTCTAATCTCGATCCAGATCTACCAGTCATGTGCTGACGCATATGGAATGCACGTGCCATTCTTTATTTTTGCCGCTTCTTGCTTGCTCACCGCAGCGTTCTGTGCCTTTGTCATACCGGAGACCAAAGGAAAAACGTTGGAAGAAATCCAGTTCATTTTAAAGGGCGAACCGTTCGACGGACACAATTCGCCTAGTCCAGAAAACGGAATCAAACTTGGCGACACGCCAACGAAGAACAACATGACGACGGAACGAACGCAATTGTGATCTAACGATACATATCAAAATGTTGACGATGACGACAGATTTGATCTAAATAGCTTAATTTCACTATGAAAATTTAGAAAATAATTGCTTAGATTGTGACTTAATACGACAATATTTTATATAATATTATAAGGACGACTGATGATACGACGATGCAATCCTGACCTGAGCAGAAAGCGAAAGATATTTCTTGTTCTCATTATATAGTTCAATCAAACATTTTTATAATTATAGAAATTATAGAAGCGTATTTTTAAGAATGAATTGTGATTTAGGATATACAAGTGAAAAATAAGCTCATGGGCACGGTCCAAGTTACAGGTCCCATATTATTATCATAGAAGCGGGAAAATGACGCTCCCACGTTGCCATGAAAGCTTCTATGACACAGAACTGTAACGAAACTTGGATCGTGTCCATCGGCCTTGAGCTCTAGTTCTTTGCTCTACAGAAGCTTAACGTAATTTTTAGGTCATTATTCTTCCATACTATATTTTTTAATAAATTGTTTGAAAAAGTTACAAAAGGTCTATGACGTCACTAACTTGCTTGCAAAAGTCTCAAATTTCTTTGGAAATGGATTAGCAAACAAAAGGCCAATAGGGCTAAGACTGAATGGGGCTTATGAGAGTTCCGAAAGTCTCGGGAAGACATCGGAGGTCTAAGCCAACATGAAGACAGAGCGACGCAGTAGCTTGCTTGAGGCTTTGTGCATTTTGCCTTGGGTGAAATCGCTTGCTCTGATGCTTCACTGGTGTTCACTGTTCATACAAAATGATGATTTCAAATGCTTGATTATTGATTCTTATAATTATCCCTTCAAAATCTTGATAACGTAAAGTTGTCTTTTCGCCTGTATCATCAACTAAGGAGCAGTTCCTTGACTCATTATAAAATGAACCGATTGTGGAAAATTATTTCTGATGAGTTTTTTTAATAGCGATACTAAAAATGCAACAATAAACACATACAAAGGTATCTTAAAAGTATCACATTCCCAGCCCAGAGCGGTTATTTTTTTACACATCAAAATTACGTTTATTTTTGAAAATGTGGGGGGGACTCAAAGGTGGCACTTGGCCTTCCCTTTACTTCCGTTATTTTAGACTGATTTTGGAGAACTGTTTGTGATAAATTGATCAGTAAAAATTACAACCAATAGAAAAGTAACATTACTGGATTTACAAAATGAATCGAATTATGTTATAGAAATAAACTTGTCTAAAAAATCTGTCTCTCCACGTAAATTGTATAATGTATATTCTGCAACGCGTTTTGGCCGAACAATTCGGGGTGAAGGGCTTTCACTTAGACACTTTGATATACATTTTACACCTTTATTGCTTTGAAGATGGCCCTCTACCCCGAATTGTAAGGCCAAAACGCGTCGCAGAATATACATATACAATTTATGTGGAGAGACAGATTTTTTATACGATTTTATTTCTACTAGATGCCCCCATTAGGAGAATCCCTCAAGTTTTTGGAATATGTTATAGTCCAGGAGATTCACTAGAATCTTTTCTGAAAGTTTGATCGGTTAAATCTGGGACAGCCGGTACGTACATAACTACATTAAATGTATGCATGTGAAGTGTACACTACAGCACAGCTATTATGGACTTTGGTGTAATACCTGCCAGCTAGAAGTGTAGGACTGTAGGTAGGCAGGTAAGCAAGTAGGTTATGAATACTATTATTGGCTTTCTCCCCTCACCGAATAACAGAAAAGACAATGTGTCTTATCTTTTCTTGTAATTCAGTGAAGCAGATAATTCTCATTAGAAATCTTTGACGCGATCACGTTGAAACTTCAGGAGGTTTTGCCAAAGTTGGGTCATCCTGAAGCATGCGAACCAGCTTGAAACTTTACGCTCCGACAACTTCGATCAGGTAGGTGTCTATATAGTCCTAGGTATCCCACCACACCTGCATCCTGCATTATCACGAGCAGTATCAATCGAAAAAAACAGAAGTCACTCAATCACAGATAACTCCAGCATAATATAAAATAATACAAATTTCCAATACCAAAATTAGTAGGTATCGGAACGTCAAGAGTTTTGTAACGCGAACAAATATTTATCGACCTTATTATCCAGTGGAATTTTACAACTATCTCAGCAGTCAGAAGGCGCTTAGGCGTTTATTTATAGCAATTCGTTCAAACTTTGTACCCTTGATATTATTAACGAACCGGTGAGAAGCACAGAGCTATATTTCCATATTTCAGTAAGTTTTATACACTTCTTGTTTCAGGTTGTGCCCTTCAAACACAATTTGGTCTCGATGTACCTTTTGATACGATCCTCCAACGGTGACAACTCGCAATTTTTCCATGACTACATCGATCAAATTTTAAGAAACGAGATAAAGAATAAGTCCATAAAATGCCGAAGAATACTATAACCTCTATGTTTGTTGGAACGTTTCCTCAACTTTTGGCCGCACTTACTGGTATGTATTTAGTTAACCAATACTCACCTGCCCACCCAATATTTATTTGTATTATGAGCTGTACTTGATAATTAATTTTTCTGTAGTGACTATAAGTGCTATATCCGATGGGATGCAATATGGTTGGTCTGCGCCGGTTGTACCAATTCTGGAAAGCGATGACTCGCCTGTCAAAATTACATCAACTGACGAGTCGTGGCTGGAAACTATCTACCTTCTTGGGTCAATTTCAAGTTTACCTGTTACAATCTACCTTGTCGACAGAATAGGAAGAAAGAAATCAATCATGGCAGCAAGTTTCACCAGCTTGATCGCTTGGATTCTCATTGGCGTCGCCAATAACGTCATTTACTTGTACGTTGGAAGGTTCTGTGCAGGCGTTGCTGGAGACGTGGCTTTCGTCGCAGCACCCATGTACATAGCTGAAATCGCCGATCAAAAAATCAGAGGATTTTTATCCGGCCTAATCTATTTGATGATGCTGCTTGGGATCTTGTTGGTATACTCGATTGCACCTTATGTACCGTTTTACGTTCCTTCCATAGTTGGAGGTACCATCCTGTGCATTCAGCTGGTAACATTCCATTTCGTACCTGACTCGCCGTACTTCCTCATAATGAAAGGACACAGAGAAGAAGCCGAATTAGTATTGAACAAACTGAGACCGAACCAAGATAACAAGGAAGAACTTCAAAACATTGAAACCGCAATCGAGGACGAACGCAGCGATCAAGCGCGACCACAAGATTTGGTGTTGCAAAAGAATAATCGTTGGGCAATGATCATCATCACGGCACTGAACGGTGGGCAACATTTCTGCGGCATTACAGTTATTATGATGAATCTTCATTTAATACTGGAAGAAGCCGAATCTATTTACATGTCAGTTACTACCACCGCAATAATATTTGCTGCCATCATGTTAATTTCTGCCACTGTGTCTTCGTTTATCGTTGATCAGTATGGCCGCAAAATTTTGCTAATCCTGTCGAGTAGCTTCACTGGAATCTGTATGGCCATCATTGCTATTTACTTTACTGTGAAGGATTCTGGAGTGGATGTGACGCAACTCAGCTGGATTCCAGTCGCTAGCATTATGGTTTACGCCGCTGTCTTCAAGTTTGGGCTGGGAATGGTTCCGATTGTGATGACTGCCGAGCTGTTTTCTTCTAATGTTAAAGCCCTTGGCATGTCGATTGGAGATACAGTTTACATCCTCAGCGGCTTGATTTCTATACAACTTTACCAATGGACTGCTCCAGCTTATGGGTACCAAGTACCATTCTACATCTTTGCTGCTTGTTCTTTGTTTATGGCAGTTTTCAGCGCCTTTTGCGTTCCAGAAACTAAAGGTAAAACCTTGGAAGAAATCCAAATATTACTTAAAGGAGAAAGTTTGGCTACTGAGAAAACCAGTAATTATAACAGTATACGTGTGTAGAAGGCTGTATTTTTTTTGCAAAGATCTTGAGATATCATCAATTACGGAAAGAATCAATGTACGATACAATTTTTGTGATATGTATATAATTGTTTGAAGTACTGTGAGTTATTTAATAAGAATCAGTGTAGATTGTTGACTGACTACAAGATAATGTATAATAAAATCAAAATATTTTATTATAAAAAACACAATGATCACATGAGTTTTCATCACATTGGAGAAAAAAATCTGAACATTGGCAATAAGTATCGGTACTTACTGAAACTAATCTTACAAAGATGGTAACGTATTTCAATCAGAGATCGATTAAATAAAAATTAGACTTTGAGATTATTCTCATATTGTGAACATCTTTATCTGAAGAATCTGAAATCACTTACGATGTCATTCAAGTCTGAAGTCTGTCTGGTCTGGACATTCAAATCCGCATACTGTATCTGCCAGGAGTGATAGTATAAGCAACTCGAAAAGTATGGTCGGGTATATGTAATAGCATCACCATGATGGAATAGTGATCGTGATCCTATCAATCATAATGCAAATGCGGTGTCTATAGTTGAAGGTAAGTTTTGCGAATTCGAGTGTTTATTTGTTATAATAATAGCCAGCCCAGACTGCCTACAGTGCGTTGTCCAAGATGGAATGGAGGCGCTATTATGAAAGTCAAATTTTGAAACAAATAAAGTTTCAACAAGAAATACGAAGTGTTACAATAAATGTTTAGATACGAAGGAAGTGTACAAGAGTACAAGTCAAACTTTTTTCCATCAATTTGTACAGCACTTTTCGCATGACTCCCACACTTACCAGTGAAATAGGAATAGGAAGGTTTATAACTTTATATAGACCTCATTATAAAAAAGATCCAGAAGCACATGCGACTTGTCGTTCGCGTCGTTCAGTCAACCGCAGTTGCAGGCGGAAAAGTGATAATTTCCGCACTTGCTAGAAAATAGTTATTTCCCTTGTATAAAAACAAATTTTGATCATTCAAGATTATTTTGACTTGTTGTGCGATCGTGCATGATCCACAAGGAAGAGTTGAAGCCGGAAGCCGGACCCGAAATGTAGGTAAAATGGCAGGTATAGAATGATAAGTACTTTTCCTACGACCACCTACGAGAGTGACCCCTTTCACACGCTATAGTAGGCCCAAAAGTTGTCAATTACGTCAACCTACCCAACCTGTGCGTTATAGCCGTGCGTTATTATAACGCACAGTTCATTCGGATCACGAAACAATACGAATTTAAACGATGATTCATTCACAATTTCGAAAAACCGGCTTTCATACCACTCTAACTCTGATGCACAAGCAAACCAACAATAATTCGCACCTACAGGACTGGCCTCAGTCATGTCCTCTCAACCGAAAGTATGGGTTTGACATGCTTATATAACCTTATCGAAGGCCTAACCCTAGCGTGAGATGTATAAAAATAAAAATCCTACATAATTTCCTTTCAACAACAGTAATTGTAAAGTTATGAATTAAATTCTCACCTACACTCATAAAGCAGAATAATTCTTTGGTAGCAATGCAAATGTGAACACAAAATAATAAATGGGGTCTATTCAAAAATCTTGAGCTGCACCAGCCCCATCCAATACACCTAAATACTTTGAATCAAGTTAACATACTAAAATGTCAAAATGACGGTTAAAATGTCACTAATTTCATTATTGGATTCTCAATTTTCTCACAAGGAGACGTTGTTGATAAATGACGTCCCATACACCTGCTGATGACCAAAACGTACCTTTCCCGGCTGGTAGCCGGGGCCTTAGGCCGTTATTGCTCTGAAAAGGATGAAAGAAATTGTTCGTGTACTTTATTAATGACGGTTTTGGCCGGCCGCCGAAAATACTCTGATAGCTTGATAGTGAGAGACGCCACCTCCGACTTACCTGCTGCCACAGGCGCGTGGCGTGTGTCCAGCAGGCCCGAGTACGATTCCTGCGATTCCCCGTATTTTTTTTTGGAAAAGATCATTTTTTCAATGTTTTGAAAGCAATCAAAATTTGAAAGACTGGTTTTTGGAGGGATTCTAGATTTTTTTGCAATAATTTGGTGTACCGCTCGCTTGTAAGATGCTCGAGCATAACAACAGCCAAAGGCAGACTTGGTCAGAAAATACCGGTGTTTCTCGAGCAAAAATGGAAATATATGAAAAAATATTAGTATTGATAAATCTGGGTGGTCAGAGAAACGGTGTTCTCGAGAAAAAATTGAAAATTGTGGAAAAAATATAAATTTTTGAAAATTTGAAATACATAGGTACACATTTTCTTTATAAACCCATTCAAAATTACCATTATCTATGTAATTATCATTGATCCACTGGTTTTTATGAAATCTATGTTTACAGAAGAACACGAAAATGATGTCTTAATTTGAATGTTATTTTCTCCTGGTTGTAGGAAAAATAGTGTACGTAACTCGCCGTGAAGTATTTTACTTTCATTCGTGTGATTTCTGTACTCGGCTACACACGCCGGAAACTAACGGGCTTTTATGTGGGAACATCTCCTTAATCAAAAATCGGGTCATGAGACAAAATTTTTGGGGGCTCTCGGTCCATAAGACAAGTTTGAAATTTTCAAAAAAGGCAAAAATTCACCTCCTCCTGGAGACTTCTCATGATTTTTTGAGTAGGTTTCGAATCTGTCCACAAAATTTTTCAATGGTAGATCGCTTACAGGGTGCAACAACGAAAACTTTTTCTTATATCGTACACCCTGTATTTTAACATGGAAATCGATTCCGTTTCTCATCGTGATTACAAATATATATCACACTCAGTGGGTTAGTCAACAAAACGCCTGTGAAATAATTGATAAATTTTGGTCTTTTTTTGAAAATTTCAAACTTGTCTTATGGACCGAAAGCCCCCCCAAGATTTTTGTTTCACGACCAAATTTTCGACTGAGGGGATGTCCCCACATAAAATCCAGTTGGTTTCATTCATGTACCTTATAAAGTAAATTTTTGGCCATTTTTTTGAAAATTGACAAGCTCATACCCGCCTAGAGCCCCCGGTCCGACATGTAAGACAAAGCAATTTTGAACAACCTTATCAACGCACATCAGACCTACAGGGTTGAAATCATGTACCTTATGACGTAAGTTTTGAGGCACCAGCTCCCTGTCCAATTAGAAAGTTTGGTGAAAAATACCATTACATACCATGTAAGAGGGCGGGAAGTGACTCATTATACCTAGTCCGCGGGTGAATGAAGAAATAGTAGCTTTAGGGAAAAGAAATCTGAATAATGCATCCAATCAATGAGTGGGCAAGTTAGTGTTACCTGAACCAAGTGTCAGCAAAATCGATCGGCCGATCTGGAAGTTATGACAAAAAATTGATCCTCAAATTTCACGAAACTTTTGAACGTCTGTAATCTGTACGTCTGTAAACCAGCTAGGTAATGGTTGTAAGCGAATGATATGGAAATCCAGAGGAATCATTGCACATGTATTTAAACT